>OY997268.1:604472867-605752153 GCA_963921465.1 Triticum timopheevii
AACATACATCTCATCAGAATATCGAACAAATACCAAATTCACATGACTACTAATAGTAAGACTTCACCCATGTCCTCAAGAACAAACGTAACTACTCACAAATCATATTCAAGTTCCTAATAAGAGGGGTATTAATATGCATAAAGTATCTGAACGTGTGATCTTCCATCGAATAAACCAACTAGTATCAACTACAAGGAGTAATCAACACTACTAGCAACCCACAGGTACCAATCTGAGGTTTTGAGACAAAGATTGGATACAAGAGATGAACTAGGGTTTTAGAGGAGATGGTGCTGGTGAAGATGTTGATGGAGATTGACCCCCTCTCGATGAGAGGATCGATGGTGATGATGATGGTGATGATTTCCCCCTCCTAGAGGGATGTTTCCCCGGCAGAATAGCTCTGCCGGAGCCCTAGATTTGTTCCGCCTCGAGACGGCGGCGCTCCATCCCGAAAGCTTTCTTGTGATTTTTTCCAGGGCAAAAGACACATTATACCAAAAGATGGGCATCAGGGGGTGTCGGTGTCAAAACCAGCGGATCTCGAGTAGGGGGTCCCGAACTGTGCGTCTAAGGCTAATGGTAATAGTAGGCGGGGGACACAATGTTTACCCAGGTTCGGTCCCTCTCTATGGAGGTAATACCCTACTTCCTGCTTGATTGATCTTGATGAATATGAGTATTACAAGTGTTGATCTACCACGAGATCATAATGGCTAAACCCTAGAAGTCTGCCCTATGAGGTTATGATTGGTGTTCTACGGACTAAACCCTCTAGTTTATATAGACATCGGATGGGGCTAGGGTTACACAGAGTCGGTTACAGAGAAAGGAATCTATATATCCAAATTGCCAAGATTGCTATCCACACAAAGGAGAGTCCTATCCGAACACGGGACGAAGTCTTCTATCTTGTATTTTCATGGCCCAATAGTCCGGCATACGCATATAGTCCGGCTGTCTGAGGACCCCTTATTCCAGGACTCCCTCAGTAGCCCCTGAACCAGGCTTCAATGACGATGAGTCTGGCGGGAAGATTGTCTTCGGCATTGCAAGGCGGGTTCCTTCTCCAAATACTTCAAAGTAGATGTTGAACACAAGAATCATGTCGGGCTCTACAAAACAAATTCCACATACCATCCTAGAGAGTATAATATTCCACGAATCAAATCCGATGACAATTTTTGTTGCCGGACATTACATCATCACCCGACCATTATTCTGAATCATTTTCAAGCTTGCTACAGCACGTTTCGCGAGGCGGTCTTATTGCCACGTCTTTTCGAAGCAGAGATCGTGTCCCCTTATCACGGGATTCTCATCAACACGGGCGTGGGTAACCCAACCATTCCGTTGGTATGATTCCTTGGGAATAGGCATATTTTAAGGCCATGTAGGGGACGTTTGCTATTCGTCGCCTCTATAAAGAGGCCAGGACCTGTCCTTTTCTTCTCACGCTATTCTTCTCCTCCTCCCCTCTTGTAGCATCCCAAATTTTCAATTTGGAATATTATACATTAGATCATCATGCATTACATATTTTCTTGCATTTGCCGATCCTAGAAATTTCACGTAACTCAAGGACCCTCGGAGAGAGTTGGAGATTTCGAAATTTTCATAATTGAGTTTCCTCGAATTATGAAAAGAGGATCATTTGATTTTATTTATTTCATCTTCAAATAATTTTCCAATATCAAAAATATGAAAGGGAATAATATGACTTTCCCAAAAATTAGGAAAAATGAAGATTTAATAAATAAATCAAATTCTGGATTTTCTCGGAGTTTATTTGCCTTAGGGAAAAATGCGTGTTTTCAAAAATTGCATTTAGGCCCCGAGTAAAAGTTCATTTTGTTCGACTCATTTTAGGAGTCGGGGAAAGTCTACTTTATAATTTTTGGAGTTCGTTTAGATTTTCTCTTCCTTATTTTTCTTTCTGCGCGCATATTTATTTAGAAAAAAAATCCCCGCAGCGCCCGACTGGGCTAGGGGCCCAGCCGCGCCCCCACCCACGGCGCGCGCCCGCGCGCAGCCGCGCCGCCGGCGGCGGCAGAATCCGAGGAGGATTCCTCCTCATCCTCCCCTTGCTTGCCCCCTCCCACAAGCCACCCTCCCCCCCTTTAAATACCCAACACCCCCCCTCTCCTCCCCACACCGCCCCGCAGCCGCAGCCGCAGCAGCAGCAGCGCCGCAGCCGCCGCTCGCGCCGCCGCCGCCCGCCGCCAGCGCCGCACGCCGCCACCGCGTCACCATTGCCCCGCGCCAAGCCGCCGCCCCGCCGGAGCCCGCGCCGACGAGGTAGCCCCGCGCCATGCCGCCCCTCGCCCGGTTCGGTTTTCTAATAAACCGTTCCGGTTTATTTTTCGATGTTTCGGGTTTTTTTCGAAAAACCCTAGATCGGTTTTTTTTCGTTTTGTTGTTTAGCGAGCGTTCGCCGGACCGTTCGTCTTAACGAACGTGATCACCGGTTATCCCCGGTTAATGAACGTCCGTTCGTTTAACCGTTCGTCGTTTTTCTTTTAATCGGATTTATTCCACTATTCTCTGATCGCGATTTCAGATCCGATCTTCGTTCTAGTTTATTTTCTCGCTCGTTTATCGGAATCAGGTGATTCAAGCGCCTGGAGTTTCGTTTCGAAACCGCCGTTCCGACTAATCAACTTAAACAAAGTTTTGTTACTGTAAAATTTGACCTAGTTTCAATTTGCTAGAACCGAGCTGTTTTCTTTTTGCTGTTTGACCTTCGTTGTTTTATTTGATTTGATTCTTTTGCCACCAGGGTTCTTAAGTTGAACTTTCTGGTTAGATCTTTTATTTGAGATTTACCTGTGCATTAGATGATTACTTATTGTATGCTTGTTGTCTGTCTGCGATAGATCACCCGGAGTGCTCCGCTTGTTACTTCAAATCTCTAGGTTTCGCGGATCATCAGCAAGGCAAGTAACACTTGATCATATCTTTTCTACTACCTAGTTTTTATGCATTAGATCAATCCTCAAACATTGCATGATTATGATCTAATTAAATTGTGGGATGGGAAGTAGATGAGGTAGTACCTATTACCTGTGTTACTTATGAAACCTTTGGGGAGTTACTTCTGCGTTTGCTTATTATGCCATGCTATGCTAGTAGACGTGGATTGGGTCAGTGAATATCCATGACAGATGTGAGATTGTTAATTAATGGTTTATCTAAGGTGGCAACTTAAATACACATTTGGGTGGATTGAGGCACCTGGGGTATCCAGTGATTGCCTATTTTTTTGGAAATCCCGGGGTTACCATGTGATTTTCCTATGGACCGCCACCCAGGCTCAAAGGGATCGTAAGACAATTCATGCTAGTAACTTCCGCGTGCAGCCACAAGCCATTATGGGCTCTGGCATAGTTGACTAAGTCGTGCGAACTCTTATAGTGGTAGACTAGCAGATGTAGGGGATGTAGGTGTACAGGTCTACCCATCGTAAGGTGCTAGCGCTTCTGAAAGACTATGTCTCGGTCATCCGTTTCTCAAACACCATGTAGTGCAAGAAACCAAACGGAGGCGATCGAGTCTTGTGGGGAAAAGTGTGCAAACCTCTGCAGAGTGTACAAACTAATCATGATTAGCTGTGTCCCCGGTTATGGACATCTTGAGTATCTAGTACTTGAATATCATGTGAATCTCAACATGTTACTCTAAATCTAATATTGTTGGGTTTGTTAATGATTACTTTTAATTGGGATTGAGGATGCTGTCAACCATTCTCAATGTTTAACAACCACCATGATAGTTAAATAAATTTATTCCTTTGCAGTAGGGAAAAACTGGCTTTTCGCAAAACTGTAACCATAGAGCTTTTTCCACCAGCCATATATGCATATAGAATAGGCTTGTCATTCATTATTCTCTATGTGTTACATTGCCAGCATATTCCATGTGCTGACCCGTTCTCGGGCTACAACGTTTCATGTTGCAGACTTTTCAGACGACGAGTAAGGTGCTTTTAGGTCGTGGTTCTATACTCGGTGATGCCGTTGGAGTTGATGGACTCACTTATCTTCCAAGTCTTCCACTGTTATCGTTATTAGATGGCCTTAAGCCATGATTATTGTAATAAGTCCTCTTTTGGGACATCGATGTAATAAGTGTGTGATTGCTACTCTGTTATAAATCCTTCGAAGTACTGTGTGGTGTCAGCATTACTGATCCAGGGATGACACCTGAGCACAGAGACTTGACCATCCGAGGTCGGGTCGCTACAGAGATGGTATCAGAGCACACGCTGACTGTAGGACACGACCACTAAGTTAAAGCCATAGATCACTACTCTCTTCTCATTTTCTAACTCCTCATCTTTTCAACTCTTTTAGGATGACGGACGCAAAGATCAAGTACGCTCAACTAGATGAAGGTACACCTTTTGGATTCCACTTGAAGGAAGTCGCCAAGTACCTGAACATTGGACTACCAAGCTTCACCGGGACTTTCAACGCCACTCTGCCTGAAGAGGAGCGCTGGAAGATTCAAGCCCACGTTCCGGGAAGGATATTCACCCCAATCACCAAGCCTATAGATAGTGTTTTCAGTGCACCAACCTGGAGTCTGGGAAAGAGCATGGCAGCTCATATCACCATGGGACGCATTGGAGAAGTTTATCAAGAAGACCTCAAGTGCACTATGTACCAGATTTGCGGACGCCGAGATGAACAATGGGGGATAGTCAGCACCAAGAAGGATAGATCCATTGCAGCTTTCATCCAAGAGCTAAACCAGCACATTCGACGCCAGGAGGACCAGATGTGCAATGATATGATAGAGTTGAAGAATGCGAAGCGAAGGATCATCGAACTTGAGGGAGAACTAAAGTCTACACGCAAGGACTACATGGACGAGATCGTAGCTGTAGTAAGGCACAATAGAGATCTTAAGTATGAGATTGAAGAACTCAAGAAGAAATTAGCTCTCAAGAATGAAGACAAGTATGTCGACTGTCGCAACTACATCATCATCGATGACACCGATTCGGATCGAAGTGAGCCCGACTTTGAAGACGAAGCTGGAGCAGACATCATGGAGTCTTCCACTGGTTCAAATTAATAGATGACCCCCACATATTAGTAGTATTTCCCTCCATGTGAACATTATAGTACAAGCACTTTTGCGATAGTTAGACAATTGTATGCCCTTGTTGAAATGAATGAAGTGATTTTGTGTGCATTTGTCTCATGAGCATTTGGGTAGTGTTTTCTCCTTAGACCTCACTCTATTCTTAATTTCTCGTCTTTTCTAAACCCTTCAGATACCTCCGAGACGCGACCCCGAGTTTGTTTTCCCGCCAGAGATCACTCAGTTGATTCAGCAGCAGAATACTTTGATTCAAACATTGGTACAGAACCAAGGCAACAACAACAACAACCCACCACCACCACCACCTGCGGATCACTTGACTTGTTTCCTTAGGCTGAATCCGCCAGTGTATTCTAGTAGCACCGAGCCGATTGTAGCAGATAATTGGCTCCGCAAGATAGGAACGGAGTTGACCACTGCAGGATGCACAGATGGTGAGAAGGTGAAGTTTGCTGCACATCAGCTTGACGGACCCGCAGCAGCATGGTGGAAGAATTTCACAGCCACTTACCCTGTAGACACTATCACATGGGATCAGTTTCAGCAAGCTTTCCGCACTGCCCATGTTTCAGCAGGAGCTATGTCCATGAAGAAGCGTGAGTTTCGCAACTTACGCCAAGGAGGAAGGACTGTTGGCCAGTATGTGGATGATTTTAGTAAGTTAGCACGTTATGCCCCAGATGACGTTGCTACAGACGCAACTAAGCAGGAGAAGTTTCTGGAAGGACTGAATGATGAGTTAAGCCTGCATTTGATGGTAGCACGATTCAATAACTACCAGGAGTTGGTAGACCGTGCCCTCATGATTGAAGGAAAGCAGCAGCAGATTGAGAATCGCAAGAGGAAGTATGGGCAGGGGAAGTATAACTCTGGAGCCCAGCAGAAGCCCCGTTATACCCCTAAACAGGGAGTTGAGTTTCAGCATACCCATGGAGGAGGTAGTTCGCACAACCATAATGGCCACAAGAATGGTAATGGGAATGGAGGAAGCAACGGCCAGAACCGGACCACGCCATCAACCCCAGCCAAGCAAGACCTGAGCCATGTCACCTGTTACAAGTGTTCCAAGACCTGGCATTATGCAAATGACTGTCCCGAAGGCCAAGGTGGAAATGGAAGCTCTGGAAAGAAGCCAAACCCTTTCAACAGGGGACAGGTGAACCACATTGATGTGGAGGAGGTTGAAGATCAGCCCGATGCAGTAATCGGTAAGTTTTTGGTTAAGTCATTTACTGCACTTGTTCTTTTTGATACTGGTGCATCGCATTCATACATATCAAGGGGATTTGTAGAGAAGTATAGTCTGCCTACTCAGATTCTTAAAACCCCTATGCTAGTAAGCTCACCAGGAGTGGAGTATATGGCCAGACAAGGATGTTTTCAAGTGCCATTAAGTATAGGAAGGCATGTATTCCCGACGGATTTGATCATTCTGGAATCCCAAGGATTGGATGTGATTCTAGGTATGGATTGGCTGTCGATGTATGGAGGAAACATCGATTGCGCAAGTAAGACGATTTTGCTCACAATGCTAGAAGGAAGAAGGATTAGGTATGTATCACGACATGGACCAAATAGGAATCAAGTAAATTCCTTATCAGGAGTTGTGCAGCAAGAGGTGCCAGTGGTGAAGGATTACCCTGAGGTATTTCCTGATGAATTGCCAGGAATGCCACCGGATAGAGACATTGAGTTTTTGATTGAGCTTTTGCCAGGTACAGGTCCAATATCAAAGCAACCATACAGGATGCCCGCACAGGATTTTGCGGAAATCAAGAAGCAGATTAAGGAGCTATTAGATAAAGGTTATATACGCCCAAGTTCTTCGCCTTGGGGATCACCCGTACTTTTAGTGGAAAAGAAGGATGGATCGTTAAGGATGGTTGTTGATTATCGTGGATTGAATGAAGTAGCAATCAAGAACAAGTACCCACTACCAATGATAGATGATCTGTTTGATTGTTTGCAAGGAGCTAAAGTGTTTTCCAAGATCGATTTGCGATCAGGGTACCATTAGCTGAAGATTCGACAGCAGGACATACCTAAGACAGCGTTCACCACAAGATATGGACTGTATGAGTATACCGTTATGTCATTTGGACTGACTAACGCACCTGCCTATTTCATGAACCTGATGAACAAAGTGTTTATGGAGTTTTTGGATAAGTTCGTCGTGGTGTTCATTCATGATATTTTGGTTTACTCAAAGAATGAAGAGGAACATAAGGAACATTTGCGATTGGTTTTGGAGAAACTAAGGGAACATCAGTTATATGCCAAGTTCAGCAAATGTGAGTTTTGGCTAAAGGAAGTTGGATTTCTTGGACATGTTATATCTGGAGAAGGGATAGCAGTTGACCCCTCAAAGGTTGAGACCATAACCAAATGGGAAGCACCAACGACAGTTGGAGATATCCGGAGTTTTCTTGGACTCGCAGGATACTACCAGAGATTCATTGAGAATTTCTCAAGGATTGCAAAGCCTATGACGGAGTTGCTGAAAAAGGATACCAAGTTCATATGGACTGAGGATTGTGAGGCAAATTTTCAGGAGTTGAAGAAAAGATTGGTTACCTCACCAGTGTTAATTTTGCCAAATCAGACCAAGGATTATGAGGTGTATTGCGACGCTTCACGTCGAGGACTTGGAGCAGTGCTTATGCAGGAAGGAAGAGTTGTTTCGTATGCCTCACGAATTAAATTATGCCACACATGATTTGGAGTTAGCAGTCGTAGTGCATGCATTGAAGACATGGAGACATTTCCTCATTGGAAATCATTGTGAGGTGTACACGGATCACAAGAGTTTGAACTACATTTTCACGCAGAAAGAGTTAAACCTTAGACAAAGGAGATGGTTGGAACTCATCAAGGACTATGATATGAGATTGCATTACCATCCCGGAAAGGCTAATGTAGTAGCTGACGCATTGAGCCGCAAGAGCCATGTCAATACGCTGATGACGGAAGGGATACCAAAGGAGTTAGCAAAAGATCTTCGTGAGCTATGTTTAGAAATAGTTCTAAGAGGCTATGTAGCAGCATTGGAGATTCAGTCTACCTTGATGGATAAAATCAGGGAAGCTCAGAAAGATGACAAGGAGATCACGGATATAAAGAAGAAAATGAGCGAAGGAAAAGCAAAGGGATTTCGTGAGGATGAGCACGATACCCTATGGTTTGAGGACCGAGTTTATGTGCCAAATGACCCGGAGATCAGGAAGTTGATTCTGCAAGAAGCACATGATTCACCCTATTCGATTCACCCAGGAAATACCAAGATGTATTTGGATTTGAAGGAAACGTTCTGGTGGACCGGAATGAAGAAGGATATTGCAGAGTATGTAGCAGTTTGTGATGTATGTCAGAAAGTGAAGGAAGAACATCAGAAGCCAGTAGGATTGTTGCAACCATTGCCGATACCCGATTGAACATCACAGGTTTGCCAAAGACTCGTTCAGGCTATGACTCGATTTGGGTTATAGTCGACCGCTTGACGAAGGTAGCTCGTTTCATTCCAGTCAAGACTACCTATAGCAGTGCTAAGTTGGCAAAGATATACATGACCAGAATTGTGTGTTTGCATGGAGTTCCGAGGAGTATCGTATCAGATAGAGGAACCCAATTTACCTCAAAGTTTTGGAATCAGTTGCATGAAACATTGGGAACCAGGCTGGAATTCAGTACAGCTTTCCACCCCCAGACAGATGGACAGACTGAGAGAGTCAATCAGATTTTGGAGGATATGCTGAGAGCTTGTGCACTAGATTATGGATCTAGTTGGGACGATAACTTGCCGTATGCAGAGTTTTCTTATAGCGACAGTTACCAAACCAGCTTGAAGATGGCACCTTTCGAAGCTTTATATGGAAGGAGGTGCAGGACACCGTTGTCATGGGACAAAGTTGGAGACCGTCAGTTGTTTGGACCAGATTTGATTAAGGAGTCTGAACAGAAAGTTAAGTTGATTCGCGATAGGCTCAAGGTAGCCCAGTCCAGACAGAAAAGCTATGCGGATTCAAAACGCAAGGCGATAGAATATGAAGTTGGAGACAGAGTTTATCTTAGAGTATCCCCACTTCGAGGAGTTAAGCGTTTTGGAGTTAAAGGAAAATTAGCACCACGTTTCGTTGGACCGTATAGGATCTTGCAGCGCATGGGAGAAGTCGCTTATAAGTTGGAATTACCAGAAGGACTGTCAGGAGTTCATGACGTATTCCATGTTTCTCAGCTGAAGAAATGTCACGCCAAGATGGCGGAGGTACCGCTAAGAGATACAGTGCCACTTGAAGCAATTCAGTTGAAGGATGATTTAACATATGAGGAAAAACCCATCAAGATTCTCGAACACGCTAGCAGGGTTACTCGCAGCAAGGTTATCAAGTTTTGCAAGGTTCAGTGGAGCCACCACACTGAGGATGAAGCCACCTGGGAGAGAGAAGAATATTTTCTCAAGGATCACCCTCACCTATTTTCTAGCCAACCGAATCTCGAGGGCGAGATTCATCTTAAGGGGGGTAGGTTTGTAACATCCCAAATTTTCAATTTGGAATGTTATACATTAGATCATCATGCATTACATATTTTCTTGCATTTGCTGATCCTAGAAATTTCACGCAACTCAAGATTCCTTGGAGAGAGTTGGAGATTTCGAAATTTTCATAATTGAGTTTCCTCGAATTATGAAAAGAGGATCAGTTGATTTTATTTAGTTCATCTTCAAATAATTTTCCAATATCAAAAATATGAGAGGGAATAATATGACTTCCCCAAAAATTAGGAAAAATGAAGATTTAATAAATAAATCAAATTCTGGATTTTCTCGGAGTTTATTTGCCTTAGGGGAAAATGCGTGTTTTCAAAAATTGCATTTAGGCCCCGAGTAAAAGTTCATTTTGTTCGACTCATTTTTAGGAGTCGGGGAAAATTTACTTTGTAATTTTTGGAGTTCGTTTAGATTTTATTTTCCTTATTTTTCTTTCTGCGCGTGTATTTATTTAAAAAGAAACCCCGCAGCGCCCGACTGGGCTAAGGGCCTAGCCGAGCCGGCCCAGCCGCGCCCCCTCCCACGCGCACGCGCCCGCGCGCAGCCGCGCCGCCGCCGCCGGCCGAATCCGAGGAGGATTCCTCCTCCTCCTCCCCTTGCTTGCCCCCTCTCCCAAGCCACCCTCCCCCCTTTAAATACGCAACACCCCCCCTCTAATCCCCACACCGCCCCGCAGCCGCCGCAACAGCAGCAGCAGCGCCGCCGCCGCCGCTCGCCCCACCGCCGCCCGCCGCCCGCGCCGCACGCCGCCGCCGCCACCACGTCGCCGTCGCCCCGCGCCAAGCCGCCGCCCCGCCAGAGCCCGCGCCGATGAGGTAGCCCCGCGCCACGCCGCCCCTCGCCCGGTTCGGATTTCTAATAAACCGTTCCGGTTTATTTTTCGATGTTTCGGGTTTTTTCCGAAAAACCCTAGATCATTTTTTTTCCTTTTGTTGTTTAGCGAGCGTTTGCCGGACCGTTTGTATTAACGAACATGATCACCGGTTATCCCTGGTTAATGAACGTCTGTTCGTTTAACCATTCATCGTTTTTCTTTTAATCGGTTTAATCCGCTATTCTCTGATCGCGATTTCAGATCCGATCTTCGTTCTAGTTTATATTCTCGCTCGTTTATCGGAATTAGGTGATTCAAGCACCTAGAGTTTCGTTTCGAAACTGCCGTTCTGACTAATCAACTTAAACAAAGTTTTGCTACTGTAAAATTTAACCTAGTTTCAATTTGCTAGAACCGAGCTATTTTCTTTTCGCCGTTTGACCTTCGTTGTTTTATTTGATTTGATTCTTTTGCCACCAGGGTTCCTAAGTTGAACTTCCTGGTTAGATCTTTTATTCGAGATTTACCTGTGCATTAGATGAGTACTTATTGTATGCTTGTTGTCTGTCTGCAATAGATCACCCGGAGTGCGCCGCTTGTTACTTCGAATCTCTAGGTTTCGCGGATCATCAGCAAGGCAAGTAACACTTGATCATATCTTTTCTACTACCCAGTTTTTATGCATTAGATCAATCCTCAAACATTGCATGATTAGGATCTAATTAAATTGTGGGATGGGAAGTAGATGAGGTAGTACCTATTACCTGTGTTACTTATGAAACCTTTGGGGAGTTACTTCTGCGTTTGCTTATTATGCTATGCTATGCTAGTAGACGTGGATTGGGTCAGTGAATATCCATGACAGATGTGAGATTGTTAATTAATGGTTTATCTAAGGTGGCAACTTAAATACACATTTGGGTGGATTGAGGCACCTGGGGTATCCAGTGATTGCCTGTTTTTTTGGAAATACCGGGGTTACCGTGTGATTTTCCTATGGACCGCCACCCAGGCTCAAAGGGATCATAAGATAATTCATGCTAGTAACTTCCGTGTGCAGCCACAAGCCATTATGGGCTCTAGCATAGTTGACTAAGTCGTGCGAACTCTTATAGTGGTAGACTAGCAGATGTAGGGGATGTAGGTGTACCGGTCTAACCATCGTAAGGTGCTAGCGCTTCTGAAAGACTATGTCTCGGTCATCCGTTTCTCAAACACCATGTAGTGCGAGAAACCAAACGGACGCGATCGAGTCTTGTGGGGAAAAGTGCGCCAACCTTTGCAGAGTGTACAAACTAATCATGATTAGCCGTGTCCCCGGTTATGGACATCTTGAGTATCTAGTACTTGAATATCATGTGAATCTCAACATGTTACTCTAAATCTAATATTGTTGGGTTTGTTAATGATTACTTTTAATTGGGATTGAGGATGCTGTCAACCATTCTGAATGTTTAACAACCACCATGATAGTTAAATAAATTCATTCCTTTGTAGTAGGGAAAAACTGGCTTTTCGCAAAACTGTAACCATAGAGCTTTTTCCTCCAGCCATATATGCATATAGAATAGGCTTGTCATTCATTATTCTCTATGTGTTACATTGCCAGCATATTCCATGTGCTGACCCGTTCTCGGGCTGCAACGTTTCAGGTTGCAGACTTTTCAGACGACGAGTAAGGTGCTTTTAGGTCGTGGTTCTATACTCAGTGATGCCGTTGGAGTTGATGGACTCACTTATCTTCCAAGTCTTCCGCTGTTATCGTTATTAGATGGCCTTAAGCCATGATTATTGTAATAAGTCCTCTTTTGGGACATCGATGTAATAAGTGTGTGATTGCTACTCTGTTATAAATCCTTTGAAGTACTATGTGGTGTCAGCATTACTGATCCAGTGATGACACCTGAGCACAAAGACTTGACCATCCGAGGTCGGGTCGCTACACCTCTCGAGTTCCAACACCCAAGGTTTAATCAAGTCGCTTCAAGCCTTCGGCCATGTTGGGATCCAACCTTCAAGGCCGGTGGATGGCCTCTTCTGTAATAGAGGAGGATATTACGAGGCTTAGGGAGGCAAGATACTTGACTGCGGAAATTGTCCACAGGCTGCCTGCTCAAGGGGAGGTTATTCTTACACCCAGATCCAATGAGAGGGATGTGTTCATCTCTCACTTCCTCTGAGGGCTAGGTTTTGCTCTTCATCCCTTCGTTCGAGGGCTAATGTTTTATTACGGGCCAGATTTACATGACCTAGCTACGAACTCTCTCCTTCATATCTCGGCATTCATCGTCACGTGCGAGGCTTTCCTCCGTATTTCCCCACACTTCGGCTTATGGCTTAAAACCTTTAATGTGAAACCGAAGATGATCGACGAGAAGCAAGTGGAGTGCCGAGGTGCTTCAATAAACAAGCTTATTAATTCTCCATGGCCAAAGGGCTCCTTTGCAGAATCTTCTGACCTATGGCAACGGGAGTGGTTTTATATCACTAAACCCTGTGGTAAGAAGCGGGAAGCTACGCCTGCGTTTTGCTCTTGCCCTCCACCACAGCTCTCATCATGGATTAACAAGGGGCTAGACTAGGGATCTGTTGATGAAGTGTATACGTTGCAAAGTCGTATTTGGAGCCTTATTGAGAAGGACATCGGTCTCATCCATGTCAGCGACGCCCTCTCCGCATGTGGGAATTCAATCCGGAAGGTCCACGAACCCTCCAGCACTTCCTCGGCAAGATGCTCAGAGAGATATGGAAATTATTTTTCGGCGCACGAAAACAGTGGCCGGATACTACAGAATACATTAGTCTTGACTGCAATCATCCAGATTCCCCGGTAAGCACTCAACCTGCTGATAAAACACTTCTCGGCTAGGGCTGGTTAAATAAGGTAAAGAGAATTAGGTGTTCGGCTCGTCTCCTCGCAGACTCTACCGATCCAATGTTAACGAGGATGCTAGCTTCGGCGCCATATCAAGTGCCGGTGGGGAAAGATAAGGAGGAGAGCGGAGAGGCTCAAGGGGGCCTCTCCCCTGGAGGTACACTAGGTAATTTGTCCGGGGAAATTGGAACTTCCGCTCCCAAATGTGGAAGGGAAGGGCAAACTGACATCCCTTCTCCTCATGGGAAGAAGCGGACCGCCTCCGAAGACTTGAAGAGAGAAGCTTCTAAGCGGGGGAAGAAATCCCAGTCAGGGGGTGACGCTGACACGCAATCACTTCGTGAAGATAGGTCTTCAGCCAAATTGTAAGTGAACCGGGGTGTTCTAAACACATCCCGTTCTTTCTTGATTGTAGGGGTTATATTTACACTACATGTTTGCAGTTCGGTGCATAGTCCACCTCAGCAGTCCTCCTCTTTGGGGGGATATTCTTCTGAAGATGATGGAGAGCAAGTCACCTCCACATATTTCCCTGCCTGATAAGGCAGACAACGCCGAGGTGTCATCCTAGAGGATCTATCCCGATCAACGGGTGGCGCGAGTAATAGAGAGGATCGGGCCTAAAGGCAATACTTCGTCCGTCCGAGGCCCAAGGTGTATGGCCCCTAAGGGGAACAACAAAAAGAGTTCAGGACAAACCACTGTCCAAGAAATGGTGCAACCTGTTCCAGATTCGGAGGAGCCGGATACCTTGATGGACATATTGCAACATACGTTCGTGTCAGAGGAACATCATACCTTGATGGGTACGGTGGTTGAAAGAGTTCGGTCCATGAAAAGTGGATTGAATGAAGCCGTTTCGAGCCTACTAAGAGGTTTCGAGGTACGTAATGTAATTATATTGTAAGCACGAATTGCACCTGTGTATAGATAGTAGCCCCTGAGACTCTGGTTGACATCCAAAGGGATGTGATCAGAGGATCAAAAATCTATGCCCAGGAAATGATCTAACTAATTGAAACACAGGTTGTTACATCTGTGGCGACTGCCCAAGCTATTGAGGTAGCACATTTGAAGTAGAAAGTTTATGTGGCAGATGATGACATCACGCTTATTAACAGGCGGCTCGACGAGGCGCAGGGTATGTCTTTGGGGCATTCGGTACATGCTAATATTATAGAATGAGCGTGATACTGATTATTTGTATATGCATAACTTCAGATAGTGCCGCCGCGGTTGAAACCCTTTGGGTGGAACTTGCCCGGGCAAAGGAGCAAGCCAGGATGAGTAATGCGACTGCCGAAAAGGTAGCCGCCGAATTAAAAGTCGAGCAGACTGCTCGGCGTCAGTGCGATGAGAGGATATCTACCATGGAACTTTAGCTGAAGAATGCCACTAGCCGATGCCAAGTTCTTGAGAAAGATAACAAAGCCAAAGCGGCCAATCTTGACAAGGCTTTACAAGAGGCGAAGGAAGCTTGGTCTGAGTCTAGACTAGTTCGGGAGGAAATCCGACAAGCTGGGGAGATCGCGGCTGGTAATCCTTTATTATTGCAAACTAAGTTTTGCGATCCAAAGTATGCGTGGCTTAATCAACTGTGGAATTCTCCAAACGCCTTTATGGACCTGCCAAAGAGTGTTGCCGATGTGAATCAGACTACAAAAAAAAGACACATCCTAGACATTTTGGGCCTAACAATTTTTTTTCTATTATACATATGACACTTCTATGACAATAATTGTGACAAAACCTGGTATCATCTTAGATGTGGTGGCCTCCTACTTCTATGACAAAAAATCATGACAGAAAATGGGCTTTTCGTCCAGGGCGGGCCGGAGACGCAACTGCATGACATTTTTTGGGCTGTCCATGACGGAAAAAACCGTGGTAGAAGCGAGGGCGAGGAAAATTTCGGGGAGTTCCCGGTTACGGTGGGCGGTCAGGGGCCGAGCGATGCACGTTTCTCTCGTACACGTACGTGCGTTTGTGCGAGGTGTTGGCTCTAACTGAAACCGAGTGAGGCGTTGGGCTCTAACTAAACCCGAGCGATTGCACTGCAGGCTACGCGTTACTGAACCTGAGCGATCGATCGATGGTTGTTAACTGAACCCGATCGAACGATCCTTCGCTACTGCTGCTAACTGAAGCCGATCGATGTTGCCTCTGGGATGAATAGGGAGCATTGCGGGGGGGGGGGGTCGATGAATAGTGAGCGGTGGCGTTGCCTCTGGATGAACAGGGCCCCGTGGTGTGGAGGGCTAGATGAACAGTAGACAGTGGAGGGGTGCCCATGGAGGGGTTGTTCAACCGTAGCCGGTGGAGTAGCGCACGGTGGAGGCTGGATGAAAAGGAGCTCGTGGAGGCTGGAGGAGGTCGATGGCAGCCCGTGGAGGCTGGAGGAGGTCGACGGTGGAGATGAACAGTATCCTGTGGAGTCCCGTTTTGCGGTACGCCACACCCCTTCCGATGAACAGGACACTTGTTTCGACCATAGCGCTCCAACACAAGTCCGTTTCATCCGTTTTGCGATACGCCACACCCCTCCCGATCAACAGGACCCCCGTTTTGACCATAGGAGGGCCGTTTACTTTGTTTTGCGGTACGCCACACCCCTCCCAGTGAACAGGATCCCGTTTCGAACGTGGCCGGTCGAACATAGGGCCGTTTCCTCTGTTCTACGGTACGCCAGGCCTTGTTTCCATCGCTTGTTCCGTCCAAGCCCTCTCGATGAACACAACGATGCATTCCGTTCCGACCCAGCCGGTTGGCTCCCCATGAACACGACGACGATGTTGTTTCTCCGTTCCGACCCAGCCATGTACATGACCCCTGGCCGTACGTACGCGCGAGTAGATGTTCGAGACCCGCCCGTATGTACACATACGTGGTCGTATTTTCTTTCTTGCACACTGGCCGCTGTACGTACGTGTACATGCTACGTGCGCGCCTCTATGACGACACATATGCGCCTCTACTACGACACGTGCGTGCCTCTACTTCGACCAGTATATACGTACACTTCGACCATGTGGGTCCCGACTGTCAGGAACTTCCTTGCGTGCGAAAATGTAGCTGGTGGGTCCCAGCAGTCAGGGGGGCGAATCTTTGTTTTCCCCGGATGCACTTCCTTGCGTGCGAAGGTGTAGCTGGTGGGTCCCAGCAATCAGGGGGGCGAATCGTTTTTTTCCCGGACACACTTCCTTGCGTGCGAAGATGTAGCTAGTGTGTCCCAGCTGCCAGGGGGGAAACATTTTTTTCGCGAAATACGGTGGCCCGTCTGGAGGGTCCCTGCTGTCATGTGGAGGAATAATTATTTTGCGCCTAATAAGGAGGCACTTCCTTGGGGCTGCCGTGGACCCAGCTGTCAGCCTCTCCACGCACAGTACTCTTCCGATGGAAGTCGGTCCTTGACCACATTGACCACGCCGCGCCGAGAGCACCACGGCGGTGGACGACGGCGAGGCCTAGGAAGGGGACGACGTGGAGCTGGGGAAGACGCAGTAGTGGATGCCCACGCGAAGAGGAGTACAAGGGTTCACTGGTTCGGCTGCGGTGTGAGGCTGCCGTCACCGCAGAATAACGGGGGGTGTGGGTGAGTAGCGGGATGGCCCGGCCAGCGGTGGGAGTAGTAGGGGGCTGTGAGGCCTCCGCGGCATCATAGACGGCCACGGGAGGCAGGAGCATGCGGCATGACCGGCGCTGCTTTGGGCGGCTGGAGCACGAAGACCAGAGGTTGAAGAAGCACTACGGCCGTGGGATGGACATCGTACGGTCACTGGAGCTAGAATCGTTCATATTGACTAAGTTGACAAAGCCCTCCGTCCCCATAAACTTAGTAGGCCCACAAGTCAGCCTCCCACCAAGGTGAGTCCCAGCTAGCAGGGGGAGTATTCATTTTCTTGGGCATAATAAGGAGGCATTTCCGGTGGGTGTGAGCTGAAAGCGGGGGGAACGTTTTTTTTTGTGAAATACAGGTGCCCTTCCGGTGGGTCCCAGCTATCAGGTGGAGGAATCATTACTTTTTGCGTAATAAGGAGGCATTTTCATGTGTGGGCCCCTACTGTCAGCCTCTTCCGATGCCTGTTGTTTGTTGACCATGTTGACCTCGCTGCGCCGAGAGCACAAACGCGGTGGATGAGGGTGAGGCCCAGGAAGAGAACCACCCGGAGCCGATGAAGCCACCATAGCTGATGCCCACGCTAAGGGGAGAACGAGCGCTGACTGGTCGGCTGCGGGGTGAGGCTGACGTCACCGGAAAATAAAAGGATGTGTGGGTGGTTAGAGGGATGGCCTGGCGGCAGCACAGCCAGCCACGGGAGGAGGGAGCAGGCAGTCCCGCCAGCGCTGGTTTGGGTGGCTGGAGCGGGAATATCAAAGATTGAAGAAGGATGGCGGCTGTTGGATGGATATCAAATAGTCACTGCTGTGTGTTGAGTAAGTTAACAAAGCCTTGCGTATGCGTCAAAAAACATTTAGGACAGCATCATCATCAACCTAGTAGGCCTAGAAGTCAGCCTCCAAATCTGTGGAAAACAGCATATAGCCCATTAGCCATTATTTTCAATAATTTACAGCCCATTTGCTAATTCTTAAGGATATTTGAATCCCATATTATTTTTATTAGCATTACAGACCATATATTCTGGGCACTGCTAAAAGATTCAATGAATTTTTGCATAATTCGGTTGGGTCCGAACTCTTTTAATCACGAAATTTCGTGTCACGTTAAAAATAATTTTCAAAAAATTATATCAAAATAAAATTCAAAAAAGAATTCTCCGCAAAAAAATGAATGAAATTTAGAATCTTAACTAGCAAGATGCCCGTTTGTTGCACGGAACATGAAGATGCATTTGTATGAGTAGTTTATCTTGTGGGAGAAAAGATGATAGTTTAATGTAATTGCCAGTTGGCTTTGGTTTTTATAAGAGTACAGAGTAGAGAAATCCTGAAAAAATGATATTTTAATGCAATTGTCGGTTGGCTTTGGTTAAAAAATTTACAGCCCATTTCTTACAACTCATAGCCCGTTTTCTGGGGAAGCCCATTTCTTACTACTTACATCTCTCCTCGTCTTGAAAGATTTGCTGCCCAGCAGGGCTGAGAAAAGCAAGTAGGCCTCGGTTTTGGTATTCTCCAAAAAAAAGAAATGGTCTAGCAAATTTCAGAATGAAAAAATATACCAACTGGGCTCGTCATGTGGTTCATAAAAGCATAAGCGTGGGCTAGACGGGCCACAACCCCCGCACAGCGCGCCGTTGAGCTCCATCTCTGAAACTGAAAAACAACCGGGCGAGCTGCTGGGTCCCTGGTGTTATCCGCTCGTTGTGTAAATTTCTCGTTTATTGACTACATTGACAATGGCGTGGAACCTAGTTGTCAAACAATTAGGAGGAAGTATTTTTTTGGCTTGTAATAACGAGGCACCTGCTTGCGAAATGCAATGACCCTGGTGGGTCCCTACTGTCAGCCTCTCCACATACAGTCATCTCCTGATTCACCTTGGTTGTTGACCATGTTGACAACGCCAGACGGCGGCGGGCACAGCGATCTAACCAAGGCGGAGAACGACGGCAAGGCCTCGGACGGGAACGAACAGCAGCCAGGGAAGATGCGGTAGTGTAGTGGCAGGTGGAGGGGAGTACGAGGGCAATAACATGCAAGTCAAGCATACAAATGGTACAAAAAGCCCAAGGATTAATTGTTCATCAAATTTTTAGACAAAACCCAGATTCAACATGACTGTAACTTCTAACCCAACCACTCTTTTTTGCAGTCACAAACAAATGGATCGGTCTGATCCATAAAATCAACATCCCGTGCAAAAAAATTTATTTCAGGATGTCTACAACTTATTGTAAATAGGTGCCGAGCATGTTTAGAAGCCCATTTGTCCACCTGAAACTTCTTTTTTTTCTGTTCAACATGTTCGTCCGTGAGAAATATCTTGTTGTAAAATTTAAGCCTCATGGACAATAATAACCTCGCATTCAACAGGAAGAATGTGACAAAGCTTCTGTTTGCCTGGTTGGATGCATATCGTCCCATTGTTATTGTCCTCAAACGAATGTCATCAGAACTGAGAAAATCCTTGTGCTCATTACGCCAACGATTGGTTAGATGTTTTTCTCCATGTGGTTCTGCCTAAGTAGACATGAAGATTGAAAACAGTTAAGGTCTGAAAAAAGAGTATGTCGAAAGAACGATAGCTGAACAGTTAATTCTAGTAAAATATATGGGGCTTTCAATGTGCATGAAATCATCACCTCTAGGTATAAATTCTCCAGAGATCGAAAGCATCGCAGCAAGCCAATAATTATGTCCAGATCAAAACTATACATTCTGATATATATGATCTTGACAGAATCCAACAGCATTGATAGGCTATCAATGGACGAACTATTCATTGAGCATATAACATAATATTAGTACCCAAAGTGTACTCCAAGATGATATAAAACTTATGCGCACAAATGAAAAATGCAGCATAGGATTACAAATGTGTAGATGATAATATACGGTACCTGAAAAAGTGAGGAGCCAAACAATAACTCGTGATTATTAAACGGGTCACGAATTACACCCAAGGTCTCCAGTCTGGGCGCAGAGATGATAGTTATTTCTGAAGGTGTATAACAATCATGAAGGAGCAACATTTCAAGTGAAGGGGCATCTTCGATGATGAGCTGCTATCCTTTAAAACAAATTCCAATGCTCTTAAGGTGAGGCAACTTTATTTGGAGACAACTGATACTGATTTCTATTCCCAAAACAATCAGCAAGCGCTCTAGGGCAGGGCAACTGGAGTGGATGATGCTGTGCAGTGAGGCCTCCGACAGATAAACAACCACAAGCGTAAGTTTTTTTCGCAGTGGGAGTCGAGGCATTTTTACCAGATCGTCTGGTACATGGCACCGGGCGAAGGTGGCGGTGTGGAGAGAGGAGGAAAACCGCGAGATGGACAACGGTGGTGTGGGCACGAATTCTTGGTATGTTCGTGGTATGAAACTTTCGTGGTAATGGTAGAACTCAAACTGCTGGAGTTTTCCGAATTCAGGGGATGTCAGCCAAGCGTCCACCTTGCCGGGTATGGACTGCAGGTAGCTTGTCGGGATGCAGAGGCATTGAACGGGGCCCTGCTGGTGAGAAGAGATGATGGCTCTGAGGAGATCAAATTCAAGAAGGACAGATATCTGACAACAGTCGAGATTGAGGGGCGCGGTGCACCATAGAGGGCGCCACCAAGATGATCTCCTCAAGGATGATGCCTGGGAGATCGTTGATGTGGTCCACCGGAGGTTCTACCGTTTCCTCAGATCCAGGTGGGGGGGGGGGGGTCGCCGCTTCTCCCCGCGCTACTGGGGGCGGGATCTACAACCGGCGTCGCTGCTGGCGGGAGCCTCATCTTCTTGGCGCCGGGGCCAGCCGACTCCATTTTCCTTTTGGGCATCGCGCCGAGCTCACGGGTTTGAGCAAAGTAGCCAGAGACGAGCCTATTGGTAGTGCGAGTGGGGAAGAAGGAGGGCTAGGGATTTCTGTAGGAGTGGAAGAAGAGGAGCAGGTGTTTTCTATACGAGTGAGGAAGAAGGTGTGCGGGGTTTTCTGGACGAGTGAGGAACAATGGGGAGCGGGGGGAATTGGGGGGGGAGATGGAAGCGGGAGAGCGAGTTGTTCGTGTTTATAAGGCCCGTTGCACTAACTACTCGCTTTTTCCCAAGAATTGCTCTCTTCTTTTGCGTTGCTACATTGGAGCTGGTGCATGGACTTGGCTGACTGGCCATGCATGTAGGATGCATGTGCCCGCTGGCCACTGCATGCGCCTGGTTTGTTACTAGGCCTATTTAATAGGGTGGTTATGGAGTAAATTAAGGAGATTTATTTTATCTGTCTGCATCCACCAAATTACAGGATGCGGTACTGGATGCAGACACTCACATTAAACTAACATTCAGAAGAACAAAAGTTCAGCATGTCTATGCATCTCAATGATTCACCATACTATAACCAATACAAAGTTGTGAGAAGGTGCGGAAATAAAAAAATCGGTCGATGCTTCTCTGAGCAAAGGGCCTCCCTGTGCCCGCATTAATTTCCTGGGCAAGCTTGTTTCTTCTCAATGTTGCGAGAACTTTGAGCATGTTGGCAACTCCACAGCTAGCTAGCTGCCTCATCTTGTAATTGATGCTGACAAATTTGCAGCAAACACATGAGGCAATAGAGATGACTCAACATGGGTCCATATTGTGCAGTTCCCCTGAAATCATATTCATTGTCCTGAATCTGAAAAGATAGGAAAACAGTAGCTATACTTAAACGGTGTTGCAAAATAGTAGCTCATATCAATAGCTCTAGCATGACAAAACACGATCATCTGGACGAAGGGGATACTGACCTGCCTGAGGAAGATTATATATAATTTCATAAGTCCTTGGTTGATTTCCACCTTCGGCTGCACTGCTTGTTTGCTCCTCCACACATGACAGGATCGTTCCGCACTACATTCAACAAGTCAACGTACAAATAAGCTAATTTCATCTTGCGGTGGTCATTGTACCTAGTTACGAATGTAGGGATACCTTGGGCACCATCAGGTTAGCTGATAGCAGGTAGATGCAGCCATATAAAGTTTGTGCAGTGCTACCAAAATTGTGGTTTGTATCCCTTCCCGTTATGAGAATTCTTCTTGAAGTTGGTAGAATGTGACGGCTTGTTCTTTGCATCAAACTTGCCTTTCCCCTGAGATTTGTTCTTGTTGTTTTGGGGCTGGTTGGACTGGAAGTTCTTCTCGTGTACATTGTGGGCACTAGAAGCTCCCTCAGCGACCCGAGCACGTGTGTCTTTTGATCTCGCCTTCTCCTCAAAATCAAAAGTGCTAATGAGATCCAAAACAGAAAACTCATTTCTCTTGTTTTTCAGAGAAGTAGCAAAATCATTCCACGAAGGTGGAAGCTTGGCAATGATGCTCCTAGCAACAAATTTGTCCGGCAACACACACTTAATATACTCAAGTTCCTTAGAGAGTGACTATATCTCATGAGTCTCCTCAATAACAGAGTGCTCATCAGTCATCTTGTAGTCACAGAATTGCTCCGTGACGTACAACTCGTTGCCAGTGCCCGAGGGCCCAAACATGGCCTCGAGCGCAGCCCACATGTCTTTGCCGCCGTCAAACGACATATATGAATCCACAATGGAATCGTCAAGAACACTCAGCAGGGCGGCTTTGAAGAGGGTATCCATGTTCTGAAAAGCTTCCTACTGTGTAGGATTAACATCGCCCCCAGGCTTACCCTTAGTGGCGTCATAGCAGTACATGATCTGAAACCAATATACTGCTCTTGTGCGCCACCTTTTATATTGCACCCCCTTAAAAGTTGGCGGCTTCAAAAGCGTAGCAAAACCACTCGGAGTAAATTGCCTATAATCAGGTTTCTGGATTGGATTGTTGAATATATGAGCAATTTAGTATGAGATTTAATCTGAATCAGCAGTTAATAGATCATGACGACAATAGCAAACATCAAAGTAATTATGCGGACTAAACCAGGAGGACAGAATCACATACTGTACAGTGGGAGCAGAACCGATGTGGTTGATGTTGTCACTCATGTCATTGATGAAGAGGTTACCGTGGTCGGGGAAGAAGGCTGTCATTGAGGAAGTCGTCACTGGCAGCAGTCACAGGAGTGTGCTCCCCAAAAACCTCATCGCCCCTCTCCCGTACAGGATCTAGAAAGGCGGGGTTCGGAGGACTGCTGTACCTTCTCGCGGTGCACGCCGGAAGGAGGGCTGGAGAAGAATTGTGTGGCGGCGCTAAGATCTGGAACAGTGCGAAACCATATGATACAATGGCGGCTAGGGTAGAGCATGCCAGGTCGGTCGTGTGAGTATAATAGTTGGCCTTTGGCCCCCAAACCCCACGTCCAAGTGAATAATAGCTCAAAAAAAGTCAATAATAGCCCCACCAAGGTTTGTCTAAAAAAATTGGAGTAATTAAGGCGTCCGTTAGTCCCTTTAGTATAAATTCAATATCATTAATAATGGCCCCACCTTTTGTCTCACAAAGTATGTTGGAGTACAACCGGCTACACGTTTACAATCCTCTTCTCTTCTCTCTCCTTCAACTAAGCGCAAATACTATATTTAAATCCTTATAGCCTGCTTATGTCATCTAATTGTAGTACTTGCTCTAAAGTTACTCTCCACTGTGTAGTCTAAAATGCCGGGCGTGCAGCGGGCGGTGCCCTTGGTCGGCGTGCCGCTTCAACGGCGGAAGCAGTGAGAGGTCGCGTCGCCCTAACTTGCCATCAATGTGGAGCGACGGGCTCAGCTAGCGCCGGGTGGGAAGCGCGCGCGGGAGGGGGAGGGATTTTTGTTGGGACAAGAAGGTGAGAAGCCAACTTGGGACCGGTCCGGACGAGGAAATATCATGTGCTCCCATACTCTGCATATGACACTAGTCTATGTTACTACTCCCTTATTTCCGGTTTATAGAGATGTTTAGAGTAACATAGTAATATGTTACAGTATAAGTTACTCCCCGCTATGACCAGCCTTGGCCTCTCCCAGTCCTCCACCATGTATAGCTGCTAAGCCTGCCACGTAGGCATAAAATATGATGTGGCACCAATAAACTAAGCACCTATGCATTGAAGACTTGAGTTACTAAGCCATTTAATGCACTTAGCACCTCATCTAAAGAGTATTAATAGTATAGCCAGCTGCTGGCTAGAAGCCAGTGCCATGTCATCTACAGCCCATCTTATAGTCAACATGTACAATAGTAGATCAAAAGAGTGTACTACTTTTTTATTATGTGGCCCGCCTTTCATTGTCACAAAGTGCCTAGGAGGACGTGCTAGAGCTGGCTCTTCATGAAGAGCCCGCTTACCTTCTCTCTCCTCTTCTCTTTCCTCCCACTAAGCAGAAATATACTAGTTTATACCTTGACGGTGTACGTCACCTTGTGTCTCATAATTTTCCTGGTCATCATCTGAGTCCTAGAAGATCTCGCCCACATCATCATTAGCATGCAGCTGCCTTGATAGAAAACGTGCGCAGAAGGAGTAGAGGCGACTGGGGACGCACCACCACCACGTCGTGGGCACTCCGTACGTGCTCGTGTGCGTGCAGCGTGCGTGTTTTTCCATCGGTGCTAGCTCTAAGGCAGAGGCTGCAGTCGTCTTCGTCTCCGACTAGTAGTTGAGCAATGACGGCAAAGAGGTGCTGCAAGAGATGCGTATGCGCCGTTGCGTGCGAGCTTCACCGTAGCATGACGAACCGGATGTCGCCGTGGATGGCACACGCCTCCATGCAGCCGAGTGTGTGCGCATGCATGTGTTATTCACGTGCATTCTGCGGCCGAGCGTGTGTGCATGCACGTCTTGTGTACGTGCATTGTGTGCTCCATGCTGTGTGCATATGTGCATGAGTTGGATCGGATGGAGTTAGTGTGTTGCCTTGTGTACATGCGTGGCTGCATGCGTCCTGTACATGCGTGGCTTGTTGCGTGGTTATCAATAATTCAATATAAACTACTCCCTCCGTTCATAAATATAAGTCTTTCTAGCCATTTCCAATAGTCTTTACGTGAGCTTTGTTCATCCCTTTCCCAACACGCGAGACATCTAGCATCAAGGTGCACGTGTCATGCAAGAAAATGGAGATAATCAGATAAGCAGTGCGTAAGTGAGTTGTGCGGGGGGAAAAGCGGGGGGAAACCCTTTTTCTTAAGTGCGCCGTGCACTTTGATGGCACCTACCCAATATTTTTTTTCTCCTCGATGGCACGTGAATAGTGCACATACTCAATGACAGAGCACGGGGTGATAGCAATGCCATGGTCAGCCGTTTTTTGGAGAGAGTACATACTACTAGTAAATAACTTTGATGTGTCCCGTCAACTCGTAGAACGACAAGAAGCTTGATTACACCTTCTCCCTCGCCAACGCGTGCGCGGTGGCTCGCAGCACGAGGAGAAACTTTTGCTTACAAGTGGTGGACGCGCAACACTTCATTTGGTGTCAGATTGCCAGAAGCACTACTGTAGAACCATCGACTTCCGGAAGAGGCGAAGAGCCAAGCGCAAGGTCACCTACTAACCTTAGGCTAGGCGTAGTGGGAGTAACATAAGTAGGGGTACCTCCTTTTTTTATTCTAGAAACAACCACATGCGAATATCAAGGTGCTGGTTACGTAGAACAAATTTCCTGGAGTCCGTGCTCAGCCCTCCTCTAGCTCTCTTCTCAGCCAGCCAGTGGACGCACGGAGCCCATCGTCTGTTTTCTCACATGCGGTCCCACATGTCAGTGAAAACGCAAGAGGACCCACTGAAACTGCACATCTTTCACCTCGACATGCTGGTGATGAAAAACAAATCCAATAAAGATCTTCGGTGGCCGCTTTTGGAGTTACTCAAGAGTAGTAAGATTTTATTTATAGTTTAACACAAGATGCACATCACGTGGCTTCAACTACCACTCTATTTTCTTGCATGACACGACCTGGATGCTGGATGTCCCACGTGTCGGGAAAAGGAGGAAGATCTATATATTGATAGAGCGTTGGAGTTGGCCTTACAAGTGGGACCGCAGTTGAGGAAACCGACTATCGACAAACCCCCACCTCGGCCACCGCGCGATGGCTAAGTTAGAGAAAAGATGAGGGTGAAGAGATTGCTCTAGCATGGACTCCTAGAAATATGGTGTCAGATGGACGTCATGTTGGTGGCGTGTGCCATACTCCTGGACGTGAATGCTTGTTCTGGCCCATGCCACCCTACTACTCCTACTACTTACTATATAGTACTAGTATCAAGGATTCGAGGTGCTGGTTACGTACAATATGGCTACAGTAAAAACACCCGCACGACGCGGGAAGCATGTGAAGCTAGTACAAATAGTGTACTACTATTGTTGATTGGCCTCATCCGATAACCTGTTGCAATGCACATACAATTATGTATTCGAAAAATATATTTTTGCCTCGTCGTACCACTCACTCAGAGAATCGACTCAAAAGCCATTCATAAATTTAGTAAGTTTATCACAGGCATATCATTTTATTACATACAACAGGTCATCAACCCACATCGACAATGAGGATACATTATAAATACTAAAGTTTTCACCACACAACAAATAACAAGCAATGAAATGAACTTCAACTCAACCATTCCTCGACGTTGGAAACGCTTGCTTTGAAGCATAGGTGATTCTCTGGGACGGGCGAGACATACGCATGACTGATCATCTAGGCTAAAGCGGCCTACTATATCAGTACCAGGGTAGGGAACCACCCAAATGTCCGAGGTATAGACACAGTTGTTTCTCATAAATGGTATTAGTAACGTTGTGTCAACATCAATTGGATCGCCTTTCACCATCATTGGATAGTTTTGTCCAAGGAAGAGCGAGTTTTCTCCAAGACTATCAATTCTGTACCAGGGAGAAGGTGTTGGCACTAGCACAAGAGTATCCATCCCGAATACCATGCAATGGGTGTTGGAATAGGTCCGGATATTGCAACTGGGAGACAACACGTGCTCCCTCAGTAATAACAAACTCAGTGCGGTGTATACACACAAGAAGAGGTGATCCATCGGGATTAGTTGCCAGGCGCCACTGAGTATATACGTTCTGCTCGTCCTCATGCTCTTGATCATCACCATCGTCATCTCCCCCTTGGTTATAAAATTTTTCAAGTATAGGTGGTGGAATGTTCACAGGACCTTGGAAACACAAGAAGAAGGTTAATTAGTAAAGGGAAACTTGCAAACCCGCATGCATGTGGATGAAACAATTATAATTACAGTGGAAGACAAATGTACCGAAAGTATAAGGATTCCATGCAAAAACAGTGCCACGAGTGGTGGCAGCAAACTCAAGGCCCTCATATTGAATTGCATCACAGTACACATCCATGTATAGAAACTGATTTTTTGAGCAATATCTATCCAGTCGAACACGACGGACATCAACAACCTTGTCGAAGATAGCAACAACTTCATAGTTGTTGTAATTCCAAGAGTGGTTAGGAACTCGACAAATTGCTATCTTCCGTAGAAGGCAGTCACCATGATCGTATTTGAACGTGCATACAATACCGGTGTGCTCAACCTCTGGGCAGTCTGCTGAGATTTTTGGAAGTGGAACCCGGTCACGAGTGTACACATTCACAAGTTCCCACTCGCAGTTGGACCCAATGTAAACACTCCATTTGTGCCTGCCCAAGCCTTGCCCTCAAGCGATGGCATCTTAACATCATACGTATCATTATCAAGCGGCATCAACTTGCACAGGGCGAGGCCTTCGTCGTCCCCGCGCGAATAGTCATCAGGGTCACGACATAGAAGATAGGGGAGATCAAATCGCTCCTTGACTCTTGGGTTCCTTGTAACGATGTTATTAGTTGAGTCGAGAATGGGCTTGAATGAACCTGCTATGCTAGCCGAGGTGATGACGTCGCACCGATCAATGAGTTCCTCCACCACGTCATCTTTCAGATCGGGGCAAGAATAGCGGGGTCGTTTCCGGCCCGTTCCCTCCATGGAGAAGACGATCGAACAATGGCAGAAGAAAGGGTGAAGGGCTGAAGAAAAATGGAGGAGGGAGAGGAAGAGCGTGCGACAACAGTTCCAAATCGAGAGGGAAAGGCGAAGAGTAGGTGGACTATTGCCAGTTTGCCACGGTTCACGAAGAGGCGCCCCGGCCTACATGTTCGTTCCGAAATACTACTACTCACCATTGTCTCACTGATATGTTGGAACGGGACCACATGTCAACGAAACATGGTGTGTAATTTCTCGTGCAAAATGAGATCTGGCCGCATTGGCCCGAGGTGCCGCATTAGTTTTTGTTTTGAAAGTTTACCGCATTAGTTATCGACCTTTATTTTTTTAACATGCAATCAGAATGGATAGCTCCTGTGGTCATCACACGTGAGCAGATATAGTGATGGTTGATTCGCCCGAGCAACTTATTACTGTGGGAATATGCGAGTACCAGCAGATTCAAGGAACAGAGAAATGATGGTTGCTTCGTCCGAGCAACTTACTGTGGCGAAGGTGGGGCTCTATGATTTTACTGCTCACTAGTCATTACTACTGCGGTGCAACGACCGGGGTGAATCTTTCCCTGAAGTTGTGTTGTGCACTCAATATTGCTGCGTGGCAGGTGGAGCCGGATGAAGGATGTCCAACTTGTCGGCGAAACGAATTTGAATTGTTTACGACATTGCTATCAATCCTTCAGGATTTGTTTGTATGTATGCATAATTTTGATGAAATTGTACTGTGATGCTATGAAGGTTTCAACTTTGGTTCCCACAGGAAAAAAAGGTTTCAACTTAGGATTCATGTGTCTCGCCTCGAGATTATCTCGTTACCATGACTAATGAATCTCAATGGTTCGCAGATCAACGCCAATATTCACATCACAACTGAAGACAAAGTTGTGAGAAGGTGTACAAATAAAGAAAAAAATATAATTGATCGATGCTGTTTGTAGGCATGGCTCCATTTCCTTGGCACAATGTTCATTGCTTGGCAGCTAGTTTCACCCAGCTCTGTAGCCAAAAAAGAGGTGTATGAAGGACACCACAATCCGATCATTTTGTGCAACTCCACTAAAATCGAGTGGACCATCCCTGTTTGCAAAGATATCCAGTCAGTGTGATTACAATAATAGTGGAACTAGATGATGAAACATAACACACATAAATAGAAGCCGATCACCTCTATGATCTCTCTTTAGGACTAACTTCTTGTTGGAGAAGATTAGGCACGAAGTTGGATGAGGAGGATAGCAAAACCAATCTCCCTTTCCGTAGTCCCATGGAAATGTAAAAACGTTGCCCGTGTGACATTTTGGCGGAACTACACAAAACACTCTTCAGAAAAGTGATTTGTGCAGTTCACAAAAAGGTCGCAATAGCAACGAGGCGAAAATGGATAGCCCTGTTTGCAAAAGGAGGTCAAAAGGAAACAATTACTGCCCAATAACACGAGTTGAAGACACATACACCGACAAAAAAGAAACATATTCCATGTAATAAGGGAAAGATAGCACATGGTGGTTTATCAAAAATGGTTTGAGGACGAGATTGGCAGATGGAAAGTACGCCGGCCGAGATATGATTTAAGCAAACAACTAAAGAAGATCCACATGCAACAACGTGGGAAGATGGGCACTGGAGCAAGGCCGGAGGAAGCTGTACCTGAGGGTCGTCGGGATGTTACAAGGAGGGCGCCGGCGGCCGGGATCTGCCCAAACTGCGGCAGCGAGCAAGTGGCGAAGGCCCTACCGCACCGGAGCTTGGTCAGAGAGAACGACGGGTACCATAGATCGGGATGTCACTACTAGGAAAAGGTATGCTAGTGGCGCACCAGTTTTGCCTTCTAATGGCGCACTACTGGTGCGCCAGTGGCATCACGCCATTAGAATTAAATTCTAATGGCGCACCACAAGTGCGCCATTAGTATCTGGTGTTCTAATGGCGCACCACGTAGTGCGCCATTAGTATTGCCCAGAGTGCGCCATTAGAATTCTTTCCAGGGGGCCATATGTACCCATGTGCTTTGGCGTACTAATGGCGCACCAGTGGCTGATGCGCCATTAGTGTGATTATCACAGTGCACCATTAGTGTCTTGCATAGTGCGCCACTAGTATGAATATTAGGGATTATTTATTTTCTTTTCTGATATTTTCACAGGTTACAAAATATATTATTGGACAGAATTTAGACAACAGCACACAGCAACAGCAGATTCATCGAATACAATAGAAGATTAGTCTCCGAATACAAATCATCATATTAGTCTCTGAATTCAAAAGACCGAACAAAGATAGAACATTACAAGTCTCGAGACCGCGAGTAGCTAGTTTGTCTTCACATTACAAGTCAATATCGACCATCTAAACTACCATCACATAGAAGAGAGTTGTGGTCATCACGATGAGCATCATCACGATCAAACTGGTCTTCATCCGATTCCTCCAACGCTCCCTCCTCTCTCCCGCTAGAGAGCGGGCATATCTAGATTCGGCCTCCTCCCTAGTGGTGTACCCTTTGTAACTGTTACCGCTAAAATGGTAAACCTGTCTCCGACACTCCTCCCAGTCGTCGTAGACTCCAGGAACCTTACCCTTGTACACAACATATGACGGTATCTCTATGCACAAGCCAAACAACAGACAATACATAAGCAATATGTAAGTATGCAACAAAAGGATCGGAAGAGAAAAGCAAGACATTAATAGCACGATTCATGGTCCTACTAATAAATAGCATCAATTACATCTAAGTTGAACGACTGTTCCAAACCAAAGAGACATACAAATCCATTAAAGTTTAATTACAACATGAGCCAATCAATGTTTCAGAACTACACATCACTACTTTCGACTCGACTCATCGGACAGGAGCGTGGATGAAGCCACCGTCTGTCGCGATGGTCATGAAATCGCGGTCGTTCTCACCCTGCATTTGTAGCATTCCATCTATATCATTGTTGGACGGTTGATATCTGTGGAAGAACTGCCCCGACGTATGAAGGACATCTTGATGGATTATGTCCGCAAAGTCCGACTGGATGCGAAAGAATTCTTGTCTGAGGTCCGCGTCCTGGATTGCCGACAAGTTCGCGGCCCAATCTTTGAGATTATCTGGTAGCAGAAGTTGATGATGGTCCCTTACGATCGCCCGCATGTGATGGCGGGCGTAGTAGGCATCCTTTTGACCGCCAGGCGGCTGCTTGATGCAGCAAAACTTCGTATTGTGTGAGAACATGTGCTTGCCGTACTTACGAACAGTCCTGGTGAAGGTGCCTCCAGATCTGGCGTAGCCGGGGAGAACATCATCAAGAACTTTCTTAACATTTGTGTAGTCTATCTTGGAGTTACGGTTCGGGTCGAAATACGTGGCCATGGAATATTTCGGGCTTAAGAGGATGAGTGTGCAATGTGTGTCACTGCACAGAACACGGAATGTTAGAAAAAAAAAGAACGATCGAAATCTAAGAAATCATATGTTACGGGGCGGTTAAGGGATGACTTACTCGGGAAAGTAAGCCACAAGGAAGTTATCCTTATCTGGGTTTGCTAGAATGATGCCTTCGAGGTGTGAACTCGCAACTTGGCGGTCCCCAACGCTGCTCAAGTGCTTGGCACGCATGTAGAAGGGGTCGACTATCACGATGTCCGGGGTCTTGTCTCTAATGATCCGCATCTCCATACTCAGCGAAAACAGCCGAACGAAGGTGTAGTGCAGCGGATGAAGGTTAAACATAGCAAAGATGTCATCAAACCGCAGGACGATCGTACCCCCGATGTCGCCATCCACAAAGCCCTTGCCCTCTGGCACCTTGGCCACGAAAACCGGGTATGCCACATCCTTCTCTCTGAGACGCCGCTTCTCCAAAGAAAGAAAACTGTCGTGTAGACTCCGCATAGCACCAGTTGCAGCATTCAGCATATTTGGCGGTAGCATCGCCCTACCCGCCACATGCACCCTCCTCGACATATCCTTAGGTGAAGGTGGCCCGTCCTGAGCACGGATCGTACTCTGTGCGGCTGGCTCGCATCGGCGCCCTTGTTAGTCTTTCTTTTCCATCCCTTCTTCTTGATCTCCTGTAATGGGACCGAGTTCTACTCACAGACCGCCTTCTTGAGCGTCTTGGGGCTGATAGTATTTCGCACCTCAGCTATCTGAGGTTCGGTGAAGGCGGGAGCTGGAGGCATCTCCCGAGAACTGAACGCCAGACGACGCCTATTGCAATTGGATTTCTCTGACGTACCAGCTAGATCGCGGTCGTCTTGGTTGGGTTCTTGAGAAAGAGGCCCGCAGAACTCGTCAGCATACCCATGTTCGGCAAAGTACTTATCGACTTTGGTAAATGTACTATCGTCGTTGTCGTTGTCGTTCGGATCTTGTGCCATAGGGCTGTCCGGATCCTGTGCCATAGGGATGTCCGACATAGGGATGTCTGGCGGGTCCGGTAGCGTTGCGGTGTTCTTGCCATGGCTTGGCGCCGGCACGACTGGCGGTCTTGTCTGTGGGGTGGTGTCCCCCGCCCCCAAACGAATCTGGCTCTTCGGCCAAAGCAGTGGCCAGCTTACGTAGGCGCTGAGGGTCATCTCATCTTCTTCGTTGGCCCTAGCGGGTCGAACCGGAGGTAACAGCTCGTCGCAGCCTGGCAGCACCCGAACCACTTCAACCCTATACATTGTGGGTGGCATCGGATTACCGTGGAACATGCGGTTGCCCGGTTGAACGATTCTGCCCTTGGCAACATTGACCAGCTCGGCGCCCACGAAGTGGAGAAGAGTGCAAGGAACGTCGGCAGTGCCCTGCGAAAACATGTACAGGGCGTCAGGGATGCCCAGTCAAAGGCAAGGAGATGAAGTCATCGGCCGAGAGGCTTAGTTACCGTGATGCCGTCGAGCTCGGCTAATGTCGAGGCGCCGCCAACGGTGGGCATGCAACTGACGGAGGGGGCGCTTGCTGGCGAGGTGCCGGCCGGCGTACACCCGGGTGCATTAAGCTCCAATGCGCGTGCCGGCGCCGGATACACGAATACAGCCTCCGCCGGAGACACCAATGGCGGCGCCGCCGGAGACACCAATGGCGTCGCCTGCGCGCTGTGCGAGTTGCTGGCCGTGAAGCTGGGAACCAGGGGAGGCCCCTGTTGGCCGCCCGCAATCAATGTCGTCAGCTAATGAATCAACGTAGGCACCATGGCGTTGAGCTTCGTTCCCAGCTGTTGTTCCACTTGCTCTTGGACAAGCTCCGGAATCCGCGCCACTTGTGCCTTGAGTGCTTCAACCTCGCGCGTCTGGCTTTCCGAGCTGGCCTTTTTCTCCTTCCGCACACAAGCGGTATAGTATGACCCCCATTTTGTGGGCAAGACTTTGCCGGCCACACGACCAGCTAACGTCGGCTTAGCGAGCTTATTCTTGTTTTTCATTATGTTCAACGCCCTATTTAAAGGGGTGTCGAAAGGGGAGCTCAGCTGAGACGACCCCACGCTACTGCTTTCAGTTTCCTGCGAAAGGAACGTGAACCATTTAGAAATACTAGGGATTAATTAGAGTGCAACCATATGGAGCTAATTACGCGGGGGTGTATTCCTTGCCAGAACAAGCTCAAGCGCCCTAGTCTTCGGATCCATGGTAAGCTCCTTTGTTATCGGGTCCTCCTTGTACCGGGCCCTGACTTAGTTCCTGGTCTGCTTGTTACCACTGTATTTCTCGAAGCGGGGCGGTAGGCCTTGCTCGGCACGCTCCGCGTCCTCCTTGTCCCATATAGGCTCCGCCACTCTGTAACCGCCGGGACCGAGTTTGTGTTCCCCTAAGTTCAACTCCCGCATTTCTTTCCCCCGCTGACTTGATTCGGAGGTTGCGCTGCTCGAGCACTTGATCTTGAACTCCTTGTACTCATCTTCGCTCATCAAAGGATATTTCGCCTTGCTCTTCTCATAACTATCACCTTTATCAATCATTCTCTTGACCGTGCTTCTCCAAGGAGACAAGGCCGTGCTCATCTTCGTGAGGGCGGCACTGTTCACTTTATTCCCTGAGAGGCGTGTGTTTTCAAATTCGGCGGGGAACTTGAATCGTTCGTGCAGCTTCGTGAAGAGGAGGTTGCGCAAATTCCCATGGTCCTTATTCCTAAGGTTATCGGTGTTGATCGAGACGGTGCTCCGGAGAATGCACCCGAGCTGAACCGAGTACCCCTTGACTATATGTTTGGGCTCCGTTGGATTCCCGTCGGAGTCCACTTGAGTGAATTCCTCCTTGACAGTGCGGAGCGCATTGGGACGCTAGTCCTTCCTTTGATTCTTCGATTGGCTGCCATCTGTGTGTGCGCCGCCATCATCAGTGGTGGCATCCTCGGCGGCACCATTAGTGGTGTCATCCCCGATGCCACTAGGGGTTGTGTAATTAGGATCGGTGTCTTCCGCGGCGTCCTCATAGCGGTGAGGTTGTTCCTCCAACTCCTGGGACAGCTGCCAGAATTGCTTGCCGCCCGAACCACCGACCTCATTGATGTGGGCCATGTTTCGCTCTAAATAGGAAAAAAGTTGGTTATTGTCAAGGAACAAGATCATGGTCTCATCATTTAGGGTTTGTCGACACCGAGGAACCCTAAAAGCCTAAGCTTTCATCATTTAGGGTTTGTCGACGCCGAGGCACCCTAAAAGCCTAAGCGTACATCATTTAGGTTCTCATCGACACCGAGGCATCCGGGGCAGCGAAGTTAAGTTTTCATCATTTAGGGTTTATCGATGCCGAGGCACCCTAGGTTGGGCCTAATCACATGGCTCTATTGCCACCTATGTTGGGTTTATCATCTAGGGTTTATCGATGCTAAGGAGAATTCTAAGTTGGGCCTAATCACTTGGCTCTGTTGCCACCTATGGTTTAATGCAGCAAGAATAAAGGGGCAGTTGATCCTACTTAATTAAGTACTAAGATACCCCGGCCCATGCATTAGTCGCAAGTACCACATATGTCCTATTTTTAGCAAAGTCATGCTAAAATTCATGGAAAATTTCAGCATGACCTTTGCTGAAAATTAGGACATATGGAGTACTCGAATTTGCCAGAACGGAAGTTAATCAACATTCCGGCAAACTCAAGGGCCGGAACGGAAGTTAATCAAGTTGACAAAATTCCCAAGTAGTACAACAGCAGCATCACAAGTAGTACCAATGAACATATAATCCAGCAAGTTGAAAAAGCTGAAGTTCAAGTTACAGCCTGCATGACATTTTCCTACACAATGTTTGTTGTAAATAATTACTTAAAGTAAACACTTTTTTATCTCAGCTTACTTGCTACCCTGTCTATTTCTTCTATGCTATCCTTATACTCTGCTTAAGGACTGATGCTACTTGTCTTGGCTATATACAGCAAATTGACCTGGTTGTGTTCTATGCTATTATGCTACTTGTCTTCTACGCTATCCTTATACTCTGCAAATTGACCTGGTTGGAATTCATACAGCAACAGTAACAGTTAACTGAACTTCTTTTGCATGCATTTATCACTCCAGAAAACTTTCAGTAACAAGTGAGAAGCATCTGCATTTTCTTAGTGAACTTTTGAGTGCATTTATCACTTGTTGGAGTATGCTACAGCTTCTGCAAATGACGAACTCCTTTAGTTTACATCTTAGCTTTAGTTTACATCTCAACTACGGAAGGAGGGGAAGGGGGGAGGGGTGAGGAATCACCTATGGGATAATGGCAGGCTGCCGTAGGAGGACGCCGGTGTCGAGGAGGCAGCGGGCGGCGGCTCGTCAAGGAGGCGGCGCGTCGAGGAGGAGGAGGCGCGTCGAGGAGGTGGCGCGTCGAGGAGGAGGAGGCGCATCGAGGAGGTGGCGTGTCGAGGCTTCGGCCGGCTGGGCGCGCCGCGGCGGCGGGCCGTTAGCTGTGGCGGCGGCTAGGAACCCTAGTTGTCGCGCTCGGGAGGGAGGTTGACGTAGGCGGGGCCGCGGGAGGAGGGGGACGGCGAGGGCGTGGGCGCGGGCGGAGGGGGGATGGTGCTCGGCTCGGGGACGGCGAGGGAGGCGGCGAGGGAGGCGGCGCTCGGCTCGGGGACGGCGAAGGAGGCGAGGGGGACGGCGAACACGAGGGGGCGGCGGGAGAGATTAGAGAGATTGGGGATTTAGTGTGGGAGGAAACTTTCTAATGGCGCACCAGCTCTCAGTGCGCCATAAGTACGACTATTCTAATGGCGCACCAGCTCTCGGTGCACCATTAGAATTTTGTTCTAATCTAGCCCACTAGCCCTATCTACCACCTAACCCTGTCTACAACAGAACCCACCCAACAGCTCTCGGTGCGCGACTAGGTTTGCTCTTTCAAAGTCGGCGAGTCGACCCTCGAAGTCGACACGCATTTCGCGGCGACCCTCACGGTGACCCCATCCAGCGAGCCTATCGAGGTGCCTATTGACGGGCACACCAACGGGGTTCTCGATGCCTAGATAATTCGTTCATACCAACGAGGTTCTCGATGACATCAAGGCTGTGAGGCACAAGGTGGATCTTCCAGTACGGCAAGTCCCAGAAAACAGACCTCGTTTTCCATACCTTCAGCAGCGGCTCTGGCGCCTTTCGCTTCTTTCCCGGCTCAGGCGCCTTTTCCTTCTTTCCAGGCAGTGGGCAGTCTTTCCAATTTTTCAACAGCTCGTCTATTTCCTCGCCGCTCCTCGTACACGGGCGTTTTCGGGGTTCAGTTTCACCATCGAACAGATCCTTGCGTTTCCTCCACGGGTCATCGTCGCGAAGACACCTTCGATGTCCCATGAACACGGTTTTCGAAGACCCGGGATCTCTATCTAGCTGGCGATACATTGTGTCATCCATTCACCTTACGCATCCAGAAAATCCATGGACTACCTGCCCCGCGAGATATCTGTAACCGAGATAGTCGTGCACCGTCGTGAGCAGTGTGGCTCTCATAGGGAAATATTCTCTCTCTGCGGCATCCCACGTATTGGCTGGCGTTTTCCACAGCGTGTCTAGCTCCTCCTTCAGCAGCCCCAGATACAGATTGATGTCGTTCCCTGGTTGTTTCGGCCCTTCAATAAGCAAACTCATGCGAATGTACTTCCTCTTCATGCACAACCTGGGGGGAAGGTTGTACATCCACACAAACACAGGCCAGGTGCTATGTGTGCTTCTCTGGCTGCCAAACGGATTGACTCCATCGGTGCTCGCGCCCAGCACGATGTTCCTTGGATCCTTCCCAAATTCTGGGTCTTCGAAGTTCAACGCTTGCCACTGGCTCGCATCCTTAGGGTGACTCAGCATCTTGTCTTTTTTATTTATCTCCGGAGCATTTCCGTCATCTTCCCGCTTCTTCTCCTCCCTATCCGCGTGCCAACGCAGGAGCTTTGCTACCTTAGGGTCCGCAAAATACCGCTGCAGACGAGGACTGATCGGAAAGTACCACACCGATTTTCGAGGAGCTTTCTTCCTCTTCTTGTATCGAGTGACGCTGCAAACCGGACATATGGTAGACTCCGCGTGCTCGTCCCGATAAATGATACAATTGTTGATGCACACATGGTATTTCACGTGCGGTAAATCCAGAGGACACATGATTTTCTTCGCCTCCTCGAAACTGGTCGGGCACTTGTTCCCCTTGGGAAGACGTTCGTGCCAGAATGACATGTTCTCATCGAAGCATGCGTCGGTCATTTTGTGTTTTACCTTCATCTCCAGAGCCATGAGCGTTACTTTCAGGCGGGTATCCTCGGGCCAGCATCCTTCATACAATGGAGTAACCGCGTCTATCTCTAGTTGATCCAGCTTGGCTTTCTCTCGGGCGGCAGCTCTTGCGTTAGCCGTCTGCTTGAGAAGCAGCTCTTGAATATGAGGGTCCTGCACCCAGCCTCCATCGTCGTCTGCTCCGGCATCTTCATGTTCATGATCATGCCCTTCGTCTTGATCTTCCCCATCATCATTTATGACATCTTCTACATGATGACTGTGTACAGCATCACCGTCGTGATCATGTCCTGGAGATTCTTCGTCTTCTCGCCCGCCCTCGCCGCGGTCGTACATGTCTTGTTGCCCTTCCTCATTTCTTGCCCGGCCCCCATGGACGACTTCATAGTCATCTTCATCACCTTGCCACCGATAGCCATCCATGAAACCACGCAAGAGCAGGTAGTCCCGCACCTGCCCAGAATCCGGGTCCGCAATAAGGCTCTTCAGCTTGCATCTTCGACACGGACATCTTATCTCTGTCTCGTTCTTTTGAAGCATCTCGGCCTTCGTGGAGCTCAGAAACCTATTCACGATGCCTTCAGTCATCGTGCGAACCATGGTCGCCTGCGGGGTAGAGCAAAACGATATTTTAGAACCAAGAAAAAATTTGGCATGACCTTCCCTAAAAATAGGACCAAAAAGAATGCATAGTGCCAAAATTCTCGCCGAAACGGAAATGAATCAAAACATTCCAGCAAAATATTGGCAAATATCGCATTTCAAATACCGGTACCTTCAAACACAATCATATATGCAACACCACAAACACATGCAACACCACAAACATACATAGATCTAGCTAGGCCACAAAAAGTGCATGTGCTCGTTGTTGGAGCGAGCTAGGGAGAAAAAAAGTAGATCTACATTATGAAGATAGCTTTACCCTTACTTACCTATCAAAAAAAGGTAATTTTCACCACTTAATTTTGATGAATTTATGGTGGAAATGAGGTGAGGAGGAGGAGGCAGCCGAGACAAGTTTGGAGGAGGAGGTGGAGAGAATGAAGTGGGGAAAGTGAGTGGGTAGGTGGGCTGTCCAAAATATCTTGTTGGTCGCAGGTTACTAATGGCGCACCACCACATAACGCGCCATTAGTAACACTGGTTACTAATGGCGCACCTGCAGGTGGTGCGCCATTAGTACTTTTTGCAGAAAAGTAAAAAAACATATGTATTCCAATGGCGCACGGCGACACAGTGCGTCATTAGTAGTTTAAACAACTAATGGCGCACTATGATACGGTGCGCCATTAGTAGGTTCGGAAAAAAGTAAAAACATATATATACTAATGGTGCACTTGCCTGGCCATGCGCCATTACTAGTTCTAACTACTAATGGAGCACTTTGTCACCATGCGCCATTAGTTTGTATGGAAAACTGGGAAAAGATCGACAATAGTGGCGCACCATGAGGCTGGTGCGCCATTAGTGTCTGCCACACTAATGGCGTACCTGAAGCCAGTGCGCCATTAGTATATAGTAGTGGCGCACTGTCTTCCTGGTGCGCCATTAGAATCAGTCCTATCTATAGCCCTTTTCCTAGTAGTGTGTGCTACCTCAACGCCGTCGAACGGAGAGACGATGCACATCCTCCCTTTTCGCCGGTGGATGGAATGCGGCCAGATCACTGACCAACGCTGAGAGAGAGAGAGAGGCCACGGCGACCTTGTGTGAGATGGTGTGACGAGAGACAAACCCATTTTTCCATTTTCCCCACTGCAATCATTTTATATTTTGTATGTGCCATTGAGGAATATATAACTTTATTTAATGCTAACGCGTCAAGTCGAACTTTGTTCTGTCTAGGCGTGGTACCCGACCCTCCTTCGAGTAAACAACTGCTACACGCGTCAAATTATCACGTGGGCTGCCTTTTCGTATAGAAACAAAGTCCACCGTGTACCCGCGCGGGTGTGGCCTGGAACGAGACGTGAGTACGTGCGTCCTGCGTGCACTTCTTATTTAGGTGCAGGTACATACGTGGGTGAATGTGAGAGAGATGGTTTGTGCGAAACAGAGGCAATGTGTTGATGGTATCTCAATCAGAAAAAAGTAACATATGCAATGTGTGTGAAACGGAGTCATGGACGTGAGATATCGATAGAATTGAAAACAGGGATGAAGTGTGTGGTTGCGCAATCGATAAAGAGTGGCATCGAATTTGTGTTTGCCCACGTCAAAGATACAGGGCGGCTGGCCTACTGGAATTTGAGAGGGCAGAGGTGCAGTTTTTCACCGTAGCATGGATACCTACGTACAATGTTGGACTATCGGTGTGTGTGTGGGGGGGGGGGGGGGTAGAGACCGATCGCCTAGTATATGTGTGGGGGAGGAGATATACCTAGCTATATGTATTGAGGGAGATCGATCGACATCCATGGATATGTGTAGAAGAGGAATAAGGTTGGGAAAAAGACAAAGGTAGAGCGTCGGAGAGTTTGTGGTGGAGTGGCGTCTCACAAATGGACGCAGAGGCCTGCTAGACAAACGGAGGGTATGAGTGCAATATCAATAAGAGAGGGCGGGGGATGTCTGTTTGTCTATGCACGTGCATGTGAGAGACGGGTCGGGAGGTATTCAAGGATGATGAGGGAAGAAGATATGGTTGTGGTAAGCATACGTAACTACATAGGAAGATCAACCGTCGTGTTTCCGAGAAAAGGAGAGACATAACTAGCGAGGTAAGTGTATCGGTGCTTGGTGAAAACGAATTATAGTAGATCTGGCTAAATGTAGGGAGATCAGTTTATATACACGCCTGCATGTGTTAGAAGCAAATAAGGCCCGGAGAGGCAGACAGGGGGAGAGGGTGTGGCTAGGAGGTGGTGCGAGAGGCCTACCATGTCGAGGGGGGAGGAGTGTGCGAGTATGTGATCAATGAAAAGAGGGGCGGGAGTGTGCACCTGCGTGGAATCATATTGGACATATGGGGGCATGGACGGTGAGAAGAGAAGAGGGGAAGTATATATGTGTTTGTTGTAGGAACACTTGGCTAGAGAGGTATATCGACCAGTGTGTGCCGGAAAGAAGGAGCCGGGGGCTTACACACACCGCTGGTGGACGACCTAAAGAGAAATAATGAACATGCACGATGGAGGGGACGCTAAGGTTGTGTGAGATGGGGGGGGGGCGGGCGTGTGCATGCACGATAGAAAGTTAGCGCTAGCTAGCTACAAATAGAAGAGGATCGTGAAGGTGTAAAAGACGAACAAAGATCATAATTCATTTTAAAAAAGTGGATACAGATACTTGAGGAAGATATCATTATGTAGAACATTAATTATAATTTGGGCTAATGTGTGGCTTTTGCAACTCAGGTCTAAATACTTGTCATAATGTAGGGGGCGGGGCACTATACTTTGTGTGATAAACATGGTGTACATATGGAACATTGTTTAGATTATGAATATATAGTTAGTACATCAAATGTACTATTATTTGGAATCAACATCTATCTCTATAGTAATCATGTAGTACACATAGTTCATATCTATCTCTATAGTAATCATGTGGTGTGTTATTAAGGTAATACACGAATGATGGTTGAACTTGGCAACAATCATGATTGTAGATTCTTATTGAAATAGAGAAATGAATTCAAATTTAGTTCGAATTACAGTGGTAGTATAGACATTTGGAATGCACTAAAATGTCGGTATGTGTAGGTTACATGCATTATACAGCAAGCGAAAAAATTTAATCGGACATAACATGGATTCATACTCCCTCCTTCCATCTATATAGGGCGTAATGAGATTTTTAAGACCGCCTTTGACAATTGACAAGATTAATAGTACATGACATGCACAGTGTGAAAATTATATCATTGAAAGAACCTTTCATAGACGAATTTAATGATGTGCTTTGTGTAAGTTGCATGTCATATATCATTGCTCTAATATTTGGTCAAAGTTAGCATCGAAAAACACATTAGGCCCTATATAGATGGAAGGAGGGAGTAGCTTTGAATAGCATTTGTATAGTAAAACGGGGCAAGACTCTCTCTTTGTGTGGTGTGAATAGTTTTATTTTTTTGTTTTCTTTTTGGTTGAGGGAAGTGCGAATTGATTTGGTACGTACAAGTACAATATTACTACACGTTAGGCTTGTCCCTAAAATTCAACCCACGTCTTGTTATATCCCGGAAATTCAGATACCGTGCTCCCAAAACTGGCGCCTTCACAACCCTCGCCTTGCTATCCTGAAATTACAACGCGCGCGAAAACTCCCTCCAGCTGCCAAATCCCGACAAACGAAATCCCCCTTCTAACCCTGAGTCGAAAGTGTAACATCCCAAATTTTCAATATGGAATGTTATACACTAGATCATCATTGCATATCATATTTTATTGCCTTTGGTTCATCCTAGAAATTCTACGCAACTCAAGGACCCTCGAAGAGAGTTGGGGATTTCGTTATTTCCATATTTGAGTTTTCTCAAATTTTATCTTCAATTATTTCGATTATAAAAATATGAGAGAGGGAATAAAATGACTTTCCCATAATAAAGAAATATTGAGGATTTAATAAAAAAATCAAATAAGTTTTATTTTTGGAGTTTTTGCTATTTTATTTGAATTTAAGAAAAATTGCACATTTTCAAAACTGCATTTTAGGGCCAAGAAAATGTTCATCTTGTTCTAAATATTTTATTTAGACGGTGAAATTTGTTTTGGTATTTTAAGATTTTTATTTATTGTGCTAGAGTTTTTTTCTCTTCGGCGAAATTATTTAAAAAAAAAAACTCCCGCGCCCGACTGGGCCGAAGCCCAGCCAGGCCAGGCCGGCCCTACCCCGCGTCGCCGCCTCCCCTCGCGCGCGCCGCCGTGCGCGGCACGGACGCCGAGGAGAGTCCGAGCAGGACTCCTCCCCGGGCGCACCCTCGCCCAAGCCAACCGACGCCCCGCCCCCTTTATATAGCCGCCGCCCAGCCCCCTAGCCGCCACCACCGCCAGCCGCCAGCCCCGCCGCTACCGCCAAGCCTCGCCATGCTGCCTGCCACCGCCGCAGCCGCCGCGCCGCCGCCGAGCCCCGCCACCCTCAAGCCGCCGCCCCGCGCCGCTCCCACCCCGCAGGAGTCCGACGAGGTAGCCGCCGCCGCCGCCGCCGTGGTCCGGTTTTTTTTTAAAACCCGATCCAGTTTTTCTTTAGAAACCCTAGATTCGTTTTTTTATAGATCGGTTTTATTTTTTCAGTTTATTTTATTTAGCGAGCGTCCGCTCGTTCGTCCGTTTTAACGAACGAATTCGCCGTTTAGTTTCAGTTAACGAACGTTCGTTCGTTAATCTGTTCGTCAGTTTTCTTTTTCTCGGATTTTTCCGCGGTTATTTCTGATCGCGATTTCAGATCCGATTTTTGTTCTATTATATCTTTTCGCTCGTTTATCGGAATCAAGCGATTCAAGCGCCTAGAGTTTCGTCTCGAAATCCTCTTTCCGTTTAACCAACTCAAATAAGTTTTTGCTTCTGTAAAATTTGACTTAGGTCCAGGTTAATAAAACGAAGCTTGTTTGTTTCGTCGTTTGACTTTCGTTGCTTCATTTGATTTGATTCTTTTTGCAAACTGGAGTTCTTAAGTTAAATTTTCTGGTTAGTTCTCTTATGCGAGTTTTACCTGTGCATTACATGAGTACTTATTGTATGCTTGTTTGTTTGCGATAGAGTATCCGGAGTGTGCCGCTTGCTACTTTGAATCTCTAGGTTTCGCGGATCATCAGCAAGGCAAGTAACACTTTGATCATACCTTTTTACTACCCAATTTTATTGCATTAGATCAATCCTCAAACATCTGCATGATTAGGATCTGTTAATATGTGGGATTTTGGGAAGTAGATCAGGTAGTACCTATTACTTGTTTTATTATCAAACCCTTGGGAGTTACTTCTACGTTTGCTTATTATGCCATGCTATGCTAGTAGACGTGGATTGGGTGAGTGTTTCCATGACAGATGTGAGATTGTTAATTTAATGGTTTATTTCCAGCGATTGCCTATTTTCTTTAACACACATCTGGGTGGATTGAGGCACCTGGGTATTTCCAGCGATTGCCTATTTTCTTTATGGACCGCCACCTAGGCACAAAGGGATCATGAGATTATTCATGCTAGAAACTTCCGTGTGCAGCCACAAGCTACTGTGGGCTCTAGCATAGTTGACTAAGTCGTGTGAACTCTTACAGTGGTAGACTAGAAGATGTAGGGGATGTAGGTTGGTACTGTCTACCCGATCGTAAGGTGCTAGCGCTTTTGAAAGACTATGTCTCGGTCATCCGTTTCTCGAAGATCATGTAGTGCGAGAATTCCAACGGAGGAGATCGAGTCTTGTGGGGAAAAGTGCGCAAACCTCTGCAGAGTGTATAAACTAATCATGGTTAGCCGTGTCCCCGATTATGGACATCTTGATTATCTACTACTTGGATTATCATGTGAATCTCATCATATTACTTTAATTAATATTGTTGTGTTTCAATGATGATGCTTAATTGGGATTGAGAAGGTGTCTACACTCTCAAAGTTTAACAACCACCATTATAGTTAAATAAAATTTATTCCTTTGCAGTAGGGAAAAATTGGCTTTACGCAAAATTGTAACCATAGAGCTTTTTCACCAAGCCATATATGCATGTAGTATAGCATTATTCTTTCATTACTCTCTATGTGTTACATTGCCAGCATATTCCATGTGCTGACCCATTTCGGGCTGCAACTTTCATGTTGCAGACTTTTCAGACGACAAGTAAGGTGCCTTAGGTCGTGGTTCTATACTCAGTGATGCCGTTCGAATTGATGGACTAACTTATCTTCGAAGCCTTCCGCTGTTATCGTTATTAGATGGCCTTAAGCCATATTTATTGTAATAAGTTCTCTTTTGAGGCATTCGATGTAATAAGTATGTGATTGCTACTCTGTTATAAATCCTTCAAGTACTGTGCGTGTCAGCATTACTGATCCAGGGATGACACTAAAGCACAGAGATCAGACTGTTTGATGTCTGGTCGCTACAAGATGGTATCAGAGCACACGCTGACTATAGGACACGACCACTAAGCTAAAGCCCTAGATCACTATTCACCCTTCTCAATTCTGACTCCCCATCTTTCCTACTCTTTTAGGATGGCGGATGCAAGGAACAAGTTCACGCAACCGGAAGAAGATACACCCTTTGGACATCACCTGAAGGAAGTCACTAGATACCTAAACATCAGAGTACCAAGTTTCACCGGGACCTACAACGCCACTTTACCTGAAGAGGAGCGCTGGATGATTCAAGTTCAAGTACCAAGAAGGATGTTCATGCCCGTCACTGAGCCCATAGAGTTTTCCTTTGATGCACCAGAGGATGGCAGCCCGCATTACAATGGGACGTATTGGAGAAGTTTACCACAAGGATCTCAAGGATACTATGTACCAGATTTGTGGGCGCCGAGATGAGCAATGGGAGATGATCAGCACCAGGAAGGATAGATCAATTGTAGATTGCATCCAGGAGTTAAACCAACACATTCGACGCTAGGAGAACCAGATGTGCGCAGGCATGATAGACCTGAAGAAGGCCATGACAAAGATCACGGAGCTGGAGGAAGAACTCAAGTCTGCACGCGATGGATTTTAGGAGGAAATAGCAACACTAGTGGAGAAGAACAATGATCTGAAAAAGAAGATAAAAGTATTCATGGGATTTCCCACAACTGGACGAGAAGACGAAGATTGCACCTGTCCAGAGAACTACATCATCATCGACGACACCGACTCGGACCCAGACGATAGCGATGATGACTATGTTGATGAAGCTGGAGAAGATATCATGGAGTCTCCATCGGAGCATTTTTTTCTAGTCGGCCACCATAACAGTAGTAGTATTCCTCCATGTATCTAGTATAGTCCGAGCACTTTTGTAACGATAGTTAGACCGTTGTATGCCCTTGTTTGGTTGAATGAAGTGGTTTTGTTTGCTTTTGTCTCATGTGCATGTGGGTAGTGTTTTCCCCCTAGACCCCATCCTATTCTATATTCTCATCTTTTCTAAACCCTCAGATGCCTCTGAGACGTGACAATGGATTTGCTTTCCCACTGGAGCTCACTCAGTTGATCCAGCAGCAAAATGCATTGATGCAGTTGCTAGTCCAGAATCAGAATCAGGGGAACAACAACAACAACAACCCACCACCGCCACCACCTGTCGACCACTTAACCCGTTTTCTTAGGCTGAATCCGCCGGTGTTCTCCTGTAGCACCGAGCCGATTGTTGCAGATGATTGGCTCCACAAGACAGCAAGGGAGTTGACCACTGCAGGATGCACAGATGTGGAGAGGGTGTGTTTTGCCGCACATCAGCTTGAAGGACCCACAGCATCATGGTGGGAGAATTTCACAGCCACTTACCCTATCAACACTATCACATGGGATCAGTTTCAGCAGGCTTTTCGTACTGCCCATGTTTCAGCAGGAGCTATGGCCATGAAGAAGCGTGAGTTTCGCAACTTGCACCAAGGAGGACGGACTGTTGGCCAGTATGTGGATGACCTTAGTAAACTAGCACGTTATGCCCCAGATGACGTTGCTACGGATGCAGCTAAGTAGGAGAAGTTTCTGGAAGGGCTGAATGATGAACTGAGCATGCATTTGATGATAGCAACTTTCAATAACTACCAGGAGTTGGTAGATAGAGCTCTCATGATTGAAGGGAAGCAGCAGCAGATTGAAAACCGCAAGAGGAAGTATGGACAAGGGAAGTTCAATTCTGGAGCTCAGCAGAAACCATGTTTTCCCCGAAATCGGGAATACATTTCCAGCATACCCATGGAGGAGGTAGCTCGCACAATCATAATGGTCCCATGACTGGTAACAGGAATGGAGGAAGCAAAGGACAGAACCGTACCAACCCGTCGACCCCAGCCAAGAGAGACCTGAGCCAAGTCACTTGCTATAAGTGTCAGAAGACTAGACATTATGCCAATGAATGTCCTGAAGCCCAGAATGAAAATGGCAATGGAAGCTCTGAGAAGAAGCCGAACCCTTTCAACAGGGGACAGGTGAACCACATTAACGTGGAGGAGGTTGAAGCCCAGCCCGATGCAGTTATAGGTAAGTTTTTGGTTAAGTCATTTACTTCACTCGTTCTTTTTGATACTGGTGCATCGCATTCATACATATCAAGGGGATTTGTAGATAAGTATAAACTGCCAACCCAAGCCCTTAGGTCACCCATGTTAGTAACCTTGCCTGGAGTAGAATATATGGCTAGTCTATGGTGTGATCGGTTACCATTAAGGATTGGTAACTACGTGTTTCCCTCGGACCTAATAGTATTGGAATCGCAAGGATTGGATGTGATATTTGGCATGGATTGGTTATCGAAATATGGAGGGAACATTGAATGCGCCAGTAAGACGATTTTGCTCACAAGCCAGAAGTAAGAAGGATCAAGTATGTATCACGGCATGAGCCGAAGAGGACTCAAGTAAATTCCTTATCAGGAGTTGTGCAGGAGGAAGTACCAGTGGTGAAGGATTTTCCTGACATATTTCCAGAGGAGTTGCCAGGCATGCCACCTAACAGAGACATTGAGTTTTTGATTGAGCTTTTGCTAGGCACAGGGCCAATATCTAAGAGACCATACAGGATGCCTGCAAAAGATTTGGAGGAGATTAAGAAGCAGATTAAGGAGTTACTGGATAAAGGCTATATTCATACAAGTTCTTCGCCTTGGGGATCGCCAGTACTTCTAGCGGAGAAGAAGGACAGATCATTAAGGATGCTTGTTGATCATCGAGGATTGAATGCAGTAACAATCAAGAACAAGTACCCACTGCCGATGATCAATGATCTATTTGACCGATTGCAAGGAGCTAAGGCATTTTCCAAGATCGATTTGCGATCAGGATACCATCAGTTGAAGATTCGAGAGCAAGATATACCTAAGACAGCTTTTACCACCAGGTATGGGCTGTACAAGTACACCGTTATGTCATTTGGTCTGACTAACGCTCCTGCCTATTTCATGAACATGATGAATAAGGTATTTATGGAGTTTTTGGATAAGTTCGTCGTGGTGTTCATTGATGATATTTTGGTCTACTCGAAGAATGATGAGGAGCATAAGGAGCATTTGCGTTTGGTACTGGAGAAGCTCAGAGAACACCAGTTATACGCCAAGTTGAGCAAATGTGAGTTTTGGTTGAAGGAAGTTGGATTCCTCGGACATGTTATATCAGGAGAAGGAATAGTAGTTGATCTCACCAAGGTTGTCGCTGTGACAAATTGGGTAGCACCAACGACAGTTGGAGGGATCCGAAGTTTTCTTGGACTGGCAGGATACTATTGGAGATTCATTGAGAATTTCTCGAAGATTGCGAAGCATATGACGGAGTTGTTGAAGAAGGATACCAAGTTCAAATGGACTGAGGAATGTGAGGCCAGTTTCCAGGAGTTGAAGAAACATTTGGTTTCCTCGCCAGTGTTGATTCTACCAGATCAGAGCAAGGATTATGAGGTGTTTTGCGATGCTTCATGTCAAGGACTTGGAGCAGTGCTTATGCAGGAGGGAAGAGTTGTTTCGTATGCTTCACGACAGTTGGAACCTCATGAGTTGAATTATGCCACCCATGATTTGGAGTTAGCAGCCATAGTGCATGCATTGAAGACTTGGAGACATTTTCTCATTGGAAACCATTGTGAAGTTTACACGGGTCACAAGAGTTTGAAGTATATTTTCACGCAGAAGGAGCTGATTCTCAGGCAAAGGAGATGGTTGGAGCTCATCAAGGATTATGATATGAGATTGCATTATCATCCCGGAAAGCCTAACGTAGTAGCCGATGCGTTGAGCCGCAAGAGCCATGTCAACACACTAATGACCGGGGATTTATCGAAGGAGTTACCGAGGACCTTCATGAGCAATGTTTGGAGATAGTTCCGAGAGGCTATGTAGCAGCACTTGAGATTCAATCTACTTTGATGGATAAGATCAGAGAAGCTCAGAAGACTAACAATGAGAATGCCTCTATAAAGGAGAAGATGAACAAAGGAAAAGCTAAAGGATTTCGTGAGGATGAGCACGATACCCTATGGTTTGAAGACCGTGTTTATGTGCCTAATGACAGAGAGATCACGAAGTTGATTGTACAAGAGGCCCATGATTCACCATATTCGAATTCACCTAGGAAATACCAAGATGTATTTGGATTTGAAAGATACTTTCTGGTGGACCAGAATGAATAAGGATATTGCGGAGTAAGTAGCAGTTTGTGATGTATGTCAGAGAGTAAAGGCAGAGCATATGAAGCCAGTGGGATTGTTATAGCCATTGCCAATACCCAAATGGAAGTGGGATAAGTTAGGCATGGATTTTATCACGGGATTGCCCAGGACTCATTCATTCTACGACTCAATTTGGGTTGTAGTTGATCGTTTGACGTAGGTAGCTCATTTCATTCCAGTGAAAACCACTTGCACCAGTGTTAAGTTGGCAAAGATATACATACTAGGATCATATGTCTGCATGGAGTTCCCAGGAGCATTGTATCAGATAGAGGAACCCAGTTTACCTCAAAGTTCTGGAATCAGTGGCACGAAACTTTGGGTACCAGGCTAGACTTCAGTACAGCCTTTCATCCGCAGACAGATGGACAGACCGAGAGAGTCAATCAGATTTTGGAGGATATGTTGACGCTTGTGCGCTAGATTATGGATCTAGTTGGGATGAAAATTTGCCATATGTAGAGTTCTCGTACAAAAACAGTTATCAATCCAGTTTGAAGATGGCCCCTTTCGAAGCCATGTACGAAAGGAGGTGTAGGACCCCGTTATCATGGGATGAAGTTGGAGACCGCCAGTTATTTGGACCGGATTTGATTAAGGAGTCTGAACAGAAAGTGAAATTGATTCCTGATAGACTCAATGTAGCCCAGTCCAGGTAGAAGAGCTACGCTGATTCAAAACGCAAGGAGATAGTTTATGAAGTCGAAAACCAAGTTTATCTTCGAGTATCTCCACTTCGAGGAGTTGAGAACTTTGGAGTTAAGGGAAAGTTAGCACCACATTTTGTGGGACCATACAAAGTTTTGGAACGTATGGGAGAAGTTGCCTACAAGTTGGTGTTGCCGAAGGATTGTCAGGAGTTCACGATGTGTTCCACATTTCCCAGTTGAAGAAGTTCCACGCGGAGATGGCTGATATACCGCTGCGAGATACAGTGCCACTGGAAGCGATTCAGTTGGACAGAGATTTGACCTATGAGCAGAAACCAGTTAAGATTCTTGAGTATGCCATCCGAGTCATCCGCAGCAAAGTTATCAAGTTCTGCAAAGTTCAGTGGAGCCACCACACCGAGGATGAAGCCACCTGGGAGCGAGAGGAAGATCTGCTGAAGGACCACCCACACCTATTTTCTAGCCAACCCGAATCTCGAGGGCGATATTCATCTTAAGGGGGTAGGGTTGTAACATCCCAAATTTTCAATTTGGAATGTTATACACTAGATCGTCATTGCATATAATATTTTATTGGTTTTTGGTTGATCCTAGAAATTCTACGCAACTCAAGGACCCTCGGAGAGAGTTGGGGATTTTGTTATTTCCATATTTGAGTTTTCTCAAATTTTGAAAATAGGATCATTTGGTTTTATTTATTTTATCTTCAATTATTTCGATTATAAAAATATGAGAGAGGGAATAAAATGACTTTCCCAAAATAAAGAAATATTGAGGATTTAATAAAAAATCAAATAAGTTTTATTTTTGGAGTTTTTTCTATTTTATTTGAATTTAGAAAAAATTGCACATTTTGAAAACTGCATTTTAGGGCCAAGAAAATGTTCATCTTGTTCTATATATTTTATTTACATGATGAAAATTTGTTTTGGCATTTTTAGATTTTTATATATTTTTCTAGATTTTTTTTCTGTTCGGCGGAATTATTTTAAAAAAACTCCCGCGCCCGACTTGGCCGAAGCCCAGCCAGGCCAGGCCGGCCGAACCCCGTGCCGCCGCCTCCGCTCGCGTGTGCCGGCGTGCGCGGCACGGACGCCGAGGAAAGTCCAAGCCGGACTCCTCCCCGGGCGCCCCCTCGCCCAAGCCAGCCGTCGCCCCGCCTCCTTTATATAGCCGTCGCCCCGCCCCCTAGCCGCCACCAACGCTAGCCGCCAGCCCCGCCACCGCAGCCCGCGTCGCCGCTGAGCCTCGCCGCGCTGCCTGCCGCCGCCGCAACCGCCTTGCCGCACCGCCGCCGAGCCCCGCCGGCCCTCAAGCCATCGCTTCCACCCCGCCGGAGTCCGATGAGGTAGCACAGCCGCCGCCGTGGTCCGTTTTTTTAAAAAACTCGATCCGGTTTTTCTTTAGGAACCCTAGATTGGTTTTTTATAGATCGGTTTTATTTTCCGGTTTATTTTATTTAGCGAGAGTCTGCTTGTTCGTTCGTTTTAACGAACGAATTCGCTGTTTAGTTTCAGTTAATGAACATTCGTTCGTTAATCTGTTCGTCAGTTTTCTTTTTCTCGGATTTTTCCGCGGTTATTTCTGATCGCGATTTCAGATCTGATTTTCGTTCTAGTATATCTTTTCGCTCGTTTATCAGAATCACGCGATTCAAGTGCCTAGAGTTTCGTCTCGAAACCCTCTTTCCGTTTAGCCAACTCAAACAAGATTTTTATTTTGTAAAATTTGACTTAGGTCCAGATTAGTAAAATGAAGCATGTTTGTTTAGCCGTTTGATTTTCGTTGCTTCGTTCGATTTGATTCTTTTTGCAAACCGGAGTTCTTAAGTTGAATTTTCGGGTTAGTTCTCTTATTCGAGTTTTACCTGTGCATTAGATGAGTACTTATTGTATGCTTGTTTGTTTGCGATAGAGGACCCGGAGTGCCCCGCCTTCTAATTTGAATCTCTAGGTTTCGTGGATCATCAGCAAGGCAAGTAACACTTTGATCATACCTTTTTACTACCCAATTTTATTTCATTTGATCAATCCTCAAACAACTGCATGATTAGGATCTGTTAATATGTGGGATTTTGGGAAGTAGATCAGGTAGTACCTATTACCTGTTTTATTATCAAACCCTTGGGAGTTACTTCTACGTTTGCTTATTATGCCATGCTATGCTAGTAGACGTCGATTGGGTGAGTGTTTCCATGATAGATGTGAGATTGTTAATTTAATGGTTTATTTCCAGCGATTGCCTGTTTTCTTTAACACACATCTGGGTGGATTGAGGCACCTGGGTATTTACAGCGATTGCCTTATTTCTTTATCGACCGCCACACAGGCTCAAAGGGATCATGAGATTATTCATGCTAGAAACTTCCGTGTGCAGCCACAAGCTACTATGGGCTCTAGCATAGTTGACTAAGTCGTGCGAACTCTTCCACTGGTAGACTAGAAGATGTAGGGGGTGTAGGTTGGTACTGTCTACCCGATCGTAAGGTGCTAGCGCTTCTGAAAGACTATATCTCGGTCATCCGTTTCTCAAACATCATGTAGTGCGAGAATTCGAACGGAGGAGATCGAGTCTTGAGGGGAAAATTGCGTAAACCTCTGTAGAGTGTATAAACTAATCATGGTTAGCTGTGTCCCCGGTTATGGACATCTTGAGTATCTAGTACTTGGATTATCATGTGAATCTCATCATGTTACTTTAATTAATATTGTTGGGTTTTAATGATGATGCTTAATTGGGATTGAGAGGGTGTCTACACTCTCAATGTTTAACAACCACCATGATAGTTAAATAAAATTTATTCCTTTGCAGTAGGGAAAAATTGGCTTTACGCAAAACTATAACCATAGAGCTTTTCCACCAAGCCATATATGCATGTAGTATAGCATTATTCTTTCATTACTCTCTATGTGTTACATAGCCAGCATATTCCATGTGCTGACCCGTTTCGGGCTGCAACGCTCCTGTTGCAGACTTTTTAGATGACGAGTAAGGTGCCTTAGGTCATGGTTCTATACTCAGTGATGTTGTTGGAGTTGATGGACTCACTTATCTTCGAAGCCTTCCGCTGTTATCGTTGTTAGATGGCCTTAAGCCTTATTTATTGTAATAAGTTCTCTTTTGAGACATTCAATGTAATAAGTGTGTGATTTCTACTCTGTTATAAATCCTTCAAGTACTGTGCGTGTCAGCATTACTGATCCAGGGATGACACTAAAGCACAGAGATCAGACTGTTTGAGGCCTGGTCGCTACAGAAAGGGCCGCTAGTTCAAATTGGTGGGGGGTTCTTTTGTAACACACCCTACATTTTGGACAAGCATGTCCCTAAGTCATGCTTCACCCCGTCCCGCTGCCCCATTTTCGCCATTCGAAATCCCAGGCCACCATAACCTCTCCGCTCCAGCTATGTAACCCGGATGAGGATTCGTCGTCCATCTCGCTGTCCCGCCGGTTCAGCTGCCCCGTCCTCCACCTCCAAGGAGTTGCTCTGATGATCGCCTCGTCTATCCCGGCTGCTCCATCCCCACAGCGCCGCCTTAACCTGCTCCACCGGAACCGCAGCATCCTAACCGACTCCTCGGACGAAGCCGAGGCCTACTCTGCGCCACCAAAGAGGTTGTACACTCATCGCATCACACCTTCTCCTTAACTCAACCTCCCCGCGATGACGGTGCTCCATCCCGCATCCCCATGGAGCGGCTACCTTGTAGTCGGCGTCACGAGCGACATCTCCATGGCGGCTCTCCCCAAGTGCGAGACACCTTCGGCGGCGGCGTCCATACCAGCCGGATCTGTTGCTGCTGCTCCGGCTCTCGCCCGCTCGCTCGGGTTGCTGCTGCTCCTCCGGCTCTCACTCAATCGCTCGCTTGCCCAACTGTTGCTGCTGCTCTCCCCCTCGCTCGTGCTGCTGCTCTGCTCCGATTTAGCCACACTTCAGTCAACTGAATCGACTTTTGGGTCAGTCAGTTTTCAGGGGTTGGGGGGCTTGCCGGAGTTAAGGAAGAACGACCCGCAGCGGGGACGGGGGCTCGCCGGAGAGGTACCTCACTATCTATCTTAGGGTTTAGGGTGGGGGGCGGGGGGCCTAGAGGGCTAGCCGAGGCGGCGGTGGCGAGTTGTTTCGGGGCGGCGAGGCGGTGCTAGGGCCGACGGTTCGGCCGGTGGTGGCTGGCGGCTCAGGGGGGTGCAGGTTGAAGATGAATTGTAGGCCCTCCCTAAACTACATGTCAAGTGCCTCTCTGCTACCATTGTGTTCAGTTTCGACAGTAGCATTCAGATTCCATAGTAAATTTCAGTTTCGACAGTTAAGTTCAGAGTCAACAGTTTTTACCTCATTGGTTGTAGTCAGGTGGTTTTTGGTGAAGTTAATTTTACATCCATTTTACATCATCTATTGGAGATGTTAGAATCCCACTTGAGATTGATGATGTCTGTCTTGTGCTGCTTCAGCCTTGACGTCTTACGGCTCACCGGAGCTGCTCCAACGACAGAACGATCCATCACAACAGAGCAGTGCCCGAGACGCCATCTACAGATTCCTCAGATCTTCCTCCACACCTCCGACAACCACCTTTGCCTCAACTGCTTCAGCGACCAACCCAATGATGGTGAGGTCGACACGGCTACGGCAAATAGGTTGTACACTTGTTGCATCACTTATTACTATACATTCACGTCGATCCATTAGGGCTATTTTGGTTCAACGGAAAAACATAGCAATAGAGAATTTTCCAATGGCACTCTACTATTCAATTATTCATGCATTTTGTTGAAAGGAATGAAGCAAAACATCCACGCGTACCTACTTTTCAAAATCCTATGCATGAAAACAAGACCAAGTGCATTAGTGCCAGAATAAGATTCTAACTATACACGCTTTCATATGGTTTCACTTTATTTGTCCATGTTTCTTTGCATTCCTCTGCTCTTCCAATTCCTATAAACCAAACACCCAAGTTGACAGAAATCCTGTGTTTACAAATGCTCTGTTTACCATGTGCATTTTCCTATCGTATTCCGGTGTTTTTCCTATCCCTGCGTTTTAAGAATCATGCAAGCCAAATGAGCCCTTACAGAATTACTTTAGTTACAGGTATGTGTCGAAGGGAACTTTGTCCGGTTTGTCCTGCTCCTGCCGTGACGTCGTCCACCTCACCTGAGCTGCTCCATCGACAGAAGCATCCACCAAACCAGACATCACGACTCCTGACCGTCTTTCACCGCCTCAGATCTCCTTCCCTGCCGCCGGCACCCACCGCAAAAACATCACCATCATCGATTCAACAGATGAACCTGAGGAGTACACGGGTCCACAAGAGAGGTCGCACTCTTTTGTTTCTGCTTATGTTATGCATTGCTTAAACTTACCTGCTACTTTATCGTCCTTTTCAGCGCTTGGACTCCCAAGTCAGGTCCAAATTAATGTTCAAACTTGAGTTCCAAATTAGTTGTGGGGCACATATCGAGGCAGCAATGAATAGTATGTCTGTCTAATATCTGGTTCACCTAGGGTATGCCTATGTTTTTCATCTTGGGTGGGAAAAAATAGTAAAGCAATCATCATCTGTATTTTTATTAATTTAAATCAATCATCAGCCTGCTATCACTATTTTTGGATCCATCCACTGGTTGTTACCATCACTCTAAATTTCTGCATGCTCTCCTTACATAATCTCACCATATTTTTTTCGTATGCATGTCAGATATTATACACCGGCATGCTGAACATGTAGAGAAAAAGAGAAGAGTTTTGCGCAGCAATACAATGTCATGCAGACATCGCTCCATGGTGGGTTCAATGGCAAACCCGCCCCACCCCTCTCCAGATTGTAATCCAGAGGAAGATATCTGTTCTGAGGTGGATTCAGACACCACTGCCACTCCTATTTACCCCCAAGGTGTTTGCTCTACCTTGGCGTGATGATGTTAGTCATATCATGCATATGTTGCCTTGAAGTGCCTACTTTTGACATCATATATGTCATCTGCTTAGTTTAGACATGCTCTGTAATGCCAACTGTTTAGTTTCTATATCATATATAGGAATTATGCAGTCTCATGTCTTTTAGCCAGCCATAATATATGTGAAATGTGCAATGCCATCCTATTTAACCAGGCATCATATATTTGAATGATATCTTGCCCATCCTTTTCTTCATTACATTTCCATTTGTCAACAATGTTTGTACATTAAACTACTCTTCCTGTGAATCAGCCATTTGGGTGGGAGATGGAAAAATCTAGAGTGAAAACAAGGCCTTCAGAGCACACAGTGCTACCTATCGAAGCAGATCTCTTGTTTGGTCCCGATAGCTCCTCAGAGATGGATTCAAAGACATATGACCAGTCCTATTCCCTCACTGAGGTGTATGCTCTAACTTGGCACAATTATACTGCTCAGATCGTGCATACGGTGTCTTGTATTGCATAGTTTACACATCATATACACAATATTCAACACCATGTTCTTAGTTCAGACATCATATCGAATGCCCTATGTTTAGCATATAAATCACATATGTGAATTAAATGATGCGATCCTGATTACTTAGATAACATGTAGGTGAATTATGTCATGCGATCATGTTTAGTTATTCATCATATCCTTGAATTATGTTATGTTATGCTATCCAGTTTAGATAGACATCATATATGTGAAATTATGTCATGCTATCCATTTTAGTTAAACAATGTACATGTCAACTATTTCATGCCCTCTTTTTTCCACACTATCTATTGCATCTGTCTCTCATACAATGTCTTTACATTCAACTATGTTTCCTGTTTATCAGCCATTTGAATTGGAGTGGGTGATGCCAGTATCTAGTGGACTAAAAACACGGTCTTCAAATAAAACAATGCTACCTCTTGGTGGAGATAGCACCCCAGTTGTACATGCACAAGAACCAGCCCTACCACACATAACCCAAACTCTCACAGATTGTACCCCTACTGCGATGGATAGAGAACCAGCTTCACCCAATCTAACCCCAACCCCAGCCGATAGTAACCCAGTTCCTGTTGATACAACACCATCTCCACCACAGAGCTCGCAAACAAGAGCAGTTAGTAAGGCAGCTCCAGTGCCCAAAGGGCCAGTACTATCATGGCGAACCCCAACTCCGCCAATTAGTACGCCTATTCCTGTGGAGGAAGCACAACCAGCTAGTCGTAGCTTATCATCTATCGCATTTGATCTTGTTAAATCGTATGTGCGTATCTTCCCATCTTGGAAATATTATATTGAAGATGAAGGAAAATGCCAGTTGAAGGTGTTTGTACAGGAGTTATGTGTAAGGTATGTTATTCATGGGAATTACTTTGCTTCATCCCATACATCCTACCTCCATGATGGTTATAATACAGAAAATTTTCCCATTTTTCTCTATAGAGAAGGACCGATTTGGAAACTCAGGATGAGGTAACCTGTGCTAATACCTCTGCTATCTTCAAGAATGCTTGCTGGCAGTATTGGAATTACCTGAAGAAACATACTTCACCGGCAAAGAAACTCATCAAATTCCCTTACGTTCTCCTGAGACACATTTACTAGACGATGACTGGGAATGCCTTGTTCTGTACTGGTCCCGAACCAAGAATGTGGTAAGGTCTATGAGCTCATTTTCTATTTTTAAGTATTATATTCTTGCGTCTTACTGTACTCTGTTCATGTAGAACAAGTGCCTAAACCGGAAGAACAACAGTTCTAATTTAAGATTCCATTGCTAACATAGTTCAAAAAAGTGCTAGGCGTTAATTGTGTGTTTCGCCACCGCCTTGCGCTTTACTGAGCAAAGCGCATGCTTATGCGCAGTTATGCACAGATTAAGCGTAGTTATGCACAATGCGTTTTGCCAACGCCTAGAGCCTAGGCACACTTAAGCACTCGCTTAGGCGCGCCTTTTTCATCTATGATTGCTTTGCTCTTGTATCACTGTATTTACTCATACAAACTTATTTTTAAATTGAAGGCTCCAATGAAACTCCAATGGCACAGCAGGTATGTTCACACATGTTTCTTTAATAGGTCCGCTCTTATCAATAGCTCTATTGATTTCAATTTCAATTGCGTATACAGTTGACTTTCATATCATGCACATTACTAGCATCACAACAGAGCCAATAGTGTTGTTGTACATGTAGACCCATGGAACCCATCTGAAATCTTGTTGTGCCGTGTAGTTTCCCACGCTTTGTATTCTTTCACTACTGCTTTGTATTGAACTGATATGATTTGAACCGTGTCTCTATTGTGATTTGGCAAGACAATGCAGTGACCATAGGACATAGATATATGTTTGTTTGATGCTTTTATTATGTACTAGTACTTGGCAATAGAAGACTTGGTAGTTTAATCCTGTCCACCTTACTAATGAACTGGTTCACCGAAATGAGTTTCATATAGTAGTACATGCTAAACTTGTTATGCGTCTGCTTGTTTCTTCTTTTAGAATGCTGACAGAATATTGGGGAAGGGTGCCTTATTAGGCAATGGTGAAGGAAGTAATGCAGGTAAGGTTCAGGATAGTGACACATCCTTGTTGGTCTCCAACAAAGCTGATAAAACAGCTAAGGAAGACTATCTTGAAGACAGCGAGACAACCCCAAAGTCCTGTCTTGGTATAGTGTTCGAGTTACTGGCCACTACCGCTTGCACAATCTATTCAAACTCACTCTTTGAATCAGTTCGGTTTCTTGAGTCTCAACTACAAGCTGAAAGACATCGATTAGCTGTGCTGCGACAAGAAGTGGAAGTACTGCGGAAGTCCCTAGAGCATTCAGATGCATACTTTCTGGTACAACAGCAAGCGTTGTAGGATTTTAGCGCCAAACAGGACAAAGCTAATCATCTTGCTAAGCTTATTGCCAGCATGGTGGATTCCCAGGATAACGTTTCTTGAGCTCTTCTGAAGTTGTTTCAGTTATGTTCTTGTTTTGCTGCCGCGTTTATTTGCACTGTTGGCCAATTTTGACGGCCAGTGTATGTAATATGCTGCTTTGTTCCCTATATTTGCACTGGTGGCGAACTTTGATGCCTAGTGGATGTAATATGTGTAATAGCGGTAATAGGCTAGCGTTAATTGCTTGCTTTTTTATTTCCTTATTATCTTGTTTAGTTGTTTGCTTGTAGTCACTGCAGTTCCTTTTCTGTGTTTTTCTAGTGGCCACAATAGCCTATTTTTGGTAACTAGGCCAAAATAATCATGGCAACACACGGAATGTTGTAACCACGGGCCTCCTGCAGGCCGTATGATCCATGGGCCTTCTACCGGCCGTAGGATCCATTGGCCTTCTATTCGGGCCGTAGGATCCATTGGCCTTCTATACGGGCCTTAGGATTCATGTGCCTTCTACGGTCCGTAGGGTCCATGGGCCTTCTATGGGCCGTACGATCCATGGGCCTCATACGGGCTGTAGGATCCATGGGCCTTCTACGGGGCGTATCATCATTTCGCCAATCATTGTCCGTACTATTCGTGGACCATAACGGGCCGTTAATAGGCTGTATTTGATAACTCTATGAAAACAGCCCAACGGGTTTTTTGACATGAAAACGGCCCAACATATTAACGGTCTGCAAATGGGCCGACTGTAACGACGGGCTGAATTTGTCCCACAAGCAGAAAATGATGGTAACGGGCCGTATGTAGCCGAATGCTACAAATGAGCCAAAGAATCAATGGGCCCTGAGAAGGCCGAAAGTTAACTTGGGATGGAAACGGCCCAATGGAATAATGGGCCATTAATGGGGGTATAAAGTGATACAATGTTCATTATGGGCCAGTTTCACCACGGGCCGTTAATGGGCCAAGAGTTACAAAGGGCCTCATATGGGCCGAAAGAAGTCATGGGCCACACATGGGTCGGAAGTTAAAATAGGCTGGAATCATGTAGGACGGCCTAGATGACGCTACTGGGCCTAATTCCGATAGGGCGTAACTTTCCCTGGGTTAGCGGGTTGTAAATGGGCTATACGCGAACAGGCCGTTAACAGGCTTTTCGTGGGCTGGCCCGCCACCTTTTGACAAGTCAAACGGGTCGGCCTTTTCACAGGAATGGGCCTCTGTTGGGCCGTGCCACGTGTCGCCGTATCATGGGAGCCATCGGTCCAATGAGCGGATGACATTTGTCCCACCCGTGAGCCGACACGTGTTTCCTCCAGCCATTTTATGATTTTACACGTGGAAAATCCCCATTGGTCGGGGCTGTTAACGGGTTATCGGATCCAAACCCCGACCCATAGCTTAACGGTGTTCCGTTACGGTGGATGCCACGTGTCGGTCACCCTTGACGAAAGCACTTCTGTGACGCCCGATTTATCGTCATGGAAGTGGACACTTCTGTGATGATAATTTTGGTAATGTCATGGAACACTTCTACGACAGCACAGGTATGACTAACTTGATTCTGTCATAAAATCGTCTTGGATGTACATGCATGACTGAAAACGCAACCAACTTTGACAAACACGTATCATCATGGAAGTGTATTTTTTTGTAGTGTCAGTTTTTTCACGCGGAAGAAGCACATGAGACGGAAAAGCTGTTTTGGTTGCAATTTGACACGTCGAAGCGTCCACTCCTGAACGAATAGATGGCCCAGTGGGCCGAGCTCCATAGGATGTCCGGCACTGCCATGAAGGATGTCATAGCCCGGCTGTGGCCAAATGAACCCATTCCGAATAGTTATCTCGGTTTGGTGCGGCAACTTGTTAATGCGGTGCCACGTATCGATGCTGTGAAGTGGTCAACGTGCATAGAAGGTGCACGGATGGCCCTTGCCCATGTAAAGATATACTGGGCGAAGATGACGACCACCGATATTGCAGCGCAGAGTCTACCCGAAGGTAAGGACCTTTACATGCCAGAACACTACTTTGAAGATGTCCTAGAGGGTGCCCGCTTAATAGAGGGTCAGTGCTCGAAGAATATTATGTTCGAGTAAAGTGTATCAATATTGTAATAACAATAATATGATATTTTTAAGGCTATGTTTTTATACTTTTTTCCCGAAAAGTTTTGGTGCCTCCTGTGCGGCCGTCTTTATATATAACGCGGGGGTGTTCGGGAAAGCACTTGATCACACTTGACCCAATGTCTCTTCCGTTAAGTTTGGAGCCGTCGGCTTCAACCCCCTCGCGTATAATGCGGGGGTGTTCGGGAAAGCACTTGATCACACTTGACCCAATGTCTCTTCCGTTAAGGGAGGTGTTAGTGCAGCGAACTAGGCTATCGGACTATAGAGCTTTAACACTTTCACTTAGACATATGAGTTTGATGGTGGGGCTACTATATAGCCCCTGGTATGTCCGCGGTTATCCGAATATGGTGCATGTATATACGTGACCATAAGGACGGTCCTTCGTTTAACACAGAGGGAATCGCGAAGATCTCGAAGAGTCATCGAGTGGTTGACCAGCTCTCGCCGCATCATGGCAGCCAATTTTTGGCTTTCTCTACTGAGGTGCTCATCCGGACGATCCAGGACACAATCGTAGTAGTTCTCCCTTTACTACCCTAGCCTATATAGTGGAACGTAAGGTAGTAAGCATAGGAGGCGAGCAACCCAACTATGGACCAAAGACATGATTCAGAGCTGATGCATATAAGGCCAAACTAGCGACGCTGAACACTCCCTATAGGTGTCCGGACTTTTCAATATACACCGGGCTGAATGCAGCCCCTGGTGATAGACCCTGGTATCAAGGCATATATGCCAATCCGACGTGGGGAAAGAGCGCGGGTGATGAGAGCATAAATCTCAAAACACAATACGAATCGAGCTGCTTCTATAACATCCACTTTAGTACGGTGAACCGTATGTTTACAGATGATGCCGATATCTTTCTTAGAAATTTTACATGCCAGGAAAGTATAAAACGACAAGAGATAAAAAAGATTTACACAGGGGCTTAGTCTAAAAAAGAAACCTTGATACGGGGCCCTGCTACACGTCTGCGCCTTTGTCTCCATTGTGAAGTGTCCTTGAAGGGTATAGTATGCTGGCCATCTATAAAAAAGGAAGAAACCAGGTAAAATAATCTGGTGTGGCCGTATGTAAAGCTGGTTTGTTTTAATGAACCAAAAATATAACTTCTAGAGTTCGAATAGGGTCGAGCCGAACTATGGACTTTCTGAATGCGGTATGCCCCCGGTACCACCCAAGGAGTTTTGTTTGTAGATTGATGTATACATGGCACGTGTGCTATCTCCTTGAGGGGCGGTCGGTGGGGGCGTAGCTGCTAATCAAGTTCAGGTTTATCTGAGCTGCCACACTGAGGTGTGCCCCGGACATGTTTAGCTGTGTCCACGGTTTTAAAGACCGATGAGCTGCTTGGCTTGAGTAGGCCGTTTTGTACTTCGACTACTAGAGCTGCCGTGTACTCTTCTGTGCGAAGAGAGCGCTCCGTATTTCCACTGACTGTGATGACGCTACGTGGTCCAGGCATTTTGAGTTTTAGATAAGCATAATGCAGGGCTGCATTAAAACAAGCGAAGGCCATTCTTCCGAGTATTGCATGGTAGCCGCTCCGGAACGGAGCAATGTCGAAGATTAGTTTTTCACTTCAAACGTTATCAAGGGAGCCGAATACAACATCCAATGTTAGAGAGCCCGTGCAGTGGGCTTCCACGCTCGGTATAACTCCTTTAAAGGTACTGCTGCTTGGCTTGATTCTTGACGAGTCTATCCCCATCTTGCGGACAGTGTCATGATATATCAGATTGAGACTAGTGCCGCCGTCCATGATGACTCGAGTGAGGTGGTATCCGCCGATTATTGGGTCGAGCACTAGGGCAACCGAACCCCCGTGACGGATACTAGTCGGATGATCCCTGCGATCAAAGGTGATCGGACAGACCGACCATGGGTTGAACTTGGGGGCGACGGGCTCGACAGCATAGATGTCTCGGAGTGCGCATTTGCGCTCCCTCTTTGGGATGTGAGTGACATGTATCATGTTCACTGTTTTGATCTCTGGTGGAAATTTCTTCTGTACCCCCGTGTTTAGCTGGCGAGGTTCGTCCTCGTCTTCGCTCTGAGGTCCCTTCCCTTTGTGTTCGGCGTTGAGTTTGCCGGCCTACATGAAGACCCAACATTCTCTGTTGGTATGATTAGCTGGTTTATCGGGAGTGCCGTGGATCTGGCAGGGCCTGTCTAGAATTTTATCAAGGTTGGATGGACTGTCTTTGTTGCCTTTAGATGGCTTCTTCCGTTGACCGGGTCTGGAGCCTCGGAATCCAGCATTTACTGCTGTATTTTCTGGGCTTTCTTCATTATTCCGACATTTGTTTTTGTTGCATCGTGGTTTTCCATTACTGTCCCTGACTTTGGATGTGCCAGGGTCCACTACAAAAAAAATACACTTCCGTGATGATACGTGTTTGTCACAGTAGGTCACGTTTTTTGTCATGCATGTACATCCATGAGAAATTTATGACAGAATCAAGATAGTCATACCTGTGCTGTCGTAGAAGGGTTCCATGACATTACCAAAATTATCATCACGGAAGAGTCCACTTCCATGACAATAAATCGCGCGTCAGAGAAGTGCTTTCGTCAAGGGTGAGCGACACGTGGCATCCACCGTAACGGAACATCGTTAAGCTATGGGGTCGTGTTTTGGATCTGATAACCCGTTAACAGCCCCGACCAATGGGGATTTTCCACGTGTAAAATCATTATTGGCTGGAGGAAACACATGTCGGCTCATCGCTGGGACAGATGTCATCCACTCATTGGACAAAAGGCGCCTATGATACGTCGACACGTGGCACGGCCCAACAGAGGCCCATTGCTGTCAAAAGGCCGGCCCGTTTGAGTTGGTCAAAAGGTCGCGGGCCGGTCCACATGGAAAGCCTGTTAACGGCCTATTCGCATGTAGCCCATTTACAACCCGCTAACCCAAGGCCAGTTACACCCTATTCGAATTAGGCCCAGTAGCGTCATCTGGGCCATCCAATATGATTCCAGCCCGTTTTCACTTCTGGCCCATGTATGGCCCATGACGTCTTTCGGCCCATATGAGGCCCTATGTAACTCTTGGCCTATTAACGGCCTGTGGTGAAACTGGCCCGTAATGAACAGTGTATCACTTTACACCCATTAACGGCCCATGGTGAAACTGGCCCGTATAGAACAGTGTATCACTTTATACCCATTAACAGCCCATTATTCCGTTGGGCTGTTTCCAGCCCATGTTATCTTTCGGCCTTCTCAGAGCCCATTTATTCTTGGGCTCATTTCCAGCATTCGTTTACTTACGGCCCGTTACTGTCATTTTCTTCTTGTGGGCCAAATTCAGCCCGTGGTTACAGTCGGCCCGTTTGTGGTCCGTTAATACGTTGGGCCGTTTTCATAGCATCATCAAATACAGCCTATTAACGATGGCCCGTTATGGTCGGCCCATGAACGAACGATTCCACCTCTAGCCCGTTTACAGCCAGAATGCGGTCTGTTTGGCCCATGTTTGGCCAATCCATCATACGGCCCATATAAGGCCCATTGATGATACGGTCCGTAGAAGGCGCATTGCTTCTACGGCCCATAGAAGGCCCATTGTTTTACCGCCCGTACTAGGCCCATTGTTTCTACATCCCATAGAAGGCCCGCTATTTCTACGGCCCGGAGAAGGCCCACTGTTTATATTGACCATAGAAGGCCCACTGTTTCTACGGCCCGTAGGTCCAGTGTCACTATAGTAAATATTAGCCCATGGTTATTGTGGCCTAGTTTCAAAAAAATAGGTTATTGTAGCCACTAGCAAACCGCAGAAAAAGAACTGCACTGACTACAAGCAAACAAATAAACAAGACAACAAGGAAATAAATAAGCAAGCAACTTACACTAGGCTATCACGGTTATTACATATATTACATCCACTGGGCATCAAAGTTTGCCACCAGTGCAAATATAGGGAACACAGCAGCATATAAACACCGCAGCAAAACAAGTCTAGAACTGAAACCACTTCAGAAGAGCTCAAGAAACAATATCCTGGGTACCCATAATGCTGGCAAGATGCTTAGCAAGGTTATTAACTTTCTCTTGTTTGGTACTTATGTCCTCCAGCGCTTGCTGTTGCATCAGAAAGTATGCATCTGAATTCTGCAGGGACATCCTCAGTCCTCCAGCTTCCTGTCGCATAACATCTGATCAACGTCTTTCAACTTGAAGTTGAGACTCAAGAAGCCGAACTGATTCAGGCAACGAGTTTGAGGAGCTGGTGCCAGCAGTGGTAGCCAGTAACTCGAACACTACATCAGGACAGGACTTTGGGGTTGTCTTAGTGTCTTCAATATAGTTTTATCAGCTTTCTTGGAGACCAACAGGGATGTCTCACTATCTTGAACCTATATGCATTACTTCCTTTAACATTGCATAACAGGGTACTCTTCTCCAATATTTTATCCGCGTTCTAAAAGAGAAACAAACAAACACATCTCAGGTTTACAATGTAGTATCTGAAACTCATTTTGATAAACTAGTTCAGTAGTAAGGTGGACAGGATAACAACATGAAACAAACATAGATCTATATAGTATGGTCACTGTATGGTCTATATCATTCTAGTTTATGTTGCCAAATCAAGATAGATACAGTTCGAATCATATCTATTTAAGACAAAGCAACATAGACAGAATATAAGTGTGGGAAACTACACAGCAATAACAACACTTGTAATGTGCATGGCATGAGAACATAACTGTTTATTCAATTCAAACTGAAATCAACATAGAGAAAGTTACAACAGCAAACAGCCAAACACGTTGAAGAAACAGGTTGAAAACATACCTGTTGCGCAATTGGAGTTTCAATTGCATCCTTCAAATTTGAAATTGGTTGGTATCAGTAAATACAGTGATGCAAGAGCAAAGTAGTATGAACCATAGCTATGGAACCTGACCTGAGAACAATTCTTCTTCTGCTTTAAGCATTGACTTCGGGTTTGGAGTGGTGGTCCTCGTGATTTGGGCACTGCAGTTGCCTTACTAACTGCTCGTGTTTGGGTGCTCTGTGGTGGAGATGGTGTTGTGTCAACGTTAAGTGGGTGTCTATCTTCTAGGGTTGGGGTTAGAAGGGGTGTAGCTGGTTCTCTGTCAAACAGGGTAGGGGTACAATCTGCATGAGTGTGGGTTATGTGTGGTGGGGCTGGTTCTTGGGCAAGTACAACCATGGTTCTATCCGCATCGACAGGTAGCACGATCTTTTCTGAAGACTGTGTTTTTACTTCCACAGATACTGCCATCACTCCCTCCAATTGAAATGGATGATAAACCAGAAAAGTAATTGAATGTATAGACATTGTAAGATAGACAAGTGCAATGGATAGTAGGGAAGAAAACAGGGCATGAAATAATTCACATTTATGTTGTCTAAGGAAACAGAATAGCAGGACATAATTTCACATATATGATGGCTAATTAAACAGGATAGCATGACATAATTTCACATGTATGATGGATAACTAAACAGGATAGAATGACATACTTCAAAATACGATGACTATGTAAACATGATGACATGATATAACTATACGATGAGTCTATTAAAGTGGTTGGCATGCCATAAATCACAAACATGCCGTCGATGGAAACATGATGGCATGATATAATTCACGGAAAGAATGACATAATTTAAAATATGATGACTATGTAAACAGAACGAGATGATATAACTATATTATGTCTTTAGAAAATGGGTTGGCATGCCATAATTCAGATACATGATGTCTATGTAAACATCATGGCATGACATAATTCAAATATATGATTTATATACTAAGGAAGTGAGCAGAGGGCAATCACATATATGATGTGTCAACTAAGGAGATGGCATTCAATATTGTGTATATGATGTAAAAACTAAGCATTGCAATACAACATATGCATTATATGAGTAATATAACCCTGCCAAGTTTAAGCATACACCTCAGGGGGATAATAGGACTGGTCATCTGCCTCTGAATCCTGCTCTGAAGAGGTATCTGTAACCAGCAAGATATCTGCTTCAGCAGGTAGGATTGTCTGCTCTGAAGACCTCGTTTTCACTCCAGATTTCTCCATCACCAATTCAAATGGCTGATGCACAGGAAGAGCAGTTGAATATACAAACATTGCCGACAAAAGCAATGAGAAATACAAAAGGAAGGACAGCATGATATAATTCACATATATGACGCTTGCCTAAACAGCATGGCATTGCATAATTCACATACATAATGCCTTGCAACAAGATAACATTGCATAATTCACATATATAATGTCATGGCATTGCATAATTCACATATATGGTAATTAGACACTAAACAGGTGGCATTCACACAAAGCATGTATAAACTAAGCAAATGACATAGCAATGCAAGATACCATACGCACGATATGAGCAACATAACCCTGCCAAGTTAGGGCATGCACCTCGGGGGGGGGGGGGATATGACTGGTTATCTGTCTCTAAATCCTCCTCTGAGGAGCTATCAGTAACCAGCAAGACATGCGCTTTGTTAGATAGCATTGTCTGCTCTAAAGACCTTGTTTCCACTCCAGAATTTTCCATGACCATGCCGAATGGCCGATGGACAGGAAGATTAATTGAATGTACTAAAATTGTTGACAAATTTAACACGTAATAAAAAAATGATGGCATGATATAATTCACATATAAGATGACTGGCTAACCAGGGTGGCATTGCAAAATTCACATATATGATGCCTGGCTAGACAAGATGACATTGCATGATTCACATATACGATAAAGAAACTAAACAGATGGCATTGACAGAAAGCATGTCTAAACTAAGCAGATGACATCTTTAATGTACACAGTAAGCAATGCAAGGCACCATATGCATGATATTACCAACATCAGCATGCCAAGTTAGAGCGAAGACCTCATGGTGTAAATAGGAGTGGTCTTCTCCTTCTGAATCCCCCTCAGAACAGTTATCTTCCTCTTGATTACGATCCGAAATGGGTGGGGGGCTGCCTTTGCGCCCACAATGGAAGGATGTCTGCATGAAATTTTATTGCCACGCAAGGCTCGTCTCTTTTGCTCTACATGATCAGTTCCATTGTGTACAATAACTGGCATGCATAGGAATAAAACATAGTGAGATTATGTAAGGAGTGCATCCACAAATCCAGAGTGATGGTAGCAAACTGTGGATAGACCCAAAACCAATGATAGTAGGCAGATAATAGCTTTTGTTAAAAAATATAGATAATGTCTCCTTTAATGTTTGTTTGCACCCAACATGAAACTCATAGTAGACACCGGAGATTAACCAGATAGTAAACAGATAGTACTGATTGCTGCCCCAATATGTACCCCACAACCATTTAAAAACTCAAGTTTCAGCATTAGTTTGGACCTGACTCGGACTCTAATAGGTGAACACGACGATAATGTAGCATGTCGTCACATTAAGTGACGCATAACGTAAGCAGACATGGAAGAGTGCGACCTCTCTTGCGGACCCGTGTAGTCCTCAAGGTCATCTGCTCAGTTGATGATGGTAATGAAGTTGTCGTGGCTGCCGGCAGCGGGGAAGAAGATCTGAGGCGGAGAAAGACAGTCTGGAGAGCGGATCCCTACTGTGGTGAACCCTTCCGTTGTTGGAGCAGCTGAGCTGGGGTGGAACACAGCACCGCAGGAGCAGGACAAACCACACAAGGTTTTCTTTGACACATATATGTAACAGAAGTAATTGAGTAAGGGCTTGTTTGAATTTGAGGATTCTAACAATGCAGGGATAGGAAATAGATAGGAATAGGACAGGAATGCACGTGCAAAAAAGATAATTTAAAAACACAGGATTTCTGCCAATATGGGTGTTTGATTCACAACAATTGGAAGATCACATGATGCAAAAAAGCATGGTGAGATTAAGTCAAATCACAAGAAAATGTACGGTTATAATGCTATTATGCTACTATATCTTAGTCTTGTGCTTGATGAATAGGAATATGAAAAGGAGCAGAAGTGGAAATTAGAATTCCTACGGTTTTTCTTTCAAGGAGACACTAAAGGAACAAATTGATACGACCACGTGTTCTGTCAATACCGAGGTTACTGTTATTTCATCTGGAGATGTAGAACACTTAGTCTCGATGATTATTACAAGCGAGACTACTAATTTGCATTGCACTGACAAGAGCAATAATGTGCATGCCAAGGAACGAGCATGTAGAATTAGGATTGAGCAAAGAAAGGAATCTGCATGCATATTTAATCAGTTTTGGTTTGGTCCAGAGATAAACAAGGTCACATGCATCCATGAGATATTAGTCCTGTACGGAGTCCTGACCACGTACGTTTTCCATCACGTGCGGCCACCCGATCAAGGGGTATACGCGTGGACGACTATGAAGATTGAAGAATTGCTTTTTTAAAAAGAAACCGGATGGGGTCCACCTACAGATAGCACAAGAAGCCGCATCAATCAAACAAGTCGTCGTTGCTTTTGTTTCCTTAGATTAGATTAGATAAATCAAGTCGGTTAGTATGTTTTGGTAGGTCAAGTTTGTGCTTTCCTTCAAATTAGGGGTGTTGCTAGCGTGTTAGTCAAACCATGGTTGGGTCAGCTATACTACTATAAATAGCCATAGTTCGGTCATTATAAAAGGGAGGTTATTTTTTTTACAGGTTAGACAACATGTGTATCGAATATTAAGCGACCCTCTTCGAGTGTCGTTGTTATTTATTTTGTGTGATTTTTCTGCGTGAAAGTTGCACTTGGCTCGAGGTCTGTCGTTCCCGACGGGTTGCGTGCTGGTTACGTCTACTTCGGTGGGAGGTTGCTCGAGTGTCGAGGGATTGTCCGTTGGTCGTCGTTACCCCTACTTCAGGTTACACGTACTGCTCGTGTAATTGGGAGTAATTTTTATCGGTGGATCTTGGAGGTTATTGCATCGTAAAAGATCGGGCCAAATCAGCGGCACGTCCACACGTCAGCATGCAATCTTTTTCTTTAGGTCGGTCTCCCATGAAGGCACACACCCACACACATCCCCCTCTCCATCATATCGGGCATTCTTTATCTCTCACGCGTGCATGGCAACGATCGATGTTCCTCTATGTATGTGTGTATATAGCTAGGTCTTTCATAGTTTTCCACACAAACTGATCCATCGATATATCCAGTGAGGTCTCACCCTCTTTCCCACGTCCACATCGATCAATCTATACCTCTTTATATAGGATTAACTTATATAGCTAATACACCCACATTAATTATATATCCACCGTCCCCCTCTCATCATCCATGCCTTCCACTTCATCTCTCAGACGCATGCACAATGACGAATACAGGGGCAGTAAGGGCTCTGCCCCCCTGACATCACTATATATTGAGGCTAATATGAATGTGATCATTAGATAATTGCTGCTAAACAAGGTTTAATTTCATGAATTGACCCTTCCTCGTAAAGGATTAGCAATGCTTGGCCCCCTAGCTCATTTATTTTTCATGGCTCCGCCACTGCGTGCAACAGCGGACGTGTTCGCCCCCTCTCTCTAAATATCGATCTCGCACTTGTGCATTCCTTCATAGTCTCCCTCCACTCGGCCCCTCGCACCATCTTCTAGCCCCCCACCAGATTTTTCCACATGTACAATCTAGCAGACTCCTTAGTTGAACTTAAGCATAATGCACAAACCTCAAAACAACAGTGGTTCTCTTTTGTTCTACAAACTTCTGTATCATAACTGCCAAAACTTTTTTTCTAGTTGAATTGCCATTCTTGGTTTTTACTTTATTCTTTACAACGCACAATTCAAAGAATCATAAAATAGATTACGGGCTTCTTTGATTCAAAGGATTCTCAAAGGAATTTTGGAGGATTCTAATCATTAGGAACTTTTCCTATCTTGGTTGTTTCATTTGTAGGATTGTAAACCATAGGAATTTTTCCATATGATTCATTTGCACTAGATTTCATAAGAAACATCCCATCCACTCAAACCTCTTTGAAAGAATTCTGCGTTTTTTCCATGCACAATCAAACACTCGTACAATCCTGTAGGATTCAAGACGAGATTCCACTATAATCCCATGTTTTTCCTATTCCCGTATTCTTAGCTTTTGTATAAAAACTAAGAGGGTGCTTGGATCCAAGGGACTTATTTTAGTCTGACAAAAAATAGTCTCTTTAAGAGACTAAAGTTCCAAGCACCCCTGACTAAAGAGGGGCTAAAACTAGTCTTAAGACTGTAATTTTTTAGTCAGGGGTACCCCTACTAAAATGTGGATTAGTCCTCCCTCCTCATTTAACTCCTCTCCTTTAACATGGGCGAGTTCTGGATTGGAGGGTTTGGAGGATAATAAATGCCCATTAACTTGATTTTAGTCTCCTTAGTATTTGGATCCAAGCATGGATGAGGCTAGCATGTTTTAGTCTCACTACTTTTAGTCATGGGACTAAAACGTATCCAAGCACCCTCTAATTGATTTTGAATGAGATGAACTATAAGAATTAAATGAAGGGCTATATCAGGCATACATGACTCCGAGCTTACATGCTATAGTGTGGTATTTATTCATAATTTGGTTGCAAAATCTGATGCGTGCAATACACGTGTACCTTACTAGTACTTCGAGTATGTGCAAAACACGTAAATTGGAATACCAATGGCACACTACACAATGTCTCTCTTACAGGTCATGAAGCCACGTGGCACATGTGGAGGCGTTGTCGCGACCTCCTTGCGTGGATTGATCATAGTGACGTGCTGCTAGTTCCAGAAGAATGTACTCGTCCTCCCTGAGCCATACTGGCGGTACATGCACGAAGCGAAGATGTGCACGCATGCCACGCACGCACTCATTCCCTCACATGCATACGCAGGTACACGGGCGGACGCAATTTTGTACCAAGATCCACCCCATGTGATAATTTGACGCATGTAAAGTCGGTCACTTCATTGATGGTCAATTAATACAGCGCATGTAAATTGAGTGGACGTGAGGGCGGAAGAAAGACATTATTACTCCACTGCGCGGATGCGAGTAGTTAAGTCGTAGGTTGCTAGTAGAACTTCCATTGGTCTCCTTCGTATTTTGTGCCAATTTTTGACAGTAACATAATATTTATGCATTTTAGAAGTGTAGTACTTCAAATTTATGTTCCGCTAAACTCATCGGGACCCGTTTCGAGCCTGAAACCAAAACCATCAATTAATCTTTACCTTGTTCCCATCACATTCGAAAGCCTGCTCACACCTACTAGTACGTACCAAACCTGAACGTGTTCCCACTATGCAGGTATTAGTACTAGTGCTAGTACTTAGATTATAAAAATGGGAACTACCTAACCGAAAATTAGTCTACCTTTCCTCCTTATAAGTGCTTCTTCTTTGTCCATCGTTGCCATGGCTGGTGAGCAGAGCTCTAGGTCGAGAACTACTCGTAACAAGGAAGTGGCAACCAAGGCTGCCGAAAAAAGAGAGGGATCGCCGCCACGCAGAGACCTCGAAAGATCTCTCATAGGCAGGCGATGGCTCCCAGGAGCACCCTAGCCGTGGAGGCGAACATGCCGAGCTGACGGAGCTGGGTTCATTATCCCTTGACGGCATGCCCGATCAGCTCAATAAGCACCTCAATAAGTAGAAGGAGTTCATCCAAGTCTTGACGGAGTTGCTGAAGGAGAGCCTCGACGACATGCCCGCTGATCTTAATCAGCAGGGGGAGTTGACCGCCGGCTTGGTGATGCTGCTGAAGAAGAGCATTGCCTCGGAGAAGAAGGCAACCGGTGAAATCCTGCGACTTCAGGAGGACAAGGCGAAGCTCTGCCACGAGATCGACCTGTTGAAGTAGAAGAACGCCGGCTGGAAGAAGCTGCATGAGAATAGTAGTTCTTCGATGAAGATGCTGCAGGCCCTCGTCATGGAATAGAAGGAGGAGCTGGCGATGCTTCGCATCAAGCACCCGGCTGCTGTGAAGGTACATAATGTGGCCGTGGAACAGATGATGAAGGCTCGCGTCGAGAAATCCCGCGTCATGGACAGAATGAAGAAGATGGCGGAGGAGACACGCAAGGAGATGGAGGTCGTGGAGGCGATGAAGAAGCAGTTACGACTCTGCGGTGAATTAGATCATTTGGGGTGATACTCTTCCTTCTTCTTTTGCTGCTGTGTTTCATCTTTTGCTTCGGGTGTTTCGCCGCACGTGTCACGTTCTCTGCGAGACATGAATAGAACAATGGTTTTTTTTGAGGGAATGAATATAACAATGCTAACAATGAGATGACTAGCAAATTAGATCATTTTTTATCTCCATATGGCACTGGGCTGCCGTGCTTGGTGCTCCTCCATCGCAGTACTACTCCAGTGGAAAACTTGAGTATACCGCACGGTTCTTTGCTCCTCCTCGGTCAGGTCGTCGGCACATTTATACGAGCAGTCAAATCACAAGGCCCCGCCTTCCTGCAGTAATGAGCCGTCAAATCACAAAGGCTCTCTCATCTCGTGAAACCGACCAAGCTAGACCAGCCCACGCTTTAGCCTTTTAAAAATGTATACTTTTGTACAACAGTAGTATCGATGGATTGCGCCGTGGAGCAAAACTTGAAATAAAAATAAGGTGGTACATATAGAGAGCGCTCGTCGCCAAATTATGCATATAATACTATTAAAAAGGCTAGTCACAATAATGGTGTCCAGCACAACCCACCCCTCAAATAAAACTAAGCACCCTGGAATTCTTTGACAAAACTAAGCACCCTAAAATTCTTTGACAACTAAACTGCTGGCTATATGATGTTGGCCATATATATTGTACGTATATAATGTGAAGAACAAGTGGTAGTACTATACCAACCAAAATAAGAAATGTAAGAAATACTAGTATGTACGTACTGAAGAGTTAAAGTAACAAGAAGAAACATAACATAGTTCTGCCGGGGGCTTAGCACAACACACCCCTCAAATTAAATTAAGCACACCTGAAATTAAACTTTGCAACTATACCGGTAGACACTACATTAGAACCACCATGAGCAACGACACTTCCACCTAACTTGGAGTCCTCGTCCAGGTCCTTGACTTCGTCCTTGTCCCTCTTCCCTCTTGGCCGATACTTCTTTGCTTGAACAGCCAACTTGGCTGTTGCTCTTCATCCAACCCTTGTAGATATTGAAACAAAGGTAGCCATCCATTGCAGCGTAGTGGATGTGGTCTATATCTAGTACATTCCGCTGCCATGCATGACGATGAAACGTGTATGGAGGTTTCTCTAGTTTACTGTACGAAGGATGAACCATGGCTCCTACCAGGGTCAGAATTGAAGGCTGACGAGAGGACACCAGCCGATTCTTTTGGAGGTCGAAGGTGTTGCCTACAACGAGGCCTATCTGACGCAGGACTTCTTTGTCATTACCAAAGTCTACAGTAACGAATTTGACTAGGTTGCTCTCGAGGAAGTCCTTAAAATCCTGGCACTCAACATCGGCATGTCATATGTGGTAGACCAATAATAAGCCATGCACGCAAACCTGGTTCACGGCGAGCTTCTTCCTCTCTTCGTCCTTTAGATCCTTCTCTCGTCCCACAACTGTGGTGTACTCAACATCTAGACCAGCGACCCACTCATCATCTGAGTCTTTGAACATGCGTCTGAAGTGAGAAAGGCATCCTTTCACCGTCGCAGAAGAATGGGTGTAGATGACGTCGAACTCATCACCGGTGATGGTTCTAACCTTGTACTCACCGCCGATCGGGGAGATTTGGGATCGCCATGGATTTGGGAGGAGGGTTAGAATTAGTGGAACTGCCGTAATGTGAATGGACGGGACGACTAGGAGCGAACCGCCGTAGTATTAAAGGACGTGCGGGGACAAGTAGGAGCGAACTGCCAGTGTGCGAACGGCAGGGTAGTGGCTTTCCATTCTCCAATGATATGGGCTTCCGAGAGCTCTTGGATCTGAGATCTAATGGTGGCATGGTGTGATTCTAGACCTATGGGTGAATATCCTATCCTGGAGGGTTATTCTGCAAATTTTCAGCAACTTAGCATGCGACCGTTTGATCTCAGAACCAAGGGCTGCCAGCAGCACGTATCATGGTCCCGCCTACCACGACCGTCGCATCGCTCGCGCGGTCGCGCCCTTGGAGATTTAACATGGTGCTTTAGGCTATCTGATGTTGGCATGTCAAACATAGTCAACACTTAGTCACTCATACCACAACAAGGTTGGCTATAAGGTTGGCTATAAGTGTATTTTTTTTTACTCCTCTCTATCTCTTTCTTCGTACTCTCTCCGTCCCATAATATAAGAACGTTTTTGACACTAGTGTAGTGCCAAAACACTAGTGTCAAAAACGTTCTTATATTATGGGACACAGGGAGTACTAGTATTTGTCGCATTTGCCAAGGAGTGACCTCTTCCAATGAAATGGTGTTGCTAAGTTTGCTTCATTTAATTAGCTATAGACTCAAAATTGTCTTTTCACCTAGGTACACGCGATTAGCACCGTTTCTTCCTTGGGTCACCAAACTAGTCTATCTCTTCTTGATTAACTTGCCAGATCAAACTTTATGCCTATGTGGCAAGCTTAAGCACCTGTAGGAGCAAGTAAGGTGCCCGTCCGTTGCACGGAACAGTGAAATGCCTTGATCGGGGTGTTGTTTATTTTGACAAAGGATGTGGGGGTCATCTCATGTGTAACAGGTATCGATAGGTTTCTTTGGATATTATTTCATCTCTAGAGCTCAGAAACATACGGGTGAAATAGATAAAAAAGTATCTTTTGCAAACAAAAGCGTTCAACTATTCAACCCGCATCCAAAACTTGTGAAGAAATAACTCTTATTGTGCTTTGTAGGAAATGGTTCATCATAAGTCTTTCACCGATACTGTAGTAAAAATTCATACATGGAAGATTCTAGACTAAGCCATAAATGGATACACTTTTATTCATGCGCAATACTCCAATAGAGCAAGATCATGCATGGAAGTCTCCACATGCTTAGACAGCAGATTACATTGAGCGAAGACTAATGATCAACATTTAACTTAGTAATGCATATGTCCAGGTGAACCTCCTTGGAGTCCCCATGCACATTGTTGGGGGTCAAATAATACCATGCGTCTTCCTTGTCCACATCGGCGGGAAGGTCCCAGCTCGGCAGAGTCCAAGTCAGCTTGACATAGCCAGTATCACCGCCCACGGACCTCCGAGGGGTAGTAATAGTGAGCACGCACCCGTACATCGGCCTTGTGTCAGTGTCAGCGTTAGCGGCATCGCCCCTGACACACACTACAGAGATGTGGCGGCGGCCTGCGCGGGCCTCACCGGTGGCCACGATCAAGAGGAAGACGTTGCCGTCCTCCTCCGAGAATAGCAGGTGGCGCTGATCCTCCAGCGACTCCGGGACGGTGAACGGGTAGCACGTCTCGTACTTGATGTTCTTCGCCAAGGGCCAGTAGTGATCACCGCACGCCTGTGTCAGGTGATGCACGATGTCCGCCAGCGAGCCCCAAAAGGGCACCGGGCACTCATAGCAGTAGACGAAAGGCTCCTTGGAGGCATCGACCAAGCCGTCCATGAAACGGGAGTGGTTGTAGGGGACGTTCCGCCAGTTGAATATATGAGCAAGTTACTACGAGATTTACTACAAAATAAATCATGACCGCTATAACAGAGATTAAACTAATCATGCGGACTAGCATAGTAGATGAACAGATCGAGTCTAGGACACAGACTAGAAACATGAATTCTACCACGATTTAGAACAGGAAGGACAGAGACACATACGGTGCAACATGAGCAGCACCATTGGCATTGAGGTTGTCGCCCATGTCGTTGGGGAAGAGGTTGCCGAGGTCAGGGAAGAAGTCGTCGTCGGTGATGTCGTGGCTGCTAGCAGTCACAAGAGTGCGCTCCCCAAATGTCAACAGCACCCGCCGAATGGAGCACAGGAGGGAGTGGCTACAGGGGACGTTGCGGCCGCCGAATGGAGCGCATGAGTAGCCCATGAAGCAGTAGATGGTGCTCCTCCCTAGTCTCTATTCTTATCTCTATCTCTACTACTCTTCTTTGTTTTTTATAATACGCTAGTTGTAGTTGTCAAATTGAATAGTACTGCACCGTCCACTGCACACCTTGCTGAACACGCCTCCTCGCCTCCATTAAACCCGCATGCAAACCAACAAACCTACTCCGGCCCGCAGGAGGAAATTTTCCGGTTGCCGTGGGAGGGTTATTCTGCAAATTTTCAGCAACTTAGAATACGACGGTTTGATCTCAGATCCAAAGGCTGCCAGCACCCCGTATCATGGTCGCACCTACCATGACCGTCGCGTCGCACGCGCGGTCGCGCCCTTGGAGATTTAACATGGTGCGTTAGGCTATCTGATGTTGGCATGTCATACATAGTCATCACTTAGTCACTCATACTATAACAAGGTTAGCTATAAGGTTGGCTATAAGTGTATATTTTTTTACTCCTCTCTATCTATTTCTTCGTACTCCCTCCGTCCCATAATATAAGAACGTTTTTGACACTAGTGTAGTGCCAAAAATGTTCTTATATTATGGGACACAGGGAGTACTAGTATTTATTGCATTTGCCAAGGAGTGACCTCTTCCAATGAAATGGTGTTGCTAAGTTTGCTTCATTTAATTAGATATAGACTCAAAATTGTCTTTTCACCTAGGTACACGCACTTAGCACCGTTTCTTCCATGGGTCACCAAACTAGTCTCTCTCTTCTTGATTAACTTGCCACATCAGACTTTATGCCTATGTGGCAAGCTTAGCACCTGTAGGAGCAAGTAAAAGTATGTATAATAGTGCTCTTTACATGGCATTTTTGCATATGTGGAGGAAAGAGGCAAGGAAAAAGTGGAGAATTGGGCTCTCATGCAAGAGCCAGCCTCTACTACATGGTCTAGCATTGGGAGAGGCACCTTTATGGAGGTGGTCAGGAATCGGGAGACTCACGCCGGTCGTAGCGCCGCAATTAAAATGATAATGGCAAGTCAAATCATGGGGCCCCACCTGTCCAGCAGTAACTCGCTGTCAAATCACACAGCCCTACGTTTGCAGCAGCCTACTCCCTCATCTTCTCGCGTCTCTGTCGAACCGACTAGGTGGAATTGCCCCGCCGCCTACCGCGCAGGAAAAGCCCCGCCCTCGACTTTTAAATAGTATACAATATACTAATTTTGTATCCATGGATTGCGCCCGCGCCATGGAGCAAAGCGTCTAGAAAACGGCAGTACACCTGTACGGAGTATACAGCACGCCCGTCGCGTTCGCGTCGCACCCCAGACGGTCGGTCAGTCTGGCACGCTGCTCTCCGAATGGAACGCGCATCATATTGCGTTCGCACACACATGTGGGATGACAATTGAGAACCGACCATAGGCACACTCCCCGGCCCCGCAAGTCAGGTGACTTAATAGAATAGGGAGACGAGTGATAGTACTAGAGAAGTGTTGTACTACATTGGTACCTGGACGATCCCTGCAAGACACGGAAGATCAGTTCGTCCATGCATGTGACCAGACTCTAGTATACACACCTGGATTGGCTATCATCTACATATCGTGCAGGTTGTGTTGTACATGGTTGTTGTTGTGGTGAGAAATCTAAAAAAAGGTTTCTTGTCATCTCGAAAAATTAGGTGTCATGTGCTTCGGATCACTGCGAGAGTTAAACAGCGACAACTGACTTGGGCTAGTCATTGGGGGCACATGCACGAACAGTGACTATTCGGCTGCCATCTAGGTCAAGTCGGCTATGTTAATTAGGACATCTATCGACGGACCCCTTTTCTACGAGTTTATCTTTAATTTGAGCTTTGTTCCTCGTCTAGTTTATCCATCGGGATGAATGTTGTCTCTTTTGGGCAGTGAGGTTAATGTTATGATTTCCTGTCATGTGGCATTTTTTCGTGTTATATGTTATAATCCGGCGCTTCAGATCAAAATGACGACAACTGCGCCTCCGAGCCACGTGCATGAAGACTTCTCGACAGTCATTGACAAGGTCAAGCCGGCTCCGGTAGACAAAAGAAAACTAGTACTACTCCACTATATAGGCAGGAGCCTCCGCGCTTGCTTGCTAGTGTTGCTCTCTTCACACTGTCTCGGCCTCCCTAGATCTAAACACGACAGCGGTGGCCACACACACACTCTCTCTCTACTCACCGCTGGTCACAGATCCAACTGGATCCACTCCGCCGGGGACGGTGAGAAGGTGCACCATTCACGCGATCATCCTCGGCGACGGCTCTTACCCACTGCTAGGCGCGTCCCGATCAGCCTGCCTTGCCGTTCTCTCCCAAGCACCGCTGGCGAGGGATGGCCTCCGACCCCTTCTTCCTCGCTGCCGTAGTGTGGGTAGATCCGGCCTCCCGCCGCGCACCTAGCGACATCCCGGTGACCATCAGGTATAACTTCCTTCAAAACCAGCCTTGCTCTACTTCCCGAGCTCCTGACATCGCTGCATTTGTATCTTTTACTATTTCTCAGGCCCCCTCGTAGATAGGATCGATCAGCTATTCAGAAACCACCTAATTTTTTTGTATTTAAGAGGTAAAACTAGTTCATGCTCTCGAATCTAGTACTACTTGGTTCAAACAAGGAAGAAAGGGGGTGGGGGTGGGGGAGGATTTGTTACCTAAATCTAGGACTTGGTCGAAAGAGGAAATAATGGGTGCAAAAAGTAGCAGAGACTGGCTATCCAACTGGTCTCTAGGTCTAATAGGGAAATAAAGGTAAACGCAGTAGAAACTCAATATAAACCCGATATATTGATTGAAAAAGGAAAGAAAGTGAGGACTAGGGGACAAGTCAACAGAGTAAGTCCAGCACTAGATTTGCTAGCCTCACACAATATAAGGTGGCTATATCGAACAAAAATGGGACCAAACCAGATATCATGTTCTGATGTTTGTTACCCCGAGCCACTCTTATATAATGCCACTGGTAAAATGTAGCAGTCGCATGTCAAAAGTAAGGAGACGTTAAACCAATGTTGTTTTCAATGTAATGCCTCCAGTAATATGAATCAATGGCACTTCTTTACATGTCCTGCTAAAATTTCCCATTAAGATAAGTTGGTTCTTTTCGTTAGAAATGCAACTGTCCTGGTCCGCCTACTCTCCCATGCCCAAAGTAATGTCGTATTTAACGGTTGTCATAGTTAATCCTAATGCCCACACTAATATCTAGCAATGCCACTTCTTTAGAAATTGCTACTGTCCTTGTAGGATTGCCATTCAGATAAGGAACATGCTTCTTTTCATTTGATGCATGTTTCATCACTTGTTAGTCACCCTCCTTTCCACCTTTTTTATGCAAACAGAGATATACATTTCACGCTCGACCTTAGTTGAACTACACAAATGATATCCAAATTATAGTTGAGCATTCCAGGAGCTTCACAACCAACCTTGATGTTGCTCAATTTTATTGCAACTAATGAAGAAGAAGATCTGTGGGTTTCGTTTTCTGATGGAAATGGAACCGGGGCTGGAGCCCTTTTCTTGAAAAAATATTGAAGAAGAAGCTACTAGCTCACGGGACATTGCTTCATTTTATGTGAACTGCACCAAAATGTCCCATGAATTGAATCATCCATGTTGGTGACTGAAAGAGCCAGCTTCAGCATCCCAGTCTAAGCACCCCCGGCCTCCATCCTTGTGACGCACGGTACACCTTGTTTGCCACCTGCTCGACCCTAGTGTCACTGATAAAATGAAGTAATAATATAGTTAAAATAGAGCGAGTGTCATCTCTATCATTTCATTTCCAATGTAGATAAAGAAACTGCTTCTCTTTGTTAAAGTATGTTTCATCAACTAATCCCATTGTTAATGTTTAAGTGTTTTTGCAAACTGGGGTGCTTAATTTTAGTTGATATGTACAAAAATAGAGATTTTAATGTCTCAAGGCGCCTCCTTGTACTACCGTTGTACAATGATGTTCATCACTGGCAGAAGGTGTATCTGGGAGACTTGGGACCATGTCTAGTATGAGGCGTACCGTATGAGGCGTCGCAGGGCCCATCTCGCCCTCGCAGCATGGCATACTATGATACTATCGCAATATTTTCTTCTATTTATTTTATGTGTTTCATCCACTAGTGCCACTATAATGTAATCATGCTTTTTCATTATCTGTGCAAACAGGGTTATTTAGCTACATTTTGGTGGAACTGCACAAATGTACGTATGGAACCGGCATATATGCAGAGTGCGAGGTGTGCCAGTAAAAATTACCGTCACCAACCATGTTGCATGCATGCATTGGCATCCACCACCACCAGTGGGATGTGTGGCGCTCTCTATGGACAGATCTTTTTTGGCAGCAAATCCTCTAACCAAATACACTACTAGGGAAAACCCTAGCAGTAGCGTTGGTTTTGTGCGCACTAGTAGCGCGGGTAGGCGCGCTACTAATAAGGCGCTACAGCTATTTCTTAGCAGTAACGCGTGCCCGCACGCGCTACTGCTAGGACAAATAGCTGCAGCGTTTATTCAATCCCACGCTACTGCTAATGTAACTACTGGCAGCGTGTTTTCTCTCCATCGCTACTAGTATTCTTTTTTTATTTTTTTATTTTTAGTGTATTTATGCTCCATCGTACAAATATTGGTACAATACCAGTTATGAGGTTTACATCATTATGTCCATAACAGTGTGTCAAATGAAGGTGGATTAGGTTCAAGTGGAGGCAATATGTGGTGTATGTCAAAAGTATACTACTAATCCAAACTTTATCTAGTTTGGACTAGTAGTACTTTCGATGTGCACCACATGTTGCCTCCACTTGATCTAATCCGCGAGCACAAGCTATTTAATCATCATTATAGTCATTACCACCAACAATATTTATTTAATCACCACTAACACTAGCTAATAATAATCATCATAGTCATTACATAGTCATTACCACCAACACTAGCTATTTTAACATCATAGTAATAGTGTAGCACATCATCATCTTCAACCTCATTTCTAGCTAGCTAATCACTCCTGCTGCTCTCTCTCAGGTAGAATAACATAAAACATGTGTAGCTATCCTCCTTGATCAAGTTGGAGCATGCAGATGAACCTGTCTCCTAATCGTGGGTTGCGCTTCTTCTTGCTGCCCCCTAGTACTTGTCTGCGCTCCCCCATCACATATTTGGTCCAGTCTTGCACTATTAAGCATCCATCGCAAATCTTGAATGCACTAGAGTAATCTGTAGGATATCTTGGCCGTAAGCTAATAATACTCATGGTACCTTTAGTCTCGATCCCATAAGGCACAACATTCATCGGGAGTCCCTGTTGAAGAACATCGTATGGTAACATACTTAGCAATGAAGTTTAGCTTCAAAAATAATGTATGGAAAAGATGCACTGAGGACAAATAGTAAAAATATTACCATCCTTCCTAAATAGATGTGACCGTAGTTCATTGCGAACACTATTGGTCGCACGTTTTCAGTACTAACATTTCTAAATGCAGGAAGAAAATTTGTCTTGACTATCAAGATCCACAAGCCATGAAACATAATGACTGAGCTCCTCGCAGTTGAGTTCAGCCCCGGCACAGTATATGGTCCTGTCTATCAAGTGCTAGACATGTTTGCTTGCATTGAAATAAGCTGACAATACAAATTAGTTGTCAACTATTTTTGAATAAACAATATCAAAGACATAAATATGATTGAGAAACTTACATAATGGTATAACTGGAGGCGTCTGCACATCGACCCAGATGTCGGTATTACCTTCAATATCATCTTCTGGACGAATATCAAAGGTGATAACCATATCAGGCTCAAATGCATAAGTCTTGCATAGTGCTCGCCATGTTTTGCATCCAAAATAGGTGTAGTCGTCTGAATTGTATAATTTTACGTTGAAAATATAACCATGCCTGGTCTTCAAGTAAAATTTCTTTTCCTCCATAGTACGACTGAAACCTATCTTATCCAATACAAAAACTCTTGCATGGCAGGGGATACGCTAGTAGAATAGTAAAAAAAGACTTGTCATGCTTAATGTCATGCTTAAATTATCAGTTCAAGCAAATGAAGCAAATGTCATGCTTAATTACGAAAAAAGACACGTCGTTGTGACTTACTATATCCACTTCGAAGTTCTCGTCCAGCTTGATGCTGAAGCGCCTATCATCATCTAGGAAGATTCCGTCGCACAGGCCGCGCTCGTCTTCGCATTATTTGCAAATACCAAAATCCTTTTCGTCGTCACACATTTCCTATGTTCATAGTTAAAACATTAATTGAAAATCGATCGAAGACAACTACCAGGATACTCAACACACAAATCCGGGGTACTCGATATTTCCTACATATTCTGGCACAAGTCATGCCAAAATTCACGGAAAAATCTGGCATGACCTTTGCTAAAATAGGACATATCGAGCGCCTGAAATTTGCTAGAACAGAAATGAATCAACACTCTGGCAAAACTTAGGCCACTCGGAGGTGTAACCTGCAAACATCACCGGCCACTTGGATATTGAGAAACACAAGATATACATTTCAAAATATCTTATAGGACTCAAATTAGCACGAATTCAATAAGCAAAAGTAAATCATCTCATGCGTCCGTACATCGTTGAATATTATCACTAATACATCACGAATAGTGTCATACATATAACATCACTAATACAACTAAAACCCTAGCACACGACGGGTATCGGCGCGGGCGGTGGACACCCACAGAGAAGGAACCATCACGGGATCATAGCTCCAGTGAGATCCCTAGAGAACCTGCCAGGTATTGGAGAACCTGTGCTCCAACGCAAACAAGTAGCAACGGACGTGCGCGTCCTCCTCACTGACACGGTGACGCACCACCTCCGCGGAGTCCTCGATCCTCTGGACCGTCACTGGCCCACGCGACCGCCACCAAAGAATGTTCGGGTCAACGACAGGCTGGCTCCTCACCAACCTGCGCCCCCCTGTAGGTAGCGCCTCCCAGTACCACCCCGGTGGAGCCCAGTCCCGGACATGGCCCATCTGGTCAAGCAAGTGTCGTCCTCCGCCGACTCAACGACGAGGAGGCGGGATAGGCATCGTCCATGTCGAGGCGGGAAAAATTGCTTTAACTAAAAAATAGCAACAACTTCTTACTAACTAGTTCTATTAATTCAACTAGTTCTTACTAAAAATAAACTTACTATAAATAAAAATATTCTAGTACCTAATTAGTACCTATTTCTTACTAACTAATTAGTACCTAGGAACTACTGCCCTAATTACCATCTAATTTGATGAACCTATAGGGGTGGAAAGTGGTAGCGAATATTCCAGTTATCCAACTATAAAGTGAAATAAGTGGTCAAATTTTACTCGTTTTATGATTCATCTTAGAAATTTGATCTGTTTCCACCCTTACATGAACCCTAACTCATTTGAGCTGCATCCGCATCCGATTTGTTTCCTCTCTTACATGAATCCTAACTAATTTGATGCAACTAAAATATAAAGAAACCCTAGGCAGAGGTAGGGGAGAGGGAGGAGCGGGCGTGCTCACATTGGGTGCCTGCGACGAGGGAGGGGCAGGCCGGCGTCGAGGTCAGGGTCAGGGCTCAGGCGCGCGGCGGATGGCGGCGTCGAGGTTGGGGTCGGGGGCGGCATTGAGGTCGGGGGCGGGGGCGGCGTTGAATCTAGGGTCGGGGTGGCATACAGGGTGTGCGGTGAGCGCGCGTCGGCCGACGGGCGACGGCGGCGGCGAGAGTGGAGAGTTGTATTTGTGGGAAGTGGCCATGGGGAAGGACGAACCCCGTGGTTAAGTCAGAAGTAGCAGTAGCGCGTTCCAGGAAGAGCGCTGCTGGTACGTTAGCTACAACACATTCTGGGATACACGCTACTGGTACTCCTTTCTCTTTTTTCCCCTTTTTCATTTAGTTTTCTTCACATTTTATTTTTTTCCTTTCACCTTATTCTATTTCTTTCATTTTCAATTACCTTTCCATTTTCTTTCCATTTAATTTTATATCCTTTAGCAGTAGCGAGTTTAGATTAAAACGCGCTGCTACAAATAAAGTAGCGGTATGTGTAGCCTATCCGCTAAGCCGTGGGAATTTTAGTAGTAACGTGTTTAGAGCAAGACGCGCTACTGCCTGAACTTTATCTGCATCGTGGTTTTCTCAGCGCGCTAGTGCAACTTAGCACCAACGCTACTGCTAAAGTTCTATGTATAAGGTTTTCCCTAGTAGTGAAATACTAGTAGCTTATATTGGCAGTTTTCTAGGGAGTACTCTTTTTCTGAAAGAAGCACCAATCTATTTTTCTTTATTTGTACACTGTGTCACAACTTTGACCCAAAGGTCCAGAGCTATTTTAGGGTGATTGTCATAGTTCTCGGAGACTGATTGTAAGCATGATTTTCATTAGCTGTCACACTGATTGTAAGCATGAGCAGGTGGAAGATTAGGTTAGTGCGAAGGTTACCTTAAACCCTACCGCCGCCGTTGAAACGAGGCGGGCGTCGAGGGAACCGTTGAGAACGGCGGGGAAGCGACGTCGCGCCATCCGGCCTCCTCTTATGGTGGGAGAATGAATACACATGTGGCTCCGGCTGGCTCTGCACCCTCACGAACGGCACACCATACTCGATCGATTCGTTATCCTTTGGCTGCTTGACCTTCGACCTGTACGCCCACCACCTCCTCCTGACTGTCACCTTAGGCGAATCTGTCTGCTCCATCGCCCATAGGAGATACTCGATGAACTTGGAGGACTACGGTGTGACTGCCGCCGAGGAGTACATGTACATCGCCGCCCTCATCGCCGTTGTCTTGCTCTTTCGCATACATTGCCACATGGCCCGCACCGTCCTCGAAATCTCCCACTCATTGACAAACCTACTAAGGTCTCCTTCAACCTGGCTAACTTTGCATGGTCGCCGCCGCCGATCTGCCTGATTCGCTGCTGCATCCTCTCCATATATGTCCTTCTGAGTGGTCCAGTGCTAGCTTTGAAAGATGGGAGGAGAGACGGTGGTCTTGCAATAGAGCAGAGGGAGAGGCGAGATGGTGGTTTTGGAATGGAGATGATGGAGAGGAGAGGAGGTGGTTTTGCAATGGAGAAGATCAGAAGAGGGAGAGGCGAGACGTTTCTTTTGGAATGGAGATGATGGAGAGGAGAGGAGGTGGTTTTGGGATGGAGATGATGGAGAGGAGAGGAGGTGGTTTTGCAATGGAGAAGATCAGAAGAGGGAGAGGTGAGACGGTGGTTTTGGAATGGTGATGATGGAGAGGAGAGGAGGTGGTTTTGCAATGGGGAAGAGGGAGAGGAGCATGCGGCAGCGATTTAGGATTGGGCGAGAGGGCCGGCACGCTGTGACTAGATCAAAACGAAAATCAATTTACCCTTCAATTAAGAAAGCGGCCCCACATTAACTAGTCCCCCTTTTATTCTGGGTCATAATTGACCATGATTTTTGCACATAAAATATATGTTATACATTGCAAAAATAATATAATTTGAAAGTACATTCAGATACGAACCAATCGATACAATTTTTGGTGACATGCATTCACATTTTGCTTGTCAAATATAGTACGTGGTCAAACTTTGACCCAAAATACACAAAACAACAAAAAAATACTTCCAAGACCAGTGCCGCTCTTCCGCTCTTCTCCTCCTAAACCACCACGGCTCCTCTCCTGTTCCAATCTAAATCCAGCGCCACTCCTCTCCTCTTCCATTTCAAAACCACCACCCCTCCTCTCCTATTCCAGTCCAAAACTAGCATCGCTCCTCTCCCATTCTAATCGAAAACCAGCGCTGCTCCTCTCCTCTTCCATTAAAAAACCACCGCCGGCGAGTGAAGGTGTTGTGGAGAAGTAGATCGATGGAGGAGTACAACCGATACGTGAGGATCGCACACAGCGACCCTGTGAAGCTAGCTAGGATGTTGGAGATACGGTCTTGGTTTGACAACAAGGACCAACTAGTGGCGGCGGTGATATCTGCAACAGAGCGAAAAGGCAGCGATACTCCCGGAGGGAGTCGCGCCGGAGTACATAGAGCTGCTCCTCTAGGCCATGGAGCAAACAGATTCACCGATGGTGGGAGTATCGATCCCAGATGGAGAATCCACCAGAGATTGAAGGATCGAGCATCTACTGGGTGCCCTTTGTGAGGGTGTCCTGCCAGAGCGAGCTGATGGAGTCTTTGTCGACCGAACCCAACTGCAACAGGAGAAAAGAAGTTGGCCCGACCATGCTTCCCCTCCATCGTCTCCTTCGCCGTTCACATCGTCTCACGGGGCGACTGTCTGCTGTCGAGGAATAGGAGGGGTCTGCCCCCCCCCCCCCCCCCCCAGCCCAATAGTCGGGTAGGTTGTGAATTGTCAGGAGGAGCTTAGGGTTGTCAGTATTTGCAGGTTGTGAATTGTGTTTTGTGTTGTGTATTTTGAGAGTACTTTAGTCCCGGTTGGAGCCACCAACCAGGACTAAAGGCCTGCGCTTTCCGCAGCTTGGCCTGGCTAAAATCGACCTTTAGTCCCGGTTGGTGGCTCCAACCGGGACTAAACGTCCCTCCTATATATACTGACACATCAAAAAAATCACTTTCTTCATCTCTTTCTTCGTCTCATCTGCTTTGATCGACATCATCGCTGCTCCCCATCGCCGCCCCTGTCGCCGCCCCCGTCGCGGCGCCGTCCCCGTCGTCGCCCATCGCCGTCCTCTTCGCCACCCCCATACGCCGCCCCCGTCGCCGCCCCGGCCCCTCGCCGACCCCGTCGCCCGCTGTGAGCCCCTGCCGCCATGGCCGAGCCAGTCCAACCCGCACACACATGCGCGCGCGCACCCACACACACAATTATTTTCTGTTTTTCTGTTTTTTTTAGTTTTTTACACTTTTAGATGAATGTATATATAAAAATGTTAGATGAATTAGATATATTTAAATGTTAGATAAAGTTTTTACATGAATGTTAGATGAATTTTTTTGATGATGAATGTTAGATGAAGTTTTTAGATATAATAAATGTTGGATGAATGTTTTTTTAGTTTGTTAATTAGATGAATTTTTTTATGATGAATGTTAGATGAATTTTGTAGATCAGTTTTTTAGGTATATATAAATGTTAGGTGAATGAGATATATATAGAAATGTTACATGCATTTTTTATATATATAGAAATGTTAGATGAATTAGATATATATAAATGTTAGATGAATGTTTTTTTAGTTGGTTAATTAGATGAATTTTGACATATATATGTCGAAGTTTGATCATATGTCGAAGTTTGAATTTTGACATATGCAACATTTGATCATATTTTAAAGTGTGATGCTACGAAGGTCTTCAAAGTTGTTTGTGCAACGGAGTTCCGGATAGAATAATTCGTTTTTGGTACGAATTTCAGCAAAGGCCTTCCAAATAGCGATATTCGGAAGGCTCTTGAACTTCGTACCAAAAAGCTAATTATCCTATACGAGACTCCTTTCCAAAACAGCTTGGAGAGCTTCGTACCATTATGCGCCTGTTACTTTCGGCTAATGATGAAGTCATGGTTTTCTTGAATCCTTTGACACTATACAATGTGACATATAGAAGGGTAGATGAGATCATGACAAATATGGAGCATCTTCTGCACATCCAGAATGGCGCCATTTTTTTAAATCCCTTAAAGGTTAAGATAATCCGTTATGATTTTGAATCCTGTTCCTAGCCAAACATTTAAAAATGTTACATATTTTCATAGAACTTTTTATCGACGTCAAGGATGCCCGGCCCGCATCCTCGTCGCCACCCATTCGCGACGACGTCCTGCTTCAGGGGCACCATGTCCGGGACTGGGCTCCGCCGGGCAAGCACTAGGAGGTGCTACCTTCAGGGGCGCACATCTTGGTGAGAAACCCGGGTCCCGTCGTCGACCCAGAGCTCCTTTGGTGGGGGGTGTCATGGTACTATGTCTGACAGTAAGTATAGGGGGTACGCATGAGGATGCAATGTCCTAGCTAGGTGAGATTGTACGCAAGAGTTTATGAGTTCAGGCCCCTCTCGGAGGAGGTAAAAGCCCTACTTCTCGGTGCCCTGAGGCGGTCGACTGGAATATGAGAGTGTGTGTTCAGGGGGTGCGAACCCTTGTCCTAGAGGAGGGGGTGGCTTGTATAGAGTGCGTTAGGACCCCAGTCCACCTCCTTTACAGGGGTTCAATGTTCATAAAGATAGGGTGTTACTCATAACGCCAGCTATAAAGTGCTATTAACGATCTTTAAGACTACGGAGTGAACACATGACCGTTGTCTTCCTGAGTATCTCCTGGTCTTCTGTAGGTCGAGTGGTTTCTCATACAGTCGAATGGCTTCGTCTTGGTCGAGTGATACAAGAAGGGGGGAGTACCCGAGTGATATGACTGGTCGAGTAGATTGCACTCGACGACTTCAATTGGTACCCCATGTTGTCTCTTGATGTCTTTGCTTCTAGGGTAGTGACCTTGGGTAGGGCATATAGGTCAGGCCTATGACCCTACCCTAGGTCTATATCATCATCATTAGCCCCCGAATGGATTGAGGTCCGAGTGAAAAGAAGGTTGAAGTTAGTCTTGCCTTGCCTATTGTGCTGCACAAGTACCAATGGTGGATTGGAGTCGAAGTTTTGGGGAAGCGCGCCAGGCGGAGCGCGCCATGGTAAGTAGGATGGATAAACAGGGGCGCCTCGATTTCCGTGCCACCTTTTTCGCCATGTACTCAGTGCACGACTGTTACGGGATTTGACAAGATTACTCAGTACTCGGAAGTGTGTCCTTAAAAGGCGTCGGGGCCGAGGCGTCTGCACTGTGTGCATCCATTCTCCCCCTTCCTCCTCTGCTTCTCCACTGTACCTTTTTCCTCCGCCCTCGAGGACGCCGCCCCGCCACCATGGTGAAGCACAAGACGGCGGTGCTGGAGCGCGTGAAGAAGGCGATGGGGGCGGCGAAAGGAAAAAAGATGAATCAGGGGTCAGCGTCGAGGTTCGCGCTACCGCCGGGTTGGATCCAGGGCGATTAGATCCGATCTTCCCTCCGGCCAGAAGATTTGGAGGAGCTGGCCAACTCCAGTTTGATCATCGTCGGAGTTGGGAGGCTGCCGAAGGGGGACACGGAGCCTCATCCGCGGTCGGGTGAGTGCGTACTCCTTGCTACCCACGTCGATCGTGGTTTCTCGCTTCCTCCGCATCCTTTTTTCTAGGGCTTCTTGAACTTTTTCGGAGCTCAGCTCCATCACTTCTCTCCCAAAACCGTTACGTACCTCGCCACGTTTGTGTCCATTTGTGAAAACTTCCTGGGTTGTCGACCGCACTGGGGTCTTTTTAAGCACATCTTCACAATCCGCTCTCAGCCTGTGAAAGGCGAATTTGAGTGACGAGAGGACGCACGTAATCCAAATGTGTGGGGGCTTGGGGATCCAAAAGAGGAAGAGGATCCCTTTTCCTTCCACGACACTTCCTGAGTAGGTCAGGGGCTGGCAGTCGACCTGGTTCTACTGCCAAGATATTGTTACTCCCGGTCAGTCGACCGGTCTTCCCCTTTTTCTCTTTAGATCACACCCAGCAACCTTCTTTGCTAAAAGTGACCGTTGTGGAGGGGGTGGAAACGAACATGTTGGTCGAGAGGGTAGTCCAGCTGATCCATCAGGGTGTAACCGCCATGGACTTGTTAGAGGTGTTTCTCACACTACTACGGGAATCCCTAGTAGTAGTGCGGGTTTTGAGGCTATCAGCAGCGTGGGCACCTGCGCTACGAATAAGGCGCTACAGCTAACTGTTAGTAGTAGTGCTGCCAGTACCCGTGCTACTACTATTGACTATATCAGCAGCTCATTTCCCTAACGTGCTACTATTAGTTAGCTGTAGCGATTTCCTGCTCCCGCGCTACTGTTATATCTTCCACCATTTCCCCATTCCGGCTTCAGTAAACTACAATTTTCAGATACTAGTTCTACTAGATATCAATTTCATAAAGCATTATAGGTACTAGGTAGTACTCCCTCGGTTCCAAATTACCCGTCGTGGTTTTAGTTCAAATTTGAACTAAAACCACGACGAGTAATTTGCAACCGAGGAAGTACTAGATTACAATTTCATGTATACTCGACATGCATCCTCAAGCAGTACAAGGTGACATCGACTACGATCATCACATTTACTTCTAGATGATATCGACGACGATCATCATATGTAGTTCTACATGATATCGACGACGATCATCATATGTAGTTCTAGATGATATAGCCACACATATGTAGTTCTAGATGATATCGACGACGATCATCATCCTCAAGCCTGGGCGGTGGGTGTTCCTGATAGTAATTTGGATGGCCTGTCCAACACGAAGATTCTTGCCAACGAGGAATCTCTTCCACCCAACCGAGTTTAAGTGTGTGCGACCGTCTGTGTCCATGCGGTAAGTACAGGTGGTGACGGAGCCCCTTGCAGTAAGGCGTAGTCCAGCTGAGCCTTCTTCATCAGGCTCGATACCACAACTCACAGATAGGTTCTTTGGCAATTTCTGAATAAGAAAATCATATCAATTAATAAATAGCCTCACACATACTCTTGCAAATATATTTCTATTAAGTCAAGATTTCTACACTATCAAAAGACACAGTACTATGCATTTGTACTAATTAATCATGAATTCTACTAAGCATATCATTGGACTCTACACTAAGCATTTCATCAGATTCACTAAGCATATCATCGTATAATTTGCATTTGTAAGTATAACAATAAAGCATATATATATCATCGAATTACTACAGTCAGTACGTATAACATACCATTTCATGCCGATCGACCATGGTACTTGTCAGGCGGGTCACGAATGGCACCCCGACAAAGTTATCACGTGGCGGAATTATGTCCCATAGGTTGCACACCTCATCCTCGCTCAGCCTCATTCTTTGAGCTACGATGGCTTCATGAAGTGGGTCCTCATTATCTTCATCATCTTCGTCATCTGCATCATCTTCGTCATCTTCGTCATCTTCATCATTTTCGTCATCTTAATCATCTTCGTCATCTTCATCATCTTCCACCAGGTTGAGATAAATGACAACCATCTTGGGTCTTTCTGCTCTGAAGGAGAAGCGGATCACCTCACCACCAGTAAGACGCATGCGGGCGAGGAAACGGGCCCATCCATCTCCTCCAATCTGTGACATATTGCGTCCTTTCTCGACCTCCATAGTGTACGCCCCCCTAGGAGCCTCAAATGTCATAGTGTCTCCTGTTAGCTTGTTGACTTTCAACCTCACATTGCATGGGACGATCTGTGTAATAAAAGCAAAATGACACAATGCAGTAATGCCAACACTAAAAATAAAATAGTTGTTACATTTCATGTAATTTCTTACCACGGCATGACGAAAACTCGGCTGGAAGTAGATGCCGAACAGCTTGCCAGTTGCAAGGCTGCTGGCGCACCTTGACTTGCACAATCGACATGGTGGTGGTGGTGGCGCCATTTTCCTAAAGCAATATGCGCAAAGGATTAATGATTAGATGACAAGGTACCACCTACCAAAGCATTTCAATGGCACCTATTGCCTAAGATAATTGATTAAAAAACAAGTGGCAAATTTATCTAAATTGGCACCTACATTTTGCCAAATAAACAACTGATTTCAAAAAAACAAAAGCATCTACCTATCCATGTATAGAAAAAATAACAATAAAATGGTGCATACTAAATCAACTAGCATACTAAATCCACTAGCATACTAAATCAACTAAATGACACAATGTTCTAAATCAACTAAATCAACTAGCCTACTAAATCAACTAAATGAAAATGTTCTAAATCAACTAGCCTACTAAATCAACTGAATCATATCAACTAAATCAAAATGTTGCATATAAACTAGCCTACTAAATCAAAATGTAGCAGGGAGGAGGGAGAAGGAGGGGCGACTCGAGGAGGGAGTAGAGAGTATGACGCAGGAGGAAGGCGGAACGAGGAGGGGCCGGCTGGCGGCAACTGGAGGGAGGACGGAGGACGAAGGCGGAGCGAAGAGGGGCCGGCCAGCGGCGAGTGGAGGGAGGACGGAGGAGGAGTCCAGTACCGAGTCCGGCGAGGAGGATGAGGTGACGGCGGCGCAGATCGGAGGAGGGGCGACGGGGGAGGACCGGCGGCGCCGGGGTTGAGGGGGAGATCGAGTGAGTGTGCGGATCTGTGGGTTATTGCGACTAGTTAACTTAGCAGCATCGGTTATTGTGTAAATGCGATGCTGCTACGACCCGTAGCAGTACCGCTGTTTGTATTAATGCGCTGCCGCTATAACTGGCATCGCGGCGGTGTCGTGGGAATTTTAGCAGTAGCGCGTCTTTGAGTGTACATGCTACTGATAACTTGTTTCAGCAGCAAGTTTTGTCCACGCGTGCTACTGCTACTTAGCAGTAGCGCCTGATTTTAAAGTGCGCTACTGGTAAGATTCTGTGTATATGCTTTTCCCTAGTAGTGTTAGTCGACGCATCCAGCCGCTCCAAGCACATGACCACTCGATGTGGATGTACTCGGGAGCCATCGACACCGCTCGGGTTCATAAAGAGGAGGTTACGGAGGAGATGGTGGCCCTGTGGCTGAAGGGCATTAGAGGAAACAAGGATAACCCCAGGGGAGCTAGGAGAGTCGATCCATTCAATGCCAACAATCAGCCAAACAAGGTCTGATCTTCGCTACGGAATGTATTTCAGTCTGTCTTGTAACAGTCTCTAAATCCGACTGATATTTGTTTGACTTCTTGTCTTGTAGGTTTATACTGAGATGTACTCGATGCCCAATGGTGAACAAGCCCTCAAGCAAGACCATGAGGGAGAGGACGGTGCAGAAGAGAGCGATGACTGGCAATCTCCAGAAGATGACGACGAGGAAGACAGTGTTGAGTCAGGACAACGAAAAGGGAGTCGAGTCACCACGTCGCTCAGAGTGTCAATCCAAGCAACTCCAAGATCCGGCGGGCGGGTGTGGCAAGGCTGTGGCCCCGAGTGCACAAGCATAGAAGCGCACTTAAACTTCAACTCCGGAGCCGGTGGAGAAGGTCGCCAAGCAACCCAAGGTCGCCCCTTCGAAGGCTCAGATGACCTTGCCCAAGATCAAGAGTGATGTTCCTGTTGCCTCTAGGTGAGTGCTCTATCTTTCTGCATTTTCTTCCTCCGACTCATACTTCTGCTCTGACTGGCCGGATTATGAGCTTTTTTCAGCGCTGCATCTTTTGCGACTCATATGGATGTTGACAAGGCTCTAGGTGATGAGGAGGCCGATGACGCGGCCACTTCCAATGCTGGTACACTCTTTCCAACTTGAATTTATTCTGCTGACTGGGTTGTTTGTCGATTGAACTCTTAAGATTGCTTTTCGTTGCAGCTCCGCAGGATGTTATTGAGCTTCTGGATGATGAAGAAGAGGCGCCTCTGAAAGAGAGGAGAAGGAGGGGCAGAGCCTCAAGCGGGAAAATGACCGAGGGTCAGGTGCTTGAGACAGTGGTCCAGTGATCCGGAGATCCGACTCGGACCAATGTTACCTTTGCCAATCCATTGTCGACTGACCGTCCTTCGGGTTCGACTACTCAGGCCCCTGCCGCTCCAGTACAACTCAATGCTTCCAACTTTGTGACTGCTCCGACTGTACTGCCATCATCGCTCTTTGCTCCATACCAGACTCCAGATGATCCACCGAGTGCCGCCAGGGAGGCCCTTCTCCAGGCAAACCTCGTGTTGGAGCAGATGAAGGTGGTGGATGAGGCCAGTCGGGTTGCTTACAACGCCAGCACCGCTCTGCAAGCCAACGTCAAGGTTATTTGGTTTCCGACTGGTCTCTTGAGTACTGGTAGTTGCGAATGTTGCTTCACTGTCCATATGGTGTCCTTGGATGAGCATTTTGGAACCTATTATGTGCATCTATCATGCGTCTGCATTTCACATTCAATCACCCACTGGGGTGTTTCTGACTTAGAGCTGAATAGTTCTTCCACTTGAGTCGACTAGGTTGAGTCGAGTGTTTTTATGAACCAGTAGGGGCACGCAGAGTGCACCCACTGGGTGTAGTCCCCGAGACCGTGGTCGGCTACTGGTAGTCGGCTAGTGTCTGAGAATCTTTTTTTTATACTCAAGCTGGGCAGACCATGCTGAGAGTAAAAATCAGACCAGTGGGGGCACGCCAAGTGCACCCACTGGGTGTAGTCCCTGAGACTACTCTTGAATGTTTGATTCAGCAGTAGTCTTAGAGCAACTTTCACTGTGATTGACTTTTGTTTCTGTCGACTAACATATCTTATTTGCTGACTGCAGAAGTCTTGTGATCTTGGAGCGCAATTTTCTGAACTAGATAAGAAGCAGATCAGCCTCAACCTTGATCTGGAACTGGCCAAGAAGAACCTCATGAAGGCTCAGGACGAAGCAGCTATCATGGGAGGTAAGCACTCGTCAACTGTCCACCTTATAACTCTCTTTTTTTAGTCTTTGTGAACCAAGTGATTCCACTCGAACAGATGTGCGTACTGAAAATGTCAACTTCAAGCTCATCTGAAGAATGCTATTTCTTTAGAGAAAATGAAGCAGGCTCTAGAGAAGAAGGATCGGGATCTTGTCGCGGCCCAGAAGGAGGCGTGAGGAAAAACAACACTTGCAGACAAGAAGTTGGCCTCAGTTGACAAGTTGGAAGAGGAGAACTCGAAGTTGAAGACCACCGTTTCTGAAGCCAACCAGGAGGTTGCGCGACTGAAGAAGGATAAGGAAAGCTTGATTGACGAAGTTGGGAGTCTCAAGGCAAAAAAGGGTGAATTGGAGTCTTATCTGGGGCAGCCTTCTGGGAAGTTGGTCTTGAAGCTTGAAGGTATTTCCTCCCGTTTGACTAATTTGTTGACATCGACTAACAAGTCTTGTTAAACTGTCGACTCACTGCTTTTCCGACTGTGCAGAACTTTGTCAAGATTTTGAAGCAGAAACTGGGCGGTTAGAGACGGGTCTTGACCCCATAAACTCTCCTGTCAGAGTTGACATTGCAATGAATGTGCTGCAGTTAGAGTCTCGCTTGGACAGTACGGTGGATTATCTCGCTTGGCTGAAGGATGCTATGATGCGGATTGATGCTGAACTCTGGCCTGAGGCAGAACTCTCATAGGATCTCGAGTCTCAGATGACTCGACTGAATCAAATCCCTGGACGAGTGCAGGAATGGAAGAAGTCATATGCTCATTGCGGCGCTGACGTCGCTCTGTCATTGCTCCGAGTGCACTGCAAGGATGTCAGAGAAGACAAGCTGGCGGCTCTCAAGGTTGCCAACACCAAAAAGCTCAGTTTCCAGTCCTTTATGGACACCTTCCTTGACGCCGCCACTCGCATCGCAAACAGCATCGACCTTGACATCTTTTGTGATTCAGCTAGCCCTTCTCCCGCCGAGTGAACAAAACATTAAGCCACACTTTTATTTGCCTTGGAATGCCGAGTGGTTATGTAACCGTTAAACTCTTTCAGGCTTGATGCCTGAGTACTTCTACCCATTTGGGTTCTGAACTTTTGTGGGATTTATCTGAACTTGGTTTCCTTGAATATCATGGCTTTTGCTTTCATTGCTTCTGAATGTCTTTCCATTCCGAGTGAACTTGATCTTTTCACCTTTCGTCGAGTGGGTCTGATATTGTGTTCAATCGACACCTCGTCGTCCTTGCGGATGGGATGGAGCATATATTGTACTTGTGATGCAGCTTAGACGTGGTGTTCAATCGACACCTCGTCGTCCTTGCGGATTGTGATGGAGCGTACGTTCTACTTGTGACGTAGCTCAGATGCGGTGTTCAATCGACAACTTGTCATCCTTGCGGATCTGGATGGAGCGTGTGTTGTAATTGTGATGTAGCTCAAAGGATCTTAGCGACTTAGGTGAGTACGGGGTCGCGGTTAAGCCCTCCGAGTGGGACAATTGCTCTCTACTCAGAATGTTTTTAACTTAGGCGAGTACGGGGTCGCTGAGGAAGTCCTGGATTAGGGGGTATCCGGACAGCCGGACTATATGCTTTGGCTGGACTATTGGACTATGAAGATACAAGATTGAAGACTTTGTCCGTGTTCTGATGGGACTCTGCTTTGCATGGAAGGCAAGCTTGGCGATTAGGATATGTAGATCTCCTTCTCTATAACTGACTCTGTGTAACCCTAACCCCTTCAGTGTCTATATAAATCGGAGGGTTTAGTCCGTAGGACAAGAACAATCATAACCATCGGCTAGCTTCTAGGGTTTAGCCTCTACAATCTCGTGGTATATCAACTCTTGTAATACTCATATCATCAAGATCAATCAAGAAGGAAGTAGGGTATTACCTCCATCGAGAGGACCCGAACCTGGGTAAAACATTGTGTCCCCTGCCTCCTGTTACCATTAGCCTTAGACACACAATTCAAGACCCCCTACCCGAGATCTACCGGTTTTCACACCGACATTGGTGCTTTCATTGAGAGTTCCATTGTGTCGTCGCGATAAGGCTGGATGGCTCCCTTGATCATCTTCAACGATGCGGTCCAGGAGGAGGTTTTCCTTCCCGGACAGATCTTCGTATTCAGCGGCTTCGTACTGCGGGCCAACTCGCTTGGCCATCTGGAGCAGATCGACAGCTACGCCCCTGGCCATCAGGTCAGGTTTGGAAGCTTGAACTATACTGCCGATATCCGCGTAGACATAATCTTCGACGGATTTGGGCCCATGTCAGGTACGCCGGACAGCCGCGATGAGCAAGACCTAGATCTGCCATCGGACAGTGTTTGGGAGATCGCACCTGCAGCGGCATCGGGAATCAATCTGGAGCAGATCGTTCCTTCCAAGGATGGGTGGATGGACACCGCCTCGGAGGCCGCACACTCATCGGTGTTGGAGCCGAACACTTATCCCACCTCCTGTGAGAGTGGGGTCATCGGATCCCCGGACTCGTCTCCGGCTGCAGGATCCGAACAACGTGCGTCCGTGCCTATCGAATCAGATAGGGAACCCGTCATGGAATTCACTGCCGCGGATATCTTTCACCACTCACCCCTGGATGACGTGTTGAACTCATTAGGGTCTCTGTCCTTGTCAGAAGATTCTTGGCCAAACTATGTCCGGCTCGAGTGGGGAGAGGATGACGAAGAAATTCATCCCCCACCCACCACCCACTTTATAGCCACTATCGATGACTTAACCGATGTGCTTGACTTCGACTCCGAAGACATCAACGGTATGGACGGCGATGCAGGAGAAGAAAGGGAACCACCGCCTACAGGGCACTGGACTGCCACCTCTAAAGATAACAATGGCGATGAGGCAACGGAAGATAACCCCTTGAGGAAGCAATCGAGACACCGGCGTCATCGGCGCCGCTCCAAGCCCCGCCATAGCAAAAATAGTGATGCTGGCACAGGAGATAACAATCTGGATGCTGCCGAACATGAAGACAACCCTGCCCAGCCAACCTTCGAGCAGGGCGGGCAAGAGGATGGGAAAGCTAGCCCTAGAGAATAGGCGACATATGGAGAATCAGAGGACGATAATTACATGCCTCTCTCCGAAGATGATGTGAGCCTTGGCAACAAAGAATTCATCATGCGTGAGGATCCCGTCGAGCAGGAGCGCTTCAAACGCCGGCTTATAGCAACTGCAAAAAGCCTGAAGAAAAAGCTGCAATAGCTTCAAGTTGATCAAGATCTGCTAACTGATAGATGGACCGAGGTCCTGGCTACCGAGGAATACGGACTCGCGCGCCCAAGCAAAAGCTACCCAACCCGCAGGTTACTACCTCAGATCGACGAGGAAGCTTTAAAACCCATGCTACCAGCGCATGATGCGGCTGACCGGCCACCCCACGGCCGCGACAAAGCGGTGTACCAGTCCGAAGTCTAGACTGCACCCCATCGCCACTCAAATGACAATACTAAGGCCCGGGGCTACACGACGGACCTATGAGATGTATTGAACAACAAAGCAGGACAGTCAAGATCGATCTACGGATCACGGGGGGGCGCTGCAATACATGTCGATGACCGTCATGCCGGATACAATAAGCCAAAGTCTGGCCGGGCCAAATACAACAGCTAGATTCATCTGAACTACGTCGGGACGTAGCCCGGCATAGAGGAGCCGCACACCCCCTATGCTTCACTGATGACGTAATGGATCATCAATTCCAAGAAGGTTTTAAACCCGTAAACATTGAATCATATGATGGCACAACAGACCCCGCGGTATGGATTGAAAATTTCCTCCTCCACATTCACATGGCCCGCGGAGATGATCTACACGCCATCAAATACCTCCCACTAAAACTCAAGGGACCAGCTCGGCATTGGCTGAACAGCTTGCCGGCAAACTACATCGGGAGTTGGGAGAACCTGGAAGACGCATTTCTTGACAACTTCCAGGGCACTTACGTGCGACCACCGGATGCTGATGACTTAAGTCACATAACCCAACAGCCTGGAGAGTCAGCCAGAAAATTCTAGACTCGGTTCCTAACTAAAAAGAACCAAATTGTCGACTCTCCGCATGCCGAAGCCTTAGCAGCTTTTAAGTATAACATCCGTGACGAGTGGCTCGCCCGACACCTGGGCCAAGAGAAGCCAAAGTCCATGGCAGCCCTCACGACACTCATGACCCGCTTCAGCGCGGGCCAGGACAGCTGGCTGGCTCGTAGCAACATCACACCCAAAACTCAGGTAATTCGGACGCCAGGGATAGCAACGGCAAGCCACGACAGAATAGACACAAACGTCGTAATAATGGCGACAATTTCAAAGAGACGACAGTCAATGCCGGATTCAGAGGCTTCAAATCCGGACTGCGGAAAAGGCCATTCAAGAGACACAGTCCGGGCTCATCCAGCTTGGACCGCATACTCGATCGCTCATGTCAAATTCATGGCACCCCCGATAAACCAGCCAACCACATCAACTGGGAATGCTTGGTTTTTAAATAGGCCGGAAAGTTGAACACCGAAAACAAGGAAAAGGGGTTGTGTAGCAATGACGACGGGGAGCCCTGACTGCCAAACACAGGAGGACAGAAGAAATTCCCTCCCTAGGTGAAAATAGTAAATATGATATACGCAACCCATATTCCCAAGCGGGAACGGAAGCGTGCACTAAGGGACGTCTATGCGACGGAGCCAGTCGCCCCAAATTTCAACTCATGGTCCTCTTTTCTGATCATCTTCGATCGCAGGGACCATCCTACCAGTATCCTTCATGGAGGTTTGGCTGCATTGGTCATTGACCCCATCATCGACGGATTCCATCTCACACGAGTCCTCATGGACGGTGGCAGCAGCCTGAACCTGCTCTATTAGGACACAGTGTGCAAGATGGGCATCGACCCCTCGTGGATCAAGCCCACAAAAACCACCTTCAAGGGTGTCATACCCGGTGTGGAGGCCTGTTGTACGGGCTCAATCACACTGGAAGTGGTCTTCGGATCTCCGGACAATTTCCGAAGCGAGGAGTTAATCTTCGATATCGTCCCCTTCTGCAGTGGCTATCATGCACTGCTCGGACGAACCGCATTCACCAAAATCGATGTGGTACCGCATTATGCATACCTCAAGCTCAAAATGCCGGGACCTCACGGGGTTATTACAGTTAATGGAAACACAGAGCGCTCGCTCCGCACGGAGGAGCACACTGCAGCCCTCGCGGCGGAAGTACAAAACAGCCTTCTCAAGCAAACATCCAATTCGGCAATAAAGAACCCGGATACCGTCAAGCGAGTCTGGAGTACTCTGCAGCAGGTTCATCCGACACGTTCAGAGATCAACTAGCAATCCGGCCTCCACACTAGTCCCAGTCAAGAGGCGACATTCGTGTCGCGCATACACAACTACGCACTTAAAATACCCCGGGCAGAGGCGTAGGCACGACCATGGCACGCTCCACAATGCGGTTCGACCGGCCCGGGACCCACGCATCTTTGCACCCCTATTTTCTCTTTCAGGTCCCTATTCTCAAGAGGCTCCTCCGAAAATGCCGGTTACCGGACACACACCAGGAGGACAAGAAGCTCGGGCGCACATGGGAATCCTCAGGTGGTCTCTGATAACGATCGTTATACCTATTTTACATACCCGCATATCGCCCGCTCCTAGTTAGAATGTGTCAAACAGTCCTATTTTGCTTATCGCACTACTTGCATATGTACGCCTTGACGTATCATTTGAATAAACAAGAGAAAATAGCATACAGCATTAGCTTGCTCTTATGTTCATTCATCCATTTTTCTTTACGTCTTATTTATTACACCCGTGCATTTTGGCACGGCCAGTTTGCCAGGGGCTTCAGTACCCCATAACTTGGCAAGAAAAGTCCGAACACTTTCGACAGTGCGGCACCCCAAACTTATAGCATTATATGCATCAGCTCCGAATCTTGTCTTGGGTCAATAGTTGGGTTTGCCCGGCTCCTATGTTTTGGTACCTTACGTTCCGCTATATCGGCTAAGGTAGCGCTAGGAGAACTACTGCGATTGTGTCCCGGTTCTTCCGGACGAGCACCTCAGTAGAGAAAGCCAAAAACTGACTGTCATGATAAGGCGAGAGCTGGTCGCTGTTCGAGAGGTCTCAAATCCTTAAAGATTTTTTCCGCTTCAGGCGAGGAATCGGCCTCGTTCGATTTAGGCGTGTATAGCGCCCCAAGTCTGGTTTTCCGGATACTAGAGGCTTCGCCAAAATTTAAAATTGTAGACTTCTATGGCTAAGTGAGAGCAATAACGCCGTATAGTCCAATTTCCTGGTTCGCGGCACTAAATACCTCCTTCAAAGGACCAAAAATTTGGATAAAGAATGTTTATACTTATCCCGAACACCCCAGTACTAGTTACATGGGGGCAGAAGCCGACGACTGGCAACTCTCGGGAATTTATAAACAGCCGCATAGAAGGTAATATTTTAAATCAACAAGCGTCGTATAGCGCACATAAACTCGTTGTCATATTACAAGATGACATAGTACATTCATTCAAATATTACATCCCTGGTACATTCATCCGCCACAAGGCAGGCACCTTTAATGACATTGTCATAGTACTGTTCGGGGTGGTGATGCTCTTTACCCTTCGGTGGCCCCACTGTCACCAGCTTCTCGGCGTCCATCTTCCCACAGTGCACCTTTGCACGGGCTAAGGCCCTGCATGCACCTTCAATGCAGACGGACCGCTTCACGACTTCCAACCGCAGACAGGCATTCACCATCCGCTTGACAAGGCCGAAGTAGCTGCCGGGTAGTGGCTTGCCAGGACACAGCCGGACTAAGTCCTTCATGGCCTATTCGGCCGCTTTGTGATGTTCGACCATTTGCTTACGCTGGTCGCTCAAAGGCACCGAATGCTTGGCCCCAATATATTGGGACCAAAACAGCTTATCTGTCGAGCTCCCTTCCTCGGCCCGGTAGAACTCTGCAGCATCAGAGACGCTGCATGGCAGATCTGTGAATGCTCCTGGAGAGCTCCGAACTCGGTTAAGTAAAAGGAAAGACTCCTTCACATGCCCGCTTTGCATAATGAAAGCCTTACCCACAGCTATCTTCTTGGCCACCCCAATTTCTTGGAGGGCTGAGGGAGTCCTGGACTAGGGGGTGTCCGGATAGCCAAACTATCATCATCGGCCAGACTCCAAGACTATGAAGATACAAGATTGAAGACTTCGTCCCGTGTCCAGATGGGACTTTCCTTGGCGTGGAAGGCAAGCTTGGCGATACGGATATGTAGATCTCCTACCATTGTAACCGACTCTATGTATCCCTAGCCCTCTCCGATGTCTATATAAACTGGATGGCTTTAGTCCGTAGGACGATAACAATAACAACAATCAGACCATAGGCTAGCTTCTAGGGTTTAGCCTCGTGGTAGATCTACTCTTATAATACCCACATCATCAATATAAATCGAGCAGGATGTAGGGTTTTACCACCATCAAGAGGGCCCGAACCTGGGTAAAACATCGTGTCCCTTGTCTCCTGTTACCATCCGCCTAGACGCACAGTTCGGGACCCCCTACCCGAGATCCGCCGGTTTTGACACCGACATTGGTGCTTTCATTGAGAGTTCCTCTGTGTCGTCACCGATAGGCTCGATGGCTCCTTCGATCATCAACAACGACGCGGAGTAGGGTGAGACTCTTCTCCCCAGATAGATCTTCGTATTCGGCGGCTTTGCACTGTGGGCCAATTTGGTTGGCCATCTGGAGCAGATCGAAAGTTACCCCCTGGCCGTCAGGTCAAATTAGGAAGTCTTAACTTCACGGCTGATATCCATGGAGACTTGATCTTCAACGGATTCGAGCCACAGCCGAGCGCGCCGCACTGTCACAATGGGCATGATTCAGCTCCGCTGCCGGATAGTGCCCTGGAGGCCGCACATGAATCCGCCCCGACCCTCGATTCGGAGCCGACTGCGCAGATCGAGGACGGATGGTTAGACACCGCCTCGGGGGCTGCAACCTCTACGGCGATAGAGCCGAATACCGACTTTGTCCCCTCTAAGCTCGCGACTCCAAGGTGCCAGACTCCGAACCTCCCGCGCCCCCTCTAATCGAATCCGATTGGGCGCCGATCATGGAGTTCGCCGCCGCGGACATCTTTCAACACTCACCTTTTGGCGACATTCTGAGTTTGCTAAAATATCTCTCGTTATCAGGAGAGCCCTGGCCGGACTGCGGTCAGGACAGTTGGGATGCAGACGATGAAGAAATTCAAGACCCACCCACCACCCACTTAGTAGCCATTGTCGATGATCTAACCGACATGCTAGACTTCGACTCCGAAGACATCGACGGTATGGACGACGATGCCGGAGACGACCAAGAACCAGCGCCTACTGGGCACTGGAAAGCCACCTCGTCATACGACATATATATGGTGGATATCCCAAAGGATGGGAATGGCGAAGGAACAACGGAGGAAGACCCCTCCAAGAAACAGCCCAAGCGCTGGCGTCAGCGGCGCTGCTCTAAATCCCGCCACAGCAAGAATGGCGATTCCGGCACGGGAGATAATAATACCCTAGACAGTGCCGAATACAACCCCCTCCAGCAAGATTCAGCGCAGGAGGACGGAGATGCCAGCCCTCACGAGAGGGCGGCAGACGAAGAGGTAGAGGACGATAGCTACATGCCTCCCTCTAGAGACGAGACAAGCCTCGACAACGACGAATTTGTCGTGCCTGAGGATCCCGTCGATCAAGAGCATTTTAAACGCAGGCTTATGGCCACGGCAAATAGCCTCAAGAAAAAGCAGCAACAGCTTAGAGCTGATCAGGATCTGCTAGCCGACAGATGGACGGAAGTCCTGGCGGCCGAAGAGCATGAGCTCGAACGCCCCTCCATAAGCTACCCCAAACGCAAGTTGCTCCCCCGATTAGAGGAGGAGGCATATAAACTTGCATCACCAGAGCACAATACAGCTGACCGGCCACCTCGTGGCCGCGACGGAGAGGCCTCTAGGCACTTCACTAGAACCGTAGCCCGGTATCGCTCGAACAACACAAGGCCACAGGGGAATGCTCCGGACTTGCGAGATATATTGGAGGAGAAGGAAAGACAATCAAGATCGATCTACGGATCGCGTGGGCGCCCCATAATACGTGACGACAACCATCACGTCGGACACAGTAAGTCCGGCCGAGCTGAACACAATAGACAAAGCTCGTTGGAGTTTCGTCGCGATATAGCCAAATACAGAGGCGCCGCACACCCACTATGCTTCACAGATGAAGTAATGGATCATCAAATCCCCGAAGGGTTTAAACCCATGAATATCAAATCCTATGACGGCACAACAGACCCCGCGGTTTGGATCGAAGACTATCTCCTTCATATCCACATGGCCCGCGGTGACGATCTTCACGCCATCAAATACCTCCAACTCAAGCTTAAAGGACCAGCTCGGCATTGACTTAACAGCTTGCCAGCAGAATCAGTTGGATGTTGGGAAGACCTGGAAGCCGCATTCCTTGATAACTTCCAGGGCACGTATGTGCGACCACCAGATGCTGACGACCCAAGCCACATAATTTAGCAGCCAGACGAATCGGCCAGACAATTCTGGACACTGTTCTTAACTAAGAAAAACAAAATCGTCGACTGTCCGGACGCAGAGGCCCTCGCGGCCTTCAAACATAACATCCATGACGAGTGGCTTGCCCGGCACCTGGGACAGGAAAAGCCGAAATCAATGGCAGCCCTCACATCACTCGTGACCCGCTTTTGCGCAGGAGAGGACAGCTGGCTAGCTCGCAGCAACAACCTCAGCAAAAATTCTGGCAGTCCGGATACCAAGGATCACAATGGCAGGTCGCGTCGCAACCAGAATAAACGCCGCATTAACGGCGACAATAATGAGGATACGGCAGTCAACGCCGGATTCAGAGGCTCCAAACCCGGTCAGCGGAAGAAGCCATTAAAAAGAACAACTACGGGTCTGTCCAATTTGGACCGAATACTTGATCGCTCGTGCCAGATACACGGCACCCCCGAAAAGCCAGCCAACCACACCAATAGGGACTGTTGGGTATTTAAGCAGGCAGGCAAGCTAATTGCCGAAAACAATGATAAGGGGCTGCATAGCGATGACGAAGAAGAGACCCGACCACCGAACAATAGAGTACAGAAGGGTTTTCCCCCACAAGTGCGGACGGTAAATATGATATACGCAATCCACATACCCAAGAGGGAGCGGAAGCGTGCACTCAGGGACATATACGCGATGGAGCCGGTCGCCCCGAAGTTCAACCCATGGTCCTCCTGCCCGATCACTTTTGATCGAAGGGACCACCCCACCAGCATCCGCCATGGCGGATTCGCTGCATTGGTTTTAGACCCTATCGTCGATGGATTTCACCTCACCAGAATCCTGATGGACGGCGGCAGCAGCCTGAACCTGCTTTATCAGGACACAGTGCGCAAGATGGGCATAGACCCCTCAAGGATTAAACCCACAAGGACGACCTTCAAAGGCGCCATACCTGGTGTAGAGGCCAATTGTACGGTCTCAGTCACACTGGAAGTGGTCTTCGGATCCCCGGATTACTTCCGAAGCGAGGAGTTATTCTTCGACATAGTTCCGTTCCGCAGCGGCTATCATGCTTTGCTCGGACGAACCGCGTTTGCAAAGTTCAACGCGGTGCTGCACTACGCATACCTCAAGCTCAAGATGCCAGGCCCTCGAGGAGTCATCACGGTCAATGGAAACACCGAGCGCTCCCTCCGAACGGAGGAACAAACAGCGGCTGTAGCGGCAGAAGTACAATGCAGCCTTTTAAGGCAATTCTCGAATCCGGCCGTTAAGCGACCGGACATGGCCAAACGCGCCCTAAGTAACCTGCAACAAGACCACCTGGCGCGTTCCGAGCACGCGTAGCAATGCGGCCCCAACCCTAGCCCTCGCAAGATCGCAAGACTGGTCCTTCGCGTACATCATTACACTCTGGAGATACCATGGGCATAGGGGAAGGGGCACGACCACGACAGGCCCAGAATGCGGCTCAACCACATCAGGGGCTCCCAAGTGTGTCATTTATTTTTTTTCCTTTTTTTTCTTACCCACAGGGCTCTTTTCACCAGAGGCCCTGTCCGGCGGTAGACCGACCGAACTCACGATGCAACAGCCAGGGAAGGAGAATGGCTGCGATGAATATCCAGGTGGTCTCCCTTACGAGCATTAAATGTGTTTTTATACACCACTCCGCAGCCTACCCCTGGTGGGGGACACGTTTAATCGTCCCATCCCTTGCTTATCGCACTATTTGTATCGTTCTGCATTCTTAGCAGTACTTCTTGAATAAAACAATGCAGCACCTTTTTGCTTATAACTGCATTTCTTTCTTATACATATGTTCATTTGAGACATGTTGCATCCGTACACTTTGGTACGGCTAAAAACACCAGGGGCTTATGTTCCCCACATTATGGTGTGATAAGTCCGAACACTTTCACAAGTGCGGCATCCCGAACTTATATCATTATATGCATAAGCTCCGAATCATGTCTTGGGTCAATAGTTGGGTTTGCCCGGCTCCCATGTTTTGGTACCTTACGTTCCGTTGTATCGGCTAAGGTAGCACTGGGAGAACCACTACGATTGCGCCCCAGTTGAGCTGGGCCAACGCCTCAGTGGAGAAAGCTAAAACTGACCGTCATGATGAGGCGAGAGCCGGTCGCTGTTTGAGAGGGTTTTTTGAGTCCCTAAAGACTTATGCCCCTTAGAGCGAAGAGCCGGCTTTGTCCGGCCCAGGCGTGGATAGCGCCCCGAATTCGGCCTTCCGAACACTAGGGGCTTCACCGAAATTTAAAATTATAGAATTCTATGGCTAAGTGAGAGTGTTCAAGCATTATAAGTCCGGTTGCCTAGTTCGTCGTGTTGAGTGCCTCCCTAGATGGACCCAAATATGGGAACAAGAGTGCTCAAATTTATCCCAAACACCCCAGCACTCGTGGCATGGGGGCTGAAGCCGACGACTTGCCATCTCTCAGATTTGATAAACAACCGCATAGAAGGTAATATTTTAAATCAACAAGCGTTGCTTAGCGCACATGAATAAAGTTTTCTGCGCACAGGATAACAAAATGCGAGTCTATTCAAATATTACATCACTGGAGCACTCACCCGCAATAGTGCGGGCACCCTTCAGGACAGTCTTGTAATACATCTCGGGCGTGCGATACTCCTTGCCCGGCGGTGGCGCGTCCGTCACAAGCTTCTCAGCATCCATCTTGGCCCAGTGCACCTTAGCACGGGCAAGGGCCCTACGGGCACCTTCAATACAGGCGGATCGCTTGATGACCTCAACCCATGGACACGCATCCACCAGTCGCCGCACCAGGCCGAAGTAGCTCCCAGGGATGGCCTCATTGGGCCATAGCCGAACTATGAGGCCCTTCATGGCCTGTTCGGCCACCTTGTGGAGCTCGACCAGCTGCTTCAGCTGGTCGCTAAGGGGCACTGGATGTCCAGCCTCAACATACTGAGACCAGAATACCTTCTCCATCGACCTCCCCTCCTCGGCCCTGTAGAAAGCAGCAGCATCGGACACGCTGCGGGGCAGATCTGCGAACGCTCCTGGAGAGCTCCGAATTCGGGTAAGTAACACGTAATTCACATCCACATGCTTGCTAGGCATGAAAAATGCCTTACCCGACGCTATTTTCTTCAACGTCTGAATTTCCTGGAGGGCCTTGTAGGCTTCGGCCTTAGCACCTTTGGCGCTCTCAAGAGCCGATGCAAGCTCGGACTCTCGAGTCTTCGAGTTGCGCTCCAAACTCTCATGATTTTCCACAAGAGCCTGGAGCTCTTGCCGCACCTCCGCCACCCGCGCCTCCTGCTTCTCTTGCTCGGTGCGCTCCACGGCCGCATTACATTCGGCCACGGACACCGCCTCCTTCAGGGTTGCCACCTCGTTTGTGGCCCCTGCAATACCCACATTATCCTTGTCATTCATTTTGCAACCAAATCCTTTTCTAGAAGGTACAACTTTAATAAGGTGCTACTCACCTTCTTTGTCCTCGAGCTGCTTCTTGGCACGGCCGAGCTCGTTCTCGGACCGCTCGAGGGTTTGCTTCAAAGCATTGACCTCCGCAGTCAGTGCGGCAGAGGTCAGCAGCGTAGCCTGCAATCCCATATCGACATATTTTTTATGACTCCTGCGTATATCTTTTTAGATCCTCAGTCCGGCTTTTCTTTCTGAACACCGAACCGAGCATCAGGGGCTACTATCTATGCGGTACTATTTTACATATATTAATATTCTTACCTCACAGCCTGATAGAAGGCTGCTGCAAGCTTCGGTCAGCCCGCTTTTGGCGAGCTGGACCTTCTGAATCACCGCACTCATGACAGTGCGGTGTTCCTCCTCGATGGAAGCGCCGTGGAGCGCCTCCAGCAAGTTATCTGGTGCTTCTGGTTGGACGGAGGCCGCCGGTGCCATGGTCTTGCCCTTCTTACGAAGGGGCCGCCCGCCGGACTCCGAAACCACTACAGGTTTCGGTGCGGAGTCCGACACGAAGTCTGGGAGGTCGCCGTGCGCCACCTCCGGGTTCTCCTCCTCCGGACGGGTCCCTGTCTGGGATCCTACCTCAATGTCGTCAGTGTCACGGGGAGAGGAGGCGGTTCGAAGTGAAGTGCTATTCACATCCGACGAACCCAAGGACCCGCTCGATGAAGTGGGAAGATCGTCCTTGGGTGGACTGCAGGGTTGTATGCGGCATTAGAAAGACACCAAGTGGCAAAAAGAAAAATCATAAAGTCATTCGGGAGTCCGGATACTTACGATCTCGCTAGGGGCTTGGCCCTTGGAGGAACAGTCCGGGGGAAGAGTCCGGGGGAAGAGTCCTTCCCTTCTTGGACCCTTCAGCCTCCCCAGCTGGGGAGGCCTTCCTTTTCTTCCCTCCCCCCGCTGGGGGAGAGACCTTTTTCTTCTTCTCCTCGTCTTCGGGGGAGGAGTCCGCCTCGGAATCATCAGACACCTGAAAACGGGAACTCTTTCGAGTACCCGTGGCCTCCTTCTTGGCCTTCTTCTCCAGGACCACATGGGGTGCCGGAACCAGTAGCCCCGCTAGACGGGCATCCACTGGGTCTTCTTGCAAGGGGGCCGGACAGATAGTCAGCTCGGCCTTCTTCAGCCAGTCCTGTCAAAGGAAAGGGAGTTTAGATCCCGCATAGAGTCAAACTATGGAAAACAAGTGTCCCGTAAAGGGTAAAATCATCTACCTCGTCAGCTTGATGCTGCGAGCGGAATCCGCGATCTTCGGTAGCGGATGCGGGAGCCTCGGCGCCCTTAAAAAGCACCTTCCAGGCATCTTCGTACCTAGTGTCGAAGAGCCCGCTCAAGGTTCGGTGCTGAGCCAGATTGAACTCCCACAATTTAAAGGCCCGTTGTTGGCACGGGAGAATCCAGCGAATGAGCATGACCTGGACCACGTTGACAAGCTTGAGCTTCTTGTCCACCAGCTTCTGGATGCAGGCTTGGAGTCCGGTCAGCTCCTCTGAATCACCCCAAGTGAGGCCACTCTCCTTCCAAGAGGTGAGCCTTGTGGGGATGCCATATCTGAATTCGGGGGCCGCTGCCCATTTAGGGTCACGCGGCTCGGTGATGTAGAACCACCCCGATTGCCACCCCTTGATGGTTTCCATGAAGGCGCCCTCGAGCCAAGTAACGTTGGGTATCTTGCCCACCATGGCACCTCCGCATTCCGCTTGATTCCCCTTCACGACCTTCGGCTTGACGTTGAAGATCTTGAGCCACAAGCCGAAGTGGGGCAGGATGCAGAGGAAAGCCTCGCACACGACAATAAACGCCGAGATGTTGAGGATGAAATTCGGGGCCAGATCATGGAAATCCAGGCCGTAGTAGAACATGAGCCCCCGGACAAAAGGGTGAAGTGGGAAGCCCAGTCCGCGGAGGAAATGGGGAAGGAATACCACCCTCTCATGGGGCCTGGGGGTAGGGATGAGCTGCCCCTTGTCAGGGAGCCGGTGCGCGATGTCGCTGGACAGATATCCGGCGCCGCGCAGCCTCTCGATGTGCCCCTCCGTGACGGAGGAGGCCATCCACTTGCCTCCCGCTCCGGACATGGCTGGAGAAGGTCGAGGTGAGATGTGCAGACTTGGGCGCTGAAGCTCGAGTGCGCGGAGATGGATAAGCAAAGGAGGAAGAAGACATAGGTAAAAAGGTGGATCCTTATCCCCTTATATATGGGCGGATGAAACTATGCGTCCCCACCGGCCTGGTAAAACTCGATTTTCTCCCAAGCGCCGCAATAAAAAGGTGCGGTTGGGTTACCCACGTTCGTATTGATGAGAATCCCGGAATAAGGGGAACACGATCTCTGCTTCGACAAGACGTGCCAAGGAAACCGCTTCGCTAAAACGCGCTGAGGCGGTATAATAAAAACGATTCAAGTAAAGGCTTGGTTGTGGTGTGACGTCACGCCACGAAATACGTCAGCAGATTGAACTTGTGTAAATATTATTCTCTCTACGGCGGAATGTGGAATTTATTTTGCAGAGCCGGACACTATCCTAGTGTTCACAATCTTCTACAAACTATTCGGAGAAGGAACCCGCCTTGCAATGCCGAAGACAATATGCGCGCCGGACTCGTCGTCATTGAAGCCTGGTTCAGGGGCTACTGAGGGAGTCCTGGACTAGGGGGTGTCCAGATAGCCGAACTATCATCATCGGTCGGACTCCAAGACTATGAAGATACAAGATTGAAGACTTCGTCCCGTGTCCGGATGGGACTTTCCTTGGCGTGGAAGGCAAGCTTGGCAATACGGATATGTAGATCTCCTACCATTGTAACCGACTCTATGTAACCCTAGCCCTCTCCGGTGTCTATATAAACCGGATGGCTTTAGTCCGTAGGACGACAACAATAACAACAATCATACCATAAGCTAGCTTCTAGGGTTTAGCCTCCTTGATCTCGTGGTAGATCTACTCTTGTAATACCCACATCATCAATATCAATCGAGTAGGACGTAGGGTTTTACCTCCATCAAGAGGGCCCAAACCTGGGTAAAACATCGTGTCCCTTGTCTCCTGTTACCATCCGCCTAGATGCACAGCTCGGGACCCCCTACCCGAGATCCTCCGGTTTTGACACCGACAAGGGCCTTCTAGGCTTTGGCCTTGGCGTCTATGGCGCTCTGGCGGGCCTTCGCAAGCTCAGACTCCTGCATCTTGGACTCAATCTCCATGGACTTGAATTTTTTGACGAAGCCCTGAAGCTCTTGTTGGACCTCATCAACCCGTGCTGCTAGTTTTTCGCGCTCGGTGCGCTCCTTTGCCGCTTTGCTTTCGGCCTCGGATAGTGCCTTCTTAAGGGCCGCCACTTCGGTTGTGGCCGCTAGTAAAATTCATCGTGCTTCCATTAGAAGCACTAATTTTTTTCCTTTATATAACATTTAGATGGGGTATTACTTTCCTTTGTTTTCCACAAGCTGCCTCTTTACAAGGCGAAGCTCTTCTTCGGCCCGCCCCAGGCTCTGCCTTAGTCCGGAGACCTCTGCAATGGCGGCGGTAGCGGCCAGCAGCGACTCCTGCTTATTCACATCGACATAATGTGATTAGACTCCTGGGTAAAATATTTGATCCTCTGTTCGGACTTTCTTTCCAAACACCAAACAGAGCATCAGGGGCTACTATCTACACTGTGATACTTTCTCACAATTTTAACTACTTACCTCAAAACCTGTCAAGAGGCTGGCGCAGGCTTCGGTCAATCCACTTTTGGCGGACTGAACCTTCGCAATCACCGTACTCATAAGAGTAATGTGTCCTTCACCAAGGGAAGCGCTCTGAAGCGCTTCCACCAGGTTGTCCGATGCCTCTGGATGGACAGAGCTCATCGGCACAGACGGCTCGCCCCCCTTGGCGGGTGGCTGCGTGCCTGAATCCGGAACCATTGGAGGTTCTAGTGCAATATCCGGCTGGGGGCCGAGCTTGCTGCGGCCCCCCTCATCCGAATCCATGGGGATCTCCCCCCCCCCCCCATGAGCCCGGCACCGGTGGTTTCTCCTTGAGGCGCCTCTGAATCCATCTCTCTCTGGCCCAGTATCCTTTGAGACAACACTTGAGTGTCGTCTATGGGTCGAGGAGAGGAGGCCGTCGGGAGCGAATAGCTATTCATCTCCGACGAGCTCAAGGACCCGTCCGAGTAGGGCAGGTCGATATGGGCCCTGGACAGACTGCACAAACATGTTTTGTAATACTCATATCATCAAGATCAATCAAGCAGAAAGTAGGGTATTACCTCCATCGAGAGGGCCCGAACCTGGGTAAAACATCGTGTCCCCTGCCTCCTGCTACCATTAGCCTTAGACACCCAGTTCGGGACCCCCTACCCGAGATCCGCCGGTTTTGACACCAACAGTCGCAGCTAAGCTCCCGAGTGGGAGGATTGCTCTCCACTCGAAATGTTTTTAACTTAGGTGAGTGCAGGGTCGCAGCTAAGCCCCCGAGTGGGAGGATTGCTCCCCACTCGGAATGTTTTTAACTTAGGCGAGTACGGGGTCGCAGCTAAGCCCCCGAGTGGGAGGATTGCTCTCCACTCGGAATGTTTTCAACTTAGGCGAGTATGGGCTCGCAGCTAGGCTCCCGAGTTGGAGGATTGCTCTCCACTCGGAATGTTTTTAAATTAGGCAAGTACGGGGTCGCAACTAAGCTTCCAAGTGGGAGGATTGCTCTCCACTCGGAATGTTTTTAATTTACGTGAGTACGATGTTGCATCTAAGCCTCCGAGTGAGAGGATTGCTCCCCACTCGGAATGTTTTTAACTTAGGCGAGTACGGGGTCACAGCTATGCCCGCGAGTGGGAGGATTGCTCTCGAAGTGTTTTTTAACTTAGGCGAATCTGGTTCGCGGCTAAGCTACCCACTAGGGGATTGAGACACAAATTATTACGGGGAATCAATCATTAAGATACTGTAAAAATCGTGTCTTTGGAAAGCAAACTGAAGTACTCTTATTACAACTCGTCGGGTCGAGTGATTTAGGTATAGAAAGGACGAAGCAGCTCTACGTTCCATGCGCGTGGCTCGTCCATGTTCTTGGCTACATTGTAGATGTGGTACGCTCCATTGTGAAGCACCTTGGTGATGATGAAGGGACCTTCCCAGGCCGTAGAAAGCTTGTGAGGCCGTTTCTGATCCACTGGAAGCACAAGGTCTCCTTCCTAAAATGCTCGACCTCTGACATTGCAGGCATGGAATCGACATAGATCTTGCTGATAGATGGTTGACCGAATCAAAGCCAACTCGCGTTCTTCTTCTAGGAGATCGACTTCTTCTTCGCGTGCCTGCTCTGCGTCAGCTTCTAAGAAGAGTTCCACTCGAGGGGCATTGTGCAGCAAGTCACTTGGAAGCACAACCTCGGCGCCATACACCAGGAAGAAAGGGGTTCGGTCTGTCGACCGGTTCGGTGTCGTTCTTAGCCCCCATAGGAATGACGGTAATTCAGTCACCCAAGCTCCAACAGCGTGCTTAAGGTCGCGCATCAGTCGGTGTTTTAACCCTTCAAAGATCAAAACATTCACCCTTTCTGCTTGTCCATTCGACTGTGGGTGTGCAATGGACGCATAGTTGACCCGAGTGACTTGGGACGCACAGAACGCCTTGAACTCATTAGAATCAAAGTTGGAGCCATTATCTGTGATAATGCTGTGAGGAACTCCCTATCTAAATATCAACTCCTTGATGAAATTGACGGCAGTGCCTGCGCCAAGGTTCTTGATGGGCTTAGGTTCGATCCACTTGGTGAACTTGTCGACTGCTACAAGCAAATGGGTGAAACCACTTGTTCCGGTCTTGAAGAGTCCAACCATATCTAATACCCAGACTACAAATGGCCAGACGAGTGGAATAGTCTTCAAGGCAGACACTGGCCTGTGGGACATGTTGGAGTCTAATTGGCAACCTGTGCACTTGTCAAATATATCCTTTGCCACCTCATTTGCTCGAGGCCAATAGAATACTGCTCGGTATGCTTTGGCCACGATGGTCCAGGAGGACGCATGGTGGCCACAGGTCCCCGAGTGGATATCATTTAGGATCATTTGACCTTCTTCTGGGGTGATGCAGTGTTGAGCCACTCCTGTGACACTTTCTCTGTAAGGCTGTCCTTTTATCACTGTGAAGGCTTTGGATCGACGGACTATCTGGCGAGCTTCATCCTCATCCTCTGGGAGATACTATCTGAGAATGTACGCAATGTATGGTACCGTCCAATCGGGCGTGATCACCAAGACCTCCGTGATCAAGTCGACCATGGATGGAACCTCAATCTCAGTCGGGTCGGTTGAACTTATTGGTTGCGGGGGCTCTTCCGTGAAGGGATCTTCTTGTACTAACGGGGTATGGAGATGCTCCAAGAACACGTTGTTGGGGATAAGCTTCCGAGTGGAACTTATCTTCGCCAGATCATCCGCAGCTTGATTCTTCATTCGTGGTATGTGGTGGAGCTCTAATCCTTCAAACTTCTTCTCTAGCTTTCTCACTTCATTGCAATAACCAGTCATTGCAGGACTCCTAACGTCCCATTATTTCATTTCTTGATTAACCACTAAGTCTGAGTCGACATATACCATCAAGCGTCGGACGCCAAATGAGATGGCCATACGCAACCCATATAGTAGTGCCTCATACTCAGCTTCATTGTTTGAGGAATCAAAGTGAATCTGGAGGACATGACGGAGCTTGTCCCCTCGTGGGGACACTAAAACCACTCCTGCACTAGAGCCATTCAACATCTTGGACCATCATAGACCATGGTCCAATGATCCGACTTAATTTGAGTCGGCTCTTGTTGTTCTATCCACTCTGCAAGGAAATCTGCAATTGCTTGAGACTTGATGGCCTTCTTTGCCTCAAACTTGATATCTAAAGGAAGAAGTTCAATCACCCACTTTGCCACTCGAGCAGTTGCATCTCTGTTATTCAGAATCTCTAACAATGGAGCATCGCTGACGACTGAAACTGAGTGATCAGAGAAATAGTGTGCAACCTTCTTCATGGTTAGGGAAATCCCATAAACAAGCTTTTGATAGTGAGGGTATCTCTGCTTGGACGGGGTTAAGACTTCTGAAATGTAATACATGGGGCGCTGAACTTTGAAGGCCTTGCCTTCTTGCTGCTCGACAGTGAGCACTGTGCTAGCAACTTTTCACATGGCTGCGATGTAAAGCAGTAAAGGCTCCTTGCTAACTGGAGCAGCAAGCACCGGCTGGGTGGAAAGCAGGGTTTTGAGCTCTTCAAATGCCGCTTCAGCTTCGTCATTCCACTCAAACTTGTCAGACTTCTTCATCAGTCGGTAAAGAGGCAGTGCCTTTTCACTGACATGTGAGATGAATCGGCTCAATGCAACCAAACAACCAGTAAGCTTCTGAACATCATGCACTCGCACCGGGCATTTCATTCGGAGGATTGTGCCAATCTTGTTCGGAATCGCGTCGATTCCTTGTTCGAAAATGAGAAAATAGAGCAACTTTCTATCGGGAACTTTGAATGTGAATTTTGATGGATTGAGCTTGATATCATACCTTCTTAAGTTGGCAAAGGTTTCAGCAAGGTCAGTCAGCAGGTCGGAACCTTTGCGTGACTTAACCATTATGTCATCCATGTATGCTTCCACATTCCGACTGATTTGAGTGAGCATGCACTTCTGAATCATGCGCATGAATGTCGCAACAGCATTCTTGAGGCCAAAGGGCATAGTAACATAGCAAAAACACCCAAACGGGGTGATGAAAGCTGTCTTTATCTCATCGGGTCAATACAGTTGGATCTAATGGTACCCGGAATAAGCGTCCAGGAAGGACAGTCGCTCACATCCCGCAGTTGAGTCCACTATCTGGTCGATGCGAGGCAGAGGAAAATGATCTTTCGGGTAGCCCCGATTCATGTGCTTGAAGTCAATACACATTCGGAGTGATTTATCTTTCTTGGGAACCATAAAGACATTGGCGAGCCACTCGGAGTGGTATATCTCGTGGATGAACTCAGCGGCCAGAAACTGAGCCACCTCCTCGCGAATTGGCTTTCTCTTCTCCACGGCGGACTGACGGAGATGCTCGATAACGGGTTTTGCCTTTGGTTTGACTCGCGAATGGTGCTCAGCCAGTCGCCTGGGTACACCTGGCATTCAGATGGCTTCCATGCAAAGATGTCCCTGTTCTCATGAAGGAACTGGATGTGCGCTTCTTCCTATTTGTTGTCAAGTGTCATTGAGATATGGGTCGAAGCAGCATTGGGGTCGGTCGGGTGAACGTGGACTGGCTTGGTCTCGCCGGCCGACTAAAATGCGGACTCTGAGGCAGGCCTCTTGGCACGCAAGAAATCACTCGGATCTGCAGTTTTCTGGTACTCTTGAAACTCTACTTCCGCCATCTGCACATCTGCTATCTTTGCACCATCCTGAAGATAGTCTTCTACTCTTTGAAGGTTGCCGGAAACCATTATCATGCCTCTGGGGCCAGGCATCTACATCATGAGGTACACATCAGACGGTCGAGCCATGAAGCTAGCATAGGCAAGTCTGCCCAGAATGGCATGATAGGCACTCTGGAAATCCACAACCTCAAATGTCAACTTTTCTTTGTGGTAATTCTTCTCATAGCCGAAAACCACGTCAAGAGTGATCTGACAGAGTGAGTCGGCTTTCTTTCCTGGGATGACTCCATGAATCGCATGTTGCTCTCGCTGAGTTTGGACATCGGAATGCCCATTCCTTTGAGAGCCTCACCATACAGGATATTCAGACCACTGCCACCATCCATCAAAACCCTGGTCAGTCGGGTGCCCCCAACGACTCTGTCGACCACCACTGCTTGCCGCCCAGGGGTAGCTACGCATGGCGGGTGGTAGGACTGGTCAAATGTAATGGGTTTTTTGAGAACTTCAAATACTTTGGTGTTGCCGGAGAAACCATGTTCACCTCTCTGTTAATGATGTTCAGTCGAATTTTGCTCTCGAGATCGGCAAAAATCACCAAGGTGGCATTGACATTGGGGTAACCACCATCATCATCCTTATCTTGTTCCTTATCGGACTCTTTGTCCTTTTCACTGGGTTGGCTTTCTCAGATACTCTGGATAAGTAGTCGACATTGTCGAATCATATGCTCGGGGAGAATCAGGTTCCCCTCCTCATCCTTCTTGGCATGAATATGACACGGCAAATCCATCACGTCATTTCCTACTTTGTCCTTCACTTTCTCGGGGGTCCAAGGCCCTTTGGGCTTCCCCTGAACTTTCCTTGATTCAACACTGCTGCCTCGGCAGGACCTGCTGCATCAGCCTTTCGCTTCTGCTTCCGATTGGAATTTCCTCCTCCGGTGTCCTAGGCGACTGGTTTGTTCTTACCACTCTGGAGTCGGTCCTCCTCTTCGCCGTTAGCATACTTGGTGGCAATCTCCATTATCCGAGTCAGGGACATATCTCCGGTCCGACCGAACTTCAGATTGAGCTCTCTGTAGCGAACGCCTTCCTTAAAGGCACAAACTGCTTGGTGATCTGACACATTCTCCACTGTATGATGTAGAGTGATCCATCTCTGGATATAATCTCTCAAGGTTTCATTTGGTTTCTGCATGCAATGGTGCAACTCTGGTAGACCAGCAGGTCTCTTGCAAGTGCCCTCAAATTTTCTGGTAAACACTCGGGCCAGCTCATCCCAACTCAAAATGCTCCCAGGGGGCAACTAATTTAACCAGGCCCTGGCAGAACCTTCAAGCATCAGAGGGAGGTGCTTCATGACCACCTCATCGCTGCCGCCACCATTGTCAACAACAACTCGGTAGTCTTCAAGCCAAGTGTCAGGCTTTGACTCCCCTGTGAACTTACTGATGCCAGTCGCCAAACTGAAGTTATGAGGGATCTCAGCTGCTCTGATGGCTCTTCCAAAACACTCTGGGCCGGAAACATGGACCCTACTTCCACTGGGCCTGTCTCTATCCAGCCCTTCTCTGTATGCTATGTTCTAGTCGACCAAACCCTGCACAAAGACTGACCTTGCATCGAAGCCGGGCTCTCTTGGTTTGACTGAAACTCTGCGATCATTTCCATACGGATGCCTATCATCATACTACCGAGGCGTGAATGACTAGTCCCTCGGAAGGGGCGAGGGCACTCGACGGTGGTTGTCGTGGGCGTACAAATGATCATACTCGCCATGGGCTCTTCCCTGGTGCCGATCTTAGCAGTGATCACGATCCCCACGCCGCAAAGGCGACCTAGTACTGTGTACCGACTGAACGGTGTCTGCTCTTACTGATCTGCTGTGAATCCTATTCCACGATTAGGACATGGCGGAGTTTGTCGGATGTTGGGTTCCAGCAGACCCTAAAGGTTCAAACTCTGGGGTGCGCGTGAAGATCTTCCCCCTACCACTGTACCTCCGATCGCCTCGCGAGAATCTAAGCTAAATGATGAAAACACAAGGGACACAAGATTTATACTGGTTCGGGCCACCGTTGTGGTGTAATACCCTACTCTAGTGTGTGGTGTGGTGGATTGCCTCAAGGGCTGATGATGAACAGTACAAAGGACGAATAGCCTCACGAGAGGTGTTCTTCAGTTGGTGCGATGAACTGCTTGGATGAGTTCGGTCGCCTATCGATCTAATGGGCACTTGATGAGATACCTTCTACTGTGGTGGCTAGCCCTATATATAGAGACCCTGGTCCTCTTCCCAAATATTGAGCGGGAAGGGAACCAACAATGGCCATTTTGAAGGGGAACATCTAGTACAAGTTATCCTGACTAAAGTTGGTCTTCGGCTGCCAAAGGCACTGGCGATGACGTCGTCTTGGGCTCCACGGTGACCTCCATCCTGCCGCCCTGCAAGACTTGGTCTCGTTGCACTGAAATGGTAACCTTTGCCTGATGCCTCAGTACTCCATGCATGTGCTTGCCCCCTTTGCACCAAAGAGGAAACAAGGACACTGCATGGGCCATCGCCCGCCTGGCGCCCGCCTGGCACCCGCCTGGTCTCGATCGTCACGGCTTGCGTCATAAGTACTTCGCGAGGTACCCCTGCCTTGATCTCTCCGCCTCCTCGCGAGCCTGCCTGCCGAGGCCGTTCCTAAGGAAGCCTCATGGCGTCCGCCCGGCGAGGCTTGGTCCCTCATGAGGGTCTTGAGTCTTGTGTTGATGAAGATGGGCCGTACTAGGCCACCACTCGAGCCACGTCGCAGGCTGCAGGCAGGCAAGTCTAGGGAGCCCCATTCCCAGAACGCCAATAGTAGCCGCCGGGCCCAATGCGCGCTCGAACTTGGCTTAGCGGAGAAGCGAATGGGCAAGTGCGGAGCGCCGCGGGCCCCATCAGCCTGTAGCCTTGGGCGCCACGTGGCGGTTGATTGGACGTGGGCGCCTCCGCTTCCCCATGCCGCCTCGGCAACTACTCGACTTGACAAGTCCCTGCATGCAGATATGGGTCATGATTACCTGTGATCGTGGAGGCCGACAGTTGGCCTCCTCCGGTTATAAATGCGGGAGAGCGCAGGCCCCCGCTGCACAACTACCCTCTTGCTTCTTCTTTCTCCCCATCCCTGCTGTTCGCCGTGCTCTATGGCGCCGCCGAAGAGGTTCTCGGCCGCGGAGAAGGGAAAGGCTCATCAGGAAGGGCCCGACTCTCCCCTGCCCAAGCGCGGCCGTGGTCGTCCCTGCAGGCATCTTGCGACACCCGCAGCGGCTCCCCACTTGGTGATGGGCGCATGGTGAGTGGAGGAGGGCGCGCTGTGGCCACATGGCCTCCCAGGCCATGCTTCCATTCGGCGGAGGTACTGCCGGAGTTCGTTGTGTGGTCTGTGGACCCAACCGACAGCTGTTTCCAGCTTCCTCACTTCTTTGCAGTCGAACTCCCGGCCGGCGCTCCTGGCGGCCTCTGGCTTCAAGTGGACGGTTGCTACAGCAGGGCCTCCTGGGCCTCACTGCAGATCTCCGTCACCGGGAATGTGGCTCTGGCCCGCCGCTGCCAAATGTTTGCCCGTGCACGTGGCCTGAGCCGGCGGTGCACCCTGCATTTCATGTTCGACCGCGACACTACCCTCTACGTGAGGGTGTTCGGAGAAGATGGCCGCCGCGCTGGGTGCTGCCCGAAGATGATGACGGCGACCGGGTTCCCAGCCTCGGCGATGGTCGAGATGAAGACGAAGGTGGGCGCGTGGTCGGCGGCGTTCGCAGCTCGCCAAGCCTCGGCGGCTCCCCTTCAGATGTCAGCTCCTCCAACGGTGGCCGTGACCAGCCACCGCGCCGTCACACTCGCCTTGAGGGAGGTAGTGGGTCAGCCAGTCGTCACGCCTGGGTGAAGCGTGAGAGGGTCTGACTGAGCTCCGGAGGCAGTACGAGCCCTTGCCATGATCCGGTGCCGGGCAAGCCATGTCTATTTTGCTTCCCTTCCTTTCCTGCATAAAGAGAGAGTAGTGTGGGGCCCCGTAGGGGCGTGCTGGAATGTTGCCGTTTAATTATTATGCTACTTTCGTTGTTCCCATGCTGTGCTTTGTTGCTGTGTGCTCGTATGTAGGAACCACTTAGGTTGGGGGGGACTTGTCGTAGTCTTCGCTTCTCAAGGCTGCGGCCTCATCGCGCGCCTTGTGGCCTACAAGGATTAGTCAGGAGAAGTAACCTTCGGTCTTGGTCATGAGGGCAACCGACTCAGGTCCTGTGTTTGCCTCGCAATGCCCATGGGGCACGGACCGGGAGGAGTGCTCCCACAGTGGGCTTGGATAGGAAAGCCTCACGAGACTGGGTCAGAGAACGCTTGCGAGGGCACCCACGCAGCCCCCTCGCGAGACTTGCGAAAGAGAAAACGAGTCTGGTGGGCAACAAAGACAGAGAATCATTGGTCGGGAATGGCAACATCGCTAAAAGCAACTCAAATAAAATTCCAAATAAGGATGAACAAGCCAACTGTAGAAAGCAAATGAAAAAGCCGTGTCCGGCACCTAATCTAGTCTTCAACGTCTTCTCACCGGCGCGGAGCTAAGTGCTGCCACTGGGCATTGGTGGGAGCCCCCGAGGCTCGAGGGCGGCTCTCCGGAGACTCTGGGGTGTGTACAGCCCCATCTCATTATTACGTGAGAGTGTCATGGGCGGCGAGCTTCATAGGCTCCGGGCCTTTCTCAGAGCGATGGGCTTCATAGGCGTCGGCCTTCTTCACACGCTCCGGGCCTTTCTTGGAGCGATGGGCTTCACGGGCGTTGGCCTTCTTCATAGGCTCCGGGCCTTTCTTGGAGCGATGGGCTTCACAGGCGTTGGCCTTCTTCACAGGCTCCGGGCCTTTCTTGGTACAACTAGCTTCATAGACTTTGGCCTTCTTCACAGGCACCGGGCCTTTCTTCATGGGTAGAACTTCTGGAGGTGATGGATGTTCCAAGCATTCGGGATGGGCACCCCCTCCTGAGTCTCCAAGCGTGCGGCGCCAGGCCTGGAGACATGAACAACCTTGAACGGGCCCTCCCACATGGGCGAGAGCTTGTGCAGCCCTTCCCTGGAGAATACCCGCCTGAGTACGAGGTCACCTACCTCGAGGGTCCTAGGGCGGATGTTGCGGCCGTGGTATCGCTGCAACGCCTATTGGTACCTCGCTGCCCGAAGCGCAGCCTCCCGACGGCGTTCCTCTCCCAGCACGAGGTCCACCCCCCACATGGCATCCTACTGTGCCTCGTCGGAAACAAGGACCCGTTGTCGGTGTCAAAACCGTCGGATCTCGGGTAGGGGGTCCCGATTTGTGCGTCTCAGGCTGATGGTAATAGGAAGCAAGGGACACAATGTTTACCCAGGTTCGGGCCCTCTTGATGGAGGTAAAACCCTACCTCTTGCTTGATTAATATTGAAGATATGAGTAGTACAAGAGTAGATCTACCACGAGATCATAGAGGCTAAACCCTAGAAGGTAGCCTATGATGATTATGATTGTAATTGTGATTAGCCTTCTAAGGACCATCCTCTCCGGTTTATATAGACACCGGAGAGGGCTAGGGTTTACATGGAGTCGGTTACAAGGAAGGAAATACAATATCCGGATCGCCAAGATTGTCTTCCATGCAAAGGACATACGGACACGAGACGGAGTCTTGAGTCTTGTATCTTCACGCTCCAATAGTCCGGGCGAAGTATATAGTCCGGCTGTCCGGATACCCCCTAATCCAGGACTCCCTCAGTAGCCCCTGAACAAGGCTTCAATGACGATGAGTCCGGCGCGCAATCTTGTCTTAGGCATTGCAAGGCGGGTTCCATCTTTGAATACTCCAAAGTAATTATTTAACACGTAGATCGTGTCCGGATCTGCAAAATGTACTTTACATACCACCGTAGGGAGAATGATATTTCAGCTGACAACTTTTTAGATGACGTGATATGTCATTACGGTCGAGTCAACATTCGAACCGTTTTCCCACAACCAGCCACAACGAGTATTGCGAGGCGGTTTCCTTGACATGTCTTGTCACTACAGAGATTGTGTCCCCTTATCACGGGATTCTCATCAATACGGGTATGGGTAACCCCACTGCGCCATCAATCGAGGCACTTGGGAAGTAAGCGATTCTCAACGGGCAAGTGAGGAGGCACACCGCTTTCGTCGCCTCTATAAAAGGATAAAGGGTCCTCATTTTCACCCACGCCTTCCTCCTCCTTTACTCATCCTCGCCTCCTCGAGCTCCAGCGCCCTAGTCCAAATCTTCTCCACACAGCTAAACATGTCCGGAGCTGGAGGAAAGTGGGTGGCTTCCACCATGAAGGACAAGCATATCGCGAGTCTTCGGGCGGCCCGATACTTGGCCGCAGACACAGCGCACCAGCTACCGGATGACGGGCAGGTCATTCCAACCCCGGGACCGCACGAGAGGGTCGTGTTTCTCGCCCACTTTGTCCGTGGACTGGGGTTTCCACTTCATACTTTGTCTGCGGGCTTATGTTCTACTACGGGCTAGATTTCCATGATCTAGCCCCAAACTTCGTCCTCAACATCTCGGCGTTTATCGTCGTATGCGAGGCCTTCCTCCGCATCAAGCCTCACTTTGGCTTGTGGCTGAAAATCTTCTGCGTGAAGCAGAAGATCATGAGTGGCCAGCAAGCGGAGTGTGGAGGGGCCATGGTGGGCAAGATGCCTAACGTCACCTGGCTCGACGGTTCCTTCACGGATACCGTGAAAGGGTGGCAAGCCAGCTGGTTCTACATCACCGAGCTGCGCGATGCCAACTGGGCAGCGGCCCCCGAATTCCAATCCGGAACCCCCATGCGGCTCACCTCCTAGGAAAAGAAGGGCCTGGCCTGGGGCGAACCTACGGAGTGGACCGGACTCCAAAACTGCCTCAAAACATGAAGGACAAGAACATCAAGCTTGTCAATGTGATCCAGGTCATGCTCATTTGCCGGATTCTTCCGTGCCAGAGGCTGGCGTTTAATCTGTGGGAGTTCGTCTCGACCAAACACCAGACCCTTCGAAATCTCTATGGCATGAAGCACAAAGACGCGTGGAAGGCGCTGTTCAAGGCCTCCGAAGTACTTCCTCCCATATCCGAGGACCATGGACTTCAAGCCACACGGCCTCCTCGTCCGGTGAGTTTTCTGAATAGCACCGGATTTAGTTCTTCCCAACGTGTTCGTGGGAGAGTCTTGAGTAATTTTGCATATTTGATCAGGATTTTGTGGAGACAGCGGAGCGAATTGACTGTCCGGCTCCGCTGCCCAAAGGTCCAGCCGATGCTCTCCTGACGGAGATTCTAGTTCCGGCACCGTACAAGGCACCGGGGAAGAAGGCCGAGAAGAAGGCCCCGGGGACCAGGGAGGGTCTCCGGTGTAAAGTTGTACCGGGAGCCTCATTCAAAGACGACGAGGCACACTCCTCTCCTGAAGGGGAGGAAGAAGAAGAAGAGGAGGAGGCCGCCCCATCCGGAGAGGATGAGGGGCCTGAGAGGACGGACCAGGGGGCCAGGATAGGCCCCCGGCGCAAGGTCGTCATACCCTCGTCTTCCGATGATGATGAGGCAGATTCCTGCCGTGAAGGCGGGGAATAAAATAAGAAACTCTGCCTCTCCACACTGGGGGGGAGAAAAAGAGGAAAGTCGCCCCAGAGGGGGAGGCTGGGACGTCCAAGAAGGGAAAGGCGTCCCTTCCGGACTACTCCACCATCGCCACTGACAGCGAGGAGGGGTGGCTGCCCAGGGAGAAGCCCCTAGTGCGATCGTAAGTATCCGCACTCTATCGTAATTTTGCTTCATAGTTTTGTTATAACGCCAAACTTTGTATATAGTCCGGCTAGGGTCCATTCCGAGGTGTCGTCTTCGGATGGGTCCTTGAGAGATTCAGCGATGAACTTGCTCCCAACGGACACTTCTCCTCAGCCCGCGGATGACATGGAGGTGTTGTCCCTAAGGCTCCCAGAGCGGGAGGAGGTGGCTCTGGAGGTGCCCCAAGGCGGCATTCCAGACATCGGACATGCGGGGTTCAAGATCCCCGAGGATCGTGTTGATGAGATCTGCAGTAAGCCGGGCTCTCAGCCGAACACTGTTTCGGAACCTCCAGTGGTTCCGGACTCAGGCAGGCAGCCCCTCGTTAGAGAGGGCGAGCCGTCTATGCCGAGTACTTCCGCTACGCCCGAGGCATCGGATTGTCTGCTGGAAGCGCTTCGAGGCGCTTCCATGGATGAAGAGCAACATACTCTTATGAGTGCGGTGATTCAGAAGGTTTTGTCTTCCAAGAGCGGACTAACCAAAGCTTGCACCAGCCTACTGACAGGCTTTGAGGTATGTAATAAAAATGTGTGAAATTACCACCCGATAGGTAGTAGCCCCTGATACTCTGTTTGGTGTTCGGAAAGAAAAACCAAACGGAGGGTCAATTATAATCCGTAGGAGCCTAATAATAAGTGTGAATGTGAATAATCAGGCTGTGCTGCTTGCCGCTGCTGCCCGCACATCCGAGATCGCCGGATTGAAACGGGACCTGGAGCAGGCGTAGGGAGAGCTCGACCTCACGAAGAGGCAGCTCAAAGAGAACAAAGGTGAGTGATTCCCCGCTCTCATATAATGAAGGATAAATAAAATTGGTTATTCTAACGATGAAGTGTCGTGATTATGTAACAGGGGCCACCACTGAAGTGGCGTCTCTGAAGAAGGCGTTGTCCGAGGACGAAGACAAGGCGGCCTTGGAACGGAAGGAGCGTGAAAATCAAGATGCTAGAGTGGGCGAGGTACAGTAAGAGCTCCAGGAACTCGGCAAGAAGTTCGAGTCCCTGGAGCATGAGCTTAAGGTGAAAGAGGCCGAGCTTGCGAAGGCCCTTGCCAGTATAAAAGATGCCAAGGCCGAGGCCGAGGAGGCACAACAGGAAATCCAGGAGGCCAAGAAGATAGCAGTGGGTAAGAAATTCTTTATGCAAAGCAAACATGTGGAGGAGGCATTTCTTTTTCTTACCTGAATTCAGAGCTCTCTAGGGTCATTCGCAGATCTGCCATGCAGCATGTTAGACGCCGCGGAGTTTTACCGTGCCGAGGAGGGGAGCGTGACGGAGAAGCTATTCTGGTCCCAGTATGCTGGGGCTGAACATCCAACGCCTCTGAGTGACCAACTGAAGCAGTTGGTTGAACTCCACAGGGCGGCCGAAGTGGCTATGAAGGATTTCATAGTCAGGATGTGGCCAGGTGAGGCCCTGCCCACTAGATACTTCGGTCTGATCAAGCGGATGGTGAACGCCTGTCCGCGGCTTGAAGTGATCAAACGATTTGTTTACATTGAGGGTGCCTGCCGGGCCTTTGCCCGCGCAAAGGTGCATTGGGGCAAGCTGGATGCAGAGAAGCTAGTGAAGGACGGGCCGCCGGAGGGCAAGGTGCATCGCTATCCCGAGAAGTATTTTAATGGCATTATGAAGGGCTCTCATCTCGTGGCCGATGAATGTACCAAGGACACAATCCTTGAGTGAATGTACTTTTGTCATTGTTGTAATATAAAGACGAAGTTACTTGCGCTATGTAACGCTGTTTGATTTAAAATATTACCTTCTGTGCGGCTGTTTATAAAATTTTGAAAGTAGGTCAGTTGTCGGCTTCTGCCCCCGCGTAACTAGTACCGGGGTGTTCCTGGAAAAACCCGGATACTATTTATCCAAATTTTTGGTCCCTTAAGGAGGTATCCAGCGCAGCGAACAAGGCAATCAGAATATGCGGCTTTATAACCTTCACTTAGCCATAGAAGTCTACAATTTTAAATTTCGGCGAAGCCCCTAGAGTTCGGAAGGCCGAACTGGGGAGCTATATACGCCTAAATCGGCGAAGCCGATTCCTCGTCTAAAGCGGAAAAAATCTTTAAGGATTTTAGGACCTCTCAAACAGCGACCAACTCTCGCCACATCATGCCGGTCAGTTTTCGGGTTTCTCTACTGAGGTGCTCGTTCGGAAGAACCGGGACACAATCGTAGTAGTTCTCCCTGCGCTACCTTAGCCGATATAACGGAACGTAAGGTACCAAAACAAGGGAGCTGGGCTAACCCAAGTATAGACCCAAGACATGATTCAGAGCTGATGCATATAGTGCTATAAGTTCGGGGTGCTGCACTATTGAAAGTGTTCGGACTTTGCTTGCCGTATTGCGGGGCGCCATAAGAAGCCCCTGGCAAAATAAACGTACCAAAGTGTACGGATGCAATAGTAAATAAACATTTATAAGAAAAGAAATGCTCAAATAAGAATAATAAGCTGACTCTATATATGATCTCCCATTGATGAATAATACATTTAAGCGTATGTTTACAATGGGTGCATTTAAGCAGAAGTAAATAGGACTATTTGACATGTCCTATCCAAGGGCAGGCCGTGTACAGGTATATAAAAAGGTACAACGACCGTGAATAGATTCCACCTGGGTAGGTTTTTGTGCGCAAAGTCTGTTGCCTCCTTGGTTCTCTCCCCTGTGTAAGTCCGACAATCCGGCTCTTCTGAGGAGGCTGCCCTAAGGCAGTGTCCTGAAATATAAAAAGGGATGGTTATGAAAGTATGTTGCGGTGATACCGCACCATTGACTGAGTCAGTGTTGCACCTACGGCTATGCCCATGTTTTGAGTGCGTAATTGTGTACACGTGGCATGAATGCTACTTTGATGGGGCTTGAGCGGAGGCCATACTGCTAGTCGCTCTCTTGGTGTGCCTGGTGATCCTATTGCGGGGTGCTTCTGACTCGCTTGACGGTGCTCGAGGTTGTCGTCGCCGGATTGGTGGTATGTCGGAGGAGGCCGCATTGTACTTCTGCCGCGAGGGCTGCAGTATGCTCTGCTGTACGGAGAGAGTGGTCCATGTTTCCGTTGACTATTATGACCCCGCGCGGGCCTGGCATCTTGAGCTTGAGGTATGCATAGTGTGGTACCACATTGAATCTAGCAAATGCGGTTCGTCCGAGCAGTGCGTGGTAACCACTATGGAAAGGGACGATATCGAAGATTAACTCTTCGCTTCAGAAGTTATCCGGAGATCCGAAGACCACTTCCAATGTTATAGAGCCCGTACAACGGGCCTCTACTCCAGGAATTACACCTTTAAAGGTGGTTTTGGTGGGCTAGATCCTTGAAGGGTCGATGCCCATTTTGCGCACTGTATCCTGATAAAGTAGGTTCAGGCTCCTGCCTCCGTCCATAAGGACTCGTGTGAGGTGCAATCCGTCAATGATTGGGTCTAGCACCAATGCGGCTGAGCCGCCGTGACGGATGCTAGTAGGGTGCTGACCATGGGTTCAATTTGGGGACGAGTGGCTCCATCGCATAGACGTCCCGCAGTGTTCGCTTCCATTCCCTTTTGGGGATGTGGGTAACGTAGATCATGTTAACCGTTTTCACCTGGGGGGAATTTCTACTGTCCCCCCATGTTCGGACGCCGGGGCTCTTCGTCATCGTTGCTGTGCGGCCCCTTGTCCTTGTTTTTGGCGTTTATTTTACCAGCCTGTTTGAACACCCAGCATTCTCTATTAGTGTGATTGGCTGGCTTGTCTGGGGTCCCATGAATTTGGCACGAGCGTTCCAATATGCATTCCACACTAGATGGTCCCTTATTGTTTCGTTTGAACGGCTTCTTCCGCTGACCGGATTTGGATCCTCTGAATCCGGCGTTGACTACCGTGTCTTCGGTGTGGTCACCCTTGTTCCGTCACTTGTGTCTGTTGCGCCGTGTCTTGCCGTTATTTTCACGGTCGTCCGAAGTGCCAGAATGTGGCGTAGTGCTGCTGCGAGCCAACCAGCTGTCCTCGCCCGCGCAAAAGCGGGTCATTAGCGTCATGAGAGCTGCCATGGACTTGGGTTTCTCCTGGCCGAGGTGTCGGGCGAGCCATTCATCGCGGATATTATGCTTAAAGGCCGCCAGGGCCTCGGCGTCCGGACAGTCAACTATTTGGTTCTTTTTAGTTAGGAACCGAGTCCAGAATTTCCTGGCTGATTCTCCGGGCTGTTGAGTAATGTGGCTCAAGTCATCGACGTCTGGTGGTCGCACGTATGTGCCTTGGAAGTTGTCGAGGAATGCGTCTTCCAGATTTTCCCAACTGCCAATGGAATTTGCGGGCAGGCTCTTTAGCCAGTGTCGGGCGGGTCCTTTGATCTTAAGGGGAAGATACTTGATGGCTTGTAGATCATCTCCGCGGGCCATGTGAATGTGGAGAAGGAAGTCTTCAATCCATACTGCGGGGTCTGTTGTGCCATCGTATGATTCGATGTTTACGAGTTTGAACCTTTCTGGGAATTCATGATCCGTCACTTCATCGGTGAAGCAGAGGGGGTGTGCGGCGCCTCTGTGCCGGGCTATGTCGCGACGCAGTCCGACTACGTCTGGTTGGTTGTGTTTGGCCCGGCCGGATTTACTGGTAGTGTATCCGGTATGACGGTCATCGTCATGTGTTGCAGCGTGCCCCCGTGATCCGTAGATCGATCTTGGTTGTCCTACGTTGTTTTCCAATTTGTCTCGCAGGTCCTGAGTATTTCCCTGGTCCGTAGTAAACTGGCACGGGGGTGCGGGCTGGTATTCGGGCTGATATGTCATTTTATCCCGGCCACGAGGTGGCCGGTCAGCCGTGTGGCGCTCAAGTACATATTCCTCGGCTGCCAGCACTTGTGTCCATCTGTCTGTGAGCAGGTCTTGATCAGCTTGAAGCTGCTGCTGCTTCTTCTTCAGGCTCCTCGCAGTGGCAATAAGCCGGCGCTTGAAGCGCTCCTACTCCACGGGGTCCTCAGGCACGCCGAACTCGTCGTTGTCGAGGCTAATCTCGTCTTCAGAGGGGGGCATGTAGTTGTCCTCCTCCAGATACCCGTCAGTCGCCTGTTCATCTGGGCTGTCCTGCCCATCTTCCTACTCGGCCTGCTCGAAGGCGGGCTGATCGGGGTTGTATTCATCTTCGGCACCATCCGGATTGTTTTCGTTTCCGGTGCCGGTATTGTTGTGGCGGGTCTTGGAGCGGTGCTGGCGACGTCCATGTTTTGCTTTCTTCTTGGAGGGGTTATCCTCCATTGCCTCATCACCATTGGTTTCTTTCGAAGTGTCCACCATATATATGTCATATGAAGAGGTGTTTGTCCAAAGCCCCGTGGGTGGTGGTTTCTGTTCTTACCCTACATCGTCATCCAAACCGTCGATGTCTTCGACGTCGAAGTCAAGCACATCAGTCAAATCATCGACCATGGCTATGAAGTGGGTGGTGGGTGGGCAACGAATTCCTTCGTCGCTAGCTTCCCACTCGAGCCGGACACAGTTCGACCGGGAGCCTCCTGACAAAGAGAGAGACTTTAATGAATTCAGTGTGTCGCCAAAGGGCGAGTGCTGGAAGATATCTGCAGCGGTAAACTCCATTACCGCTGATGAGTGTAAGGCCTGCGGGGCGGGGTCCATCCACCCGTCCTTGGGCCACGTAGTCTGTTCCGGATTTAAGTCCGGGGCTACTGTAGGGGTGATATCCCGAGCATTGTCCGACAACAGGTCTAGGCCGTGCTCATCATGAATGTCCGGCGCTCCTGGCACAGGCCCGATTCCATCGAAGATCAAGTTTCCATGGATATCGGCTGTGCATTTCAGGTTTCCAAACCTGACCTGGTTGCCAGGGGCGTAGCTAGCGATCTACTCCAGATGGCCAAGCGAATTGGCCCACAGTGAGAAGCTGCCGAACATGAAGATCTGTCTGGGGAGAAAAGTCTCGCACTGGACCATGTTGTTGACGATTGAAGGCGCCATCAAGCCTTGCAGCAGCGACACAGAGGAACTCTCATTGAAAGCACCAATGTCGGTGTCAAAACCGGCGGATCTCGGGTAGGGGGTCCCGATCTGTGCGTCTCAGGCTAATGGTAACAGGAAGCACGGGACACAATGTTTACTCAGGTTCGGGCCCTCTCGATGGAGGTAAAACCCTAATCCTGCTTGATTAATATTGAAGTTATGAGTAGTACAAGAGTAGATCTACCACGAGATCGTAGAGGCTAAAGCCTAGAAGCTAGCCTATGATGATTATGATTGTAATTATGATCGGCCTTCTAAGGACCATCCTCTCCGGTTTATATAGACACCAAAGAGGGCTAGGGTTTACATGGAGTCGGTTACAAGGAAGGAAATACAATATCTGGATCGCCAAGCTTGTCTTCCACGCAAAGGAGAGTCCCATCCGGACACGGGACAGAGTCTTGAGTCTTGTATCTTCACGCTCTAATAGTCCGGACGAAGTATATAGTCCGGCTATCCGGATACTCCCTAATCCAGGACTCCCTCAGCCACGCGGAGCGATGCCTGACCTCGTGAGGAAGGGCCGCCTCAGCCCCGTAGATGAGGAAGAACGGGGTTTCGCCAGTCGACTTGGTGGCGGTTGTGCTGATGGAAGCTCGTCATGCCAGCCCCCACTACTAGGGAAAAGCCTAGCAGCAGTGAGGGTTTTAGGCCTATCAGTAGCACGGGCTGGGGCGCTACTGGTATGGCGCTACAGCTAAAGCTTAGCAGTAGCGTGCCTCAACCCACGCTACTGCTAAATCGACTTAGTAGTAGCGATTTCCCGGAGGAGCGCTACTGGTAATTAGTAGTAGCGCTTCTCCCTTCTCGCGCTACTACTATTATTTCGTATCTTATTTCTTTTTTATTTCATGTTGTATTCATACACCTTTACACAAGCTTTCATACAACAGGAATTTAGAGATTGTTTTTACATCATAATGAGTTACTACTTCACGGGGTGAAAGAACCGTGGACTAGTTTCAAGTGGATGTCCATCCACTTGAAACTAATCCGCGGTTCTTTCACCCATTGATATAATAAATATCATCATCATCATCATATCATTAACAACTTATCATCATAATACATCATTGTCATATAACACCTCCTCAAGATCATCATTTTCATCAATGATATCACATAGCAAACTGGTCACTAGTCGTAATCACAAGTACTCCTCATCATCAATTCTAACACATTGTACCACATAGTAAACATGTTGTACCACATAGGACCTACTACATTCTCTTTGGACCTACTACATTCTGTAAGGTAAAATAGCAAAAAACAAGATAGCCCCTGACTCTCCATTATGGAGAATGGAGATTATCCTGTCTCCAATTCTTGCCTTTCGCTTAATGTTACTTCCAAGAACCTCCTTGCAAATGTCCAAACATTTAATCAATTCTTTGATGAGCATGTGATCACTGGTTTTAGAAATCCGATATGCACAAGTGAGCTCCCTAGATTAACCTGGTAGTATGTTTAGAACTCTAAGGCGACCATTCAGATACATCAGATGAGGCACACAATCCATCAGGATTTTCTGTTGAAAAACATAGTAATAACTTCGTAGTTAGCAATGTCGTACTAGTTTTAGAAGTATGCAAAATATGCACAGATGTCGTAATAGTAAAAAATCTTACCAGGGTATCTCCATAGAAGTTACCATGGTTCAACACGTGCACTAGTGGCACGTATTCACCATAATTTGGAGGAGTTCGATAATAGGTATCGTAATCCTCAAGATAAGGACAATAAGAGATCATATGACTTTTCTCCTTATAAGTTAATTCGGAGCCATCAGTGTAGTGGTTTTTTCTACCATCTTCCGCACATTCTTTGAAGAATCAAAATAAGCTGTCAATGGAAATAAGTTGTCAACTATTTTGAAATAAACAATATAAATTAGTTAATAACTATGTTTGAGAAACTCACATTGCGGTAGAATCGGAAGCATATCAACAAGGACCCAAATGTCCATATTGTCTTGCTCAATGTCAGGATCACCAAGATCCATGGTGACAATCATACCCTCATAAAAACCATACATTTTGCAAAGTGCTTCCAATTTTGGCAATCAAAATGGGTTATGCTCTGTGCATTGCACAGATTTACTTCAAAATCCATATCATAATGGGTCCTTAGGTGTATTTTCTTTGTTTGATGATTTTCATGGTCTTCAAAACCCATCCTCTCCAAGACATAGCGTCTTGCATGGCAAGGGATAAGCTAGTCGAATTGTAAAAGATGAAAATTAGACGTCGAAACAGTTGAAGTCATGCTTAATTACGAAAAAACACTTGTCGTTGTTGCGTATCATTTCAACATCGAATGTCTCCTCGAGCTTAATGCTGAAGCGCCGATCTTCGTCCAGCTCAACGAACCTGTGCACATACCTCAATCGTCATGGCACCAGCTACACTCCCCTGGGAGACTGTCGTCGTCCGAGTATGACATTTCCTACTTCAATAATTCAAAGATTAAACTTGTACATATTCTAGCACAAGTCATGCTAGAATTCACGGAAAAATCCGGAATGACCTTTGCTAAAAAAGGACATATCGAGCACCTGAAATTTGCCAAAACGGAAATTAATCAACACTCCGGCAAAACATAGGCCACTTGGAGGTGTAACCTGAACATGACCGGCCACTTGGGCAACCACATATCCTATATGAGCAACACAAGATATACATGGAGATTTGGCAGGTCTCACCTCGAGGTCAGAGGGGGTCGGTGAAGGGACGACGGCGGGGATGATGGAGGGGCTCCTTGATTTCTGCAAAAGCAAAAACCCTATAAGTTATCACCAATACATCCTGAATAATTGCTTAAACTAAAAAATAACAACAAATATGACATGTTCAACTAGTTCTATTAATTCAACTGGTTCTTACTAAATATAAACTTACTATAAATAGAAAAAAAACTAGTTCTTTCTAAAAATAAAGTAGTTCAACTAGTTATATTAATTTACTTACTAAACTAGTTCAACTAAAACTAAACTAGTTCAACTAGTTTATTAATTTACTTACTAAAAATACAATAGTTCTATTAATTCAACTAGTTCAACTAGTTTATTAATTTACTTACTAAACTAGTTCAACTAAAACTAAACTAGTTCAACTAAAACTAAACTAGTTCAACTACTAAAAATCATTATCTATGAACCCTAAATTAACATCTACTACTACTAAAAAACATCTAGTACTAACTAATTAAGCAGAGAGAAAGGGGGTGGGGAGGGGTGGGGGGCTTACAGAGAGGGGAGAGACGGTGGCGGGGAGGTGCTCGGCGACGAAGAGGTAGGGGCGGCGAGGGCCGGCTCGGGATCGGGAGGCGGCGGTGTTGGGCGGGCTCAGATGGCGGCGTGAGGTCGAGGGCGGCGGCGGTGAGGTCGAGGGTGGCGATGGTGAGGTCGAGAGCGGCGGCGGGCGGCGGCGCTGAGGTTGAGGGCGGGCGGCAGCGATGAGGGCATGCTCGGGCAGCGGCGACAAAGGAGTAGGGGAAAGGGGGAATGGAGGACTTAGCCAAATTTTGAGCCGGCGGGTGGTTAATTCAGAAGTAGCAGTAGCGCCTTCCAGAAAGCGAGCTACTGCTACGTTATCTACAATGCGTTCTGGTATACACGCTACTGCTACTCCTTTCTCTTTTTTCCCTTTTTCATTTATTTTTCTTCACATTTTATTTTTTTCCTTTCACATTATTCAATTTCTTTCATTTTCAATTACATTTCTATTTGCTTTCCATTTAATTTTATATCCTTTATCAGCAGCGAGTTTAGAAGAAAATACGTTGCTACAAAGGAAGTAGCGGTAACGCGGTTCTATATGGATCGCTACTACTATGTGTAGCCTATCGGCTAAGCCGTGGGAATTATAGTGGTAGCGCTTTTTTCCGAACATGCGCTACTGCTAACGTTTGAGCTATAGCGCGGTTTTCATGAACGTGCTACTACAAATTAGCAGTAGCGCCCTATTTTAACCAGCGCTACTGCTATACCTCTGTGTATAGGCTTTTCCCTAGTAGTGCCCTGCCGCAGGCCTCCAGCTTCTTCTTGAAGGTCCGGGTTTTGAAGCCCTTCAGGACCTCCGCGTTGGGGCGTTCAGCCTGGCCATTACTCCGAGGGTGTGCCACCGAAGAGTAGCATATCTGCTTCCAAGGTTAGCACAATATGTTTTGAAGAGACTGCTGGTGAACTGCAAACCGTTGTCGGTGATGATGCGATTAGGCACCCCAAACCGGCTCACGAGGCCCTTGATGAATTTTACTGATGAGCCAGCCGGGATGGTGCGGACGGCTTCCACCTCTGCCCACTTTGTAAACTTGTCGATGGCGACGTAGAGGTAGCGGTAGCCCCCTCGCGCCCGGGGAAACGGGCCAAGGATGTCCAGTCCCCAAACTGGGAATGGCCATGAAAGGGGGATGGTTTGCAGGCCCTGAGCCGGCTGATGGATCTGCTTAGCGTGTTACTGATAGGCTTCACAGGCCTTTACCAGTTCGATCACGTCACTGAGTGTTGTTGGCCAATAGAACCCTCTTGGAAACGCCTTTCCGACGAGGGTCCGTGAAGACGAGTGGTGCCCATAATCCCCACCATGAATGTCTGCCAGTAACTCTTTCCCTTGCTCCCTGGAGATGCAACGCAGGGAAACATCATTCGGCCGCTTTCGGTAGAGTTCTCCATCTTGGATGCAGTAGGCCGTGGCCTGCCGCGCCACATGTTCTGCGTCCTCCTCCTTCTCTGGCAGAGTCCCTTGCGTCAGATAATCTTTGAATTCTGCGGTCCAACATCCCTCCTGAGGCTCTAGTGGAAGGAGCAGGCGAGCTCCTGAGGTCGGGCCGCAGGCCAGGGCTCCCGAGGCATGCGCTTGGGGGAGCTCCTCCCGAGGCTGCGCCATGCTTCGTTGCGTCGGTGCCGTTGAGGGTCTGAAGAGTCGTTCCTCAAAGACGCAGGGCTCCTGAGGCAGCCGCCTGGACGCCCTCCTAGTGATGTCATCAGGCTCTTGATTGGTGCCGCGGGGCACGTGCTGCAACTCTAACCCCCAAAACTTCTTCTCCAGCCTGCCGACCTCCGCAAGATATACTTCCATGTGTTCGTCCTTCGGCTCGTATACCTTGTTGGAGAAGTTGACGAGGAGTTGTGAATCGCCCTTGATGATGAGGCGCTTTACCCCCAAGGCAGCTGCAGCTTTCAAGCCTGCTATCAGGCCCTCGTATTCTGCTATGTTATTGGAGACCTTCTCTCCATGCTGGAAGCAGAGCTGCACGGCGTCATAGAGCTTGTCCTGAGTGGGAGATATTAGCACTGCGCCTGCCCCTGCGCCATGTCGCGAGAACGCCCCGTCGAAGTACATGACCCAACCGTCCGGTGCTTCACTTCCTGGGGAGAGCGACCGATCCTTGCCCGCTCCGAGCCCTAGTGCCTCTGTCCATTCCGCCATGAAATCCGCAAGTGTGGCTCCCTTGATGACCCTGGTCGTGCTGAATTCCAGTTGAAATGCTTGCAACTCAATGTTCCATTCAGCGACCCTTCCAGCTCAGTTGGGGCTCCTGAGTACCCTTTCCAAGGGATATGCCGAGACGACCTTGATGGGGCGACCCTGAAAGTAGTGCCGGAGCTTGCGTGAGGCCACTAGCAACGCAATGAGGAGTTTCTGGGGCATGTGGGATCATGCCCTTGCGTCACACAGCACCGTACTAACGAAGTACACAGGGTGCTCGATGAGGTTGAGAGTGCTGGTGTGGCCTACGTCTTCTGGAGGTCGAGGCACCTCCCGAGACGATGGATCCCTTGGCGCCTGGTCACCTAGCCGGGCCTCCTCAGCCCTGGGTGCGTCCCCTGCTGAGGCTGATCCCCATTTGCCGCGGTCATGGTCTTCGCGAGGCTTTCCTGGCCTTGTTCTCCTTCGGCCGGGGCTGCGACTGCGGTCTTGGCCCGGTGCTCCTCCCGAACCGCCACCAAGGCTGCGCTAGCGGAGTAGGGTGTGGCTGCAAGGTAGAGCACCAAGGGCTCCTGAGGGCGTGGAGCTGCCATCACCGGAGGCCTGGTAAGGTACTTCTTGAGATCTTAGAATGCTTTGTCAGCCTCTTCAGTCCATTTGAACGGGCCCTTCTTCTTCATAAGCTTGAAGAAGGGCAGTGCTCGTTCCCCAGCTTCGAGATGAAGCGTCCCAACGCGGTTACTCGCCCGGTGAGCTTCTGCATTTCTCCGAGGGTCTTCGGCAGACTCATGTCTTCGACTGCCTTGACCTTCTCTGGGTTAGGTCCGATACCTCTATGCGATACGAGAAAGCCCAAAAGCTTGCCTAAAGGGACTCTGAATACGCACTTCTCTGGGTTGAGTCACAGGTCCACTTCGCAAAGACTCACAAAGGTTTCTTCTAGGTCCTGTATCAGGGTCTTCGCCTCCCGAGACTTCACCACGATGTCATCGACGTATGCCTCGACATTTCTCCCGAGCTGCCGGCCCAAGGCGATGTGCATCAATCGCTGAAAGGTCGCGCTCGCATTGCGCAACCCGAACGGCATGCACATATAGTAGTTTACTCCGCATGGGGTCAGGAAGACCATTTTCTCCACATCTTCTACCGCCATCTTAATTTGGTGATAGTCTGAGAAGGCATCTAGGAAGAAAAACAAGTCGCACTCGACGGTGGAGTCGACGATCTGGTCGATGCGAGGGAGGGGGAATGGATCCTGAGGGCAGGCCTTGTTGAGGTTGGTGAAGTCGACGCACATGGGCTCTTTCCCCCCTTTTTTGGCACAACCACAAGGTTGTCCAGCCATTCAGGATAGCGAACCTCGCGAATGACACCGGCAGCCTCCAACTTGCGGGTTTCTTGGACAATGAAGGCCTGCTTCTCGGTGGACTGTCGCCTTGCCTTCTACTTTATGGAGCCCACGTTGGGGCACACGTTCAGATGGTGCTCAATCAGCTCTCTTGGGACCCCTGCTAGCTGATCTGGTTCCCATGCGAACACCTCCTTGTTCGCGCGCAGGAATTTCACCAGGGCCTCCTCCTGCTCAGGATCAAGATTGGCGCCTATGGTGAAGGTAGCGCCAGAAGATCCATCTTCGTCGACCGGTACTTGCTTGGCCCCCGCCTTGTCTTGGGTGAATAGCTGCTTCTTCTTGGACGGTGCAGCCCCCTTGGGCTCGAGGGCATCAGCGCTGGCGGGTTGTGCCACTGCGGCCGCCTTGAAAGCGAGCCTGAGTGCCTGTAGGGCATCCCTCGCGTATCTAGGCACGGTAAGGATGCCACTGCTCTCGGGCATCTTCATGAGGTTATAGGCCAGGTGAGTCGCCGCCATGAACTGGGCTAAGGCAGGGTAGCCGAGAATGGCATTATACGGGAGGCCGATGGGGGCGATGTCGAAGTCGACCAGCTCCGTGCGGAAGTTGTCGTCGTTTCCGAATGTCACCGGGAGGTGGATCTGCCCCAGGGAGCTGGTGGAACTGCCTCCGATGCCCGAGGAGGGCCTGCTGGGCTGGAGTCACTCCGGCGGCACGTGGAGGAGGCTGAAGGCCTCCACCGAGAGCACGTTGAGGCTGGCACCGCCGTTGATGCTGGTCCTGGTGACGGCCACCTGGCAGATGGTGGGGTGCAGAGCATTGGAAGCGCGCATGAGCAGGCGGTGTTGGAGGGGTGATCATCCAAGCTGAAGGTCAAATCGGCCTTGGGTGCCACCCAGCCCGGTGGGGCTTCACGGCGCTTGAGGACGGCACCAATCTGTCGGATGAACGGCCTTACGTGGCGTCTCGAAGGTGGCGCCAGCGAGCTTCCCAGGAGAGCTGCAACGTCCGGGGGTGCCGACGCAGCATACTGGGCGAGGAAACAGCTGCGCAACTCCTCCCAGGAGGCCACAGAAGCCACTGGCAGGTGGAGCACCCACATGCATGGGACGCTAGTGAGAGCCACGGACAGCCAGTTAGCCATGACCCTGTCGTCGCCCCCCGCTTCGAGGACGGCCTCCTCATATGCCAGGAGGAAGGCTAGCGGATCCGTCGTGCCGTCGTAGCGTAGCTGCATGTCTGGCTTGAACTTGTTCGGCCACTGCACCTGCCGTAAGGCGGGTGCCAGGGCCCGGAGACCCCTGGCCCCAGCGCTGGCGTCGGCCGCCGGAGCCAGAGGCGCAATCTCCACCATGAGGGAGAAGTGCCGTGCTGATGGAGAGCGGGCCGACGGAAGGGAAAGCTTCGGCGCACCCCTACCTGGCGCGCCAAATGTCGAATGTTGGGTTCCGGCAGACCCTAAAGGTTTGAACTCTAGGGTGCGTGCGAAGATCTCCCACTACCACTCTACGTCTGATCTCCTTGCGAGAATCTAAGCTAAACGATGAACAACACAAGGGACACAGGATTTATACTGGTTTGGGACATCGTTGTGGTGTAATAACCTACTCTAGTGTGTGGTGTGGTGCATTGCCTCAAGGGCAGATGATGAACAGTACAAAGGACGAATAACCTCGCGAGAGGTGTTCTTGAGCTGGTGCGATGAACTGCATGGATGAGTTCGGTCGCCTATCGATCTAATGGGCACTTGATGAGATACCTTCTACCATGGTGGCTAGCCCTATATATAGAAGCCCTGGTCCTCTTCTCAAATATTGAGCGGGAAGGGCGCCAACAATGTCCATTTTGAAGGGGAACATCTAGTACAAGTTATCCTGACTAAAGTTGGTCTTCGGCTGCCAAAGGCACTGGCGATGACTCCGTCTTGGGCTCCACAGTGACCTCCATCCTGCCGCCCTGCAAGAATTGGTCACGTTGCACTGAAATGGTAACCTTTGCCTGATGCCTCGGTACTCCACGCCTGTGCTTGCCCCCTTTGCACCAAAGAGGAAACAAGGACATTGCGCGGGCCGGCGCCCACCTGGTCTCGATCGTCACGGCTTGCATCACGAGCACCTCGTGAGGTACCACCGCCTTGATCTCTCCGCCTCCTCGCGAGCCTGCTTGGCGAGGCCGTTCCTGAGAAAGCCTCGTGGCTTCCGCCCCGCGAGGCTTGGCCCCTCACGAGGGTCTTGAGTCTTGGGTTGATGAAGATGGGCCATAATGGGCCACCACTCGAGCCACGCCGCAGGCTGCAGGCTGGCAAGTCTAGGGACCCCCGTTCCCAGAACGCCGACAGAGTTCTGGTGTCCTGCTGCTTAGAGCAGCGCCCTGATCTATTCCAAGCCTCTTACAGCCTCTGAACGGGACGACTGAATGGACTCTGCGATATGCGTAGCAGATGCCAGATTCTGAATCGGTGTGTGGAATACCTGAGTTTTCGGTGGGAGCAATTGCCATGGACATCGGCTGGACTCGGGGATCAGTCGATGGGCACGCTCATCAAGAGAATGTTGGAGATTCTCCAAACGAGTGCGCTCAGCCAACGCGGCCAGGTGCACTGCCTCCAAGGAACGAGCCTCTGCGGTTTCCCCTATGATGGGGGTCTGGAGAGCCTCCACGTTGCGGTGGTGCAGCTCCTCCCTCTGCTACAAACTGAGAGGTTGGGGCTGATACTCCTCATGGCTAAATGACAGGTCGTCGCTGCCACCATTGTCGTCGCTACGACGAAAGCCAGGTGAGGTGCGATGGGAGTCGACCATGAGAACTTCCGCCACGGGGTCACAACTCCCGTTCTCTGAAAAGGTGTCTGGGAAGTCAGTCGACATGTCGACTGAGCAGCAGTGTAATACATCGGGCTCGATTGCCGCGACTTGGGGGGTGAACGCCTGACAAGCTACCGCGTGTTTCACCCACCGCTGGAGCCGTGATCAACCAGACTGCTTGTAGCGGCGTCCAGCAGAGTGAGACGATGGCATGAGAACCGACTGATACCGGGTCAACGGCTGCCGAAGGAGGACGCCTCAGGCACTCGCACGGAAGTGCGACGAACCATGGATCGACAGAGCCTCGACGTTAAGGGGGGCCTCCTGGAGCCAGGCGGAGTCGTTGGTGACGAAAGTGAGCGCGTCTAGACGGAACTCACGGCCCATGACCAAATCGCCACCGTAAACCATCTTGATGAAGATCGAAGAAAATGCAACCTTGCCGGAAGTCGCTAAGACGCTTTGCCCCAAGGTGGGCGCCAACTGTCGTGGCACTAAGTCTGACAGTTAGTATAGGTGGTACATATGAGGAGGAAAGGTCCTTGATACGGTGAGATTGTACGCAAGAGTTCACGAGTTCAGGCCCCTCTCGGAAGAGGTAAAAGCCCTACGTCTCGGTGCCCTGAGGCCGTCGCCTGGAATATGAGAGTGTGTGTTAAAGGGGGTGCAAACCCTTGTCCCAGAGGAGGGGGTGGCTTATATAGAGTGCACCAGGACCCCAGCCCACCGCCGTTACAGGGGTTCAATTTTCATAAAGATAGGGTGTTACTGATAACGCCAGCTATAAAGTGCTATTAATGATCTTTAGGACTAAGGAGTGAACGCCTGGCCGTTGTTTTCCTGAGTGTCTCCTGGTCTTCTGTAGCTCGAGTGGTTTCTCGTACAGTCGAATGGCTTCGTCTTGGTTGAGTGATACCAGAAGGGAGGGGTACCCGTGTGATATGACTAGTCGAGTGGATTGCACTCGATGAATTCAATTGGTACCCCCTATTGTCTCTTGGATGTCTTTGCTTCTAGGGTAGTGACCTTGGGTAGGGTGTATAGGTCAGGCCTATGACCCTACCCTAGGTCTATATCATCATCAGCGGGCGCATGGGCCACATTCGGTGCGGAGGCTGGCGTCCCCCATGGAGGTGGTATGTCACCGTATCAGGGAGGAGAACGAGCACGTCCATCGCGGCATGGTTGCTTTGGACGTCAGGTTCTCCAATACCTAGCAGGTTCTTCAGGGATCTCACTAGAGCTATGATCCTGTGGTGGTTCTTTCTCTTCAGGTGTCCACCGTGACTCAAGTAGATTACACGATACTATTCGATCTACATTAGCTAGTGATGTATTCGAGATATTCGAGACGGTGTATTTGAGATTATATTATTCAATAATATTCGAGATGATGTATTCAAGATTATATTCGATGACGCATATTGTCTACTATGATTCAGTTTTATCTTTCGAGATGCATATCTATTATCTACTATTATTCGAGATGCATATCAGTTATCGACTATTATTCGAGATGCGTACTAAATTGTTTTATATTTATTATGGATTCGTTAAGTAAAAGCTATGGCAGACAATACCAGCAGAGAAGGAGAAGAGGCAATCTTCATGCTGAGGCCATCTCCATATGGGTCTTGGGCTTCTTTTTGATGAGTCTTCTTTGCGTAACCCGGCCCCTCCTGGGTGGCTTACACAAATAGTTATATCCCCAACATTAGGCCCCAGATTGAGTTGAACCGGTTCATGTCAATCTTAAAATACCTTAAGAAATAAACCTTCAGCCTTCTGCATGTGCAAAGATTTTTAACCCACCATGACGCCATCTTCTGGATCCACGTTAACCCGCCGTGATGTCATCCTTACTTAAATTCATATTTTACTCCTCCGTATCCTCCAACGGATCTATGCTTTTACTAACCGTTCCGAAAACCGAGGCGTCGGGGCCGCTGGAGAATAATGTTTGGTTTCCTCATTTCTCGCGCCATCTCAGTTGGTCTTCCCTTATAAATAGGTGCGACCTAGGTCTTCCATTCTCCCACCTTTCGGTCATCCTCTTCCTCTCGCTGTGTCTCTGCCACCCGAGCACCGCCACCGCTGCCGTCGAGCTCCTCGTCTTCACCAACTCAGGCCGCTGCATCAACCCAAATCTGACCAGAAATCAACGGCGAACTTCCGTAGCTCGTTCGCATCCGTAAGTTTCCTTCTTTCCCTATCTTAGATCTGCATTAGAGCTTCTTCGAGTTCATCGGTGTTCATCGCCACCCGTGGCGAACCCTTGATATTCTTCCCTTCCCGTCCTCCTTTTTGATCTTTAGATAGCTAGAACTGCTGTGGTGGCTGTTCCGCATCCATCTCGAATAGAAATAGATCTCATTTCCCTTGTTTAAAGGCCTCCTTCGAGTTTATGAACTTCTCTGTACTGGTTTTAGATCTAGAGCAATTGTTTGATCCAAAATAATAGCTGAAACTTGTTTGTTCCACATTTAAGAAAATTTAACTGCCTTTGATACTTGTAGAGGCTTAAATACCACTGCATAATTACCCATATGTCATTTAGCCCCTTCTTAAGCCGCCATTTCAAATAATTCGATAGTGTCCTCCTCCGTGTTATAAATTAAACCAGAAACTTTTTCCTTTGTCATAGGTTTCAATTTGCCTAATGGCACCCAAGGCTCTCAAATCCCCGGTGACCTGTAACTGGGTCAAGTCCGTCGTTACACAAAGTACTTTGTCTGACATTGTGAAATCCGGCCATCTTCCCAAGAAGAAGGAGGCCATGTCTTATCATGCACCTAACCTGTCAGAGGAGAAGCCTAAACCCAAGGAGGGTGAGGTGATCGTGTTTACTGATCACATGAACCGAGGCTTCGCTCCACCCGGTTCAAAATTCTTCGGGGATGTTTTGCATTTCTTTGATCTCAGACCTCAAGACATCGGGCCCAATTCCATGTCAAACATTTGCAACTTCCAAGTCTTCTGCAAGGTGTACCTTGGAGAAGAACCCAACTTACTCTTATTCAGAGAATTGTTTTACTTAAACCGGCAGAACAAACGCACCAACGGGCCCAGTCTGGAACTTGGCGGCATCTCGATTTAGCGGCGGAGAGATTGCCTTTTTCCTTATGCTGAACTGCCGAGTCATCCAAAGGATTGGAATTAGATATGGTTCTATTGCCAGGATATTTCTCCGGCTGACGAGAACCCTCTGCCCGGCTTCCGTGCTCTGCGCCTTGAATCGAATCACCCGCTGCCGGATAAGCTAACTACTGTTGATCGTCTATCACTTGCCCCTACCATCAAGAAGATCAAAGCCCTCTTAGGTAATGGCTTGAACGGTATTGATTTGGTGCGAGTCTGGATCTCCTGGCGGGTGATCCCATTAAGCCGCCGCCCCGGCTTAATGTGCTCTTACACTGGCGAGAAGGATGAACTGCTACGCCACAGTTCTGATGACTTACCAGATGATATGATTGAAGTTGCGACCCAGACCTTGTTGAAAGAAGGCACGGTGATTAGTTATGCCTTTGGCTTACTTCCCTTCTACAAGAAGAACCCGGCCCCCGCTGTGAGTCATCAACCTCAATGAATACTCTTTACTATATTACATCTTGCTTTTACTCATAACTCCTTATCATTTTTCACAGGCCGATGACAACTTCTGGAAGGTCAAGTATGACCATGAGGCGGCCAAACAAGCCAGAGGGCAAAAAGAGCCGAAAGGAAAGCAGCCAAGACTGGAACTTCGAAGAAGAGGAAGCCAAGTGCTTCCGATATGTTTAAACTTGATGACACTGATGATGATGAAGAAGAGGTAACTTTTAACTCCCTTGACTCTTTATCATCACCTTACTGACATTAAATCTTTTCAGGAAGACACGGGAAACAGCCAAGCCATTGAGGAAGAGGTAACTATAATCTCCTCCGACTCCGAGCCCCTGCCGCGTCAGAAACTTCGAAGAGTAAGCCGGAAAGTAAGATTTTCACATCCTTTGGCTTACCAAGATCCTCAATTTCTTTTGAAGCAACAGCAATTTGAAAGCCGGAGGCAGACCCGGACCAGCAAGGATAAAGAGCTCTCCTCCGGCTTACCTGACGTAACCAGGAAGCGTCGGACCGAGGTTATCTCCGATTTACGTTCTGTTTTACCTTTGGCGGGTTTAATTCGTCAACCTCTCAATTCATCTGACTCCAATTATCAGGATACCTCTCCTTCCTCTGGCGAGTCTATGCAATCTAACATGCCGGCATTCAAAACTGCCCCCGGTTAATGTAATTTTGTTTACCTTATGTTTTACCTTACCCGTGCCTTTGTACTCATCCTTCTGCCTTTGTCCACAGCATGCAAGTGAAACCCAGTAAGAGCGTAAAAAAGAGTAAGCCGTCCCAAGACCCGGTCGTGACTGAACCGGAGCTTGGTACGGCTGCTCCTGACAGTTCTACCCATCAGCCGCCGCCTGATCCAGCCTATGACATTCCAGCATCAACCTCTGATCCACCCACCGAAGATATTCTCAACAGCTCTAATAACCCGGAAGCTCCTAGCCCGGCCAAGACAATTGATCCGGAAGTTGAGATTCTGAAGACACAATTTGTTGAGCCAGGGCGACCCACTGTCCTTGCCAAGTGCTCTACTAAGGAGGAGCTTCTGGAACGCCGAAAGGCCAAGCTAGACATTGCTGACTATACTCATTTAAGCATTGGAGATATAGTCTGTGGCTATCTCAATCAAGTACATAGCAGCCGTGACCTAGAAATTGACATGGTGAAGAAAATACAGCAAAAATCTGAGGTATAACTTATGCTACTTTTCTGAATCATACTTACTGTATCAGCCCCCAAGTCTATTGCTTATGAATAAATATGTTGTAGACTTAGAAAACTGCTTAGCACTGCTTTGTCCGGTTTAGAAAGCAGATATTTAACCCGGTTGTAACATGATACTTTGAACTTGCGATACACATTAGGCCCCAAGTGTCAAGCATCTTTGCTTGCAATGTGCTTGAGACTTAATTTCCATGAGCCGGCATTGTAAGTAAAATTCTTCAGCATACATTATCCCCCAAGTGTCAAGTATCTTTGCTTGCAAAGTGCTTGGGACTTAATGTTATCTTACCATGATTCTGATTAGAACCCGGCATCAATGCAGGCCATCATAAGTCAATTTGAGTCGGAGATTGCTGATCTGAAGAGCCGCCTGGCAGCTCAACAACTTGAAATTCAAAAGGCCAACTCCAAATTTGAATTCAGTGTCTCTGAACAAGAGAATTTGAATAAGAATTTTGAGGCGGAGAAGAAAATCTGGGCTGATGAAAAGGCTTCACTGGTGACCCGGGCCGAGACGGCAGAGGCATTGCTTGCAGAAGCAACAGCGGAGCTGTCCGGCTTAAAGCGCCAGATATCTCAAATGGTCTCAGCATTCTTTGGTAAGTTACTCATATAAACTATAAACTTTGCAAACCTCCTTTCAGTGATTACTTCAATTGTCAGCTCCGGCTCACCTTATGTTTAATAATGCAGGCCCTAGGAGCACAAACCTCAAGCAGAACATGTTGATCAAGCTAAAGGCGGTTTATACTCTTGCGGAACAGCTCTACACCTGGTCACAACGTTCTTTGGCCGTTCTAGCTTTATCAAATGATGTTCCTCACCTCCTGCAAGACGTGCTAAAATGGCTTGCTTTACTACCTCAACGGGTCCAAGATCTAAGGCGGGCGTCCACAACAGCCGGGGCCATAGCCGCGCTGAGCCGGGCGAAAGCATGGATTATGGAACTAGACCTGGCCGACCTCACTCTTGGATACCCAGTCTGAAAGAAGATGGGGCCGTATTTGATGAACATGATTTCACCGCCTGTGTCAAAGATATACGCCCCGTGGCTACTCTTATCGGGAACGATACTGATCTTACCAAGTATCAGCCGGGCTATGATAGTTAGAACCGGAGAATTCCAACACCTCACTATAATGAAGTCAACCTGATCCCTCCAATTCGTAAGCATACCTTTGCCCCTGAAGTCAACCCAGTCGGTTTAATAGATGATGAAGTTGAGTTTGAAGCCTTGAGTGGCATTGACTGTGCCTCGTCAACCTTCCAGGACAGGGCAGCCAACGAAGAGGTGGAGAAGGATAACCCGGAATCTTCAAGCCAACCAAAGGAGTGAACCGCCAGGTGTTTATGACTTTGAGAAAACAATGCTTCATTTATTCAGACTCGGGGAGTCTTGTAATAGGGTAGAAAAACCTCTCGATTTTTGTCATGCCTTCGCGCATGCTTATGGCGCTTAATACTTTCGTAAGCCGCCATTGCTATATACTACCATCTTATATTGATCCTTTATTTCCTTGATGTTAAAATTTTTTGCTTGCCTTATCCTACATATAAAAGAAGCAAAATTCCCTTGGCGATTTATCGCCTCGGAGGTCACATAAGGTATTGATAACCCGGAGTGCGAACCAAAATATCATATAAAGGCCGGTTTATAATTACATTTGTTAAACATAATCACAATAGTATACATGCGATTCTTTTGGTAATCTCACCGGTTTATGTGACCTAAATCATGAGGGTAAATTTAACTCCTGAAAGTTGTCATATATGATGTTCATCTGGCTCTTAAAAACTAAAGTGACCAATATTAAACCGGAAGAGCAAAAACCATCTCATAACGCTTTTAAGAAGGTCTCAAGATAGTCAAGTAATTATGCCTATGAAATATAATGGATAGTAAACGATATTCAAAGGCTTCTGATTCGAATACGATCAGTAAACCGTTCCAAAGGGGTTAAGCTAAGATTTGAATATGATCATATAGCCCCCAGTGGCTTTGGTGATGCCAAACAAGTGGGTATCGACAGCTATGTTCTCTTTGGTTCGAATATGACCTATGTTTGAACAGGAAGCCCCCAAGTGACCATAAGAGTTGTTTAATGACGCTGATTCAAATAGGATCCACGTCAGACCCAAAGGGGTTAAGCTATGATTCAAATATGATCAAGAAGCCCCCAAGTGGGTTTGGCAGTATGCCAATCAAGTGGGCATCGACAACTATGTTCTCTTTTGTTCGAATACGACCTATGTTTAAACAGGAAGCCCCCAAGTGATAATGGCTAGATTCAGATATGATCATAAGCCGGACCAAAGGGAAAGCCGGATTCAGATATGATCTGCTCCCTGTTGGTTGTTTCCACCACCTGATAAAGAAGACATATAAACCTTTTAGGGTGAAAAGGACAGAGGTCCTCCTTTATTGATTTATATAATATATACATCGTCAAAATATATACATCTTGAGAGCCGGTGGCTCAAGTATAGTATGGCCGGAGATGAGCGATATTCCACGGCCGGCGTGTCTCCTCCTCCGACTTACGTGAGTCTTTGTGCTCTCGAACATCGTTGAGGTAGTATGACCCGTTGTTCAGATTCTTGCTGACCACAAAGGTTCCTTCCCAAGGAGGGGATAGCTTGTGCATATCAGACTGATCCTGGATGAGCCGGAGCACTAAGTCGCCTTCCTGAAAGGTTCTGCTTTTAACCCGACGGCTGTGATAGCGGCGCAGGTCTTGCTGGTAAATCGCCGAGCAGGCTATTGCCAAGTCTCGCTCCTCATCCAACAAATCAAGTGCATCCTGACGAGCTTTTTCGTTATCAGCCTCAACGTAAGCCGCCACGCAGGGTGAGTCGTGCCGGATGTCACTTGGCAGGACTGCCTCTGCTACATATACCATGAAGAAAGGTGTGTAACCTGTAGATCTATTAGGCGTAGTGTTGATGCTCAACAGTACAGAGGGTAACTCCTCCACCCAACAACTCGGAGTCCGCTGTAAGGGGACCAAGAGCCGTGGTTTGATACCCTTCAGGGTCTCCTGATTAGCTCTTTCTGCTTGACCATTGGATTGAGGATGAGCAACAGCCGAAACATCAAGCCGGATATGTTCTCGTTGACAGAACTCTTCCATGGCACCCTTGGAGAGATTAGTGCCATTATCAGTTATGATGCTATGTGGAAAACCAAAACGAAAGATCACCTTTTTGATGAACTGAACCGTCGTGGCTACATAACACTTACTGACCGGCTCTGCCTCAACCCACTTTGTAAACTTATCCACTGCCACCAGGAGGTGTGTCTTTTTATCCTTAGACCTCTTGAAAGGTCCAACCATGTCAAGCACCCAGACTGCGAACGGCCAAGTAATTGGAATCATCCTCAACTCTTGAGCCGGCACATGAGCTCGTCGTGAGAATTTTTGACATCCGTCACATTTGCTGACTAGATCCTCTGCATCAGCATGAGCCGTCAGCCAATAGAAACCATGACGGAAAGCCTTGGCCACAAGAGATTTTGAGCTGGCATGATGACCACAATCTCCTTCATGGATCACACGAAGTATCCTTGACCCTCCGCAGGCGACACACAACGTTGAAATGCCCCAGTGATACTGAGGTGATGCAACTCACCATGAACAATCGTCATGGATTTGGACCGCCTGATGATTTGTCTCGCCAAGGTCTCATCCTCAGGCAATTCTCCCCGGGTCATATAGGCCAAATACGGCAATGTCCAATCCGGGATGATGTAAAGAGCTGCCACCAGTTGTGCCTCCGGGTCTGGCACTACTAGTTCTTCCTCTGTAGGTACCTTGACAAAAGGATTATGCAAAACATCGAGAAAGGTGTTAGGCGGCACCGGCTTATGTTGAGATCACAACCGGCTTAACGCATCAGCCGCCTCATTCTTCCTTTGATCAATGTGCTCCACTTGATAACCTTTGAAGTGCCCAGCCACAGTATCTATTTCGCGACGGTAAGCCGCCATAAGGGGATCCTTGGAGTCCCACTTGCCTGACACCTGTTCAGCCATGAGATCTGAGTCACCCAAGCACCTTACCCGGCTCAAATTCATCTCTTTGGCCATCCGGAGACCATGGAGTATGGCCTCGTACTCAGCTGCATTGTTAGTATAGGGAAACATAAGTCGGAGCACATAACAAAAAATTTCACCTCAAGGGGAAGTTAAAACAACTCCAGCCCCCGAGCCTTCTAACTGCCTGGACCCATCAAAATGAATAGTCCAATATGTGTTATCTGGCTTCTCCTCAGGTGCCTGCAACTCTGTCCAGTCATTGCTAAATTCCACCAAGGCTTGAGACTTGATAGCCGTCCGAGGCATATATTTCAAACCATGAGGCCCAAGCTCAATGGCCCACTTGGCGACTCGTCCTGTGGCCTCTCTATTCTGTATGATGTCTTCTAAGGGGGCAGAGCTTACCACAGTGATAGGATGACCTTGGAAGTACTGCTTTAGCTTCCGGTTTGCAATGAACACTCCGTAAACAAGTTTCTGCCAATGTGGATACCTTTATTTAGACTCAATGAGCACCTCACCGATGTAGTAAACCGGCCGTTGAACCAGATGCTCCTTGCCTGCCTCCTTACGCTCCACCATGATGGCAACACTAACGGCTAGTGAATTAGCAGCCACATATAACAACAATGGCTCTTTATCAATGGGAGCTGCAAGGACCGGTGGCTCAGACAACTGCCTCTTTAACTCTTCAAAGGCAGCATCAGCAGCATCACTCCAAACAAAAGTGTCCGTTTTCTTCATCATCTGATATAGCGGTAGGGCCTTCTCACCTAACCGGCTTATGAACCGGCCTAAAGCAGCAACACGACCCGCCAGTAGCTGAACATCATTGATGCATGCCGGTTGAGCCATAGAGGTAATTGCCTTGATCTTCTCCGGATTAGCTTCAATGCCTCTGTTTGAGACCAGAAAACCCAGAAGCTTGCCTGCAGGTACAACAAATACGCACTTGGTCGGGTTAAGCATCATCTTATAAACCCGGAGATTATCATATGTCTCCTTTAAATAAGATATCAAGGTTTCCTTCTCCCTGGATTTCATCACAATGTCATCCACATAAGCATGAACATTGCGCCCAATTTGATCGTGGAGACAGTTTTGTACACATTGCTGATAAGTCGCCTGGGCACTCTTGAGCCCAAATGGCATTGATACATAGTAGAAGACTCCAAATGGAGTGATGAAATCCGTCTTCTCCTGGTCCTTAACTGCCATTTTGATCTGATGATAGCCAGAGTAAGCATCCAAAAAGCTCAATCGCTCACAAGCCGCCATAGCATCAATGATTTGATCAATACGGGGGAGGGCAAAAGTATCAGCCGGACAAGCATTATTTAAGTCCGTGTAATCCACACACATCTGCCAGGTGCCGTTCTTCTTGAGCACGATCACCGAGTTAGCTAACCACTCCGGGTGAAAAACTTCAACAATGAACCCAGTCGCTAAGAGCCGGGCGACCTCCTCTCCAATAGCTTTCCGTCTTTCCTCATTAAACCGCCGAAGAAATTGCCTGACCAGCTTATACTTCAGATCAATATTAAGGGTGTGCTCAGCGAGTTCTCTCGGGACACCTGGCATGTCAGAAGGTTTCCATGCGAAGATGTCCCGGTTCTCACGGATGAAATCGATGAGCGCGCTTTCCTATTTAGGATCCAAGTTGGCACTGATGCTGAACTGCTTAGAAGAGTCGCCTGGATTGAAATCAACAAGCTTGGTTTCAGCAGCCGACTTAAACTTCATCGCCGGGTCATGTTCGGTGGTTGGCTTCTTGAAAGAGGTCATATCTGTCGGGTCAACACATTGTCTTGATAAAACTTCAGCTCCTCTGCTGCACAAACAGACTCAGCATAAGCCGTGTCGCCCTCCTCACATTCCAGGGCTACCTTTCGATTTCCATGCACAGTGATGGTGCCCTTGTGACCCGGCATCTTAAGCTACAGATAAACATAACACGGCCATACCATGAACTTGGCATAAGGCGGTCGTCCAAACAGAGCATGATATGGACTCCTGATTTTGACCACCTCAAAGGTTAATTTCTCAGATCTGGAATCATACTCATCTCCAAAGGCCACTTCCAGTTCAATCTTACCAACTGGGTAAGCCGACTTACCAGGAACCACTCCATGAAAAATAGTGTTGGACGTCTTCAAATTCTTATCAGTTAACCCCATGCGTCGAAAGGTCTCATAGTAGAGGATATTGATGCTGCTACCCCCGTCCATGAGTACCTTAGTGAATTTATATCCACCAACCTGAGGCGCTACCACCAAGGCTAACTGACCCAGATTATCAACCCGGAGGGGGTGAACTTCCCTGCTCCACACAATGGGCTGTTCCGACCACCTCAAATAATGGGAAACCGCCGGTTCAATAGAATTTACGGCCCTCTTATGAACCTTCTGGTCATGTTTGCACAAGCTAGTGGTAAACACATGATACTACCCACTATTTAGTTGCTTTGAATGGGTTTGATAACCCGACTGCTGCTGTTGTTGTTCCCCTTGACCAGATTGCTGCTGATTATAACCGCCTTGATGTCCCTGAAAGCCAGAATTTGAACCGCCACCCGGGCCATGAAAACTGCCAGCTCCTGAGCCGCCGCCCGACCCATGATTGCCATCAAACGTGTTAGAATTCTTAAAAGCCTTCATGATCGCACAATCTTTCCATAAGTGGGTGGCGGGTCATTCCCAGGTGCCGTGTCTCGGGCACGGCTCATTGAGTAGCTGCTCAAGAGATGGGCCTGACCAGCCAGATCGAGGGAGCGGTTTGCGCTTACGTCTCTGATTGTTACCCTGTGCATTGGCGTTGGCTACAAACTCCGGGTTACCCTCCGCCTTACGCTTATTGCCCCCTTGATTCATCGGGTTATGCTGCTGACCCTTTCCATTGACATTCTTCTTTCCCTTCCCTGTCTTTTCCTCATCAGACGCGGGATCCTTGGTACTATCCGAGTCGGCGTATTTGACTAAAGCTACCATCAGCGTACCCATATCGTTGCAATCACGCTTAAGGCGGCCAAGTTTCTGTCTCAGCGGCTCAAATTGGCAATTATTCTCCAACATGAGGACTACAGAGCCGGCATACCCGGCATACATGTCAGACGAATGTATTATCTCCTTGACCCGGCGTACCCAATGATTCGTGGATTCACCCTCCTCCTGCTTACAATTTGTCAAGTCCACAATCGACATAGATTGCTTGTAGGTGTCCTTGAAGTTTGGATGAAATGGACCTTTAGCTCTGCCCATGAACCAATGGAATTGGGTGGCAAACCCTTTAACCAAGACCGGGCCATTCCATCTAACATCATGGTGAAGTACTTAGACATTGTTGCGTCGCTGACCTCCAACAACTCCATGGCCATCTCATAACTTTCGATCCATGCTCCGGGCTGTAAGTCGGCCGTGTAATTCGGCACCTTCCGAGGTCCCTTGAAGTCCTTGGGTAAACGTACATTCCGTAGAGCCGGCACCAAACAAGGAACACCGCCGGTTCTAGTAGCCACTCCAGTATCAACGGAAGTCGCTAGATACTCTGGAAAATCTTGATGAGCCGTCTGCTGAGCCGCTAGCTGAGCCGCCCACTCGTTCTCCTGACGTATTCGGTCTTGTACCAGGTTATAGTCACCAGGCTGGTTACGGCGCTGGGCGTTGCTTTACAAAGCTTCTGACTCCATGTGCATGTTGTAACTTGGACTTCGGTTTTGACGAGGCGGTGCAAACCAAGGTGGAGGAGTCGAATGAATCCTGTCCCGGCTATAAGAATAAGTCTCTTGTTGAGCCAGGGCCGTCTGGACAAGCTCTCTCATCCTCCGGGTCTCCACCGCGGTTGGATCATCACCGTCCACTGGGAGAGCCGCCAAACGCGTCGATGCTGGGATTATGTTCTCCATGGGGTTGGAAAAGTGACCCGGCGATATCGGCACGTAATGGGGCGGTGCCATGTTCCCATGAAGAGGTGCCATCTCCCGAGGCTGAGCCGATCCTCCTGTTCCGGCTATCATAAACTGATTTGCATCTATTGGGTTACTTAGGCCGGCTCCGCGTGTAGCGAAAAGATTCCGAGGGTCGTAAATCGGAGGCAAACGGGATTGAGTTTTCTGATGCCTCCTTCTCATCACCTCATTAGATGCGTTCAGGTTCATCGTAAGCTGGAAAGCCTCTGACTGGAGCTGCTATGCCCGTGCATCCAAAGCTGCCAGTTCTGTGGCTAACCTGGTGTCCTCAGTTGCCAAGGCCTCCTTGGCCCGAGCTATTTCCTCGGGCACTCGTGCCACCTCCGCGTCATGCTCATCTTTATTTGCCGGAATAACTATGGCGGTTAATAGGGCCGTAAGCTTATCCATGAGATCTATCAGCACGTGAGCCGGTGGGCGCCCAGGGCCTCCTGCCCCGGTTGCTCCTGACACGTACGTTATTGGAGCAGCGGCTATAGAATTTTGGCCGGGTTGAGTCCCAGTCATGAAGACTCCTGCCCAGCTTGGCGGCTCATAGGGGTCCGGAATACTGGAGCCATCGGAACATCCCCCAAGCACGCCATCTTGCACTTGATACAGCGAATCTGGTGAACCGGCGGACGAATCACCGTCAGAGAGGATGGCCCTCTCACCACCATCTTTAGATCCTTTAGAAAGTTCTTCTCCGTGGATGCAGCCCACAAAGACACGCTCATGACGGGTTGAACTCGGGCAGGTCTCGAACGCTGAGCCGTCTCGACCAGGTCGATGCAGTTGTCCGGCTCAGGGCCCGGCTCACCAATCCGGCAGATGAAGACGTGGATTCCGCCGAAGGGGACCCGGTACCCATACTCAATTTAGCCGGCTTTGGGGCCCCGGCCTTCATCATCGATGTAGATCTTGTCGCGACGACTCTTGGTCATCCGGCCCACTGCGTATCCCTTGAGCCCTTCGAAGTTGCCCTTCAAGAACTCAAATCCACCTTGTGCTGGCCCCACGGTGGGCGCCAACTGTCGTGGAATTGTCACGTCAGATGTCCTAGTGAAAGGACTTAATCATGGAGCCATCGCAACTAGGAAGCTTGAAGGGGTTAATTAGGATAAGAGACACGAGAGGTTTATACTAGTTCGGCCCCTTATGATGAAGGTAAGGCCTACATCTAGTTGGGTTGGTATTGCTTGATGTTTTGATGACCAGGGAGCGAGATACGCTATGCCCGGTTCTCGATGTGTTGTTTCTTACCCTAAGTTGTTGGCAGGTCGTCCCCTTATATACACAGGTCGGCGCCCTACGGCTTACAGAGTCCCGGCCGGCTCATAAACAGTGTCCGTCTCAGTGACTAGTTAAATCTACCTTATGATACAAGTCATGCCATTATGGCGGTTTACTACAACGGGCCTCAAGTTGTTGGTGGGCTTTAGACCCTTTATTGAACCGCCATCTTCATACTTGGTCTTGGGCTTCTTTCTGATGAGTCTTCTTTGTGTAACCCGGCCCCTGCTGGGTGGCTTACACAAATAGTTATATCCCCAACAATGACGGCTCACAATATCTGAACACTACCGGGGAGGGTGATATGATATTTGATGAAGACGAATGAAGGCATGAATTCCAGAACTATGATGATCTTAGAATAACAAAAACCGGCGAGGTATATTTATATAAGCAGGCATTTGGTGATCATCACATGTTTTTATTGATTTGTATATATATTAACAAATTGATCTTTCTTCTTTTAGCCCTCCGGATCGAGCAAATTTTCTATAGGAAGCAGGACAGTGCGAGGCCCGGCCAAAAAGTTGAAGGATGGCGTAAAGTACAACATCGAGGCCATCAAATCTAATGGTGAACCGCGTGAGCCTAAGAAGAATGTGGGCAAGTTCATTCGTCAGTGCGGAGTTCTTGTGAAGGACCAAATACCGATCTCCATTCAAGAATGGAAGAAGCCAGCAAAGGAACGTCCAGATCTTACTTTTGTCGACCAAAGAGCAAAATATCGGTCTTGCAAATCTCTCATGTCACATTTCACGCTAACAGATCATTTCAAAACTGCATATGTGGAGAAAGTCAAGAAAGCTGCTCTTAGGAAGATGGCGATAGCGTTCAACAACTACAAGAAAACTATATGTAACAAGTACATAGAAGGAGGAAATAAGACTTGAGAAGTCAAGAGATCACCGGGACGCTTTCGTGAAATTCAAGGAATCGGAAGTAGCTCAGGAACGGTCGAGAATAAACAAGATGAATGCCGTGAGAAAGATATGGCACCATAAGCTGGGGCCAAGTGGCTACGAGGTGGCCCGGCCTATGTGGGATCTTGCTGAGTAACAGATGGTGGATCCAGGGGTCACTCGAGTTACATTGAGCTGGCCCCCTAGGGTCAGGACTTGGTTCTATGCGCATGGGGGGGACATTGGACCCAAAGACAGGCGAGGTTTTGGAGCAGGCGAGTCTTAAAGAATCCACCGACAGTTTACTTGTTGCAATAGAAGAGGCACCAACAAAGGTGTTCACGCCCAACAGAGAGAACGAAGATCTTACATGCACCCTGAAGAACCCTGAACACCTGGGAAGAACACGAGGCAAAAGCGTTGTTCCGTGGTTTGAGGGGTTTGCAGGCTGGAACACCGACTACAGAAGTCGTGCGAGAAAGAAGATGACGGAGGAGAAGACGAAGAAGCTGTAGGAGGAGCAGAGGAAGCAGGAAGCAGACTGTCTTCAAGGCCTGGAATAAGCACACGCGGAGTTGGCACTCGCTTTCTAGTGAAAGTAGCAGCAGATCGACGCACTTAGCCAGGAAAGGGGGTCTCAGCAGTGGCAGCGGCTAGCGGATCCAGCATTGGATAGCACCGTCCCGTCCATGCTGAGAAGCAGCGTGGGTTCCGCCCTGGGCGATGAGGCACAACTGGATAGATACCTTGTGGATGACATCATGGATAACACTAATTGTGAGCTACACTTTAAAATGAAGAACATATCCATGAAGGTGGAGAACGGCGTTTCTTATACAAATCCCCCTCAAGCAACCTTCCATTGTAATCTGACTCTAGCTGGCTATGCTCGTGTCACAGTTGATGAAGTGGTGGCACAATATTCGAGGCTAGAGCTTGACATTCCTGGAGGTGACGACGAGCGCACACTGGGAGAGGCCATACATTGTATCATTCTATGGAGAAAGGATTGCATCGTCTTTCCAAGGCCATCGACATTGCGTCAGCCGGCTCCTCCACCAAGTCCGCCACCGTGTCAGCAGTCGAGTCCAGATCCTCCAAGTCAGCCACCGCCTCTGCAGACTCCTACTCCTCCAAATCCGCAACGCGTGAGCCCACTCCTCCTCCTCCAAGTCCGGCATTGTGTGAGCCCACTCCTCTTCCTCCAAGTACGACACTGCGTCAACCCAGTCCTCCTCCTCCAAGTCAGACACCATGTAAGCCGTCTCCACTGCCTAAGAAACAGCGGAAGAGAGTCGCCATAGCTACGACGGCTAGCGGTACAAGTACAGGAGCCAAGAGATGCCAATTTGTTCCAAGCCTCAAGCCTCTTCCTCGTCGGCCTTACGACCTGGCTGAGGAGGAAAACAAAGTTGAAGTGCAAGCCCAACTGAGGGCCCATTTTGGATCGAAACCGCCACCCCGCCAAAGGAGAAAGTACCTGAGCATGTTGTTCACCACTTTATTCGTATGGCTTAAGCACCAGCTCCCAAGCATGTTGACTCGGACTATGAGCGCCAAATCAAGAAGTCATATCAAGCAAAAAAAAGGGAGTCGAGATCGAGCTCAAGCCAACCAGCTGCCAAATAAAGCGGGAAAACTGTTCCCCGGCTGGGATAACAAGCGGTGCAATCGATCCCCCTGCTCATTGTACCACCAACACATGTAAGTACCGGCACCGATCAGCTGGTAATAACCGACGCTCATAGAAGAATGGCTGAAGAGGCCGGTGTCACTGTTTATCAACTCCTAGACCTCGAGGCCATTGATACGATTAAAGAGGATGAAGTAAAACAGAAATATGCCCGCGGCCAACCTATGGTCAAGCCTGAGGAGATCAAGAAGCTCTCAACGAGAATGTATGAATTGCATGAATTATACATGAAATAAACCAAGACTACCGATCGAGAGTCCCTCATGGTTAGAGTCAGGTCAGAGCATTACTACCATGAAAATGATCTGTATGTCGAGTTTACAAAACTGTTTTACTTATTCATTCAAGACGCACTCAACAAATCTAGCGCCAGTTGCTATTATCTATAAGTGATTTCTTTCCGTAATTTAGTTAAGTCTTTACCTAGCTGTAGTGCTCATTGATCATTACCTGTAATTATCCTCACTATATTCTTTTATGTGGTATTATGCATAATCAAGATGTATGAAATGGAAAAAGTTGGACACTATGGCATTGGGTTCATTGACCCAAATACCATTAATCAACAGACATGGACGCATCAATGGGAACGAAAAGACACAGAGAAAAGCTTGCTAGAGTTCTTGAAGCGCCTAAATACTTGTCCAGATATACTACTTCGTGACAACTTCGGGTGGGTCACACTGTCTTGCACTACAAATTCTGTTTTTGCTTACTAGCTAGATGTTAATAAGTGTATAGGGTTTAGGGTAGCTGATGAGTTATGCACATGCCCCCTTAATTTATACATGCAATCATGTGTGTTAATCATTTAAGCTGACGAGGGAAAAGTTGAAGTACTGGACTCACTACTTAAAGAAGCTACTAACTACAAAATCATGAAGGTGATGGTTGATAGGTAATTTCAATCATTATAGAACCATATGTCGGCCTCTTTAAGTTCGTCATTTCCTGATATCAACTAATTAATAACTCCTTTATTCATTTTCTTTGCCGGTGGATAGGGCTTGGGAAAAATTTATCAAATAGGTTGATGGCCCATGGAAACAAAAGCTGACAGGCGTCGACCCAAGGTAATTAATTAAGTAGCACTAGCTAGCTAGCTAACATATCTTTAATTCTACTTTTAATACCATTATCATGCTTTATTAATTAACTATTATCTAGTTGATTCTATTCTTGTAAAGGCCCTGAAGCAGGCCCCGGGGAATGATTTATGTGTATACTACATTTACGAGAACATTCGCATGATGGCGTCTGAAAGGAGTAGAGATGATAGACAACAATGGGTACATCATTATCTAATATATACACACAAAACTAATACATGCATATTTATCTCCTTCTTTAAAGATGAAGGACATGCAGGATAAGATCCCACCAGAGAATCGCATACGAGCGATTTAAGAGGAAATAGCGGGATTTTTGCTCAAACTAGTCATAGATCCCAAAGGAGAATTCCATTACCCGCTACCGCGGTAATGCCTCTATGTAATGATCTACAAATTGTAGGAGAAATTATATATACCAACTTATATAAGACATCTGGTGATCATTACATGTATTAATTGATTTGTGTGTGTGTGTGTGTGTTGTGTGTGTGTATGTGTGACTGGTCGTGGAAGAAATTCGATGATATATATATGATCTGTTCTACGAGAAATTCTGTTTATATATATGTGTGTATAATGTGTACAATATGTCGTAGCGTAAAATATGTTTCAAATGAAAAAGAATTAAATGAATTACACAAAATTAAACGGAAAAATAAATCATAAAACCAAAATCCCCTAAACCTTTTAGTCCCGGTTGGTGTTACCAACTGGGACTAAAGGTATCCCATTCCCCGGCGCGGGCTCATGCCATGTGGTGGGCCTTTAGTGCCGGTTCGTGTTGAACCGGGACTAAGGAGGGGGGGACCTTTAGTCCGCACCATTTAGTGCCGGTTCCAGAACGACACTAAATGGCCTTACAAACTGGGACTACAGCTCGTTTCTGCACTAGTAATTGTTGAAGACGCGTCGCAACGGGTTGCCAAGACCGGGGACACATCATAGATCAAGGCACGCATTGGTGGTGCCACCACCGGGCATGCGTAGATGGACGAAGACGAAGTGGACAAAGCACGTGATATTGTACCGGGCATGGGTAGGTTTGACTGCCTCGATATTGTACTTTACGCCCTCCTTCAACTTTTTGTTCGGGCCTCGTTTCGTCCTTTTGCTTGAAGATTTGCTCGATCCGGATGGCTGAAAGAACAAAGATCGATTCGTTAATATATCTGCAAGTCATTTAAAACATGTGATGATCACCAGATACCTGCTTATATAAATATATATACCTCGCCGGTCTTTGTTGTTTCAGGATCAACATGTTCTTCGTCATCGTCATAACCTTAGTCCATGACTTCATCAATTCGGTCGTCGCGATCGAATATCATATCACCCTCTCCGGTGTTGTTTAGAAATTCGGAGCCGTCATAATCTTCTTTATTCTGATAATCATCTGGCCCGCGTATCATATCGAACATGGTCTGTTCTCCCTCTCTATCGGTATTGTCTACCATAGCTTTTATTTAACTAATCCAAAAGAAATATAAAACAATTTAGTATTCAAATTAAATCGTCTCGAATAATAGATATAATCTCGAATACATCGTTTAGAATAATAGATATAATCTTGAATACATCATCTCAAATAATATATAATATTGAATAGTACATCACTGGCTAGGTAGCTAATTAAAGATCGAATACTACAGAGGAATCTAGGACACTCGCGGTTCCTGCGGCGCGGGCGGTGGACACCCAAAGAGAAGGAACCCTCACAGGATCATAGCTGAAGTGAGATCCCCGAAGATACTGCCAGGTATTGGAGAACATGTCGCCCTCTAACGCAACCATGTAGCGATGGACGTGCTCGTCCTCCTCCCTGACACGGCGACGTACCACCTCCCGCGGGGCCGAGTTCCTCCGCACCGAAACTGGCCCATGCGAACGCCACCAAACGAGATCAGGGTCAACGACGGGACCCGGGGCCGGGTTCCTCATCAAGCGGCGCGCCCCTCCAGGCAGCACCTCCCAGTGCCAGCCCGGCGGAGTCCAGTCCTGGACATGGGTCGGCTGGACGTCGTCGTGGACGGGTCGACGGTGAGGATGCCGGCCGGGCATCGTCGAGAACAAATACTAGCTATATGCCCACAAAAAGTAACATTTTTTTAATGATTGGATTTTGATAACTAAAATTTCTAACATTTCTATATAACACTAATTATGCTATCATTGCATATGTCAAAAATCTATATACTATTTCATACTAATTAAGCATCTAACACTAAAAACAGAAAAGACAACTTCTATACATCCATTAAACAACTGAAAAACAACATTATATAAAAAAATTCCATACTAATTAAACACTAATTATATCCATCTAACATGCATTCATACATATATAATAGTGAAAAAATAATAATCTAAATAATCTAAACTAATTAAACATACAAAATACGTGTGTGTGTACTAATTAAACACTAATTATCTAAACTAATTAAACATACAAAATAATAATCTAAATAATCTAAACTAATTAAAGACTAATTATCTAAACTAATTAAACATGCTTGTGTGTGTGTGTACGGGCTCGGGGCCGGAGGGCTCATAGCGGGCGACGGCGACGGCGAGGCGACGGCGAGGCGACGGCCGGGGCAGCGACGGTGGGGACGGCGCGACGGGGACGGGGACGGCGCGACGGGGACGGGCCCGGGGCGGCGACGGAGACGAGGGCGGCGACGGGGACGGGGGCGGCGACGGGGATGGGGGCGGCGATGGAGACGAGCGGCGACGGAGACGATCGAGGGCGGCGGCGACAGCGACGGAGACGACGGAACAGAGGAACAAACAGAGGGAAACTGAAATTTTCGTAGCTGTTGTATATATAGGAGCCACCAACCGGTACTAAAGGCCTGTTTTGGCCAGGCCAAGCGGCAGGAAGCGACCCCCTTTAGTACCGGGTGGTGGCACAAACCGGTACTAAAGGCCCCCCCTTTAGTACCGTTTATGCCACGACCCGGTACTAAAGGGGGTGCGCTGGCGCAGGTGCGGTTCGGCAAGTTTAGTACCACCTCGCTAGTCGAGGGGCTACCGCACTGGTTTATAAGCCCCAGTGCGGTAGCTCTCTCGAGCTCCTCTCCTAACCAGGCCTACTGGGCCTACCGGTCCTCTTCCCCTAGTGGGCCTACTAGGCCTTCGCGGGCCTGCATCCTGGCCCAACGAAAGGTTGTGTCGCTAGTCGTATGCAGGCCGCTTTGGCCCAGTAGGCGGGCTTTTTTTTCTTAATTTTTTTTTGCTTTATTTTTTTTGCTTTATTTTTTTTGCTTTATTTATTTTTGAGCTATTTTTTGCTGTATTTAGTGTTTCTTTGTGAATATTTTTGCTTTAGGTACAAAAAATTACAAACTTTCTGTTAGTGCCGGTAGATTTCAAATTTGAATAGTTTAAATTTGAATTATTTGAAATTTGTGTGAATCACTAGTTTGTGAATAACTTAACTTTGAAAAAAGTTTTTTCAGTGATTCTTTTTTCTTATGTTTAATATTAGTGTGTTTTATCATTATATTCAATTTAGTAATGCTTAGGTTATTTAAAAAATGAAATGCCTTTGTAAAAGTTCAGTTTTCGTCGGAAACCCTGATACTTCGAAAGAGATTGTCCATTTTGTACACGAAGTGCATCCAGTTTTTGCCGTAACCCTCTCTACTTTCTTGCACATGCTATTTGTATGAAATTATGATACCATGCCAACTTTCAACCTTTTCTGAGTTCATTTGAATTGTTTTTCAATTTCAGGGTCATTTAGCTGGAAAAAATTCAGTAAATGCATGAAAAGAATTTATTTGCACATAAAATTTCTTCGCGTTTCAAATGCCAAAACACATAACTACCCTAACTATTACAGACATTCCCTCCTGGGTGTGAAACACAGAAGAAAGTGATGATAGTGAAGCCGATCACATCCCAGATCTTTGGGTGTGAAACTTTTTCTTCGCGTGTGTCCCTTTGTGCCGTAACCATGGAAAATCTTCATCATTTAACGGGATGCTCGGGTCAATATTCACTGTGAATGGAGCAATTTCATCAAACTTTTCATAATCTTCTGACTTGTCTGTCTTGTCATCCACTCCCACGATGTTTCTCTTCCCAGAAAGAACTATGTGCCGCTTTGGCTCATCGTACGATGCATTCGCTTCCTTATCTCTTCTTTTTCTTGGCTTGGTAGACATGTCCTTGACATAGAAAACATGTGCCACATCATTGGCTAGGACGAATGGTTCATCTGCATACGCAAGATTGTTGAGATCCACTATTGTCATTCCGTACTGCGGGTCTTCCGTTACCCCGCCTCGTGTCATATTGACCCATTTGCACCGAAACAAAGGGACCTTTAAACCACGTCGATAGTCAAGTTCCCATATGTCCTGTATATAACCATAATATGTTTCCTTTCCCGTCTTGGTTTCTGCATCAAAGCGGACACCACTGTTTTGGTTGGTGCTCTTCTTATCTTGGGCGATCGTGTAAAATGTATTACCATTTATCTCGTACCCTTTGAAAGTCATTATATTCGAAGATGGTAACTGGGACAACAAGTATAGGTCATCTTCAATAGAGGTGTGATGCATGGTACGTGTCTGCAACCAGCTGGCGAAACTCCTGGTCTGTTCACGTGTAATCCAGTCATCAGACCGCTCCAGGTGTTTGGAGCGTATCAAATTCTTGTGTTCATCCATATACGGAGCCACGAAGGCGGAATTCTGTAGAACTGTGTAGTGTGCTTCAGTGAGAGAATGTCCGTCCATACATATTATTTGTTCCCCTCCTAGCGTGCCTTTTCCATCCAGTCTGCCCTTATGCCGCGATTCAGGAACACCAATCGGCTTAAGGTCAGGAATAAAGTCAATACAAAACTCAATGACCTCCTCATTTTGATGGCCCTTGGAGATGCTTCCTTCTAGCCTAGCACGGTTATGAACATATTTCTTTAAGACTCCGATGAACCTCTCAAAGGGGAACATATTGTGTAGAAATACAGGACCCAAAACGTTAATCTCATCGCATAGGTGAACTAGGACGTGCGTAATGATGTTGAAGAAGGATGGTGGGAACACCAACTCGAAACTGACAAGACATTGCACCAAATCATTCTGTAACCTTGGTATGATTTCTGGATCGATTACCTTCTGAGAGATTGCATTGAGAAATGCACATAGCTTCACAATGGCTAATCGATCGTTTTCCGGTAGAAGCCCCCTCAATGCAACCGGAAGTAGTTGCGTCATAATCACGTGGCAGTCATGAGACTTTAGGTTCTGGAACTTTTTCTCTGCCATGTTTATTATTCCCTTTATATTCGACGAGAAGCCAGACGGTATCTTAATACTGAGCAGGCATTCAAAGAAGATTTCCTTCTCTTCTTTGGTAAGAGCGTAGCTTGCATGACCCTTATGTATGCCGTCTTCTCCGTGCATACGTTGCTGGTCCTCCCGTGACTCAGGTGTATCTTTTGTCTTCCCATACACGCCCAAGAAGCCAAGCAGGGTCACGCAAATATTCTTCGTCACGTGCATCACGTCGATTGCGGAGCGGACCTCTAGGTCTTTCCAATATGGCAGGTCCCAAAATATAGATTTCTTCTTCCACATGGGTGCGCATCCGTCAGCGTCCTTCGGAACAGGTTGTCCGCCAGGACCCTTTCCAAATATCACCTTCAAATCCTTGACCATATCATGTACATCAGCACCAGTACGGTGGCGAGGCTTCGTCCGGTGATCCGCCTCACCTTTGAAATGCTTGCCTTTCTTTCTTACAGGATGCCTGCTCGAAAGAAATCGACGATGTCCCAGGTACACATTCTTCTTACAACTATTCAAATATATATTGTCGGTATCATCCAAACAGTGCGTGCATCCGCGGTATCCCTTGTTTGTCTGTCCTGATAGGTTACTGAGAGCTGGCCAATCATTGATGGTCACGAACAACAACGCCTTTAGGTCAAATTCTTCCCCCATGTGCTCATCCCACGCACGTACACCTGTTCCATTCCATAGTTGTAAGAGTTCTTCAACTAATGGCCTTAGGTACACATCAATGTCGTTGCCGGGTTGCTTAGGGCCTTGGATGAGCACTGGCATCATAATGAACTTCCGCTTCATGCACAACCAAGGAGGAAGGTTATACAAACATAGAGTCACAGGCCAGGTGCTATGGTTGCTGCTCTGCTCCCCAAAAGGATTAATGCCATCTGCGCTTATACCAAACCATACGCTCCTTGCGTCATCTGCAAAGACCTTCCCGTACTTTCTTTCGATTTTTCTCCACTGTGACCCGTCAGCGGGTACTCTCAACTTTCTGTCTTTCTTACGGTCTTCTCTGTGCCATCGCATCGCCTTGGCATGCTCTTTGTTTTGGAACAAACGTTTCAACCGTGGTATTATAGAAGAATACCACATCACCTTGGCAGGAATCTTCTTCCTGGGGCGCTCGCCCTCCACATCACCATGCTCATCGTGGCTGATCTTATAGCGCAATGCACCACATACCGGGTAAGCGTTCAAATCCTTGTACTCACTGCGGTAGAGGATGCAATCATTAGGGCATGCATGTATCTTCTGCACCTCTAACCCTAGAGGGCAGACAACCTTCTTTGCTTCGTACGTACTCTCGGGCAATTCGTTGTCCTTTGGAAGCATATCCTTTATCATTACCAGCAACTTCCAAATCCCTTGTCAGATACACCATTCTCTGCCTTCCATTGCAGCAATTCCAGTGTGGTGCCCAGCTTTTTCTTGTCACACTACTAGAAAAACCGCTACTAATGGCGCACCTAATTTGGCCATTAATGGCGCATCACTGGTGCGCCATTACTAGCACGCCATTAGTAATTTTTACTAATGGCGCACCAGTGGTGCACCATTATTATCTGCTATACTAATGGCGCACCACTGGTGCTCCCAGGGGCCATGTATACCCAGGTGCTTTGGCATACTAATGGCGCACGACAACGGGATGCGCCATTAGTAACTTCGGCATACTAATGGCGCACTGTTTAGTGATGCGCCATTAGTGATGCGCCATTTTGAATCTAGATCTGGATCGTGATTTTTTGCCCATTTTTTGCTCGTTTTTTTTGCTTGTTTTTTGGCACGACATTATTTCAAATTTTGTACCTGTTTTTGGATCTTGTACGTTCTTTTGCCATGGTCTTTTGCCGGAGAGGAGTTCTCCGGAGAGGAGGAGGAGGAGGTCGCTGGAGAGGATTTCACCGGAGCATCGGAGAGGAGGAAGGAGAAACCTTGAGGGGATGGGAGGAGAGGAGGGAGGAGGAGCTCACCGGAGAGGAGGGAGGAGGAGCTCACCGGAGAGGAGGGAGGAGGAGCTCACCGGAGAGGAGGGAGGAGGAGCTCACCATAGAGGAGGGAGGAGGAGCTCACCGGAGAGGAGGGAGGAGGAGCTCACCGGAGAGGAGGGAAGACGATCTCACCGGAGAGGAGGGAGGAGGAGCTCACCGAAGAGGAGGGAGGAGGAGCTCACCGGAGAGGAGGAAGGAGGAGCTCACTGGAGAGGATGGAGGAGGAGCTCACCGGAGAGGAGGGAGGAGGAGCTCACCGGAGAGGAGGGAGAAGAAACCATGAGGGGAGGGGAGGAGGGAGGAGGAGGTCGCCGGAGAGGAGGAGGAGGTCACCGGAGAGAAGTATGGTGGAGGAGAGAAGGGAAGATGGAGTGGAGGAGAGGAGGAGATGGAGTGTAGGAGAGGTGGAATGAAGAGATAAGGAGGAGAGGACCACGACCAGCCATATATACGGCATACTAATGGCGCACCGTGGGCAGGTGCGCCATTAGTAATTTTTTTTATTTTTTTTATTTATTTTGAATTTTGAAGGCGGGAAGATACTAATGGCGCACCATGGGCAGGTGCACCATTAGTAATTTTTTTTATTTTTTGACTTATTTTGAATTTTGAAGCAGGGAAGATACTAATGGCGCACCATGGGCAGGTGCGCCATTAGTAACTTTTTTTATTTTCTTTGACTTATTTTGAATTTTGAAGGCGGGAAGATAGTAATGGCGCACCATGGGTAGGTGCGCCATTAGTAAGTTTGAATTTTTTTGAATTTTTTTGCCTCTCCAGATCTTAAAAGCCCCGTATCTTTTTTTTGTTAGCTTTTTGAGAATTTTGAAAATGTTTAAATTTGGATGTAACTTTTCGAGTAGATGATTTTTCATATAAAAAACTTTTTCATCCGAGTTAGTATGCAAAAGTTATGCCCATTTTTACAAATTCTCGCGAGATTTTGCAAATAAAGTCAAAATTCATATTTGCAAATTTTCCCAACAACTAGGCCACATATCACATGGGAAACTTATTTTCTTTTATGTTTTTGACATTTTTATCATTTTCTTTTATTTTTTTTAAAACTGAAAAGGCGATCCACGGGGGGGGGGGGGGGTGCATTCGGTGGAAGTGGTGGCCAAGTTACTAATGGCGCACCGTGGCATGGTGCGCCATTACTAGTTCAACTAGTAATGGCGCACCACTCCCACGGTGCGCCATTAGTAGTTTTGAAAAAAATTAAAAAAAAGTTTTAATTTTTTTTACTAATGGCGCACCGTGGGAGTGGTGCGCCATTACTAGTTCAACTAGTAATGGCGCACCGTGGGAGTGGTGCGCCATTACTAGTTCAACTAGTAATGGCGCACCACTCCCACGGTGCGCCATGTGCGCCATTAGTAGTTTTGAACAAAATTTAAAAAAAATATTTTTACTAATGGCGCACCGTGGATGTGGTGCGCCATTAGTATTTGGACACTAATGGCGTACGAACACATGGTGCGCCATTAGTATATAGTAATGGCGCACCACATGTCTGGTGCGCCATTAGTGTCAATTCCATCTATAGCCCTTTTCCTAGTAGTGTCACCTACGCAATTCGGGTACAACAATTTTTTGTGATCCTCTAACATGCGCTGCAACTTCTTCTTCTCCAAATCACTTGCGCAGTTTCTCTTTGCATCGGCAATGGCCCGACCTAAATCATCAACAGGCTCATCTGATGCCTCTTCTTCAGATTCTTCCCGCATTACCGGCTCAGCTTCTTCCCCCATTGTTGTATCATCGTATTTAGGGAACCCATGGCCAGGATAGTTGTCGTCGTCCTCTTCTTCTTCATTGTCTTCCATCATAACCCATCTTTTTCCGTGCTTGGTCCAAAGATTATAGTGGGGCATGAAACCGGACTCAAACAGGTGGACGTGAATGGTTCTTGACATAGAGTAATTGCGACCATTCTTATAGCCAGCACATGTACAAGGCATAAAACCATCCGCCCGCTTGTTTGCCTCAGCCGCAAGCAGAGAAGTATGCACGCCCTCAACGAACTGGGGAGAGCATCGGTCATCGTACATCCATTGCCGGCTCATCTTCATTACTCAACACCGAATAGACCAAATTAATACAAGTTCATACATAAAGTTCATACAACACTTAAATGCAACAAACAAATAACTCTCTAGCTAAAGCATTCAAATGCAACAACAAATGCGATCAAGATCGCAACTAAGGTAACAATTGATCCAACAGCATAATGATACCAAGCCTCACTGTCGATGGCATATTTTCTAATCTTTCTAATCTTCAAGCGCATTTTCTCCATCTTGATCTTGTGATCATCGACGACATCGGCAACATGCAACTCCAATTCCATCTTCTCCCCCTCAATTCTTTTCAATTTTTCTTTCAAGTACTCGTTTTCTCTTTCAACTAAATTGAACCCCTCGACAATAGGGTCGGTTGGAATTTTCGGTTCACATACCTCCTAGATAAAAATATCTATGTCAACTTGATGGGCATAATTTGTCATAAACACGAAATGCAACAAATAGTTTTAAAAGAGAATATACCACATCCGAATCATAACAAGGACGAGGGCCGACGGGGTCGGATATCAAAACCATGGCACTATGTATAACAAACAACCTATGGGTAAGATAATTATTATACGAGTAACTATATATCCAAATCACACAAACATCAATTTTTTATATAAAATTTCATGAACAAGAGGCTCACCACAAGGTGGTGCCGGCGACGGGACGGTGCGGGCGATCGACGGTGGTTACGACGGAGATTTAGAAGGCACTAAGTAAACCACACCTACATATGCAAACTAAGTGTTATTTTGACCTCAAATTGCATATAAATCAAATACTAGCACATATATATATTTCCTTCCAAATTACTAAACTCACAAATTAATAACTATATAAAGCATTGCAAGAGCTAATCTAGAAATGAGAGATGAAAGGACAAAGTTGCTAACCTTTGTGATCACTTAAATGGATGGGGGCCTTCAAATCTTGACAAATTTTGGGCAAAATGTGTGATGAGCTCGAGGGGAGAAGAGGTAGAACAGAGAGGAGAGGAGAGGGGAAAGGGGGAAGAACAGAGCGAGCTGGACGAAGGGTTTATATGCAGGAGGACCTATAGTACCGGTTCGTGGCACGAACCGGTACTAAAGGTGCTGGAGGGGGCCCAGACTGACAACATCCTGCCACCGCTCTCATTAGTACCGGTTCGTGGCACGAACCAGTGCTAAAGGTTAGCCACGAACCGGTACTAATGAGAGAGGCCCGGCTAGCCGTTGGAACCGGCACTAATGTATACATTTGAGCCGGCTCTAATACAAACCGGCACTAATGTGCTTCACGTTTGACCCTTTTTCTACTAGTGACAAAGGCACGCATCGGTGTTGCCAGCACCGGGCATGCATAGACGAGGGACATGCACGAGCTGTACGCCATGTCGGAGAAGTCAGAGGGGTCAGCAAAGAAGGACTCGATGACGGTTGCGGCGCCAATCGGCACGGGTCCGATGTCACCAATGGTGGTCGAAGTAGACGGAATGGTCGGGGTAGATGACAGTGACGCTAGCGACGGGCTGGTGCTTTCTTTTGTTTTTCTAAGGTCTTTGCCTGAGTTTTCTTTTTCCGTGGCTTTGTGGTCTGGAAACTAAATAAGATGACCTCTTCTTTGCCTTGTCATACCCAAATCTTTCCCTAGACCTTGCCATTTCCACCTTGGACGAAATCCCATTATTCTTTTTAATGGGAATATTCCTTTTCTATTAAAGGAATAACTCAATTTGCCCTAGGTTGTGAAGCAACCCATATTTCCCTCACTCCTAAATTCACAAATAATTCTCATAAATTTCTTAAGTCATATCTTGATAAAATATGGCAAAACTTTTCATTGCCATGATAAAAAATAATCCTCAAAGAATTCATTTCTTATTTTGTCCTAAATGGCACATTGTGGAGCCAGTACTATTTTCCGTTGCCCAATTTATCTCAAACTCATTGGACATCTTTTCATGTCCATATAATTGCCACATGCCAAAATGCAACCTCATTTGCCTAGTAATTATTTAATTATGATTTTCCAAAGTTTCTGTCTAGAAAGAAGCTTTGTGAAGGAGGTATAGGCTAGGCATATCCAAATGTGTTGACATTTATGCATGACCTCAATATCATCATATTATAGCTCTCCACCAAAGTAAAGCTCCTATCATGCCTCCATGTGAGCTCATCTTCAATTCTTTGATTCTATCCAAAATTTCAGTCTGTGAAGCAACTATATTTTATCTTGCTCCATTAAGGCTGGATATTTTTCTAGGACTTATATTATACATATAACTTATCTCCACCCATTTTGGGAAAATTTCATCAAGCGATTATTCCTCTTGAATTTTTGCAAGTTTCTGTCCACAGGAGATGTTTGTGAAGCAAGTACCGTTCTGGCTTGGCCAATTGATATGAGACTTTTTGAGAATCTTCATATGACCAAATTACCATGCCTTGCCCAATTTGAGCTCAAGTTGACACTCCATGTGAGTGCATCATGTTGATCAAGTTTCTGGACCATTTTGGTCAGTTGTAAAGCAACTATGTTAAGCCTTGCTCCATCTCCTGTAAATCTCCCCAGGACTGTAGTCCTTCCTACCCTAAACACCCCAGACATAACACTTGACACATAGCATCTCTCTGTTGATCACACTAAGTTGATTAAGTTTGCAACAGAAAACTTCAGAGGTTAATTGCCTCTTAACAAGAGCGTCTTTAACTAAGCCACAACTTCAGACTAACTCCCCTGGACAGACTAACTCCTAAACAACCTTTATGAGCTTGTTGCCCCCTCTTGGTGCCATTACAGGTGGTGACCACCGATTTGGCATGAAGTGTGCGCGGCCAGAACTTCGTTTGTGCATAGGCCCCTCCTCCTCTCGTCGTCTTCGCGCGCGTGAGCGTGTCCAACAAGTTCCCTGTGTCATCACCATCCTATTGGAGCCATTTCCCCCTCCGGCGGCTTCCTCCCTGGCGCACGTTGTCGTGCGCCCATGGGCGATCTATAGCCAGTCGTTGCCTTCCTCCTCTGTTCGTTTATTCCCCGTGCCCTTTGGCTCCCTCTGCCCCGTGAGGCTGTCCCTATGCCTCTCTATCGACTTCCCCCGAGCTCATGCACGAGCACACGTGTCCGCGGCGCCGGATACGTGTCCGCAGTGACGCCAGCTCGACCATGCCCTCGCGTGGCTATATAAGCCCTCCTCCTCGCCTCCCGAGCACCCAACTAGCTCCACCTCTCTACCAGGAACCCGGCTGACCACTTCTCCGAGCTCGAGCAGCTCTGCTGCCCTCCCTCCGCCGCCATGGCCGCTGCTCGGCCTCGGCCAAATACGCCCATCCCGCCATCGTAGCTCCATCTAGCCACCACCAGTAGACCCCCACCACTCCGTCGCTCCTCCCCATCCCTTCAGCAAGTCGCGAGAGATCCATTTGCCGCGATCCCCATCTCCGGCCGAAGCTCTCCTCCGCCGTGACATTGCCCTGCCTGCTCCAGTGATGTCTGGCGAAAGTAGATGGTCCAGGCGGGTGCGGCTGGTCTCCCTGAGCATGCCAGTATGTTGCACAGCATGGGAGATGGCCGGAGCCGCCCAGGAGCCTCGCCAGCGGCACGCCCCTCCCTCTGCATGACGGGCGCGAACGGGAGGAAGAAGGAGTTGATCCAGCCAGGCAGGCCCCAGCCGCGCCGCCCCACCTGTTGGCGAGCAGGCGTTGACCATGGATGCCCGCGTGGATAAGTAACGGGCTCCACCGCCCGTGGGACCCGCACGTCAGCGACTCCATGGCTGAGCCCGCCTCTGCCACTTGTTTAAGTCTAAGCGTAGTTTGGCGTATGCGCTTTCGTTTGAGTGAAAGCATAGAGTGTTGCGGCTTCGGCCAGAAGTACGCATTCACTGCCCGAAAGCATAGTTCCTGGAATGCGCTTTCAGTTTTTATGTTTTGGCCTAGTCTATAAATGTTTCTATTACAGATAGGTCCCTGGCAGAAAAACGACTACATCTTTTTGCTCGAGACTCCAAATGAGGTGATTCCAAAGCTCATTTCTTCTCCTCGTCGAGCCCGTTTTGTTGGTCACACTTTCACCATGTGTTAACATTCTTAAAATGACCATTTTTCCCTTGCACGTAAACTGCCCCCACCGGGATAGGACTGTTTTCGGTGAATCTTTCTGTGATCCTTCTGCACTTCTCCACGGTGCCTTTTTCATCCCAGGCAAGCCACAATACCCACTTGCATGATAGTCATGTAGTAGCCATGGTTTAAAACTTGAATATTTAATAAATGTTTGCTTGTTTAAACTATGGTTATCGTTGTTCCTATGATGCTTAGAGTTTTATGTTCACTCCTGTGCTATGTTGTTCTGTACCTGGTTATCATGTACTAATTGCTACTATTCCTTTCATATGCTTATGCTTTCTAGTAGTACATGTTGATGTTGGTGATGGTCTTCGGTGCATGACTGTCGTTTGTCCCGAGTACTATTTTTATGCATGTTCCATTGCATCCAGTTGATTAAATGATTGCATGATAAAAATGTGGATATGTTCTTGCATGATATTTATTGTTGATGCTAGTAGTCCTGCTATGTTTCTAAGTATTTTTATACTTGTGATGTTCATGCTAGTCGGTATGCCATGCTCAGTCAAATGTATGATTTAATTGTTGTTGATATGTTAAGAAATGATGTTGCACATCCATGTTTAAGTTGATATCATGTTCATGCATTGTATTGGCATCATGTTATTTTCATATGACTCGGCATATTGCATTCAAGTTTAACCGGACTTAATTGAACTTGAACAATTGTTGGCCGAGTCATGGTGCCACCATATCGAGCTGACCAGTGCAACCACATTTTCCTTATGTATGGGGAAGGCACTGATGGGTCTATTGTCATGCCTCTCGCCGGTGCCTCCAACTAGGGAAGGTTGGCGCACGCTACCCTGATCAGGTAGGCGGACATAAACCTTGTGGGCCTGTAGTGTTATAGCCGGCGGGTCCCCATTTGGGACCATTTATTATTTTGCCACGATGGCGGTTGTTGCCTCTGGTAGGCGGGGTACACCCAGGACTGAACCCAGTAAGGGGTGTTGGTCGGAGAGGCTGGGAGTGTGTCATGCGGTAGATCGGTTTTGTCGGAACACCATTGGTCCACCGGAATGGGAGTGCGAGGCCATGGGTTCTGTGCTGTGGGTAAAGTGGGCTACCTCTATAGTGTGTGTGTGTGTGTGTGTGTGTGTGTGTGTGTGTGTGTGTGTGTTAAATCTATCGATAGCCGCGCCCGCGGATAAGGGCCCAGCTCGTGTTGGTCACACTATGGGTCAACAGTAATGATAAGCTTAATAACAACCCCTGTTCGATGATGAGATAAGTTGGAGATGTGACCTGTGATTGATCACCGTTTGGTTATGAGGTAACCTGTCGAACCAAGTGTGGTTCGGTGAATGATCACTGTGGCATCGAGGATACTGAGTTGTTGTATATTTGTAAGAAAATTGTGGGTAAAAATCAAGCTCCTTGTGGTCATGTAATGATTACTGCGGTTTTGTTTATACCAAGCTTGATTTTATCCTGAGATGATCGTGTGATGTCCGAGGTTGGTAAGTGATGCATGTGATGGTTATGAGGTAACCGGAACAGAGTATGTTGGTGCATGATAGTGTCATCATGTTGCATGTAAGTATCGCCAGATTCATATCTTCATGCCATGCTCATATTGTTCTAGCTGTACCATGTTCATGTTGTTCATGCCATGTTGTTACGATGATCTCATGTTAATTCCTGCTTAACCTATAATGGCCATGCTGATGTTTGTCTTGAGTGCTTTTGGTTATTGTGAGCTTGCAAGTACATTCAATGTACTGACCTGGCATGTTATGCCAGTTTGCAGGTCATGCCAGATTTGATTGCTTGTTTGCCGTAGATTCCTTGTTTGTGAGCTAGGATAAGCGTTCTAGTCAGAGTCCCTGCGGAGTGGAGTTCACGACAGTCGTTGTTGTTCCGCTGCTAGAAGTTATTCCGCTGCTTCGAGTTTTTCTGCTGCTTGCATAGAGCAACAGTGGCAGGCGTAGTGTTGTCGTGCCGATGTAATTCCCTGTTATAGCAGAGCCCCTTGTACCCAAAATAGATTGTAATAAAGAGCTGATTTGTTCTATGCTAAGCAGTGCCGTATTCCAGAAGACCTCTCCTCAATATCTGTGCTAGAATACGGGGTGTTCTGGCTTCTCTGAGCCGGGGTGCCACATCGACGAATACTAAGGAGGTGGACGGGCGGTGGCTACGGGGGTGGCAGCGGCAGCGGCCGAAGAAGAGCGGCGACGGCTAGGTTAGAAGTGCGGCGACAATGCTCGAAGTAGGCAAGGAACCCGACAGCGTGACAAAGACAGACGCGGATGGTGGCATTCTTGCGCCAAGGGAGGCGGCGCGGCGCATACCACGTAGAAGTCAATGCGCAAGTATGTCATTGGACAGCGGGCCGCTGCGCTACAGCCTGAAGAGGCGACGCAACGGTAGTAGGCGAGTCGGGGTGACGACAGGAAGACCTCAGGGCGGCGGCGGGAATCGGAGTCGCGGGGACGGCCCTAAGGGGCGACATAGCGGCGGAGGCCGGGTCGGTGCAACCACGCGGACGGCCTCGGGGCGGCGGCGGAGAACGGGTATCGCAGCACCACGCCTAAAGGGGCGATGCAGCGGCGGCGCGTGAGTCCATGCACTCGCGAGGAGAACCACGGGGCGGCGGCGTTGCGGCTCGATCAGTGGAGGGGCGCATTGAAGTCGGGGACAAACTTCACGGGACCTACGGAGGCACACGCAACCGACGGGCCAGGTCGGTCGCGGGGCATAGATGAGGTGGATCGCGGTGGCGAGTGGGTGATCAAGCAAATCGCGCATGAGGTCGGGGACCCCGCTCGATGGAGGCGGGGTGGCGACGGAGTCCGATATGAAGTCGGCGATGACGGACGACAATGGACATTGTGCGGACGAGCACATCAGCACCTGGGCTGCCAAATCAGCGTCGGCGCCAGGGCAGCGAGGCCCGAGCGACCAACGTAACAGCGGCGCCCGAGGTAAGGCAGCCGAGCCGGTCCGACGCAACCAGGGATGAGGCCGCCGAGGCAGACCGCAGGGCGCCGTGGAGACTCGGCGGAGGTGGGTGGGGTGGGTCGATGGGCTTGCCGGCGCGCGTACAACGGCTATGATGGGCCGTCGCATGGCGCGAGGCCGCCAGGTCAGGACGATGTAGGTGTCCCGGTCGGAGAGGGTGGTGACGGCCGGCGTAGATCGACGAGCGGGTCGGCGCGCGGACGACGGTCGTGAGGGGCCACATGTCGCGCGAGGCTGCCGTGTCGGTGAAGAAGCCTGCCGGTCACGCCGGTGTCGGGGTAGAGTTGCACGGGATTGACGAAGGCGGCGGGCGACGCAAACCGATCAAGCATAGATCGGAAAACCAAAAAGAAAACGGCAATCAAAACAACCGGCGAGAAAGCGAAAAAAACCCTCGAGCAAGGGCTCGAAAAAAAAGACTTTCTACGGTATCCGGTAAACACGACCGACGGATGAACCCAGGGTACGGGCGTTGGTGGAATCCTTGTTGATATTGCTTGAGCCTCGTGGGCATATATATATATATATATAGGAGTACAAAGACCAGCTTGGAATACATGACAAGGCAGGAACAAATCCTAGTATATCTCGTCTTTCCTAATAATCATTATACTCAACACCTGCCATGCCGAAGAAGGCGGGAGATCACCGGAATGGGTCTTGGGGGCGGAGTGAAGTGGCTATAGTTCGGTCCGGGAACGACGGGGACAAATATATGTTGGATCAGGGTGGGCCAGCATGGGCTAGATTCGACGTGATGGACGCGCCCGAACTTTCCCATATGCGCCCAGATTTAGACTCAATACGAGGGTTGTTAGTCAGCCCTGGCGTTTGAGACCGGTACAAGGCGGCCGTCAAGGTTGAGTTTTTTTGTGCGATCAGTGACCGGAGGTAAGGGGTTGCCGTAGATGCCCTTAATAATTAATGGCATATGGTGCCACAAACACAAAAACAGTGGCCATATACAACTACTCCTAACCCTTGGCCGGGGCCAAGCGCCACTATCTGTAGCTGCAGCTGATCCTGTGAGGAGCTACCACACAGCAAGCAGCATGTCTGGTTTGGGGGCATGTGTTGCTTCGACATGCAATCAACCTGCACCATCCGGTAACCCACACCCGATTACAGTTCAAGGAGCACTACATTTCTGGTATGCGCTTACGAAGCGGCCCACATAGCAGCAAGGTACATGCGTGAGTTTTCATGGTAGGACCGGCTCTAATTGGTAGGGACTCGAGTGTGTAGTGCTCCGTCCGGACAAGACTTGCCTGCTCCCTCGACGTGTGCCCATCCGTGCTCCCGCATACGTGGCTTGATTTGATTGGAAGAAAATAAAGGCCGATCCCACCCCCTTAAAATCAGGGGGAGATGATTAGATTAGAAAAAAAAAGGGAAAAAGACACCCGTAGGATGAAGTAGGAGCACGGATGGGAGCATGGGGAGACAGCAGGCAAGCCAGATCCGCTACGTACATGTTAGCTAGGATGCATTTGTCTGTCTAGTTGCTAACCTTGGGGGACAGGTCTCGTGGCACCGCACCAGTCGGCATACCACCGCGGGCAACAGATTTTGGTGATCCGTGTAAATCTTCCCGTCTAGATCGTGTTGTCAATGTTATCGTTGCATCAACTGTACATATGCTTTTGTCCCAGGATACATTTGGCGCTACCGGTATAGTGACATTATTTCCTCTTTCCCAGGACACTGACATTTCCTCTTTCTTTCATTTTGAAATCAACAGATTTACCTCTTTGTCCGTCCCGTGTGGTGACGGTTTGCGTTTGGTCTGGAGATCACGGGGGCGATCATGAGGCGATTGAGATCTGGTGTCCGGTGCTCTAGGGTTCCTCGATCTCGCCATCCTGGATCCGTCTCTCGTTCCCGTATGTGAGTTCGTGTAGCCTCCATCCCACTCCACCATAAGCATTCCCCATGCTCCCAAAGGCGCGGGGTCGTACACCACCAGCAACCCTAGGAGGAGCAGGAGGGGCGGGAGGTAGAAGAAGATGAGAAGATGGACGGAGTTGCAGGCATGTTGAGGGGTTTGAAGTTGTCAGAGGAGGATAAGAAAGGTGTTAAAATCAGATGCGCACTAAAGGAGAAGGGGAAGGATTGGATGCTGCAGGCGGTAGGCAAGGTCATGTCGGAGAAGCTAGCCCATCCAGATGCCATCTGCCTTACCCTAGGCAAAGTCTGGTGCCCGATCAAGGGTATAGATTGCAAGGAGATAGGAGTGAATCAATTTCTGTTCACGTTCTACCAAGAGTCGGGGAAGAGGAAAGCGCATGAGGACAGGCCGTGGATGTTCGATAAATATTTAATGGTGGTGGAGGAGTATGTACCAAAGAAGCGGCCCGAAGACTATGAGTTCAATAATATCCCAATTTGGGTTAGGGTTTACAACTTGCCTCCTGGCATGATGAATGGGGACTCTGCGGAGGACATAGGCAACTTCATCGGTGAGTTTGTCGAAGCAGACACAGGAGCAGACGGGAGTGCTATAGGGAGGTTCTTGAGGGTTAAAATCCTTATGTGCATTGACAAACCACTTATGCGTGCCTTCACGTTGGAGTATGAAGATAAACAAAAGAGAGAGTATCAGTTGGAGAAAGGAGAAGTTGGTGAGAAGGGAGAAGAGGATGACAGAGAATGGTGCAGATTTGAGTACGAGTATCTTTTGGATTTTTGCTTCACCTGTGGGATCATAGGTCATGGCGACAAGGACTACTCGATCAAGATGATTAAGGGAGAGAAGCAGTAGTATGGTAGATGGCTTAAGGCTGACCTGGGCCATAGCAGAGGAGCATCGAAGGGCTTGGCCTGGACGGGTGGGGCTAGAAGTGGGGGAGGAGCCAGGAGCTATGGTTATAGTCGATCAGGAGGGCGTTCTGGAAGTGGGAGTGATAGTCTAACTTGGAGGAAAAGTGACTCTAGGTCTAGTGATGGCGGCAGGGGAAAAATGAAGGAGGAGAGGAAGTCACTAGCCCGAACAAGAAGCAAAACATTCCAAACAAAACTGGTAAACTGAGGAAGCTCGAGCTGGGGGGTGGCAAGGTGTAGACGCCAGAAGAAGAAGCATGCAAGGGAGATAGCATTGGTGCCCGCGTGGAGGCTGGTAGCAAAGATGCGGTAATGGCTATGGGAGAGGTGGGACACACTCTGAACACGACTGCTGCTATGAGCCAGAAGTACAAAGATAGTGAGCATAAGGGGCAAGGTGGCCCGAGGAAGAGCCCGGGGGGAGGCGCTTTAAAAAGAAAGGGAGGGATCGGCCATTGGTGGAGAATAATAAGGAGAGGGAAGCGATACTAGGGTTGAAGAGAGGGAGGGTGGATGAGGATGGAGAGAAGGATGGGAAGAAGGGAAGGAGGACCGAGGAGGGTATTGTTGTGGGAGAGGAATCTTACACCCATGATGGGGTGACACTTGACGCAGAATCGGCCGGGCTGTCCATGCAGCCCCGCCGAGCACAATGAAACTCATCGGCTAGAACTGCCGAGGTTTGGGAAATGGCTTGGCAGTTCGTAGCCTCCTCGAGCTGGGGAGGGTGGAGGAGCCCGATGTTCTTTTTCTGGCGGAGACAAAGATGTCAGTGGAGGAGTTCGATAGGTTTAGGTGGATGATAGGAATGGCACACATGACAGCATGGAGTTCGGAGGGGACGAGTAGGGGGTAGCTTTGTTTTGGCGGTGAGAAGTGGACGTGTCGCTGAGATCGTATGGCAGGAGGCATGTAGACGTGGATGTTAAGGAGGGGGGTGGCAGGGTGTGGAGACTGATGGGGGTATACAGCGAGTCTACTTCTTTACCAAAAGTTGAGACATGGAGAATGCTGAGGCTTCTAGGCCAACAACACCAGAGTAACCGACCCTGGTTATGCTTGGGAGACTTCAACGAGATTCTGTCATGGGATGAGAAGGTGGGAGGGGCTGTTTGGCCACAACGACTTATAGACAACTTCAGGCATGCACTGGAATCATGCGAGCTCTCTGATCTCAGATATGAGGGCGATAAGTTCACCTGGAGAAACCACAGTAGGGAGGTAGACACATACATCTGTGAGAGGCTTGATAGAGCTGTGGCTAATGCTCGGTGGTGCCAGTGGTTCCTGGAGTTCACTGTCCTCAATGGTGCCCCTAGTCACTTGGATCATAGGCCGGTCATTGTATGTACCCAAGGAGAAAACAAAATGGGACCGGGGGCGATCGAGGGCTTCGGTTTGAGGCATGATGGCTAAAGGAGGAGGGGTGCAGTGAGCAGGTTCAAGCTGCTTGGGAGGAAGGATGTATGAAGGGAAGCGGGGGTGTCTTTGTTGGCTTGAGGTGTTTAGCAAAGAGGATGATGACTTAGGGTAAGGAGGTGGCCAGAGAGGTGGAGGAGTGGTTGAAACAGACCCGTCGTGCTTTAGAAACAACTATGAGGGTGAGTGAAGAGAAAGTACGGGAGGAAGAAAAACTCAGATGCCAGGTAGAGAAGTTAGAGGAGAAGAAGAATATTAAGGCAAAGAAAAGATCACATGTGTCTTGGTTGAAGTATGCTAACAGAAGCACACGTTACTTTGTGGTCGTGGCTTCATCAAGGAGGAAATCGAATAGGGTGAAGAAGCTGAGGAGGGAGGATGGAACGGATGTGAAGGAAGGGGAGGAACTTAAGAATTAGGTTTGTTCTTATTTTCAAGAGCTATTCTCATCGGCCCAAGGGAACCGAACCACAGAGCTTATTGATAAAGTTCAACCCCGTGTTACTAATGCTATGCGAGACATCCTTGAGGCGGAAGTGTCACGAGAGGAAGTGAAGGCAGCACTTGACCATATAGGCGATCTCAAGGCACCTGGACCGGACAGTATGCCATCCATTGTGTACAAGAAACATTGGCATTTCATGGGGGATAAGGTGGTAGAGGAGGTGCTCTCAGTCCTAAACGGTGGAGAAATGCCAGAGGGGTGGAATGACACTTTGGTTTTCTTAATCCCTAAAGTTAAATCTCCTCGTAGGATCAACGATCTCAGGCTGATAAGCTTGTGCAACATGGTCTATAAGTTGGTGTCCAAGGTCATCTCTAACCGTCTTAAGTTGGTGCTCCCGGATATCATTTCTGACAATCAAACTGTCTTTCTGCCGGGGAGGCTGATTACGGACAACGTCCTTATTGCATATGAGATGTCACACTTCTTGATGAATAAGAACAAAGGAAAGGAAGGTTTTGCTGAAGTGAAGGCGGATACGAGTAAAGCCTATGACCGCATCGAGTGGAACTTCTTGCGGGCTATGCTTGTCAAGCTCGGGTTTGAGGCTCGTTGGATTGACTTGGTAATGAATTGTGTCACTACTATCAAATACCAGATCAAGATTAATGGAGGACAAACGGCTCAGTTTACCCCATCTCGAGGCTTCCGGCAAGGAGATCCGATCTCGCCATACCTGTTTGTCATTTGCGCGGAAGGATTATCATCTCTGCTTCATGATGCCGAAGCCTCTGGTAAGGTGAGCAGAGTTAAGCTCTGCCGGACAGCACCGGTCGTCTCCCACCTACTGTTCACCGGCGATTCAATGTTCCTGCTCAAGGCCAAGCAAGAGGAAGCCCAAGCACTGCGAGACATCTTGGATCTCTATGAAAACTGCTCCGGACAGTGCATTAACTTGGAGAAATCGGCAGTTATGTTTAGTCCGAACACGGGGAGTGAGGTAAAAGATGCTGTGAAGGATACCCTTCAGATTTAGAGTGAAACATGGAAATAAAAATACTTGGGACTGCCGGCTCATGTTGGAAAATCCAGGGAGAAGGCCTTTGCGTTCGTCAAAGGGGCTATGGCGGGCAGAGTATATGGGTGGAAAGAAAAGCTTATAACTAAACTAGGAAAAGAGGCATTGGTCGCCACGGTAGCACAAGCCATACCAACATTTGCTATGTCGTGTTTTTACCTCACTAAGTCTTTTTGCGAGGAGCTTAGTTCACTCATAGGTAATTACTGGTGGAGCTAGCAAGACAAAGAGAACACCACCCATTGGATAGGCTGGAAGAAGCTCACTTTACCCAAGGCACAGGGGGGACTTGGCTTCTTTGACATGCATGGGCTTAATCTGGCTATGCTTTTGAGGCAGATCTGGAGGCTCATTCAATCCCGAGGGGCCTTGTGTGCTCGTATCCTGAAAGCTCGTTATTTCCCGAACGGTTCTCTCCTTGATGCAAACCCTAGAGAGGGGATTTCATACTCATGGAGAAGTTTGCTTCATGGCCTGGATCTTTTTCGAGAGAGCTATATCTGGAGAATAGGTGATGGGACAGGGGTTAAAATTTGGAATGACCCGTGGTTACCTCGCCCGTGGTCTCGGGGTGTCATTACACCACGTGGAGGTAGCCTGTTGGAATGGGTCAGCAACCTCATTGATCCTGCTACCGGCACCTGGGACGAACAACTCGTACGGGATACCTTTTGGATTGATGATGCAAACCATATTCTGCAGATTCCATTGAGGGATGGTGCCCAGGACTTTATTGCATGGCACTATGACATGAGGGGCATTCATTCTGTAAAGAGTGCATATAAACTACAAGTCCAGCTTGAGAGGACGATGAAGGACGGAGGTGCAGGAGGGAGCTCAACCAGTCCAGGAAACCTGAATGAGGTCAAAGATGATTCATGGAGAAGGCTTTGGAAGATGCCGTGCCCACGCAATATCCAGATGTTCGCTTACAGAATAAAGCACCACTCCCTTGCTTTAAGAACAAATGTTGCCAGGAAAGGGATTCCTATTGCTGACACGAAGTGTCTTTTCTGTGCGCGCGCTGATGAGGACGGGGCTCACCTATTCATCAAGTGCAAAGCAGTGAAAGGAGTGTGGAGGGAGCCCGCACTCGAGGGGGGGCGTGCGCAGTTGGAAAGGATCGGGTCCGTGCATGCAATACTCGACCTTTTGCGGGGGCTAGATGAAAATAAGCGTCTCCAAATCCTCACCTTTTGGTGGCTGTGGTTGTCCAATAGAAACAAGCTCAGACAAGGAAAGCTGCCATTGTCGGCCCAGGTTGTAGCTCGGCAGACGAGGGCAAATGTGCTGGAGTATTGGGAAATCTTCCGACAGCCTGCGGTCAAACAACAACCGGACAACTGGAGGCCACCGGTGGGCGCCGAGTACAAAATCAATGTAGATGGATCCTTTGTGCCGGGTGAGTACCATGCAGGCTGGGGCGTCGCAGTGAGGTTGAAAGATGGAACACTGGTGTGCGCCCGTGCCGGCAGATAGGAGCACACCGACGCGTTCGCCGTGGAAACTTTTGCTATGTCACAAGCAATCAACACGGCAGCAGACCTCGGCATCGTTCACCTTGAGCTGGAGATAGATTCGCAACTTCTGGCCGAAGCTCTGGACCTGCAAAGAGTGGACTCCTCGGCGTATGCAGCTGTCATTGAGGACATGAAGTACCAGCTTAAACTTTGGTTCTCCAAATTTACTATCATTGTTTGTAGACGCTCTGCGAATTCTGTAGCCCACGAACTTTCCACTATCGGCCGTGGGTCTGACCCTAACCATTTCATGGAATGGGAGTCCGATGTACCCGCCCAAGTGGGTGTTTCTGTCTTGGGCGATATGCCTAAGCTCATTTAAGTAATAAAGCTATGCTTTGCTCTCAAAAAAAAAAGAAATCAACGGATTGACATTTCCTCTTGAAAAATAATTCCCTTTTAGTTTTAATTTAGAAAAATATCAAGTTGATAGAACTACAAAGAGTTCAAGTCCTCCACTCTTTGTATCAAGGCCGCACACATCCAACAAAACCACAAGTTGAGAACTTCTAAAAAAAACTACAAGCTGAGAACCAACGGAATAAACATACCTGGTGATAACACAAAATTCTCCCAACACATACTTGTATGGTTATATGTCAGTCACCCAAGTGAAAAGTCGAGAATCAGAAAACCGATCACCTCTATGGCTAGATCTGGTCACCAGTTTGTCGTTGCATCTACTGTATATATGCTTTTGTCCTAGCATATATTTGGCGCTATGAGCATATTGACATTTAATTTCGTCTTTCCGCAAACAGTGACATTTCCTCTTCCTTTATTGACATAAGCAAAGTGACGCTTCCTTTTGAAAAATAATCTCCTTTTATTATTGGTTTCGAAAATTATCAAGCTGAAAGAACTAGGAAGTGTTCAAGCCCTAAGTTCTTTGTATCAAGGATGCACATATAGCCAACAAAACTACAATCTGAGAATCAATGGAATAAACCCGGCGATAAAACACAGTTTTGCTAAGTTACAAGAGGAAGTGAAACGTCTGTTGAGTATATTGATTCATTAGGAAACATAAGATAGACTAGGATTTGTCCTGCCTTGTCTTGTACTCCAAGTTGGTCATTGTACTCCTATATATATGTCCACGAGGCTCAAGCAATACAACGAATAATTCCATCAATCTTCTCTCTCTTCTAACATGATATCAGTTTCCGGGTTCTAAAACCTAGCCGCCGCCACTTCCGCACACGCGCGCCGCCCCCGGGGCGGTCGGCCTCCATGACCGCCGCCGGGGCGCGCCACCCGTATCTAGGGTTCATCCGCCGGTCATGTTGACCGGCTGCCCTAGAGAGTCTTTTTTCGATCCTTTGATTTGGGTTTCTCTCTCTCGCCGGTCGCTTTGATAGGCGCGTTTTCCTTTTTGATTTTCCGATCTATACTTGATCGGTTTGCGTCGCCCGCCGCCGCCGTCGACACCCCGCGCCTCTACTCCGGCACCGGCGCGACCGGCCGGCTACTTCACCGACCCAGCGGCCTCGCGCGACAGGCGGCCCCTCAAGGCCGTCGTTCGCGCGCCAGCACGCCCGTCGCCCTGTGCCGGCCGTCACCGCCCTGCTCAGATCGGGATACCTGCATCGCCTACACCCGGCGGCCTCGCGCCACGCAGCGCCGCTACCGTTGTGACTGCGGCGGGATGTTGACTATATTGGTTCATTAGGAAACATAAGATAGACTAGGATTTATCCTGCCTTGTCTTGTACTTCAAGTTGGTCATTGTATTTTTATATATATGCCCAGGAGGCTCAAGCAATACAACGAACAATTCCACCAATCCTCTCTTTCTTCTAACTACGTCGAGAAACAGAAAGTCCATCACCTAAGTCCCAAACACATTCTTGTATGGTTTTTAATTTGCATCATCGTAGGAGGCGATCAGATAAACACGGGCGCGGAGGCCACAAGCACGCCGGAGGGAATGCCACCCACGACCTTGCCCTGTCATCCAAAGATATAGACCGTGAGCCATGGCGGATGTAGGCACTAGCAAAGGGAGATAGGAGCTGGAGAGGGTGAGGATGTGGAAGCGGCCAATGAGTCCGGTGACGGTGCCTCTAGGCTGGTGGACAAGATTTGGCGACGGTCCCAAGTTGCTGCGAGGGTGTTGTCGGCGTGCCTCTTCTCGTATTATTGTATACACGGAAGGGAATGTGTGAGAGAAAACGTGATGCCTTATGCGGGTTCTTGATGATGTGCATGATACACTTCGAAGGTTATATGAATGTTAAAGATGTAGGGTTAGAAATGTAAAATGCACCGACTCGAATCTTGAGTGTTGAGGGCCGTTGCATAACCAGGGGATGGATTTCCCACTTTTGCCGCAGTAACATCAACTATACTCACAAATTAAGGGGACTTGTTTCTGTATGGTACATCACCAAGAGCACAAAACTAAAGCAAGTACCTGCAGCAGAGAGACCCAACGGTGTAGATCCTATTAGTGTCACCACTTAGAGCAACTCCAACACGCCGGCCCAAACGGACAAAGCTTTTTTCCGCTTTTGATCCGTTTGGGTCGGCTCGACGAACAACCATATTCACTTTTGCGTTTGGGTCGACGCTTGTGCCCAGCGCTGGCCCGAACCCTTTTTTGTGCTTGCGCTAAAAGAAACATTGCTGTCAACATCTCAAAAAATAAAAATGTTAATTAAGCATTAATGTCGGCCACAAAGGCCAGCGAGAGTCCACGAGTCCACTTTTACATTAACTAAAACATTAAATAAATCAAAACTACAAGGATGCGCGCTGCCCTAGGCATCCTCGACGTCGTTGTTGAGGCCGGTGAGGTCGATGAGCGTTGGCGTCGGGCCAGCCCTAGGGAATGTCGTCGAGCAGGCTTGACCGACGTCATTCCCTGCGGGCTGTCCCGCCGCCGGCTGGGCTGGCCCAGCGCGGGCAAGGCGTTCCTCCTCCGCGTGGCGCTCCAGCATCTCGAAGTACTCGCCCTCGCGGCGCTCCTCGGCCAGCCTTCGTTGCCCCCATTGCTCGAGGCAGGCTCGCTCTTGCGCTGGTGTCGCCCTCATCCAGATCAATGGCACGCTGACCCACTCATGCACCGCCCGGTCCATGTGTAGCGCTCGACCGGGGCCGGCTCCGGCTCCGGCTCGGCCTTGAGGGGACAGCGGCCTCAACGATGGCACGATGCAGACGTCGGCTGTGGAGAGCGCTGTGGCCTCCGCCATGCGCGCCTGGTACGCCTCCTCCTCCTCCTCCTCCTTGCGCCGCTCCTCCTCATCGCTTCACGAAGGACTGCCGCCAGCGTCGCCTGGTAGGCGGCCTCCTCCTCCTGGTCTTCATTGTGCACGATGTGGGGCGGCAGCGAGGAGCCATGCCGCACGTCGCAGACACTGCGCCTCCTGGCCTCCTCATGCTCGAAGGGGAACAACTGCTCCCAAGCGGGAAAGTCGAACGAGTAGGTGGGATCACAGAAATGCTCCGGCATCAACAGCTACCGCCGGCGCTGCACCTCCTCCGCATGCGCCCTCTTCGACCGCGGCGCCGCCGGCACTTGGATCCTCTTCGGATCCAAATGTCAATCGTGTGGCAGCGTCATGTCGAGGTAGGGGAAGGGGATGCGGTGCTCCCAGTGCCAGTTCGCCTGGTGCACTGGGACGGTGATGCGCTGCCTCGGCCGTCGGGGAGACGTGTGCGGAGGCGGGGGGAGCGCACAGGAATGGCCGGCGGGGGCCTTGCCCTTGCCCTTGTCGGAGAAGAAGCCCATTGTGGTGGCTAGGGTGTGTCGCCGACGGGGAAGCACAGGTGGTGGCGAGATGGGGACGGGGGCTTCTGGAAGAGGATGTGGATGACTCCCACCGCATGCTCGGATTAAAAAAGGCCGACCGCAGTTTCTGACGCGTGGGCCTGAAGTGGGTGGTCGACATTGAAAGTGCGTTATACCGACTAGAGGGGGGTGAATAGGCGATTTTTATGAATTCTTCACTGAGAAATTTGCTGGTGAGGAAATTCCTAAATGAAGAACTACTAGCAGCGGAATAAGTACTCGGAAAGGAACATAACAGAACACAAGCATAGTCATCATGATGAAATGAAGATAAGCACAAAGTACAGAAAGTGAAAATACAGGATAACACAAGATGAAGACGGACAGACTGAAGAAATTGAACTGAGGAAATTGAGAAAGTCTTCAGTCAAAGTCTTCAAACAGATATGAACAGGCACACAACAACATGCTTGAGGAAATGATAGAGTTGAGGAGATAGAACCAGTTAGCTCGGTGAAGACAATGATTTGGTAGACCAGTTCCAACTGATGTCTCAGTTGTACATCTGGTTGGAGCGGCTGAGTATTTAAACTCGAGGACACATAGTCCCGGACACACAGTCCTCACCGTATTTTCCTTGAGCTAATGTCACACAGACCTCGCCCAATCACTCGTGGTAAGTCTTCAGGTGACTTCCGAACCTTCACAAACTTGGTCACTCGGCGATCCACAATTCCTCTTGGATGCTCTAGACCTTGACGCCTAACCGTCTGGAAGAAGCATAGTCTTCAAAGGAAACAAGCGTCGGATCCACGCAGGATCAATCTCTTCAGTGATGTGCAATCACTTTGGGTTTGTAGGTGTTGGAGTTTGGGTTTTCCTCACTTGATGATTTTCGTTCAAAGTCCTCGGAGGATGGGTTGCTCTCAAATGACAAGTGACAGTTTCTCTCGGAGCAGCCAACCAGCTAGTGGTTGAAGGGGACGGCTATTTGTAGCCTAGGGAGCAGCCCGACATGATAAGACATAAATGCCCTTGTCTGATATGACCGTTAGGTGGGTAGATATTTTGGAACCGCTGGCGTATACCATAGCAACGGTCGGAATTTTGACTATCAAAATCCTCAGGGCTATCATGTTCCTCACTATGTAGGAAATTCACTCTAGTGAATTCCTAACTCCTCAGTCAGAACAAATTCCTCAGAGACCAGAAGAACTTCGTCTCTGTCACTGAAGAATATGACTGAACTGTAGGATTTTGAGTTGAGCATCACATGGAAAATTTTCCTTAGTATTTCCTCGACCCTCTTTAACAGTACGGTGTTTCCTATGACTCAAGAAAGAGAAAATGAAACTATAAAAACAAAAGTCTTCACGCTTCATGTTCCTCAAATGAATACCAAGTCTTCAAGGTCACACCAATTTCTTCACTTTCAAAGTCTTCAGAAATCCAAAGTCTTCAGTCGAAGAACTTCATTTTTAGGGGTCGACTTTCTCTGTAAATATCAAACTCCTCATAGACTTATATACTTGTGTACACTCACAAAAACATCAGTCCCTTAACCTATAAGTCTTCAATACACCAAAATCACTAAGGGGCACTAGATGCACTTATAATCTCCCCCTTTTTGGTGATTGATGACAATATAGGTTAAGTTTTCAACGGGATAAATATATGAATTGTAAATACTGATATTGAGGAATTTGATTGCAAGATATAGAAGAACTCCCCCTGAAGATCTCCCCCTATATAGTGAGGAATTTGCTTTTGAAGCAATGCCCACTTTAAGAGTATAATCATGGAGATCTCCCCCTATATCTTGTAATTCATACACACATTTGATATATATAATATGAAGAATTTGAAATGCATGATGAAATATGGTGACTGGTGTAAGTCAGCATACATGCATTAACATTAATGAGGAATAAGCATGTAGAAGAACACCTCAAAAGTATCAGGTCACCATAGAGTTTAAGATTACAACTCGATCCAGCAAAGTCATCAGAAGAACGAGAGTTGTAACTTAAAAAAAACGCCCATATAAGATAGACTCGCTTGAAGACTAACTCAAATTTCTCCCCCTTTGTCATCGAATGACCAAAAGGGTTGAAACTGAGGACTAACGCCCCTGAAGAATATCATGAAGATGGAGGAGCGCCAACGTCGTCAGGGTCTTCAGTCATTGTAGGGCCTGCTGCAGTGTCGTCCAAGTCTTCATGCTCGTCCGTGGTGCATGATGAAGAATATGAGCTGGCCACCAAGGGAGGAACCTTGACCTTCTTGTATCTCTTCGGAGGAGGAGTAGACCAGTCAAAGTCTTCCTTGAAGCCCATTTGCTTTAGATCTTCTTCCCCATAAAGATGTGACAGAATAGCCCGGGTGCGATCAAACACTTCATGGAGGTAGTAGTGGTTTTTCTTCACTTCATTATGTGTGGAAGTCATGTTGTGAAGAATAGAGCCAAACTGACGCTTAACCCACTAGTGATTGCGATCCACCTTCTGGTGAAGACTGATAAGCAGTCCACGGTCAGTCATCACACGAGAAGCAGTGGCTTGAGGACTTGACTTGGTAGCATTGGCAGCAGAATCATGTGTGGTAGAGTCATCATTGGTGGAGTAGGATGCAGATTTGCGGAACTGACCATCCAATGGACGAATGCCTTCATCGATCACAGCTGGTGACTTGCCCTTCTCATCAGATGAGGAAATTGTCCGCTTGAGGACTTCAATAGGGGGCAAGTAGCTGAGGTGATTCTGAAAATCTGCCTTGTAGTTGAGTGAAGACCTTGTTCTGAGGAATCTCATGATCCACGGCGTGTAAGGCTTTAGCTCAAATGGTGAAAGTGCAACATTTGCCAGAGTCCTCATGAAGAAATCATGATAATTTATGGGAATGCCATGCATGAAGTTGAAAAGCATGTTCTTCATCATTCCGATAATTTCTTCATCGGATGAGTCATGGCCTTTGATGGGACTCATGGTCTTCGTCAGAATGCGGTAGATGGTTCTGTGCACATAGAGCAATTCCTTCACGAGGAATTTGTTCCTTGGAGCTTGTCTTGGCTTCAGCGACTTCATGAGCACTTGCATTTAGTGATCAGTGAGTTCAGGCTCATCATACAGACAACGAGCACCGTCAGGTGGAGGACTGATTGGTAAGGCACGAAGCAATTCAGAGGCTGGTGCCTTGTAATGAGTGTTTTCAGTCATCCAGTCCAACACCCACGAGTTGACATCAGCAGCATCGCCTGTGATATGCAAAGTTGCGTAGAACTGAAGAATAAGCTCTTCATGCCAATCAACGATGTCAGAGCAGAAATTGAGCAAGCCAGTGTCATGAATCATGCTTAGATCTTGAGAGAAGCAAGGCATGGATTCCATGTCCACATGAGGAATATGCTCATGATCGAAGACTTTGTCCTTGTTGTAAAGCACTGAGGAATAGAAGTTGGCCCGGCTGGCAGTCCAGAAACGCTTCCTTCTGAGACGAGCATTGTCATAGGGGTTGAATTTCGTGAAGAATACGTGCTCGCCAAAGAAATCATCAACCTTGAATTTTTGCTTCTTGGAGAAGGGATCCTTTCGCTTGGGCTGAGGAGTGTCAGTCAATTGCAGCACTACTTCAGGAATCGCAATCTCAGGTTCCTCAGGCTGAGGAATTTCAGGGTCTTCAGCAGCTTCAGCTTGGGTCGTCAATTCTTCATTGACAATTTCTTCGGCACTAGTGGCTGGAATTTCTTCATGAACACTTGGGGTTGCATGAGGTTCTTCAGATCCCAGATGCACTTCAGTGGCGGCAGGGGACTGAGGAATAGCTTGAAGGGGAGTGAACATTGGAGAGTTGGGTTGTTGATTGTCCCAAAATTCATCATTGAGCACAGGAGTGGTACAGCCAATGTCCACATCCTCCTCTTCAATTTCTTCAACACCTGTCTCTTCAGCAGTAAACTGAGGCAAAGGTGAGGAAATGACTGGGGTTGAAGGAATCTTATCCACTTCAATTTCTTCATCCAACTGCTCTGACCAAGCAGCAGAAGGAGTTTCTTCATCAGATTGATCAGGAATCACATAATTATCACCAAATGGAAGAAGGTCCTTTGATGGCATTGATGAGACTGGAACGACATCAATTGGATTATCAATTGTACTCATCAGAGTCTTCGTCTTCTTCGGAGCTGAAGAATTTGAAGAAGTTGATGCCTTACTTTTCTTCACAACTGCACGTTCTGCAGCCTTGGTCTTCTTCGCATCTAATGCAGATGGAAGGATCGGAGTTGGTGTAGGCACAGGAGGTCCAGAGGACTTTGGTTCATTTTCATCAGGCACAACTGATGTAGTTCTCCTGATTTGTTCACTTTCTTCAGGCGCACCGCTAGTGGATGACTGACAATATCTTCAGCGGCTGGAATGGAGAGCCCTGGCGCTCTCATTTTCTTCAGCAGCCTGATTGTCATAAGTGGTGCTGGCATTTTCTTTAGTAGGCTGAGCAGATGCCTCAGCCTGAGTAACTTCAACGTGCACAGCTGGAGCAGCACTTGAAGTGAACTTGTTCGTCAGATTGACGAAACGCACCTTGGCGCCCTTCCAATCAGCATAGTAGCGATCAAATTCATCGCTCAGTTGTTTGATTTCCTCTTGCAAAGCAAGGAGCTGATCAGGAGTGAGAGTGAGGACATTGTCCTTGAGGTAGCGCTTTTTCTTGTACTGCACTTTCTTCAAACTTCTGCCTTGTTCAAAATTCCATTTTTCCTCCTCAATGAAGGCAGTGAGAACATGACTTTGACCAGGAGTGAGGTTCATCTCCGACAAAGGTGTGTTAGGATCCTTGTGCCACAGGTCAATGTAGTCAAGGATCAACTTTGGATCCAGCATCAGCGGCACATTGCTGCCTTTGGCTCTAGTGGCCCTGGATTGCCTGTTTCTGATGATTTCAGCGAGTTCTTAATCATCAGCCTCATCATCATCATCGGGCACTTGGAAAGTGCCTTGCTTCTTGTGAGGACTTCGTCGAAGACCTCGTCCAGTAGTGGCCTTTTTCTTCAGCAGTGAGGGACCAGCCGAGGAAGTTCGAGCAACTGAGGGGCTTGCAGATGCTCCTGAGGCAATAGAGAAGCCTTGAGTCCTTTGGCACGTGGCGAGATGCACAGGTGACGAGGATTTTGTTGGAGCAGCTGAAGACTTTGACGGAGGAGCTGAGGACTTTGGAGGAGCAGTCTGAGAAATTTGCCGTGAGGGTCTTGAAGAATCTAGCCTTGATGGCATAGCAGAGGAGCTTGGCTGTGAGAGCATTGAAGGTGAAGCACTAGACTTGTGCGTAGGCTTCTTGTGCATTGCCTTCTTGGGAAGACTAGCAGAGGCAGCAGCAGCAGCAGAGTCTGCATTGAATTTCTAAATTGCTTCCTTTGCTTGCTTTGCCAATTTGGCCTGGCACTTTGCCCATTCATTAGGATAGTCCTCACCGCGCTTGAGGCTGGTGGGATCTGCCAACTGGCCTGGTGCCAACGGAGGTCTTGGGCATGGAGGGTTGAGTGCGAATTTCTTCATGTACTTGGGAGCGACATATCTGCACTCCCTCCATTCTCGTGCCCATCTCTTCTCTATCCTTTGTATGCGCACTTTGCGCTGATTCTTGTCCTCTTTGCCGAATTTGGCTTCATCAGGTGTGCAGTAGTCCTTATATATGTCCTCAGGGATTTCAAACATAGTATTGACCTCAGGCCTCTTTCCTCCCTTCTGCGGCCTTTTTTCACCCATTTTCTTCAGCTGAGGAATATGAACATTTGAAGTTTCTGAAGAGGTATGCAACTTTTCTTCGAGGAACGCTGCAAATGAGTTAAGTTGATGAGAACCTAGTGATTCAGCAGCGAACATTTGTACCTGTGAATAGAGTATAGTTGTGAGGAATTTGGAGAGGTCATATGCGTTCTCAGAAGGTTTTTCAAAAAGAATATGTTTTGAGGAATTTGACCAGATGAGTCTTGAGGAATTTCACTAAGCGTTCTTTGTCTTAGGTTCCAGAGTTGTATAGATTGAAAATCCACAAAATTGAGGAATCTTGAAGAAAAGCATTGCTTAGAGAAACGAATCAAGAGCAGATGACATGTGAGGTGTTAATGTGCGTGAAGATTTGAAGAATAAACACTTTTCGAAGATTTTCAAGAAAACTTGAGAATCAAAGCGAGCAGTTAAAAGTAACTTTTAATTACTCGAAGTGAAGAACACGATGAACTGGGAAGAACAGAAGTGAAGTTCGTCAGTTCAGATCTTCCACGACATAACTCGGTAGAGGAAGACGGCTACGGCGGCGGCGGAGTGAAGAAATCCGCAACCGGTGCGAGTACGACGGCGATGAGGTCGAGGCAGTGAAGCTCTTTCTCACCAGAAATGATGAAGTAGCGGCGGCGCTAGGGTTCTGGGAAGCTCAAGCGGAAGAGAGAGCGCGAGCGAGGTGAAAGTGAAGTGAGGAAGAGACAGGGGTATTTATAGAGGGAGTGAAAAACTGTTCAACCGAGGAAATCAGACGAACATGCCCCTTACCTCTTCTCATTCACTTGACATGTGTCACCCACGTACTGAGAGGTGACGATTGTGTAGGATCATGGGTGAATAGATAAGTATTTGTCGTGAGAAGCGGAACAGTTTGAGCGGCAAAGCCGAAAATTTAGATAAGATAAGTTAAAACTTCTGTTCGCAATTTCTTCAGCTGTCAAGGACACAGTGAAGAATTTGAACGAGTTTCAAAATAGAACGCATATGAGGAATTTGTGAATAGATTGGGTTGAGTTTAGCATAGAGGGGAAAGAGGTCCGATCACATTCACTTAGCAGAAGAAATCAACTTGAAGAAATAACAATAGGTGAATGCTGTAGAGGACATAAAACTCATATATATATATATTCAAATGAAGAACAACACCGGAAAGAGCGAAGACAATGCAAAGTTGAAGAATATGAAAAACTGACAAATTTCACAAACGAAGAAAAACTCAAATTGAAGATTTTCAACTTTGAGTGGTGGCGTAACCCACCGTATAAGAAAGCTGATTTTAGACACCGCGTACAACTGTCGTAGGGCTCTGAGAATCAATTTCTTCATTAATTTCTTCACACTTAGAGGGTTAGTCTTCATTGATTGAAGAAAAATGTTACTTTGTTTGTTGCGCATCTAAGTCATCAAGTCAGCATAAGTGTTAGGATGTGTGTCCATTTCAGAGAACATTCGAAGATTCTAAGATATTTAGCTCACACTGCAACTTGCTAAATCTCTTCTCATCCAAGGGCTTAGTGAAGATATTGGCCAATTGATCTTTAATGCTGACGTGATCGATGGAGATGTCGCCCTTCAACACATGATCATGAAGAAAATAATGATGAATCTGGATGTGCTTTGTCTTCGAGTGCTGAACTGGGTTATGAGCAATCTTGATAGCACTCTCATTGTCGTAGTAGAGAGGAACATTCTTCATGTTGATGTCATAATCCTTGAGTGTTTGCTTCATTCATAGTAATTGAGCACAGCACGATCCAGCAGCAATGTACTCAGCTTCTGCAGTGGAGAGTGATACGCAGTTCTGTTCCTTCGAGGACCAACAGACCAAAGATCGTCCGAGGAAATGGCATGTGCCTGATGTTGACTTGCGGTCCACGCGATCGCCAGCATAGTCAGAGTCTGAATATCCAATGAGATCAAATGAAGACCCCTTGGAATACCATAATCCAAGTGTTGGTGTATGAGCTAAGTATCGAAGAATATGCTTCACATCCTTATGGTGTGATTCCTTCGGTGTAGCTTGAAATCGGGCACACATGCAAACACTAAGCATAATATCCGGCCTAGATGCACATAGGTACAATAAAGAACCAATCATGGAGCGGTATACCTTTTGATCGAAGTCTTTACCATTTTCATTAGTGCATAGATGGCCATTTGTGGGCATTGGAATTTTGACCCCTTTGCAATCTTGCATGCCGAATTTCTTCAATACGTCCTTGAGGTATTTCTCCTGAGGTATGAATATTCCATTGTGCTGTTGACGAATTTGAAGATCTAAAAAGAATTTCAACTCTCCCATCATAGACATTTGATATTCTTCACTCATCATAAAGGCAAATTCATCACTGTAGCATTGGTCAGTACAGCCGAAAATGATATCATCAACATATATTTGGCACACAAACAATTCATCATCATAAGATTTAGTGAAAAGAGTTGTGTTGAGTGAACCGGGTTTGAAGCCTTTCTTCATGAAGAATTCCTTCAAAGTATCATACCACACCTGAGGGGCTTTCTTGAGGCCATACAGGGCCTTGTTGAGTCTGAAGACTTTGTCGGGATTCTTTGGATCTTCAAAACCTGGGGGTTGAGCAACATATACTTCTTCCTCAAGCTTACCATTGAGGAATGCACTTTTCACATCCATTTGATATAAAGTGATATTATGATGGTTAGTGTAAGCAAGTAATATGCGAATAGCCTCAAGTCTAGCAACTGGTGCAAAAGTTTCATCGAAATCAATACCCTCAACCAGTGTGTAGCCTTGAGCTACATGCCGTGCCTTATTCCTCACCACAAGGCCATTTTCATCTTGCTTGTTGCGGTAGATCCATTTTGTGCCAATGATGTTGTGCCTGCGAGGATCTGGACGTTTGACCAGTTCCCAGATGTTGTTGATCTCGAACTGATGTAATTCTTCTTGCATTGCTTGAATCCACTCAGGCTCCAGAAATGCTTCATCTACCTTAGTGTGCTCTGTGATAGAGACAAAAGCAAAGTGCCCACAAAAGTTATATAAATGTGAAGCCTTTGAGAGAGTGAGAGGACCTGGTGCACGAATATCATTGATTATCTTCTCGACTTGCACTTCGTTTGCAATGCGAGGATGAGTGGGTTGTCTTCGAGGAATTTGATCTGCATTTTCTTCAGGAGCATTTTCCTCAGCACCATTTTCATCAGGTGCGCCAGCTTGATGTTCATCACGTTCTGGAATGAATTCTTCAGTAGATTCTTCAGTAGGAATGACATCCTCAGTGGCTTTGAACTTGATAGAATCCTCAGGTGCTGGTTCATCTATCACAGAAGGTAGGTGCTCTCTTTGCGAGCCATCAGTTTCATCGAACCGCACATCTACAGTTTCAACAACCTTTTGAAGAACGTTGTTGAAGACTCTGTAGGTGTGCGAGTCCTTTCCGTAACCAAGCATGAAACCATCATGTGCTTTTGGTGCAAATTTAGAATTGTGATGTGGATCTCTAATCCAACATTTAGCACCGAAGACTTTGAAGTAACTTACATTGGGTTTCTGGTCAGTGAGGAGTTCATAAGCAGTCTTCTTGAAGAATTTGTGAAGATATAGTCTGTTAATGATGTGGCAAGCAGTATCAATTGCATCAATCCAGAACTGACGAGGTGTTTTGTATTCGTCAAGCATAGTGTGAGCCATTTCAGCGAGGGTTCTGTTCTTGTGCTCCACAACGCCATTCTGCTGAGGAGTATAAGGAGCAGATAACTCATGAGTAATACCAAGTTCATCAAGATAGCCATCAAGATCGGAATTCTTGAACTCAGTCCCATTGTCACTTCTGATGTGTTTGATCTTCACAGCAAAGTTGGTTGAAGCCCTCGAGGAAAGTCGTTTGAAGACTTCCTGCACTTAATGTTTGTAAGTGACAATGTGTACCCATGTGTAACGAGAATAATCATCAACAATAACAAAGCCATATAGAGATGCATCATTCGTCACAGCAGAATAATGATTAGGACCGAAGAGATCCATGTGAAGCAATTCAAATGGTCGAGTGGTAGTCATGATAGTCTTCGCTGGATGCTTGGCCTTTGTCATCTTCCCAGCTTCATAGGATACGCATAAGTGATCCTTGAGGAATTTGACATTCTCAATGCTAATGACATGCTTTCTCTTCACGAGCATGTGCAGATTCCTCATACCAGCATGACCAAGTCGTCGATACCATAGCCAGCCTTCTGAAGCTTTTGCAAGTAAGCACACGGCAGGCTATGGTCCTGTAGGAAATCAACAATGTACAAGTCTCCTCTCCTAAAGCCTTCGAAGACTTTGGAATTGTCAGCTTCTAAGATCACAATACAACGATACTTGCCAAAGACAACAACCATATCAAGATCACAAAGCATTGAGACAGACATGAGGTTGTATCCTGAGGACTCGACAAGCATGACTTTGTCCATGTGTTTGTCCTTAGAGATCGCAACCTTACCTAGACCCAATACCTGACTTTTGCCTTTGTCAGCGAAGATGATATGCTTGAGATGTGATGGTGATAAGGGAGCATCCATCAATAGATTCTTGTCACCGGTCATGTGATTTGTATATCCACTATCGAGGACCCACTCATTGGCTTTGGGTTGATCATCCTGCAGATGAATTAGTGCATCTTACAAACCCATATACTTCATTAGTGAAGAATATGACATCAGTATCATCAGGTCAATTTCATTAGGCAATTAGAATAGACAATTAGTATGAGGACGTGCGAAATGAAGGTTCATTTCATCATGATTAGCCTGCGTCCTATCAGGCACTGTTCAGGTCTCCAGCAAATTCTCCAGTCATTTTGAGCACGACTGGAGACCTGACCCTGCATAAGAGATTAGTTCTTTTTCTTCACCACCCACATCTGGAGGGGTGGCAAAGAATTCATCACTCTGCGAGCACCATATGAGAAAGGTGGCATGGACGCCAGTCAACTTCGTTTCACATAAGAGGGGTTAGGGTAAGCATATGAATAAGCAGAGAAATTCTTCGAGGACTTATGAACATAATGATTTGAAGAATAATGCACATATTCATAGCCCTTAGCTCTACCCTGCGAAACAGACAGGTTAGCACGATGATGATCATATCAGGACTTTGATCCTTTTGAGGAATTTGGTCCACCTGAGGACTTGGATCCATATGAAGAATTTGGTTCATACGAAGAATTTGATCTGGATTTCCTTTTCTTCACAGGTGGTGTCATGAGGACATTCACCTGAAGACTTTGAAGGCAACTTTTGGGAACCCAGATTTTCTTCATAGGAGAACCGTTCCTGCAGTTAGTCCCAACATATCTAGCAAATACTTCACCATTCTGATTTTTGAACAGTCTATAGTTAGAGTCAAATGACTCATCAGAAGAGTGAGGAGATTCACATGTAAAGCCAGATAAGTTGGATGGATCAACTGGAGGTCCCTTTGAAGCAACCCATGAGGTTTTGGGATACTGCTCAGGCTTCCAATATGTTCTATCAGCATTGAGTTTTCTCTCAAAGGCAATACCCTCTTTCCTAGGGTTTCTGTTGAGGATTTGCTTTTTGAGCACATCACAAAGAGTCTGATGCCCTTTGAGGCTTTTGTACATGCCTGCCATGTACAATTCCTTCAGCCATGCATCATCAGTGATACTTGCATTGTCCTCAGATGAGGAATTAGTGACAGCAGAGATAGGTGAAGAATTTGTAACATTAGAAGCATTTGAACATTCAAGTGAAGAATTAGCAGATTCACGTTCAATGCACTTCAGACATGGCGGATCAAATTCTTCCTGAGTAGCGCTGATTTGTTGAGCTAGTAATGAATCGTGCTCCTTCTGAAGATCCTCATAACTCCCTCTTAGCTTCTCAAGATCTTGCTTTCTTTGAAGAAATTCATAAGAAAGCTTCTCGTGATCAGATAAGAGAGTGTTATGATGACTTTGAAGATTGTCAAACTTAGATTGAAGTCTGTGAAGATTTTCAGTTAAGTTTTTAGTGCGATCCATTTCTTCACCCAACATATCATCACTTTTGTCTAGCATGTTTTGAAGCTTTTCAATAGCCTTTTGTTGTTTCATAGCAATCTTAGCAAGTTTAGTGTAGCTAGGCTTAAGATTTTCATCAGATTCATCCTCACTAGAGTCAGAGGAGGCATATTTAGTTACCTTGGCACCTTTTGCCATGAAGCAATAGGTGGGAGCGTAGTCATCATTGCCTTCATCAGCATTGTTGGTGTTGCCATTTTCTTCAGAGTTGAAATTAGACTTGCTGACGAACGCGGTAGCAAGAGCCAGGCTTGCCACACCAGACTCGGACTCCTCAGATGCCTCCTCTTCCTCATGATCCTTAGATTCAGCCTCAGAATCCATTTCCTTGCCTATGAATGCCCGAGCCTTCTTGGAGCTGCTCTTCTTGTGAGATGAAGACTTTGAGGATTTTGATGGTGAAGACTTTGAAGATTTCTTCTTCTTCTTGGCACCATCAGAACTGTAATCCTTGTATTTCTTCTTCTTCAATTCCTTATCCCACCGAGGACAATCTTGAATGTAATGACCAGGTTTCTTACACTTGTGACATAGCCTTTTCTTGTAGTCATTGGATGAGTAATCATTGCTCCTTGAGGATTTACCAAAGCGACCACGTCTTGAGAACTTCTGAAATTTCTTCACGAGCAATGCTAGTTCCTTGCTCAATTCTTCACAATCACCAAGGCTGCTAGTGGAGTCCTCTTCTTTCGACTCAGAGACTGCATTGGCCTCCAAGGCACGTGGCTTTCCATAGCTCGAACCATAGAGATCTCTCTTCTCAGCAAGCTGGAACTCATGAGTATTTAGCCTCTCGAGGATATCAGCGGGATCAAGTGAATTATAGTCAGCACGCTCTTGAATCATCAGCGCTAGAGTACCAAATAAAGAATCTAGCGATCTCAGCAATTTCTTCACCACCTCATGGTCGGTGATGTCAGTGGTGCCAAGAGCTTGAAGCTCATTTGAGATGTGAGTGAGGCGATCGAAGGTTTGCTGAACATTTTCATTGTCGAGTCTTTTGAAGCGGTTGAAGAGATTGTGAAGGACGTCAACACGAGAGTCGCATTGAGTTGAGACTCCTTCATTTACTTTGGAGAGCCTATCCCAGATAAGCTTAGCAGTTTCCAAAGCACTCACTCTTCCATACTGTCCTTTGCTCTTTTCTCTCCCCATTAATGCCCCCCTCCACCATAATTCTCCTCCATAAATAGCATCTCTTCTCTAGCTACCTCATTTATTTGGCTCTTCCTCATTCCATACATATAGATCTAGTTAGCTCATCTCTCTCCCTCTCCATTAGTTAGCTAGAGTCATGTCTCCTACCAACAAGTAGATCTAGCTAGCTATTTAGCCATCCACACACTACTTTCAATCGTCTCTATAGGTAGTGAAGGCCTCATCTAACCGTGCTCGATCTCTCTCAGGAGATAGGTGAGTGAAAAGTTGTGCATTTCAAGAATGGGAATATGTGTGTTTGACATATGGAGAGATTTGCGCGAGTGACATGCCCCCGAGTTGCTTATGTTTTGCCGAAATGTCGATTTATGTCCGTTGGTGAATTTTGAGCAAACTCGATATGTCCTATTTTTAGGCAAGGTCATGCCAAATTTTTATATGACTTTGATGCATGCATGCATTTTATTTATAATCCTTTTTCTTGTTATACCATGCAGTCGCTCATGAAGGTTAGTGGATGGAAGGTGGAGCGATACATGCAATCCGTGGTGATGGACGTGTACACAAATAATCGGACTAGGATTAGATGTTCATGTACAAGATGCAAAGAAGGAGTCCTTTTGGACCCTTTTGATCGTGGCAGTTGGAAGGCGCACATGCTGATGAATGGTTTCATGGATGGCTATACAAGGTGGATAAGTGAAGATGATGAGGACGTCCACATGGCAAAGAATAACGACATGGGGTTAGACGAAGAGATGACCGATGGACCCGAAGACGATGGCGCTGGACATGGCGGCTGGGAAACGTCTGGACATGGCGGCGGCGGAGAAGATTCCGGACACGGCGAAGAAGAAGACAGAAATGGCAGACAAGAGGTAGTGGTCACGCCACAGTCTTCGACGCTACTAAGTGCAGTTGTGCAGGCCCCTCATGTTCGAGACCTCCTTCCCAAGAGTACGACTAGCGAGAGAGATGCATCTAGAGAGGAGGCCAAGCTGGTCTAACTTGAAGTAGACTCGAAGACTCCATTGTATGACGGTTGCGATTCCGAGGTCACCCGCTTGAGTTTCACGCTCGAACTTCTAAAGACGAAGGCCAAAAACAAATGGACAGACAAAATCCTCGATGAGCATTTGAAGTATCTATACATAATAAAGTCCCTCCCGCGGGGAACCTGTGTCCTACTAGCTAGTGTCAAGAGGCCCAGAAAATTGTTTACCCTTTTGATTTGCCGCACATTAGATACCACGCATGCATTAACGATTGCATCTTTTATCGGGGGGGGGGGGGCATGCGGTAAAAACTGGCTATCCAGTGTGCAATGCTTCTCGATACAAGGAGGCAGGAAAGAAAGCTCCTCAGAAAGTTGTATGTTACTTTCCGATCACTCCCCGTCTGCAGCGATATTTCATAGATCCTAAGGAAGCAAAGCTCATGTGTGATACGTCTCCAACGTATCTATAATTTTTTATTGTTCCATGTTGTTATATTATCTGTTTTGTATGTTTAATGGGCTTTAATATGCTGTTTTATATTATTTTTGGGACTAACCTATTAACCGACGGCCCAGTACCAGTTTCTGTTTTTTTTGCCTATTTTAGAGTTTTGCAGAAAAGTAATACCAAACGGAGTCCAAACGGAATGAAACCTTCGCGATGATGTTTCTTGGACCGAAAGCAAACTAGAAGACTTGGAGTTGAAATCAGAAACGCCACGAGGCGTCCACGAGGCAGGAGGGCGCGCCCAGGGGGTAGGCGCACCCCTCGTAGCTCCACCGACGTACTTCTTTCGCCTATATATACTCTTATACCCTAGAAACATCAGGGGGAGCCACGAAACTACTTTTCCACCGCCGCAACATTCTGTACCTGTGAGATCCCATCTTGGGGCCTTTTTTGGCGATCTACCGGAGAGGGAATCGATCACGGAGGGCTTCTACATCAACACCATTGCCTCTCCAATGAAGCTTGAGTAGTTTACCATAGACCTTCAGGTCCATAGTTATTAGCTAGATGGCTTCCTCTCTATCTCTCTTTGATTCTCAATACAAAGTTCACCTCGATGTTCTTGGATGTAATATTCTTTTGTGGTGTGTTTGCCGAGATCCGATGAATTGTGAATTTATGAATAAGATTATCTATGAATATAATTTGGTTCTTCTCTGAATTCTTATATGCATGATTTGATATCTTTGCAAGTCTCTTCGAATTATCAGTTTAGTTTGGCCTACTAGATTGATCTTTCTTGCCATGGGAGAAGTGCTTAGCTTTGGGTTCAATCTTACGGTGTCCTTTCCCAGTGACACTAGGGGCAGCAAGGCACATATTGTATTGTTATCATCGAGGATAAAAAGATGGGGTTTAAATCATATTGCTTGAGTTTATTCCACTACCTCCTGTCATCTTGCTTAATGTGTTACTCCATTCTTTATGAATGTAATACTCTAGATGCATGCTGGATAGTGGTCGTTGTGTGGAGTAATAGTAGTAGATGCAGGAAGGAGTCGGTCTACTTGACACGGACATGCACTACTAGGGAAAACCTTATACACAGAATGTTACCAGTAGCGATGTACAAAATCAAACGCTACTGTTACTTAGTTGTAGCGCGCGTAAATAAATCGCGCTACTGCTATGACTTTAGCAGTAGCGCGTACAAGCGAAAAGCACTGCTGCTATGTTAGAACTGGGCGCACATGGCTAGCCCAACCTAACAGTAGCGCGTATACTGGCCCAGTGCTACTTCTCCTATCCTTAGCTGTAGCGCGCTTACGTGTAAGGCGCTGCTGCTAACGGAAATAAAATAAAGTGAAAAACAAGTAGAAAAGTAAACGAAAATGAAAGAAATAGAAAAAGGAGAAAGGAAAAAAATAAAATGTAAAGAAAAATAAAAGAAAAAAGGGAAAAAAGGAGAAAGGAATAGCAGTAGCGGGTTTCAAGAAACGCACTGTAGCTAACTTAGCTATAGGGCGTTTCAGAAACGCGCTACCGTTACGTTTCACTTAAACAGCGGTCCCCCCCCCCTCCCCGCCCCGCCCCCCGGCCACCACACTTCTTCCCCAAATCCCTCGCCCTCGCCGCCGTCTCCCCACTTCGCCGTCGCTCCACTTCGCCGTCGTCTCCTACCGGCGTGGACGCCCGCAACCTCACCGTCTCCCCCCGAGGCCGCCGTCATCCTCACCGCCACCGCCCGAGGCCGCCCTCGACATCACCGTCAGCGCCCTCCACCTCACCGCCGCCCGAGACCGCCCAGGACCGCCGTTGCCCATGCCCGAGCCCGCCCTCTCCGCCCCTGCCTTCGTCACCGAGCACCTCCCCGCCACCGTCTCTCCCCTCTCTGTAAGTCCCCCACCCCTCCCCCCGACTCCTCTCTCTCTGCATTTTAGAGAAAAAAATTAGTAGAGCAAAATTTTGTTTGTAGCAAAAAATTTAGTTTAGAGCAAAGGATGTTAAGTAGTAGATGTTAGAGCAAAAATTAGTTTAGAGCAAAAAATTTGGTTTACATCAAAAGTTAGTTAGGGCAGTAGGGTTTAATTAGGGTAGATGCTGCTTGTATAGTATATAGTGATACTAGTAGATGTTAATTAGGTTAGGGCAATAGTGGTACTAGTAGATGTTAATTAGTTGTTTTTCAGTTAGGGCACTAGAGTTTTGCTAGGTTAATTAGGTTAGTAGTGCTGCTAGTAGTAGTGGTACAGTAGGTTAATTAGGTGATGTTAAATGAATAACCTAAATGAATGAAATTAGTAGTTAACTGAATTTTTTTTCCTTTCATCATTATAGAGCACTAAAGTTAACTGAATTTTGTTCTATTAGTAGTTAAATGAGTTTTCTTCTACACTTTGTTTTTGAATTAGCTTGTGAAATTTGGACATGTGGTTGCTCGTGTATATTTGGACATGTGTTGCGGTGTCGAAGAGGGATATTTGAACACTATTTCCAGGGAATGATGCTGAGTGGCCTATGTTTTGCCGGAATGTTGATTCATTTCTGCTCCGGCAAATTTCAGGTTCACGATTTGTCCACTTTTTAGCAAAGGTCATGCCGAAATTTTCCGTGAATTTCGGCATGACTTGTGCTACAAACTATGACGTATCGAGTGCCCGGGATTTGCCGCACCAGGAAGGAGTCAACATTCCTGCAAAATAATAGGCCTTTTTTATGTCATTATTCATTTTATTATGTCTAGAATTAATTGACTAGATTTAATCATAGGAAACATGGCTAGCAACGATGAAGGACAGGGTTCTAGTGATTGCGACGACGTCTACCGGGCGGCAGACGAATTTTTTAGCCTTACCGACGATCAACCGATGTTGTTGCTGGGCCCACCGGTGGCATCGGGGACTGAGACCGACACGCAGACCAGTGCTGAGACTGAGACCGGCGCTGAGACTCAGACCGGCATCAAGACCGGCGCTGAGACTGAGACCGGTGCTACCTTGGGGAGCGGAGCCAGTGTAGAACAGAAAGCAAAGAGGCAACGGCTTCCTAACAAACTAAGGACTACTAGACTGGTGGTCACGGAGGTGGACGACGGCATTTTCGAGCCAAAGGCGCCCGAGGAAACGCGTCGATGCTACGGCAATCAAATAGGCGGCATCGTACGGACAACCGCCACCATCAACGATGAGAAACTACAGAAGATATTCTTGTTCCCGGGACGGAATGAGAAGGATTATGAAGATCCAGGCGAGGACCCGGCAATGAAGAACATAAATAAAGACGCCATGAGCAAGTTTAGCGATGCGTTGGCCGCCTAGAAAACTCGAGTGAAAGCAAGGATCATCGACAAGAAGGAACCCTACTCCGAGATTGTAAAGGATAATCCGACAATCACGGAAGAGCAGTTTCAAATATTCAAGGAGGCTTGCGAGGCCGAAGCTGCCAAAAAAAAGTCTAAGTACATGAAGGGGCTTCAAGAGAGGAACATCGAGAGCCACCACCTCGGAAGCCGTGGTTACAGTGGAAAGAGGTCCAAATGGGCCAAGGTGGACGCGGAAGCCACGAGTCTGGGCATCCCAGACCCCTTGACGGAGTTCACCGTCCCGCAGGAGCATGACATCCTGAGGGCCCAGCACCGTTGGGACCCAGTGAAGAAGGTTTACAAGATAACACCGGTCATTACGGAGTTCATGAGACTGCTGGTAATTTTAGTTTTTGATCAATTCGACTGCACACATTAGTCATATTGGCGAGGCCCAAGTGGGACACTCCATTCAACCGGGCGTTGAACATATTGAAACGACAACCGGTGGATACTCGACCGTCGTATGGACGCGTGCACGATGTTGGAGACGGCGCCACGTGGAAGAAGTACAACCGTGAGACCACGGAGGAGAGAAAGGAAAGACGGAGGTTAACTAAAGAAAACATCGACAAGAAGGTTGAGATTGCGGTTGAGAAGAAATCATCTCAGACAGTCGCAATAGCGGTAGCTGCCGCAAAACAAGTGGTTGCAAATTTGTCTACTTCCTTGGTGACGGGCGTTTTCACTTGGACATGGCAAAATCCATAAAAAAATGCAGAGGACTTTCCTCTTGCTAACTTCTTGGGAGCACTGGCTCCCGCACCTACTCCCGCACAGGCTCCCGCACGGGCTCCCGCGCCGGCTCCCGCACCTGCTCCCGCACCAGCTCCCGCACCGGATGTGCTTGGCTGTGCTTCGTTTTGGCAGAGCTCGACGCCCTCATGGTATCTGTCACACCGGCCCCCTTCAATATAAATGTATAATCTCCCGTTTTCATTGCCTTTCGGATGTCTCATGTCGCAAACTTTTCTTTGCAGGACGACGAAACCCCGTGCACCATATTGTACACCATCGGCGACCAGAAGGTGGACGTGGGGAAGGCGACAATAATGGAGCCGAAGGAACCATTGTTCCACAGCCGGCCGATCCCCCCGAACGTCTCCAAGGTTTCCGTGGCCAGTGTCGAACCGGGCCACAAGAATTTGCATCCTCCAATACTACTGGTGGATGATGAGGAGACACCGCTGCGGCTTGGTGATTGTTGCAATGGGTGGCTCCTGTTGTGGCCAAAGAGTCTGCTTCGTCTGGAGGCAGTCGGGAGCACACCCACGAGCACGCAGCCTCAGCAAGGTATGAGCATCAACACCCCACCTACGCAATTACCGTCGGGTGTCGGGTTGGGTGATAGCGGACGGGGTAAGGAGGAGGCTCCATTAGTCGCTGATGACGTCGTCATGGATGAGGATGAGGACGACGGTGGCGCTGAACAGTATGTCTATACTGGCGCCTCCTCAGGGTTTGAGCATCATGAGTCGGTGCCTGAATTGCCGTCTCAACGTATTATGGACGACCTTCCGGTAGTTAATAAGTCCAGGAAGAGTGCAAGGAAAGGCAGAAAAGATGATTCTATGATCCAGCCGCCTCATCAGTCTCGGCTTCAGGACCGTATAGATATCCTCGATGCGGATAAATGGCATATCCCCGGTCAACCAATCCTACCCGCAACAGCGCTACAGGCCAGATTCGGCGATCTAAGGAGACTTCATGACGATGTGCTGCGGGTAGAAAAAGGCCACATCGCCTCGACAGATCAAGGATACCCACTCTACATGGTTAATGTTCTGCGGCAAATGTCGTACGTCGACAGCTTCCCCGCGGATAAGTTCTTCCTCCGATTCGATTACATATTCGACATGTTTCACGTGAAGAAGCTGGATTTTATGTTTGTCTGCCTTTATGCCTTGCACATGAACTACATCATCGGGTTTGAGCAGATATCTCATATCTGTGTCGCTGACCCATACTACATGCACGAGGGCTTCTTGGGAGTCTGTGCAGAGCACCGTGTATACGCGAGGGAATACATCATCAATTTCATGCTCGCTAATAAGGACAAGGGGGCGATTCTCGTGCCTTATCATCCCGTGTAAGTCATCCGATACTTCCTTCGATTTCAATCATTCATTTGCACGCTGGAGGCTAAGTAATTTGAGGTGTACTTATTTTGCGCAGCGGCGGGCGCGCCATCCTCATCATCCTATACCCCCGATTCTCCCACGCTCTTTACTTGGACTTGTCGAAGAACATTCACAAAAAGGATTACACCCACATCAAGGATGTTCTCGACAGTGCTATGTTTTACTACCAAGCAAGGGGTGGAGAGGTCAGGGACAAGAAGAGAAGGGGCGGCAGGGTCACCTTCGGCCATAAGACCGACTTCTGCTGCATCCAGCAACCGAACGATTCTCTTAATGATGGATTCTATGTCCTACACCACATGCTGGAGTACAGACGGGATCACCAGAACCTTCGCATGTCACCTAGATCCGGCGATGCCCATATTCTACAATGGGCAAAGAACGTAGGAGATATCGAGGATCATCGACTTCGAGCCGAGTTCTATCACATCCACCGCGAACTTGTCCAAATCATCATGAAGGAGGTCGTCGGAAAAACAGGGATGTTCTACGAAGAAGGACAAATGTCGCGGGAAGACGTCCGAACATGGGTAGCCGCTCAGCGTCTCGACCTGAAGCCTTTCACTAGGCTCGGGGACTATCTCCCTAACATTGATGGATGGCACAACATGTTGGATTGATTGTCGATATATGACAATGTGTCCGTTTAGTCCATACTTTCGGTATGACAAAACTTTGAGTTATGCACGGTGAAACTTTATTTGTGATGTAATTAAACTGTCCTCCTCCTCGACTAGCAAAAATCACTCTAGTTAGGGCATTTTGGGGTACGATGAACTTTATAAATTATGCTTATGATATGTTGTTTCTATTTTTGCCAAGTCTGTCTCTTTGTGTTGCTCAACTATATATGTTGCATATCATCGACTCATGTGACGATGCAGGTGCATAGATCATCGATGGTGAATAAGTGCTACGCCAGGAGTATATGTACAACAAGTGGCCGGAGTGTCAGGCCCAGGTGTACCGGTTTCCGATTTCCGAGCAACAGGCAGTAGTTAGTTTAGGTTCACGCTAATGCGAGAGAGGGATACGAACTCATGTACTCAAAGTGATAGATCTTCTCGCGTATACCATTGTTTAGATGGATGACGATGTATTTGCAAGTAATCGAGACTTGTGTCGCTATTTTTGAGATGATGACGAGAGATCACTTTGTGTTGGATGATGATTATGATGATGACACAATTTGATGAGACTAAATGTATGTATATGCTATGATTATATTTGTATGTGTATGATATGCTAAAGATTATTGTATAAAACCTATTCAAATACAAAACAAATACAAAAACAAATATGCAGAAAAAAACTAATAAAACTAGTAGTAGCGAGGGGTGAAATTTAGCAATAGCCCCGCATTACCAGTAGCGCATCCCAGTAAAGATCGCTGCAGATAATTTCAGCAGCGCCCTTTTCTAAACAGCGCTACAGCTATTCATGTATAGCAGTAGCGTATGAAAACAGGTGCTACTGCTATACGTTAGTTGTAGCGCCTTATTAGTAGCTCCTGTCCCCGCGCTACTGAGAGGCCCAAAACCCGCGCTGCTGCTAGGCTTATCCCTAGTAGTGATGATGCATATGTTCACGATCATTGCCTTGGATGTCGTCATAATTATGCGCTTTTCTATCAATTGCTCGGCGGTAATTTGTTCACCGACCGTAATACATGCTATCTCGAGAGAAGCCACTAGTGAAACCTATGGCCCCTGGGTCTCTTTTTCCATTATATTGCATCTCTTTTCCATATTATTGAATCTCGTTTACATCTTTCTAGGTTCCGATCTATAATTTTGTAATCTTTACTTTCCAATCTATATATCAAAAATACCAAAAATAATACTTTACTATCTCTATCAGATCTCACTTTTGCGAGTGACTGTGAAGGTATTAACAACCCTTTATCACCTTGGTTGCAAGTTCTTGATTGTTTGTGCAGGTATTTGATGACTTGTGCGTCGTCTCCTACTGGATTGATAACTTGGTTCTCAAAACTGAGGGAAATACTTACGCTACTTTGCTGCATCACCCTTTACTCTTCAAGGGAAAACCAACACAAGCTCAAGAGGTAGCAAGAAGGATTTCTGGCGCCGTTGCTGGGGAGATTTATGCCAAGTCAAGTCAAGATTTGTCTCCTGTGAACTTGCCAATTTCTGGCACCGTTGCCAGGGAGATTTACGCCAAGTCAAGTCAACATCTGTCTCCCGTCAACTTGCCAATTTCTGGCGCTGTTGCCGGGGAGATCTATGTCAAGTCAAGCCATACCAAGTACCCATCACAAACTCTTCTCCCTTGCATTACATTATTTGCCATTCGCCTCTCGGTTTCCTCTCCCCCACTTCTAAAATGATTTTCAAAAACCTTTGCCTTTTCTTTGCACCTCTTTCGTTCGTCTCTTTTCGCTTGCTTCTTTTGTGCTTGTGTGTTGGATTGATTGTTTGTCACGATGGCTCAAGATAATACTAAATTGTGTGACTTTTCCAATACCAACAATAATGACTTTAATAGCACTCTGATTGCTCCTACTACCGATTTTGAATCTTGTGAAATTAATACCGCTTTGTTGAATCTTGTTATGAAAGATCATTTTTCTGGCCTTCCTAGTGAAGATACCGCAGCCCATCTAAACAACTTCGTTGATTTATGTGATATGCAAAAGAAGAAAGATGTGGATAATGATATTGTTAAATTGAAGCTATTTCTGTTTTCGCTTAGAGATTGTGCTAAAACTTGGTTCTCTTCTTTGACTAAAAATAGTATTGATTCATGGAATAAGTGCAAAGATGCTTTTATCTCTAAGTATTTTCCTCCCTCTTAGATCATCTCCCTTAGGAAAGATATTATGAATTTTAAGCAACTTGATCATGAGCAAGTTGCACAAGCTGGGGAGAGGATGAGATTAATGTTACGTAATTTCCCTACACATGGTTTGAATTTGTGGATGATGATACAAAAAAATTTATGCCGGATTGAATTTTGCTTCTAGAAATATTTTAGATTGGGAAATCACTTTATGGAAATCACTTTAGGAGAAGCTACTAAACTCCTAGGTAATGTTATGGTTAATTATTCTCAATGGCACACCAAAAGATCTACTAGTAAAAAGGTTCATGCGATTGAAGAAATTAATGTTTTGAGTGGAAAGATGGATGAACTTATGAAATTGTTTGCTAATAAAAGTGTTTCTTATGATCCTAATGATATGCCTTTGTCCACTTTGATTGAGAATAATAATGAATCTATGGTGTGAATTTTGTTGGTAGGAACAGTTTTGGTAACAACGCGTACAAAGGCAATTTTAATCCTAGGCCGTTCCCTAGTAATTTCTCTAATAATTATGGTAATTCCTACAACAACTCTTATGGAAATTTAAATAAGATGCCCTCTGATTTTGAGAATAGTGTTAAAGAATTTATGAGTTCGCAAAAGAATTTCAATGCTTTGATTGAAGAAAAATTGCTTAAGATTGATGAGTTGGCTAGGAACATGGATAGAATTTCTCTTGATGTTCATTCTTTGAAATTTATGTCTATTCCACCCAAGCATGATATCAATGAGTCTCACAAATCTATGAGAATTTCCATTGATGAGTGCTAAGAAAGAACCGCTAGGATGCGTGCTAAAAAACATTACTTTGTGAAAGAGTGTTCTTCTAGTTTTCATGATAATAATGATGAAGATCTATAAGTGATTGATGTGACTCATATTAAATGTTTGTTTTCCAATATAGATCTTGATAAAGATGGGACTGGATATGAGTCAACTTTAGTTAAAAGGCGTCCCAATGATTCGGAGTTTTTATATCTAGATGCAAAAATTGATAAAAGTGGGATTGAAGAGGTAAAAACTTTAAATAGCAATGAACCCACTATTTTGGATTTCAAGGGATTTAATTATGATAATTGTTCTTTAATAGACTGTATTTCCTTGTTGCAATCTGTGTTAAATTCTCCTCATGCTTATAATCAAAATAAAGCTTTTACTAAACATATTGTTGATGCTTTGATGCAATCTTATGAAGAAAAACTTGAACTAGAAATTTCTATCCCTAGAAAACTTTATGATGAGTGGGAACCTACTATTAAACTTAAGATTAAAGATTATGAATGCTATGTTTTGTGTGATTTGGGTGCTAGTGTTTCCACGATTCCAAAAACTTTGTGTGATGTGCTAGGTTTTCGTGAATTTGATGATTTGTTGTTTAAATTTGAATGTTGCGGATTCCACCATTAAGAAACGTATGGGCAGGATTAATGATGTTCTTATTGTTGAAAATATGAATTATGTGCCCGTAGATTTCATTGTTCTTGATGTAGATTGCAATCCTACATGTCCTATTATTCTTGGTTGACCTTTCCTTAGAACGATTGATGCAATTATTGATATGAAAGAAGGAAATACTAGATTCCAATTTCCATTAAGGAAAGGAATGGAACACTTTCCTAGGAAGAAAATTAAATTGCCTTATGAATATATTATGAGAGCCACTTATGGATTGCATACCAAAGATAGCAATACCTAGATCTATTCGTGTTTTTATGCCTAGCTAGGGGCGTTAAACGATAGCGCTTGTTGGGAGGCAACCCAATTTTATTTTTGTTCTTCGCTTTTTGGTCATGTTCAGTAATAAATAATTCATCTAGCTTATGTTTAGATGTGGTTTTATGTTTTAATTAGTGTTTGTGCCAAGTAGAACCTTTGGGAAGACTTGGGTGAAGTGTTTGTGATCTTGCTGTAAAAAACAGTAACTTTTGCGCTCACGAGAATAGCTGTCATTTTTTACAGAAGAATGCTTTTAGGTTCATTATTTGTGAAGATGATTAATAGATAAATTACTCACGTCCACAAATTTATTTCAAAATTTTGGGAGTTACAGAAGTATTAGAAAGTTACAGATTACTACAGACTCTTCTGTTTTGATAGATTCTGTTTTTTGTGTGTTGTTTGCTTATTTTGATGAATCTATGAGTAGTATCGGGGGGTATGAACCATAGAGAAGTTGGAATACATTTGGGTTAACAACAATATAAATAAAGAATGAGTTAATTATAGTACCTTAAGGTGGTGGTTTATTTCTTATACTAACGGAGCTCATGAGATTTTTCGTTGAAGTTTTGTGTTGTGAAGTTTTCAAGTTTTTGGGTAACGATTTGATGGATTTTGGAATAAGGAGTGGCAAGAGCCTAAGCTTGGGGATTCTCAAGGCACCCCAAGGTAAAGTCCAAGGACAACCAAAATCCAAAGCTTGGGGATACCCCAGAAGGCATCCCTTCTTTCGTCTCCGTCTATCGGTAACTTTACTTGAGGCTATATTTTTATTCACCACATGATATGTGTTTTCCTTGGAGCATTTTGTATAATTTTATTCTTTTCTTTTTAGTTTACCACAATCATCCTTTCCGTACACACCTTTTGGGAGAGACACGCATGAATCCGAATTTATTAGAATACTCTATGTGTTTCACTTATATCTTTTGAGCTAGACAATTTTGCTCTAGTGCTTCACTTATATCTTTTTAGAGCATGGCGGTGGTTTAATTTTATAGAAATTGTCGGTCTCTCATGCTTCACTTATATTATTTTGAGAGTCTTTAGGACAGCATAGTAATTTTCTTTGGTTATAAAACTAGTCCTAATATGATGGGCATCCAAGATGGGTATAATAAAAACTTTCATATAAAGTGCGTTGAATACTATGAGAAGCTTGATTCTTTATGATTGTTTTGAGATATGAAGATGGTGATATTAGAGTCATGCTAGTAGAGTAGTTGTGAATTTGAGAGATACTTGCGTTAAAGTTTGTGATTCTCGTAGCATGCATGTATGGTGAACCGTTATGTGATGAAGTTGGAGCATGGTTTATTTATTGATTGTCTTCCTTATGAGTGGCGGTAGGCGACGAGCGATGGTATTTTCCTACCAATCTATCGCCCTAGGAGCATGCACGTAGTACTTAGTTTCGATAACTAATAGATTTTTTCAATAAGTATGTGAGTTCTTTATGACTAATGTTGAGTCCATGGATTATACGCACTCTCACCCTTCCACCATTGCTAGCCTCTCTAGTACCGCGCAACTTTCACCGGTACCATACACCCACCATATACCTTCCTCAAAACAGCCACCGTACCTACCCATTATGGCATTTCCATAGCCATTCCGAGATATATTTCCACGCAACTTTCCACCATTCCTTTTATTATGACACACTCCATCATTGCCATATTGCATTGCATGATCATGTAGTTGACATCATATTTGTGGCCAAGCCACCGTTCATAATTTTTCATACATGTCAATCTTGAATCATTGCACATCCCGGTACACCATCGGACGCATCCACATAGAGTCATATTTTGTTCTAAGTATTGAGTTGTAATTCTTGAGATGTAAGTAAATAAAAGTATGATAATCTTCATTATTAGAGCATTGTCCCAGTGAGGAAAGGATGATATAGACTATGATTCCCCCACAAGTCGGGATGAGACTCCAGACTAAATAAAAAAAGAGGCCATAAAAAAATAGAAAAGGCCCAAATAAAAAAATTAAAAAAATGAGAGAAAAACATAGAAGGGGCACTGCTACTATCCTTTTACCACACTTGTGCTTCAAAGTAGCACCATAATCTTCATTATAGAGAGTCTCCTATGTTGTCAGTTTCATATACTAGTGGGAATTTTTCATTATAGAACTTTGCTTGTATATTCCAGTGATGGGCTTCCTCAAAAGTGCCCTAGGTGTATGTGAGCAAGCAAGTTGGATGCACACCCGCTTAGTTTCTTTTGTTGATCTTTCATACACTTATAGCTCTAGTGCACCCGTTGCATGGCAATCCCTACTCACTCACATTGCACTACTAGGAAAGGGCCTGCTAGTGGCGCACCTGTTTTGGCCATTAATGGCGCACTACAGGTGCCCCACTAGAATCATCCCACTAGTAATTAATACTAATGGCGCACCAGGGAGTGCGCCATTAGTATATCACATGGTGCGCCATTTGTATGCCTCCCAGGGGGCCATATTTACCTTGTGCTCTGGTTTACTAATGGCGCACTTGTAGATGACGCGCACTAGTGTGCTTATTGCAGTGCGCCACTAAAGTGCAGAGTGGTGCGCCACTAGTATGAATATTAGGGTTTTTTTCTTTTCTGATATTTGCACAGGTTACAAAACAAATTACTGCACAGAATATAGACAACGCAACATATAAACAGCAGATTTATCGAATACAATAGAAGATTAGTCTCCGAATACAATTCACCATATTACTCTCTGAATTTAAAATACCGAACAAAGTTAGAACATTACAAGTCTCGAGACCGCGACTAGCGAGTTTGTCTTCACATTACAAGTCGATATTGATCATCTAAACTACCATCACATAGAAGAGAGCTGCGGTCATCACGATGAGCATCATCGCGATGAAATTGGTCTTCATCCAGTTCCTCCAACTCTACCTCCTCTCTCCCGTTAGATAGCGTGCGTATCTAGCTTCCGCCTCCGCCCTAGTGGTGTACCCTTTGTAACTGTTACCGCTGAAATGGTGAACCTGTCTCCGACACCTCCTAGTCGTCGTAGACTCCGGGAAGCTTACCCTTGTACACGATATACGACGGCATGTCTATATATGCACTAGCCAAACAAAACGTTAGTAACAATTCACAGACAATACATGAGCAATATATAAGTATGCAACAAAAGGATCGAAAGATAAAAGCAACACATTAATAGCACGATTCATGGTCCTACCAATAAATAGCATCGATTACATATAAGTTGAATGACTGTCCAAACCAAAGAGACATACAAGTTCATTAAAGTTTAATATTATAACATGAGCCAATCGATATTTCAGAACTACATATCATCACTACTTTCTACTCGACTCAGGGACCGGAGCATGGATGAAGCCGCCATCTTTCATGATGGTCTTGAAATCGCGGGCATTGTCAGCCTGCATTTGTAGCGTTGTTTCTATCTCACTGTTGGACGGTTGATATCTGAGGTAGAACTGCCCCGAGGTACGAAGGACATCTTGATGGATGATTTCCGCAAACTCCGACTGGATGCGAAAGAATTCTTGTCTGATCTCCGCGTCCTGGATTGCCGACAAGCGTGTGGCCCAATCGTTGAGATTATTTGGTAGGAGAAGGTGATTATGATCCCGTACGATCGCCCACATGTGATGGAGGGCGTAGTAGGCATCCTTCTGACTGCCAGGCGGCTGCTTGACGTAGGGGAACATCGTATTGTGGGTGAACACGTGCTTGCCGTACCTACAAATTGGCCTGCTGAAGGTGCCTCAAGATCTGGCATAGCCAGGGAGAACATCATCAAGAACTTTCTTGACATTTGTGTAGTTTTTCTTCGACTGACAGTCCAAGTTGAAATACGTGGCCATGGAATATTTCAGGCTTAAGAGGATGAGTGTGCAATGTGTGTCACTGCACAAAACACGGAATGTTAGAAATAAAGACCGATCAAAATCTAAGAAATCATATGTTATGGGGTGGTGAGGGGATGACTTACTCGGTAAAGTAAGGCACGAGGAAGTTATCCTTATCTGGGTTTGCCAGAATGAAGCCTTCGAGGTGTGAACTCGCGACCTGCCGGTCCCCAGTGCTACCCAAGATCTTGGCACGCATGTAGAAGGGTCGACTATCACGATGTCCGGGGTCTTGTCTCTAATGATCCGCATCTCCATACTTAGCGAAAATAGCCGAACGAAGGTGTAGTGCAGCGGATGAAGGTTAAACATAGCGAAGATGTCATCAAACCGCAGGACGATCGTACCCCCGGTTGCGCTATCCACAAAGTCCTTGCCCTCTGGCACCTTGGCCATGAAAACCGGGTATGCCACATCATTCTCAGAGAGACGCCACTTCTCCAAAGAAAGAACACTGTCATGTAGACTCCGCATAGCACCGGTTGCAGCATTGAGCAGATTAGTCCGTAGCATCGGCCTACCCGCCACATGCACCCTCCTCGAGATATCCTTAGGTGAAGGTGGCCCGTCCTGAGCACGGATCTTACTCGGTGCCGGCTGGCTCGCACCGCCCTTGTTAGTCTTTCTTTTCCGTTCCTTCTTCTTCTGTTGTAATGGGATTGAGTTCTGCTCAGAGACCACCTTCTTGAGTGTGTTGGGGATGATAATATTTTGCACCTCGGCTATCTGAGGCTCGGTGAAGGCGGCAGCCGGAGGCGTCTCTTGAGAACTGAACGCCAGACGACACCTATTGCAATTGGGTTTCTCTGCGGTACCAGCTAGATCACGATCGTCTTTTGCAGGGTTGGGTTCTTGAGAAGGAGGCCCCAAGAATTCGTCATCGTACCCATGTTCGGCAAAGTACTTATCGACGTTGGTAAATGTACCATCGTCATCGTCGTCGTCCAGATCCTGTGCCATATGCATGTCCAGATCCTGTGCCATATGCATGTCCAGCATGTCCGGTAGCGTTGCGGCGGTCTTGCCATGGCTTGGCACCGGCACGACTGGCGGTGTTCTCTGTGGGGTGGTGTCCCCCGCCCCCAAACGAATCTGGCTCTTCGGCCAAAGCAGGGGCCAGCTTAAGCAGGCGCCAAGGGTCATCACATCATATTCGTCGGCCCCGGCGGGTCGAAACGGAGGTAGCAAGTCGTCGCAGCCTGGTAGCACCCGAACCAGTTGAACCCTATACATGGTGGGTGGCATCGGATTACCGTGGAACACGGGGTTGCCCGGTTGAACGATTCTGCCCTTGGCGACATCGATCAACTCGCCGCCCACGAAGTGCAGGAGAGTGCATGGAATGTTGGCGCCCTGTGAAAACATGTAGGGCGTCAGGGATGCCTAGTCAAAGGCAAGGAGATGAAGTCATCGGCCGAGAGGCTTAGTTACCATGATGGCGTCGAGGTCGGCTAATGTCGAGGCACCGCAGCGGGCGTGCAAGTGATGGAGGGCTGCTTGCTGTCGAGGTGCCGGCCGACGTATTCTTCACACACACGTGTGCATTAAGCTCCAATGCCCGCGCCGGCGCCGGAGACACCAATATCGCCTCCGCCGGAGACACCAATGGCGCTGCATGCGCGTTGTGCAAGTTGCTGGCCGTGAATATGGGAACCGGGTGTGGCCCCTGTTGGCCGCCCGCAGTCCACGCATGTAGCCCCTCAATCAAGGTAGGCACAATGGCGGTGAGCGGCGTTCCCAGTTGGTGTTGCACTTGCTCTTGGACCATCTCCGGAATCCGCGGCACTTGTGCCTTCAGTTGTTGAACCTCGCACGACTGGCTTTCTGAGCTGGTCTTTCTCTCCTTTCGCCCACCAGCGTTATAGTATGACGACCATTTCGTGGACAAGCCTTTGCCGGCCACACGACCAGCTGATGAAGGCTTATGGAACTTCTGTTTTTTATTACGTTCAACGCCCTATTTAAAGTGATGTCCCAAGGAGAGCTCTGAGACGACCCTGCGCTACTGCTTTCAGTGTCCCGCGGAAGGAATGTGAACCATTTAGAAATTTGGCTTCATTAATTAGAGTGCAACCATATGGAGCTAATTACACGGGGGTGTATTCCTTACCAGAACACACTCAAGAGCCTTGGTCTTCACATCCGTGGTAAGCTCCTTTGTTACTGGGTCCACCTTGTACCGGGCCTTGACATAGTTCCTCGTCTGCTTGTCACGGTATTTCTCGAAGTGGGGCGGTAGGCCTTGCTTGGCACGCTCCGCATCCTCCTTGTCCCATATAGGTTCCGCCACTCTGTAACCGCTGGGACCGAGTTGGTGGACCCCTAAGTTCAAGTCCCGCATATCTTTCCCCCACTGACTTGATTCCATGGTTGCGCTGCTCTCGCACTTGATCTTGAACTCCTTGTAGTCAGCTTCGCTGATCGAAGGATTTTTCGCCTTGATCTTCTCATAACTATCACCTTTGTCAATCATTCTCTTGACTACTCCTCTCCAAGTAGCCATGGCCGTGCTCATCTTCGTGAAGGCGACACTATTCACTTTATTCACCGAGAGGCATGTGTTTGCGACGTCACCTGGGAACTTGTATCGTTCGTGCAGCTTCATGAAGAGGAGGTTGGGCAAATTCCTTCGGTCCTTATGCCTTAGGTTCTCGGTGTTGATCGAAATGGTGCTCCGGAGAATGCACCCGAGCTGAACCGCGTACCCCTTGACTAATTCTTTGGGCGCCGTTGGATGTCCCTCGGACGACACTTCAGTAAATTCCTCCTTAACGGTGCCGAGCACGTTTGGGCACCGGTCCTTCCGTTGCCTCTTCGGTTGGCTGCCATCTGTGCGTGCGCTGCCATCATCAGTGGTGGCATCCTCGGCGGCACCATTAGTGGTGTCATCCCCGATGCCACTAGGGGTTTAATAGTCAGGATCGGTGTCTTCCGCGGCGTCCTCATAGCGGTGAGGTTCTTCCACCATCTCCTGGGACAGCTCCCAGAATTGCTTGCCCAAACCGTTGGCATCATCGTTGTGGGCCATGTTTCGCTCTAAATAGGATAAAAGTTTGGTCAAATGTTGGTTATTGTCAAGGAACAAGATCTCTAAGTTGAACAAATAACCTAATTCTCAAGGAATGTTGCCAAAAAGTTGGTTATTGTCAAGGAACAATTGAGAGATGTTTGTGATATTGCCTAGGTGTTTTGGGATGGAACCTGTTAGTGTGTTGTTGCTAAGGTCCAAGTCCCTTCCTACCTCCTTCTTCTTGTCTCCTCATTTAGGGTTTGTCTACACCGAGGCATCCTAAAAGCTAAGCTTTTGTCATTTAGCGTTTGTCGAGGCTGAGGCACCCTAAAAGCCTAAGCTTTCATCATTTAGGTTTTTATCAACACCGAGGCACCAAAAAAAGCTAAGGTTTATCATTTAGGATTTGTCGACGCTGAGGCACCCTAAATGCTAAGTTAAGTTTTCATCATTTAGGGTTTATCGATGCTGAGGTACCCTAGGTTGACTGATATATATGGGTATCTTCTAACAATATACCCTATCCAGAAAAGGGAAGGAGAATTCTAATACACCAAGAGATAGTAAACATATCACACTTCTATATGTATAACACAAAGAGGCAGTTGATCCTCCTTAATTAAGTAGTAAGATACCCCGGCCCATGCATTAGTCGCAAGTACCCCATATGTCCTATTTTTAGCAAAGTCATGCTAAAATTCAAGGAAAATTTCAGCATGACCTTTGCTGAAAATAGGACATATGGAGTACCCGAATTTGCCGGAACAGAAGTTCATTGACATTTCACCAAACTCAAGGGCCTCTCGGGGTACCTGCAAAATCATCACGACACGATGGTCGGAGACAAAACCCAGCAAACTAGCAAAGTTACTGACATGTTTACAGAAATTGTTTTCTGTAAAAGATGATCATCATCTTTACAAGTCTTTCTCAATGTGATCATTGATGGATAGACACGTAAAACATGTCCAATAAATATGATTTATAGAGTCAACATTAGTATGAATATATATAAAGTTTTTCTAAATGGTGAAATATATAACATGATAATACTATCCAGTTCAAGATTTAGTAGATGCCATAATCAGTGCATACCAAAAGAATGGCATCGGTCAATAAATGTAGGTTGCAACAAAGATAAACTAGTTAGACCAGCCATTGTTCCCCCATAATATTTTCAAAGTATTGACAAATAATCAAATAAAAAGGAAAGAGAGGCCACTCCAGCAATCTTATCCTTGCTTTGTGGCACTTTTCTGCCTAAATAAAAGATAAAAGCGTTCATGGGGTTATGTTCTTTCTTTTATTGGTTGGGCATCAGTGCATCACCTTCAGGCTAGCTCACATTATCTTGTCTAGAATTCAAGAGACCAAATTTTTTGATTATACTGAAACTTTTTATACCACACTTGTTATACTGAAACTCCAGCAATGAGTGTGTGCACTACAGGAAGGGAACTATGCAATCAGGCCACACTTGTTATACCACACTTGTACCAATCAGGGGGAAAACCTCTACTTTTTGCATATACCAAACCAAAAAAAATCCTCTATTTGTCAGTGAGTGAAGAATTACAAGACTTCCTACAGTTGGAGCTATGAGCATATGATCTCTTCAACAGGGCCAAGACTGCCTAACAGTTCAACTCTTGCCAAAACTGAACACAACATGTACCAAGGAAAATCAACACTTCTAGATTCATATCTGACTAATAGCCAACACTACATAACAGTTCTGAACTTCTCCCAAAGCATCTTACCAGCTAGTAGACCAGCTTGTAGATCATCATTTGCCAGGCCAAATTGAGGCCAAACAGAAAACCAATGTGGCCATGGCACAAAGTCCATGACCCAGAACAGGAGACATCTGAAACTATACAAGTATACAATCCTACACTAGATGCATACTGCTCCCTTATAAGTAAGTGAATGATGAACCCCACCTTTTCTGGTCTCTATCACTGATTCACTCTATAACAGCTGGTGATGAACCCCACAGGACTGTACTCAAGTTCTGCAAGAATCCCCTACAGACGGATTACACAAAGTAAGTAACAGCAAACAAAAAATATGTACAGACTTGTGTGTATGAACATGAACCTGTATGTACTTGCCACTAAAATCTAGTCTAGAAATAAAAACAAGTGAAGTCAATTTCACTTCAATTCCCTACAGATAAAAAACTAAAGAGGCAGCTACACCCAAAGAGTCCTAAAGATTCAAACTTGCAGTTTCATCATGCAAATCCGATTGGGCCTTCTTGATTTGGTATCCTCAAGTACAAGTTACTACAACTAAATGTGCAAAAAATCAACATCATCTAGTAGCCTCTGAATGCAATACTTGTAGTACTCAAATTAATAGCAAATAGACATCTACTACTAGTATACATCTAGTACATATACTGCAGGTCAATTCAACATCATACAGAAGCATTCATCAGAGCAGCTTAATTCCAAAGTATATATTGCTTTGAACAATGTGGCAGGGAGCAACCTTCTAGTATTACCACAGTATATATATTGCTGTGAACAATCAGGCCAAAGCACATCCAAAGCACAATATGCAGGACAGATAGGCCATCAATGTTTCCACTCTGCAAATACAATGGTAGCATCCAGAGGGCAACAACCTTGTACTACTACTTGACACAATCAACACATCCATATCAAAATTAGTTCTAGCATATATATGCAGTACCACATAGCAAATTCATAGGAAAACATCATACATTAGCAGCAGTTCATAGCAAAACTAGATGAATGTTTGGCCTCTTGATAAAAAACCATACATCAGCAGCATTACATACATCATACAGGATACATTAGCAGTTCATAAAATCATCCATGAGCAGCACCACATAGCAAATTTGAGAACAAAATCAAAGGAGCTGCTCACCTTGCCGACCGAGCTAATGGCCACGAACTGAGGAGGGGAGGGGGGATGAACGGGTCTCCTTCACACCGTACTGGGTCGTGGCCGGAGTGGGCCACTGACCGCTGGAGTGGGGCGCCGACAGGACCAGCACAAGCTCCTGTTGGCCGCCATCGAGGGGCAGCTCCGACGAGGCAACCGCCGCCGGGAGCAAGAGAGAGATTGGGGGCGGCGGCGGTCTGGTGGGGGTCGGGGGCATCGAGGGCGGTGGGGGTGGCATCCGGGGCGGTGGGGCGACAGGCAGCGAGGTGCCGGGGCGTTGGGGGCGGTGGTGGTCTGGTGCGGCCGGGGCGGTGGGGGGCGGTGGCGGGGGCAGCGAGCACGGCCGGGGACGACAAGCACGGGGGAGGCGCGGGTGAGGTGAGGCCGTGGGGAGCTTAGAGAGAAATGTGAGATTGAGGATTTTAGTTGGGGGAGGAGGGTTAGCAATGGCGCACCCCCTAGCGGTGCGCCATTAGTAAAAAAATTTGATAGCAATGGCGCACCTCCTGGCGGTGCGCCATTGGTAACCTTGTTATTTGGATAGCAATGGCGCACCTCCAAGCGGTGCGCCATTAATAATATTTTTTTTAGTTTTTTAGTTGCATTCATTTTTGAATCGGTAAAACATTTGGTAAAATAGTGGGCGGGCTCGATGCAAACGGAGGAGGCACGGCTCCTAGAGTGGACGGAGGGGGCCGCGGAAGGTTTGGCCAGCTGGGCGCGCCGCGGCGGAGGGCCCACAACGGCGGCTTGAACCCTAGCTCTCGCTCGAGGGGAGGGAGGGGGTGGGTGGTGCGCTCGGCCAATTCCGTTCGGGGGAACCGAGCGAGGAGACATGGGAGGGTGCGGGGGGTCGTTGGCGGCGGTGGACCTAGCGGAAGAGGGTGCGAGGGGTCGGTAGCGGCGGTGGAGCTTGGGAGGGTGCGGGGGGTCGTTGGCGGCGGTGGAGCGGGGGAGGGTGCGGGGGGTCGGCGGTGGCGAGGGGGATCTGGCGAGGGGGCATAGCGTGCGGTCGAGCTGGAGGGGATCTGGCACGGGGAGGGGGGGGGTGGGAGGGAGGGGGAAAGGGATAGAGGGGGGAAGGTTAGCAACGGCGCACCTCCCACGGGTGCGCCATAAGTACATTGATAGCAATGGCGCACCTTCTCCTGGTGCGCCATTAGTAATTTTTCTTGGACTATTATTTTTAGTTGCATCTAATATTTTTTTTAGAAAATGACAATCAAATTTGAAAACATTTATGAATGTGAAAAAATATCATCAAATTTGTTATTTCAAAATATTTATGAACATGAAAAAATATCATCAACTTTGTTATTTAAAAATATCATCAATACTTTTTTTGGATTTTTAGTTGCATTCTTTTGTGAATTGGTAAAAACATTTATGAATATGAAAACATTTGTCGAAATACAATCGAGAAATGAAGGCTACAATTTAAATACAATCGATCTTAGCTAGCTATCTGTTCACAATCTTCTTGCCCTTATTTTTCGCAAATGGAGTTCTTCTCTTGAACGGACGTCCTTTAGGTAGGGTGGTCCTGCTTCTTCTTGTGGTGTACGCTGGTACTTCATCGTCGTCGTCATGTTCCATCTTCGGGTCGCCATACTTGTGGAAGTCTTGCTCATTGGCGACTCCATCCATTCCGATGATCTTCCTTTTGCCTCTCCTCATGACAACACGACTGGGCTTTGGCGGGTCGGTAATGAAGAAGCATTGGTCCACTTGGGAAGCCAGTACCCATGGCTCCTTTTTCACGGTGACGTTTGCGCCTGCGGTCTTGGATTTGGCTTTGGGTATAACCATGGTGGTGAAATACCGGTCTTCTTTTAGGACGCTCTTGGCCCATCTGACACAGAACATCGGGACCTTCACTCCAGCGTAGCTCAGCTCCCAGATCTCCTCTATCCTTCCATAGTATCTGTCCTTGTCGTTACCGGTGTAGGATTCCATCGTTACCCCGGAGTTCTGATAACCATCGCCCTTCATGCCCTTTCCCTCGGTGTAGAATGTGTAGCCGTTGATATCGTACGCCTCATACATCATTAGGTTGTGCTCGGCGCCCTGTGACAAGGCGAATATGAGTTGTTCTTCAGCGGAAGAATCCTCATGTAAAGGGTACGACAGAAGCTTCTGCTTGAACCAACGCGTGAAACATGAGTTGTGCTCTTTGATTATATCTCCGTCCATCCTCTGTTGGCCTCGGTCATTGTACGTCTTCTCAATAAAGGTTTTGTGCTCTACCACCCAAGGATCGACCATGTCTATGTGTTGTAGCGCGACTAGGTTTGCTCTTTCAAAGTCGGCGAGTCGACCCTCGAAGTCGACATGCATTTCGCGGCGACCCTCACGGTGACCCCATCCAGCGAGCCTACCGAGCTGCCTGTTGACGGGCAGACCAACGGGGTTCTCGATGCCTAGATAATTCATGCAGTAGGAGATGCACTCTTCGGTCAAAAAGCCCCTGGCTATGCTTCCCTCTGGACGTGACATGTTGCGAATGTATCCTTTGATGACACCATTCATCCTTTCGAACGGCATCATGCTGTGCAGCAACATCGGCCCGAGTTGGATGATATCCTCCACGATATGGACCAGCAGATGCACCATAACATCGAAGAATGCGGGCGGGAAGTACATCTCAAGCTCTCATAGTATCACCATGATCTCTTTGTGTAGCCTTCTGAGTTGCCTCACACCAACCGACTTCCGAGAGATGATGTCAAAAAAATTGCATAGGCCAAATAGCATTTCACAGACGTGCGCATCCATGATCCCACGGATTGCAACTGGAAGTATCTACGTCATCAGCACATGACAGTCATGAGACTTCATCCCGTTGAACTTCTGCTTCACTGAGTCTAGGTATATGCTTATCTTTTTTTTTGACAGAAAGACTCTAAGGGAACCCCCTACAGTATAATTGGTGCAACAAACCCAAATTGCTAGTACCATGCCTTGAACCTGGGTGGGTGGGAAGGCATCAGCCCCTTCCCACCACTAGGCTATGCCTTAGTCTGCTATCTTCCCCACGTAACCGTAAGGAAGTTTTACTCCTACGAGGCAGGTAAAAAGCTGATCGATCTCCTCCTGACTTAGAGTGAAGCACGCAGGAGGGAAGTCATTTCTGGTCTTTTTGCCTTTGCCTTTGCGACGACTTTCCGTGTCCTGCTTCACCTCATCATCATCATCATCATCATCATCATCATGATTAGCGTGAAGCTCCTCCCTGATGCCCATTGATTTCAAGTCTGCCCTTGCTTTAGGCCCATCTTTCGTCCTCTCTGGCATGTTGAGCAGGGTACCAAGCAGACTCTCGCACACGTTCTTCATGATATGCATGACATCAAGGCTCTGAGGCGCACGGAGGATCTTCCAGTACCGCAAGTCCTAGAAAATAGACCTTGTTTTCCATACCTCCAGCAGCGGCTCTGGCACCTTTCAGTTCTTTCCCGGCTCTGGTGCCTTTCCCGGTGGTGGGCACTCTTTCCAATTTTTCAACAACTCATCTATTTCCTCGCCACTCCTCGTACGCGGTCGTCTTCGGGGTTCGGTTTCACCATCGAATAGATCCTTGCGTTTTCGCCATGAGTCATCGTCGCGAAGCCACCTTCGATGTCTCATGAACATGGTTTTTGAAGACCCGGATCTCTATCTAGCTGGCGATACATTGTGTCATCCATGCACCTGACGCATCCAGAAAATCTGTGGACCACCTTCCCCGCAACATATCCGTAACCGAGATAGTCGTGCACCGTTGTGAGCAGTGCGGCTCTCATAGGGAAATATTCTTTCTCTGCGGCGTCCCACGTATTGGCTGGCGTTTTCCACAGCGTGTCTAGCTCCTCTTTCAGCAGCCCCAGATACAGATTGATATCGTTCCCTGGTTATTTCGGCCCTTCAATTAGCATATACTCATGTCAATGTACTTCCTCTTCATGCACAACCAGGGGGGAAGGTTGTACATCCACACAAACACAGGCCAGGTGCTATGTGCGCTTCTCTGGCTGCCAAATAGATTGACTCCATCAGTGCTCGTGCCCAGCATGATGTTCCTTGGATCGTTCCCAAATTCTGGGTGTTCGAAGTTTAACGCTTGCCACTGGCTCGCATCCTTAGGGTGACTCAGCATCTTGTCTTTTTTATTTATCTCCGGATCATTTGCGTCATCTTCTCGCTTCTTCTCCTTCGTATCCGCGTGCTAACGCAGGAGCTTTGCTACCTTTGGGTCCGCAAAATACCGCTGCAGACGAGGAGTGATCGGAAAGTACCACACCACTTTTTGAGTAGCTTTCTTCCTCTTCTTGTATCGAGTGACGCCGCACACCGGACATATGGTAGACTCCGCGTGCTCGTCTCGATAAATGATGCAATTGTTCAGGCACACATGGTATTTCACGTGCGGTAAACCCAGAGGACAAACGATTTTCTTCGCCTCCTCGAAACTGTTAGGGCACTTGTTCCCCTTGTGAAGACATTCATGCCAGAATGACATGTTCTCGTCAAAGCATGCGTCGGTCATTTTGTGTTTCACCTTCATCTCCAGAACCATGAGTGTTACTTTCAGGCAGGTATCCTTGGGCCTGCATCCTTCATACAATGGAGTAACCGCATCTATATCCAGTTGATCCAGCTTGGCTTTCTCTCAGGCGACAACTCTTGCGTTATCCGTCTTCTCGAGAAGCACCTCTTGAATATGAGGGTCCTGCACCCAGCCCATCGATGGTCCATCGTCGTCTGCTCCGGCATCTTCATATTCATGATCATGCCCTTCGTCTGCTCTGGCATCTTCTACATGATGACTGTGTACTGCATCTACTTCGTGATCATGTCCTGGAGATCCTTCATCTTCTCGCCCGCCCTCACCGCGGTTGTCTTGCTCATGCCCTTCCTAATTTCTTGCCCGGCCCCCATGGACGACTTCATAATCATCTTCATCACCTTGCCACCGATAGCCATCCATGAAACCACGCAAGAGCAGGTGGTCCCGCACCTGTACGGAATCCGGGTCCATAAGGCTCCTCAGCTTGCATCTTCGACACAGACATCTTATCTCTGTCTCGTTCTTTTGAAGCATCTCGGCCTTCGCGGAGCTCAAAAACCTATTCACGATGCCTTTGGTCATCGTGCGGACCATGGTCGCCTGCGGGGTAGAGCAAAACGATATTTTAGAACCAAGAAAAAATTTGGCATGACTTTGCCTAAAAATAGGACCAAAAAGAATGCATAGTGCCAAATTCTCGCAGAAACGGAAATGAATCAACATTCCGGCAAAATATTGGCAACTATCACATTTCAAATACCGGTACCTGCAAACACAAACATATATACAACACCACAAACATATGCAACACCACAAACATACATAGATCTAGCTAGGACAGAAAAAGTGCATGTGAACGTGCTTGGAGGGAGAAAAAAGTAGATCTACAACATAAAGAAAGCTTTCCCCTTACTTACCTATCAAAAAAGGTAATTTAACCACTTAATTTGGATGAATCTATGGTGTAAATGAGGTGAGGAGGAGAAGGCAGCCGAGACAAGCTTGGAGGAGGAGGTGGAGAGAATGAAGTGGGGAAAGTGAGTGTGGTAGGTGGCTATCCAAAATATCTAGCGGGTCCCAGGTTATTAATGGCGCACCACCTACAAATGCGCCATTAGTAACCCTGGTTACTAATGGCGCACCAGTTAGGTGGTGCGCCATTACTAGTTTTGCAAAAGAAAATAATAATAAATGTTAGTAGTGGCGCACTGTGTGTGTGGTGTGCCATTACTAGTTTGAACTAGTAATGGCACACTATACACTGGTGCGCCATTACTAGTTATGAAAAAAAGTAAAAAAAAATTGTTAGTAGTGGGGCACGGGGTGAGTGCTGCACCATTACTAGTTAAAACTAGTAATGGCGCACTGTGCCCTGGTGCGCCATTACTAGTTTTGGAAAAAAAAAGTTTGTTAGTAGTGGTGCACCATGGGTGTAGTGCGCCATTAGTGTCCATCACACTAATGGTGCACCAACACATGGTGCGCCACTACTATATAGTAGTGGTGCACCACATGTGTGGTGCGCCATTAATGTCCATATTATCCATAGCCCTTTTCCTAGTAGTGTTGATATCTATTCATGGGCATCTCCATAGCCGATTGATATGCCTAGTTGATGTGAGACTATCTTCTCCTTTTTGTCTTCTCCACAACCACCATTCTATTCCACCTATAGTGTTATGTCCATGGATCACGCTCATGTATTACGTGAAGATTGAAAAAGTTTGAGAACATCAAAAGTATGAAACAATTGCTTGGTTGTCATCGGGGTTGTGCATGATTAAATACTTTGTGTGATGAAGATAGAGCATAGCTAGACTATATGATTTTGTAGGGACAACTTTCTTTGGCCATGTTATTTTGAGAAGACATGATTGCTTTGTTAGTATGCTTGAAGTATTATTATTTTTATGTCAATTTTAAACTTTTGTCTTGAATCTTTCGGATCTGAACATTCATATCACAATAAAGAAATTACATTGATAAATATGTTAGGTAGCATTCCACATCATTTTTTTTTTGTTTTTATCATTTACCTACTCAAGCTTGGGGATGCTTGATACGTCTCCAACGTATCTATAATTTTGATTGTTCCATGCTATTATATTATATGTTTTGGATGTTTAATGGGCTTTAATATGCCCTTTTATATTATTTTTGGGACTAAGCTATTAACCGGAGGCCCAGTGCCAGTTTCTGTTTTTTTGCCTATTTTAGATTTTTGCAGAAAAGGAATACCAAACGGAGTCCAAACGGAATGAAACATTCGCGATGATCTTTCTTGGACCGAAAGCAAACCAGAAGACTTGGAGTTGAAGTCTGAAACGCCACGAAGCATCCACGAGGCAGGAGGGCGCGCCCAGGGGGGTAGGCGCACCCCCACCCTCGTGGGCCCCTCATAGCTCCACCGACGTACTTCTTTCGCCTATATATACTCCTATACCCTAGAAACATCAGGGGGAGCCACAAAACCACTTTTTCCAGTGGCGCAACCTTCTGCACCCGTGAGATCCCATCTTGGGGCCTTTTCCGGTGATCTGCTGGAGGGGGAATCGATCATGGAGGGCTTCTACCTCAACACCATTGCCGCTCTGATGAAGCGTGAGTAGTTTACCACAGACCTTCGGGTCCATAGTTCTTAGCTAGATGGCTTCTCTCTCTTTGATTCTCAATACAAAGTTCTCCTCGATGTTCTTGAAGATCTAATCGATGTAATATTCTTTTGCGGTGTGTTTGCCGAGATCCGATGAATTGTGGTTTTATGAACAAGATTATCTATGAATATTGTTTGGTTCTTCTCTGAATTCTTATATGCATGATTTGATATCTTTGCAAGTCTCTTCGAATAATCGGTTTAGTTTGGCCTACTCGATTGATCTTTCTTTCCATGGGAGAAGTGCTTAGCTTTGGGTTCAATCTTGTGGTGTCCTTTCCCAGTGATAGTAGGGGCAGCAAGGTACGTATTGTATTGTTTCCATCGAGGATAAAAAGTTGGGGTTTATATCATATTGCTTGAGTTTATCCCTCTACATCATGTCATCTTGCTTAATGCATTACTCCGTTCTTTATGAACTTAATACTCTAGATGCATGATGGATAGCGGTCAATGTGTGGAGTAACAGTAGTAGATGCAGGCAGGAGTCGGTCTACTTGACACGGACGTGATGCCTATGTTCATGATCATTGCCTTAGATGTCGTCATAATTATGCGATTTTCTATCAATTGCTCGGCAGTAATTTGTTCACCCACCGTAATACATGCTATCTCGAGAGAAGCCACTAGTGAAACCTATGGCCCCCGGGTCTCTTTTTCCATTATATTGCATCTCTTTTCCATATTATTGAATCTTGTTTACATCTTGCTAGGTTCCGATCTGTTATTTTGCAATCTTTACTTTCCAATCTATATATCAAAAATACCAAAAATATTACTTTACTATCTCTATCATATCTCAATTTTCCGAGTGACCGTGAAGGAATTGACAACCGCTTTATCGCGTTGCTGCAAGTTCTTGATTGTTTGTGCAGGTATTCGGTGACTTGTGCATCGTCTCCTACTGGATTGATAACTTGGTTATCAAAACTGAGGGAAATACTTACGCTACTTTGCTGCATCACTCTTTCCGCATCAAGGGAAAGCCAACGCAAGCTCAAGAGGTAGCAATGCGCTAGATGATGTTTGCTTGAACTACATTGGTATTTCCCCAAAGAGGAAGGGATGATGCAGCACAACAACGGTAGGTATTTCCCTCAGTGATCAGACCAAGGTTATCAAACTAGAAGGAGAACCACGCAACACCACGTAAACAGCTCCTTGATACGTCTCCAATGTATCTATAATTTTTTATTGTTCCATGCTGTTATATTATCATTCTTGGATGTTTTACAATAATTTTATAATCATTTTATATCATTTTTTGGTACTAACCTATTGACATAGTGCCCAGCGCCAAATCCTGTTTTCTGCTAGTTTTTTACATTACAGGAAATCAATACCAAACGGGGTCCAAATGCAGCAAAACATTTTGTGGATTTTTTTGGACCAGAAGACATCCAGTGGGCCAAGAAAGTACCTGAGGGGAGCTCCGAGGGGACCACAACCCACTAGGGCACGCCTGGAGGCCCAGGCGTGCCCAGGTAGGTTATGCCCACCTCGGTGGCCTCCCGCACCACCTCTTTGCTCTATAAATACCCCATTATTCCAAAATGCTACGGGAGTCAATGAAAATCAATTCTAGCCGCCGCAAGTTCCAGAAACACCAGATCCAATCTAGACACCATCTCGGAGGGGTTCATCATGTCCATTGGTGCCTCTCCGATGATGTGTGAGTAGTTCATTGTAGACCTATGGGTCCGTAGTTAGTAGCTAGATGGCTTACTCTCTCTCCCTTGATTCTCAATACAATGTTCTCTTGGAGATCCATATGATGTAAGTCTTTTTGCGGTGTGTTTGTTGGGATCCGATGAACTTTGAGTTTATGATCAGATCTATGTTTTTATCCATGAAAGTTATTCGAGTCTTCTTTGATCTCTTACATGCATGACTGATTATAGCCTCGTATTTCTTCTCTGATATTCGGCGTTTGTTTCGCCAACTTGACCTATTTATCTTGCAATGGGAAGAGGTGCTTTGTGATGGGTTCGATCTTACGGTGCTTGATCCAAGTGATAGAAGGGGAAACGACACATATGTATCGTTGCTATTAAGGATAACAAGATGGGGCCTACTTCTACAAAAATAGATCTTGTCTACATCATGTCATCATTCTTATTGCAGTACTCCATTTTTCCATGAACTTAATACACTAGATGCATGCTGGATAGCGGTCAATGTGTGGAGTAATAGTAGTAGATGCATGCAGGAGTCGGTCTAGTATTCTTGGACGTGATGCCTATATAATGATCATTTCCTAGATATCGCCATGATTATCTGAAGTTCTATCAATTACCCAATAGTAATTGTTTTCGCACCATTTGCTATTTTTCTCGACAGAAGCCACTAGTGAAACCTACGGCCCCCGGGTCTCTTCTCGTCATATTTGCCTTTGCGATCTATTTTCCTTTGCTTTTATTTTCAGATCTATTAAACAAAAATTACAAAAATTCCTTGTTGCACTTTATTTTAATTGTGATCTATTTATCTTCTCTATCACAACTTTATCACGTCTTATCGCCAATTTGAGGCACACTTACCCGAAAGGGATTGAGGGAGTTCTGGATTAGGGGGTCCTCGGACAGCCGGACTATATGCTTATGCCGGACTATTGGACTATGAAGATACAAGATTGAAGACTTCGTCCCGTGTCCGGGTGGGACTCTCCTTTGCGTGGAAGGCAAGCTTGGCGATTCAGATATGTAGATTTCCTTCTCTGTAACTGACTCGGTGTAACCCTAGCCCCCTCTGGTGTCTATATAACCCGGAGGGTTTAGTCCATAGGACAAGAACAACAATCATAATCATAGGCTAGCTTCTAGGGTTTAGACTCTACGATCTTGTCGTAGATCAACTCTTGTAATACTCATATATCAAGATCAATCAAGCAAGAAGTAGGGTATTACCTCCATAGAGAGGGCCCGAACCTGGGTAAACATTGTGTCCCCCGCCTCCTGCTACCATTAGCCTTAGACACACAGTTCGGAACCCCCTACCCGAGATCCGCCAGTTTTGACATTGATGGGGATTGACAACCCCTTTGACACATCGGGTTGCGAGAATTTGTTATTTGTGTGCAGGGGATGTTTACATTGTGTTGCTTGGTTCTCCTACTGGTTCAATAACCTTGGTCTCATCACTGAGGGAAATACCTAGCATCGCTGTGCTGCATCATCCCTTCCTCTTTGGGGAAATACCGACGTAGTTAAAGCAGGCATCACTCCTGCACACAAAGAACAAATACTTGCAACCTGACGTATGAGAGGGGTTATCAATCCCTCACGGGTAAAAAGATAGGTAAAATTGTAGAAGTTTTGCTAAATAGATCTCGCGGGAATGTGATATAAAATAAATAACTAAAAATTGCAAAAAGGTATTTTTGTACTTTTGGATTAATAGATCTGAAAATAAAAGCAATTAAAAATAGATCACGAAGGCAAATATGATAAAGAAGAGACCCGAGGGCCATAGATTTCACTAGTTTCTCTCGAGAAAAATAGCATACGGTGGGTAAACAAATTAGTGTTGGGTGATTGATAGAACTTCAAATAATCATGACGATATCCTGGCGACTATCATTATATAGGCACCACGTCCAAGATTAGTAGACTAACTTCTACCTACATCTTCTACTATTACTCCAGACATCGACCGCTATCCAGCATGCATCTAGTGTATTAAGTTCAAGGAGAAATGGAGTAATGCAATAAGAATGATGACATGATGTAGACAAGATATATTTATGTAGAAATAGACTCCCATCTTGTTATCCTTAATAGCAACGATACATACGCGTCGATTCCCCTTCTGTCACTAGGATCAAGCACCATAAGATCGAACCAATCACAAAGCACCTCTTCCCATGGCAAGAAAAATAGATCTAGTTGGCCTAACAAAACAAAATATTCAGAGAAGAAATACGAGGCTATAAATAATCATGCATATAAGGGATCAAAAGACTGAAATAACTTTCATGTATAAAACCATAGATCTGATCATAAACTCAAAGTTCATCGGATCCCAACAAAGTGAAGCAAGAGAGAATTTCTTAAAAAAATTAGTAACACTAAAATAAATCTAAGTGAAGCATGAGAGCATTTCATCAAAAATAGTAAATCACACCATGCTCAAAAATATATAAGTGAAGCACTAGAGCAATTCCATAACTCATGAAGATTTAAGTGAAGGATAGAGAGCAATTCTAACAAGTCATAGCATAATTTTGGCTCCCTCAACTAGGTGTGTACAGCAAGTATAGATGACTTAGAACACAAAGCAAAACAAGCAAAGACTCATATCATACATGATGCTCCAAGCAAAACTCATAATATGTGACGAACAAAAATATTGCTCCAAGTAAAATACCGATGGTTGGTAGAAGAAAGAGAGGATGCCACTCGGGGGCCTCCCCAAGCTTAGTTGCTTGATACTTCTTGGTTATTTTCTTGGGGTGCCTCGGGAATCCCCAAGCTTAGCCTTTTGCTAATCCTTACTCCTTCATCCATCGCGATCTCACCCAAAACTTGAAAACATTATTCACACAAAACTCAACAAAACCTTCGCGAGATCCGTTAGTATAAGAAAGCAAATCACTACTTTAAGTATTGTTGCAAACCCATTCATTTTTTTTATGCATTATATCTACTGTATTACAACTTTTCTATAGCAAAAAATCTTCAAAGGAAACCATAGAATCATCAGAACAAGCACATAGCGCAAAGAAAATAGAATCTATGAAACACATAATAGTTTGTAGCAATCAGGGAACTTCGTATACTTCTGTAACTCCAAAAATTCTGAAAACTTAGGACAACGTGGGAAATTTGTATATTAATCTTCTTCAAAAGGAATCAAATCAAAATCACTCCTCTGTTCAAAATGGGATTTTTTTTCCTGAGCGCAAAAGTTTCTGTTTTCAGCAAGATCAAATCAACTATGACCCAAATCATTCCAAAGGCTCTACTTGGCACAAACACTAATTCAAACCACAAAAAGACATATAACAGAGGCATAACTGGATATTTTATTGAAAACAGGAAGAAAACCAAAAAGCAAAAATATACAAGTTGGGTTGCCTCCCAACAAGCGCTATCGTTTTAGGCCCCTAGCTAGGCATAATGCGAAGATCTAAGTGTTGTCATCTTTGGTTTCCAACTCTTCAATCAAACAACTGGAATTCTTCAAGGATTTAGCATACAAATTTTCAATGAAAATATTCCTAGGAACAAGTTTAAGGAACTCATTCTTGCACAAAGGGTCTCTTATCACTTCAACAAAATCTGGGTGAATACTAATCATCTTAAGATCTTCTCTGTTGCTATTGGAAGTCGCACCCTTGTTTTTAGTGACTCGAGAAATCTTGCCAATTTTTAATGGAGTTTTTTCAATATTATTGGAAGAAGCAAAAACCGTACTTAGATTACTAAAGATTTCTTCCAGTTTATCAATTTGAGACGGGCTTTCTTCAATTCTTTCATGAATAATGGCCACCTTTTCTTTTAACAACTTTAAAACTTCTGACGCTTTTGACCCAACTTTAGTAGCAAAATTATGCATCTTCTTATCCCAAGTTCTCATAATGTTCTTCGGTAAGCATTTTCTTTTCAATAACATCTAGTATTTCCATAACATGCTCGAGAGTTAAAGTTGTTTCACTAATCGTAAGCGGTGGTGAACCCAATAAATTGCCCATAGCATGAAAAGCATCAAGAGAGGGACACATCAAGAAATTTCCACCAGTAATCGTATCAAGGACGAATCTATACCAAGTGGTGATGCCCACATAAAAACATCAAAGAAGAACAATGGTAGATTGCTTACGGATAGATCTATTATGAGCATTACAAATCCTATACCAAGCATCTTTTAAATTCTCCCCTCCCCTTTGTTTAAAGTTGAGAACCTCGTTCTCTGGAGTGAAAGCAATAGAGGAAGAACCATCCATAACATCAAAGAGTAGTTAACAAGTTTGCACTCAAAAACAGATCTGACGAAAAAACAGCGAACGAAAAAGAGGGCGAATAAAATGGCAAATTTTTGTGAAGTGGGGGAGAGGAAAACGAGAGGAAAAAAATTTAAATTTAAAGGAGATGAGATTTGTGATTAGGAACCTAGTAGATGTTGATGATGTCTCCCCGGTAACGGTGCTAGAAATTCCTTTTGATGTTTGCTTGAACTACGTCGGTATTTCCCCAAACAGGAAGGGATGATGTAGCACAGCAACGATAGGTATTTCCCTCAGTGATGAGATCAAGGTTATCGAACTAGTAGGAGAACCACACAACACCACGTAAACAGCTCCTGCATAGAAAGAACAAATACTTTCAACCCAGCGTAAGAGAGGGGTTGTCAATCCCTCACGGGTAAAAACATAGGTAAAATTATAGTAGTTTGGATAAATAGATCTCACGGGAATACGAGACAAAATAAATAACTAAAAATTGCAGCCCGATATTTTTGTATTTTTGGATTAATATATATGAAAATAAAAGCAAACAAAAATATATCACGAAGGCAAATATGATAAAGAAGAGACCCGGGGCCGTAGATTTCACTAGTGGCTTTCTTGAAAAAATAGCATACGGTGAGTAAACAAATTACTGTTGGGCAATTGATAGGACTTCACATAATCATGATGATATCTAGGTAATCATCATTACATACGCATCACTGAAAGTACTAGTATCGACTAGAGGGGGGGTGAATAGGCAATTTTTATGAAAGTCTTCAAAACTTGGAAGTTTCGAAGACAAACAACAGAAACAACCTAATTGATTTGCAGCGGAAGATAAACTACCCTAAACAAGCCATAGTCAAGTATGTAATGATGTGAAAACACAGGACTAATAGTAGTTAGGTAGTAAGGATCAAGATGGAAGATAGTGTGAAGCCAATCAACAATAGTAGTCAAGCAATGAAGTCAAACAGATATACAGATAAGCAATGACTTCATGAAGACAAACTTAAGTAAGATTGGAAGGGATAGAACCAGTTGCTTGTTGAAGACACAGGATTTGTTGGACCAGTTCTAGTTGCTGTGACAACTGTACGTCTGGTTAGGGAGGCTGAGATTTAACTCAGAAGACCGTGTCTTCACCTTATTCCCCTTGAGCTAAGGACACCCAGTCCTCGCCCAATCACTCTGGTAAGTCTTCAAGGGAGACTTCCAAACCTTCACAGACTTCGTTCACCGGAAATCCACAATGACTCTTGGATGCTCAGAACGCGACGCCTAACCGGCCGGACGATTCACAGTCCTCAAGTGTAAAACTTCTTCAGGTCACACAGATAGAAAGACTTTCGTGATGCCTAACACTCTTTGGCTCTGGGTGTTTGGGCTTTGTCCTCGCAAGGATTTCTCTCTCTCAAATGCTTCCAGGTGGGTTGCTCTCAAATGACAAAAGCCGTGCACAAACTCTGAGCAGCCACCAATTTATGGTGTAGGGGGTGGGCTATTTATAGCCACTAGGCAACCCGACCTGATTTGTCCAAAATGACCCTGGGTCACTAAGGAACTGACATGTGTTCCAACGGTCAGATTTCAAACACACGCGACAACTTTACTTGGGCTACAAGCAAAGCTGACTCATCCAGCTCTGATAAGATTTGCTCTCATTGTCTTCGCTCGAAGACATAGGATTTGGGTTGAGCATCACTTCAGTCACTCTGACTTAGTTCACTTGGACCCCACTTAACAGTACGGTGGTTCCTATGACTCAACAAAGAAGAAAGGAAACGACGAAACCACACAGTCTTCGCGCTCCATTGTCTTCACGTAATGTCTTCTCATGTCATAGTCTTCAATATGAATATCTTCTCATACCACCATTGTCTTCAATGTCTTCATACATTTTTAGGGGTCATCTCCGGTAGGTAAACCGAATCAATGAGGAACACTACCTGCGTTATCCTGCAATTCTCACAAATGCATTAGTCCCTCAACCAACTTTGTCGTCAATACTCCAAAACCAACTAGGGGTGGCACTAGATGCACTTACAATCTCCCCCTTTTTGGTGATTGATGACAAACTGGTTGAAGTTTTCAACGGGGATAAAGTATGTGAAGTTGTAAGGATAGGGAATTGTCTTCATAAGTTGCAAGGGCTCCCCTTGAAGATGTGCAAGTAAGTGATTTGCTTTTGGACTGCAAATGCACATGGCAGGTTGTACTTGTGGAGATCCACTTCAACTTATGAAGATAATTCATCATGCATGAAATGATATAACAAGTAGAATGACATGCATAATGAAAAATGGACGTCTGCAGAATGATCTAAGTGCGGAAGTTATCATCGCACATGCAGAATTTATCATCGCATCAGAGTAAATCAAACACGTAGCAGAAGTAGCAGACGACCATCAAGTTTAGGTGTTACAACTCAAAGAACCAAATGTATCAAAATGAAAGAGTTGTAAGCACGCAGCAAAATATAATGCAACCACCCATATGAACCCGCTTGAAGACTATCAACTTATACGCTTCTCCCCCTTTTGTCAGTAATGACCAAAAAGGTTTGAAGACATAGAGCATCTACTCGTCATGAGTAGGTGAGGCATCTGGGTCGTTGTCGTTGGTTGGCGGTGCAGATGAACTTGGTGTAGTGTCGATGCGCGCAGTAGTTGGAGGTGGTGAAGTAGCGTCATCTTCATCATCGATCACTCTGGCATTAACTGTTGCCGCGGAGGAGGAATATTCAGAGTCTTCAAGGGATGGAGTTCGACGCAGGGTAGCAGTCCGTGGAGGAGTGGAGTCGAACTGAAATCTTTCATTGAAGACATCATCTTGAAGATCCGCTTCAGCACTGAGCAGGGTCAAACTTTTCCATGATCTCCTGCAAGTTTCATGAGCAACAAAGGCATTCTTGGTGGCAAGGTTGCGAATGCGATTGACATCCACCAAGAGGCTTTGCATCTGTGTTTATCCCGTTTCTGATGAAGGGCCACAAGAAGTTCTCGGTCATTCAGAACACGAGAACGCTTCGGACGCCTTTGGGCAATGGTGCTTTCAGTGGCTTTAGTGGGCGCTCTGTGAGGCAGACGAGTGTTGCCAGCTAGTGGATAGATTCTTGTTGTTGCTTGAACACCTTCAATAGACTGAGTGAAGCTTTGGTGCTCGGCATTCTGAAGACAAAGCGGCTTCTTGGCAGGATCAGGGTATATGGCTTCAACTGACATATCAATCTCTGGTAAAAATATTATATGATTGCGAGCAGAGGGCTGATAGTTGACAGATGAGTGTCGCTTGATGAGGCGCATGACCCATGGAGCATAAAACTTCAGACCAAATAGGTCAGAGCCGGAAGCAGCAAGTTGCCTTATGAAGAATTCCTGAGTGTTGAAGCTGATGCCATTGAGAATATAGAAGACCAAAGTCTTCATAGCTCCTTCAAGCTTGGCCGCTGATGAGTGTCCCTTGACTGGCCATAGAGTTCGCCTGATGATATGATATATAGTTCGAGGCAGACACTCAAGGTCTTCAACAAAGAAATGTGTGGGATACTCAGCGTCAGATGGCAAAGGCTTCATCATGCTCAGCATCTGGCTCACATTGGGTTCTGGCTTATGAAAGATGCTCTCCACAGCATTGCGGTGTAGCTGACAGTTAGGCTCATACAGTTCTCCTGGAGTGGCTAGCCCTGTAAGCTCAATGATATCCATAGCTTTGGCTTCATGATGAACATTTCCAGTCATCCACTCGAGAACCCATGTCTTGATGTCTCTGTAGTAACCGCGAATGTGCAGAGTGTCATAGAATTGAAGCAATAGCTCTTCATTCCAATGTTCTTTGTCTGTCACAAAATGGAGCAGACCAGCATCTCTAAAGCAATCAAGTGCTTCTTCTAAGCACGGCATTCCAGCAATGGCTTCAGTGTCAAGGCGCATATGAGGTAAAATGCGCCCTTGATCATATAACACGCATGAGTAATAGCTTCTCTGCTGATAGCTCCAAAACCTATCTGATGATATTCTTGGCTTGGAGTAGGGGTTCTTGGCGCTGTCAAAGAAGGTATGTGGCTTTTGAAGCCATTAGCATTGAAGGACCCGGGGGAGTTGGCAGTACCTGGAAAACTTGGCAACCTGGGCTTTGGCTTCTGCACTTGAGGCCTATGCTCAACATGATATTGAAATTGCGGTCCTGAGGCAGAGGGTGGAGGCACCAGAATGGGCCATCGGACAGTAGTGAGCTGACCATGACTGTATGCTTGCTCAATTGTGTGAGGCCTTGGAGGCGGAACAGGAGCAGGGGCAACATCGGAGGCAGGCTGCACGACAGGTGCTTTGGGAGCAGTTGTCATATTGGCTTCAGGTGCAGCATCCTCATTGGCTTCAGGCGCAGCATCCTCATTGACTTCAGGTTCAGTAGCCACATTTACTTCAGGCACAGTTAGTGCAGGCTCCACATTAGCATCAGCCATGACTACGTCACTGGCTGTATTGACGTTGGTGGTGGCAGCCTCAACATTTTCAACCTCCTCTTGACGAACAGGAGGGTCAGGCCCAGACACGTTCAGATCATGAACTGCTTCTTCTTCAATCACTGGGGGGGTTGGTACACGCACTTCTTCTTGATTTTCTTCGGCTGATGCAGCCGGAATGTCTTCAGCAGCATGTGCTTCAGACTCGAAGACATTCACAGTTGGAGCAGTTTCAGAAAATACTTGCCGTGCAACAGGTGAACGTTGCACTTCTCCTTCTGGAACGCTCGATAGAGGGACTTCAGGCCTTTGTCCTCTGCGAAGCATGCGAAGAGCTGGCTTCACTTTAGGAGATGGAGTTGGCTGAGCCTGAACGTCTTCATCCTCTTCTTGCACGTTGGGGGTAGCTTGTTGTTGTTGTAGGGGAGTAATGGGGGAGTCTTGGAGTTGTTGTGGGTGATCAGCCCACGATGCATCCTGAGCAATTGGCATCAATGGACGACCAATGCTGATGAGTTTGCTGTTCGTATGAATAGGCGATGATACCAAGTCATTTTCTATCTGAGGAAGACCTTCATCATCAGCAACATTTTCATCTTGACCAATGTCTTCAGCAGCGTTGGGTTCAGCTGCTGGAATATCTTCAGCTTCATGATCCTCTGTGAGAGCAGGGTCATGAACTATCATCTGTCTTTCTTGATGTTCAGACGCAGGGCGAACCATTGAGATGAGTTCAACAACGAGGGGCTCTGTGGGAGCAGCCCGATTTTTCTTGGTCTTGCGCTTCTTCTTGGAGGGAGCAGCATCAGAGGCTTCATTATTCTTCCTCTTTCTAGCTTCAGCCTCTGCAGCCCTTGTCTTCTTCTGATCTGAAGCGTTTGTGGTGACCTTTGGCTTCGAGCCAGTCATGCTGCTGGGGAAGACAATGCAAGGGGCTTCTTGGCTTGAGGGTGCAGGCTGGTCAGCAGGAAGCTTCTTCTTTTTCTTTGCAGCCATCCTGGGGTCAATCCCAGGATGGCCAAGTGACTTGCGCTTCTCAGCCTCATTGTAGGTAAGCACACACTTATCAGCCAAACTCTTCATACGCTTGCGAGAGCCTTGAGCTTCTTGACGCTTCTTGAGGAAGGCTTCTTTGAGCTCATGCATCATGACCTTGAAGTTTTTGACGTCTTGAACACTTAGACTGGCCACATGCTTCTTGAATTGAGCCTTCTCAGAGTCAATCTTGTTCTTGAGCTCAACGATTCGCTGAGCGATAGCCAGCTCAGAAGCAATGGCGCCATTGAAGGCGACATAGAGGCCAATGGGAAGCTGTAAATTATCAAAGCTAACATTGGGGGTGTCGAACCATTCATAAATGAAGTTGTGTATAATTGCCACATCAAAGAGAGGCAAGTTGTTGAAGATTTCTGCTTCTTCTTTGCTTTTGATCAATTGCTCAAGGGCATCATCTGCAAGATCTTCATCACTTGATAGATCAATGGGATCATCGCGCAGAATAGCGGCAGGAGTCAGGGCTTGATCAGTATGCCTGATAAGTTGCTTTTTCTTCTCCGTCTTCTTGGAGATACGGGATTGATCTTCAGATTGCACACTGGCTTCAGGAGGTGCAATGGCCAGTGGCTTCACACGAGAAGTCTTCGGAGGTGCAGCTGAGGTTGATGCCTTTAACTTCTTTTGCTTCTGCGGCTTTGGGAGAGGAGCAGGGGCTTCATCAGAGTCAACACCATTGTCAGAATGATCTACTCTGGCACCTTGGACCATGATGTAAGTGATGAGGCCGTCAAGGTTGGCGAAGGGGCCAATGACATTTGGTTCTGCATCATGAGAGCCGTCAGCACGAGGAGCAGAGGGACCAGGATTGAAGTCTAGTCCCAATGACTTCTTGTTTTCTTTGGCCAAAGTCTTTGCATGCTGGAAGTTGCGCTTGAAGAGGGCATCATCACGACACCAGAGTAATGAGGTGGGATTGGCACTCTTAGGCTGAGGTCCACGGACCATGCATGGGTAGAAGCCTTGATCAACAGCTTCAGCTCTGTTCTTGGGTTGAAGGCCTCGATAGAGAATATCGCCCCAAGGACTTTCGATAGCATACTTCTCTGCATATTCCTTGATCACGAATTTGTACTTGAACCATTGTTCAGCCCAATAGCGTCGAATCCATTGGATTCGCGTCTTCCTCTGATGATAATTCTCTTCTGGATCTCTCTTGTACAATTCGGCTAAGTCTTCGGGCAAATCTTTGGATGTTCCTTCTCTGTGCTGTCTGCCACCCTTCCTTGCAGATTTTTCTGAAGTCATGAATTTCAAACTGAAAGGCTTCAATACGTTCAAAGGCTTCAGAGACTTTCGCTTGCTCGTCAAGCAGGAACTGGCTTTAGGAGAATTTATATGATGCTGTAAGTATTCTGCAAACGAATGCAGACTATGAGAACCAAGGGATTCTCCCACGGACATGTACCTGTGACAGCATTAGAGATGCGAGGGAAGGGGAAGAGGTCATATGCATTCTTAGAAGATTTTGAAGATAAATCAGTTTGAAGACATTGACCTCATGATGCGAAGACATTCACTTATATAGGTGAGTTGGTTCCAGATTTGTACCAATCCGTGAACAAGTACAAGTGAGGAATCAACCTAGATAGGAAATATAAGTGAATCGACTAAGCAGTATGAGATGCAGACGGAATAGATCTAGCTTTGAATAGACAGAAACTACTTTTGTTAAACAGGATGAATCTTGAAGATCAAAAAGGTGGTAAAAATAGAGTTATAATTACCGCACGAAGAACTGCTAGATGGAGGAATAGGAGATCGAGCAGTTCAGCCCACCGTTCCCTAACTTGGCGATGGAGGACACCTACGGCAACGGCGGAGAGGACGATGTCCGCGGCCGGCGTGAGGACGGCGTCGAAGAAGTCGCGGCAGCTAAGCGCTTCGTCGCCGGCGTCGTCGCGAGCTAGCGGTGGCGCTAGGGTTTTGACGGAGGTGGAGAGGTGGGAGAAGGATTTCTTTACCGCAGGGGACAAGTATTTATAAGTAGGTGAGAGACACGGCGCAATTACGCAGGTGCCCCTGGCGGTTCACATCTGAGGGGCATGTGGCAAGCATGCAACATACACAGAGTTGTCCCACGTTCCCACGCCCGCCAGGCATGTCGGAGAGTTGTTCCGGCTTCTCCGGATTTCAATAGTAAAGATAAGCCATTTAAAACAGATTTAATGTTTGTCTCTTTGCCTTCTGCTGACTAGGACGCAGAGAAGACATTCGACAGTTTCAATAGAATGCATATGATTTGGACAGATAGATTTGAGATAGGAAGCATAGAGAGGTTAGGGTCCGATCACATTCACTTAGTTCAAAAGATTCAAACTGAAGACATAGCTATAAGTGAATGCTGTAGAGGACAGAACACTAGTATATATATATATATGCAATCAAATTGTCATAGTGTAGAAGATCATGAAGGTAAATTGAAACTGAAGACAAACCAAATGCAAAGTCATTGCAATATAACGCCTCGAGTGAAACACATCAAACAAGAGAAGTTGGTGGTGGCGTTACCCACCGTATAGGAAGTATTAGACCCAGACACGGCGCACAATTATCGTGGCGCTCCGAAGTCAAATTCCATGTTAATGTATTCACACTCAGAGTGTACATCTTCATTGATTGAAGACATACATTACTTTGTGTGTTGCACATCTAAGTCATCAACATGCATAAGTGTTAGGATGTGTGCCTGATCACAGGACATTAGAGGATTCCAAGATATTTAGCTCACACTGTAACTTGCAAAACCTTTTCTCATCCAAGGGCTTTGTGAAGATATCTGCCAGTTGCTCTTCAGTGTTGACGTGAATGATATCGATATCTTTCTTCATAACATGATCTCTAAGAAAGTGATGACGAATTTCAATGTGCTTTGATTTGAGTGTTGGACTGGATTGTTGGCTATTTTGATGGCACTTTCGTTGTCGCAGAAGAGTGGTACTTGTTTTAGATTGATGCCATAATCCTTGAGAGTTTGCTTCATCCATAGAAGCTGAGCACAACAAGATCCAGCAACAATGTATTCAGATTCAGCAGTTGAGGGTGATACACAGTTCTGCTTCTTCAAGACCAACAGACAAGTGATCGACTAAGAAAATGACATGTGCCAGATGTAGACTTGCGATCCACCTTGTCACCAGCATAATCAGCATCCGAGAATCCAACCAAATCAAATCTTGAGCCCTTGGGATACCATAATCCCAGTGTTGGGGTGTAAGCCAAATATCAAAGAATTTGCTTCACAGCTAAGTGATGCGATTCCTTTGGTGCCGCTTGGAATCGAGCACACATGCAAACACTAAGCATAATATCTGGCCTAGATGCACATAAATAAAGCAAAGAACCAATCATGGAGTGATATACCTTTTGATCGAACTCTTTACCATTGTCGTCGGGACCAAGATGGTGTTTGGCTGGCATTGGCGTCGTGTAGCCTTTGCAGTCTTCCATTCCAAACTTCTTCATACAGTCTTTGAGGTATTTCTCTTGAGATATAAAGATGCCATTCCTCTGCTGACAAATTTGAAGACCAAGGAAGAACTTCAGCTCACCCATCATGGACATTTGATATTGCTCTTGCATCATGTACCCAAACTCATCACTGTACTTCTGATTGGTGCATCCGAAGATTATGTCATCCACATATATTTGGCACACAAACAGTTCACCATCATATGTCTTCGTGAAGAGAGTGGGATTGAGGGATCCAGGTTTGAAGCCTTTGCTCTTCAGGAAGTCTTTGATTGTATCATACCAGGCGCGAGGAGCTTGTTTGAGGCCATACAGTGCTTTGTTTAGCTTGTACACCATATCAGGATGTTTTGGATCTTCAAAGCCAGGTGGTTGTGCGACATATACTTCTTCTTCAATCTTGCCATTGAGAAATGCACTTTTCACATCCATTTGATGTAGCAAGATATTGTGATGATTAGCATAGGCTAGCAGTATGCGAATAGCTTCAAGCCTAGCAACGAGAGCAAATGTTTCATCGAAGTTAATTCCTTCAACTTGAGTATAACCTTGAGCTACAAGACGTGCTTTGTTTCTGACGACTTGACCATGCTCATCTTGCTTGTTTCTATATATCCATTTTGTTCCAATAATGTTATGCTTGCGAGGGTCAGGTCGCTTGACGAGTTCCCAAACATTATTCAGCTTGAACTGTTGAAGTTCTTCTTGCATGGCTTGAATCCATTCAGGTTCCATAAAAGCTTCAGCAACTTTCTTGGGTTCTGATATTGACACAAATGAAAAGTGCCCACAGAAGTTTGCTAGCTGTGTTGCTCTTGACCGAGTAAGCGGACCAGGTGCATTGATGCAGTCAATAATGTTCTCTATTTGAACTTCATTTGCAACACGAGGATGAACAGGACGAAGATTTTGCTCTGGCTGGTCATTGTCATCATTGGGAGAATTGTCTTTGGTCTGAGAATTGTCTTCAGGTTGATTTGGTGCAGAGATGATAAGTTCCGCTTCAGGCTGTGCTTCAGAGGGCATGATTTCACCAGTTCCCATCAGCTTGATAGACTCGTTTGGAGGAGCTTCATCTAGGGTACTTGGCAGAAACTCTCTCTGTGAACCATTGGTTTCATCAAATTTCACATCCACAGTTTCAATGATTTTGTAAAGAAAAAGGTTGAAGACTCTGTAGGAGTGTGAATCCTTTCCATAGCCAAGCATGAAGCCTTCGTGAGCCTTAGGTGCAAATTTTGACTTGTGATGGGGATCCTTGATCCAGCATCTAGCTCCAAATACTCTGAAGTAACTGACATTTGGCTTCTTGCTAGTGAGCAGCTCATATGATGTTTTGTTGAGAAGCTTATGGATGTACACACGATTGATGATGTGACATGCTGTATCAATAGCTTCAGGCCAGAAGTTTCTTGGTGTCTTGTACTCATCTAGCATTGTTCGAGCCATCTCAATGAGGGTTCTGTTTTTGCGCTCAACGATGCCATTTTGCTGAGGTGTGTATGGAGCAGAGAACTCATGAGTGATTCCCATTGTATCCAGATACAGATCAAATCCAGTGTTCTTGAATGAAGTGCCATTGTCACTTCTGATGTGCTTGATCTTCACACCATAGTTGTTCATTGCTCGATTTGCAAAGCGTCTGAAGACATCTTGCACTTCAGTCTTGTGCAAAATTATATGAACCCATGTGTATCTTGAGTAGTCATCAACAATGACAAAGCCATAGAGACAGGCAGTTGTTGTGAGGGTGGAGTAGTGAGTAGGTCCAAATAAGTCCATGTGTAACAGCTCGAAGGGTTGAGATGTTGTGATGATTGTCTTCGAGGGGTGCTTTGCCCTTGTCATCTTTCCAGCTTCACAGGCACCACACAGATGATCCTTCTTGAACTTGACATCTTCGATGCCTATGACATGCTTCTTCTTGACGAGCGAGTGTAAGTTCCTCATGCCAGCATGTCCCAGCCTTCGATGCCAGAGCCAACATTCTGAAGCTTTTGTGAGAAGACATACGACAAGCTATGGACCTGCTGAGAAATCTACCATGTATAGATCATCTTTTCGATACCCTTCAAAGAGTAGAGATTTGTCAGATTCCATTAGTACAAGGCAATGATATTTGCCAAATATCACAATCATGTTCAAGTCACAAAGCATTGAGACAGACATTAAGTTGAAACCAAGGGATTCAACAAGCATCACTTTATCCATGTGTTGATCCTTTGAGATTGCAACTCTACCTAGACCAAATACTTTGCTTGTACCAGTGTCAGCAAATGTGATATGACTCTTGTCTGATGGACGTAAGGTTGAGTCCATGAGAAGACTTCGATCACCAGTCATATGATTTATGCATCCACTGTCCATAATCCATTCTGAAGCTTTTGGTGATGTGCCCTACAGTGCAGTTAGGAGGATAGGCTTCACAAGAGTGTTGTGAAGCATAAGCATTTGACACATATAGGGACAGTCACAGCACATATCAAAGTTAGGACATAGTATGACTGATAAGTGATTCAGATTTGAAGTATATAGAGTGACACTTTTGCGTGCGTCCAAGTGAGTTTTAGGTCCCCAGCAATAGTATCGAACGCCATTGATTGCTGGCTGGAGACCACATTCTGCAAAAGAGAGTTAATTCTTCTTCACCACCCACATTTTCAGGGGTGGCTTAGAAGCAATGAGTCTAAGTGCAGCATCTGAGAATTTTGGCTTTGAAGCCCTAGCAAATAGCCTTGCAGGAGATGAATGATACTCATATGAATAAGTAGAAAAGTTCTTAGCCCTAGCAAATTGCCTTGCAGGGATTCAACAAGCATCACTTTATCCATGTGGTGATCCTTCGAGATTGCAACTCTACCTAGACCCAATACCTTGCTTTTACCAGTGTTAGCAAATGTGATTTGACTCTTGTCGGATGGACGTAAGGTTGAGTCCATGAGAAGACTTCGATCACCAGTCATATGATTAGTGCATTCGCTGTCGATAATCCATTCTGAAGCACGAGGTGTCATACACTACAGTGCGGTTAGGAGGACAGGCTTCACAAGGTATGTTGTGAAGCATAAGCATTTGACGCATACTAGGATTATCACAGTTTAGATCAAGATTAGAACACACAGTATGACAGGTAAGTGATTCATATGTGGAATACATAGTAAGTCATTTTATCATGCGTCCCTTTGTGTTTTAGGTCCCCAGCAATAACATTGGACGCCTTTGATTGCTGGCTGGAGACCATATTCTGCAAAAGAGAGTTAATTCTTCTTCACCACCCACATCTTCAGGGGTGGCTTAGAAGCAATGAGTCTAAGTGCAGCATCTGAGAATTTTGGCTTTGAAGCCCTAGCAAATAGCCTTGCAGGAGATGAATGATACTCATGTGAATAAGCAGAAAAGTTCTTAGTTCTATGAACATAGCGATTTGAAGACACACGCTCATATTCATTAGTCTGAGTATGATTTCCTTGCAAAACATTGGCGTTAGGGTGACTCAAGTAAGTCCTGTGTTCGTAAGTAGCCGTTGGACCATATGATGCCTTTGGTCTGGGGTTTGTCTTCTTCACTGGTGGTGTCATGATGACATTCACAGGAAGATTCTCAAGGAAGCTTTTGGGAACCCAGATCTTCTTCATAGGAGGTCCATTCCTATAGTTAGTACCAATATACCTGGCAAACACTTCACCATTCTGAATTTTGAATAGTTTATAGTTTGCATCAAAGGATTCATCAATGATAATTGGATTAGCATAGGTAAAGCCAGATAGTGTAGATGGATCTACTGAAGGTTCCTTTGCAGCAACCCATGTGGTTTTGGGATACTGCTCAGGCTTCCAGTAGGAACCATCAGCATTAATTTTCCTCTCGAACCCGACACCCTCTTTCCTAGGGTTTCGGTTCAGAATCTGCTTTTTGAGGACATCGCAGAGTGTCTGATGTCCCTTCAAACTTTTGTACATCCCTGTTTCAAGGAATGTCTTCAACCTAGCATTTTCATCAGCAATACTAGTGGTATCCTCCGCAGAGGGGTTAGTAACCACTTCAGTAGGTGAAGACAATGAAACAACAGCAGTAGTCGAACATTCAGCAATAGATGTAGCGTTATCACGCTCAATGCATTTTAAACATGGTGGTTCAAATACGTCGTGAGCAGAACAGATCTGTTGAGCGCGAAGTGACTCATTCACTTTTTGAATATCTTCATGAGCCGCTCTCAATTTCTCAAGCTCTTGTTTCCTTTGAAGATAATCATAGGAGAGCCTTTCATAAGTAGGTGAGAGTGATTCATGACGACCTTCAAGTTCTTGGTACTTAGCATGAAGACTTTTTATGTCATCAACTAAAGACTGTGAACGTGTCATTTCAGCGTCCAACAAGTCATCACTTTTGTCTAACAGTTTTTGAGTATGTTCCATAGCCTTTTGTTGTTTAGTTGCAATTTTAGCAAGTGTTTTGTAGCTGGGTTTGGATTCACAATCAGAGTCATCTTCACTTGACGTTTGAAAGTAAGCATCACAGGATTTTACCTTGGCACCACGTGCCATGAAGCAGTAGGTGGGAGAAGGATCGTCTTCGTCATTGGCTTCAGCGTTGGTGCGGAAGTCATTGTCTTCAGTGTTGAAGATGGACTTGGCGACATAGGCTGTGGCTAAAGCCAGACTTGCAACGCCAGGGTCAAACTCCTCTCCTGATTCCACCTCCGCCTCCTCAGAAGCAGACTCCTCCTCTGAATCCATTTCCTTGCCAACAAAAGCATGAGCCTTGCCTGATGAGCTCTTCTTGTATGATGAAGACTTGGAAGAAGACTTAGAAGACTCTGAGGATTTCTTCTTCTTCTTATCATCAGAATCATATTCCTTGCTCTTCTTCTTCTTCTTCTTCTCATTTTCCCACTGTGGACACTCAGATATGTAGTGACCAGTTTTCTTGCACTTGTGGCAGGTTCTCTTCTTGTGGTCATGTGTGGAAGCTTCATCATTCTTGGAGCTGGATCATGAAGACTTTCTGACGCCCCTTTTCTTGGTGAACCTCTGAAACTTCTTCACCAGCATCGCAAGTTCCTTTGCAATGTCTTCAGGATCATCAGAACCGCGGTCAGATTCTTCTTCAGATGAGGAAACCACTTTTGCCTTCAAGGCGCGAGTTCGGCCATACTTGGGACCATAGATATCTCTTTTCTCAAAAAGATGAAACTCATGTGTGTTGAGCCTCTCGAGTATATCAGACGGATCGAGTGTCTTGAAGTCAGGACGTTCTTGTATCATGAGGGCAAGGGTGTCAAAGGAGCTGTCAAGGGATCTCAGCAGTGTCTTGACGATTTCATGCTTGGTGACCTCAGTTGCGCCAAGAGCTTGAAGTTCATTTGTGATATCAGTCACACGATCAAACGTGAGTTGGACATTTTCATTGTCGTTTCTCTTGAAGCGGTTGAAGAGGTTGCGAAGAACACTGATCCTTTGATCTCTCTGGGTTGAGACGCCTTCATTGACCTTGGATAGCCAGTCCCAGACTAGCTTCGACATTTCCAGAGCACTTACACGGCCATGCTGTCCTTTGGTCAGATGACCATAGCTGATGTTCTTTCCAGTAGAGTCCAGTTGAATGAACTTCTTGACATCAGTGGGGGTGACACCTTCACCAGTTTTGGGAACGCCGTTCTTGACGACATACCAGAGGTCGATATCAATGGCTTCAAGATGCATGCGCATCTTATTCTTCTAGTAGGGATATTCAGTTCCATCGATCACGGGGCAAGAAGCGGAGACTTTGATTATCCCTGCAGTGGACATAGCTGAAACTCTAGGTGGTTAAACCGAATCACACAGAACAAGGGAGTACCTTGCTCTAATACCAATTGAAAGTTCTAGTATCGACTAGAGGGGGGGTGAATAGACGATTTTTATGAAAGTCTTTGTTGGTGTCAAAACCGGCGGATCTCGGGTAGGGGGTCCCGAACTGTGCGTCTAGGCGGATGGTAACAGGAGAGAAGGGACACGATGTTTTACCCAGGTTCGGGCCCTCTTGATGGAGTTAAAACCCTACGTCCTGCTTGATTGATATTGATATTGTGGATGTTTACAAGAGTGGATCTACCAAGAGATCAAGGAGGCTAAACCCTAAAAGCTAGCCTATGGTATGATTGTTGTAATGTATGTCCTACGGACTAGGGCCATCCGGTTTATATAGACACCGGAGAGGGCTAGGGTTACATAGAGTCGGTTACAATGGTAGGAGATCTACATATCTGTATCGCCAAGCTTGCCTTCCACGCCAAGGAAAGTCCCATCCGGACACGGGACGAATTCTTCAATCTTGTATCTTCATAGTCTTGGAGTTCGGTCGATGATGATAGTCCGGCCGATGATAGTTCGGCTGATGATGGTAATCCGGCTATCCGGACACCCCCCAATCCAGGACTCCCTCAGTAGCCCCTGAACCAGGCTTCAATGACGATGAGTCCGGCGCGCATATTGTTTGGCATTGCAAGGCGGGTTCCTCCTCCGAATAATTCATAGAAGATTGTGAACACCAAGATAGTGTCCGGCTCTGCAAAATAAATTCCACATTCCACCGTAGAGAGAATAATATACAAATATACACAAGTTCGATCTGCTGACGTTTTTTGCGGCGTGATGTCACACCACTACCAAGCCATTATGTTTTTTATTATACCACCTCAGCGCATTTAGCGAAGCGGTTTCCTTGGCACGTCTTGTCGAAGCAGAGATCGTGTTTCCCCTTAATCCGGGATTCTCATCAATACGGACGTGGGTAACCCAACCACGCCATTGATGGTGACGCTTGGGAGATAAGCGAGTTTTACCAGGCAGGTGGGGACGCATAGTCTCCGTCTGCCTACATATAAGGGATAATGATTCACCTTTTCACCTACGCCTTCTTCCTCCTTTGCTTATCCATCTCCGCGCACTCGAGCTCCAGCGCCCAAGTTCGCGCATCTCGTCTCGACCTTCTCCGACCATGTCCGGAGCAGGAGGCAAGTGGATGACCTCCTCCATTACGGAGGAGCACATCGAAAGGCTGCGCGGCGCCAGCTATCTGTCCGGCGACATCGCGCACCGGCTGCCCGACGAGGGGCAGCTCATTCCCACCCCCAGGCCCCATGAGAGGGTCGTTTTTCTTCCCCATTTCCTCCGCGGACTGGGCTTTCCACTTCACCCCTTTGTCCGGGGGCTCATGTTCTACTACGGCCTGGATTTCCATGATCTGGCGCCGAACTTCATCCTCAACATCTCGGCGTTTATCATCGTGTGCGAGGCCTTCCTCTACATCCAGCCCCACTTCGGCTTATGGCTCAAGACCTTCAATGTCAAGCCGAAGGTAGTGAAGGCACTCAAGCGGAGTGCGTAGGCGCCATGTTGGGCAAGATTCCCAACGTCCTGTGGTTTGAAGGGGCCTTCGTGGAATCCGTCAAGGGATGGCAATCGGGGTGGTTCTATATCACCGAGCCGCGCGACCCTACATGGGCGGCGGCCCCCGAGTTCAGATCTGGTATCCCCACGCGGCTCATCTCCTGGAAAAAGAAGGGCTTGCAGTGGGGTAGTTCGGAAGAGGTGACGGGACTCCAAGCCTGTATCCAGAAGCTGGTGAAGAAGCTTAGGCTGGTCAACGTGGTCCAAGTCATGCTCGTCCGCCGGATCCTCCCATGCCAGGAGCGGGCATTCAATCTATGGGAGTTTGATCTGGAACAGCACCAGGCGCTGAGCGGGCTCTTCGACACGACGTACGAAGGCGCCTGGAGGGTGCTGTTTAAGGGCGCCGAAGCCCCCACATCCGCGACTGAAGATCGCAGATTTCGCTCGCAGCGCCAAGCTGACGAGGTAAGTGATTCTACCCCTTTATGGGACACTTGCTTTTCATAGTTTGACTCTATGTGGGTTTTGATTTCCCCTTTCCTTTGACAGGACTGGATGAGGAAGGCGGAGCAGATCGACTGCCCGGCTCCCATGCCAGAAGACCCAGTAGACGCCCGTCTAGCGAGGCTGCTGGTTCCGGCACCGCACATGGTGCCGGAGAAGAAGGCCAAGAAGGAGGCCACGGGTACTCGAAAGAGTTCCCGTTTTCAAGTGTCCGACGACTCCGAGGCGGGCTCCTCCCCCGAAAACGAGGAGGAGAAAGAGGACTCTCTCCCAGAGGAGGGAGAGAGGAAGAGGAAGGCTTCCCCAACAGGGGAGGCCGAAGGGTCCAAGAGGGGAAGGACTATCCCCCCGGACAGCTCCGCCAACATCAACGTTGGCGAGGAAGAGTGGCCTTCAAGGGCCAGGCCTCCGGCGAGATCGTAAGTATCCGGATCCCTGAATGATTTATGGTTTCTTTTTATGTCACATAGCGTCCTTCTAACGCCGCATACTACCTGCAGTCCGGCCGATGATGATCTTCCCGCTTCCTCAAGCGGGTCGTTGGCTCCATCGGATGTGGATTCCATCCCGACGGCCTCTACCCCTCGCGCCACTAAGGACGCCGAGGTGGGGTCCCAAGGAGGGACCCCTCAGGGGGAGGCTCCGGAGGCGCCACAAGGCGGCCTCCCGGACTTTGCGCCGGACTCCACATCGGAACCCGCAGTCGTTCCGGAGTCCGGCCGGCGGCCCCTTCGCAAGAAGGGCAAGACCGTGACGCCGGCGGCCTCCGTCCAACCGGAGGCGTCGGACAGTTTGTTGGAGGCGCTCCAAGGCGCTTCCATCAAGGAAGAACACCGCAATATCATGAGTGCGGTGATTCAGAAGGTGCAGCTCGCCAAGAGCAGGCTGTCCGAAGCCTGCAGTAGCCTTCTAACAGGCTTTGAGGTAAGAAGTTAAAATTATGTAATGTAATACCGCATAGACAGTAGCCCCTGATTCTCGGTTGGGTGTTTGGAAAGAAAAGCCGGATTGACAATCTGAAAAAAAGATATACGCAGGTTTGCTAAAAAATTATGTCAATATGGGTGTGTAGGCTGCACTGCTGACCTCTGCCGCACTGACTGCGGAGGTTGGTGCTTTGAAGCAGGAGCTTGAGCGGTCCGAGCAAGAGCTCGGCCGTGCCAAGAAGCAGCTCCAGGACAAAGAAGGTGAGTAACACCACTTTGAATAGTTACCTTACAGAAAAGGATTTAGGTTGCAATAAAAAAATAACAAGGATAACATGGGTACTGCAGGGGCCACGAACGAGGTGGCAGCCCTGAAGAAGGCCGTGTCCGCGGCCGAACATAGTGCGGCCATGGAACGGATGGAGCGAGAAAAGCAGGAGGCGCAGGTGGCAGTGGTTCGGCAAGAGCTCCAGGCTCTCATGGAAAAGCATGAGAGTTTGGAGCATGACTCCAAGACTCGAGAGTCCGAGCTTGCCTCGGCTCTCGAAAGTGCCAAAGCTGCCAAGGCCGAGGCCCATAAGGCCCTTCAGGAGGTGGAAGATATGAAGAAAATAGCGGCGGGTAAGGCATTTTTCATGTAAAGCAAGCATGTTAATGTAAACTACCTGACACTTACCCGAATTCGGAGCTCTCCAGGGGCGTTTGCAGATTTGCCTCGTAGTTTATCCGATGCCGCTATATTCTACCATGGCGAGGAGGGAAGCTCAACGGAGAAGGTCTTCTGGTCTCAGTATGCTAAGGCCGGCCATCCGGTGCCTCCTAGCGACCAGCTGAAGCAGCTGGTCGAACTCCACAAGGTAGCCGAGGAGGCCATGAAGGGCCTCATAGTCCGGCTGTGGCCTGGAGAGGCCATGCCCGGGAGCAATTTTGGCCTCGTACGGCGGCTAGTGGATGCGTGCCCCTGGGTGGAGGTCATCAAGCGCTCCGCCTGTATTAAAGGTGCTCGTCGGGCCCTCGCCCGCGCAAAAGTGCATTGGGGCAAGCTAGATGCAGAGAAGCTGATCACTGACGCGCCGCCAACGGGCAAGGAATATCGTACGCCCGAAATGTACTATAAGACTGTCCTGAAGGGTGCCCGCAAGATTGCGGATGAGTGCCCCCGAGATGTAATTATTGAGTAAACTCGCCATGTATTATCCTGTGCGCTTGAAAACGTTGTTCATACGCGCTAAGCAACACTTGTTTTAATTTAAAATATTACCTTTTGTGCGGCCGTTTATAAAATCTGAGAGATGGCAAGTCGTTGGCTTCAGCCCCCATGGCACTAGTGCTGGGGTGTTCGGAATAAACTTGAGCACTCTTGTTCCCATATTTGGGTCCATCTAGGGAGGCGCTCAACACAACGAACAAGGCAACCGGACTTATAATGCTTGAACACTCTCACTTAGCCATAGAATTCTATAATTTTAAATTTCAGCGAAGCCCCTAGTATTCGGAAGACCGAATTTGGGGCGCTATCCATGCCTTCATCGGACATTATCCGGAACTTCGCTCGAAGCAGCGTAGGCCTTTAAGGACCCGAAAAAACCTCTCGAACAGCGACCAGTCTCTCGCCTTATCATGACGGTCAGTTTTAGCTTTCTCCACTGAGGCGTTAACCCGGCTCAACCAGGGCGCAATCGCAGTGGTTCTCCCAGTGCTACCTTAGCCGATAGAACGGAAACATAAGGTGGCAAACATGGGAGCCGGGCAAACCCAACTATTGACTCAAGACATGATTCGGAGCCGATTCATATAATGCTATAAGTTCGGGGTGCCGCACTTGTTAAAGTGTTCGGACATATCACACCATAATGCGGGGAACATAAGCCCCTAGTGTATTCGGCCGTACCAAAAATATACGGATGCAACATGTTGTAAATGAACATATATATAAAGCAATGCATTTATGGGCAGACGGTGCTGCATTTTATTCAAGAAGTTCTGCTATGAGTGCGGAATGATACAAATAGTGCGGAAAGCAAGGGATTGGACGAATTAAAGGCGTCTCCCTCTAGGGTTAGGCCGCGGAATGGTGTGTAAATTTAATGCTCGTAATGAAGACCACCTGAGTGTTCGTCGCAGCCTTTGTCTCTCCTTGGCTGTTGCGTCATGAGTTCGGCAGGTTCACCGCCGGACAGAGTCCTGTAAAAAAAGGAAAAATAAAAGAAAAAAGCGACACACTTGGGAGCCCCTGGTGTGGTCGAGCCGCACACTGGGTTTGTTGTGGTCGTGCCCCTTCCCCTGGACCCATGGTATCTCTAGGGCGTAATTATGTACGCGGAGAGTCTGTCTTACAATTGTTCGAGGGCTGGGGTTGGGGCCGCATTGCTACGCGTGCTTGGAACGTGCCAGGTGGTCTTGGCTAATGTTGCTCCGGGCACGTTTGGTCGTGTCCGACCGTTTAACGGCCGGACTTGAAAATTGCCTTAAAAGGCTGCTCTGTACTTCTGCCGCGAGAGCTGCTGTATGTTCCTCCGTCCGGAGGGAGCGTTCCATGTTTCCATTGACCGTGATGACTCCGCGAGGGCCTGGCATCTTGAGCTTAAGGTATGCATAATGCGGCACCACATTGAATTTTGCGAACGCGTTTCGTCCGAGCAGAGCGTGATAGCCACTGCGAAACGGGACTATGTCGAAGATTAACTCCTCGCTTCGGAAATTATCCGGGGATCCGAAGACCACTTCCAGTGTGACTGAGCCTGTGCAGCTGGCTTCAACACCTGGTATGACGCCTTTGAAGGTCGTTTTTGTAGGTTTAATCCTTGAAGGGTCTATGCCCATCCTGCGCACTGTATCCTGATAAAGCAGGTTCAGGCTACTGCCGCCGTCCATCAGGACTCTCGTGAGGTGAAAACCGTCAACGATTGGGTCTAAAACCAATGCGGCGAATCCGCCATGGCGGATACTAGTCGGATGGTCTCTTCGATCGAAAGTGATCGGGCAAGAGGACCATGGGTTGAATTTTGGGGCAACTGGCTCCATCGCGTATACGTACCTTAGTGCACGCTTCCGCTCCCTCTTGGGTATATGCGTTGCGTATATCATATTTACTGTCCGAACTTGAGGGGGGAATCCCTTCTGTCCTCTGTTGTTCGGCGGCCGGGTTTCTTCCTCGTCGTCGCTGTGTAGCCCCTTGTCATTGTTTTCGGCAATTAATTTGCCTACCTGCTTAAATACCCAACAATCTCTGTTGGTGTGGTTAGCTGGTTTTTCGGGGGTTCCATGTATTTGACAAGAGCGGTCGAGTATTCGGTCTAAATTGGACGGACCCGGAGTAGTTCTTTTAAATGGCTTCTTCCGTTGACCGGGTTTAGAGCCTCGGAATCCGGCGTTGACTGCCGTATCCTCGTTGCTGTCGCCGTTAATGCGGCATTTGTTTTTGTATCGACGTGACCTACCATTGCGGTCCTTGGTATCCCGACTGCCAGCATTTTTGCTCAGGTTGTTGCTGCGAGCTAGCCAGCTATCCTCTCCCGCGCAAAACGGGTCATGAGTGACGTGAGGGCTGCCATGGATTTCGGCTTTTCCTATCCTAGGTGTCGGGCCAGCCACTCGTTGCGGATGTTATGTTTGAAGGCAGCAAGGGCCTCTGCATCTGGACAATCGACGATTTGATTTTTCTTTGTCAAGAACCGTGTCCAGAATTGCCTGGCCGATTCATCTGGCTGCTGGATTATGTGGCTTAGGTCATCTGCGTCCAGTGGTCGCACGTACGTGCCTTGGAAGTTGTCGAGGAATGCGGCTTCCAGGTCTTCCCAGCATCCAATCGACTCTGCTGGCAAGCTGTTAAGCCAATGCCGGGCTGGTCCTTTAAGCTTGAGCGGGAGATATTTGATGGCGTGAAGATCGTCGCCGTGGGCCATGTGTATATGAAGGAGATAATCCTCGATCCAAACCGCGGGGTCTGTTGTGCCATCGTAGGAATCAATGTTAACGGGTTTAAACCCTTCAGGGATTTGATGATCCATTACTTCATCAGTGAAGCATAGTCGGTGTGCGGCGCCTCTGTATGGAGCAATATCGCGACGTAGCTCGAGAGAGCGTTGTCTGCTGTGTTCGGCCCGGCCGGAGTGGTTATGTCCAGCGCGACGGTATTCGTCGTGGGTATTGGGGCGCCTACGTGATCCATAGATAGATCTAGATTGTCTTGCCTTATCCTCCAATATGTCTCGCAAGTCCGGCGCGTTCCCCCGCGGCTTCATGCTTTTTGAGCGGTGCCGAGGGACGGTTTTGGTGGAGGGTTTGCATGCCTCTTTGTCGCGGCCACGAGGTGGTCGGTCTGCCGTATTGTGCGCTGGTGATGCCGGATTGTATGCTTCCTCCTCTAGTCGGGGGAGCAACTTGCGTTTTGGGTAGCTTTTGGAGGGGCATTCGAGTTCGTACTCTTCGGCCGCGAGGACCTCGGTCCATCTGTCGGCCAGCAGGTCTTGATCAGCTTGAAGCTTTTGCTGCTTTTTCTTTAGACTGTTTGCTGTGGCCATTAGCCTACGTCTAAAACGCTCTTGTTCGACGGGATCCTGAGGCACGATGAATTCGTCGTCGTCGAGGCTTGCCTCGTCTTCGGAGGGAGGTATGTAATTATCATCCTCGACCTCTTCGTCTGCCGCCCTCTCGTGAGGGCTTCCTTCTGCCTCCTCTTGCGCTGAATCTTGCTGGAGGGGGTTGTCCTCGGCACTTTCTGGGGTGTTGTTGTCTCCTGTGCCGGAATCTCCATTCTTGCTATGGCGGGATTTAGAGCGGCGCCGCTGACGTCGGCGCTTGGGCTGTTTCTTTAGGGAATCTGCCTCTGCTGCTTCTTCGTCGTCCCCGTCTTTTGGGGTTTCCACCATGTATATGTCGTATGATGAGGTGGTTTTCCAGTGTCCTGTAGGCGCTGGTTCTTGATAGTCTCCGGCATCGTCATCCATACCGTCGATGTCTTCGGAGTCATAGTCGAGCACGTCGGTTAGATCGTCGACGGTGGCTACGAAGTGGGTGGTGGGAGGGTTCCGAATTTCTTCGTCGTCCATGTCCCAACCATCCCGGCCGTAGTCCGGCCAGGGCTCTCCGGATAACGAGAGATGCTTCAGCGAATTTAGGATGTCGCCAAAGGGTGAGTGCTGAAAGATGTCCGCAGCGGTGAATTCCATGACCGACGTCCAATCGGATTCGACTGGCGCGGGCGTAGGAGGGTCGGAGTCCGGTAGAGAGTCCGGCACCTCGGAGTCATGAGCTTTATGCGGGACAAGGTCAGTGTTCGGCTCCATCACCGTAGAAGTTGCAGCCCCCGAGGAGGTGTCCAGCCACCCGTCCTCGATCTGCGCGATCGACTCTGGACTATAGATCGGAGCGGATTCGAACGCCGCCTCCAAGGCACTGTCCGGCGGCAGAGTTAGGTCGTGCCCATCATGACAGTGCGCGCGCGCTCGGCTGTGGCTCGGATCCGTCGAGGATCAAGTTCCCACGGATATTGGCCGTGAAGTTTAGGCTTCCGAACCTGACCTGATGGCCAGGGGCGTAGCTTTCGATCTGCTCCAGATGGCCAAGTGAGTTGGCCCGCAGTGCGAAGCCGCCGAATACGAAGATCTATCCGGGGAGAAAAGTCTCACCTAGGACCGCGTCGTTGTTGATTGAAGAGGCCATCAAGCCTATCGGTGACGACACAGAGGAACTCTCAATGAAAGCACCAATGTCGATGTCAAAACCGGCGGATCTCGGGTAGGGGGTCCCGGACTGTGCGTCTAGGCGGATGGTAACAAGAGACAAGGGACACAATGTTTTACCCAGGTTCGGGCCCTCTTGATGGAGGTAAAACCCTACGTCCTACTTGATTGATATTGATATTATGGATGTTTACAAGAGTGGATCTACCACGAGATCAAGGAGGCTAAACCCTAAAAGCTAGCCTATGGTATGATTGTTGTAATGTATGTCCTACGGACTAGGGCCATCCGGTTTATATAGACACCGGAGAGGGCTAGGGTTACATAGAGTCGGTTACAATGGTAGGAGATCTACATATCCGTATCGCCAAGCTTGCCTTCCACGCCAAGGAAAGTCCCATCCGGACACGGGACGAAGTCTTCAATCTTGTATGTTCATAGTATTGGAGTCCGGTCGATGATGATAGTCCGGCCGATAATAGTTCGGCTGATGATGGTAATCCGGCTATCCGGACACCCCCCAATCTAGGACTCCCTCAGTCTTCAAAACTTGGAAGTTTCAAAGACAAACAACAGAAATAACCTAATTGATTTGCAGCGGAAGATAAACTACCCTAAACAAGCCATAGTCAAGTATGTAATGATGTGAAAACACAGGACTAATAGCATTTAGGTAGTAAGGATCAAGATGGAAGATAGTGTGAAGCCAATCAACAATAGTAGTCAAGCAATGAAGTAAAACAGATATACAAATAAGCAATGACTTCATGAAGACAAACTTAAGTAAGGTTGGAAGGGATAGAACCAGTTGCTTGTTGAAGACACAGGATTTGTTGGACCAGTTCCAGTTGCTGTGACAACTGTACGTCTGGTTAGGGAGGCTGAGATTTAACTCAGAAGACCGTGTCTTCACCTTATTCCCCTTGAGCTAAGGACACCCAGTCCTCGCCCAATCACTCTGGTAAGTCTTCAAGCGAGACTTCCAAACCTTCACAGACTTCGTTCACCGGCAATCCACAATGACTCTTGGATGCTCAAAACGCGACGCCTAACCGGCCGGAGGATTCACAGTCCTCAAGTGTAAAAAGTCTTCAGGTCACACAGACAGAAAGACTTCAGTGATGCCTAACACTCTTTGGCTCTGGGTGTTTGGGCTTTGTCCTCGCAAGGATTTCTCTCTCTCAAATGCTTCGAGGTGGGTTGCTCTCAAACGACAAAAGCCGTGCACAAACTCTGAGCAGCCACCAATTTATGGTGTAGGGGGTGGGCTATTTATAGCCACTAGGCAACCCGACCTGATTTGTCCAAAATGACCCTGGGTCACTAAGGAACTGACACATGTTCCAACGGTCAGATTTCAAACACACGCGACAACTTTACTTGGCCTACAAGCAAAGCTGACTCATCCAGCTCTGGATAAGATTTGCTCTCATTGTCTTCGCTCGAAGACATAGGATTTGGGTTGAGCATCACTTCAGTCACTCTGACTTAGTTCACTTGGACCCGACTTAACAGTACGGTGGTTCCTATGACTCAACAAAGAAGAAAGGAAACGACGAAACCACACAGTCTTCGCGCTCCATTGTCTTCACATAATGTCTTCTCATGTCATAGTCTTCAATATGAATATCTTCTCATACCACCATTGTCTTCAATGTCTTCATACATTTTTACGGGTCATCTCCGGTAGGTAAACCGAATCAATGAGGGACACTACCTGCGTTATCCTGCAATTCTCACAAACGCATTAGTCCCTCAACCAACTTTGTCGTCAATACTCCAAAACCAATTAGGGGTGGCACTAGATGCACTTACAATCACGTCCAAGATTAGTAGACCGACTCCTGCCTGCATATACTACTATTACTCCACACATCGACCGCTATCCAGCATGCATCTGGTGTACTAAGTTCATGGAGAAACGGAGTAATGCAATTAGAACGATGACACGATGTAGAAAGATCTATTTATGTAGAAATAGACCCCATCTTGTTGTCCTTAATAGCAATGATACATACGTGTTGGTTTCCCTTCTGTCACTGGGATCAAGCACCATAAGATCGAACCCATCACAAAGCACCTCTTCCCATGGCAAGAAAAATTGATGTAGTTAGCCTAACTAAACCAAAGATTCCGACAAGAAATACGATGCTATAAGTAATCATGCATATAAGAGATCAAAAGACTCAAATAAAATTCATGGATAAAAACATAGATCTGGTCATAAAGTCAAAGTTCATTGGGTCCCAACAAACACACCGCAAGTGGTGATGCCCACATAAAAACATCGAAGAAAAACAACGGTAGATTGCTTACGGATAGATGTATTATGAGCATTACAAATCCTATACCAACCTTTTTTTAAATTCTCCCCTCCCCTTTGTTTAAAGTTGAGAACCTCGTTAACGGGAGTGCACGCAATAGAGGAAGAACCATCGATAACGTCAAAGAGTTGTTAACAAGTTTGCACTCGAAAACAGATCTTACAAAAAAAAGCGAACGAAAAAGAGGGCGAATAAAATGGCAAATTTTTGTGAAGTGGGGGAGAGGAAAACAAGAGGAAAATAATGTAAATTTAAAGAAGATGAGATTTGTGATTAGGAACCTGGTAGATGTTGATGATGTCTCCCAGGTAACGGTGCCAGAAATTCCTTTTGATGTTTGCTTGAACTACGTCGGTATTTCCCCAAAGAGGAAGGGATGATGCTGCGCAGCAACGGTAGGTATTTCCGTCAATGTTGAGATCAAGGTTATCAAACCAGTAGGAGAACCACGCAACACCACGTAAACAGCTCCTGCACACAAAGAACAAATACTTTCAACCCAGCGTAAGAGAGGGGTTGTCAATCCCTCGCGGGTAAAAAGATAGGTAAAATTGTAGTAGTTTGGATAAATAGATCTCGCGGGAATACGAGATAAAATAAATAATTAAAAATTGCAGCACGGTATTTTTGTATTTTTGGATTAATATATCTAAAAATAAAAGCAAATAAAAATAGATCACGAAGGCAAATATGATAAAGAAGAGATCCGGGGGCCGTAGATTTCACTAGTGGCTTTCTCGAGAAAAATAGCATACAGTGAGTAAACGAATTACTGTTGGGCAAATGATAGGACTTCAAAAAATCATGATGATATCCAGGCAATCATCATTATACAGGCATCACGTCCAACATTAGTAGACCGACTCCTTCCTGCATCTACTACTATTACTCCACACATCGACCGCTATCCAGCATGCATCTAGTGTACTAAGTTCATGGAGAAACGGAGTAATGCAATTAGAACGATGAATGATGTAGAAAGATCTATCTATGTAGAAATAGACCCCATCTTGTTGTCCTTAATAGCAATGATACATACATGTCGGCTCCCCTTCTGTCACTGGGATCAAGCACCGTAAGATCGAACCCATCACAAAGCACCTCTTCCCATGGCAAGAAAAATCGATGTAGTTGGCCTAACAAAACCAAAGATTCTGAGAAGAAATACGATGCTATAAGTAATCATGCATATAAGAGATCAAAAGACTCAAATAAAATTCCTGGATAAAAACATAGTTCTGGTCATAAACTCAAAGTCCATCGGATCCCAACAAACACACCGCAAAAAGAGTTACATCAAATAGATCTCCAAGAGACTATTGTATTGAGAATCAAGAGAGAGAGAGAGAGAGAGAGAGAGAGAGGAAGCCATCTAGCTACTAACTACGAACATGTAGGTCTATGATGAACTACTCACGCATCATCGGAGAGGTACCAATGAGGATGATGAACCCCTCCGTGATGGTGTTTAGATTGGATCTGGTGGTTCTGGAACTTGAAGTGGCTGGAATTGATTTTTGTCGACTCCCCTGGGGTTTCTGGAATATTGGGGTATTTATAGAGCAAAGAGGCGGTGCAGGAGGCCACCGAGGTGGGCACAACCCACCAGGGCATACCTGGGCCTCCACGCGCACCCATGTGTCATGTGCTCACCTCGAGCCCCCTCTTTGGTATTTCTTTGGCCCACTGGATGTCTTCTGGTCCAAAAAAATTCCACAAAAAGTTTCGCTGCGTTTGGACTCCGTTTAATATTGATTTTTTGCGATGTAAAACACAAGCAGAAAACAGCAACCGGCACTTGGCACTAGGCAATAGGTTAGTCCAAGAAAATGATATAAAGTTTCTACAAAATGATTGTAAAACATCCCAGAATGATAATATAACAGCATGGAACAATCAAAAATTATAGATACATTGGAGACGTATCACTGGCACGCGAAGTGGAAGAAGCCCGACGATGGAGATGATCCGACACCTCGTAGATGATAGCAAGTGGAGAGCATTCAATGCCGCATATGGATTTTCTACAAAAGATCCAAGGAACATCGTGCTTGGTGCAAGTACCGATGGCATGAATCTGTTTGGAAACTAGAACACCAACACAACACATGGCCCGTCTTTGTATGGATGTACAACCTCCCCCCATGGAAGTGCATGAAGACAAAGTACATACAAATGAGTATGCTGATTCAAGGGCTGAAACAACCAGGAAATAATATTAACCTGTATATGGGGTTCTGAAAGAGGAGCTAGACACGTTATGGAAAACACCGGCATGGACATGGGACGCCAGCAAAGGAGAGTATTTCTATATGAGAGCCGCGCTGATGACAATGGTGCACGACTATCTTGGTTACGGGTACACCTCAGGCCAGCTATGCCATGGATACTGCAGATGCACAAGGTGCATGGATAATACAACGTCTCAGCAGCTTACGTCAACGAAAGATGGCAGGTCTAGGAAAATCGTGTACATGGGGCACCGTAGATGGCTCGAGAAGGATGACCTGTGGAGAAAACGTGGAGATCTATTCAATGGGTTGGCTGAGCATCGAGGACCTCCACGTAAGAGGAGCGGCGCCGAAATAAACGAGTTGTTCGAAAACTGGGAACAGTGCCCCGCGCTGGGAAAGACGAAAAAGGTGCCGGAGCCACTGCTAAAGGTATGGAAAACGAGGTCTGTTTTCTAGGACTTGGAGTACTGGCCCAATCACGACACACCTCATTGCTTTGATCAAATGCGTATCATGAAGAATTTCCTCGAGAGCTTGCTTGCCACACTAATTAACATGTCGGAGAAGACCAAGGATGGGCCGAAGGCAAGGAAAGACTTGGAAGATTTGGAGATCAGGAGAGATCTCCACTGTAAAAAGTCGACGGAGGAGAGAGAGACGGAGGCGGGGGAAAGGGGCAGAAAAGTCAACGAGAAGGAGGACAATTATTGCCCCCTTCTTGCTTCACCTTAAGTGCGAAAGAGATCGATCAATTCATCAAGTGCCTTAAGGGAATCAAAGTCAGTTCTGGTTACTGTGGGATGATAAGCAGATTTCTAGACACCAAGAAGAAAAGTTTCAGCGGGATGAAGTCTCATGACTGTCACGTGATGATGATGCAGATACTCCCGGTTGCCATTAGAAGGATAATGGACAAGCACGTCCGTGACACGCTTACTGGTCTCTGGAACTTCTTTGACGTTATCTCTCAAAAGTCCATCAGTGTGAAGCAGCTCCGAAGGCTACAGGAAGAGATCGTGGTCATACTATGTGAGCTTGAGATGTACTTCCCGCCCATGTTTTTTACGTCATGGTGCATCTGTGTGTCCACATCATGGACAACATCATCGACCTCGGGACGACATTCCTTCTCAACATGATGTCGTTCGAGAGGATGAATGCGGTCATCAAAGGATTTTTTCGTAACATGTCCCGTCCCGATGGGAGCATCGGCCAGGGGTATCTAACGTATGAGTGCATCTCCTTTTGCGAGAATTATATAGGCGTCGGAGACCCTGTTGTTGGTATGCCTGTCAAGAAGCACGATGGTAGGCTCGGAGGAGAAGGTCACAACAATGGCCGGAGGGAACTGCACGTGTACTACTCGGATCGATGGAACGACTTTAACAAGGCTAACTTAGTAGTGCTACAACACCTAGATGTGGTAGATGATTATGTCACACAGCACAAAGAAGCCATCACGAAGAAGTACCATGATAAGGGGATGCGCAATACGGACGATGAAGTTAAAGTAGAGCACAATGCCACTTTCTTACATTGGTTCAAAAAGCAAGTTCTTGCTAATCCCCCAGAAGAGGGAAGTTCGGATGGATTGCTCATACATGCCTTAGTACATGGCCCCGCGCCCAAACTCGCGACCTATAAGGCATACGATATCAACGGGTACACGTTCTACACGGAGAAAAAAGACATGGACAATGATTACCAGAACTCAGGGGTGATGATTGAATGTGTGAACGACACGAACGACACAATTGAGAGATTCTACGGAAGGGTCAAAGAGATCTGGGATCTTGACTACGCTGGAATGCACGATGCGACAATGTTCCATGTCAGATGAGATAAGGACGTCGTAAGAGAAAATAAGTATTTCACTACCAAGTCTATACCCGATGCGAAGAGCGCTGCCGTGAACGTTAACGTCATCGCCAAAACTGAGCCATGGGTACACGCTAAGCACATGACACAATGCTTCTTCATAACCGACCCGACCAATCGCAGCCGTGTTGTTGTGAGGAGAGACAAAAGGTGCATCGTCGAAATGGATGGAGTCGCCAACGAGAAAGACTACGACCAATACGGCAACCCAATGAGGGAAGATGACGATGATGATGAAGCTACGTGAAAAGAAGAATCAATACTACATTACCTAAGAAAGATCATACTCCATGGTGTCGGAAAAGTCACAAGGAGGGGCTCAATTATTCGACAATGAACAAGAAAGGGAAGAAGCTCAATGTAAAATGTATCTATTTTGTTTACGCATTTAAGTAACCGTTATCGGGCAAACTGATATGTTACCACATGCATGGTTCCGGTGATATTCGCGAAGTGTGGGAGGGAGACGCCGTCGTCGGCAGAAAAACAAAAAAACAAAAACAAAAGGAAGAAAGCAATACAAAGAAAAAGAAAATTAAATAGAAAAGAAAAGGAAAATAATAATAATAAAAGAAAACTAAAAACTAGAAAAGGAAAATAATAAAAATAAAATAAAACATATCGGTAGCGCTAGATTATGAACCAGCACAATAGCTATTGTAGTTATAGCGCTGGATCCTAACCCAGCGCTACTACTTATGTGTAATTTAGAATTAGAAAAACTAAAAACTAAAACAGTTAGCAGAAGCGCTGGATTACCACCCAGCGCTCTAGCTAATTTAGCTATAGCGTTGGATCCTAACCCAGCGCTACTATTATTTTGAGTTAACCCACCGCGCGGGCTCAAAATTTTCCAAGTCCCATTCCCCCACCCCACTCTCCCACCTCTCCCCCTCCTCTCTGCTGTCGCGCGCCGCCGTCGGCCCTACCCGCCCATCAACCTCGACCTCGACGCTGGCCCGAGCCACTGCTCGCCCTCGGCCTCGACCCCGGCCTGAGCCCCTGCCCGCCGCTCCGACCTCCTCCACATACCCGCCGCTGCCACTCCGACATCCTCGTCTGCGCCGCCGCCACTCTAGCCTCCTCGTATGCGCCACCGCCGTCGACCTCACCCTCTCTCTGCATCGCGGCCCTTCAGGTAGCCCCCTCCCCCCACCTCCCGCTCTCTCTGTCAATTAGCAAAACAATCTAGGGTTCATATCTTGCTTAATTTCAAAAAAAATAGTTTTCAAAAATGGAATTGTTGCTACCTAGTAATAGAAGACAGTACGAATTAATTATTTTTTGTAGCTATAAATAAAAACAGTAGCAATATTTGTAGCTTTAAAAAAACAGTAGCAATTAGGTATAAATAAAAGACAGTAGCAACTTTTTTAGCTATAAATAAAAAATAGTACCTAATTTTGTACCTTTAAAAAAACAGTAGCAATTTTTTAGCTATAAATAAAAATAGTAGCAACTTTTTAGCTACAAATAAAAAACTGTACCAAATTTTGTAGCTTTAAAAAAACAGTAGCAATTTTTTAGCTATAAATGAAAATTGTGGCAATTTTTTAGCTATAAATAGAAAGCAGTAGCAATTTATTTAGCTATAAATAAAAAAACTTTAAATAAAAATCAGTAGCAAATTATGTAGCTTTAAATAAAAAATGGTAAAAAAAATTAGCTTTAAATAAAAAACCGTAGCAATATTTGGTTTTTGAAAGGACCACTATTGTGCAATGTTTTGTGAGGTCATTTCACTATGTGTAGTTGCTTTATATATGTACTACTGTGATGCTCATATGTCATTGATGTTATATGAGATATGTCATTGATGTTATATGATTTTGCAATGTTGGTTGAATGTTGAAGCATATCCGAGTGGCCTATGTTTTGCTGGAATGTTGATTCATTTCCATTCGGGCAAATTTCAAGCACTCCATACGTCCACTTTTTAGCAAAGGTCATGCCGAAAATTTCCGTGATTTTCGGCATGACTTGTGCCACAAACTAGGACATATGGAGTGCTCGGTATTTAACGGAAGGGGAATGAATCAACATTCCAACCAAATATAGGCCCCTTTTTCTCTTTGTTATATCTTCTATTTATAATTGTTGAATAGGAAACATGTCTAGCCACGCCGGAGCCGGGGGTTCTGGTCGTCTCGAAAAAGACCCCATCGAGGCAGCAAATCATTATTTCGATTACCTGGACGAACACCAGTTGCGGATGCAGGGTGGCAGCAGTGGCACTAACCCCTACACCGACATCGATACCGGCACCGGCACCGACACCACCCCCGAGACTGGAAATGATGTTGTCGTAGTTGATAAAGCACCTAAGTAGAAGAGGACATGAAGACCAAACAAGCTCGGCATCGGAAAAATTGTGGTCACGGAGATGCAACCCAAGTAATTAGAGCTAACGGTGCTAGAGGAAGCGCGCTCGTGCTGGAGCAATCAACTAGGATGCATTCTCATGGAAACCGCCAACATCAACAACGAGAAGTTGAAGAAGATACCACATATGGAGCATATGCTCCTAAAGAAGTTGCACAATAGGTTCCTGTTCCCCGACCGGGATGAAAGCCAAGATCCAAGGGACGACGACGTCATGACAAAGATAAACAGCAAGGCGATGGTGACGTTCACCAGCGGCATGTTCGCCTGCAAAGTTTGGGTGAAAAAAGCGATTGCAAAGAATGGATCATGGTCCAAGATTCATGCTGACAATCCATCACTAAAGAAAGAGGACTTCCAAAAATTCAAGGAGACTTGCACTAAAGAAGAAGTCAAGCAAAGGTCGGAGAAAATAAAGGTTCTCCCAGCCAGGAACATGCCTCCCCAGCGCCTCGAAAGTCGTGGTTACAAGGGGAAGAGGCACGTATGGGCCAAGGAGGATGCTAAATGTGAAAGTCACGGAATCCCAGACCCCTTAGCGGAGCGTGATTGGATCAGGGCCCGGTACAAGTGGGACCACGTCTATAAGATCTTTTACACGGACCTGAACACGAGGGAGTTCATGAGACTTCTGGTAACTATTATATTACCACCTTATTATATTAGCTTCCAATCAATTCGAATACAAGTTTTGTCACATTAGTAAACCATCCATGTTCCTTTTGCAGAAAGAGCAACACCAAAAGGCAGCCGAAAGCGACAAGTCGTCACAGTAGTAGGCGAGGCCCAAGTGGGACACCCCTATCAACCGGGCCCTGAACATACTGAAAATGGTCCCTGAGGACAAACCGCCGTCCTATGGACGTTTGCACAGCGTCGGAGATGGCACCTCGTGGAAGACGTGCTACCACGAGCAGGTAGAGGAAAGAAGGAAGAGACAGTTGCTTAATCAACAGACCATCAACGAGAAGGTCGAGATTGCGGTCAATAAGACCAAAGCTGACACCCAAGAAGAGCTGCTCGGGGTAGTCAATGTAGCGGTCAATGAAGCGGCGGCTAACGTCACGGCTAAGTTCCAATCTTCAATTATTACCAACTTGATTCTGGCAATTATTGATTGGTCGAAGAGCAATCCAGATAAAGAGCCAGCAGACTTTTCCCTTCCCAGTTACGCTAGGAGCAATTCGATGAACATCACACCACCAGCACCTACTCAAGAAACCGCAAAAGCTCCCACTCCTATTCATAGGAGCTCGACCTCTATCTCTGGCCTGCTCGGCGGGGCTTCGTCTATGGCTGAGCTCGACGCCCTCATGGTAATTACACGTCATACCCTTTTCACCAGCATGTCTATTGTCTTTCGTTTCAGTTGCCTATCGAATGTTTGACGTCGCAGACATGTCTTCGTAGGCCGACACTTCCCTGTGCACCCTACTGTACGACATCAATGCCCCGAAGGTGGTCGTGGGAAAGGAAACGACCGTTAAGCCGAAGGACCGCATGTTCCACAACCGAGAAATGCCAAATGGCATCTTCAAGGTTAACGTGGATAGTGTCTTAGAGGGCTTCGAGGATTTGCCTCCTCCGGTACCAGTCGATGACCAGGAGACCCCTAAACGGATTGGCGCATGCAAGAGCTGGTTCTTGCCTTGGCCGAAGAATATTCTTCATGTCGAGGCTCCTGGTATCAAACCAACGACAGCTTCTCAAGAAGGTATGAACACCACCCCACCTACCAAATTATCTGCACCTGTCGTGGCGGGTGATAGCGGACAATGCGAGGGAGAGCCTCCATTAGTGCCAGATGACATCACCCCTATCGAAGAAGCAAATTTTGATGATTTCATGGAGGAGGATGATGATGACCCTCTCAAGTATATCAATACCGCCTATGACGATGGAGGATTGATGGCTCGGGACTATGACTCAGGCTATGAGCATGGAGATGATGACTTGGTGTTGAGTGATTTGCTGGAGCCGGAATGTAATAAGGCGGAATGCAAAAAGTCTCTCTTCATGCGATTCTCGCAGGAGACGCCTCCACATGCCGCCTCTCCCCAGCAACAACCTGGGGGCCATCCATTAATTAGCCCGACGACACTAGGGTGGTGGTTAGGGAAGGTATGGTGGGTTCACTACCGCCACCCGCCAAGAAGCCAAGGAGGAGACCGAACAAGAAAGGCCCTAAAGGCGCCAGAGCTGCTTCAAGTAACCAGCCGCCTCTGAAGCCCCGGGAGTTAGACAGAATACCTGTCGAAGGTGCGCACCATTTCCATGTCGCCGGCTACCCGATCCTACCTCCAAAATCGCTAGAGCACATATTAAACAATGATCTAAGGAGACTTCATGAAGATGTTCTGGCCAAAGAGAAAAGCCTTCTCATGTCGTAAAAACCAGGATACCCGCTTTACGCGGCTCAAGTTTTGGGCGGGAAGTTGTACGTCGAGAGATGGCCCATGAATTAGTTTATCCCGCGATTTGACTACATCTATGACATGTTCCACATGACCAAGCTGGATTTCGAGCTCATCGACATGTATGCGATGTATCTCAACTACTTGATCAGTCACGAGAACATAAAATATATCTATGTCGCGGAACCATACTATATGCACAAGAGCTTCTTGGCAGTCTGCGAAGAGCACCGTGACTATGGAGCAAGTACATCAGCGATTTCATGATCGCTAATGAGGACAAGGAAGGGATTCTCCTGCTTTATCGTCCCACATAAGTCATCTGTGGATACCCTTTTGAAAGTTTTAATCATTCCTTTGCAAGCATGGAGGCTAATTTGAGGTGTACTTATTTTGCGCAACGGGAGGGGCGGGGGGGGGGGGGTCCTCATCATTCTGTACCTAGAATACTCCCATGCTATGTACTTGGACTCAACGAAGAACATCAAGAAAAAGAATTACACGCACATAAAGAGTGTTCTCGATAGGGCCCTGTTAACCTTCAGCCTGTTTGGTGGATACATCAAGATGAAAAGGTACAGGAAGAACGGATTGGTTTCAGCCATAAGACAACCTTCTGCTACATCGAGTAACCGTACAACAGTAAGGCTGATGGATTCTACCTCATGCATCACCTGATCAACGCCTTCGCATGTCAGCTACTACCAACGATGCCGAGATTGTCAACTGGGCCACAAGCATAGGAAAGACACCGGATCATCGAATCCGAGCTGAGTTTTATAACATACAGTGTGAACTTGCCCAAGTGATCATAAAGGAGGTCCTCAAACCAACAGAGATGTTCTACCACGGGCCAATTGATGTCTACTACACAACCTTCTTCTTGTAGACGTTGTTGGGCCTCCAAGTGCAGAGGTTTGTAGGACAGTAGCAAATTTCCGTCAAGTGGATGACCTAAGGTTTATCAATCCGTGGGAGGCGTAGGATGAAGATGGTGTCTCTCAAACAACCCTGCAACCAAATAACAAAGAGTCTCTTGTGTCCCCAACACACCCAATACAATGGTAAATTGTACAGGTGCACTAGTTCGGCGAAGAGATGATGATACAAGTGCAATATGGATGGTAGATATAGGTTTTTGTAATCTAAAATTATAAAAACAGCAAGGTAACTAATGATACAAGTGAGCGTAAACGATATTGCAATGGTAGGAAACAAGGCATATGGTTCATACATTCACTAGCGCAAGTTTTCTAAACAATAATAACATACTTGGTAGGGTATGGTAGGGTATGAAACCACCTCAAAGTTATCGTTTCTGCTCAATCTTTTCAAGAGTTTGTAGTAAAATAACATGAAGTTATTTTTCCCGTTCAATCTATCATAGAGTTCATACTAGAATAACACCTTAAGACACAAATCAACCAAAACCCTAATGTCACCTAGATACTCCATTGTCACCTCAAGTATCCGTGGGCATGATTATGCGATATGCATCACACAATCTCGGATTCATCTATTCAACCAACACAAACTACTTCAAAGAGTGCCCCAAAGTTTCTACCAGAGAGTCAAGACGAAAACATGTGTCAACCTTTATGCATAGGTTCATGGGCGGAACCCTCAAGTTGATCACCAAAACATATATCAAGTGGATCACGTGATATCCCATTGTCACCACAAATAAACACGGCAAGACATACATCAAGTTTTCTCAAATCCTTAAATACTCAATCCGATAAGATAACTTCAAAGGGAAAACTCAATCCATTACAAGAGAGTAGAGGGGGAGAAACATCATAAGATCCAATTATAATAGCAAAGCTCGCAATACATCAAGATCGTGCCATAGAGAGAACACGAGAGACACAGATCAAACACATAACTACCGGTACATACCCTGAGCCCCGAGGGTGAACTACTCCCTCCTCGTCATTGAGAGCGCCGGGATGATGAAGATGGACACCTGTGATGGGTTCCCCCTCTGGCAGGGTGCCGGAATGGGCTTCCGAGAGGTTTTTGGTGGCTACAGAGGCTTGCGGCGGCGGAACTCCCTATCTATTGTCGTCTTCGATGTTTTTAGGGTATATGGGAATATATAGGCGAAAGAAGTCGGTCGGGGGAGACTCGATGGGCCCACGAGGGTGGAGGGTGCACCCCCTATCTCGTGGCCTCCTCGGTGCTTTCCTGGCTTGCACTCCAAGTTCCCGGGATTACTTGTATTCCAAAAATAACTTTTCCGAAGGTTTCATTCCGTTTGGACTCCGTTTGTTATTCCTTTTCCTCGAAACACTGAAATAGGCAAGAAAACAACAATATGGGTTGGGCCTCCGGTTAATAGGTTAGTTCCAAAAGTAATATAAAAGTGTATAATAAAGCCCGTAATCATTCAAAACAGATAATAAAATAGCATGAATGCTTCATAAATTATAGATACATTGGAGACGTATCAGCATCCCCAAGCTTAATTCCTACTCGTCCTCGAGTAGGTAAATGATAAAAGAAAGAATTTATGAAGTGTGAATGCTAGCAGCTGCATAAGTTTGATCAATGATAATTGCAATCACCTTTTCTAGCTTCATTATATGTCATAATAGTGGCTCATCTCATAAAACTTTTCATGATCAAGTAACAAGCTATTCACATATTAAACCATAGACCATAAACACTCTTGCAAATTAGCAAACTTCATTCTTAGTCATCAAACAATTACAATTCTTCTTATTTTCAGGAAAGGTCTATGTCAGAGCTTTGATTTAGCAAACTCCACATACTCAACTATCATATAGTCTTCCATAATTGCTAACACTCACACAATACTTATGGTGATGGAGTTTTAATCGGACACTGAGAAAGATAGGGGCTTATAGTGTTGCCTCCCAACGTATTCACCTTTGGGTGATGTCAATAATAATAGTTCATGCTAACTTACATCCAATTGGATATATGTATATCAGGATCTTTCCAACATGAGGTGCTTGCCAAAGGATAAAATGAAAAAGGGAAAGGTGAAGATCACCTTGACTCTTGCATAAAAGTAAAATACATAAAGTAAAAGATAGGCCCTTCGCAGAGGGAAGCAGAGGTTGGCATGCGCTTTTATGGTTGGATGCACAAAATCTTAATGCAAAAGAACGTCACATTATATTGCCCCTTGTGTATGGACCTTCATTATGCAGTCCGTCGCTTTTATTGCTTCGATAACAAGATCTTATAAAGCTTATTTTCTTCACACTAATAGATCATACATATTTAGAGAGCAATTTTTATTGCTTGCACCGATGACAACTTACTTGAAGGATCTTACTCAATCCATAGGTAGGTATGGTGGACTCTCATGGCAAAACTGGGTTTAAGGATATTTGGAAGCACAAGTAGTATCTCTACTTGGTGCAAGGAATTTGGCTAGCATGAGGGGGAAAGGCAAGCTCAACATGTTTGAATGATCCATGACAATATACTTTAACTGAGATGTGAGCAAACATAACCCATTACGTTTTCTTCCTTGTCAAACATCAACTCTTTAGCATGCCATACTTAATGAGTGCCCACAATTATAAAAGATGTCTAAGATAGTATATTTATATGTGAAATATCTCTTTCTTCAATATTCTTTCATGAATTGTTCAAATGACCAATACAATGCTTGCTAACCTTCAATAAATTTACAACCTCTACTTCTTAGATGTGAAGTCATTACTCCCCATGGGATAAGAAAATGAAACATATATAATTTCAGATTTATGACATTTAACTCATTCAACCATTTACTCATAGGATATAAGTAAGCACACGAGTAAATGAAAAACTACTCCAAAAGGATATAAGTGAAGATCAATGAGTAGTAGAATAATTATGTAACTATGTGAAGACTATCTCTCATTTAAGAATTTCAGATCTTAAGTACTTTATTCAAACAGAAAGCAAAGCAAAATATAAGGACACTGCAAGGATAGCACGACTCGTGTGAAGAAGCAAAAACTTAGGCTCAACCGATACTAACCGATAATTGTTGAAGAAGAAAGGTGGGATGCCTACCAGGGCATCCCCAAGATTAGATGCTTGAGACTTCTTGAAATATTCTATTGGGTGCCTTGGGCATCCCCAAGCTTGAACTTTTGTGTCTCCTTAATTCCTCTCATATCATGGTTTCTCTTTTTATCAAAAGTTTCATCCACACCAAACTCAACAAGAACTCGTGAGATAAGTTAGTATAAACCAATGCAAAACCTTATCATTTTCTACTGTAACAAATCACTAAAATTATTATTCAACATTGAATACTAAATTTCTCTGCATATTTAATACTCCTATCCTCAAATAGAATCATTAAACAAGCAAACATATGCAAACAATGCAACCATAACAGCAATCTGCCAAAATAGTATAGTCTGTAAAGAATGCAAGATTCATCATACTTCCCTAACTCCAAAAATTATGAGAAAAAATACTAAGCTGTACAAGATTTATCAGAGCTCAATATGCATAAAGTTTCAGCATTATACCATTCTCTGACATTTCTAGGGAATGTTTGCAACAGCGGTAAACTTTCTGTTTTCAAACAGCAACATGTATACTAGCAAAATAAGCATGGTAAAGGCTATCCTTGACATTTTTATTGAAAATAAAGATGCAAAACATTATTATAAATAACAGCAAGAAAATACTAACAAAATAAAATGACGCTCCAAGCAAAACACATATCATGTGGTGAATAAAAATATAGCTGCAAGTAAAATTACCGATGAACGAAGACGAAAGAGGGGATGTCATCCGGGGCATCCCTAAGCTTAAGCTCTTGGTTGTCCTTGAATATTGCCTTGGGGTGCCTTGGTCATCTCCAAGCTTAGGCTCTTACCACTCCTTATTCCATAGTCCATCGAATCTTTACCCAAAACTTGAAAACTTCGCAACACAAAACTCAACAGAAAACTCGTAAGCTCCGTTAGTATAAGAAAATAAACCACCACTTAGGTACTGTAATGAACTCATTCTAAATTCATATTGGTGTAATATCTACTGTATTCCAACTTATCTATGGTTCATACCCTCCGATAATAATAATAGATTCATCAAAATAAGCAAATAACACATAGAAAACAGAATCTATCAAAAACAGAACAGTCTGTAGTAATCTGTATCAAGCGTATACTTCTGGAACTCCAAAACTCCTACCAAATTAGGAAGTCCTAAAAAATTTGTGCACAAATACATAGAAAAAATAATCAGATCAGAAGCACATTTGTGTGAATTAACAAAACTAATTTACTGGGTGCAAAAGTTTCTGATTCTCAGCAGGATCAACACAACTATCACCGTAAGCTATCCTAAAGGTCATACTTGGCACTTTATTGAAACAAAATCTATAAAACATGATTACTACAATAGCATATTCATGTGAACAAACAAAAACATTAAGGGTAAATATTGTGTTGTCTCCCAACAAGCGCTTTTCTTTAATGCCTTTCTAGCTAGGCATGATGATGACAATGATGGTCACATAAAAGATCGGAATTGAAACATAATGGGAGCATCATGAAGCATATGACTAGCAAATAACTTATGGGAACAATAATCAACTTGCATAGGAAGGCAAAACAAGTATAAGTTCAAAACTTGAAGCACATAGAGAGGAAACTTGATATTATTACAATTCCTACAAGCATATGTTCCTCCCTCATAATAATTTTCAGTAGCATCATGAATGAATTCAACAATATAACCAGCACCAAAAGCATGCTTTTCATGATCTATATGAAGGAAATATGCCCTAGAGGCAATAATAAAGTTATTATTTATTTCCTCATATCATGATAAATGTTTATTATTCATGCTAGAATTGTATTAACGGGAAACATAATACATGTGTGAATACATAGACAAACATAATGTCACTAGTGTGCCTCTACTTGACTAGCTCATTAATCAAAGATGGTTATGTTTCCTAACCATAGACATGTGTTGTCATTTGATTAACGAGATCACATCATTAGGAGAATGATGTGATTGACTTGACCCATTCCGTTAGCCTAGCACTCGATCGTTTAGTATGTTGCTATTGCTTTCTTCATGACTTATACAAAGTTCCTACAACTATGAGATTATGCAACTCCCGTTTACCGAAGGAACACTTTGTGTGCTACCAAACGTCACAACGTAACTGGGTGATTATAAAGGAGCTCTATAGGTGTCTCCAAAGGTACATGTTGAGTTGGCGTATTTCGAGATTAGGTTTTGTCACTCCGATTGTCGGAGAGGTATCTCTGGGCCCTCTCGGTAATGCACATCACTATAAGCCTTGCAAGCAATGTGGCCAATGAGTTGGTTACGGAATGATGCATTACGTAACGAGTAAAGAGACTTACCGGTAACGAGATTGAACTAGGTATTGGATACCGACGATCGAATCTCGGGCAAGTAACATACCGATGACAAAGGGAACAACGTATGTTGTTATGCGGTTTGATCGATAAAGATCTTCGTAGAATATGTAGGATCCAATATGAGCATCCAGGTTCCGCTATTGGTTATTGACAGGAAACAGTTCTAGGTCATGTCTACATAGTTGTCGAACCCGTAGGGTCCGCACGCTTAACGTTACAATGACAGTTTTATTATGAGTTTATAAGTTTTGATGTACCGAAGGTTGTTCGGAGTCCCGGATGTGATCATGGACATGACGAGGAGTCTCAAAATGGTCGAGACATAAAGATTGATATATTGGACGACTATATTCGGACAAAGGAAGTGTTCCGGGTAATTTTGGAGATACTGGAGTGCCGGAGGGGTTACCAGAACCCCCTGGGGAAGTATTGGGCCTTAGTGGGCCTGAGGGGAGAGAGAGGGAAGCAGCCCAGGAGGTGGCGCGCCACCTCCCATGGGGAGTCCGAATTGGACAAGGGGAGGGGGCGCGGCCCCTCTTTCCCTGTCCCTCTCTTTCCTTCCCCCTTCCTCCTTCCTAGTTGGACTAGGAAAGGGGAGTCCTACTCGCACTAGGAGGAGGACTCCCCCCTCCTTGGCACGCCCCCTAGGGCCGGCCGGCCTCCCCCCTTGCTCCTTTATATACGGGGGCAGGGGGGCACCTCTAGACACATAAGTTGATCTTCGTGATCGTTCCTTAGCCGTGTGCGGTGCCCCCCTCCACCATATTCCACCTCTGTCATATCGTAGCGGTGCTTAGGTGAAGCCCTGCGTCGGTAGAACATCATCACCGTCACCATGCTGTCGTGCTGACGGAACTCATCCCCGACACCCTGCTAGATCGGAGTCCGAGGATCGTCATCGAGCTGAACATGTGCTGAACTCGGAGGTGCCGTATATTCGGTGCTTGGATCGGTCGGATCATGAAGACGTACGACTACATCAACCGCGTTGTCATAACGCTTCCGCTTTCGGTCTACGAGCGTACGTGGACAACACTCTCCCCTCTTGTTGCTATGGATCACCATGATCTTGCGTGTGCGTAGGAAATTTTTTGAAATTACTACATTCCCCAACAGTGGCATCAGAGCCTGGTTTTATGCGTAGATGTTATATGCACGAGTAGAACACAAGTGAGTTGTGGGTGATATAAGTCATATTGCTTACTAGCATGTCATACTTTGGTTCAGCGGCATTGTGAGACGAAGCGGCCCGGACCGACATTACGCGTACGCTTACGCGAGACTGGTTTCACCGCTACGAGCACTCGTTGCTTAAAGGTGACCGGCGGGTGTCTGTCTCTCTCACTTTAGTTGAACCTAGTGTGGCTACGCCCGGTCCTTGCGAAGGTTAAAACAGCACCAACTTGACAAACTATCGTTGTGGTTTTGATGCGTAGGTAAGAACGGTTCTTGCTCAGCCCGTAGCAGCCACGTAAAATTTGCAACAACAAAGTAGAGGACGTCTAACTTGTTTTTGCAGGGCATGTTGTGATGTGATATGGTCAAGACGTGATGCTATATTTTATTGTATGAGATGATCATGTTTTGTAACCGAAGTTATCGGCAACTGGCAGGAGCCATATGGTTGTCACTTTATTGTATGAAATGCAAACGCCCTGTAATTGCTTTACTTTATCACTAAGCGGTAGCGATAGTCGTAGAAGCAATAGATGGCGTAACGACAATGATGCTACGAAGGAGATCAAGGTGTCGCGCCGGTGAAGATCGTGATCACGACGGTGCTTCGAAGATGGAGATCACAAGCATAAGATGATGATGTCCATATCATATCACTTATATTGATTACATGTGATGTTTATCCTTTATGCATCTTATCTTGCTTTGATTGATGGTAGCATTTTAAGATGATCTCTCACTAAATTATCAAGAAGTGTTCTCCCTGAGTATGCACCGTTGTGAAAGTTCTTCATGCTGAGACACCACGTGATGATTGGGTGTGAGAGGCTCTACGATCAAATACAACGGGTGCAAAACAGTTGCACACGTGGAATACTCAGGTTAAACTTGACGAGCCTAGCATATACAGATATGGCCTCGGAACACGGAGACCGAAAGGTCGAGCGTGAATCATATAGTAGATATGATCAACATAGTGATGTTCACCATTGAAAACTACTCCATCTCACGTGATGATCGGACATGGTTTAGTTGATTTGGATCACGTGATCACTTAGATGACTAGAGAGATGTCTGTCTAAGTGGGAGTTCTTAAGTAATATGATTAATTGAACTTAAATTTATCATGAACTTAGTCCTGGTAGTATTTTGCAAATTATGTTGTAGATCAATAGCTCGCGTTGTTGCTTTCATATGTTTATTTTGATATGTTCCTACAGAAAACTGTGTTGAAAGATGTTAGTAGCAATGATGCGGATTCGATCCGAGGTTTATCCTCATTGCTACACAGAAGAATTATGTCCTTAATGCACCGCTAGGTGACAGACCTATTGCAGGAACAGATGCAGACGTTATGAACGTTTGGCTAGCTCAATATGATGACTACTTGATAGTTTAGTGCACCATGCTTAACGGCTTAGAATCTGGACTACAAAGACGTTTTGAACGTCATGGACCATATGAGATGTTCCAGGAGTTGAAGTTAATTTTTCAAGCAAATACCCGAATTGAGAGATATGAAGTCTCCAACAAGTTCTATGGCTAAAAGATGGAGGAGAATCGCTCAACTAGTGAGCATCTGCTCAGGTTGTCTGGGTACTACAATCGCTTGAATCAAGTGGGAGTTAATCTTCCAGATAAGATAGTGATTGATAGAATTCTCTAGTCACCATCACCAAGTTAGTAGAACTTTGTGATGAACTATAGTATACAAGGGATGACGAAAATGATTCCAAAGCTCTTCGTGATGTTGAAATTGACGAAGGTAGAAATCAAAAAAGAGCATCAAATGTTGATGGTTGACAAGATCACTAGTTTCAAGAAAAGGGCAAAGGGAAAGAAAGGGAACTTCAACTAGAATGACAAGCAAGTTGTCACTCCCACGAAGAAGCCCAAAGCTGAACCAAAGCCTGAAACTGAGTGCTTTCACAGCAAAGGAAATGGTCACTGGAAATGGAAATACCCTGAATATTTGGTGGATAAGAAGGATGGCAAACTAAACGAGGGTACATTTGATATACAGGTTATTGATGTGTACCTTACTAGTATTTATAGTAACCCCTGAGTATTTGATACTTGTTCGGTTGCTAAGATTAGTAACTCGAAACAGGAGTTACAGAATAAACAGAAACTAGTTGAGGGTGAAGTGACGATGTGTGTTGGAAGTGGTTCCAAGATTGATATGGTCATCATCGCACACTCCCTATACTTTCGGGATTAGTATTGAACCTAAATAAATGTTATTTGGCGTTTGCGTTGAGCATGAATATGATTTGATCATGTTTATTGCAATATGGTTATTCATTTAAAATTAGAGAATAATTGTTGTTCTGTTTAAATGAATAAAACCTTTGATGTTCATACACCCAATGAAAATAGTTTGTTGGATCTCGATCGTAGTGCTACACATATTCATAATATTGATGCCAAAAGATGCAAAGTTGATAATGATAGTGCAACTTATTTGTGGCAGTGCCGTTTGGGACATATCGGTGTAAAGCGCATGAAGAAACTCCATAAAGATGGATTCTTGGAATCTCTTGGTTATGAATCATTTGATGCTTGTGAACCGTGCCTTTTGGGCAAGATGACTAAAACTCCGTTCTCCGGAACAATGGAACGAGCTGCTGACTTGTTGGAAATAATACATACCAATGTATGCAATCCAATGAGTGTTGATGCTCGTGGCAAGTATCGTTATTTTCTGACCTTCACAGATGATTTGAGAAGATATGCGTATATCTACTTGATGAAACATAAGTCTGAAATAGTTGAAAAGTTCAAAGAATTTCAGAGTGAAGTGGAAAAATCATCCTAACAAGAAAATAAAGTTTCTATGATCTGATCGTGGAGACGAATATTTGAGTTACAAGTTTGGTCTTCATTTGAAACAATGTGAAATAGTTTCGCAACTCACGCCACTTGGAACACCACAATGTAATGTTGTGTCCGAACGCCGTAATCGTACTTTACTAGATATGGAGCGATCTATGATGTCTCTTATCGGTTTACCACTATCGTTTTGGGGTTATGCATTAGAGACAACTGCATTCACGTTTAATAGGGCACCATCTAAATCCGTTGAGACGACACCATATGAACTATGGTTTAGCAGTAAACCTAAGCTGTCGTTTCTTAAGGTTTGGAGTTGCTATGCTTATATGAAAAAGTTTTTCAACCTGATAAGCTCGAACCCAAATCAAAGAAGTGCGTCTTCATAGAATACCCAAAGGAAACTGTTGGGTACACCTTCTATCACAGATCCGAAGGCAAAACATTTGTTGCTAAGAATGGATCCTTTCTAGAGAAGGAGTTTTTCTCAAAAGAAGTGAGTGGGAGTAAAGGAGAACTTGATGAGGTAATTGTACCTTCTCCCAGATTGGAAATTTGTTCATCACAGAAGTCAGCTCCAGTGATTCCTACACCAATTAGTGTGGAAGTTAATGATGATGATCATGAAACTTCAAATCAAGTTGCTACCGTCCCTCGTAGGTCTTCCAGAATAAGATTCGCACCAGAGTGGTATGGTAATCCTGATCTGGAAGTCATGTTACTAGACCATGATGAACCTACAAACTATGAGGAAGCGATGATGAGCCCAGATTCCGCGAAATGGCTTGAGGCCATAAAATCTGAGATATGATCCATGTATGAGAACAAAGTATGGACTTTGATTGACTTGCTCGATGATCAGCAAGCCATGTTAAATAAATGGATCTTCAAGAGGAAGACGGACACTGATAGTAGTGTTACTATCTACTAAGCTCGACTTGTTGTGAAAGTTTTTCGACAAGTTCAAGGTGTTGAATACGATGAGATTTTATCACTCGTATCGATGCTTAAGTCTGTCTGAATCATGTTAGCAATTGCCACATTTTATGATATCTGGCAAATGGATGTCAAAACTTCATTCCTTAATGGTTTTCTTAAAGGAGAGTTGTATATGATACAACCAGAAGTTTTTGTTGATCCGGAAGGTGCTAACAAAATGTGCAAGCTCTAGCGATCCATCAATGGACTGGTGCAAGCATCTCGGAGTTGGAATATACGCTTTGATGAGTTGATTAAAGCATATGGTATTATACAGACTTTTGGAAAGGCCTGTATTTACAAGAAAGTGAGTTGGAGCACTACAACCTTTCTGATAAGTATATGTGAATGACATATTATTAATTGGAAATGATGTAGAATTTTCTGGAAAGCATAAAGGAGGGTTTGAAAGGAGTTTTTCAAAGAAAGACCTTAGTGAAGCTACATACATATTGAGCATCAAAATCTATTGAGATAGATCAAGACTTGATTAGTTTTTCAATAAGTACATACCTTGTCAAGATTTTGAAGTAGTTCAAAATGGAACAGTCAAAGAAAGAGTTCTTGCCTGTGTTGCAAAGCTGTGAAACTGAGTAAGACTCAAATCCCGACCACAGCAGAAAATAGAAAAGAGAATGAAAGTCATTCCCCATGCCTCAGTCATATGTTCTATAAAGTATGCTATGCAATGTACCAGACCTATTGTATACCTTGCTCTGTATTTTGCAAGGGAGTACAATAGTGATCTAGGAGTAGATCACTGGACATTGGTCAAGAATATCCTTAGTGAGGACTAAGGAAATATTGAGTTGGCGTATAAAAGAGCCCTTCGTAAAGAGTTACATCGGTGCAAGCTTTTACACCGATCTAGATGACTCTAAGTCTCAATCTGGAAACATATTGAAAGTGGGAGCAATTAGCTAGAGTAGCTCCGTGCAGAACATTGTAGACATAGAATATTTGCAAAATACATACGGCTCTAAATATGACAGACCCATTGACTAAGCCTCTCTCACGAGCAAAACATGATCACACCTTAGTACTCATTTGGGTGTTAATCACATAGCGATGTGAACTAGATTATTGACTCTAGTAAACCCTTTGGGTGTTGGTCACATGACGATGTGAACTATGGGTGTTAATCATATACATATATGAATATTGTTGTTAAATCAAATGGCAATGTGAACTAGATTATTGACTCTAGTGCAAGTGGGAGACTGAAGGAAATATGCCTTAGGGGCAATAATAAAGTTATTATTTATTTCCTCATATCATGATAAATGTTTATTATTCATGCTAGAATTGTATTAACGGGAAACATAATACATGTGTGAATACATAGACAAACATAATGTCACTAGTGTGCCTCTACTTGACTAGCTCATTAATCAAAGATGGTTATGTTTCCTAAACATAGACATGTGTTGTCATTTGATTAACGAGATCACATCATTAGGAGAATGATGTGATTGACTTGACCCATTCCGTTAGCCTAGCACTTGATCATTTAGTATGTTGCTATTGCTTTCTTCATGACTTATACAAAGTTCCTACAACTATGAGATTATGCAACTCCCGTTTACGGGAGGAACACTTTGTGTGCTACCAAACGTCAAAACGTAATTGGGTGATTATAAAGGAGCTCTACAGGTGTCTCCAAAGGTACATGTTGAGTTGGCGTATTTCGAGATTAGGTTTTGTCACTCCGATTGTCGGAGAGGTATCTCTGGGCCCTCTCGGTAATCCACATAACTATAAGCCTTGTAATCAATGTGGCCAATGAGTTGGTTACGAAATGATGCATTACATAACGAGTAAAGAGACTTACCGGTAACGAGATTGAACTAGGTATTGGATACCGATGATCGAATCTCGGGCAAGTAACATACCGATGACAAAGGGAACAACGTATGTTGTTATGTGGTTTGACCGATAAAGATCTTCGTAGAATATGTAGGAGCTAATATGAGCATCCAGGTTCCGCTATTGGTTATTGACCAGAAATAGTTCTAGGTCATGTCTACATAGTTCTCGAACCCGTAGGGTCCGCACGCTTAACTTTATGATGACAGTTTTATTATGAGTTTATCAGTTTTGATGTACCAAATGTTGTTCGGAGTCTCGGATGTGATCATGGACATGACGAGGATTCTCGAAATGGTCGAGACATAAAGATTGATATATTGGACGACTATATTCGGACACCGGAAGTGTTCCGGGTAATTTCGGAGAAAACCGGAGTGCCGGAGGGGTTACCGGAACCCCCCGGGGAAATATTGGGCCTTAGTGGGCCTGAGGAGAGAGAGAGGGCAGCAGCCCAGGAGGTGGCGCGCCCCCTCCCATGGGGAGTCCGAATTGGACAAGGGGAGGGGGGCGCGGCCCCTCTTTCCCTCTCCCTCTCCCTCTCTTTCCTTCCCCCTTCCTCCTTCCTAGTTGGACTAGGAAACGGGAGTCCTACTCCCACTAGGAGGAGGACTCCCCCCCTCCTTGGTGCGCCCCCTAGGGCCGGCCGACCTCCCCCTTTCTCCTTTATATACGGGGGCAGGGGGCACCTCTAGACACACAAGTTGATCTTCGTGATCGTTCCTTAGCCGTGTGCGGTGCCCCCCTCAACCATATTCCACCTCGATCATATCATAGCGGTGCTTAGGCGAAGCCCTCCGTCGGTAGAACATCATCATCGTCACCACGCCGTCATGCTGACAGAACTCATCCCCGACACCCTGCTGGATCGGAGTCCGGGGATCGTCATCGAGCAGAACGTGTGCCGAACTCGGAGGTGCCGTACATTTGGTGCTTGGATCAGTCGGATCGTGAAGACGTATGACTACATCAACCATGTTGTCATAACGCTTCCGCTTTCGGTCTACGAGGGTACGTGGACAACACTCTCCCCTCTCGTTGCTATGCATCACCATGATCTTGCGTGTGCGTAGGAATTTTTTTGAAATTACTATGTTCCCCAACACTATAAGCATAAAAAATTTACTACTCTCCTCATAAGCAAAATTCTTCTCATGAATAGTAGTGGGAGCAAACTCAAAATAACTATCATGTGAAGCATAATCCAATTGAAAACTAAAATCATGATGACAGGTTTCACGGTTATCATTATTCTTAACAGCATACAAGTCATCACAATAATCATCATAGATAGCAACTTTGTTCTCATAATCAATTGGAACCTCTTCCAAAATAGTGGAATTATCACTAAATAAAGTTGACACTCTTCCAAATCCACTTTCATATTCATCACAATAAGATTCAACATCCTCCAAAATAGTGGGATCATTACTTCCTAAAGTTGAAACTCTTCCAAACCCACTTTCATCAATATAATCATCATAAATAGGAGGCATGCTTTCCTCATAATAAATATTCTCATCAAAACTTGGGAGACTAAAAATATCATGTTCATCAAACATAGCTTCCCCAAGCTTGTGGCTTTGCATATCATTAGCATTATGGATATTCCAGGAATTCATACTAACAACATTGCAATCATGCTCATCATACAAAGATCCAGTACCAAGCATTTTAATGCATTCTTCTTCTAGCAATTGAGCACAATTTTCCTTTCCATCACTCACGAAAGATATTAAAAAGATGAAGCATATGAGACAAGCTCAATTCCATTTTTTGGTAGTTTTCTTTTATAAAATAAACTAGTGATAAAACAAGCAACAAAAAGATTTTATTGCAAGATCTAAAGATATACCTTCAAGAACTCACCTCCCCGGCAACGGCGCCAGAAAAGAGCTTGATGTCTACTACACAACCTTCTTCTTGTAGACGTTGTTGGGCCTCCAAGTCCAGAGGTTTGTAGGACAGTAGCAAATTTCCCTCAAGTGGATGACCTAAGGTTTATCAATCCGTGGGAGGCCTAGGATGAAGATGGTCTCTCTCAAACAACCCTGCAACCAAATAACAAAGAATCTCTTGTGTCCCCAACACACCCAATACAATGGTAAATTGTATAGGTGCACTAGTTCGGCGAATACAACTGCAATATGGATGGTAGATATAGGTTTTTGTAATATGAAATTATAAACACAACAAGGTAACTAGTGATAAAAGTGAGCGTAAACGGTATTGCAATGGAAGGAAACAAGGCATAGGGTTCATAATTTCACTAGTGCAACTTCTCTAAACAAATAATAACATACTTGGATCATATAACCATCCCTCAACATGCAACAAAGAGTCACTTCAAAGCCACTAATAGCAGAGAACAAACGAAGAGATTATGGTAGGGTACGAAACCACCTCAAAGTTATCCTTTCTGCTCAATCTATTCAAGAGTCCGTAGTAAAATAACATGAAGCTATTCTTTCCATTCAATCTATCATAGAGTTCATACTAAAATAACACCTTAAGACACAAATCAACCAAAACCCTAATGTCACCTAGATACTCCATTGTCACCTCATGTATCCGTGGGTATGATTATATGATATGCATCACAAAATCTAGGATTCATCTATTCAACCAACACAAAGTACTTCAAAGATTGCACCAATGTTTCTACCGAAGAGTCAAGACGAAAACTTGTGCCAACCTTTATGCATAGGTTCATGGGCGGAACCCGCAAGTTGATCACCAAAACATACATCAAGTGGATCACGTGATATCCCATTGTCACCACAGATAAACACGGCAAGACATACATCAAGTGTTCTCAAATCCTTAAAGACTCAATCCGATAAGATAACTTCAAAGGGAAAACTCAATCCATTACAAGAGAGTAGAGGGGGAGAAACATCATAAGATCCAACTATAATAGCAAAGCTCGTGATACATCAAGATCATGCCATAGAGAGAACACGAGAGAGAGAGATCAAACACATGGCTACTGGTACATACCCTCAGCCTCGAGGGTGAACTACTCCCTCCTCATCATGGAGAGCGCTAGGATGTTGAAGATGGCCACCGGTGATAGGTTCCCCCTTCCGGCAGGGTGCCGGAACGGGCTCCTGAGAGGTTTTTGGTGGCTACAGAGGCTTGCGGCGGCGGAACTCCCGATCTATTGTCGCCTTCGATGTTTTTAGGGTATATGGGAATATATAGGCGAAAGAAGTCGGTCGAGGGAGCCTCGAGGGGCCCACAAGGGTGGAGGGTGTGCCCAGGGGGGCGCGCCCCCCTATCTCGTGGCCTCCTCGACGCTTCCCTGGCTTGCACTCCAAGTTCCCGGGATTGTTTTTGTTCCAAAAAATAACTTTTCCGAAGGTTTCATTCCATTTGGACTCTGTTTGATATTCCTTTTCTTCAAAACACTGAAATAGGCAATATGGGTTGGGCGTCTAGCTGCAGCTCTGGTTTAGCAGCAGTGTTTGCTTCCTTGCAGCGCTACAGATAATTAGCAGTAGCGCTGGTTTGAGCAGCACTACTGCTAACAATATTTGGTCCAAGCAGTGCTACTGCTACAACTTAGTTGTAGCGTTAGTAGTAGCGCTGCCCCCAGCGCTACAGCTATAGGTATTTCCAGCGCTGCTACTAAGATTTCTCTTAGTAGTGTTATGACGCAATTACGTTCGGTTGCATTGAGGGGGCCTCTACCTGGAAAATGTTCGATTAGCCGTTGTGAAGCTATGTGCATTCGTCAATGAAATTCCTTAGAATGTAATCGATCCAGAAATCCTACCTAAGTTATAGAATGATTTGGCCCAATGTCTTGCCAGTTTCGAATTGGTGTAACCAGAATCCTTCTTCAATATTATGATGCACATCCTTGTTCACCCAGTCGAAGAGATTACCTTTCTGGGTCCTGTATTTCTACACAATATGTTCCTGATACGTCCCCAATGTATCTATAATGTTTTATTCTTCCATGCTATTATATTATCATTCTTGGATGTTTTACAATCATTTTATAGTCATTTTATATCATTTTTTGGTACTAAGCTATTGACATAGTTCCCAGTGCCAGTTGTTGTTTTCTGCATGTTTTTTACATCGCAGGAAGTCAATACCAAATGGAGTTCTAACACAGCGAAACTTTTTGTGCATTTTTTTCATCCAGAAGACATGTAGTGGGCCAGGAACGCACCTGAGGGGAGATCCGAGGGGAGCACAACCCACCAGGGCGCGCCTGGGGGCCCTGGTGCGCCCCAGTGGGTTGTGCCCTTTTTGGCCTCCCACACCGCCTTTGTAACACCCACGATGCGGCTATATCTCCCACATGTCGAAGCACGACTTAGAGGCATAACCACATGGTGGTTTTGTCGCAAGAAGGGTCATCTTCACACAATCCCATGTAATGAACAAGAATGGGATAAAGAGAGTTGGCTTACAATCGCCACTTCACACAATACATAATTTAAGATTCATACATCATTAAAAATACACCCAAAGACCGACTACGGTCAAATCCAAATGAAAAGATTATAACCCCAAATGCTAGATCCCCGATCGTCCTGACTGGGCTCCGCTACTGATCATCTGGAAATGAAACATAGTAACGACCAAGGTCCTCATCAAACTCTCACTTCATCTTAGTTGCACCACTTGCGCTGGTATCCTCGGCACCTGCATCTATTTTGGTAGAATCTGTGAGTCACGGGGACTCAGCAATCTCACACCCGCGAGATCAAGACTATTTAAGCTTGTAGGTAGGAAAGGGGTAATATGGTGGAGCTGCAGCAAGCACTAAGCATATATGGTGGCTAACATACGCAAGTAAGAGCGAGAAGAGAAGCAATGCATCGGTCGAGAAGCTAGAAGCGATCAAGAAGTGATCCTGAATATACTTACGTTCATACATAACCCAACCGTGTTCACTTCCCGGACTCCACCGAGAAGAGACCATCACGGCTACACACACTATTGATGCATTTTAGAGAGGTCAAGTGTCAAGTTATCTACAACCGGACATTAAAAAATTCCCATCTTCCTCATAACCGCGGGCACGGCTTTCAAAAGATAATATACCTTGCATGGGTGTCCCAACTTAGCCCATCATAAGCTCTCACGGTCAATGAAGGATATACCTTCTCCCGGGAAGACCCGGTTAGTCTCAGAATCCCGGTTCGCAAGACATTTCGACAGTGGTAAAACAAGACCAGCAAGACTGCCCGATGCGCCGAAAAATCCCAATAGGAGCTACACATATCTCGTTCTCAGGGCACACCGAATGAACACTACGTACAACTAAAACCATCCCTCAAGTTTCCCCGAGGTGGCGCTGCAAGTGGCTCTAGTTTGGACCAACACTCGAAGGAGCACTGGCCCGGGGGGGTTAAAATAAAGATGACCCTCGGTCTCGCAAAAACCCAAGGGAAAAAGGCTTAGGCGGCAAATGGTAAAACCAAGGTTGGGCCTTGCTGGAGGAGTTTTATTCAAAGCGAACTATCAAGGGGGTCCCATAAATCACCCAACCGCGTAAGGAACGCAAAATCAAGGAACATAACACCGGTATGACGGAAACTAGGACGGCAAGAGTGGAACAAAACACCAGGCATAAGGCCGAGCCTTCCACCCTTTAGCAAATATATATGTGCATTAATTAAACAGGAAATATTGTGATAACCCAAAGTATCCATGTTCCAACAAGGAACAAACTTCATCTTCACCTGCAACTAGCAAAAGCAGTGACATAGCCAAACAACGGTTTGCTAGGACAGGATGGTTAGAGGCTTGACATGGCAATATGGGAGGCATGATAAACAATGGCAGGTAGAGCTAACATAACGATAGAGCGAGCAACTAGCAAAGCAAAGATAGAAGTGATATCGAAGGTATGGTCATCTTGCCTGCAAAGTTCTCAGAGTTGTCGAAAGCTTGATCCTCGTTAGCGTACTCAACAGGTTCCTCGTGCACGTAATCGTCTCCCGGCTCTACCCAAAGCAAGAACACAAGCAATGGAACCACAATCAAACATGGAGCAATGCACAAGCAACATGATGCAATACATGACATGATATGCGAGATGTGATATGCAATGCATATGCGGGCTCCAGAAGGGAAAATGATGAACAAGGCATAAACTTGGCAAACCAAGTTTGCCGCTGGAAAGATGAGATGATTTCGGTTGAAATCGATATAAAGATCACTAGAAACGGATGCACGGTTTGCAAATGGCAAGCAAAACAAGAATGACACAAATCTGCGATTAACAGCATGATGCTACTTAGCATGCAACAAGAAACTATGATACATCACCCCAACATAATAACAAAGCATATGGCAGTGATCTACAGGAGATGCTTGACAAAAGAGGAACACTGAGCTAGGGCTAAATCACACCATAGCAGGTTCAAACAAGCATGGCAAAAGTCCAAAACATATCAGGTTTGGACATGGCATAAATAGCATCAGGTAGCAATGTTCAGAGCAAGTAATCAACATGCTACAAGAACTTATAATATCCAAATAAGACATGACATAATTCCACTCAAAGCATAGAACAAAAGTCCCTTACTGACCATGAGCCAAAAAGGATCAGAAAATATGATGGCAACCATGTAAACATAGCAAGTTTCATTAACAGATTCAGCAAACAGAGCATGGCGTTGACAGAACTATGAAGGCATCTTCGCGAGCTCTATTCACTCACCACAAGCCATTTCATGACAACATAAGCATAGAATCAGCAACAAGACATGTTTATGAAGCTATCCATGGCAAGAACAAGTTCATAGCATGCAAGGATCAACTACAACAACCTTGGCAAAATTAAATAACATGTAAACAATCTGCCAGGAAACATTTTGTAGCAAAAGTAGAGCACAAAAATGACATGCTATAATATTCCATAATTGCAAATAGGGGCATGAATGGATAGTGCATATCCATTTGTACAAAACAACCTTACTGAAGTATCTCACAATATGCATGGATCTCTCTGTAGCATCATGTTTATATGGCATCAAAATAATAGCAGAACAGGGACTAAAATCAGCAACATCACGAGGCCTAGTTTTCATGCTTGTGCTAGTTACCACATTGATCACAAAATGGTAAGCACCTCTGTAAAGAAGATATGGCATAATTCAAGTCACATGTACAGCTCATGCCCATAAGACGCACACAATAAATGTAGAAAAAATGACAAATGTACACATTCTGTTAAGAATCGGGAACTAACATTATATAGCACTCTTGCATCAGAGATTCAGGCATCTAGATGACCTCAAATGAACATGGCCCAATGGAACAAAATGAAGAGCACATCCTGATGAACGTATATCATGCGCACGAAACGGAGCTACGATGACAGAGTTATGATGCGATGAACATGTCATAAAATTATGCAGACTTAGCGAAAAAACGAAGTCAACCTAGGTTATCTCAGATCCGATCTGGCACGAGGGTCGAGGTTCGCCGGGGCAGCTCGGAGTAGCTCGCCGGAGCAGGGAGATGGCCGGAGATGGCCGGCGAGGGGCCGGGGTGTAGGATCCGGCCGGCTCCTTGCCGGATCCGGCGAGGACGAGGCACGGGGGCGGAGGAGCGCCCCCGGCGGCGGCGGTGGCGACGGCGGGCGGCGGCTGGAGCGGGAAGGATTAGGGCGGCGGAGGAGCTCCTGTCCGGCGACAGCGGGCGGCCGAGGCGGCGGAGGAGCGCGACGGCGGCGCGCTCGGGCTCGGGTGGCGGCGCACGGGCCGCGGGGGCTGGGAGCGGGCCAGGCGGGCCAGCGACACGGGGGCGGCGGAGCAGGCCACGTGGCGGTGCGTGGTTCGTTGGCGGTGGCGGGCGGACACGTCCGGCGCGGTCCGGACGTGTCCGGTGCACGGAGGAAGGGGAAGACTAGGGTTTGCCCGAAAATTTCGGGGATGGGCACATATTTGTAGGTAGAGGGAGCTAGGAGACTACAAATGGAGTGCGGTTTTCGCCCACACGATCGTGATCCGACGACGGAGAGCATGGAATTGACTTAGACGGGTTATTGGGATTTTTTGGAGGGGTGTTGGGCTGCACCCCAAAAGAGGCCTTTGCGGTTATGCGGTTAACCGTTGGAGTATCAAACTACCTCCAAATGGCACAAAACTTGACAGGTGGTCTACCGGTGGTGTACCAAGGCCACTTAGCAAGACTCGGTCCATTTCGAGAACGTTTTAGCACCCGCACACGAAAAGAGGCAAGAGGGGTGCGCCGGTGCACGTGGGAGTGTCGGATTGCAAAACGGACAACGGGAAAAATGCTCGGATGAGACGAACACATATGCAAATGAGATGCACATGATGACATGATATGAGATGCATGACATGAACAAAATGCAAAACAAAAGACAAAACCCAACCACGGAGGGAATACCCTAGCACATAGCCGAAAATGGCAAGAGTTGGAGTTACAAATATGGAAAGTTACATCTGGGGTGTTACAACACTCCACCACTACAAGAGGATCTCGTCCCGAGATCTAGGACTGAAAGAACTCCGGATATTCAGAACGGAGGTGATCCTCGCGCTCCCAGGTGGCTTCTCGGTCGGAATGATGTGACCACTTCACTTTCAGGAATTTGATTGACTTTTTGCGAGTCTTGCGCTCGGTTTCTTCAAGAATAGAAACGGGATGCTCATGATAAGAGAGATCTTCTTGGAAGTCAATTTCTTCGAAGTTGATAGTGCGCTCAGGAGTCTTGAAGCACTTGCAAAGCTGTGACACGTGAAACACATCGTGCATGTTTGCAAACTTGGACGAAAGTTCAAGTTGATAGGCGAGATTGCCTCTTTTGCCAATGATCTTGAAAGGACCCACGTATCTAGGGGCAAGCTTCCCTTTGATACCGAAGCGACGAGTGCCTTTCATTGGAAAGACACGGAGGTAGACATGGTCTCTGATTTCAAAAGCCACATCATGGTGCTTGCTATCATAATAGCTCTTCTGGCGCGATTGCGCGACTTTGAGATTCTCACGAATGACTTTGCACATTTCTTCGGCTTCTGTGATCAAGTCGTTGCCAAGAAGTTTGCGTTCACCTGTCTCGGACCAATTGAGAGGAGTACGGCACTTTCTGCCATAGAGAATTTCGAATGGGGCCATGCCCGAACTCGCTTGGAAGCTGTTGTTGTAGGAGAACTCGGCATATGGAAGACAATCTTCCCACTTCATACCGAAGGAAATGACACAAGCCCTGAGCATATCTTCAAGGATTTGGTTGCTCGCTCGACTTGGCCACTTGTTTGAGGATGGAAATCTGTGCTGAAACGAATGTTGGTGCCCATGGCCTTCTAAAAGGACTCCCAGAACTTAGAAGTGAAGATGCTTCCACGATCTGAAGAAATCAATTGTGGAATGCCGTGCAAGGAGACAATTCTGGAGGTGTATAGCTCTGCCAGCTGTGCTGCTGTGATAGATTCTTTGATAGGAAGAAAATGAGCCACTTTTGTAAGCTTGTCAATGACAACGAAGATAGCATCATTTCCACGCTTGGACTTAGGAAAACCAGTCACGAAGTCCATCTCGATATGATCAAACTTCCATTCTGGAATAGCAAGAGGTTGGAGGAGACCAGCTGGTCTTTGGTGTTCTGCTTTCACCCTTCTGCAAACATCACATTTGTTCACGAATTGAGCAATCTCTCGCTTTATTCGAGTCCACCAATATGACTGCTTGAGGTCATGGTACATCTTCGTACTTCCAGGATGAATGGATAGGAGGGAATTGTGTGACTCGTTCATGATGACTTTTCTCAATCGCCTTTTGGAACCACAATTCGATCCTCGAAGAAAAGAGTATCTTTGTCATCCAAGCGATAGCACTTGTATTTGGAAATGCCCTTGTCAATACCACGTTTCACCTTCTTCACCATGGTATCCAGGAGTTGTGCCTCACGGATTTGATCTTCCAAAGTAGGAGAGACTATGAGGTTGGCAAGAAAGCCTTGAGGAACAACTTGAAGATTCACCTTGCGGAAAGCTTCACAAAGATCCGGTTGAAATGGCTTGAGAATTAGACTGTTGCAATAAGCCTTTCTGCTCAATGCATCTGCAATCACATTCGCCTTGCCAGGAGTATATTCAATACTTGGATTGTACTCTTGAATCATTTCAACCCATCGAGTTTGTCTGAGGTTGAGGTTGGGCTGAGTGAAGATATACTTGAGGCCCTTGTGATCGGTGAATATGTCCACTTTCCTTCCCAACAAGAGATGTCTCCAAGTTATTAATGCATGGACAATTGCCGCCAACTCAAGATCGTGAGTGGGGTAGTTCTTCTCGTTGGGCTTCAACTGACGAGAGGTATAGGCCACAACTTTCTTATCTTGCATTAACACAACACCGAGACCTTGCAAGGAAGCATCACAGAATACTTCGAATGGCTTGGATTCATCAGGAGGAGTCAAGACAGGAGCTGTGACTAGCTTCTCTTTGAGGGTGTTGAAAGCAACATCACACTCAGGCGTCCAGACATACTTGACATGCTTCTGGAGGAGGTTGGAAAGAGGCTTTGCAATCTTAGAGAAGTTCTCAACGAATCTTCGGCAATAGCTTGCAAGACCAAGAAAACTGCGGAGCTGCTTGACATTCTGAGGAGGTTCCCAATTCACAACTGCAGACACCTTCGCGGTATTAACAGCAATGCCCTGGGCGGAGATGATATGACCAAGATAAAGAACTTCATCAAGCCAGAACTCACATTTGGAAAACTTCGCATAGAATTGATAATCTCTGAGCTTGTCGAGGACCAATCGCAAATGTTTGGCATGATCCAACTTATTCTTGGAGAAGACCAAGATATCATCGAGATACATCAAGACGAATTCATTTGTGTAGGGGTTAAAGATAAAGTTCATCATTCGAGAGAATGTTGGAGGAGCATTGACAAGGCCGAAAGACATGACAGTATATTCATAAGAACCAAAGCTTGTTCTGAATGCTGTCTTGGGAATATCTTGGTCACGAATGCGAATCTGATGATAACCCATATGGAGGTCAAGCTTGGAGAATACTTTAGAACATTTGAGTTTCTCGAAAAGCTCATTGATGTTGGGAAGTGGATACTTGTTCTTGATTGTCTTCTTGTTCAATGGACGGTAATCGATACAAAGTCGGTCCATGCCATCCTTCTTTTAGACAAACAGAACTCCACAACCCCATGGAGATGAACTCGGTCTGATCAAACCCAGACGCTCTTGTTCATTGAGATGTTTCTTCAATTCCTTCAGCTCCTTGGGTCCAAGCTTGTAAGGACGCTTGCAAACGGGTTCAGTTCCAGGCTCAAGATCGATAACGAACTCGACTGGCCGATGAGGAGGCATACCCGGAAGCTCTTCTGGAAAGACATCTTGGTACTCACAAACGACTCGAATCTGAGATAGCATCCAACTCGCCCTCCTCATTGAGAGAGAACAATCGAATGGTTTCATCACGAGCGGCATAGATGATAACATCTTCAGAAGAGTGTTTCAATTGAATTTCTCTGGCAGCACAATCAAGTTGAGCCTTGTGCTTAGAAAGCCAGTCCATCCCGAGAATTAGATCAATATCTGAGTCACCAAGGACAATTGGTTTAGATAGAAATTTATAGTCGTCCATCTTGATAGAAACATCCGGGACGCAATTATTAGATGTCATTTGCTTACCCGGGGACACAATCTTCAACGGGACAGGAATCTTTTCCGTCACAAACTCATGCTTGGCAACAAAAGGTCTTGAAATGAAAGAAAGCAATGCACCAGTATCAAATAAGACTTTTGTAGGAATATCATTAACTGAGAGATTACCCATTATCACATCCGAAGAATCATCTGCCTGAGCTGCATTCATCATGTTCACCTTTGCATCCTTTGGATTATGCTTGACCACTACATTGCTTGAAGAGCTCACAGGAGGAGGAGGAGGAAGGCGCCTTTGGTTGAAGCACTTGTTCGCATAGTGACCTTTCTGCTGGCACTTGTTGCAAGTCACTTCCAAGAGCGGACGATGATACAGAGCATTTGACCTTGGAGCTTGAGGCTGAGACTTGTTCTGATAGCCTGGGTTGGGTGGGTGGGAAGATCCACGACCACCTGAGTTCTTCTGTTGGTAAGGCTGACGAAACGGAGGAGGAGGAAGGTAGAACTTCTGCTGCTTAGCTGCCACTTGTGAGAAAGAAGAAGACTGAACTGCATCCCTGATTCTCTTATTAGAAGCCCCACACTTGAGTTGAGCACCTTCTTGCTTGAGGGCCATATTGTAGAATTAATCAAACTGAGTAGGCTCAACAAGAACGAGAGCTAACTGCAGATCCTCTCTAAGGCCACCTCTGAATTGATAAATCATACTCTTCTCATCAGGAACATCTTGTTTAGCGAAGCGAGCAAGTTTCTGAAACTGCTTGTTGTATTCGTACACTGACATGTTGCCTTGCTTGAGATTGCGGAACTCCTCACGCTTGCTCTCAACAACACTGGTAGGAATGTGGTGAGCTTTAAAGTCCCAACAAAAGTCAGTCCAAGTAATCACTCGACCTCCTCTGGAATCCTTGTATTGCTGGAACCAATCAGCTGCTTGATCCTTGAGCCGAAAAGAAGCGAACTTGACGTAGTCCTCAGGCCTGACATTGTTACATTCAAAATGCTTGTTGATATCCACGAGCCAATCATCGGTGTCTGTGGCCTCGGCACAGTAGCTGAAAGACTTCGGCTGATTTGCAAGGAACTGGTTGAGGGTAGGAAACTTAGGCTGATGATTGAACTGCCCTTGACCTTGATTCCCTTGGTTGCCTTGGCCTTGGTTGCGCTCTTGCATCAGCTGAATCAACAACTGAGCGTTGGCATTTGTGGTTGCCATCAAAGCTTGCCATGCCTCCGGAGGCGGAGGTGGAGGGTTCGCCTGGCTCCCATCATTGCATTCCGGATTCTGACGCGTTGGCGGAGCCATCCTGAAGAGGGTGACACCCGTTAGCATCTTGATAGACAGATAGACAAGTTGAATCAATGGATAGAAATTGCAACATATAGTCTTCACAATAAACATTCGAACAAGGATGAACGAATGTGTTCCCAAAGCTAACATCACACATCCATTAAGGTGAGAAGCCACTTGATAAGAGATTGAAGAATGAAATAAACAAGGTACAACTAGAACAAATAAGTGGTAAGGATTACCCAATCACAAACCAAATATCTGCGGGAAGAAGTCCTATAGCTACTTGAATCCCACCTATAAACTCCCGAAACTTTACGGTTATGCAATCAGGTGTTGGGGATACAGGGGAAGCAATATATCTCACCCAAACTAACAATCCCTACATCCAGATGTATCCATCCTTCAACACATAACCAAGAAACCTTCGGAAATCGTGTACGTCAACCTTCGAAAAGCATCTGTTATACGAGTCATGGCAATACTCCCGAACTCCCCAGTACTGGGTGACGTCGAGGTTATCTCACCAACAACTGCATAAAAGAGATTTTCGATGTCGGCAAAACTCAGGTATTCCAGAACTGCAATGATAAAATTGTGACAACAACACCTCGAAGCTCAACTCCCCGGGTCACTGCCACATAAAAGATAGGAGGCACCAAGAACAATGTTCTCGTCACAAAACCATCAGAACGATTCCAAGATACCCACGTGATCCTAAAAAAAATTAGTGAAATTTGAGGAGAGGAAAGTCAAAACATCTACGCAGGAGACCTCACCAAAGCGACGAAGGGACTGAGGAGTAAACAGAATCCTACTCTCTGATATATATAATCCTAAGACTCAAAACATTTTTTTTGTTCTAGAATCAACAACGCCAGCAATCAATCAAGAAGGGGGCTCCTAAGTTGGGGATGGCTCTGATTACCAACTTGTAACGCCCATGATGCGGCTATATCTCCCACGTGTCGAAGCACGACTTAGAGGCATAACCGAATGGTGGTTTTGTCGCAAGAAGGGTCATCTTCACACAATCCCATGTAATGAAAAAAGAATGGGATAAAGAGAGTTGGCTTACAATCGCCACTTCACACAATACATAATTTAAGATTCATACATCATTAAAATCAAAGACCGACTACGGTCAAATCCAAATGAAAAGAAGATAACCCCAAATGCTAGATCCTCGATCGTCCCGACTGGGCTCTGCTACTGATCATCTGGAAATGAAACATAGTAACGACCAAGGTCCTCATCAAACTCTCACTTCAGCTTAGTTGCGCCACTTGCGCTGGTATCCTCGGCACCTGCATCTCTTTTGGTAGAATCTGTGAGTCACGGGGACTCAGCAATCTCACACCCGCGAGATCAAGACTATTTAAGCTTGTAGGTAGGAAAGGGGTAATATGGTGGAGCTGCAGCAAGCACTAAGCATATATGGTCGCTAACATACGCAAGTAAGAGCGAGAAGAGAAGCAACGCATCGGTCGAGAAGCTAGAAGCGATCAAGAAGTGATCCTGAATCTACTTACGTTCATACATAACCCAACCGTGTTCACTTCCCGGCCTCCGCCGAGAAGAGACCATCACGGCTACACACACTGTTGATGCATTTTAGAGAGGTCAAGTGTCATGTTATCTACAACCGGACATTAAAAAATTCCCATCTGCCTCATAACCACGGGCACGGCTTTCGAAAGATAATATACCCTGCAGGGGTGTCCCAACTTAGCCCATCATAAGCTCTCACGGTCAACGAAGGATATACCTTCTCCCGGGAAGACCCGATCAGTCTCGAAATCCCGGTTTGCAAGACATTTCGACAATGGTAAAACAAGACCAGCAAGACCACCCGATGCGCCGATAAATCCTGATAGGAGCTGCACATATCTCATTCTCAGGGCACACCGGATGAACACTGTGTACAACTAAAACCATCCATGAAGTTTCCCCGAGGTGGCGCTGCAAGTGGCTCTAGTTTGGACCAACACTCGAAGGAGCACTGGCCTGGGGGGGTTAAAATAAAAATGACCCTCGGGCTCGCGAAAACCCAAGGGAAAAAGGCTTAGGTGGCAAATGGTAAAACCAAGGTTGGGCCTTGCTAGAGGAGTTTTATTCAAAGCGAACTGTCAAGGGGGTCCCATAAATCACCCAACCGCGTAAGGAACACAAAATCAAGGAACATAACACCGGTATGACGGAAACTAGGGCGGCAAGAGTGGAACAAAACACCAGGCATAAGGCCGAGCCTTCCACCCTTTACCAAATATATATGTGCATTAGTTAAACAGGAGATATTGTGATAACCCAAAGTATCCATGTTCCAACAAGGAACAAACTTCATCTTCACCTGCAACTAGCAACGCTATAAGAGGGGCTGAGAAAAAGCGGTGACATAGCCAAACAACGGTTTGCTAGGACATGATGGTTAGAGGCTTGACATGGCAATATGGGAGGCATGATAAACAATGGCAGGTAGAGCTAACATAACGATAGAGCGAGCAACTAGCAAAGCAAAGATAGAAGTGATATCGAAGGTATGGTCATCTTGCCTGCAAAGTTCTCAGAGTTGTCGAAAGCTTGATCCTCGTTAGCATACTCAACAGGTTCCTCGTGCACGTACTCGTCTCCCGGCTCTACCCAAATCAAGAACACAAGCAATGGAACCACAATAAAACATGGAGCAATGCACAAGCAACATGATGCAATACATGAAATGATATGCGAGATGTGATATGCAATGCATATGCGGGCTCCGGAAGGGAAAATGATGAACAAGGCATCAACTTGGCAAACCAAGTATGCCGCTAGAAAGATGAGATGATTTTGGTTGAAATCGATATAAAGATCACCGGAAACGGATGCACGGTTTGCAAATGGCAAGCAAAACAAGAATGACACAAATCTGCGATTAACAGCACGATGCTACTTAGCATGCAACAAGAAACTATGCTGCGGCACCCCAACATAATAACAAAGCATATGGAAGTGATCTACAGGAGATGCTTGACAAAAGAGGGACACTGAGCTACGGCTAAATCACACCATAGCAGGTTCAAACAAGCATGGCAAAAGTGCAAAAGGTATCAGGTTGGACATGGCATAAACAGCATCAGGTAGCAATGTTGAAGGCAAGCAATCAACATGCTACAGGAACTTATAATATCCAAACAAGACATGGCATGATTCTACTCAAAGCATAGAAAAAAAGTCCGTTACTTACCATGAGCCAAAAAGGATCAGAAAATATGATGGCACCCATGTAAACATAGCAAGTTTCGTTAACAGATTCAGCAAACAGAGCATGGCATTGACAGAATTATGAAGGCATCTTCGCGAGCTCGATTCACACACCACAAGCCATTGCATGACAAGATAAGCATCGAATCAGCAAGAAGACATGTTTATGAAGCTATCCATGGCAAGAACAAGTTCATAGCATGCAAGGATCAACTACAACAACCTTGGCAAAATTGAATAACATGTAAACAATCTGCCAGGAAACATTTTGTAGCAACAGTAGAGCACGAAAATGACATGCTATACTACTCCATAATTGAAAATAGGGGCATTATTGGATAGAGCATATCCATTTGTACAAAACAACCTTACTGAAGTATCTTAAAATATGCATGGATCTCTCTGTAGCATCATGTTTATATGGCATCAAAATAACAGCAGAACAGGGACTAAAATCAGAAACATCACGAGGCCTAGTTTGCATGCTTGTGATTGTCACCACATTGATCACACAAATACATGGTAAGCACCTCTGTAAAGAAGACATGGCATAGTTCAAGTCACATGTAGAGCTCATGCCCATAAGAGGAACACAATAAATGTAGCAAAAATGACAAATGCACACATTCTGTTAAGAATCAGGAACTAACATTATATAGCACTCTTGCATCAGAGATTCAGGCATCTAGATGACCTCAAATGAACATGGCCCAATGGAACAAAATGAAGAGCACATCCTGATGAACAAATTAATATATCGTGCGCACGAAACGGGGCTACGATGACGGAGTTATGATGCGATGAACATGTCATAAAATTATGCAGACTTTGCGAAAAAAACGAGGTCAACCTAGGTTATCTTAGATCCGATCTGGCACGAGGGTCGAGGTTCGCCGGAGATGGCCCGAGATGGCCGGCGAGGGGCCGGGGCGTCGGATCCGGCCGGCTCCTTGCCGGATCCGGCGAGGACGAGGCGCGAGGGCGGAGGAGCGCCTCAGGCGGCGGCGGTCGCGACGGCAGGCGGCGGCCGGAGTGGGAAGGATCGGGGCGGCGGCGGAGCTCCTGACCGGCAGCGGCGGGCGGCCGAGGTGGCGGAGGAGCGCGGCGGCGGCACGCTCGGGCGCGGGTAGCGGCGCACGGGCCGTGGGGGCCGGGAGCGGGCCAGGCGGGCCGGTGGCACGGAGGCGGCGAAGCAGGCCACGTGGCGGCGCGTGGTTCTTTGGCGGCGGCGGGCGGACGCGTCCGGCGTGGTCCGGAAGTGTCTGATGCGCGGAGGAAGGGGAAGACTAGGGTTTGCCCGAAAATTTCGGGGATGGGCACATATTTGTAGGTAGAGGGAGCTAGGAGACTCCAAATGGAGTGCGGTTTTTTCCCACACGATTGTGCTCCGACGACGGAGAGCATGGAAGTGACTTAGATGGGTTATTTGGCTGTTTTGGAGGGGTGTTGGGTTGCAACCCAAAAGAGGCCTTTGCGATTATGCGGTTAACCGTTGGAGTATCAAACGATCTCCAAATGGCACGAAACTTGACAGGTGGTCTACCGGTGGTGTACCAAGGCCACTTAGCAAGCCTCGGTCCATTCAGAGAATGTTTTAACACCCACACACAAAAAGAGGCAAGAGGGGTGCGCCGGTGCACGTGGGAGTGTCAGATTGCAAAACGGACAACGGCGAAAATGCTCGGATGCATGAGATGAACACGTATGCAATTGAGATGCACATGATGACATGATATGAGATGCATGACATGAATAAAATGCAAAACAAAAGACAAAACCCAACCAGGGAGGGAATACCCTAGCACATAGCCGAAAATGGCAAGAGTTGGAGTTACAAATATGGAAAGTTACATCCGGGGTGTTACAGCCTCTTTGCTCTACAAATACCCCAATATTCCGGAAACCCTAGGGGAGTTGACGAAAATCTATTCCAGCCGCCATAGATTCCAGAAACACCAGATACAATCTAGACACCATCTCGGAGGGGTGCATCATGTCCATTGGTTCCTCTCCGATGATGCGTGAGTAGTTCTTTGTAGACCTACGGGTCCGTAGTTAGTATCTAGATGGCTTTCTCTGTGTCTTGATTATCAATACATTGGTCTCTTGGAGATCCATATACGATCAGATCTATGTTTTTACCCATCAAAGTTATTTGAGTATTCTTTGATCTCTTATATGCATGATTGATTATAGCCTCGTATTTCTTCTCCAATATTTGGATTTTGTTTGGAAAACTTGATCTATTATTCTTGCAATGGGAAGAGGTGCTTTGTGATGGGTTCGATCTTACGATGCTTTATTCTAGTGATAAAAAAGGAAAAAACACGTGTGTATCATTGTTATTAAGGATAACAAGATGGGGTCTATTTCTACATAAATTGATCTTGTCTACAACATGTTATCATTCTTATTGCATTACACCATTTTTCCATGAACTTAATACAATAGATGCATGTTGGATAGCAGTCGATGTGTAGAGTAATAGTAGTAGATGCAGGCAGGAGTCGGTCTACTAATCTTGGATGTGATTCCTATATAATGATCATTGCATGGATATCGTCATGATTATTTGAAGTTCTATCAATTCCCAACAGTAATTGTTTTCCCACCGTTTTCTATTTTTCTCGAGAGAAGCCACTAGTGAAACCAACGGCCCTCGGGTCTCTTTTCATCATATGTGCCTTTGCGATCTATTTTACTTTGCTTTTATTTTTAGATCTATTAAACCAAAAATACAAAATACCTTGCTGCAATTTTATTTGTTCCGCAATCTATTTATCCTATCTACCACTTTTATCTCATGTTATTTGCCTATCTTGAGGCGCTGTACCCGAAAGGGATTGACAACCCCTTTAACATGCCGGGTTGTGAGTATTTGTTATTCGTGTGCAGGGCTGTTTACATGGTGTTAGGAGGTTCTCCTACTGCTTCGATAACCTTGGTCTCATCACTGAGGGAAATACCTACTATCGCTATACTGCATCATCCCTTCCTCTTTGGGGAAATACCGATGTAGTTCTAGCAGACATCAAAAGGAATTTCCGGCGCTGTTGCCGAGGAGGATCTTCGACATCAACCAGATTCCTAATCACAAATCTCTTCTCCTTGGAATTTACATTATTTGCCATTTTCCTCTCGTTTTCCTCTCACCCACTTCACAAAAATTTGTGGTTTTATTCCTCCTCTTTTTCACTCGCCGTTTTCTCGTCCGATCTGTTTTTGAGTGCAATATTGTTGTGAAGTCATCATGACTCAAGGGAACACCAAGTTGTGTGATTTCTCAACTACCAACAACAATGATTTTATTAGCACTTCTATTGCTCCTCCCGCCACTAGTGCGGAGTCTTCTGATATTAATACTGCTTTGCTGAATCTTGTTATGAAAGAACAATTTGTCGGTACTCCTAATGAGGATGTCGCGTCCCATCTTAACACATTCATGGAATTATGCGATATGCAAAAGAAAAAAGATGTGAACAACGATGTTGTGGAGTTGAAATTGTTTCCATTTTCTTTGCGAGATCGCGCAAAAAATTGGTTTTCTTCTTTGCCTCACAATAGTATCGATTCTTGGAACAAGTGCAAGGATGCTTTTATTACTAAGTATTTTCCGCCGCAAAAATTATTTCCCTTAAAACCCATATCATGGATTTCAAGCAACTTGAACATGAGCATGTTGCACAATCTTGGGAAAGGATGAAATTGATGCTAAGGAATTGCCCAACTCATGGGTTAAATCTTTGGATGATGATACAAAACTTTTATGCGGGGTTGAATTTTGTTTCTCCTAATCTTTTAGATTCCACCGCGGCGGGTACTTTTATGGAAATTACTTTGGGTGAACCTACTAAATTGCTAGGCAACGTTATGGCCAATTACTCACAATGGCATACCAAAGAGCTCCTACTATTTAAAAAGTCAATTTGGTAGAAGAAATTAATTCTTTGAGTGAAAAAGTTGATGCTCTTATGAAGTTGGTTGCTAATAAAAGTGCTCCTATTGATATTAATGATGTGCCTTTGTCTACTTTGATTTAGCAAAATAGTCATGCCATAGATGTGGATTTTATCTCGCGAAACAATTTCAATAACAATGCTTATAGAGGTAATTTTAATCCTAGGACTTTTCCTACTAATTCCTCTAATAATTATGGTAATTCCTATGGTAATCCTACTTACAATAATAATAGAGACACATCTGCTCTTGAGAACAATATTAAAGAATTTATCAATACTCAAAAAGCTTTCAATACTTCGATAGAAGAAAAGTTGAATAAAGTTGATGATTTGTCTAGAAGTATTGATAGAATTTCCTATGATGTAGAAACTCTCAAGATGAAAAATTTTGTGCCTGAAGTTGAAGAATCAATTAAGGCTCTTTATGTTTATATAGATGAAAGTAAGAAAAGAACCACTATGCTTAGAGCTAAAAGAGAATTTTTAGAAAGAGCGTTTTCTAGTGATTACTTTCATAAAAGTGATGAAGATCTTAAAATGATTAGTGTTCCTTATATTGATTGTTTGTTTAGTAAAATTAAGATTGATGAAAAATGGACTGGAGAAGAGTCAACTTTACTTATAAGGTGTCCCTATGATTCGAAGGGTGAAAATCTTGTTGAGAAAGTTGATAAAAGTGGGTTTGAAGAGGTCAAGACATTAACTAGTCATGTGCCCACTATTTTGGATTACAAAGACTTTAATTATGATAGTTGCTCTTTGGTTGATTGTATTTATTTGTTGCAATCCATGATAAATTCACCCCATGCTTATGAACAAAATAAAGGTTTTACTAAACAAAGTGTTGATGCTATGCTAAAAGCTTTTGAAGAAAAGTTGGAATTAGAAGTTTCAATTCCTAGAAAATTACATGATGAATGGGAACCTACCATCAAAGTCAAGATGAAACTTTTTGAGTATTTTGCTTTATGTGACTTGGGTGCTAGTGTTTCTACAATTCCGAAATGTTTATGTTATGTGCTTGGTCTTACCAATATTGAAGAGTGTTCTTTAAATTTGCGTTTAGCGGATTCTACTATTAAAAAGCCTATGGGAACAAGTAATAATGTTCTTATTCTTGCAAAATGGAATTATGTGCTCATAGATTTTATTGTTATTGATATTGATTGCAATCCGTCTTGTCCAATTATTCTTGGTAGACCATTTTTACATACTATTGGTGTTGTGATTGATATGAAAGAAGGAAATATTAAGTTTCAATTTACACTAAGGAAGGGTATGGAACACTTCCCTAGAACAAGAATTAGGCCACCATATGAATCAATCATGAGGGCATCTTATGAATCTAGAACCAACGATGGCAACACTTAGATCCTACGGTTTATGCCTAGCTAGGGGGGTAAAACAATAGCGCTCGTTGGGAGGCAACTCAACTTTTGTCATTTTGACTTTTGGTTTTCTTGCTGTTTTCAATAAAATACACAATTATACCTCTGTTTATATGTGTTTTTGTGGTTTAAATTAGTGTTTGTGCCAAGCAAGGCCTTTGGGATGATTTGGGTGAAACTTGATTTGATCTTGCTGAAAAACAGACACTTTTGTGCTCACAAAATTATTTTTCTTTTTTAAAAGAAGAATGATTTTGCGTTGATTATTTTTGCAGAAGATTAATAAACAAATTATTTACGTCATCCTAATTTGTCAGAATTGTTGGAGTTACAGAAGTATTCGGAGTAGTCAGATTGCTACAGACTGTTCTATTTTTGATAGATTCTGTTTTCTTTGTGTTGTGTGTTTGTTTTTAAGATTCTATGGTTTTCTTTGCGGAGTTTTTGCCATAGAAAAGTTGGAATACAGTAGATATAATGCAAAAATAAAATATTAATGGGTTTTCAATAGTATTTATAGTAGTGGTTTGCTTTCTTATACTAACAGATCTCACGAAGGTTTTGTTAAGTTTTGTGTGATTGAAGTTTCCAAGTTTTGGGTGATCTTACGATGGATGAAGGAATACGGATTAGAAAAATGCTAAGCTTGGGGATGCCTGAGGAACCTCAAGATAATATTCAAGAAGTATCAAGCAACTAAGCTTGGGGATGCCCCCAAGTGACATCCCCTCTTTCTTCTAACAACCATCGGTATTTTACTTGGAACTATATTTTTATTCGTCACATATTATGAGTTTTGTTTGGAGCGTCTTGTATGATATGAGTCTTTTCTTGTTTTCCTTTGTGTTTTAAGTCTTGAATCCTTGCTGGACACAGCTTTTTGAGAAAGCCAAAAATTATGCTATGCTTGCTCCTATGCTTCACTTAAATTTTTGGAGCCATGGATTTGCTCTAGTGCTTCACTTATATCTTTGTGAGCATGGTGTGCTTTTTTATTTTTGAAGAAACGCTCTCATGCTTCACTTAGATTTAATTTTGGAGTTAGTAAATTTTGAAAGAAATCCTCTCTTGCTTCACTTAGATTATTTTGAGAGAAAGAAATATTATGCTCATCTTCGTAACTTAAATTTGTTTGAGCTTATCAAAAGCAACATATAAAAATAGTCCCAAAGTGATAGATATCCAAGGAGGATATAACAAAAACTTTCATGAAGATCATTGGACAAAATAAACTTGATTCTTAGTAATGGTTTTGAGATATGACGATATGATATGTGAGTCATGTTGATGAGTAATTATGCTTTAGTAAGAATATTCGTGTTAAGGTTTGTGATTCCCTATGCAAGCAAAAAAGTCAATCTTTATGCAATGAAATTTATATCCTACTTGTGGTGCATTTATTTGGTGTTACTTATGCTTAATGCTTGGGTACGAGATTTTTCGTTTCTTGGTTGGCCGCTTCTCAATCGTTTTGCTAGCCTTCATTTTGCACTAAGTATGACCACCACTTGTCCATCCAAACCCCTTTAAACAAAATTACCTACCTATATGCGGTATTTTCATGCCGTTCTAAGCAAATTTACATGTGCCATCTCTAATTTCAAAATAAATTTCTCTTTTGTATGCTCTACCTCTCGCGAGGCGGTGAGGGGTGGCCAATATTTCCCATGCTAGATGTGTTATTCTCACGATGAGTGATTATTCACTTGTCATTGCACGAGAGTACGGCAAAGGTATTAGGGATGCCCAGTCCTGAAATGAAAAATGAATTTACTTTATGTTGTCAAATAATAAATTCCTTGGAAAGTGTTGGTATGGAGGGCATCTGTGGATACGGACAAGCCATAGAAAGTGAAAGTAATGGTGGAAAAAGGAATAAACTCTATTTTCTGTATGTGAACCACCTACGATGTATCTAGCATGGAAAGTGTTGGGAGCTCTAAGTCGTTTTCGTTGGTGGGAAAAGTATATCTCTCAAAATGTTTTTATCTCTAAATTTTTGCTTTGAGCTCTGGCACCTCTACAAATCACTACTTCCCTCCTTGAAGGGCCTTTCTTTTACTTTATGCAATTTTTATTTTTAAATTGAGTCTCCCTCTTCTCTTATAAAGCACCAACTAAGGGGCACTATGATCGTATTTGAGCATTGGGTGTGGCTAATATTCGAGTGTGTTTCATGAATGGATCAATGATTGAGCATAATGGGCAAGGGATAACTTGCTTGAGTGTTTTTATCTTGAAAGACGTTATTGCTTGTTGGTATGCTTGAGTATTAAAGTCTTCATGTCAAAACAAGACTATTGCTTTGAACCATATAAAAGTCCAAATGTCCATGCTACAAAGAAAAGAAAAAGTTATGAATATGTTAGACATCATTCCACATCAAAGATTCTGTTTTTATCATTTACCTACTCGAGGATGAGCAGGAATTAAACTTGGGGATGCTGATACGTCTCCAACGTATCTATAATTTTTGATTGTTCCATGCAGTTATATTATCATTCTTGGATGTTTGACAATCATTTTATAGTCATTTCATATCATTTTTTGGTACTAACCTATTGACATAGTGCCCAGTGCCAGTTGTTGTTTGCTGCATGTTTTTTACATCGCAGGAAATCAGTACCAAACAGAGTCCAAACGCAGCGAAATTTTTTGTGGATTTTTTTGGGCCAGGAACGCACCTGAGGGGAGCACAACCCACCAGGGTGCGCCCCAGTGGGTTGTGCCCTCGTCATTGGTCTCCCGCACCACCTCTTTGGTTTATAAATATCCCACTATTCTAGAAACCCTAGGTGAGTCGACGAAAATCAATTCCAGCCACCATAGAGTCCAGAAACACCAGATCCAATCTAGACACCATCTCGGAGGGGTGGATCCTGTCCATTTGTGCCTCTTCGATGTTGCGTGAGTAGTTCTTTGTAGACCTATGGGTCCATAGTTAGTAGCTAGATGGCTTCCTCTCTCTCTCTCTCTCTCTCTTGATTATCAATACAATGGTCTCTTCGAGATCCATATGATGTAAGTCTTTTTGCGGTGTGTTTGTTGGGATCTGATGAACTTTGAGTTTATGACCAGACCTATGTTTTTATCCAGGAATTTTATTTGAGTCTTCTTTGATCTCTTATATGCATGATTGATTATAGACTCGTATTTCTTCTCCGATATTTGGATTTTGTTTGGCCAACTTGATCTATTTATCTTGGAATGGGAAGAAGTGCTTTGTGATGGGTTCGATCTTACGATGCTTGATCCCAGTGACAGAAAGGGAAACGACACGTATGTATCATCATTGATATTAAGGATAACAAGATGGGGTCTATTTCTACATAAATAGATCCTGTCTACATCATGTAATCGTTCTTATTGCATTACTCCGGTTTTTCATCAAATTAATACACTAGATGCATGCAGGATATCGGTCGATGTGTAGGCAAGAGTCGGTCTACTAATCTTGGACGTGATGCCTATATAATGGTCATTGCCTGGATATCATCATAATTATTTGAAGTTCTATCAATTTCCCAACAGTAATTGTTTTCCCACCTTTTGCTATTTTTCTCGAGAGAAGCCACTAGTGGAACCTACGGCCCTCGGGTCTCTTTTCATATTATTTGCCTTTGCGATCTATTTTCCTTTTCTTTTATTTTCAGATCTATTAAACCAAAAATACAAAAATACTTTGCTTCAATTTATTTGTTCCACGATCTATTTATCCTATGTGCCACTTTTATCTCACCTTATTTGCCTATCTTGAGGCGTCGTACCCGAAAGGGATTGACAAACCCTTTAACATGTCGGGTTACGAGTATTAGTTATTCGTGTGCAGGGGATGTTTACGTGGTGTTAGGATGTTCTCCTACTGGTTCGATAACCTTGGCCTCATCACTGAGGGAAATACCTACTGTCGCTATACTACATCATCCCTTCCTCTTTGGGAAATACCGACGTAGTTCTAGTAGACATCAGTTCCCCTTTGAGAGGTTCATGGGAGTCTTAAAGAAATATGTTCATAACCATACTAGGCCAGAAGGAAGCATCTCCAAGGGTCATGAAATAGAGGAGGTTATTGAGTTTTGTGTTGACTTTATTCCTGACCTTAAGCCGATTGGTGTTCCTCAATCACGACATGAGGGGACACTGAGTGAAGAAGGCATGCTATGAAAGAATTCAGTAATAAGTATGGGAGGACATTCTTTCACTCAAGAACACTACACAGTGCTACAAAATTCCACGTTCGTGGCTCCGTATATCAAGGAACACATGGAAACGCTCCAAGAACCCGGAGCAGTCTGACTCCTGGATTAAACGTACGCACACGGCGACTTTCGGCAGTTGGTTGCAAACACATATCATGAATAGCACCACGGTTGGAGATGAATTGTACTTTGCTACCTCTTGATCACTGCGTTGGATTTCCCCAAAGAGGAGAGGAAGATGCAGCAAAGTAGCGTAAGTGTATCCCTTAGTTTTTGAGAACCAAGGTATCAATCCAGTAGGAGGCCACGCACAAGTCCCTCGTACCTGCACAAAACGATAGCTACTCGCAACCAACGCGATTAGGGGTTGTCAATCCCTTCACGGTCACTTACGAGGGTGAGATCTGATATAGATGATAAATAATATTTTTGGTATTTTTGATATAGAGATGCAAAGTGAAAAGTAAAAGGCAAAGTAAAAACAAAGCAAGTATTAAAGTAATGGAGATTGATATGATGAAAATAGACCCGGGGGCCATAGGTTTCACTAGTGGCTTCTCTCAAGAGCATAAGTATTCTACGGTGGGTGAACAAATTACTGTTGAGCAATTGACAGAATTGAGCATAGTTATGAGTATATCTAGGTATGATCATGTATATAGGCATCACGTTCGAGACAAGTAAACCGAAACGATTCTGCATCTACTACTATTGCTCCACTCATCGACCGCTATCCAGCATGCATCTAGAGTATTAAGTTAAAAACAGAGTAACGCCTTAGGCAAGATGACATGATGTAGAGGGATAAATTCATGCAATATGATAAAAACCCCACCTTGTTATCCTCGATGGCAACAATACAATACGTGCCTTGCAACCATTTCTGTCATTGGGTAAGGACACCGCAAGATCGAACCCAAAGCTAAGCACTTCTCCCATTGCAAGGACTACCAATCTAGTTGGCCAAACCAAATGGGTAATTTGAAGAGACTTGCAAAGATAACTCAATCATACATAAAAGAATTCAGAGAAGATTCAAATATTATTCATAGATAAGCTGGATCATAAACCCACAATTCATAGGTCTCAACAAAGACACCGCAAAAAGAAGATTACATCGAATAGATCTCCATAAGAGAGGGGGAGAACATTGTATTGAGATCCAAAAAGAGAGAAGAAGCCATCTAGCTACTAGCTATGGACCCGAAGGTCTGAAGTAAACTACTCACACTTCATCGGAGGGCCTATGGTGTTGATGTAGAAGCCCTCCGTGGTGGATGCCCCCTCCGGCGGAGCTCCGGAACAGGCCCCAAGATGGGATCTTGTGGATACAAAAAGTTGCGGCCGTGGAATTAGGTTTTTGGCTCCGTATTTGATCTGTCGGGGGTACGTAGGTATATATAGGAGGAAGGAGTACGTCGGTGGAGCAACAAGGGGCCCACGAGGTAGGGGGGCGCGCCCCCCACCCTCGTGACCGCCTCTTTTGTTCCTTGGAATAGGGTCCAAGTCTCCTGGATCACGTTCAGTGAGAAAATCACGTTCCCGAAGGTTTCATTTCGTTTGGACTCCGTTTGATATAATGTTTCTTCGAAACACTGAAATAGGCAAAAAACAGCAATTCTGGGCTGGGCCTCCGGTTAATAGCTTAGTCCCAAAAATAATATAAAAGTGGAAAATAAAGCCCAATATAGTCCAAAACAGTAGATAAAGTAGCATGGAGCAATCAAAAATTATAGATACGTTGGAGAAGTATCAGGCATCCCCAAGCTTAATTCCTGCTCGTCCTCGAGTAGGTAAATGATAAAAAGAGAATTGTTGATGCGGAGTGATACTTTGGCATAATTTCAATGTAAATCTTCTTAATTGTGGTATGAATATTCAGATCTGAAAGATTCAAGACAAAAGTTCATATTGACATAAAAATAATAATACTTCAAGAATACTAACGAAGCAATTATGTCTTCTCAAAATAGCATGGCAAAAGGAAGTTCATCCCTACAAAATCATATAGTTAGGCTATGCTTCATTTTCGTCACACAAAGATGTTACCAACTTCTATACCCCCGATGACAAGCCAAGCAATTGTTTCATACTTAAATAATCTCAAACTTTTTCAACCTTCACACAATACATGAGCGTGAGACATGGATATAGCACTATGGGTGGAATCGAATATGATGATGGGGATTGTGTGGAGAAGACAAAAAAGGAGAAAGTATCACATTGACGAGGATAATCAACGGGCTATGGAGATGCCCATCAATTGATGTCAACATGAGGAGCAGGTATCGCCATGCAACGGATGCACTAGAGCTATAAATAAATGCTCAACAAAAGAAAACTAGTGGGTGTGCATCCAACTTGCTTGCTCACGAAGACCTAGGGCATTTGAGGATGCCCATCGTAGGAATATACAAGCCAAGTTCTATAATGAAAAATTCCCACTAGTATGAAAAAGACAACTTATGAGACTCACTACATGAAGAACAAGGTGCTACTTTGAAGGACAACTTATGAGACTCACTATATGAAGAACAAGGTGCTACTTTGAAGCACAAGTGTGGAAAAAGAGATAGTAGCATTGCCCTTTTTATTTATTTTCTCTTTTTTTGGGCCTTTCTTTTTTTCTTTTTTTGGCCTTTCTTTGTTTTTGATTGGGAATGCTCTAATAATGATGATCATCACACTTCTATTGATTACAACATAAGGATTACAACTTGAAACTAGAACAAGATATGACTCTATATGAAATGCCTTCGGCGGTGTACCGGGATGGTGCAATGAATCAAGAGTGACATGTATGAAAAATAATGCATGGTGGCTTTGCCACAAATACGATGTCAACTACATGATCATGCAATGGCAATATGACAAAAGTAATGTATGTCATGATGATGATGAACGGAACGGTGGAAAGTTGCATGGCAATATATCTCGGAACGGTGGGAAGCTGCATGGAAATATATCTCGGAATGGCTATGGAAATGCCATAATAGGTAGGTATGGTGGCTGTTTTGAGGAAGATATAAGGAGGTTTATGTGTGATAGATCGTATCATATCACGGGGTTTGGATGAACCGGCGAAGTTTGCACCAACTCTCAAGGTGAGAAAGGGCAATGCACGGTACCGAAAAGGCTAGCAAAGGCGGAAAGGTAAAAGTGCGTATAATCCATGGACTCAACATTAGTTAAAAGAACTCATATACTTATTGCAAAAATTTAGAAGTCATCAAAAATCAAGTACTACGCGCATGCTCCTAGGGGGATAGATTGGTAGGAAAAGACCATCGCTCGTCCCCGACCGCCACTCATAAGGATGCACAAGCCAGGTACACTTCATGTTTCAAATTTGTTACACAACTTTAACCATACGTGCATGCTACGGGACATGTAAAATTCAACACAAGCATTTCTCAAATTCACAACTACTCAACTAGCACGACTTTGATTTTATCACCTCCATATCTCAAAACAATTATCAAGCATCAATCTTATCTTAGTATTCAACGCACTCAAAAGAAAGTTTCACATATCTTGAATACCAAGTATATTAATATTAAGCAAATTACCATGCTATTAATGACTCTCAAAATAATCTAAGTGAAGCATGAGAGATCAATAGTTTCTTTAAAACAAATCCACCACCGTGCTCTAAAAGATCTAAGTGAAGCACTAGAGCAAAAATTATCACTCTCAAAAGATATAAGTGAAGCACTATGAGCAAAACTATCAAGCTCAAAAGATATAAGTGAAGCACATAGAGTATTCTTGCAAATTCCAATTTATGTATGGCTCTCTCAAAAGGTGTGTACAGCAAGGATGATTGTGGTAAACTAACAAGCAAAGACGCAAATAATACAAGACGCTCCAAGCAAAACACATATCATGTGGTGAATAAAAATATAGCTCCAAGTAAATTACCAATGGAAGTAGACGAAAGAGGGGATGCCTTCTGGGGCATCCCCAAGCTTTGTCTTTTTGGTGTCCTCGGATTATATTGGGGGTGCCATGGGCATCCCCAAGATTAGGCTCTTGCCACTCCTTGTTCCATAATCCATCAAAAGAATTCACCCAAAACTTGAAAACTTCACAACACAAAACTCAGTAGAAATCTCGCGAGCTCCGTTAGAGAAAGAAAACAAAAGACTACTTTAAGGTACTGTAATGAACTCATTCTTTATTTATATTGGTGTTAAACCTACTGTATTCCAACTTCTCTATGGGTTATAAACTATTTTACTAGCCATAGATTCATCAAAATAAGCAAACAACACACGCAAAACCGAATCTGTCAAAAACAGAACAGTCTGTAGTAATATGTAACTAACGCAAACTTCTGGAACTCTAAAAATCCTACATAAATATGAAGTCCTGGAAAATTTGTCTATTGAACAGCAGCATAAATAATCAACGCAAAAGCACGTTCCTGTGATTTAACAAAATTATATTCATGCACGCAAAGTTTCTGTTTTTCAGCAGAATCAAATCAACTATCATCGTAGGTTATCCTATAGGTTCTACTTGGCACAAACACTAATTAAAACATAAAACCACATCTAACCAGAGGCTAGATTGATTATTTATTCCTAAATAGAAGCAAAAACAAAAAATAAAAAATAAAATTGGGTTGCCTCCCAACAAGCGCTATCGTTTAACGCCCCTAGCTAGGCATAAAAGCAAGGATAGATCTAGGTAGTGTCGTAGTAATAAGATAGATCGGTGAAACTCATTTCATATTCTCTACGTTAGGCAGCAAGTTTTCTTTGAGGAAAGCAAAAGTAATCAAAAGGGCTAAATTTAATAGGGCAAAAATCCCCAAGATCAATTTTAGGTGGTATAGGTTCCTCTTTCGGCCCTTCATAATGCACAACCAATTCATCATTATAAGCGTTCTTTTGACAGAACCTTGTGAGTCTATACTCAAGAGAGTATCCTAACTCATTATTTCGAATAGCCAAATCATCATTAAGTTCAGAGATTCTATCAATTAAAATGTTGGTTGGCACCTTTTTTCTAAGGTTTTCATTGAAAGCAACATAGTCAAGAGATTGAAAACGCATAATTTCTTCTGGATCAAAGAGGATAGATTCTATGGGAGGATGGCCGGCGTCCACCCTATAATGCGCAAAGATTTCTTTGGCCTCCTTTATTATAAATCTAAATTCATGAGCCAAAAAGATAGTAGCGGCATGCTTAACAGGGGAGTGTTCGATATTAGAAAATTCTAGGAAAATCCATTGTATAGAAGGGTGCATATGCATAAATTGCCTTTCAAGTTCAACGATAAGCATGGCAATGGCGTCCGCAAGACTACTAGTTCTATGAAGAATAGAGCTGCCCATAGAGGGCAAAGCACTGGCACAAGTAAAGAAATCTTGAATAACTCCTTTTCCAATAATATTACCACTACCGTTTCAAAATCTTTTTTGTATGATAGGTAGGGGATTCTTCGGCAGGAGCTTTAGAATCTTTCATGATATTATTATCGCCCATGTCAGCAATAATTTCCCCAATTTTAGACATGACGACAAGCAAGCAAACTAACACATGAGCAAACAAACGGACGAGGAAAAAGGCAACGGGAAAAAGAAGAGGTGACTAGGAAAGAGAGGGCGAATAAAAAGGCAAGGGTGAAGTGGGGGAGAGGAAAACGAGAGGCAAATGACAAATAATGTAATGCGATAGATAGGGATTGTGATGGGTACTTGGTATGGTTGACTTGCTCTTGCGTGAGCCTCCCCGGCAACGGCGCCAGAAATTCTTCTTGCTACCTCTTGAGCACTGTGTTGGATTTCCCCGAAGAGGAGAGGATGATGCAGCAAAGTAGCGTAAGTATTTCCCTCAGTTTTTGAGAACCAAGGTATCAATCCAGTAGGAGGCCACACACAAGTCCCTCGTACCTGCACAAAACTATAGCTACTCACAACCAACGCGATTAGGGGTTGTCAATCCCTTCACGGTGACTTACGAGGGTGAGATCTGATAGAGATGATAAATAATATTTTTGATATTTTTGATATAGAGATGAAAAGTGAAAAGTAAAAGCCAAAGTAAAAACAAAGCAAGTATTAAAGTAATGGAGATTGATATGATGAAAATAGACCCGGGGGCCATAGGTTTCACTAGGGGCTTCTCTCAAGAGCATAAGTATTCTACGGTGGGTGAACAAATTACTGTTGAGCAATTGACAGAATTGAGCATAGTTATGAGTATATCTAGGTATGATCATGTATATAGGCATCACATCCGAGACAAGTAAACCAATATGATTCTGCATCTACTACTATTACTCCACTCATCGACCTCTATCCAACATGCATCTAGAGTATTAAGTTAAAAACAGAGTAACGCCTTAAGCAAGATGACATGATGTAGAGGGATAAATTCAAGCAATATGATAAAAACCCCATCTTGTTATCCTCGATGGAAACAATACAATACGTGCCTTGCAACCCTTTCTGTCACTGGGTAAGGACACCGCAAGATCGAACCCAAGTCTAAGCACTTCTCCCATTGCAAGAACTACCAATCTAGTTGGCCAAACCAAACGGATAATTCAAAGAGACTTGCAAAGATAACTCGACCATACATAAAAGAATCCAGAGAAGATTCAAATACTATTCATAGATAAGCTGGATCATAAACCCACAATTCATCGGTCTCAACAAACACACCGCAAAAAGAAGATTACATCGAATAGATCTCCACAAGAGAGGGGGAGAACATTGTATTGAGATCCAAAAAGAGAGAAGAAGCCATCTAGCTACTAGCTATGGACCCGAAGGTCTGAAGTAAACTACTCACACGTCATCGGAGGGGCTGTGGTGTTGATGTAGAAGCCCTCCGTGGTGGATGCCCCCTCCGGTAGAGCTCTGGAACAGGCCCCAAGATGGGATCCCGTGGATACAGAAAGTTGCAGCGGTGGAATTAGGTTTTTGGCTCCGTATTTGATCTGTCGGGGGTACGTAGGTATATATAGGAGGAAGGAGTACGTCGGTGGAGCAACAGGGGGCCCACGAGGTAGGGGGCGCCCAGGGGGGCGCGCCCCCCACCCTCGTGACCGCCTATTTTGTTCCTTGGAGTAGGGTCCAAGTCTCCTGGATCACGTTCGGTGAGAAAATCACGTTCCCGAAGGTTTCATTCTGTTTGGAGTCCGTTTGATATTCTATTTCTTCGAAACACTGAAATTGGCAAAAAAACAGCAATTCTGGGTTGGGCCTCCGGTTAATAGGTTAGTCCCAAAAATAATATAAAATTGGAAAATAAATCCCAATATAGTCCAAAACAGTAGATAAAGTAGCATGGAGCAATCAAAAATTATAGATACGTTGGAGACGTATCACACTTGTTGTCTAAGTCACCATATTCGACTATATTGACTTTCAAAGGGTACGAGATAAATGGGAATACATTTTACACGATTGCCCAAGATAAAAAGAGCACCAACCAAAACAGTGATGTCTGCTTTGATGCAACAAATAACAATAGGAAAAAGGACACATATTATAGTTACATAGAGAAGATATGGGAACTTGACTATGGACCTTCTTTTAAGGTCCCCTTTTTTCGGTGCAAATGGGTCAATCTGACAGGAGGCGGGGTAAAGGTAGACCCGTAGTACGGAAGTACAATAGTGGATCTCAACTATTTTTCCTAGCCAATGATGTGGCTCGGGATTTCTATGTGAAGGACATCTCTACCAAACCGAGAAAAAGAAAAGATAAGGAAGCGAATAGATCATACGATGAGCCAAAGTGCCACATAGTTCTTTCAGCGAAAAGAAACATCGTGGAAGTGGAGGACAAGTCAGACATGTGAGAAGATTATAATAAGTTTGATGAAACTCCTCCCTTCACAATGAAGAATGTCCCAAGCATCCTGTTAAATAATCAAGATTTTCCATGGTTATGGCGCAATCGTAAGCAAGGGACATACATGAAGAAATTTTTTATACCCCAAGATCCCACTCTAGGATGTGAACGGCTTCACCGTCGTCAGTTTCTCTCTAGTGAGTTTCCGGACTTATAGCCTGAAAGTCCCACTTTAGACAAATCGGAAGAAATCTTTCTACAAGTTAGGGTATATATATATATGTATGTATATATATATATATATAGACACACACACACACACTAGCAAATATGCCCGTGCGTTGCAATGGGAGAAATAATATCCCGGCACGACAACACCCTTCTAGTAAAAGAATACATCATGCAAGGCTCGAGGATAGGCTATAGAAATATGGTAGGCAGAAAGGAAAATTTTGAACATATGTGAGAATGAGATAAGTACTTTTAAAAGTCCATTTAGAAAATAATAAATTTGAAGGTCTAATTTCCTAAGAACGTTCACGTTGTTGTCATTTTTATTTTAAAGTTGCTTCTAAGCTACATGTTTTAACTCCTAAACAAATTGACACGAAAAATTGAAGTTGGAATGACATACCAATGACCGCGGCAAGGTGATGTTGAAATTGCCAACATCCATTTCACGTCCACGGGTGGCACAGATCATGTGACGCAACTAGCAACAACAATAGGAAATGAAACAATGTCTAGGAGATTGGTGACATCTAGGTGAAAATATGGGTCCTAAAAAACATCACCGAGAGCGACGTAGCATTGTAGTAGTGGATGTAGATTAAATAGAAAAATTTGTCCTTCAAGATGCACTCTTTGAAATTTTCTTCATTTGAATAGATTTTCCTTGTGGATGCCATCCTGGTGGCGTGTGGATTCCACCAAGGAAGTTCTGATGCATTGCTCATGATAATGGCGGTTAGATGCTCCGAGATGACAACGGTGGCATCAGGTTGTTGTGGCGGCTGAGGGCAATGGCTATATGCATGAGAAATAAGTATAGGAGGAGTAAGGGGAAAGGCGTGGTTACTATTGTATTTTATTTTAGGAGAAGGTTAGGGTGGTCTATCCGTGTTCATGTATTACATGACAAAAGATTGTAGCCCCATACTGTGTATTGTAATGAAACTTTGCAACGTACCAGCGAGCGTCCAAGCAAAGGATCAATTGATCACACATGGAGGCCCTAGTGCAACTGTGCAAATGATCGATTGATCACAGATGGAGGCCCTAGTGCAATGGTGCAAGCGATCGATTGATCACACGCGGAGGCCCTAGTGCAACAGTGCACTGAGACAATCGTTGAGCCATTTGGCCGAATCTTCGCCAATAGTCACATCCGTTCGTATTCGGCGCGTAGGTCACTGTCTAGCATCCTAGCTAGCACCTGTCCACAGTATAAGCCGACCCAATCTAGTTTTTTCCCACCCCGTTTTGTAAGGTTCTAGAATGCTTCCATGAATAGGTTTCTTCTTATTTTTCTTTGTTATTTCTCCTGATTTATCATTCTTTTTATATTTCTTGTTTTTTCCTTCCCCCCTTTTTTTATTTTCACATTTTACTCCATTTTTGTATTTTTCATTTTCTTTTTTCAAGTTTATTTTGTTATTTCTCCTGATTTTTCATTCTTTTTATATTTCCTGTTTTTTCCTTTCCCCTTTTTTTGTTTTCACATTTTACTCCATTTTCGTATTTTTCATTTTCTTTTTTCAACTTTATTTCTTATTTTAAAATTTTGCGAACATCATTTTCCGATTCAAGAACTCTTTTCAGATCGTGAACATTTTTAAAAATCATGAATTTTTTTAATTCATGCATATTTTTATGAAACCATGTTATGAATATTGTTATGAACCTCCGAACATTTTTTGAGTCAATGAAGATTTTTCAAATGGATGCAACTTTTATAAAACTTGTGAAAATTTTATTTAAATCGGCAAATATTCTTCGAATTGGTTAACCATTTTTGAAATGATTAACATTTTTTAAAAATTCATTAATTTTTTATGTTTGATGATTTTTTGAAATGAACGAACCTTTTTTAATTCACCATAATTTTATTTTTTTGACCTTTTTTAAAAATTCATGAACATGCTTCGAATTCGCAAAAATATATGCTCAATTCACATACATTTTTACAATATCAGGAAAATTATTTTTAATGCATGAACATTTTTTATACAATAATTTCCAAAATTCACATTTTGTTTGAAAATTTGAATTTTTTCTAAATTATTTTAAAGATGAAAAACAAAAACAGAAAAAATGTCGAGAAAGAAAAAAAATATGGGCGCGTCCCTCCCTGCTTATGGGCTGGCCCAATAGGGCGCGCGGGTGTGACGGACTCTATAAATTTTGTTCATTCCTTTGGACAAGAATTATGTTGTAGTTCAGTCGGCTGTTCCGTTGAAGCTCTGACCACTAGGCCAGTGTTCGATTCCTGGCCGCTACTTAATTTTTTTTGTCAAGCGAACGTACTAAAACTGATAAAGGACGTACGAAAAAGACTAATTGAACCAAGAAAGGTGGAGAAACAATCCGTACTTTAATATTAGGTATATATATATATATTTTGGGTGTTCCTAGGTGGACTCTGAATGGTCGGAATCCTACCAAAATGCTAGGCATTTTGGGATTTGAAACATGGTTTTTGAATAATTATTTATTTAGTTATGAATTTTCAATTATTCCTATCATTTTAGTACTTTAACTAACACATATACCCGTGCATTGCAACGGGAGAAAAATTATTATGCATTTAAAGTTAGTGAGAATTATATGTGCAAGCAAAATCCTGTGCGCAGGTGAAAGAGGAACATTTAGCTTCTCGGTTTCACCGGGTGTGAATTAATAGATCCGCTATTTTTCCATTCATTGATTGAGGGCATTTAAGAGTTTTGTTACGTCATCGTACGCCAGAGAAGCCACATGAATTATTCAAGCAACTTTTTCTTTCAATCAAGGAGATTTTAAGGTATGAAGTTTCTAAATATTGTAGGAAACATGAGCATTATTTAGATCCTGAAGTGCTTTTTGAAAATTATGTATACTTTCAGAAAAACGTGAATAAAAGTTGAAATAGGAACATCTTTTAAAATTCACAAACATTTTTTGAAAACACCAACTTTTTTATGAAAACATGAACACTATTTGAATTTGTGAACATTTGTTTTGAACGGGAACATGCATAGAAAATTCATAACATTTTTAGAAAATGTTTATCGTTTAAGATTATTTTGAATCCTGAAAATTTCATTAATACAAGAATATTTTTAGAATTTGGAGCATTTTTAAATTTCAATTTTATTTTTAGAAATCTCAAACAATTTTGAAAAAAATAAAAGTTTTCGAAAAAATGGGAAACTTTTTTCAAGTTCCGAATACTTTTCAAAATAGTAACAAAATTTTGGAATTCTGAACATTTTCTATAATTTGATTTTTTATAAATTCTGAAAGTTTTTTGAGAATTATGAATTTATGAAGTAAATCCTATAAAAAATAAACTTGGAAGTGAGAAAAGAGATATGGAAAGGAGAATAAAAATAGAAATAAAACACAAAAACAAAGAAAAATGGGCCATCCCATTATTGGTTGTCCTGTGCGAAGCTGGACTATTTTTCGCCCTGTGCGGACAATAGAATTTTCACAGCTGCATGGGCAGAAAAGTAAATGGGCTGACTTTGCTGGGCCACAATGCCCGGCCCACGTACAAAATTCTGGAAAAGGCTTTTTTGTTCTTGTAGCAGACGAACGCACAAGAATTTAGTACCACCTCGGATACAAATTTTTTCTTTTCAATGGTGAACGGATGAAAAATTTGATGAAACATACCTTGCTTTATTCGTTGTACAGATTATACAGAGGAGTTAATCAATGCAATTATGTCCAAACAAAATATGAATGTGTAGGTTATGTAAGACAGACAATTTGACCTCTTATTTGCTCCATTTGGCTTAACAGAACTGAACATATTAATTTTTAAAGTTTAAAATAATGTCTTCAATTACTGTATTTAATTAATAAGTGCAAAATTAATTGTGCAACTTCCTATCAAAATGATACTAGTTGATTGAAATCTTCAAGATGAATCCACAAAAATTTGAATCAACTCATTTGGTTTAGTTTTCCAATATTTATGCATTTTACAAGAATTAATTTCAATTTGTAAAATTGAATATTTCAAATAATTTCTTCAAAATGAAAATTAATTGAAAGGCACCTTTAGTCCCGGCTGCAACCACCAGCCGGAACTAAAGGTTTCACCTCCTGCGTGGTATTTTGGCCGCCGAAAAGGTTGGCCTTTAGTCCCGGTTTGTGGCTGGAGCCAGGACTAAAGGTTGGCCTTTAGTCTAGTCCCGGTTCGTGGCTGGAGCCGGGACTAAAGTTCGAGGGTATATAGTGTCCCGGTGCCAGCCACCGTCCGGGAGAAGGAACAAATCCAGGCTGCCAGGCCGCTGGTCTTCAACCTCCGACGGCCAAAAATCGCCAACGCCGTCCCACTCACTCCGGACACACCCCAAGCTCGCCATCTGCCTCGTCCGACCCGCCGTGAGCTCCTGCATGTTTCCCCCCTAACGTCGTGCTTTATTTCTCGCTGTAGCCGTCGCCACCTTGCTGACTATAGCACGCCGCTCGAGCTCGTCACCGACGCAGCTCCGGTGACCTTCGGGTACCGTGCGCGTGCCCGTTGGGCTTGTGTGCGTGCGTAGGTTCGTTTGGTGCTAGCCGTTGCCCCTGCCGTGCACCGCAACGCAGAAACCGCCGATTCCCAAACTCCGGCCACCGCTAACCTCGATGCCGCCGTGGATTCTGGCCACCCTAGGCTCGGCTAACCACACCACTTGACGTGCGAATTCACCATCTAATTGTAGGTGGTCTTCCCAATCCATTTGGACGCCCGAGCACGAAACCCGCAACCCTCCACCGTATCTGGCCTTATCGGCGTCCAACTGTGGGTGGGTTTAGGTCATTTTGACAAGATTTTACTCCCCCTGGGGTCAATGACAAGTGGGCCCTGGCCCTGGCTAATTTTTAGATTAGAGCAAAAATTAACACTCATTTTTCTGTTATTGAATCCGTCACTGGCCAGAATGAAAAATATATATGAAAAATATAAGAAAAATTAACCATTGCTCAGAATGAAGTAATTTATATATTAAAAATATTAGAAAAATTCAAGGAATCCATCTGTAAAATTTTCATGCACGAAAAACCAACTTATACTTGCTATATAAGTGAAAACATCTAAATGGCATTTAAAATGCTTAAATTAGAGTTTGCAACTGAACTCTTGGTTCAAATGGACTTCATTGCACTTGTTGCTAGTTGCGTAGGCACAATCCAACATATTCTTAACCTGTCATGTTCATGCATCATATTATTGCATTTGTTGTGTATATTGATTGCCGAAACTGTCCTTCTCGATAGGTCCTGCTCCTGCGAGTGGCACTGAGCCCCTGTGTGAGGAGCAGTACTACCCTGTTGATCCCCTAGGCAAGCAATCCCCTTGGTCATTCCGATGCAACCCCACTCTCTTGATCCTGCTTCTTTTACTGCATTACGACAACAACGATTCAACTGTTACTTTATGTTGCGGCAGTTCAACCCATTCCTCTGCATGACCTTTCATTATCATAGTAAACCAAGTTATGCTTGTTGTATAAGTGAAAACATCTAAATGGCATTTCAAACTGATGTGTATTGATTGCATCTTCGGTATTGTTCTTCTCGATACTATGATTTAACTTTTGCTTATTGAATGCATTCTAATTTAAATACTAAATTGTTTTATCTTTCTTCTTGATTAGTTAAGCTATGGATGATAGCGGAAGAGGCCACGAAGAGGATATCTTCAACATCATACACTCCTCCCAAAACCAAGGGATTGAACCAGATGACGGCTAACAATTTCTGAATGACTCCGATGAGGGACTTGAGCAAGAACCAAGAGCCGAAGGGCAAACAAACAATGATGGTGAAGAAAATTTTAGACTATTAACAAAGTCTGGTGAGGTATATATATATAAGGCGTATGGTGATCATTAGATGTATTAATTGGTTTTTATACACATATATATATATATATGTATATATATACATATATATATATATATGTATATATATATATTAATGAATCTTCTTTTAGCCTTTCGGATCGAGCCAATCTTCTAGAAGGGTACGAGGCCGAGCCTAAAAGTTGGGCGATTACATAAAGTTCAACATCGATAAAGTCGCAGAAGATGGCGAACTGATTGCTCCTGAAAAGAATGCCAGTAAATTTATAAATCAATGCTGAGTTATTATTAGGGACAACATCCCGATCACCATTCGAGAATGGAGTAAGAAAAAGGAAGATCGACGAGTTAGTTATGTCGACGGAAGATCAAAAAATTTGCTTTGGGATACACTCATGTCACATTTCAACCTACCAGAGGGTCTCACAGATGGACAATGTTTGAAAGTCAAGCAGTTTGCTCTTAAGAAGATGGCCACACAATTCTAGAGATGGAAGAAAATATTATACAATGACTACATCAAGGCAAAAAATAAGACTCCAGGATTCACTAGAGCACTAGAGAAGATAAAAGATCACTGGGACGCATTTGTGAAGTATAATAAATTGGATGGAGCTCTCGAAAGGTTGAGAAAAATAAGATAAATGCTACAAAAAAGGAGTATCACCATGTTCTGGGGAAAGGTGGGTACAAGAGAGCCGTGCCTAAGTGGGAAGCAGCTGAGGCCAAGATGCTTGCTGAAGGGGTCATTCCAGCTACAGTGAATTGGCCCAATAGGTCCAAGAATTGATTTTATGCGCATGGGGGGAAAGTTGGACCCAGCAGCAGGGGAGATTATTGAAAAGGGAGATCTTAAAACAGCCTCGGACGCTTTAATTGAAGCAATAGAAGATGCTCGAAAGGGGTTTTTCCAGCCCGAGATAGAGAACGACGATCTTACACGCGCCCTCAAGAATCCTAAACACGGAGGACGAACATGAGGCAAAGGTATTGTTCTGTAGGTTCAGGGGGTTTCGGAGTGGAATGACACTTATAGAAGCCGCCAGAGAAAAAAGAAGCAGGATGTAGACCAGCTTCAGAAGGTAGAAACAAAGAACGAGGAGTTGGGACACATTTTAAAGCGGCGGCAGGAGCAACTAGACAGAATTAGCAATAAATGGCATCTTTGTGGCAGGAGCAAGCAGATCCAACACTTGATAGTACCGTCCCATCTATGCAGAAAAGAAGCATGGGTTCCACGGGGGTCCAGACCGATGATGCACTGCTGGCTCGCTACCCCGTGGATGATATCAAAGAGAGGACAATTTCTGAGCTATACCAGAAAATGAAGAGCATATCCATGAAGGTGGCGGACGACTTTGCTTTACCGAATGTACCTAAGGCAACCATCCATGGCAATCGAATTCCAGCTGGCTATGCTCGTGCTAGGGTGGATGAAGTTCTACCGGGATATGAGTCACTAGAGCTTGACATTCTTGGAGGTGAAGGGGAGCAGACACTGGCAGAAGTCAAACATGGTGTCATTGTATGGAGAAAGGAATGCATCGTGTTTCTAAACTCAGCGCCAAGGCCACCAACTCCTCCGAGTAGCAATACACCTCTAAGACAACCCCACCTGGAGAGGGATCTCATCACTAGTCCACCATATCGATCTCCGTCACGTCAGCCGACTACACCCCCTATGTCCCAGCAGTAGGGCGAAAAGCAAAAGAATGCACCAAAGAAGAAAGCCAACGACGAGCCTCCAAAGAAGTTAGCTTACGACATGAAAGACGAGGAAACCAGAACGGTCGGGGTTTCTGCAGTGAAGTCCTATTTTGCACCGAAACCGCCCCCGCCGCCAAAGGAGATAATACCGACGAAAACTGTAAAGCACTTTGTAGACTTTCTTGAGCGACCCCCAGCACATGTGGAGAGTAGGCCATCGGACTATGGACGCTCTATTAGGAAATCATGTGAGGAACAAATGCAGTAGTCGAGACGTAGAAGTAGTAATAAAAGCAGGAAAACAGTTCCCCAGCCCAGAGAACAGGCAATGCAATCGATCCCCCCTCCCCCGCGCTAAAGGTGATTACTGATAAGGTAACCGACACTGCTAGAGAGTTTGGTATCAGTGTTGATCAACTCATAGGCACCGAGAAAGTCCCCGTGGCTGATGTAGCATGGAGATATGTCCCCGAGAACTTTCTAGTCAGATCTGAGCAGGTCCTGCATCTATCAACACAAATGCGAAGATTGCATGAGTGGTACATGAAAGAATTAAAGAACTGGCGAGAGATGCTCAGGGTGAAAGTCAAGGAAGAGCATTACTTCTATGAAAACGAGCTATGCATTGAGTTTCCAGAAAATTTTCAGTTATACAATCAAGACGCACTCGACAAATCTAGTATCAGTTGCTATTATTTGTAAGTGATTTCTTTCTGTAATTTAAGTCTCTAGCTCAGCTCGTTCATTGCATGTAATTATCATCACTATATTCTTTCGTATGCTATTATGCAGAATGAAGATTCTCGAATGCAAAAGGCATGGAATCTATGACATTGGGTTCGTTGACCCATATATCATTTATGAAAAGATGATATAGGACCATGCCAAAGACACAAAGGATAACTTACTAAGGTTTATGAAGGAACTAAATACCAGAATAGAAATACTATTTCCTTACAACTTCATGTGAGTGTTACTGTCTTGTACTACAAATTCTATTTTGCTTACTCAATATTAGGTGTAGTTATTGAGTTATGCATGCCTGCTTATATAAACATGTGCACAGGTTCCACTGGATCCTACAAATAATTAGAGTTAACACTAGAACTATTGAAACCCTGGACTCACTAGGTAAAGACCCTCGAGAATACACCAGGGTATTTTTGATGCTCGATAGGTAATTTCAATCATTACCGCACTATATCGGCCTCTTTTATTCATTTCCTGATATCAGGTAATTAATAACTCCTTTATTCATTTTCTTCACCGGCAGGGTTTGGAAACAGTTCATCAAAGATGTTGTCGGTGAATGGAAATCAGAGCTGCGTTGGTGACGGCCCATGGTAACACTAGTAGAAAAAATGACTTTACGTGAGCCCCATTAGTCCTGGTTTGGAAACAGACCGGTACTAATGTGACCATTAGTCCCGGTTCCAACAGCTAGGGGGCGGGCATCATTAGTCCCTGTTCGTGTTGAACCTATAGTATCGGTTCATGACATGAACCGGGACTAAAGGGGTGGTGCCAGGCTGGTGTCAGGTTGGGGCACCACAAGCACATTTAGTCCTGGTTCGTGTCACGAACCGGTACTGGAGGTGTACCTTTAGTCCCGATTTGTATATTCAACCGGGTCTAAAGTTAGCACTATATATAGTCCTTCGTCCAGCCCGAGCAAAAGCTCTCTGCTTTTTCCCTCCTCTTTGTTTTCTTCCCCTCATGCTCGATCTCACCTCCATTTTTGCCAAAATTTGTCAAGATTTGCCAAAAGCTCTCTGCTTTTTCCCTCCTCTTTGTTTTCTTCCCCTCATGCTCGATCTCTCCTTGGAATTTACATTATTTGCCATTTTCCTCTCATTTTCCTCTCACCCACTTCACAAAAATTTGTGGTTTTATTCCTCCTCTTTTTCACTCGCCGTTTTCTCATCCGATCTGTTTTTGAGTGCAATATTGTTGTGAAGTCATCATGACTCAAGAGAACACCAAGTTGTGTGATTTCTCAACTACCAACAACAATGATTTTATTAGCACTTCTATTGCTCCTCCCGCCACTAGTGCGGAGTCTTCTGATATTAATACTGCTTTGCTGAATCTTGTTATGAAAGAACAATTTGTCGGTACTCCTAATGAGGATGTCGCGTCCCATCTTAACACATTCATGAAATTATGCGATATGCAAAAGAAAAAAGATGTGAACAACGATGTTGTGAAGTTGAAATTGTTTCCATTTTCTTTGCGAGATCGCGCAAAAAATTGGTTTTCTTCTTTGCCTCACAATAGTATCGATTCTTGGAACAAGTGCAAGGATGCTTTTATTACTAAGTATTTTCCGCCGCAAAAATTATTTCCCTTAAAACCCATATCATGGATTTCAAGCAACTTGAACATGAGCATGTTGCACAATCTTGGGAAAGGATGAAATTGATGCTAAGGAATTGCCCAACTCATGGGTTAAATCTTTGGATGATCATACAAAACTTTTATGCGGGGTTGAATTTTGTTTCTCCTAATCTTTTAGATTCCACCGCGGGGGTTACTTTTATGGAAATTACTTTGGGTGAACCTACTAAATTGCTAGACAACGTTATGGTCAATTACTCACAATGGCATACCAAAGAGCTCCTACTATTTAAAAAGTCAATTTGGTAGAAGAAATTAATTCTTTGAGTGAAAAAGTTGATGCTCTTATGAAGTTGGTTGCTAATAAAAGTGCTCCTATTGATATTAATGATGTGCCTTTGTCTACTTTGATTTAGCAAAATAGTCATGCCATAGATGTGGATTTTATCTCGCGAAACAATTTCAATAACAATGCTTATAGAGGTAATTTTAATCCTAGGACTTTTCCTACTAATTCCTCTAATAATTATGGTAATTCCTATGGTAATCCTACTTACAATAATAATAGAGACACATCTGCTCTTGAGAACAATATTAAAGAATTTATCAATACTCAAAAAGCTTTCAATACTTCGATAGAAGAAAAGTTGAATAAAGTTGATGATTTGTCTAGAAGTATTGATAGAATTTCCTATGATGTAGAAACTCTCAAGATGAAAAATTTTGTGCCTGAAGTTGAAGAATCAATTAAGGCTCTTTATGTTTATATAGATGAAAGTAAGAAAAGAACCGCTATGCTTAGAGCTAAAAGAGAATTTTTAGAAAGAGCGTTTTCTAGTGATTACTTTCATAAAAGTGATGAAGATCTTAAAATGATTAGTGTTCCTTATATTGATTGTTTGTTTTGTAAAATTAAGATTGATGAAAAATGGACTGGAGAAGAGTCAACTTTACTTATAAGGTGTCCCTATGATTCGAAGGGTGAAAATCTTGTTGAGAAAGTTGATAAAAGTGGGTTTGAAGAGGTCATGACATTAACTAGTCATGTGCCCACTATTTTGGATTACAAAGACTTTAATTATGATAGTTGCTCTTTGGTTGATTGTATTTATTTGTTGCAATCCATGATAAATTCACCCCATGCTTATGAACAAAATAAAGGTTTTACTAAACAAAGTGTTGATGCTATGCTAAAAGCTTTTGAAGAACAGATGGAATTAGAAGTTTCAATTCCTAGAAAATTACATGATGAATGGGAACCTACCATCAAAGTCAAGATGAAATTTTTTGAGTATTTTGCTTTATGTGACTTGGGTGCTAGTGTTTCTACAATTCCGAAATGTTTATGTTATGTGCTTGGTCTTACCAATATTGAAGAGTGTTCTTTAAATTTGCGTTTAGCGGATTCTACTATTAAAAAGCCTATGGGAACAAGTAATGATGTTCTTATTCTTGCAAAATGGAATTATGTGCCCATAGATTTTATTGTTCTTGATATTGATTGCAATCCGTCTTGTCCAATTATTCTTGGTAGACCATTTTTACGTACTATTGGTGTTGTGATTGATATGAAAGAAGGAAATATTAAGTTTCAATTTACACTAAGGAAGGGTATGGAACACTTCCCTAGAACAAGAATTAGGCCACCATATGAATCAATCATGAGGGCATCTTATGAATCTAGAACCAACGATGGCAACACTTAGATCCTACGGTTTATGCCTAGCTAGGGGGGTAAAACAATAGCGCTCGTTGGGAGGCAACTCAACTTTTATCATTTTGACTTTTGGTTTTCTTTCTGTTTTCAATAAAATACACAATTATACCTCTGTTTATATGTGTTTTTGTGGTTTAAATTAGTGTTTGTGCCAAGCAAGGCCTTTGGGATGATTTGGGTGAAAGTTGATTTGATCTTGCTGAAAAACAGACACTTTTGTGCTCACAAAATTATTTTTCATTTTTAAAAGAAGAACGATTTTGCGTTGATTATTTTTGCAGAAGATTAATAAACAAATTATTTACGTCATCCTAATTTGTCAGAATTGTTGGAGTTACAGAAGTATTCAGAGTAGTCAGATTGCTACAGACTGTTCTGTTTTTGATAGATTCTGTTTTCTTTGTGTTGTGTGTTTGTTTTTAAGATTCTATGGTTTTCTTTGCGGAGTTTTTGCCATAGAAAAGTTGGAATACAGTAGATATAATGCAAAAATAAAATATTAATGGGTTTTCAATAGTATTTATAATAGTGGTTTGCTTTCTTATACTAACGGATCTCACGAAGGTTTTGTTAAGTTTTGTGTGATTGAACTTTCCAAGTTTTGGGTGATCTTATGATGGATGAAGGAATACGGATTAGCAAAATGCTAAGCTTGGGGATGCTTGAGGAACCTCAAGATAATATTCAAGAAGTATCAAGCAACTAAGCTTGGGGATGCCCCCAAGTGGCATCCCCTCTTTCTTCTAACAACCATCGGTATTTTACTTGGAACTATATTTTTATTCGTCACATATTATGAGTTTTGTTTGGAGCGTCTTGTATGATATGAGTCTTTTCTTGTTTTCCTTTGTGTTTTAAGTCTTGAATCCTTGCTGGACACACCTTTTTGAGAAAGCCAAAAATTATGCTATGCTTGCTCCTATGCTTCACTTAAATTTTTGGAGCCATGGATTTGCTCTAGTGCTTCACTTATATCTTTGTGAGCATGGTGTTCTTTTTTATTTTTGAAGAAACGCTCTCATGCTTCACTTAGATTTAATTTTGGAGTTAGTAAATTTTGAAAGAAATCCTCTCTTGCTTCACTTAGATTATTTTGAGAGAAAGAAATATTATGCTCATCTTCGTAACTTAAATTTGTTTGAGCTTATCAAAAGCAACATATAAAAATAGTCCCAAAGTGATAGATATCCAAGGAGGATATAATAAAAACTTTCATGAAGATCATTGGACAAAATAAACTTGATTCTTAGTAATGGTTTTGAGATATGACGATATGATATGTGAGTCATGTTGATGAGTAATTATGCTTTACTAAGAATATTCGTGTTAAAGTTTGTGATTCCCTATGCAAGCAAAAAAGTCAATCTTTATGCAATGAAATTTATATCCTACTTGTGGTGCATTTATTTGGTGTTACTTATGCTTAATGCTTGGGTACGAGATTTTTCGTTTCTTGGTTGGCCGCTTCTCAATCGTTTTGCTAGCCTTCATTTTGCACTAAGTATGACCACCACTTGTCCATCCAAACCCCTTTAAACCAAATTACCTACCTATATGCGGTATTTTCATGCCGTTCTAAGCAAATTTACATGTGCCATCTCTAATTTCAAAATAAATTTCTCTTTTGTATGCTCTACCGCTCGCGAGGCGGTGAGGGGTGGCCAATATTTCCCATGCTAGATGTGTTATTCTCACGATGAGTGATTATTCACTTGTCATTGCACGAGAGTACGGCAAAGGTATTAGGGATGCCCAGTCCCGAAATGAAAAATGAATTTACTTTATGTTGTCAAATAATAAATTCCTTGGAAAGTGTTGGTATGGAGGGCATCCGTGGATACGGACAAGCCATAGAAAGTGAAAGTAATGGTGGAAAAAGGAATAAACTCTATTTTCTGTATGTGAACCACCTACGATGTATCTAGCATGGAAAGTGTTGGGAGCTCTAAGTCGTTTTCGTTGGTGGGAAAAGTATATCACTCAAAATGTTTTTATCTCTAAATTTTCGCTTTGAGCTCTGGCACCTCTACAAATCACTACTTCCCTCCTTGAAGGGCCTTTCTTTTACTTTATGCAATTTTTATTTTTAATTTGAGTCTCCCTCTTCTCTTATAAAGCACCAACTAAGGGGCACTATGATCGTATTTGAGCATTGGGTGTGGCTAATATTCGAATGTGTTTCATGAATGGATCAATGATTGAGCATAATGGGCTAGGGATAACTTGCTTGAGTGTTTTTATCTTGAAAGACGTTATTGCTTGTTGGTATGCTTGAGTATTAAAGTCTTCATGTCAAAACAAGACTATTGCTTTGAACCATATAAAAGTCCAAATGTCCATGCTACAAAGAAAAGAAAAAGTTATGAATATGTTAGACATCATTCCACATCAAAGATTCTGTTTTTATCATTTACCTACTCGAGGATGAGCAGGAATTAAACTTGGGGATGCTGATACGTCTCCAATGTATCTATAATTATTGATTGTTCCATGCAGTTATATTATCATTCTTAGATGTTTGACAATCATTTTATAGTCATTTCATATCATTTTTTGGTACTAACCTATTGACATAGTGCCCAGTGCCAATTGTTGTTTGCTGCATGTTTTTTACATCGCAGGAAATCAATACCAAACAGAGTCCAAACGTAGCGAAATTTTTTGTGGATTTTTTTGGGCCAGGAACGCACCTGAGGGGAGCACAACCCACCAGGGTGCGCCCCAGTGGGTTGTGCCCTCGTCATTGGTCTCCCGCACCACCTCTTTGGTTTATAAATATCCCACTATTCTAGAAACCCTAGGTGAGTCGACGAAAATCAATTCCAGCCACCATAGAGTCCAGAAACACCAGATCCAATCTAGACACCATCTCGGAGGGGTGGATCCTGTCCATTTGTGCCGCTTCGATGTTGCGTGAGTAGTTCTTTGTAGACCTGTGGGTCCGTAGTTAGTAGCTAGATGGCTTCCTCTCTCTCTCTCTCTCTCTCTTGATTATCAATACAATGGTCTCTTCGAGATCCATATGATGTAAGTCTTTTTGCGGTGTGTTTGTTGGGATCCGATGAACTTTGAGTTTATGACCAGACCTATGTTTTTATCCATGAAAGTTATTTGAGTCTTCTTTGATCTCTTATATGCATGATTGATTATAGACTCATATTTCTTCTCCGATATTTGGGTTTTGTTTGGCCAACTTGATCTATTTATCTTGGAATGGGAAGAAGTGCTTTGTGATGGGTTCGATCTTACGATGCTTGATCCCAGTGACAGAAAGGGAAACGACACGTATGTATCATCATTGATATTAAGGATAACAAGATGGGGTCTATTTCTACATAAATAGATCCTGTCTACATCATGTCATTGTTCTTATTGCATTACTCCGGTTTTCCATCAAATTAATACACTAGATGCATGCAGGATATCGGTCGATGTGTAGGCAAGAGTCGGTCTAATAATCTTGGACGTGATGCCTATATAATGGTCATTGCCTGGATATCATCATAATTATTTGAAGTTCTATCAATTTCCCAACAGTAATTGTTTTCCCACCTTTTGCTATTTTTCTCGAGAGAAGCCACTAGTGGAACCTACGGCCCTCGGGTCTCTTTTCATATTATTTGCCTTTGCGATCTATTTTCCTTTGCTTTTATTTTCAGATCTATTAAACCAAAAATACAAAAATACTTTGCTTCAATTTATTTGTTCCACGATCTATTTATCCTATGTGCCACTTTTATCTCACCTTATTTGCCTATCTTGAGGCGTCGTACCCGAAAGGGATTGACAAACCCTTTAACATGTCGGGTTACGAGTATTTGTTATTCGTGTGCAGGGGATGTTTACGTGGTGTTAGGATGTTCTCCTACTGGTTCGATAACCTTGGCCTCATCACTGAGGGAAATACCTACCGTCGCTATACTACATCATCCCTTCCTCTTTGGGAAATACCGACGTAGTTCTAGTAGACATCAGTTCCCCTTTGAGAGGTTCATGGGAGTCTTAAAGAAATATGTTCATAACCATACTAGGCCAGAAGGAAGCATCTCCAAGGGTCATGAAATAGAGGAGGTTATTGAGTTTTGTGTTGACTTTATTCCTGACCTTAAGCCGATTGGTGTTCCTCAATCACGACATGAGGGGACACTGAGTGAAGAAGGCACGCTATGAAAGAATTCAGTAATAAGTATGGGAGGACATTCTTTCACTCAAGAACACTACACAGTGCTACAAAATTCCACGTTCGTGGCTCCATATATCAAGGAACACATGGAAACGCTCCAAGAACCCGGAGCAGTCTGACTCCTGGATTAAACGTACACACATGGCGACTTTCGGCGGTTGGTTGCAAACACATATCATGAATAGCACCACGGTTGGAGATGAATTGTACTTTGCTACCTCTTGATCACTGCGTTGGATTTTCCCGAAGAGGAGAGGATGATGCAGCAAAGTAGCGTAAGTGTATCCCTTAGTTTTTGAGAACCAAGGTATCAATCCAGTAGGAGGCCACGCATAAGTCCCTCGTACCTGCACAAAACGATAGCTACTCGCAACCAACGCGATTAGGGGTTGTCAATCCCTTCACGGTCACTTACGAGGGTGAGATCTGATATAGATGATAAATAATATTTTTGGTATTTTTGATATAGAGATGCAAAGTGAAAAGTAAAAGGCAAAGTAAAAACAAAGCAAGTATTAAAGTAATGGAGATTGATATGATGAAAATAGACCCGGGGGCCATAGGTTTCACTAGTGGCTTCTCTCAAGAGCATAAGTATTCTACGGTGGGTGAACAAATTACTGTTGAGCAATTGACAGAATTGAGCATAGTTATGAGTATATCTAGGTATGATCATGTATATAGGCATCACGTCCGAGACAAGTAAACCGAAACGATTCTGCATCTACTACTATTACTCCACTCATCGACCGCTATCCAGCATGCATCTAGAGTATTAAGTTAAAAACAGAGTAATGCCTTAGGCAAGATGACATGATGTAGAGGGATAAATTCATGCAATATGATAAAAACCCCACCTTGTTATCCTCGATGGCAACAATACAATACGTGCCTTGCAACCATTTCTGTCATTGGGTAAGGACACCGCAAGATCAAACCCAAAGCTAAGCACTTCTCCCATTGCAAGGACTACCAATCTAGTTGGCCAAACCAAATGGGTAATTTGAAGAGACTTGCAAAGATAACTCAATCATACATAAAAGAATTCAGAGAAGATTCAAATATTATTCATAGATAAGCTGGATCATAAACCCACAATTCATAGGTCTCAACAAAGACACCGCAAAAAGAAGATTACATCGAATAGATCTCCATAAGAGAGGGGGAGAACATTGTATTGAGATCCAAAAAGAGAGAAGAAGCCATCTAGCTACTAGCTATGGACCCGAAGGTCTGAAGTAAACTACTCACACTTCATCGGAGGGCCTATGGTGTTGATGTAGAAGCCCTCCGTGGTGGATGCCCCCTCCGGCGGAGCTCCGGAACAGGCCCCAAGATGGGATCTTGTGGATACAAAAAGTTGCGGCCGTGGATTTAGGTTTTTGGCTCCGTATTTGATCTGTCGGGGGTACGTAGGTATATATAGGAGGAAGGAGTACGTCGGTGGAGCAACAAGGGGCCCACGAGGTAGGGGGGCGCGCCCCCCACCCTCGTGACCGCCTCTTTTGTTCCTTGGAGTAGGGTCCAAGTCTCCTGGATCACGTTCGGTGAGAAAATCACGTTCCCGAAGGTTTCATTTCGTTTGGACTCCGTTTGATATAATGTTTCTTCGAAACACTGAAATAGGCAAAAAAACAGCAATTCTGGGCTGGGCCTCCGGTTAATAGCTTAGTCCCAAAAATAATATAAAAGTGGAAAATAAAGCCCAATATAGTCCAAAACAGTAGATAAAGTAGCATGGAGCAATCAAAAATTATAGATACGTTGGAGAAGTATCAGGCATCCCCAAGCTTAATTCCTGCTCGTCCTCGAGTAGGTAAATGATAAAAAGAGAATTGTTGATGCGGAGTGATACTTTGGCATAATTTCAATGTAAATCTTCTTAATTGTGGTATGAATATTCAGATCCGAAAGATTCAAGACAAAAGTTCATATTGACATAAAAATAATAATACTTCAAGAATACTAACTAAGCAATTATGCCTTCTCAAAATAGCATCGCAAAAGGAAGTTCATCCCTACAAAATCATATAGTTAGGCTATGCTTCATTTTCGTCACACAAAGATGTTACCAACTTCTATACCCCCGATGACAAGCCAAGCAATTGTTTCATACTTAAATAATCTCAAACTTTTTCAACCTTCACACAATACATGGGCGTGAGACATGGATATAGCACTATGGGTGGAATCGAATATGATGATGGGGATTGTGTGGAGAAGACAAAAAAGGAGAAAGTCTCACATTGACGAGGATAATCAACGGGCTATGGAGATGCCCATCAATTGATGTCAACATGAGGAGTAGGTATCGCCATGCAACGGATGCACTAGAGCTATAAATAAATGCTCAACAAAAGAAAACTAGTGGGTGTGCATCCAACTTGCTTGCTCACGAAGACCTAGGGCATTTGAGGATGCCCATCGTAGGAATATACAAGCCAAGTTCTATAATGAAAAATTCCCACTAGTATGAAAAAGACAACTTATGAGACTCACTACATGAAGAACAAGGTGCTACTTTGAAGGACAACTTATGAGACTCACTATATGAAGAACAAGGTGCTACTTTGAAGCACAAGTGTGGAAAAAGAGATAGTAGCATTGCCCTTTTTATTTATTTTCTCTTTTTTTGGGCCTTTATTTTTTTTCTTTTTTCGGCCTTTCTTTTTTTTGATTGGGAAATGCTCTAATAATGATGATCATCACACTTCTATTGATTACAACATAAGGATTACAACTTGAAACGAGAACAAGATATGACTCTATATGAAATGCCTTCGACGGTGTACCGGGATGGTGCAATGAATCAAGAGTGACATGTATGAAAAATAATGCATGGTGGCTTTGCCACAAATACGATGTCAACTACATGATCATGCAATGGCAATATGACAAAAGTAATGTATGTCATGATGATGATGAACTGAACGATGGAAAGTTGCATGGCAATATATCTCGGAACGGTGGGAAGTTGCATGGCAATATATCTCGGAATGGCTATGGAAATGCCATAATAGGTAGGTATGGTGGCTATTTTGAGGAAGATATAAGGAGGTTTATGTGTGATAGAGCGTATCATATCACGGGGTTTGGATGAACCGGCGAAGTTTGCACCAACTCTCAAGGTGAGAAAGGGCAATGCACGGTACCGAAAAGGCTAGCAAAGGCGGAAAGGTAAAAGTGCGTATAATCCATGGACTCAACATTAGTTAAAAGAACTCATATACTTATTGCAAAAATATAGAAGTCATCAAAAATCAAGTAATACGCGCATGCTCCTAGGGGGATAGATTGGTAGGAAAAGACCATCGCTCGTCCCCGACCGCCACTCATAAGGATGCACAAGCCAGGTACACTTCATGTTTCAAATTTGTTACACAACTTTAACCATACGTGCATGCTACGAGACATGTAAAATTCAACACAAGCATTTCTCAAATTCACAACTACTCAACTAGCACGACTTTGATTTTATCACCTCCATATCTCAAAACAATTATCAAGCATCAATCTTATCTTAGTATTCAACGCACTCAAAAGAAAGTTTCACATATCTTGAATACCAAGTATATTAATATTAAGCAAATTACCATGCTATTAATGACTCTCAAAATAATCTAAGTGAAGCATGAGAGATCAATAGTTTCTTTAAAACAAATCCACCACCGTGCTCTAAAAGATCTAAGTGAAGCACTAGAGCAAAAATTATCACGCTCAAAAGATATAAGTGAAGCACTATGAGCAAAACTATCAAGCTCAAAAGATATAAGTGAAGCACATAGAGTATTCTTGCAAATTCCAATTTATGTATGGCTCTCTCAAAAGGTGTGTACAGCAAGGATGATTGTGGTAAACTAACAAGCAAAGACGCAAATAATACAAGACGCTCCAAGCAAAACACATATCATGTGGTGAATAAAAATATAGCTCCAAGTAAATTACCAATGGAAGTAGACGAAAGAGGGGATGCCTTCTGGGGCATCCCCAAGCTTTGACTTTTTGGTGTCCTCGGATTATATTGGGGGTGCCATGGGCATCCCCAAGCTTAGGCTCTTGCCACTCCTTGTTCCATAATCCATCAAAAGAATTCACCCAAAACATGAAAACTTCACAACACAAAACTCAATAGAAATCTCGCGAGCTCCGTTAGAGAAAGAAAACAAAAGACTACTTTAAGGTACTGTAATGAACTCATTCTTTATTTATATTGGTGTTAAACCTACTGTATTCCAACTTCTCTATGGGTTATAAACTATTTTACTAGCCATAGATTCATCAAAATAAGCAAACAACACACGCAAAACCGAATCTGTCAAAAACAGAACAGTCTGTAGTAATATGTAACTAACGCAAACTTCTGGAACTCTAAAAATCCTACCAAAATATGAAGTCCTGGAAAATTTGTCTATTGAACAGCAGCATAAATAATCAACGCAAAAGCACGTTCCTGTGATTTAACAAAATTATATTCGTGCGCGCAAAGTTTCTGTTTTTCAGCAGAATCAAATCAACTATCATCGTAGGTTATCCTATAGGTTCTACTTGGCACAAACACTAATTAAAACATAAAACCACATCTAACCAGAGGCTAGATTGATTATTTATTCCTAAATAGAAGCAAAAACAAAAAATAAAAAATAAAATTGGGTTGCCTCCCAACAAGCGCTATCGTTTAACGCCCCTAGCTAGGCATAAAAGCAAGGATAGATCTAGGTAGTGCCGTAGTAATAAGATAGATCGGTGAAACTCATTTCATATTCTCTACGTTAGGCAGCAAGTTTTCTTTGAGGAAAGCAAAAGTAATCAAAAGGGCTAAATTTAATAGGGCAAAAATCCCCAAGATCAATTTTAGGAGGTATAGGTTCCTCTTTCGGCCCTTCATAATGCACAACCAATTCATCATTATAAGCGTTCTTTTGACAGAACCTTGTGAGTCTATACTCAAGAGAGTATCCTAACTCATTATTTCGAATAGCCAAATCATCATTAAGTTCAGAGATTCTATCAATTAAAATGTTGGTTGGCACCTTTTTTCTAAGGTTTTCATTGAAAGCAACATAGTCAAGAGATTGAAAACGCATAATTTCTTCTGGATCAAAGAGGATAGATTCTATGGGAGGATGGCCGGTGTCCACCCTATAATGCGCAAAGATTTCTTTGGCCTCCTTTATTATAAATCTAAATTCATGAGCCAAAAAGATAGTAGTGGCATGCTTAACAGAGGAGTGTTCGATATTAGAAAATTCTAGGAAAATCCATTGTATAGAAGGGTGCATATGCATAAATTGCCTTTCAAGTTCAACGATAAGCCTGGCAATGGCGTCCGCAAGACTACTAGTTCTATGAAGAATAGAGCTGCCCATAGAGGGCAAAGCACCGGCACAAGTAAAGAAATCTTGAATAACTCCTTTTCCAATAATATTACCACTACCGTTTTGAAATCTTTTTTGTATGATAGGTAGGGGATTCTTCGGCAGGAGCTTTAGAATTTTTCATGATATTATTATCGCCCATGTCAGCAATAATTTCCCCAATTTTAGACATGACGACAAGCAAGCAAACTAACACATGAGCAAACAAACGGACGAGGAAAAAGGCAACGGGAAAAAGAGGAGGTGACTGGGAAAGAGAGGGCGAATAAAACGGCAAGGGTGAAGTGGGGGAGAGGAAAACGAGAGGCAAATGACAAATAATGTAATGCGATAGATAGGGATTGTGATGGGTACTTGGTATGGTTTACTTGCTCTTGCGTGAGCCTCCCCGGCAACGGCTCCAGAAATTCTTCTTGCTACCTCTTGAGCACTATGTTGGATTTCCCCGAAGAGGAGAGGATGATGCAGCAAAGTAGCGTAAGTATTTCCCTCAGTTTTTGAGAACCAAGGTATCAATCCAGTAGGAGGCCACACACAAGTCCCTCGTACCTGCACAAAACTATAGCTACTCAAAACCAACGCGATTAGGGGTTGTCAATCCCTTCACGGTGACTTACGAGGGTGAGATCTAATAGAGATGATAAATAATATTTTTGATATTTTTGATATAGAGATGAAAAGTGAAAAGTAAAAGCCAAAGTAAAAATAAAGCAAGTATTAAAGTAATGGAGATTGATATGATGAAAATAGACCAGGGGGCCGTAGGTTTCACTAGGGGCTTCTCTCAAGAGCATAAGTATTCTACGGTGGGTGAACAAATTACTGTTGAGCAATTGACAGAATTGAGCATAGTTATGAGTATATCTAGGTATGATCATGTATATAGGCATCACATCCGAGACAAGTAAACCGAAATGATTCTGCATCTACTACTATTACTCCACTCATCGACCTCTATCCAACATGCATCTAGAGTATTAAGTTAAAAACAGAGTAACGCCTTAAGCAAGATGACATGATGTAGAGGGATAAATTCAAGCAATATGATAAAAACCCCATCTTGTTATCCTCGATGGAAACAATACAATACGTGCCTTGCAACCCTTTCTGTCACTGGGTAAGGACACCGCAAGATCGAACCCAAGTCTAAGCACTTCTCCCATTGCAAGAACTACCAATCTAGTTGGCCAAACCAAACGGATAATTCAAAGAGACTTGCAAAGATAACTCGACCATACATAAAAGAATCCAGAGAAGATTCAAATACTATTCATAGATAAGCTGGATCATAAACCCACAATTCATCGGTCTCAACAAACACACCGCAAAAAGAAGATTACATCGAATAGATCTCCACAACAGAGGGGGAGAACATTGTATTGAGATCCAAAAAGAGAGAAGAAGCCATCTAGCTACTAGCTATGGACCCGAAGGTCTGAAGTAAACTACTCACACTTCATCGGAGGGGCTGTGGTGTTGATGTAGAAGCCCTCCGTGGTGGATGCCTCCTCCGGTAGAGCTCTGAAACAGGCCCCAAGATGGGATCTCGTGGATACAGAAAGTTGCAGCGGTGGAATTAGGTTTTTGGCTCCGTATTTGATCTGTCGGGGGTACGTAGGTATATATAGGAGGAAGGAGTACGTCGGTGGAGCAACAGGGGGCGCCCAGGGGGGCGCGCCCCCCACCCTCGTGACCGCCTCTTTTGTTCCTTGGAGTAGGGTCCAAGTCTCCTGGATCACGTTCGGTGAGAAAATCACGTTCCCGAAGGTTTCATTCTGTTTGGAGTCCGTTTGATATTCTATTTCTTCGAAACACTGAAATTGGCAAAAAAACAGCAATTCTGGGTTGGGCCTCCGGTTAATAGGTTAGTCCCAAAAATAATATAAAATTGGAAAATAAAGCCCAATATAGTCCAAAACAGTAGATAAAGTAGCATGGAGCAATCAAAAATTATAGATACGTTGGAGACGTATCACACTTGTTGTCTAAGTCACCATATTCGACTATATTGACTTTCAAAGGGTACGAGATAAATGGGAATACATTTTACACGATTGCCCAAGATAAAAAGAGCACCAACCAAAACAGTGATGTCTGCTTTGATGCAACAAATAACAATAGGAAAAAGGACACATATTATAGTTACATAGAGAAGATATGGGAACTTGACTATGGACCTTCTTTTAAGGTCCCCTTTTTTCGGTGCAAATGGGTCAATCTGACAGGAGGCAGGGTAAAGGTAGACCCGTAGTATGGAAGTACAATAGTGGATCTCAACTATTTCTCCTAGCCAATGATGTGGCTCGGGATTTCTATGTGAAGGACATCTCTACCAAACCGAGAAAAAGAAAAGATAAGGAAGCGAATAGATCATACGATGAGCCAAAGGGCCACATAGTTCTTTCAGCGAAAAGAAACATCGTGGGAGTGGAAGACAAGTCAGACATGTGAGAAGATTATAATAAGTTTGATGAAACTCCTCCCTTCACAATGAAGAATGTCCCAAGCATCCTGTTAAATAATCAAGATTTTCCATGGTTATGGCGCAATCGTAAGCAAGGGACATACATGAAGAAATTTTTTATACCCCAAGATCCCACTCTAGGATGTGAACGGCTTCACCGTCGTCAGTTTCTCTCTAGTGAGTTTCCGGACTTATAGCCTGAAAGTCCCACTTTAGACAAATCGGAAGAAATCTTTCTACAAGTTAGGGTATATATATATATATATATATATATATATATATATATATATATATATATATATAGACACACACACACTAGCAAATATGCCCGTGCGTTGCAATGGGAGAAATAATATCCCGGCACGACAACACCCTTCTAGTAAAAGAATACATCATGCAAGGCTCGAGGATAGGCTATAAAAATATGGTAGGCAGAAAGGAAAATTTTGAACATATGTGAGAATGAGATAAGTACTTTTAAAAGTCCATTCAGAAAATAATAAATTTGATGGTCTAATTTCCTAAGAACGTTCACGTTGTTGTCATTTTTATTTTAAAGTTGCTTCTAAGCTACATGTTTTAACTCCTAAACAAATTGACACGAAAAATTGAAGTTGGAATGACATACCAATGACCGCGGCAAGGTGATGTTGAAATTGCCAACATCCATTTCACGTCCACGGGTGGCACAGATCATGTGACACAACCAGCAACAACAATAGGAAATGAAACAATGTCTAGGAGATTGGCGACATCTAGGTGAAAATATGGGTCCTAAAAAACATCACCGAGAGCGACGTAGCATTCTAGTAGTGGATGTAGATTAAATAGCAAAATTTGTCCTTCAAGATGCACTCTTTGAAATTTTCTTCATTTGAATAGATTTTCCTTGTGGATGCCATCCTGGTGGCGTGTGGATTCCACCAAGGAAGTTCTGATGCATTGCTCATGATAATGGCGGTTAGATGCTCCGAGATGACAACGGTGGCATCAGGTTGTTGTGGCGGCTGAGGGCAATGGCTATATGCATGAGAAATAAGTATAGGAGGAGTAAGGGGAAAGGCGTGGTTACTATTGTATTTTATTTTAGGAGAAGGTTAGGGTGGTCTATCCGTGTTCATGTATTACATGACAAAAGATTGTAGCCCCATACTGTGTATTGTAATGAAACTTTGCAACGTACCAGCGAGCGTCCAAGCAAAGGATCAATTGATCACACATGGAGGCCCTAGTGCAACTGTGCAAATGATCGATTGATCACAGATGGAGGCCCTAGTGCAATGGTGCAAGCGATCGATTGATCACACGCGGAGGCCCTAGTGCAACAGTGCACTCAGACAATCGTTGAGCCATTTGGCCGAGTCTTCGCCAATAGTCACATCCGTTCGTATTCGGCGCGTAGGTAACTGTCTAGCAACCTAGCTAGCACCTGTCCACAGTATAAGCCGACCCAATCTAGTTTTTTCCCACCCCGTTTTGTAAGGTTCTAGAATGCTTCCATGAACAGGTTTCTTCTTATTTTTCTTTGTTATTTCTCCTGATTTATCATTCTTTTTATATTTCTTGTTTTTTCCTTCCCCCCTTTTTTTTATTTTCACATTTTACTCCATTTTTGTATTTTTCATTTTCTTTTTTCAAGTTTATTTTGTTATTTCTCCTGATTTTTCATTCTTTTTATATTTCCTGTTTTTTCCTTTCCCCTTTTTTTATTTTCACATTCTACTCCATTTTCGTATTTTTCATTTTCTTTTTTCAACTTTATTTCTTATTTTAAAATTTTGCGAACATCATTTTCCGATTCAAGAACTCTTTTCAGATCGTGAACATTTTTAAAAATCATGAATTTTTTTAATTCATGCATATTTTTATGAAACCATGAACATTTCAAATTCACGAACAGTTTTTCAATTATTCTGAATTGTTTTTGAAACTTCTGAATATTGTTATGAACCTCCGAACATTTTTTGAGTCAATGAAGATTTTTCAAATGGATGTAACTTTTATAAAACTTGTGAAAATTTTATTTAAATCGGCAAATATTCTTCGAATTGGTTAACCATTTTTGAAATGATTAACATTTTTTAAAAATTCATTAATTTTTTATGTTTGATGATTTTTTGAAATGAACGAACCTTTTTTAATTCACCATAATTTTATTTTTTTGACCTTTTTTAAAAATTCATGAACATGCTTCGAATTCGCAAAAATATATGCTCAAGTCACATACATTTTTACAATATCAGGAAAATTATTTTTAATGCATGAACATTTTTTATACAATAATTTCCAAAATTCACATTTTGTTTGAAAATTTGAATTTTTTCTAAATTATTTTAAAGATGAAAAACAAAAACAGAAAAAATGTCAAGAAAGAAAAAAAAATATGGGGGCGTCCCTCCCTACTTATGGGCTGGCCCAATAGGGCGCGCGGGTGTGACGGACTCTATAAATTTTGTTCATTCCTTTGGACAAGAATTATGTTGTAGTTCAGTCGGCTGTTCCGTTGAAGCTCTGACCACTAGGCCAGTGTTCGATTCCTGGCCGCTACTTAATTTTTTTTGTCAAGCGAACGTACTAAAACTGATAAAGGACGTACGAAAAAGACTAATTGAACCAAGAAAGGTGGAGAAACAATCCGTACTTTAATATTAGGTATATATATATATATATTTTTTTGGGTGTTCCTAGGTGGACTCTGAATGGTCGGAATCCTACCAAAACGCTAGGCATTTTGGGATTTGAAACATGGTTTTTGAATAATTATTTATTTAGTTATGAATTTTCAATTACTCCTATCATTTTAGTACTTTAACTAACACATATACCCGTGCGTTGCAACGGGAGAAAAATTATTATGCATTTAAAGTTAGTGAGAATTATATGTGCAAGCAAAATCCTGTGCGCAGGTGAAAGAGGAACATTTAGCTTCTCGGTTTCACCAGGTGTGAATTAATAGATCCGCTATTTTTCCATTCATTGATTGAGGGCATTTAAGAGTTTTGTTATATCATCGTACGCCAGAGAAGCCACATGAATTATTCAAGCAACTTTTTCTTTCAATCAAGGAGATTTTAAGGTATGAAGTTTCTAAATATTGTAGGAAACATGAGCATTATTTAAATCCTGAAGTGCTTTTTGAAAATTATGTATACTTTCAGAAAAACGTGAATAAAAGTTGAAATAGGAACATCTTTTAAAATTCACAAACATTTTTTGAAAACACCAACTTTTTTATGAAAACATGAACATTATTTGAATTTGTGAACATTTGTTTTGAACGGGAACATGCATAGAAAATTCATAACATTTTTAGAAAATGTTTATCGTTTAAGATTATTTTGAATCCTGAAAATTTCATTAATACAAGAATATTTTTAGAATTTGGAGCATTTTTAAATTTCAATTTTATTTTTAGAAATCTCAAACAATTTTGAAAAAAATAAAAGTTTTCGAAAAAATGGGAAACTTTTTTCAAGTTCCGAATACTTTTCAAAATAGTAACAAAATTTTGGAATTCTGAACATTTTCTATAATTTGATTTTTTATAAATTCGGAAAGTTTTCTATAATTTGAATTATTTATGAAGTAAATCCTATAAAAAGTGAGAAAAGAGATATGGAAAGGAGAATAAAAATAGAAATAAAACACAAAAACAAAGAAAAATGGGCCATCCCATTATTGGTTGTCCTGTGCGAAGCTGGACTATTTTTCGCCCTGTGCGGACAATAGAATTTTCACAGCTGCATGGGCAGAAAAGTAAATGGGCTGACTTTGCTGGGCCACAATGCCCGACCCACGTACAAAATTCTAGAAAAGGCTATTTTGTTCTTGTAGCAGACGAACGCATAAGAATTTAGTACCACCTTGGATAGAAATTTTTTCTTTTCAACGGTGAACAGATGAAAAATTTGACGAAACATACCTTGCTTTATTCGTAGGTATAGATTATACAGAGGAGTTAATCAATGCAATTATGTCCAAACAAAATATGAATGTGTAGGTTATGTAAGACAAACAATTTGACCTCTTATTTGCTCCATTTGGCTTAACAGAACTGAACATATTAATTTTTAAAGTTTAAAATAATGTCTTCAATTACTGTATTTAATTAATAAGTGCAAAATTAATTGTGCAACTTCCTATCAAAATGATACTAGTTGATTGAAATCTTCAAGATGAATCCACAAAAATTTGAATCAACTCATTTGGTTTAGTTTTCCAATATTTATGCATTTTACAAGAATTAATTTCAATTTGTAAAATTGAATCTTTCAAATAATTTCTTCAAAATGAAAATTAATTGAAAGGCACCTTTAGTCCCGGCTGCAACCACCAGCCGGAACTAAAGGTTTCACCTCCTGCGTGGTATTTTGGCCGCCGAAAAGGTTGGCCTTTAGTCCCGGTTTGTGGCTGGAGCCAGGACTAAAGGTTGGCCTTTAGTCTAGTCCCGGTTCGTGGCTGGAGCCGAGACTAAAGGTCGAGGGTATATAGTGTCCCGGTGCCAGCCACCGTCCGGGAGAAGGAACAAATCCAGGCTGCCAGACCGCTAGTCTTCAACCTCCGACGGCCAAAAATCGCCAACGCCGTCCCACTCACTCCGGACACACCCCAAGCTCGCCATCTGCCTCGTCCGACCCGCCGTGAGCTCCTGCATGTTTCCCCCCTAACGTCGTGCTTTATTTCTCGCTGTAGCCATCGCCACCTTGCTGACTATAGCACGCCGCTCGAGCTCGTCACCGACGCAGCTCCGGTGACCTTCGGGTACCGTGCGCGTGCCCGTTTGGCTTGTGTGCGTGCGTAGGTTCGTTTGGTGCTAGCCGTTGCCCCTTCCGTGCACCGCAACGCCGAAACCGCCGATTCCCAAACTCCGGCCACCGCTAACCTCGATGCCGCCGTGGATTCTGGCCACCCTAGGCTCGGCTAACCACACCACTTGACGTGCGAGTTCACCAGCTAACTGTAGGTGGTCTTCCCAATCCATTTGGACGCCCGAGCACGAAACCCGCAACCCTCCACCGTTTCTGGCCTTATCGGCGTCCAACTGTGGGTGGGTTTAGGTCATTTTGACAAGATTTTACTCCCCCTGGGGTCAATGACAAGTGGGCCCTGGCCCTGGCTAATTTTTAGATTAGAGCAAAAATTAACACTCATTTTTCTGTTATTGAATCCGTCACTGGCCAGAATGAAAAATATATATGAAAAATATAAGAAAAATTAACCATTGCTCAGAATGAAGTAATTTATATATGAAAAATATCAGAAAAATTCAAGGAATCCATCTATAAAATTTTCATGCATGAAAAACCAACTTATACTTGCTATATAAGTGAAAACATCTAAATGGCATTTAAAATGCTTAAATTAGAGTTTGCAATTGAACTCTTGGTTCAAATGGACTTCATTGCACTTGTTGCTAGTTGCGTAGGCACAATCCAACACATTCTTAACCTGTCATGTTCATGCATCATATTGTTGCATTTGTTGTGTATATTGATTGCCGAAACTGTCCTTCTCGATAGGTCCTGCTCCTGCGAGTGGCACCGAGCCCCTGTGTGAGGAGCAGTACTACCCTGTTGATCCCCTAGGCAAGCAATCCCCTTGGTCATTCCGATGCAACCCCACTCTCTTGATCCTGCTTCTTTTACTGCATTAGGACAACAACGATTCAACTGTTACTTTATGTTGCGGCAGTTCAACCCATTCCTCTGCATGACCTTTCATTGTCATAGTAAACCAAGTTATGCTTGTTGTATAAGTGAAAACATCTAAATGGCATTTAAAACTGATGTGTATTGATTGCATCTTCGGTATTGTTCTTCTCGATAATATGATTTAATTTTTGCTTATTGAATGCATTCTAATTTAAATACTAAATTGTTTTATCTTTCTTCTTGATTAGTTAAGCTATGGATGATAGCGGAAGAGACCACGAAGAGGATATCTTCGACATCATACACTCCTCCCAAACCAAGGGATTGAACCAGATGACGGCTAACAATTTCTGAATGACTCCAATGAGGGACTTGAGCAAGAACCAAGAGCCGAAGGGCAAACAAACAATGATGGTGAAGAAAATTTTAGACTATTAACAAAGTCTGGTGAGGTATATATATATAAGGCGTATGGTGATCATTAGATGTATTAATTGGTTTTTATACACACACACACACACACACATATATATATATATATATGTATATATATATACATATATATATATATGTATATATATATATATTAATGAATCTTCTTTTAGCCTTTCGGATCGAGCCAATCTTCTAGAAGGGTACGAGGCCGAGCCTAAAAGTTGGGCGATTACATAAAGTTCAACATCGATAAAGTCGCAGAAGATGGCGAACTGATTGCTCCTGAAAAGAATGCCAGTAAATTTATAAATCAATGCTGAGTTACTATTAGGGACAACATCCCGATCACCATTCGAGAATGGAGTAAGAAAAAGGAAGATCGACGAGTTAGTTATGTCGACGGAAGATCAAAAAATTTGCTTTGGGATACACTCATGTCACATTTCAACCTACCAGAGGGTCTCACAGATGGACAATGTTTGAAAGTCAAGCAGTTTGCTCTTAAGAAGATGGCCACACAATTCTAGAGATGGAAGAAAATATTATACAATGACTACATCAAGGCAAAAAATAAGACTCCAGGATTCACTAGAGCACTAGAGAAGATAAAAGATCACTGGGACACATTTGTGAAGTATAATAAATTAGATGGAGCTCTCGAAAGGTTGAAAAAAATAAGATAAATGCTACAAAAAAGGAGTATCACCATGTTCTAGGGAAAGGTGGGTACAAGAGAGCCGTGCCTAAGTGGGAAGCAGCTGAGGCCAAGATGCTTGCTGAAGGGGTCATTCCAGCTACAGCGAATTGGCCCGATAGGTCCAAGAATTGATTTTATGCGCATGGGGGGAAAGTTGGACCCAGCAGCAGGGGAGATTATTGAAAAGGGAGATCTTAAAACAGCCTCGGACGCTTTAATTGAAGCAATAGAAGATGCTCGAAAGGGGTTTTTCCAGCCCGAGATAGAGAACGACGAGCTTACACGCGCCCTCAAGAATCCTAAACACGGAGGACGAACATGAGGCAAAGGCATTGTTCTGTGGGTTCAAGGGGTTTCGGAGTGGAATGACACTTATAGAAGCCGCCAGAGAAAAAAGAAGCAGGATGTAGACCAGCTTCAGAAGGTAGAAACAAAGAACGAGGAGTTGGGACACATTTTAAAGCGGCGGCAGGAGCAACTAGACAGAATTAGCAATAAATGGCATCTTTGTGGCAGGAGCAAGCAGATCCAACACTTGATAGTACCGTCCCATCTATGCAGAAAAGAAGCATGGGTTCCACGGGGGTCCAGACCGATGATGCACTGCTGGCTCGCTACCCCGTGGATGATATCAAAGAGAGGACAATTTTTGAGCTATACCAGAAAATGAAGAGCATATCCATGAAGGTGGCGGACGACTTTGCTTTACCGAATGTACCTAAGGCAACCATCCATGGCAATCGAATTCCAGCTGGCTATGCTCGTGCTAGGGTGGATGAAGTTCTACCGGGATATGAGTCACTAGAGCTTGACATTCCTGGAGGTGAATGGGAGCAGACACTGGCAGAAGTCAAACATGGTGTCATTGTATGGAGAAAGGAATGCATCGTGTTTCTAAACTCAGCGCCAAGGCCACCAACTCCTCCGAGTAGCAATACACCTCTAAGACAACCCCACCCGGAGAGGGATCTCATCACTAGTCCACCATATCGATCTCCGTCGCGTCAGCCGACTACACCCCCTATGTCCCAGCAGTAGGGCGAAAAGCAAAAGAATGCACCAAAGAAGAAAGCCAACGACGAGCCTCCAAAGAAGTTAGCTTACGACATGAAAGATGAGGAAACCAGAACGGTCGGGGTTTCCGCAGTGAAGTCCTATTTTGCACCGAAACCGCCCCCGCCGCCAAAGGAGATAATACCTACGAAAACTGTAAAGCACTTTGTAGACTTCCTTGAGCGACCCCCAGCACATGTGGAGACGTAGAAGTAGTAATAAAAGCAGGAAAACAGTTCCCCAGCCCGGAGAACAGGCAATGCAATCGATCCCCCCTCCCCCGCGCTAAAGGTGATTACTGATAAGGTAACCGACACTGCTAGAGAGTTTGGTATCAGTGTTGATCAACTCATAGGCACCGAGAAAGTCCCCGTGGCTGATGTAGCATGGAGATATGTCCCCGAGAACTTTCTAGTCAGATCTGAGCAGGTCCTGCATCTATCAACACAAATGCGAAGATTGCATGAGTGGTACATGAAAGAATTAAAGAACTGGCGAGAGATGCTCAGGGTGAAAGTCAAGGAAGAGCATTACTTCTATGAAAACGAGCTATGCATTGAGTTTCCAGAAAATTTTCAGTTATACAATCAAGATGCACTCGACAAATCTAGTATCAGTTGCTATTATTTGTAAGTGATTTCTTTCTGTAATTTAAGTCTCTAGCTCAGCTCGTTCATTGCATGTAATTATCATCACTATATTCTTTTGTATGCTATTATGCAGAATGAAGATTCTCGAATGCAAAAGGCATGGAATCTATGACATTGGGTTCGTTGACCCATATATCATTTATGAAAAGATGATATAGGACCATGCCAAAGACACAAAGGATAACTTACTAAGGTTTATGAAGGAACTAAATACCAGAATAGAAATACTATTTCCTTACAACTTCATGTGAGTGTTACTGTCTTGTACTACAAATTCTATTTTGCTTACTCAATATTAGGTGTAGTTATTGAGTTATGCATGCCTGCTTATATAAACATGTGCACAGGTTCCACTGGATCCTACAAATAATTAGAGTTGACACTAGAACTATTGAAACCCTGGACTCACTAGGTAAAGACCCTCGAGAATACACCAGGGTATTTTTGATGCTCGATAGGTAATTTCAATCATTACCGCAGTATATCGGCCTCTTTTATTCATTTACTGATATCAAGTAATTAATAACTCATTTATTCATTTTCTTCACCGGCAGGGTTTGGAAACGGTTCATCAAAGATGTTGTTGGTGAATGGAAATCAGAGCTGCATTGGTGACGGCCCATGGTAACACTAGTAGAAAAAATGACTTTACGTGAGCCCCATTAGTCCTGGTTTGGAAACAGACCGGTACTAATGTGACCATTAGTCCCGGTTCCAACAGCTAGGGGGCGGGCATCATTAGTCCCTGTTCGTGTTGAACCTATAGTATCGGTTCATGACATGAATTGGGACTAAAGGGGTGGTGCCAGGCTGGTGTCAGGTTGGGGCACCACAAGCACATTTAGTCCTGGTTCGTGTCACGAACCGGTACTAGAGGTGTACCTTTAGTCCCGATTTGTATATTCAACCGGGTCTAAAGTTAGCACTATATATAGTCCTTCGTCCAGCCCGAGCAAAAGCTCTCTGCTTTTTCCCTCCTCTTTGTTTTCTTCCCCTCATGCTCAATCTCACCTCCATTTTTGCCAAAATTTGTCAAGATTTTAAGGCACCCATCCATCCAAGTGTTCACAAAGGTTAGCAACTTTGTCCTTTCATCTCGCATTGCTAGATTAGCTCTTGCAATGCAATACATGTATAGTGATTTGTGGGTTTTAGTTTGGGAGTAATTATATGTGGTAGTTTATTTGATTTATATGCAATTTGAGCTCAAATTAACTTCTTAGTTTGCATATGTAGGTGTGGTTTGTGTAGTGCTTTCCCGTCCTCGTCCTAACCACCATCGATTGCCCGCATCGTCCCGTCGCCGGCACCAGCTTGGTGAGCCTCTTGTTCTTATCCCTTCTATAAATAAAAATCATGTTTGTGTGATTTACATAGTTACTTGTATAATTTTCTTACCCCTACGTTGTTTGTTATAAATAGTGGCATGGTTTTGATATCCGGCCCCATCGGCCCTCATCCTGTTTATGATTCGGAAGTGGTATATTCTCTTTTATAACCATTTGTTGCATTTCGTGCATTGACAAATTAATTATGCCCATCAAGTTGACATAGATAGTTTTATCTAGCACGTATATGAACAAAAAATTGCAACCGACCCTCTTGTCGCGAAGTTAAATTTAGTTGAAAAAGAAAACGAGTATTTGAAAGAAAAAATGTTAAGAATTTAACAAGAGAAGATCAAATTGGAGTTGTATGTTGCCAATGTCATCGATGATCACAAGATCAGGATGGATGCAATGCGCTTAAAGATTATAAAGATTAGAAAATATGCCATTGATAGTGAGGTTTAGCATCATTATGCTGTTGGATCAATTGTCACCTTAGTTGTGATCTTGATCGCATTTGTTGTTGCATTTGAATGCTTTAGCTAGAGAGTTTGTATGTTGTTTATGAGAATAAGTGTGTATGAACTTGTATTAATTTGGTCTTTTCAGTGTTGTGTAATGAAGATGAGCCGACAATGGATGTACGATGACTGATGCTCTCCTTGGTTCATTAATGGCGTGCATACTTTTCTGCATGCGGCTGAGGCAAACAAGTGGGTGGATGGTTTTGTGTGTTGTCCATGTGTTGTCTGTAAGAATGATCACAATTTCTCTAACTCAAGAACCATTCACGTCCACCTGTTTGAGTCCGGTTTCATGTCCGGCTATAACTGTTGGACCAAGCACAGAGAAAGAGGGGTCCTAATGGAAGAGAATGAAGAAGAAGAGGATGACGACAGCTATCCTGGCCATGGTTTCCCTGAATACGATGGTAAAACAATGGGGGTGGGGAAGCTGAGCCGGCAATGCGGGAAGAAGTTGAAGAAGAGGCATCAGATGAGCCCGCTGACACTACAAGAAAAAAGTCAACTAGTGACCTTCTGTTGGTGACCCTGAAAGAATTGGTCGTAGATTTATGACCATTCTAGAACAATTGGTCAAAAGCTGTTCGGAGGGCTGCAAACCCTAAACCATAACGACCATTTTAGTCAGAAAGGTCGTAATTTCATTAGATGAAATGGTCGTAAAGCTCGCAGCACTGCCCACTGCATCACGTCTAGCTGATAACGACCAATAAAAAAGGTCACTACACTTGAGTTCGAATGCATTAGGATGATTAGGCAGCCACCTCAGCAACATGGCTTATGTGTCATTGTCTAGGTGTCATTTTTTGCTTAAATGTTTATATTCAACAGACAGGCGGGGCCCATTTGACAGTAGGTGGGCACACACTAACAGGCGAGACCCATTTGATAGCAGGTGGGCCGAGCGCTTAATTCGCCCAAAAATGATGCGCCAGGCGGGACTCAAACCCACGACCTCGCGCTTGGTTCGCTCGCTCGCTACCACTAGGATAGAGAGGGACAGTTGCACATGTATGGGAATTTACCTATACATTATATAAAACTACGGCTCTCTCGTATCATTGACAAGTGGGACCTTCCGACCATGTGGCATCGAATAGAGCAACACTTAGCATTTTTCTAGGTCTTCAAACCAGTGGCAGCATGTGGCGGCGGGCGCGGGGGCGGGGGCGGGGGCCGACAATGGAAGCAACTGGCAGGGGCGGGGGCGGCGACCGATGGTGGTGTTGCCGGGGCCGCTCATCTCGACCACGACAGGAACGGCGACCTCGCCGCTTGCCTTGCCCACGACAGGAATGGCGAACTCGCCACTTGCCTCGTCCACGCATGGGGGACTGGCCGCCGCCGAGCATGGGGGGCTTGCCGCCGCCAAGCATGGGGGAGTCACCACCGCCATAGGCAGACCTCGCCCACGTATGCACCCCTCTCCTTTCCCCCCATCTCCTATTCCCCCTCTCCTCTCTGTTGATGTTGATGATTTGATGTAGATTTTTTAGGAGAATCTCCACACACATAAAGTGATTTGATGTAGATTTGATGTAAGCTTGGGAAAATCTCTTGGAAATGTCATTGATGAATTTGGTAGAAATTGTGAAGAGAATTTCTGTTGATGAAATTATTAGGAGAATTGTTGTTGATGAAATTGTTAAGAATTCTTTTGGAATTCAGTCAATTGTTACTGGTAAATTATGTTGTTTAGCTGAATGTTGTGCTTAGGCAGTTATCATATAAAGTGGGGTTCCTACCTTATTTTCTGGATTTTTAGATGCCATTACTTCAATCCATTTTCATTAATTAATGTTGATGCACTTAGATTGATTTGCTAAGTTGCAACAATTTGTTATCTTTGGCAGATGGACAGAAGCTGGATTAGAAAAGGAGTTAGAAAGTTTTCGAAAGAACATATTAAAGGAGTTGATGATTTCATGGCATTTGTTCGGGCAAATTTTTCCAACGATGCTCACATTCTTTGCCAATGTTACGAATGCCTCAACCGTTCAAGAATGGCTCAAAGAAAAGTGGAAGATCATGTTCTTCTTAATGGGATGTCCAACACATATGACAGATGGATATATCATGGAGAACCTTTAGACAGACAACCTCAATATTTTGAATCTGATACAGAGGCCCCTCATATGATGGGTGGTGGTGATGCTGGCATTGATTTCATGGAAAATGTTTTGTGAGATAATGTTGGTTTGGTGGAAGAGGATGGGCATGAAGATGATAGGATTCCTGACCTATTGAAGGATTTGTACGATGCTGAAGATCGTGCTGATGGACAGAAGTCATTGTTTGCTGAGGTGTTAGAGGAGGCAAAGCACGCAGCTCATGAAGGGGGTAAATTTTCAAGATTTACCTTCACCGTGAAGTTACTCCACATCAAGTCTTTCTACCGGATTAGCAATGCTGCATTCAACGCAATACTCTGCCTTTTGAGCTTGCAATTCCCTGATAGTTGTGTTTCCAGATCATATGATGAAGCATTGAGCATAATCCACAGGCTGGAGTTAGGTTATGTGTCAATACATGTGTGCCCAAATAACTGTGTCTTATTTCAGAAGGATTTAGCAAAGCATGACAACTATCCAAAATGCAATGCCTCTAGGTGGAAAGATGCTGATGGGAAGAAGTCAATACCGAAGAAGGTACTGAGGCACTTTCCGTTGATACCAAGGCTACAGCGGATGTTCATCTCGAAGAAATCATCGCTGGAGGTACAGTGGCACAAGCTGAAGCGGCAACCTATGGACAATGAGCTGAGCCATCCAGCGGACAGAGAGGAATGGAAAGAGTTTGACCGTATACATGTAGATTTTGCTGCAGATCCAAGGAACATAAAACTTGGCTTTGCCACAGATGGGTTTAATCCGTTTGGGAACATTAGCACGTCTTATAGCATGTGGCCAGTTTTTGTGGTGCCATACAACCTGCCACCATGGGCATGCATGGATCAGTCCAACTTCATTATTTCATTGCTTATCCCGGGTCCAGAGTCTCCAGGAAAGGATTTTGATGTCTTTATGGAGCCCCTCATGGAAGAACTCCTCCAGTTCTGGACTGGTGTACCTACATACGATGCCTTGAGTCCGGAAGAAAAGTTCAATCTACATGCTGCAATCATATGGTCCATCCATGATTTCCTGGCTCTGCACACTCTGTTTGGGAGGATCACAGCGGGTTATAAGGAATGTGTCCATTGTGACAAAGACCCTTTCTCAAAGAGAATAAGGAGCAAGATCTGCTATATTGGGCACCGCCGCTTTCTTCCCCGAAACTATCGCTGGCAAAGAAGCAAAGATTTTAATGGTGAGAATGAAACCCGTGACAAGCCAGCTGAATTCACTAAAGAAGAGCTGGAGCAGCAACTTGAAAAGGTGAAAGATGTGAGACCAAGAAAGCTTGCCAAGAAAAGAAAGTGTGAGGAAGGTCAACGTTGGGACCGGAGGTCTTGTTTGTGGGACCTGCCCTACTGGGCTGATCTGAAATTAAGGCATAATCTCGATGTAATGCACATTGAGAAAAACATATGCGAGAATCTGTTAGGGATGTTTTTGAACATTGAAGGGAAGACAAAGGACACAGTTAGTTCTAGGCTTGATTTGGAGGACAGGGGCATAAGAGAAGATTTGCATCTAGAGCACAATGAAGAAGAAGATTCATTTGAAATGCCACGAGCATGGTATACAATGAGTAAAGAACAAAAGCTTGCATTCTGTGAATTCCTAAGAGCGGTGAAGTTTCTAGATGGTTATGCTGCTAACCTATCAAAGTGTGTTACTTCTGATGGATTCAAGCTTTCAGTACTGAAACCATGATTGTCACATCCTCCTCCAAAGGATTTTACCAATGGGCGTCCGAGGAATCATGGACAAGGATATATATGAAGCGGTTGCTGAGCTGGGAAATTTCTTTAGAGAAATGTGCTGCAAAACACTCAAGTTAACTATCCTGGAAAGACTTGAAAAACAAATCCCATTTATTCTTTCCAAGCTCAAGAAGATTTTCCCTCCAGGTTTCTTCACCGTGATGGTCCATTTGGTGGTGCACTTACCAAAAGAGGCAATGCTTAGAGGCCCTGTGTAATACGGTTGGATGTACCCAATCGAAAGAAGGCTGCTTACTTGTAAGCGTTATGTGCGAAACACGGCAAGACCTGAAGGTTCTATTGCTCAAGCATATGTCGTTGATGAGTGCTTGACTTTTTGCTCTAGATACTTTGGCAATGTGGAAACAAGATCAAACTGACTGGGCAGAAATAGAGAGCGGTCTGATTCGCAAAGTGGTGATGTCTCTGTTTTCAACGATGGTGTGAACTTTCTTGGAGCCTCACAATACTTGGAGGCTGGTGATGAGTATGACAAGATGGTTTGGTATGTGCTCAGCAATTGCGCCAAGGTTCTACCATATATCGAGTACGTTATATCTTGTGCACTCATTATATATTTTTTGCTTGGGTTGGCACCTGCCTAATGTTTTAATTCATATGTTCTGTTTGCATTGCAGGAAATGCAAGGAGGAGTTAAATCAGGAAGAAAGCAATATCCATGTTGATAAAAGGGTTGCCAAGGGGTTTGCTAAGTGGTTTAAGAATCATGTGATATCTTTAGCCACATGATTGATGTTTTCTGTGCTATTCACCAACTGTTAAATACCATTGTTTGCTAAATGGTTTATTTGTGCAGATTGGAAAGTTGCATGAGGAGAATAAGGTCAGTGATGATCTATTTGCTTTGGCATGCTTACCGGATAAGTGAGTGAGAGTGTATTCAGCATGCATTGCTGATGGTGTCCGGTACCACACCATTGACCGCGAGGAAAAAAGGAAGACATAAAATAGTGGAATCGTCACCGGGGGGTCACATGATCATGAGATCATTGACTTCTATGGTCAGTTGAGAAGCATCGTAGAGTTGCAGTACAACTCTAGTGGAGGCATCCATCGCTCGGTTGTCTTATTTCGTTGTGACTGGTTTGAGCTTGGTAGAAAGAAGAAGAGAGACTCTTTTGTCAAATATGATGGCCACTTCAAAAGCATCAACACTACAAGGTGCTGGTATAAGAGTGATCCATTTATTCTAACAACACAAGCAACAATGGTGTTTTATCTGCCAGACACCCTTTTGCACGGAAAGTGGAGAGTTGTGCAAAACTTTGAGCACATACACTTGTGGACTGTGACTGAAACTAAAGTGGAAAAGGGCCCCGGTGGTGGTGGACTAACATACCAGGATGATGATTCTACAGAAGTTCCGTTGCAAGCTGATGATGACTGTATGGAAGTTCCGGTGCAACACAGAGTGCGAAGGGACCGGGAACATGTGCTCGTTGATGGTGCAACAGTTGAAGGCATCAAGAAAAGAAGAAAGGTGGTAGCGAATGGACATGAGAGCAAGGATGAGGAAAATAGGACTGATCATACTGTGCTACAATATTGTAGTGATGATGAGGAAAACAGGAGCAGGCATAGAATTCCTTGTTTTAGTATCGACGACGATGAGTAGCGAATGGACATGAAGGTAAATTTTGTCTCCGTGTAATTCTCTATAGTTTTCCATGTAATTCTCTCTAGTTTTCCTTCTTGTGCATATGCATGGTGATCCTAATGTACTACAATTATCTCCAGGTAGCAAAATGCTTGAAGATCCTGATGGATATAGTGGTGTGATCCTGTGACAAAATGTTCGTTGTAGTATTTGATGCAAAATGCCAAACATTTGATTTCCTTTTGTAAGCATTTGATGTGATCCTGATGGTTGTAGTATTTTGTAAGCATCAACATTTTGGATGCAAAACACTTGTTCTTATTGTTATGATGCTGGTGCATTTTGGACTGAAGATGTTGTTTCAAAAGTGATTGCAAAATGAGCTTTTTTAGTCAGAATTGAAGATGCTTTAACTGAAGATGTTGCACTGGGCGCGATGCATCAGACAGCCCGTCTGGGCGAGCAAAAAAAATATGCGCGAGCGGGGACTCGAACCCACGAGCGTGCACTCGTTTCACTGTGTTTATACCACTGGGCTAGGAAGAGACTACTGGCCTTCCACTCTATGTCATCTCTTTTCAAATCATCAAACCAGTCAAGTATCAAACACAGACCTCGCTGACAAGTGGGCCACTCAACCCACTCGCTGACAAGTGGGCCATTTTGCTACTCTACCCAGTCGACCCTTTTCCCCCTGAGCTACCAAAAAATATTCCAACAAAATATGCGCGAGCGGGGGCTCGAACCCATGACCTTCCGCTTATTCCACTGTTTTTCTACCACTGCGCTAGTTAGAGGTTATTGGTTTTCTACTCTATGCCAACCCTTTTCAATATATCAAATACAGAACTCACTGACAAGTGGACCCACTCCTCCTCTCCACTTGACCCGCTCCTCCTCTCCATTATCCACTCGACCCACTCCTCCTCTCCACCGCTGGCATCCCCTTCTCCTCCATCGACGGCGGCGACCTCCCTAGCGACCCACTCCTCCATCGATAGTGACGGTGACGGCCTCCTAAGGTATGAATCCGCTGACTCCTTCATGTTCCTCTTCCTATTGATTAGTTTAGGGTTACATGGCTCATGCTGATTAGGGTTCCATTGTAGCCGAAGTAGATCCACGAGATCAAGAGGAGGCCTACACCCTCTACGTCCACGACACTAACAAGGCCAACAAGCTCAAGCAGTCGCCGTCCCCCCAGGTCCGTTCCGTTCCCCCCATGTTCTTTGATTAAGTGTTCTGACTAATTACACACAACAAATCACATGCGAGCAGTAAATATTTAATGATAATCATTGTGATGCAAACTATTGTTTTTATTCTGCATTATGTTGCACACATCACTGCTGCGCTAGCTACCACGAGTTACTTGTTCCTTGTACTGCTCAGATCAGTTAACACCTACCCACTTGGTCAGTTGTTTGTTCTAATTTGCATTTCCCGTTTTGTATGTCCACATAATGCAAAAATAGCCTTGTTAATCTTATACATCTCCAATTTATGTGATCAAAAGTTGTTCAGTTTTGTACATGACTGTATTGGGTAGGTGTGTTTAAATTGAGAATCTAGGGTTCAGTTCTTAAGTGCTGGGTTCTAACAAAATGTAGCACATGGGAAGATATGGTCCATTTATAGTAGATATGGTTCATTGTTGATATGGTCCATTTATAGTAGATATTGTCCTGATGATGTGTTTGCCATTTATAGTAGACATGGGCACATGGGCAGATATGGTCCATTGTAGATAGAGTAGTAATATTCCAAATTGAGGCCCTGGCAAAGATAGAGTAGTAGTATTCCAAGTGTTCAGAAGTGCATTGCTTTTTTTCTCACTTTTGCTATCATAAATATCCACAAGTGCTTTGCTTTTTTCTCACTTTTGCCATCATAAACTTGGTTCTGTTCCAACTATGTCCAGTCCTGTTTATGGTAACTTGTTGTTTAATTACAATGCTTCTTTTTAGAGAAGTGAGATGGCTGGCTTGGAAGGTTTCGAGTTCTTCGAGATCGTAATTGAGAAATCTTGTAGTAGGCAGGTATATTTATCATCACTCACTTCTTTATCATCACTCTGCTGTCTAGTGCTTGAGTGGCATAATTAACCACTACTTGACCCTTGCTGCAGAGGCTGCATGACAAGTTTGCGAAGATGCTCGCCGGTCGTGAGCCCAACAAAGTGAAGCTGCGGGAGGCCGGCAGCGGGCGTCGCAGGCTGTGGGACGTGGTGGTGGTGTTCGACGACGAAGGCCACATGTACCTAGGGCCTGGCTGGGAGCATTTCGCCCGCGCCCATGAGCTGCAGCTCGGGCACTTCCTTGTCTTCCTCTACGACATCGACACCATGTTCACTGTGAAGATGTTCGACAACACAATGTGCCGCATGTACTACCAGCACGACGACGATGCCAGTAAGCTCTCTGCCTCTCTTCTTCCTATCCTTTTGGCTTCCTCTACCAGCACGACGACAACACCATGTTCACACTTTGTTGCATTTGGCCAGGCAATGGGAGCAGCAGCAGGGATGACGAGGAGTAGAGTGGGGAAGAAGAGGAGCAGAGCGGGGATGACAAGGAGCAGAGCGGGGAGGTGCAGCCTATTCTGGCTGACGACAACCTTGCTATGGTGGTGGCTGACGACGACCCTGCTATGGTGGTGGCTGACGACGACCTCGCGATTGTGGTGCCTGATGCTGACCCTACTATGGTGGTTGACGATGACCTCATGATTGTGGTACCTGACACAGAACTCGCGATGGTGGTGCCTAACGATGACCTCGCGATGGTAGTGGCGCCGGCGATTCCACATCTGGACGACAGGACCATGCCAATTGTGGTAGAGGAGTACATCCACGTCGGCATTGGCCACTCTGAGCGCATTAGGAGGATGAAGGAGAATAAGGAGAAGAACGAGTGAAGATGTTAAGAAATCAAGTGGGAATGTTAAGTGGCAATGCCAAGCTTAGCTTGAATTTTGTGCATACTTATGGATACTTAAGTATGAATATTCAGTTTTTTAATAATGAATATTCAGTTTGGTAATTGATGGGAATTGATATTTTGTGCATGCTAATGGATGAAAGATGAAATTATGGGTTTTTGTGCACGCTCATGTATGAAACAATATAAGTTTCATTTTGTGATTGTCAAAAACATGTTTTTTCATTAAGATTGTTCATTAAGAATCAACAACATTATGAAACAATATAAGTTTAATGCTCAAGTATGACAGTGTCATCTAAACAAGGTTTTTTGCTAAACGATCGGCAACAGATTTGCATGACTCAAACCTTTGCCACGGACGACTGCCGCGACGAAATCATCCGGTTTTTGAAAACACCATAAAAATTCAAAAAAAGAAATTCAAAAAATGGGAGACCTCCGCGTCACATCATTAAATGTGGCCTACCAACTAGCAAAAATACTAAACTTGGAATGCCGATGTTTTCTTGAAAAGGTGTTCTAAAAAACGACCTACCATGAACGAAGATTCATGGCTTTCAAGCCAAACTAGCAATGATATGGCTGCATCCGTTGAATAGTTTTTGATAATATGCCCAAATTTGGTGCATGCCTCCATCTTATGCTGGCAAACATTGTTGCCAAAGCGAGGTTCCAACTAGTTTCACAAAAAAACCGTTTTTCATTTTTTGAATGCTAAAGACATGCATTTTTCGTGAAGTGGCTACAAGGAGGGTCACCCCAAACAGTTTTTCCAAAAATCATTTTACCTTCACAGGTAGGCATTTCATCAAAGAATAGACAACAGATTTACATGACTCAAACCCTAGGCACGGACGGCCGCCACGAAGAAATCGGCCGGTTTTTGAAAACACCGTAAAAAATTCAAAAAAATAAAAAAAATGGGAGACCTCCGCGTCACATCATCAAATGTGGCCTACCACCTAGAAAAATACTAAACTTGGAATACTGACGTTTTCTTGATTTATTCGGTATGATTTTAACCATTATTTCTACTAAGTTTACAAAAAAGACCGTGGATTTTTTTGCCTCCAAACCTCTAAAATTTGGTGAAAATTTTCCCTCCCACCCCACCAAAGTTTCCATCCTAGCACCAAATTTTCCCTCCCACCACACCAAAATTTCCCACCACTTATCTCCCACTACCATGCGGGACCCACCACCACTCTCCCACTAAAAACACGGGATCCCCATTCCCCTCCCCATAATTTCCCTATTCCCCTCCCCTCTCCCCGACGAACCCTAGCTTCTCCATGCTGCCCCACTCCCTCCCCTGCTTCGGGCCGCCCCACTCCCTCCCCTGCCCCATGCCCGCCCCCCGCGCCGCTCCACCGCGTTGCGCTGCCCTACATCACCCGCATTAACTACATTGACGACGATGGCGGCTACATCGACTACATCGACAACGACGTCGGCTATATCGACTACATCGAGGATGACGGCGGCTACATCGACGACCACGACATCGACTACATCGATGATGACAGCGGCTACATCGACGACGGCGCGATCGATGACGACCACCGCTGCATCATCCCCCTAGGTACGTATCCCCTTGATCCATTTCCTCTCCTCTGGTGGATCCATCTCCTCTCTGGTGGTTCGGTCAAGCCCCCTCATGGGTTAGGATATTCTAGGGTTAGGATCTCCTGGTGGTCCGGGTGCTCATGCACTACTAGGGCAAACCCTAGCAGTAGCGCTGGTTTTGTGCTCACTAGTAGCGCGGGTAGGCGTGCTACTAATAAGGCGCTACAACTATTGCTTAGCAGTAACGCGTGCCCGCACGCGCTACTGCTAATACAAATAGCTGCAGCGTTTGTTCAGTACCACGCTACTGCTAAGGTAACTACTTGCAGCGTATTTTCTGTCCATCGCTACAAGTATTCTTTTTTTATTTTTTTATTTTTAGTGTACTTATGCGCCATCGTACAAATATTGGTACAATACCAGTTATGAGGTCTACATCATTATGTCCATAACAGTGTGTCAAATGAGGGTGGATTAGGTTCAAGTGGAGGCAATATGTGTTGCATGTCAAAAGTATACTACTAATCCAAACTTGATCTAGTTTGGACTAGTAGTACTTTCGATGTGCACCACATGTTGCCTCCACTTGAATCTAATCCGCCAGCACAAGCTATTTAATCATCATCATAGTCATTACCACCAACAGTATTTATTTAATCACCGCTAACACTAGCTAATAATAATCATCATAGTCATTACCACCAACACTAGCTATTTTATCATCATAGTAATAGTGTAGCACATCATCATCCTCAAACTCATTTCTAGCTAGCTAATCACTCCTGCTGCTCTCTCTTAGGTAAAATAACATAAAACATGTATAGCTCTCCTCCTTGATCAAGCTGGAGCATACAGATGAACCTGTCTCCTAATCATGTGTAGCGCATCTGTTTGCTGCCCCCTAGTACTTCTCTGCGCTCCCCCATCACATATTTGGTCCAGTCTTGCACTATTAAGCATCCGTCGCTAATCTTGAATGCACTAAAGTAATCTGTAGGATATCTTGGCTGTAAGCTGATAATACTCTTGGTACCTTTAGTCTCGATCCCATAAGGCACAACATTCATCGGGAGTCCCTGTTGAAGAACATCGTATGGTAACATACTTAGCAATGAAGTTTAGCTTCAAAAGTAATGTATGGAAAATATGCACTGAGGACAAATAGTAAAAATCTTACCATCCTTCCTAAATAGATGTGACCATAGTTCATTACGAACACTATTGGTCGCACATTTTCAGTACTAACATTTCTAAATGCAGGAAGAAAATTTGCCTTGACAGTATCAAGATCCTCAAGCAATGAAACATAATGACAGAGCTCCTCGCGGTTGAGTTCAGCCCCAGGACAGTATACGGTCCTTTCTACCAAGCGTTGGACATGTTTGCTTGCACTGAAATAAGCTGACAATACAAATTAGTTGTCAACTATTTTTGAATAAACAATATCAAAGACATAAATATGGTTGAGAAACTTACATAATGGTATAACTGGAGGCGTCTGCACATCGACCCAGATGTCGGTATTACCTTCAAAATCATCTTCCGGACGAATATCAAAGGTGATAACCATATCAGGCTCAAATGCATAAGTCTTGCATAGTGCTCACCATGTTTTGCATCCAAAATAGGTATAGTCACCTGAATTGTATAATTTTGCATGGAAAATATAACCATGCTTGGTCTTCAAGTAAACTTTCTTTTCCTCCGCACTATGACTGAAACCTATCTTATCCAATACAAAAACTCTTGCATGGCAGGGGATACGCTAGTAGAATAGTAAAAAAATAAGTTGAAGCAAATGAAGCAGATATCATGCTTAATTACGAAAAAAGACTTGTCGTTGTGACTTACTGTATCCACTTCGAAGTTCTCGTCCAGCTTGATGCTGAAGCGCCTATCATCATCTAGGAAGATTCTGTCACACAGGCCGCGCTCGTCTTCACAGTATTTGCAAATACTAAAATCATTTTCGTCATCAGACATTTCCTATGTTCATAGTTAAAACATTAATTGAAAATCGATCGAAGACAACTACCAGGATACTCAACACACAAATCCGGGGCACTCGATATTTCCTACATACTCTGGCACAAGTCATGCCAAAATTCACGGAAAAATCCGGCATGACCTTTGCTAAAATAGGACATATTGAGCGCCTGAAATTTGCCGGAACGGAAATGAATCAACACTCCGGCAAAACATAGGCCACTCGGAGGTGTAACCATCAAACATGACCGGCCACTTGGATATTGAGCAACACAAGATATACATTTCAAAATATCTTATAGGACTCAAATTAGCATGCATTCAATAAGCAAAAGTAAATCATCTCATCTGTCCGTACATCGTCGAATATTATCACTAATACATCATGAGTAGTGTCATACATATAACATCACTAATACAACTAAAACCCTAGCACACGACGGGTATCGGCGCGGGCGGTGGACACCCACTGAGAAGGAACCATCACGGGATCATAGCTCCAGTGAGATCCCCGGAGAACCTGCCAGGTATTGGAGCACGACCTGTGCTCCAACGCAAATAAGTAGCGACGGACGTGCGCGTCCTCCTCACTGACACGGTGACGCACCACCTCCGCGGAGTCCTCGACCCTCTGGATCTTCACTGGCCCACGCAACCGCCACCAAAGAAGGTTCGGGTCAACGACAGGCTGGCTCCTCACCAACCTGCGCCCCCAGGTAGGTAGCGCCTCCCAGTACAACCCCGGCGGAGCCCAGTCCCGGACATGGCCGATCTGGTCAAGCAGGTGTCGTCCTCCACCGACTCGATGACGAGGATGCGGGATAGGCATCGTCCATGTCGAGGCGGGAAAAATTGCTTTAACTAAGAAATAGCAACAAGTTCTTACTAACTAGTTCTATTAATTCAACTAGTTCTTAGTAAAAATAAACTTACTACAAATAAAAATATTCTAGTACCTAATTAGTACCTAGGAACTACTGCCCTAATTACCATCTAATTTGATGAATCTATAGGGGTGGAAAGTGGTAGCGGATATTTCAATTATCCAACTATAAAGTAAAATAACTGGTCAAATTTTACTCGTTTTATGATTCATCTTGGAAATTTGATTCGTTTTCACCCTTACATGAACCCTAACTCATTTGATCCGCATCCGCATCCGATTTGTTTCCACTCTTACATGAACCCTAACTAATTTGATGCAACTAAAATATAAAGAAACCCTAGGCAGAGGTAGGGGAGAGGGAGGAGTGGGCGTGCTCACCTCGGGTGCCTGCGACGAGGGAGGGGAAAGGCGGCGTCGAGGTCAGGGTCGGGGCTCGGGCGCGCGGCGGATGGCGGCCGGCGTCGAGGTCGGGGTCGGGGGAGGCGTCCGGGGCGGCGTTGAGGTCGGGGGCGGGGGCGGCGTTGAATCCGGGGTCGGGGCGGTGTAGAGGGTGCGGAGAGCGCGCGGCAGCCGACGGGCGACGGCGGCGGCGAGAGTGGAAAGAGTTGGATTTGGGGGAAGTGGCTGCGTGGGGAAGGAAGAACCCCGTGGTCAAGTCAGAAGTAGCAGTAGCGCGTTCCAGGAAAAGCGCTGCTGCTATCTTAGCTACAGCGCGTTCTGTGATACACGCTACTGCTACTCCTTTCTCTTTTTCTCCCTTTTTCATTTAGTTTTCTTCACATTTTATTTTTTTCCTTTCACCTTATTCTATTTCTTTCATTTTCAATTACCTTTCTATTTTCTTTCCATTTAATTTTATAACCTTTAGCAGTAGCGAGTTTATATTAAAATGCGTTGCTACAAATAAAGTAGCGGTAACGCGGTTCGTCATAGGTCGCTACTGCTATGTGTAGCCTATCGGCTAAGCCGTGGGAATATTAGTAGTAACGTGTTTACAAGCAGACGCGCTACTGCTAGATCTTTATCTGCAGCGCGGTTTCCTCAGGCGCGCTACTGCTACTTAGCACCAGCGTGTTTTTTTGACCCATGCTACTGCTAAAGTTCGGTGTATAAGGTTTTCCCTAGTAGTGATGGGTTAGGATATTCTAGGGTTAGGGTCCTTGTTCTTGGGGTTAGGGTTAGGGTTCATGTTTTCCCACCTGGTGCTTCGTTCGACCCCATCTTAGTAGTCCGTTTAGGGTTCGTTCGTTCGTTCTTGGGGTTGGTAAGCCTCTGCTACTGCTGCTGTATATGTGATCATGCTTATAATGGATACAAGTCTTCTTCTTCTTGATTAGTTCCTGTGTAGAGTATGTATATGCTGGAATAGAACTCTCGCTTTTTTTGGGGTAAATGGCATGAATTTTGGTTATCTGGAGGTTATATTTTGGGCTTCTCTGAATATTGTTGTGCACCTGATAGTGTTGTCACAGTACCAATCAGATACTGCAGACCATTGTGCTATACTAATACTAGTACGAGATATTGTCCGATTTACCACATGATGTGTTAAGGCTCTACATGTGATCATGTGGGGACTGGGGAAGGAAAGAGAGTGCGGGGTGGGCTCTATATGTGCTCTGCTTAGATGTAGTATATTTTCTCTGTTGTATATGTGCTCTGCTGCTGATGTATATCTATGTCCTCTGCTGCTCTATGTATTGTTGTGCCATGGCGACTTGGGGCGACTAATCAAGCCAAGTCGCTAACTCAAGCCAGCAAGCCACTAGCCACAGCCTTGGCGACTTGGCTTGACTCGGCAACTCAAAAACCTTGCTTCAATTTCCTTCCTTGCTTGCTTGTTTCTGTGAGTAGCACTATGCTTATTTCTATTAGTAGCACTTTCCATGCTTGCTTGCTTGTACTAGTAGCTCTTATGCACTTTGCTTGGTTGCAACTAGGGTTTGTATCAACATGTACTTGATTGCTTATAGCACTTTGCTATCAGTAGCACTACTGGGGTTTGTAGCAGTGTTCTTCTTTTATGATACGCGCATGAAGCTTGTGTTCTTCTTTCCAGTGAACAAGAGAATGCTTAGTACTTATTCTGGTATTGGAATTCCTGGTGTGTTAAGGCAGTATGACTAGTTTTAATATATACTAGATTGGTACTAGATAATTTTGGGTGCTGTAATATACAAGGTTGATTCTAATTGTCAAAATGTCTTAACTTGTGTCATCTAGTCTATAGCCATTTTTGGTGTGTAGAGGCAGCATAATCGATAGTTGAGTATAGTTTTTTCATCTTTTTTTGTACTGCTGCAAGTATAGTTGTTTCATGCTTTACCAGTGGCAACCTCTAGTTGTTTTGAAGGTCCTCGTGATATACTCTTCTAGCTTTCTTTCAGACTGTCTAAGCATGTGTACATGACACCAATTCGCTAGTTCATATTGCTTGCTTGCTAGCATACATGTTGCCTGCTAGCATACAAGCTCAATTAGGGTTTCCATCAGCAGTACTTGCTTATCAGTAGCTCTTGGAGAAGAAGCTACTTGCTTGCTTATTAATTAGGGTTTGTATCAATAGTACTTGCTTGCTTCTCTTCAATTTCCTTCATTGCTTGCTTGTTTCTATTAGTAGCACTTTGCTTGCTTGCTTGCTTGTCTTAATAGCACTTATGCACTTTGCTTACTTGCTACTAGTGTACATGCATGCTTGTTTAGTGCACTTACATGTTTGCTTAATTAATAAGACTACATCACTGTATTGTTGATCCATCAAGTTTGCTTTACATCTATTACATGTATCTGCACAATGGACCAAATGCTTTCATTTATTGATACAAGTGCATCATTCTACTTTATCCCTGTTGTATCTGATTGCTGTTTATTCTATTTTGCAAGAACCACCACAAGATCATCCATGGCAAGGATGACAAGGTCAAACATGAGGCCAACCGTTGGTATGCAACTTGCCCCTTGGGGTTATACTGTAAGTTTTATAAAATATGTGTCTTAATATGCTAAGTAAAATGTATTGCTGCAATCTGAATAAGCTGCCTTAGTTGTGCCTGTGTGCTGTTAGTCTTCCTTACCTGAATAACTAGGATTAAATGATAATAAAATGTCATAAGTAATGTTTGGATGTTTGTCCATGCATTCCAAACATTCACCTAATAGTTACGTTTCCTTTATCATGCAAAGAAGAGCCTCTCACCGAGTACGAGAAGGTTAGGGCTAGAAATATCATGAGGAACAATCGGATGTTCTAGTCCCTTGGCATTAGTGCAATAGTGTTGATGATTAGGGAAAAAATGATGTACAAGAAGGTAGAAGTGATAAGGTTCAAGAAGGTAGTGGATTTATCAATGATGACCCAGAGTACAATCCTAAGGAGGATGAAGTTATTGATAGAGAGGAAGTGGATGATGTCGTAGTGAAGAAGACTATTAAGGTGCAAACTCTGTCTTGCTTGGAGGGTTCGGGTTCTTTTATGCTATGTGTTTCCTTGTGCTCACATATTTCTCTTGTGATCTAATGCTTTTTTCCGCGCTGTTTATACAAGGCACTGAAGGAATCTAGGACAAAGAGGCCTGGTGTTAAGAAGACAGTCAACAAGAAAAAGAAGAGCTCAAAAACATCTGCTACAATGCCTCTAGGAAGGGTGATGGCCCTAGCTCCAGGACAAAAAAAGAGGATCCTGGAACCTCATGAACCTGCCCCTGATATAGTCACAAGGCAGAAAGCAAAGATGGTGTCTGCGACAGACCATCAGCAAAGTCTGGTGCGCATGGACTCTGAGACCTCGGTGCAAATGCGTGATGAGTTGCTGCCCATGGATGAAAAAACCACTCTCCACATGGATGGAAGTGGCACTATCTGCCAGATGAAGGAGGAACTATCTGCATAGATGAAGCAGGCACTGTCCACACAGACCTCAGCCCGGTTGCACCTTCTATTGACAAGAATGTTGGTATCAATGAAGAAGAACAACAGCTTGTGCTTCAACCAGGCAAGTTGACCTTTGCAATGCTCTCTTTTACTAGTGCATTTTCCAAATGGAATGACCATGTATGCTTTTGTCGATTCCTGCATCTATCTATTTCTATTCTAATTTATGAGTTCAATTTCATTTTTAGATGCAATGACTAGCAATACTGGACTTAGAAAGGCCAAAGGGCTAGAGAGAATCACCAAGTCGCTTGGTAGCAAGGTGCCTATCCAAATTGCCGAAGGGATGAAGCGTCCAGAGAAGCCTCTGCAGGTTCTTCCTCACTTCAAGCTATACAAAAAAATGCTAGTCTATTGGAGAACTACATTGGCAAAGTTGGTGTAAGCTACTTGTTTTGTAGTTAATGTGTTATCTAATTTCTGTTACACCTATGCATGATCACTAATATTGTTCCTACCTTGTTTCCTGTCTTGGTAGGAAAATTTTGAGATGAACACGGACTCGGAGACCATCAAGACCGCGTGCAAAGATATTCTGCAGAAAAATTCAAAGAACAGATGCCATCAGATCAAGAAGAAGTATTTTGATACCATAGCCGCAAACAAAGTTAGCATCAAGTCTTCGGTGCCAGATCTGATGGACGGTGAATGGAAAGATCTGGTGGAGATGTGGTCTACCCCAAGACACAAGGTTTGTCTCTGCTTTGTTTGCTGCTTTATGTTCTGCACATGATATGCTAGTGCTAGATCATGCTGATAGTATGCTTTTTTGTAGGAAACCTGTGTGTCAAACAAGATGAATCGAGAAAATGTCGTGTACAATCAGAGAACTGGTTCCAGGCACTACACAACACACATTTTTGCCACTGTGAGAACATTTCTCTAGAGACCTTACTGTTTGATCCTCGTTAAATAACATTTATGATTCTTGCTGAATAACATTTTGATTTTTGTTGAAAAATATTTCAGAAAGAAGAGCGTAAGGGTGAGGAGTTGTTTGCGATTGACTTGTTTAAGGCCGCCCACAACAGAAAGAAGCACGGGTTTTTGGAGCCAGTCAAGACTGCTATAGTAAGTCACTCCATGCTTTGTCCAGCCAGTTCAAACTTTTGTCTAGAAACCTCAGCCCTGTTTGATTCACAGCCGGCTCTGATGTTGTTTGAGGCTTTGATGATTTGATGATGTTTGATTTGGAGCTAGTCAATAACACACGCTATGTTCCATGCTTCGATGATTTGATGATGTGATGTTGTTTGATAGTTCAACAAAGATATCAGAACTTGTTGTAGCTATTTGTTGCATTTTTTATGATATGATGAAATTTGATCTGAATGTTAGTTTGATGATCGGCTCACTCGGGAAGCCATCTTATATAGAACCACCATTCTAGGCTTAATGAATGTCGGTGGGAAACGACACCTATGGGATCACTAGAATCCCTACTACGGTTGCGGGGCACGGGATCGTGAGAAGAGAAGGACTAGTAGACAACACAAAGGGGATTTACCCAGGTTCAGGCCACAAAGATGCGTAAAACCCTATGATCCTGCTTTGGTGGATGTATTTAGTGTTCTTGAGCTCTTGAACTAGCTCTGGGTGCTGCCAGGTTTGAAAGAGCCGAATCCTTCTCCAGTGCGCCATGGGCCTCCTTTTATAGGCGAAAGGGGCTGCCACGGTGGCACACATGAGGTGGAAAGTGCTACAGCGTTGTGAGCTTATCGCTGGTATTACAGGATAAAGTGCATTTAATGCGAGGCTTAGGTGTCCCTTCACTTTATCGGGGACGGGAGCGAGGCCCGGCCCATCAGTCGCCGCTCCTCATTGCTTCGACATGTGCCATGTAGGTGGGAAAGTAGCTGAGGTGGTGCGGTGGTGGAGCCTCCACGAAGGGCTGCATGTTGCCACGTAGGTGTCTGCCCAGCTGGTTGGGTCGGCAGCTGCATGCGAACGGCGGCGTAGGCTTGGCTGATGTGGGCCTCATAGTGGCCCTGCTAGCACAGTTGGCGAGGGCCTTGCCGGGTGGCCCGGCAAGGGTCTCGCCACAGCATGCCGTCGTCCCTGGCAAGGACCTTGCCGGGGATCTCGTGGGCTTCCTCGATAAGAACCCTGCCGAGGATTGTTGCCTTCCTATCCTCATTTGATCTTGACTATTCTTTGTCTTCACAAATATCGGCATGCTACCACGGAGGTGCCTCCCGAGCCCTGTCCCAATCCGTTTGTCTAGCGTTGGTGGGCTCAAAGGTGGCTCGCTCAGCTCGTGTGGGCGAGCTGCCCCAGCAAGGGTCCTTGCTGGGAAAACATGCTTCACCCATCTGATCTTTGTGGCCTTGGTCCTTGTCGTTGCTTTGTTTGTCTTGTGCCTTTGGCTTCTCTTTGGCTTCCCTTTCCTCCCCTGTTATGCATGGTCATGGTGGGTGGCTCTGAATGCCCGTGCATAAGTAAAGGGGTCAAAAGCAGAGCCCCTACTTTTGTACACCGACAACGAAGCGATCATATTGTTCCTATTGCATGTCTCCAGGTCACTAGTCATCATCTTCTTGTATAGATTTTGTGTGGTGGTTTGGTTACTTCAAATAATCCATTTGTGTGCTAGTTTGGTTTCTCTTGCTTGGTTTGGTTTGCAAAATATGAAATTGATCTCCCACTAATGCTTATCATTTTCCTCCATATGCTAGCTTGAGATGGAAAAAATGAAGGACGCGCCGGTACCAGAAGGTGAAGAGCCAAAGTCTACTGTTGAAATTGTCGGAGAAGTGCCCAAGACCGAAGTCAAGCAAAGCACATTCCTCAGGAATGCTGGGCTCCAGTTGAAAGGATCGAGAAGATGTGTCTAGAGGGGGGGGGGGTGAATAGACTGTAAGCAAGAAAAGTTGCAGTTTTTAATCTCTTTAAGTTGAAGTGGAGTTTTGGCACAAGTTTTAACATTCACAATACATATCAAGCAAGCATGACAAGAGTATATGAGCAGCGAAAAGTAAAGCATGCAAATTGCAAGAATGTAAAGGGATGGGATTGGAGTGTGCAAACGCAATTTGGAGACACGGATATTTTTATCCATGGTTCTGATAGGTGGTGCTCTCATGCATCCACGTTGATGGAGACTTCAACCCACGAAGGGTAATGGTTGCACGAGTCCACGGAGGGATCCACCCACGAAGGGTCCACGAAGAAGCAACCTTGTCTATCCCACCATGGCTGTCGCCCATGAAGGACTTGCCTCACTAAGGTAGATCTTCACGAAGTAGGCGATCTCCTTGCCCTTACAAACACCTTGGTTTAACTCCACAATCTTGCCGGAGGCTCCCAAGTGACACCTAGCCAATCTAGGAGACACCACTCTCCAAGAAGTAACAAATGGTGTGTTGATGATGAACTCCTTGCTCTTGTGCTTCAAACGATAGTCTCCCCAACACTCAACTCTCTCTCACAGGATTTGGATTTGGTGGAAAGAAGATTTGAGTGGAAAGCAACTTGGGGAAGGCTAGAGATCAAGATTTATGTGGTAGGAATGGAATATCTTGACCTCGACACAAGTGTAGGTGGTTCTCTCTCAGAAAATGTATGTTGGAAGTGTAGGCATGTTCTGATGGCTCTCTCCACGAATGAAGAGTGGGTGGAGGGGTATATATAGCCTCCACACAAAATCTAACCGTTACACACAATTTACCAAACTCAGTGGGACCGAATCGTGAAACTCGGTCAGACCGATTTAGTTCATAATGTGACCATTAGTCATTTCGGTGGGACTGACATGTCAACTCGGTGGGACCGATATCGTTAGGGTTAAGGCATAACATAATCTCGTTGAGACCGATTACACAAACTCGGTGAGACTGATTTTGGTAATAGACAAACAGAGAGTTGGTCAGGCAAACTCAGTGGGACCGATTCACTCATCTCGGTTGGCCTGAAACGTTACGAAAGGGAAACAGAGAGTTTCCATTGCAATCTTGGTGGGACCTATCGCTCGTCTCAGTTTGACCGAAACGTTACGAATGGAAACAGAGAGATTACAATCCCATCTCGGTGAGACCGAGATCCCTATCGGTGAGTCCGAAAAGACTAGGGTTTCCGGCAGTGGCTATGTCAAGAGAACTCGGTGGCGCCTGATAGAAAGTTTCGGTGGGGCCGAGTTTGACTTTTGGTTTGGACATATGTGGATGTGAGAAAGTGGTTGAGGGCTTTGGAGCATATCAATAAACACTTTGAGCAAGCAAGCCATTAAGCAACACCTCATCCCCTCTTAATAGTATTGGCTTTCCTATGGACTCAATGTGATCTTGGATCACTAAAAGTAAAATGTAGAGTCTTATGCTTTGAGCTTGAGCCAATCCTTTTGTCCTTAGCATCTTGAAGGGGTTCCACATTCTCTAGTCCATGCCACTCCATTACTAAACTTATCTGAAACATACTAGGTAAAAGTATTAGTCCAACAAGAGATAGGTTGACATTAATTACCAAAATCACCCAGGGAGCACTTGTGCTTTCACCAGTCATCTAGGAACAACTCCGGCAAAGCAACTGCTGAAGTGGCTGCTCATGTTCGTGACCTTGAGCAGAAGCTGGAGAGGTCCGACCTTTAAGCTGAAGTGATGCAAGAAGAATTGGCGGCAATCAAGATGAAGGCAGAAGAATCTGATGCTGCATGCGACAAGGAACTTGAGCTGCTGCCCAAGAAGTCTCAAGAGCAGGAAGAGAAGTTAGCCCACTTGATGGCTCTCTTTGGAGCTAAGGTAGTTTGATGGCTGTGCAGTTTGTCTTTGAACCTCTAATGCAGTTTGTCGTAGTTTAGATTTCCTTGATGGCTGTGAACCTGTGAACCTAGGAGCATTTTGTTGCATTTTGTTGTTTGACGAACCTGGGAGCTGTGAAGTTATGTGATCCTGGGAGCTGTGAAGTTATGTGAACCTGTGAAGTTATGTGCATCACTTGTGCACGTGGGCCTTGCTGTTTGAACCTGGTCTTGTGGATCACTTGTGCACCTGGGCCTTGCTGTATGCAAAATAAGAACCTGGGCTCTAAAAAGGCGAGGCCCAAACAAGAATTATACTAAAAAGTCTTGGGCCTAAAAAATAAATGACTGTAAGAAAAAAAATTGTAAAAGGCTGCATAACAGAAAATAAAAAGGCGAAGGCCAAAATTCGAACTAGACTAAAAAGGTTGTGGCCCAAAACAATAGTGGACTAAAAAAATTCATCAGAAAAAGGCTCCATTCCCAGAAAATAAAAGGCCAAATTATTGAGCCAGGCCCATGCAGATAAGCAAAATAAAGAGAAAAACAACATTCAATGGGCTGAATTATTGGGCTTGGCCCATGTAGACGGCTGAAATGGACCGGGCTGATTCTATTTTACCACCTTTTAATTTGGTCGTAATTCTGCCACGTCAGCTTGCCATGGTGGATCTGACGTGGTGTGATCGGATTGCTAATGACCAAAATAATTGGTCGTTAAGTATATGACCTTTTTTGGTCATAAACGTCTACGACCATTCCAGAAGAAAGATCACTAATATCAGTTTACGACGGCCAGCTTTTGACCTTCTACTTTTGGCCACAAAAAGGTCACAAATGGAAAACAATGACCATTCAGTGACCAATAGTGGTGGTCACAAGTTGACGTATTTCTTGTATTGTTATGATCTTGGTCGGGCCATTGCCGATGCAAAGAGAAACTACACAAGCGAAAAGGAGAAGCTGAAGTTGCAGTGCATGCTAGATGATCACACGAAATTGTTGTACCCAAATTGCGAAGATGACAAGAAAAGACTGGGCACCACATTGGAATTGCTGCAATGGAAGGTAGAGAATGGTGTATCTGACAAGGGATTTGAAAAGTTGCAAATAATGTTAAAGAAGATGCTTCCAAAGAACAACGAATTGCCCGACAATACGTATGGAGCAAAGAAGGTTGTCTGCCCTCTAGGATTAGAAATGCAGAAGATACATGGAGCAATACGTATGGAGCAAAGTAGCATGGAGCAATCAAAAATTATAGATACGTTGGAGACGTATCACACTTGTTGTCTAAGTCACCATATTCGACTATATTGACTTTCAAAGGGTACGAGATAAATGGGAATACATTTTACACGATTGCCCAAGATAAAAAGAGCACCAACCAAAACAGTGATGTCTGCTTTGATGCAACAAATAACAATAGGAAAAAGGACACATATTATAGTTACATAGAGAAGATATGGGAACTTGACTATGGACCTTCTTTTAAGGTCCCCTTTTTTCGGTGCAAATGGGTCAATCTGACAGGAGGCGGGGTAAAGGTAGACCCGTAGTACGGAAGTACAATAGTGGATCTCAACTATTTTTCCTAGCCAATGATGTGGCTCGAGATTTCTATGTGAAGGACATCTCTACCAAACCGAGAAAAAGAAAAGATAAGGAAGCGAATAGATCATACGATGAGCCAAAGTGCCACATAGTTCTTTCAGCGAAAAGAAACATCGTGGGAGTGGAGGACAAGTCAGACATGTGAGAAGATTATAATAAGTTTGATGAAACTCCTCCCTTCACAATGAAGAATGTCCCAAGCATCCTGTTAAATAATCAAGATTTTCCATGGTTATGGCGCAATCGTAAGCAAGGGACATACATGAAGAAATTTTTTATACCCCAAGATCCCACTCTAGGATGTGAACGGCTTCACCGTCGTCAGTTTCTCTCTAGTGAGTTTCCGGACTAATAGCCTGAAAGTCCCACTTTAGACAAATCGGAAGAAATCTTTCTACAAGTTAGGGTATATATATATATATATAGACACACACACACACTAGCAAATATGCCCGTGCGTTGCAATGGGAGAAATAATATCCCGGCATGACAACACCCTTCTAGTAAAAGAATACATCATGCAAGGCTCGAGGATAGGCTATAGAAATATGGTAGGCAGAAAGGAAAATTTTGGACATATGTGAGAATGAGATAAGTACTTTTAAAAGTCCATTCAGAAAATAATAAATTTGATGGTCTAATTTCCTAAGAACGTTCACGTTGTTGTCATTTTTATTTTAAAGTTGCTTCTAAGCTACATGTTTTAACTCCTAAACAAATTGACACGAAAAATTGAAGTTGGAATGACATACCAATGACCGCGGCAAGGTGATGTTGAAATTGCCAACATCCATTTAACGTCCACGGGTGGCACAGATCATGTGACACAACCAGCAACAACAATAGGAAATGAAACAATGTCTAGGAGATTGGCGACATCTAGGTGAAAATATGGGTCCTAAAAAACATCACCGAGAGCGACGTAGCATTCTAGTAGTGGATGTAGATTAAATAGCAAAATTTGTCCTTCAAGATGCACTCTTTGAAATTTTCTTCATTTGAATAGATTTTCCTTGTGGATGCCATCCTGGTGGCGTGTGGATTCCACCAAGGAAGTTCTGATGCATTGCTCATGATAATGGCGGTTAGATGCTCCGAGATGACAACGGTGGCATCAGGTTGTTGTGGCGGCTGAGGGCAATGGCTATATGCATGAGAAATAAGTATAGGAGGAGTAAGGGGAAAGGCGTGGTTACTATTGTATTTTATTTTAGGAGAAGGTTAGGGTGGTCTATCCGTGTTCATGTATTACATGACAAAAGATTGTAGCTCCATACTGTGTATTGTAATGAAACTTTGCAACGTACCAGCGAGCGTCCAAGCAAAGGATCAATTGATCACACATGGAGGCCCTAGTGCAACTGTGCAAATGATCGATTGATCACAGATGGAGGCCCTAGTGCAATGGTGCAAGCGATCGATTGATCACACGCGGAGGCCCTAGTGCAACAGTGCACTCAGACAATCGTTGAGCCATTTGGCCGAGGCTTCGCCAATAGTCACATCCGTTCGTATTCGGCGCGTAGGTCACTGTCTAGCAACCTAGCTAGCACCTGTCCACAGTATAAGCCGACACAATCTAGTTTTTTCCCACCCCATTTTGTAAGGTTCTAGAATGCTTCCATGAACAGGTTTCTTCTTATTTTTCTTTGTTATTTCTCCTGATTTATCATTCTTTTTATATTTCTTGTTTTTTCCTTCCCCCCTTTTTTTATTTTCACATTTTACTCCATTTTTGTATTTTTCATTTTCTTTTTTCAAGTTTATTTTGTTATTTCTCCTGATTTTTCATCTTTTTATATTTCCTGTTTTTTCCTTTCCCCTTTTTTTATTTTCACATTTTACTCCATTTTCGTATTTTTCATTTTCTTTTTTCAACTTTATTTCTTATTTTAAAATTTTACGAACATCATTTTCCGATTCAAGAACTCTTTTCAGATCGTGAACATTTTTAAAAATCATGAATTTTTTTAATTCATGCATATTTTTATGAAACCATGAACATTTTAAATTCACGAACAGTTTTTCAATTATTCTGAATTGTTTTTGAAACTTCTGAATATTGTTATGAACCTCCGAACATTTTTTGAGTCAATGAAGATTTTTCAAATGGATGCAACTTTCATAAAACTTGTGAAAATTTTATTTAAATCGGCAAATATTCTTCGAATTGGTTAACCATTTTTGAAATGATTAACATTTTTTAAAAATTCATTAATTTTTTATGTTTGATGATTTTTTGAAATGAACGAACCTTTTTTAATTCACCATAATTTTATTTTTTTGACCTTTTTTAAAAATTCATGAACATGCTTCGAATTCGCAAAAATATATGCTCAATTCACATACATTTTTACAATATCAGGAAAATTATTTTTAATGCATGGACATTTTTTATACAATAATTTCCAAAATTCACATTTTTTTGAAAATTTGAATTTTTTCTAAATTATTTTAAAGATGAAAAAGAAAAACAGAAAAAATGTCGAGAAAGAAAAAAAAATGGGGGCGTCCCTCCCTGCTTATGGGCTGGCCCAATAGGGCGCGCGGGTGTGACGGACTCTATAAATTTTGTTCATTCCTTTGGACAAGAATTATGTTGTAGTTCAGTCGGCTGTTCCGTTGAAGCTCTGACCACTAGGCCAGTGTTCGATTCCTGGCCGCTACTTAATTTTTTTTGTCAAGCGAACGTACTAAAACTGATAAAGGACGTACGAAAAAGACTAATTGAACCAAGAAAGGTGGAGGAACAATCCGTACTTTAATATTAGGTATATATATATATATATTTTTTGGGTGTTCCTAGGTGGACTCTGAATGGTGGGAATCCTACCAAAATGCTAGGCATTTTGGGATTTGAAACATGGTTTTTGAATAATTATTTATTTAGTTATGAATTTTCAATTATTCCTATCATTTTAGTACTTTAACTAACACATATACCCGTGCATTGCAACGGGAGAAAAATTATTATGCATTTAAAGTTAGTGAGAATTATATGTGCAAGCAAAATCCTGTGCGCAGGTGAAAGAGGAACATTTAGCTTCTTGGTTTCACCTGGTGTGAATTAATAGATCCGCTATTTTTCCATTCAATGATTGAGGGCATTTAAGAGTTTTGTTACGTCATCGTACGCCAGAGAAGCCACATGAATTATTCAAGCAACTTTTTCTTTCAATCAAGGAGATTTTAAGGTATGAAGTTTCTAAATATTGTAGGAAACATGAGCATTATTTAGATCCTGAAGTGCTTTTTGAAAATTATGTATACTTTCAGAAAAACGTGAATAAAAGTTGAAATAGGAACATCTTTTAAAATTCACAAACATTTTTTGAAAACACCAACTTTTTTATGAAAACATGAACATTATTTGAATTTGTGAACATTTGTTTTGAACGGGAACATGCATAGAAAATTCATAACATTTTTAGAAAATGTTTATCGTTTAAGATTATTTTGAATCCTGAAAATTTCATTAATACAAGAATATTTTTAGAATTTGGAGCATTTTTAAATTTCAATTTTATTTTTAGAAATCTCAAACAATTTTGAAAAAAATAAAAGTTTTCGAAAAAATGGGAAACTTTTTTCAAGTTCCGAATACTTTTCAAAATAGTAACAAAATTTTGGAATTCTGAACATTTTCTATAATTTGATTTTTTATAAATTCTGAAAGTTTTTTGAGAATTATGAATTTATGAAGTAAATCCTATAAAAAATAAACTTGGAAGTGAGAAAAGAGATATGTAAAGGAGAATAAAAATAGAAATAAAACACAAAAACAAAGAAAAATGGGCCATCCCATTATTGGTTGTCCTGTGCGAAGCTGGACTATTTTTCGCCCTGTGCGGACAATAGAATTTTCACAGCTGCATGGGCAGAAAAGTAAATGGTCTGACTTTGCTGGGCCACAATGCCCGGCCCACGTACAAAATTCTGGAAAAGGCTTTTTTGTTCTTGTAGCAGACGAACGCATAAGAATTTAGTACCACCTCGGATAGAAATTTTTTCTTTTCAACGGTGAACGGATGAAAAATTTGACGAAACATACCTTGCTTTATTCGTAGGTATAGATTATACAGAGGAGTTAATCAATGCAATTATGTCCAAACAAAATATGAATGTGTAGGTTATGTAAGACAAAAATTTGACCTCTTATTTGCTCCATTTGGCTTAAAAGAACTGAACATATTAATTTTTAAAGTTTAAAATAATGTCTTCAATTACTGTATTTAATTAATAAGTGCAAAATTAATTGTGCAACTTCCTATCAAAATGATACTAGTTGATTGAAATCTTCAAGATGAATCCACAAAAGTTTGAATCAACTCATTTGGTTTAGTTTTCCAATATTTATGCATTTTACAAGAATTAATTTGAATTTGTAAAATTGAATCTTTCAAATAATTTCTTCAAAATGAAAATTAATTGAAAGGCACCTTTAGTCCCGGTTGCAACCACCAGCCGGAACTAAAGGTTTCACCTCCTGCGTGGTATTTTGGCCGCCGAAAAGGTTGGCCTTTAGTCCCGGTTTGTGGCTGGAGCCAGGACTAAAGGTTGGCCTTTAGTCTAGTCCCGGTTCGTGGCTGGAGCCGGGACTAAAGGTCGAGGGTATATAGTGTCCCGGTGCCAGCCACCGTCCGGGAGAAGGAACAAATCCAGGCTGCCAGGCCGCTGGTCTTCAACCTCCGACGGCCAAAAATCGCCAACGCCGTCCCACTCACTCCGGACACACCCCAAGCTCGCCATCTGCCTCGTCCGACCCGTCGTGAGCTCCTGCATGTTTCCCCCCTAACGTTGTGCTTTATTTCTCGCTGTAGCCGTCGCCACCTTGCTGACTATAGCACGCCGCTCGAGCTCGCCACCGACGCAGCTCCGGTGACCTTCGGGTACCGTGCGCGTGCCCGTTGGGCTTGTGTGCGTGCGTAGGTTCGTTTGGTGCTAGCCGTTGCCCCTGCCGTGCACCGCAACGCAGAAACCGCCGATTCCCAAGCTCCGGCCACCTCTAACCTCGATGCCGCCGTGGATTCTGGCCACCCTAGGCTCGGCTAACCACACCACTTGACGTGCGAGTTCACCAGCTAACTGTAGGTGGTCTTCCCAATCCATTTGGACGCCCGAGCACGAAACCCGCAACCCTCCACCGTATCTGGCCTTATCGGCGTCCAACTGTGGGTGGGTTTAGGTCATTTTGACAAGATTTTACTCCCCCTAGGGTCAATGACAAGTGGGCCCTGGCCCTGGCTAATTTTTCTGTTATTGAATCCGTCACTGGCCAGAATGAAAAATATATATGAAAAATATAAGAAAAATTAACCATTGCTCAGAATGAAGTAATTTATATATGAAAAATATCAGAAAAATTCAAGGAATCCATCTGTAAAATTTTCATGCACGAAAAACCAACTTATACTTGCTATATAAGTGAAAACATCTAAATGGCATTTAAAATGCTTAAATTAGAGTTTGCAATTGAACTCTTGGTTCAAATGGACTTCATTGCACTTGTTGCTAGTTGCGTAGGCATAATCCAACACATTCTTAACCTGTCATGTTCATGCATCATATTGTTGCATTTGTTGTGTATATTGATTGCCGAAACTGTCCTTCTCGATAGGTCCTGCTCCTGCGAGTGGCACCGAGCCCCTGTGTGAGGAGCAGTACTACCCTATTGATCCCCTCGGCAAGCAATCCCCTTGGTCATTCCGATGCAACCCCACTCTCTTGATCCTGCTTCTTTTACTTCATTAGGACAACAACGATTCAACTGTTACTTTATGTTGCGGCAGTTCAACCCATTCCTCTGCATGACCTTTCATTGTCATAGTAAACCAAGTTATGCTTGTTGTATAAGTGAAAACATCTAAATGGCATTTAAAACTGATGTGTATTGATTGCATCTTCGGTATTGTTCTTCTCGATACTATGATTTAATTTTTGCTTATTGAATGCATTCTAATTTAAATACTAAATTGTTTTATCTTTCTTCTTGATTAGTTAAGCTATGGATGATAGCGGAAGAGACCACGAAGAGGATATCTTCGACATCATACACTCCTCCCAAAACCAAGGGATTGAACCAGATGACGGCTAACAATTTCTGAATGACTCCGATGAGGGACTTGAGCAAGAACTAAGAGCCGAAGGGCAAACAAACAATGATGGTGAAGAAAATTTTAGACTATTAACAAAGTCTGGTGAGGTATATATATATAAGGCGTATGGTGATCATTAGATGTATTATTTGGTTTTTATACACATATATATATATATATATATATGTATATATATATATACATATATATATATGTATATATATATTAATGAATCTTCTTTTAGCCTTTCGGATCGAGCCAATCTTCTAGAAGGGTACGAGGCCGAGCCTAAAAGTTGGGCGATTACATAAAGTTCAACATCGATAAAGTCGCAGAAGATGGCGAACTGATTGCTCCTGAAAAGAATGCCAGTGAATTTATAAATCAATGCTGAGTTATTATTAGGGACAACATCCCGATCACCATTCGAGAATGGAGTAAGAAAAAGGAAGATCGACGAGTTAGTTATGTCAACGGAAGATCAAAAAATTTGCTTTGGGATACACTCATGTCACATTTCAACCTACCAGAGGGTCTCACAGATGGACAATGTTTGAAAGTCAAGCAGTTTGCTCTTAAGAAGATGGCCACACAATTCTAGAGATGGAAGAAAATATTATACAATGACTACATCAAGGCAAAAAATAAGACTCCAGGATTCACTAGAGCACTAGAGAATATAAAAGATTACTGGGACGCATTTGTGAAGTATAATAAATTGGATGGAGCTCTCGAAAGGTTGAGAAAAATAAGATAAATGCTACAAAAAAGGAGTATCACCATGTTCTGGGGAAAGGTGGGTACAAGAGAGCCGTGCCTAAGTGGGAAGCAGCTGAGGCCAAGATGCTTGCTGAAGGGGTCATTCCAGCTATAGCAAATTGGCCCGATAGGTCCAAGAATTGATTTTATGCGCATGGGGGGAAAGTTGGACCCAGCAGCAGGGGAGATTATTGAAAAGGGAGATCTTAAAACAGCCTCGGACGCTTTAATTGAAGCAATAGAAGATGCTCGAAAGGGGTTTTTCCAGCCCGAGATAGAGAACGACGAGCTTACACACGCCCTCAAGAATCCTAAACACGGAGGACGAACATGAGGCAAAGGCATTGTTCTGTGGGTTCAGGGGGTTTCGGAGTGGAATGACACTTATAGAAGCCGCCAGAGAAAAAAGAAGCAGGATGTAGACCAGCTTCAGAAGGTAGAAACAAAGAACGAGGAGTTGGGACACATTTTAAAGCGGGGCAGGAGCAACTAGACAGAATTAGCAATAAATGGCATCTTTGTGGCAGGAGCAAGCAGATCCAACACTTGATAGTACCGTCCCATCTATGCAGAAAAGAAGCATGGGTTCCACGGGGGTCCAGACCGATGATGCACTGCTGGCTCGCTACCCCGTGGATGATATCAAAGAGAGGACAATTTCTGAGCTATACCAGAAAATGAAGAGCATATCCATGAAGGTGGCGGACGACTTTGCTTTACCGAATGTACCTAAGGCAACCATCCATGGCAATCGAATTCCAGCTGGCTATGCTCGTGCTAGGGTGGATGAAGTTCTACCGGGATATGAGTCACTAGAGCTTGACATTCCTGGAGGTGAAGGGGAGCAGACACTGGCAGAAGTCAAACATGGTGTCATTGTATGGAGAAAGGAATGCATCGTGTTTCTAAACTCAGCGCCAAGGCCACCAACTCCTCCGAGTAGCAATACACCTCTAAGACAACCCCACCTGGAGAGGGATCTCATCACTAGTCCACCATATCGATCTCCGTCGCGTCAGCCGACTACACCCCCTATGTCCCAGCAGTAGGGCGAAAAGCAAAAGAATGCACCAAAGAAGAAAGCCAACGACGAGCCTCCAAAGAAGTTAGCTTACGACATGAAAGACGAGGAAACCAGAATGGTCGGGGTTTCCGCAGTGAAGTCCTATTTTGCACCGAAACCGCCCCCGCCGCCAAAGGAGATAATACCTACGAAAACTGTAAAGCACTTTGTAGACTTTCTTGAGCGACCCCCAGCACATGTGGAGAGTAGGCCATCGGACTATGGACGCTCTATTAGGAAATCATGTGAGGAACAAATGCAGTAGTCGAGACGTAGAAGTAGTAATAAAAGCAGGAAAACAGTTCCCCAGCCCGGAGAACAGGCAATGCAATCGATCCCCCCTCCCCCGCGCTAAAGGTTATTACTGATAAGGTAACCGACACTGCTATAGAGTTTGGTATCAGTGTTGATCAACTCATAGGCACCGAGAAAGTCCCCGTGGCTGATGTAGCATGGAGATATGTCCCCAAGAACTTTCTAGTCAGATCTGAGCAGGTCCTGCATCTATCAACACAAATGCGAAGATTGCATGAGTGGTACATGAAAGAATTAAAGAACTGGCGAGAGATGCTCAGGGTGAAAGTCAAGGAAGAGCATTACTTCTATGAAAACGAGCTATGCATTGAGTTTCCAGAAAATTTTCAGTTATACAATCAAGACGCACTCGACAAATCTAGTATCAGTTGCTATTATTTGTAAGTGATTTCTTTCTGTAATTTAAGTCTCTAGCTCAGCTCGTTCATTGCATGTAATTATCATCACTATATTCTTTTGTATGCTATTATGCAGAATGAAGATTCTCGAATGCAAAAGGCATGGAATCTATGACATTGGGTTCGTTGACCCATATATCATTTATGAAAAGATGATATAGGACCATGCCAAAGACACAAAGGATAACTTACTAAGGTTTATGAAGGAACTAAATACCAGAATAGAAATACTATTTCCTTACAACTTCATGTGAGTGTTACTGTCTTGTACTACAAATTCTATTTTGCTTACTCAATATTAGGTGTAGTTATTGAGTTATGCATGCCTGCTTATATAAACATGTGCACAGGTTCCACTGGATCCTACAAATAATTAGAGTTGACACTAGAACTATTGAAACCCTGGACTCACTAGGTAAAGACCCTCGAGAATACACCAGGGTATTTTTGATGCTCGATAGGTAATTTCAATCATTACCGCAGTATATCGGCCTCTTTTATTCATTTCCTGATATCAAGTAATTAATAACTCCTTTATTCATTTTCTTCACCGGCAGGGTTTGGAAACGGTTCATCAAAGATGTTGTCAGTGAATGGAAATCAGAGTTGCGTTGGTGACGGCCCATGGTAACAGTAGTAGAAAAAATGACTTTACGTGAGCCCCATTAGTCCTTGTTTGGAAACAGACCGGTACTAATGTGACCATTAGTCCCGGTTCCAACAGCTAGGGGGCGGGCATCATTAGTCCCTGTTCGTGTTGAACCTATAGTATCGGTTCATGACATGAACCGGGACTAAAGGGGTGGTGCCAGGCTGGTGTCAGGTTGGGGCACCACAAGCACATTTAGTCCTGGTTCGTGTCACAAACCGGTACTAGAGGTGTACCTTTAGTCCCGATTTGTATATTCAACCGGGTCTAAAGTTAGCACTATATATAGTCCTTCGTCCAGCCCGAGCAAAAGCTCTCTGCTTTTTCCCTCCTCTTTGTTTTCTTCCCCTCATGCTCGATCTCACCTCCATTTTTGCCAAAATTTGTCAAGATTTGCCAAAAGCTCTCTGCTTTTTCCCTCCTCTTTGTTTTCTTCCCCTCATGCTCGATCTCTCCTTGGAATTTACATTATTTGCCATTTTCCTCTCGTTTTCCTCTCACCCACTTCACAAAAATTTGTGGTTTTATTCCTCCTCTTTTTCACTCGCCATTTTCTCGTTCGATCTGTTTTTGAGTGCAATATTGTTGTGAAGTCATCATGACTCAAGAGAACACCAAGTTGTGTGATTTCTCAACTACCAACAACAATGATTTTATTAGCACTTCTATTGCTCCTCCCGCCACTAGTGCGGAGTCTTCTGATATTAATACTGCTTTGTTGAATCTTGTTATGAAAGAACAATTTGTCGGTACTCCTAATGAGGATGTCGCGTCCCATCTTAACACATTCATGGAATTATGCGATATGCAAAAGAAAAAAGATGTGAACAACGATGTTGTGAAGTTGAAATTGTTTCCATTTTCTTTGCGAGATCGCGCAAAAAATTGGTTTTCTTCTTTGCCTCACAATAGTATCGATTCTTGGAACAAGTGCAAGGATGCTTTTATTACTAAGTATTTTCCGCCGCAAAAATTATTTCCCTTAAAACCCATATCATGGATTTCAAGCAACTTGAACATGAGCATGTTGCACAATCTTGGGAAAGGATGAAATTGATGCTGAGGAATTGCCCAACTCATGGGTTAAATCTTTGGATGATCATACAAAACTTTTATGCGGGGTTGAATTTTGTTTCTCCTAATCTTTTAGATTCCACCGCGGGGGGTACTTTTATGGAAATTACTTTGGGTGAACCTACTAAATTGCTAGACAACGTTATGGCCAATTACTCACAATGGCATACCAAAGAGCTCCTACTATTTAAATAGTCAATTTGGTAGAAGAAATTAATTCTTTGAGTGAAAAAGTTGATGCTCTTATGAAGTTGGTTGCTAATAAAAGTGCTCCTATTGATATTAATGATGTGCCTTTGTCTACTTTGATTTAGCAAAATAGTCATGCCATAGATGTGGATTTTATCTCGCGAAACAATTTCAATAACAATGCTTATAGAGGTAATTTTAATCCTAGGACTTTTCCTACTAATTCCTCTAATAATTATGGTAATTACTATGGTAATCCTACTTACAATAATAATAGAGACACATCTGCTCTTGAGAACAATATTAAAGAATTTATCAATACTCAAAAAGCTTTCAATACTTCGATAGAAGAAAAGTTGAATAAAGTTGATGATTTGTCTAGAAGTATTGATAGAATTTCCTATGATGTAGAAACTCTCAAGATGAAAAATTTTGTGCCTGAAGTTGAAGAATCAATTAAGGCTCTTTATGTTTATATAGATGAAAGTAAGAAAAGAACCTCTATGCTTACAGCTAAAAGAGAATTTTTAGAAAGAGCGTTTTCTAGTGATTACTTTCATAAAAGTGATGAAGATCTTAAAATGATTAGTGTTCCTTATATTGATTGTTTGTTTAGTAAAATTAAGATTGATGAAAAATGGACTGGAGAAGAGTCAACTTTACTTATAAGGTGTCCCTATGATTCGAAGGGTGAAAATCTTGTTGAGAAAGTTGATAAAAGTGGGTTTGAAGAGGTCAAGACATTAACTAGTCATGTGCCCACTATTTTGGATTACAAAGACTTTAATTATGATAGTTGCTCTTTGGTTGATTGTATTTATTTGTTGCAATCCATGATAAATTCACCCCATGCTTATGAACAAAATAAAGGTTTTACTAAACAAAGTGTTGATGCTATGCTAAAAGCTTTTGAAGAAAAGTTGGAATTAGAAGTTTCAATTCCTAGAAAATTACATGATGAATGGGAACCTACCATCAAAGTCAAGATGAAATGTTTTGAGTATTTTGATTTACGTGACTTGGGTGCTAGTGTTTCTACAATTCCGAAATGTTTATGTTATGTGCTTGGTCTTACCAATATTGAAGAGTGTTCTTTAAATTTGCGTTTAGCGGATTCTACTATTAAAAAGCCTATGGGAACAAGTAATGATGTTCTTATTCTTGCAAAATGGAATTATGTGCCCATAGATTTTATTGTTCTTGATATTGATTGCAATCCGTCTTGTCCAATTATTCTTGGTAGACCATTTTTACGTACTATTGGTGTTGTGATTGATATGAAAGAAGGAAATATTAAGTTTCAATTTACACTAAGGAAGGGTATGGAACACTTCCCTAGAACAAGAATTAGGCCACCATATGAATCAATCATGAGGGCATCTTATGAATCTAGAACCAACGATGGCAACACTTAGATCCTACGGTTTATGCCTAGCTAGGGGGGTAAAACAATAGCGCTCGTTGGGAGGCAACTCAACTTTTATCATTTTGACTTTTGGTTTTCTTGCTGTTTTCAATAAAATACACAATTATACCTCTGTTTATATGTGTTTTTGTGGTTTAAATTAGTGTTTGTGCCAAGCAAGGCCTTTGGGATGATTTGGGTGAAAGTTGATTTGATCTTGCTGAAAAACAGACACTTTTATGCTCACAAAATTATTTTTCATTTTTAAAAGAAGAATGATTTTGCGTTGATTATTTTTGCAGAAGATTAATAAACAAATTATTTACGTCATCCTAATTTGTCAGAATTGTTGGAGTTACAGAAGTATTCGGAGTAGTCAGATTGCTACAGACTGTTTTGTTTTTGATAGATTCTGTTTTCTTTGTGTTGTGTGTTTGTTTTTAAGATTCTATGGTTTTCTTTGCGGAGTTTTTGCCATATAAAAGTTGGAATACAGTAGATATAATGCAAAAATAAAATATTAATGGTTTTCAATAGTATTTATAGTAGTGGTTTGCTTTCTTATACTAACGGATCTCACGAAGGTTTTGTTAAGTTTTGTGTGATTGAAGTTTCCAAGTTTTGGGTGATCTTACGATGGATGAAGGAATACGGATTAGCAAAATGCTAAGCTTGGGGATGTCTGAGGAACCTCAAGATAATATTCAAGAAGTATCTAGCAACTAAGCTTGGGGATGCCCCCAAGTGGCATCCCCTCTTTCTTCTAACAACCATCGGTATTTTACTTGGAACTATATTTTTATTCGTCACATATTATGAGTTTTGTTTGGAGCGTCTTGTATGATATGAGTCTTTTCTTGTTTTCCTTTGTGTTTTAAGTCTTGAATCCTTGCTGGACACACCTTTTTGAGAAAGCCAAAAATTATGCTATGCTTGCTCCTATACTTCACTTAAATTTTTGGAGCCATGGATTTGCTCTAGTGCTTCACTTATATCTTTGTGAGCATGGTGTTCTTTTTTATTTTTGAAGAAACGCTCTCATGCTTCACTTAGATTTAATTTTGGAGTTAGTAAATTTTGAAAGAAATCCTCTCGTGCTTCACTTAGATTATTTTGAGAGAAAGAAATATTATGCTCATCTTCGTAACTTAAATTTGTTTGAGCTTATCAAAAGCAACATATAAAAATAGTCCCAAAGTGATAGATATCCAAGGAGGATACAATAAAAACTTTCATGAAGATCATTGGACAAAATAAACTTGATTCTTAGTAATGGTTTTGAGATATGACGATATGATATGTGAGTCATGTTGATGAGTAATTATGCTTTAGTAAGAATATTCGTGTTAAGGTTTGTGATTCCCTATGCAAGCAAAAAAGTCAATCTTTATGCAATGAAATTTATATCCTACTTGTGGTGCATTTATTTGGTGTTACTTATGCTTAATGCTTGGGTACGAGATTTTTCGTTTCTTGGTTGGCCGCTTCTCAATCGTTTTGCTAGCCTTCATTTTGCACTAAGTATGACCACCACTTGTCCATCCAAAGCCCTTTAAACCAAATTACCTACCTATATGCGATATTTTCATGCCGTTCTAAGCAAATTTACATGTGCCATCTCTAATTTCAAAATAAATTTCTCTTTTGTATGCTCTACCGCTCGCGAGGCGGTGAGGGGTGGCCAATATTTCCCATGCTAGATGTGTTATTCTCACGATGAGTGATTATTCACTTGTCATTGCACGAGAGTACGGCAAAGGTATTAGGGATGCCCAGTCCCGAAATGAAAAATGAATTTACTTTATGTTGTCAAATAATAAATTCCTTGGAAAGTGTTGGTATGGAGGGCATCCGTGGACACGGACAAGCCATAGAAAGTGAAAGTAATGGTGGAAAAAGGAATAAACTCTATTTTCTGTATGTGAACCACCTACGATGTATCTAGCATGGAAAGTGTTGGGAGCTCTAAGTCGTTTTCGTTGGTGGGAAAAGTATATCTCTCAAAATGTTTTTATCTCTAAATTTTCGCTTTGAGCTCTGGCACCTCTACAAATCACTACTTCCCTCCTTGAAGGGCCTTTCTTTTACTTTATGCAATTTTTATTTTTAATTTGAGTCTCCCTCTTCTCTTATAAAGCACCAACTAAGGGGCACTATGATCGTATTTGAGCATTGGGTGTGGCTAATATTCGAGTGTGTTTCATGAATGGATCAATGATTGAGCATAATGGGCTAGGGATAACTTGCTTGAGTGTTTTTATCTTGAAAGACGTTATTGCTTGTTGGTATGCTTGAGTATTAAAGTCTTCATGTCAAAACAAGACTATTGCTTTAAACCATATAAAAGTCCAAATGTCCATGCTACAAAGAAAAGAAAAAGTTATGAATATGTTAGACATCATTCCACATCAAAGATTCTGTTTTTATCATTTACCTACTCGAGGATGAGCAGGAATTAAACTTGGGGATGCTGATACGTCTCCAATGTATCTATAATTTTTGATTGTTCCATGCAGTTATATTATCATTCTTGGATGTTTGACAATCATTTTATAGTCATTTCATATCATTTTTTGGTACTAACCTATTGACATAGTGCCCAGTGCCAGTTGTTGTTTGCTGCATGTTTTTTACATCGCAGGAAATCAATACCAAACAGAGTCCAAACGCAGCAAAATTTTTTGTGGATTTTTTTGGGCTAGGAACGCACCTGAGGGGAGCACAACCCACCAGGGTGCGCCCCAGTGGGTTGTGCCCTCGTCATTGGTCTCCCGCACCACCTCTTTGGTTTATAAATATCCCACTATTCTAGAAACCCTAGGTGAGTCGACGAAAATCAATTCCAGCCACCATAGAGTCCAGAAACACCAGATCCAATCTAGACACCATCTCGGAGGGGTGGATCCTGTCCATTTGTGCCTCTTCGATGTTGCGTGAGTAGTTCTTTGTAGACCTGTGGGTCCGTAGTTAGTAGCTAGATGGCTTCCTCTCTCTCTCTCTCTCTCTCTTGACTATCAATACAATGGTCTCTTCGAGATCCATATGATGTAAGTCTTTTTGCGGTGTGTTTGTTGGGATCCGATGAACTTTGAGTTTATGACCAGACCTATGTTTTTATCCATGAAAGTTATTTGAGTCTTCTTTGATCTCTTATATGCATGATTGATTATAGAGTCGTATTTCTTCTCTAATATTTGGGTTTTGTTTGGCCAACTTGATCTATTTATCTTGGAATGGGAAGAAGTACTTTGTGATGGGTTCGATCTTACGATGCTTGATCCCAGTGACAGAAAGGGAAACGACACGTATGTATCATCATTGATATTAAGGATAACAAGATGGGGTCTATTTCTACATAAATAGATCCTGTCTACATCATGTCATCGTTCTTATTGCATTACTCCGGTTTTCCATCAAATTAATACACTAGATGCATGCAGGATATCGGTCGATGTGTAGGCAAGAGTCGGTCTACTAATCTTGGACGTGATGCCTATATAATGGTCATTGCCTGGATATCATCATAATTATTTGAAGTTCTATCAATTTCCCAACAGTAATTGTTTTCCCACCTTTTGCTATTTTTCTCGAGAGAAGCCACTAGTGGAACCTACGGCCCTCGGGTCTCTTTTCATATTATTTGCCTTTGCGATCTATTTTCCTTTGCTTTTATTTTCAGATCTATTAAACCAAAAATACAAAAATACTTTGCTTCAATTTATTTGTTCCACGATCTATTTATCCTATGTGCCACTTTTATCTCACCTTATTTGCCTATCTTGAGGCGTCGTACCCGAAAGGGATTGACAAACCCTTTAACATGTCGGGTTACGAGTATTTGTTATTCGTATGCAGGGGATGTTTACGTGGTGTTAGGATGTTCTCCTACTGGTTCGATAACCTTGGCCTCATCACTGAGGGAAATACCTACCGTCGCTATACTACATCATCCCTTCCTCTTTGGGAAATACCGACGTAGTTCTAGTAGACATCAGTTCCCCTTTGAGAGGTTCATGGGAGTCTTAAAGAAATATGTTCATAACCATACTAGGCCAGAAGGAAGCATCTCCAAGGGTCATGAAATAGAGGAGGTTATTGAGTTTTGTGTTGACTTTATTCCTGACCTTAAGCCGATTGGTGTTCCTCAATCACGACATGTGGGGACACTGAGTGAAGAAGGCACGCTATGAAAGAATTCAGTAATAAGTATGGGAGGACATTCTTTCACTCAAGAACACTACACAGTGCTACAAAATTCCACGTTCGTGGCTCCGTATATCAAGGAACACATGGAAACACTCCAAGAACCCGGAGCAGTCTGACTCCTGGATTAAACGTACACACATGGCGACTTTCAGCGGTTGGTTGCAAACACATATCATGAATAGCACCACGGTTGGAGATGAATTGTACTTTGCTACCTCTTGATCACTGCGTTGGATTTCCTCGAAGAGGAGAGGATGATGCAGCAAAGTAGCGTAAGTGTATCCCTTAGTTTTTGAGAACCAAGGTATCAATCCAGTAGGAGGCCACGCACAAGTCCCTCGTACCTGCACAAAACGATAGCTACTCGCAACCAACGTGATTAGGGGTTGTCAATCCCTTCACGGTCACTTACGAGGGTGAGATCTGATATAGATGATAAATAATATTTTTGGTATTTTTGATATAGAGATGCAAAGTGAAAAGTAAAAGGCAAAGTAAAAACAAAGCAAGTATTAAAGTAATGGAGATTGATATGATGAAAATAGACCCGGGGGCCATAGGTTTCACTAGTGGCTTCTCTCAAGAGCATAAGTATTCTACGATGGGTGAACAAATTACTGTTGAGCAATTGACGGAATTGAGCATAGTTATGAGTATATCTAGGTATGATCATGTATATAGGCATCACGTCCGAGACAAGTAAACCGAAACGATTCTGCATCTACTACTATTACTCCACTCATCGACCGCTATCCAGCATGCATCTAGAGTATTAAGTTAAAAACAGAGTAATGCCTTAGGCAAGATGACATGGTGTAGAGGGATAAATTCATGCAATATGATAAAAACCCCACCTTGTTATCCTCGATGGCAACAATACAATACGTGCCTTGCAACCATTTCTGTCATTGGGTAAGGACACCGCAAGATCGAACCCAAAGCTAAGCACTTCTCCCATTGCAAGGACTACCAATCTAGTTGGCCAAACCAAATGGGTAATTTGAAGAGACTTGCAAAGATAACTCAATCATACATAAAAGAATTCAGAGAAGATTCAAATATTATTCATAGATAAGCTGGATCATAAACCCACAATTCATAGGTCTCAACAAAGACACCGCAAAAAGAAGATTACATCGAATAGATCTCCATAAGAGAGGGGGAGAACATTGTATTGAGATCCAAAAAGAGAGAAGAAGCCATCTAGCTACTAGCTATGGACCCAAAGGTCTGAAGTAAACTACTCACACTTCATCGGAGGGCCTATGGTGTTGATGTAGAAGCCCTCCGTGGTGGATGCCCCCTCCGGCGGAGCTCCGGAACAGGCCCCAAGATGGGATCTTGTGGATACAAAAAGTTGCGGCCGTGGAATTAGGTTTTTGGCTCCGTATTTGATCTGTCGGGGGTACGTAGGTATATATAGGAGGAAGGAGTACGTAGGTGGAGCAACAAGGGGCCCACGAGGTAGGGGGGCGCGCCCCCCACCCTCGTGAACGCCTCTTTTGTTCCTTGGAGTAGGGTCCAAGTCTCCTGGATCACGTTCGGTGAGAAAATCACGTTCCCGAATGTTTCATTTCGTTTGGACTCCGTTTGATATAATGTTTCTTCGAAACACTGAAATAGGCAAAAAAACAGCAATTCTGGGCTGGGCCTCCGGTTAATAGCTTAGTCCCAAAAATAATATAAAAGTGGAAAATAAAGCCCAATATAGTCCAAAACAGTAGATAAAGTAGCATGGAGCAATCAAAAATTATGGATACGTTGGAGAAGTATCAGGCATCCCCAAGCTTAATTCCTGCTCGTCCTCGAGTAGGTAAATGATAAAAAGAGAATTGTTGATGCGGAGTGATACTTTGGCATAATTTCAATGTAAATCTTCTTAATTGTGGTATGAATATTCAGATCCGAAAGATTCAAGAAAAAAGTTCATATTGACATAAAAATAATAATACTTCAAGAATACTAACTAAGCAATTATGTCTTCTCAAAATAGCATGGCAAAAGGAAGTTCATCCCTACAAAATCATATAGTTAGGCTATGCTTCATTTTCGTCACACAAAGATGTTACCAACTTCTATACCCCCGATGACAAGCCAAGCAATTGTTTCATACTTAAATAATCTCAAACTTTTTCAACCTTCACACAATACATGAGCGTGAGACATGGATATAGCACTATGGGTGGAATCGAATATGATGATGGGGATTGTGTGGAGAAGACAAAAAAGGAGAAAGTCTCACATTGACGAGGATAATCAACGGGCTATGGAGATGCCCATCAATTGATGTCAACATGAGGAGTAGGTATCGCCATGCAACGGATGCACTAGAGCTATAAATAAATGCTCAACAAAAGAAAACTAGTGGGTGTGCATCCAACTTGCTTGCTCACGAAGACCTAGGGCATTTGAGGATGCCCATCGTAGGAATATACAAGCCAAGTTCTATAATGAAAAATTCCCACTAGTATGAAAAAGACAACTTATGAGACTCACTACATGAAGAACAAGGTGCTACTTTGAAGGACAACTTATGAGACTCACTACATGAAGAACAAGGTGCTACTTTGAAGGACAACTTATGAGACTCACTATATGAAGAACAAGGTGCTACTTTGAAGCACAAGTGTGGAAAAAGAGATAGTAGCATTGCCCTTTTTATTTATTTTCTCTTTTTTTGGGCCTTTCTTTTTTTCTTTTTTCGGCCTTTCTTTTTTTTTTTTGATTGGGAAATGCTCTAATAATGATGATCATCACACTTCTATTGATTACAACATAAGGATTACAACTTGAAACTAGAACAAGATATGACTCTATATGAAATGCCTTCGGCGGTGTACCGGGATGGTGCAATGAATCAAGAGTGACATGTATGAAAAATAATGCATGGTGGCTTTGCCACAAATACGATGTCAACTACATGATCATGCAATGGCAATATGACAAAAGTAATGTATGTCATGATGATGATGAACGGAACGGTGGAAAGTTGCATGGCAATATATCTCGGAACGGTGGGAAGTTGCATGGCAATATATCTCGGAATGGCTATGGAAATCCCATAATAGGTAGGTATGGTGGCTGTTTTGAGGAAGATATAAGGAGGTTTATGTGTGATAGAGCGTATCATATCACGGGGTTTGGATGAACCGGCGAAGTTTGCACCAACTCTCGAGGTGAGAAAGGGCAATGCACGGTACCGAAAAGGCTAGCAAAGGCGGAAAGGTAAAAGTGCGTATAATCCATGGACTCAACATTAGTTAAAAGAACTCATATACTTATTGCAAAAATTTAGAAGTCATCAAAAATCAAGTACTACGCGCATGCTCCTAGGGGGATAGATTGGTAGGAAAAGACCATCGCTCGTCCCCGACCGCCACTCATAAGGATGCACAAGCCAGGTACACTTCATGTTTCAAATTTGTTACACAACTTTAACCATACGTGCATGCTACGGGACATGTAAAATTCAACACAAGCATTTCTCAAATTCACAACTAGTCAACTAGCACGACTTTGATTTTATCACCTCCATATCTCAAAACAATTATCAAGCATCAATCTTATCTTAGTATTCAACGCACTCAAAAGAAAGTTTCACATATCTTGAATACCAAGTATATTAATATTAAGCAAATTACCATGCTATTAATGACTCTCAAAATAATCTAAGTGAAGCATGAGAGATCAATAGTTTCTTTAAAACAAATCCACCACCGTGCTCTAAAAGATCTAAGTGAAGCACTAGAGCAAAAATTATCACGCTCAAAAGATATAAGTGAAGCACTATGAGCAAAATTATCGAGCTCAAAAGATATAAGTGAACCACATAGAGTATTCTTGCAAATTCCAATTTATGTATGGCTCTCTCAAAAGGTGTGTACAGCAAGGATGATTGTGGTAAACTAACAAGCAAAGACGCAAATAATACAAGACGCTCCAAGCAAAACACATATCATGTGGTGAATAAAAATATAGCTCCAAGTAAATTACCAATGGAAGTAGACGAAAGAGGGGATGCCTTCTGGGGCATCCCCAAGCTTTGACTTTTTGGTGTCCTCGGATTATATTGGGGGTGCCATGGGCATCCCCAAGCTTAGGCTCTTGCCACTCCTTGTTCCATAATCCATCAAAAGAATTCAGCCAAAACTTGAAAACTTCACAACACAAAACTCAATAGAAATCTCGCGAGCTCCGTTAGAGAAAGAAAACAAAAGACTACTTTAAGGTACTGTAATGAACTCATTCTTTATTTATATTGGTGTTAAACCTACTGTATTCCAACTTCTCTATGGGTTATAAACTATTTTACTAGCCATAGATTCATCAAAATAAGCAAACAACACACGCAAAACCGAATCTGTCAAAAACAGAACAGTCTGTAGTAATATGTAACTAACGCAAACTTCTGGAACTCTAAAAATCCTACCAAAATATGAAGCCCTGGAAAATTTGTCTATTGAACAGCAGCATAAATAATCAACGCAAAAGCACGTTCCTGTGATTTAACAAAATTATATTCGTGCGCGTAAAGTTTCTGTTTTTCAGCAGAATCAAATCAACTATCATCGTAGGTTATCCTATAGGTTCTACTTGGCACAAACACTAATTAAAACATAAAACCACATCTAACCAGAGGCTAGATTGATTATTTATTAATAAATATAAGCAAAAACAAAAAATAAAAAATAAAATTGGGTTGCCTCCCAACAAGCGCTATCGTTTAACGCCCCTAGCTAGGCATAAAAGCAAGGATAGATCTAGGTAGTGCCGTAGTAATAAGATAGATTGGTGAAACTCATTTCATATTCTCTACATTAGGCAGCAAGTTTTCTTTGAGGAAAGCAAAAGTAATCAAAAGGGCTAAATTTAATAGGGCAAAAATCCCCAAGATCAATTTTAGGAGGTATAGGTTCCTCTTTCGGCCCTTCATAATGCACAACCAATTCATCATTATAAGCGTTCTTTTGACAGAACCTTGTGAGTCTATACTCAAGAGAGTATCCTAACTCATTATTTCGAATAGCCAAATCATCATTAAGTTCAGAGATTCTATCAATTAGAATGTTGGTTGGCACCTTTTTTCTAAGGTTTTCATTGAAAGCAACATAGTCAAGAGATTGAAAACGCATAATTTCTTCTGGATCAAAGAGGATAGATTCTATGGGAGGATGGCCGGCGTCCACCCTATAATGCGCAAAGATTTCTTTGGCCTCCTTTATTATAAATCTAAATTCATGAGCCAAAAAGATAGTAGCGGCATGCTTAACAGAGGAGTGTTCAATATTAGAAAATTCTAGGAAAATCCATTGTATAGAAGGGTGCATATGCATAAATTGCCTTTCAAGTTCAACGATAAGCATGGCAATGGCGTCCGCAAGACTACTAGTTCTATGAAGAATAGAGCTGCCCATAGAGGGCAAAGCACCGGCACAAGTAAAGAAATCTTGAATAACTCCTTTTCCAATAATATTACCACTACCGTTTCGAAATCTTTTTTGTATGATAGGTAGGGGATTCTTCCGCAGGAGCTTTAGAATTTTTCATGATATTATTATCGCCCATGTCAGCAATAATTTCCCCAATTTTAGACATGAAGACAAGCAAGCAAACTAACACATGAGCAAACAAACGGACGAGGAAAAAGGCAACGGGAAAAAGAGGAGGTGACTGGGAAAGAGAGGGCGAATAAAACGGCAAGGGTGAAGTGGGGGAGAGGAAAACGAGAGGCAAATGACAAATAATGTAATGCGATAGATAGGGATTGTGATGGGTACTTGGTATGGTTGACTTGCTCTTGCGTGAGCCTCCCTGGCAACGGCGCCAGAAATTCTTCTTGCTACCTCTTGAGCACTGTGTTGGATTTCCCCGAAGAGGAGAGGATGATGCAGCAAAGTAGCGTAAGTATTTCCCTCAGTTTTTGAGAACCAAGGTATCAATCCAGTAGGAGGCCACACACAAGTCCCTCGTACCTGCACAAAACTATAGCTACTCACAACCAACGCGATTAGGGGTTGTCAATCCCTTCACGCTGACTTACGAGGGTGAGATCTGATAGAGATGATAAATAATATTTTTGATATTTTTGATATAGAGATGAAAAGTGAAAAGTAAAAGCCAAAGTAAAAACAAAGCAAGTATTAAAGTAATGGAGATTGATATGATGAAAATAGACCCGGGGGCCATAGGTTTCACTAGGGGCTTCTCTCAAGAGCATAAGTATTCTACGGTGGGTGAACAAATTACTGTTGAGCAATTAACAGAATTGAGCTTAGTTATGAGTATATCTAGGTATGATCATGTATATAGGCATCACATCCGAGACAAGTAAACCGAAATGATTCTGCATCTACTACTATTACTCCACTCATCGACCTCTATCCAACATGCATCTAGAGTATTAAGTTAAAAACAGAGTAACGCCTTAAGCAAGATGACATGATGTAGAGGGATAAATTCAAGCAATATGATAAAAACCCCATCTTGTTATCCTCGATGGAAACAATACAATACGTGCCTTGCAACCCTTTCTGTCACTGGGTAAGGACACCGCAAGATCGAACCCAAGTCTAAGCACTTCTCCCATGCAAGAACTACCAATCTAGTTGGCCAAACCATGGATAATTCAAAGAGACTTGCAAAGATAACTCGACCATACATAAAAGAATCCAGAGAAGATTCAAATACTATTCATAGATAAGCTGGATCATAAACCCACAATTCATCGGTCTCAACAAACACACCGCAAAAAGAAGATTACATCGAATAGATCTCCACAAGAGAGGGGGAGAACATTGTATTGAGATCCAAAAAGAGAGAAGAAGCCATCTAGCTACTAGCTATGGACCCGAAGGTCTGAAGTAAACTACTCACACTTCATCGGAGGGGCTGTGGTGTTGATGTAGAAGCCATCCGTGGTGGATGCCCCCTCCGGTAGAGCTCTGGAACAGGCCCCAAGATGGGATCTCATGGATACAGAAAGTTGCAGCGGTGGAATTAGGTTTTTGGCTTCGTATTTGATCTGTCGGGGGTAAGTAGGTATATATAGGAGGAAGGAGTACGTCGGTGGAGCAACAGGGGGCCCACGAGGTAGGGGGCGCCCAGGGGGGCGCGCCCCCCACCCTCGTGACCGCCTCTTTTGTTCCTTGGAGTAGGGTCCAAGTCTCCTGGATCACGTTCGGTGAGAAAATCACGTTCCCGAAGGTTTCATTCTGTTTGGAGTCCGTTTGATATTCTATTTCTTCGAAACACTGAAATTGGCAAAAAAAAACAGCAATTCTGGGTTGGGCCTCCGGTTAATAGGTTAGTCCCAAAAATAATATAAAAGTGGAAAATAAAGCCCAATATAGTCCAAAACAGTAGATAAAGTAGCATGGAGCAATCAAAAATTATAGATACGTTGGAGACGTATCACACTTGTTGTCTAAGTCACCATATTCGACTATATTGACTTTCAAAGGGTACGAGATAAATGGGAATACATTTTACACGATTGCCCAAGATAAAAAGAGCACCAACCAAAACAGTGATGTCTGCTTTGATGCAACAAATAACAATAGGAAAAAGGACACATATTATAGTTACATAGAGAAGATATGGGAACTTGACTATGGACCTTCTTTTAAGGTCCCCTTTTTTCGGTGCAAATGGGTCAATCTGATAGGAGGCGGGGTAAAGGTAGACCCGTAGTACGGAAGTACAATAGTGGATCTCAACTATTTTTCCTAGCCAATGATGTGGCTTGGGATTTCTATGTGAAGGACATCTCTACCAAACCGAGAAAAATAAAAGATAAGGAAGCGAATAGATCATACGATGAGCCAAAGTGCCACATAGTTCTTTCAGCGAAAAGAAACATCGTGGGAGTGGAGGACAAGTCAGACATGTGAGAAGATTATAATAAGTTTGATGAAACTCCTCCCTTCACAATGAAGAATGTCCCAAGCATCCTGTTAAATAATCAAGATTTTCCATGGTTATGGCGCAATCGTAAGAAAGGGACATACATGAAGAAATTTTTTATACCCCAAGATCCCACTCTAGGATGTGAACGGCTTCACCGTCGTTAGTTTCTCTCTAGTGAGTTTCCGGACTTTAGCCTGAAAGTCCCACTTTAGACAAATCGGAAGAAATCTTTCTACAAGTTAGGGTATATATATATATATATATATATATATATATATATATATATATATATATATATATATATATATATATAGACACACACACACTAGCAAATATGCCCGTGCGTTGCAATGGGAGAAATAATATCTCGGCACGACAACACCCTTCTAGTAAAAGAATACATCATGCAAGGCTCGAGGATAGGCTATAGAAATATGGTAGGCAGAAAGGAAAATTTTGAACATATGTGAGAATGAGATAAGTACTTTTAAAAGTCCATTCAGAAATAATAAATTTGATGGTCTAATTTCCTAAGAACATTCACGTTGTTGTCATCTTTATTTTAAAGTTGCTTCTAAGCTACATGTTTTAACTCCTAAACAAATTGACACGAAAAATTGAAGTTGGAATGACATACCAATGACCGCGGCAAGGTGATGTTGAAATTGCCAACATCCATTTCACGTCCACGGGTGGCACAGATCATGTGACACAACCAGCAACAACAATAGGAAATGAAACAATGTCTAGGAGATTGGCGACATCTAGGTGAAAATATGGGTCCTAAAAAACATCACCGAGAGCGACGTAGCATTCTAGTAGTGGATGTAGATTAAATAGCAAAATTTGTCCTTCAAGATGCACTCTTTGAAATTTTCTTCATTTGAATAGATTTTCCTTGTGGATGCCATCCTGGTGGCGTGTGGATTCCACCAAGGAAGTTCTGATGCATTGCTCATGATAATGGCGGTTAGATGCTCCGAGATGACAACGGTGGCATCAGGTTGTTGTGGCGGCTGAGGGCAATGGCTATATGCATGAGAAATAAGTATAGGAGGAGTAAGGGGAAAGGCGTGGTTACTATTGTATTTTATTTTAGGAGAAGGTTAGGGTGGTCTATCCGTGTTCATGTATTACATGACAAAAGATTGTAGCCCCATACTGTGTATTGTAATGAAACTTTGCAACGTACCAGCGAGCGTCCAAGCAAAGGATCAATTGATCACACATGGAGGCCCTAGTGCAACTGTGCAAATGATCGATTGATCACAGATGGATGCCCTAGTGCAATGGTGCAAGCGATCGATTGATCACACGCGGAGGCCCTAGTGCAACAGTGCACTCAGACAATCGTTGAGCCATTTGGCCGAGTCTTCGCCAATAGTCACATCCGTTCGTATTCGGCGCGTAGGTAACTGTCTAGCAACCTAGCTAGCACCTGTCCACAGTATAAGCCGACCCAATCTAGTTTTTTCCCACCCCGTTTTGTAAGGTTCTAGAATGCTTCCATGAACAGGTTTCTTCTTATTTTTCTTTGTTGTTTCTCCTGATTTATCATTCTTTTTATATTTCTTGTTTTTTCCTTCCCCCCTTTTTTTATTTTCACATTTTACTCCATTTTTGTATTTTTCATTTTCTTTTTTCAAGTTTATTTTGTTATTTCTCCTGATTTTTCATTCTTTTTATATTTCCTGTTTTTTCCTTTCCCCTTTTTTTATTTTCACATTTTACTCCATTTTCGTATTTTTCATTTTCTTTTTTCAACTTTATTTCTTATTTTAAAATTTTGCGAACATCATTTTCCGATTCAAGAACTCTTTTCAGATCGTGAACATTTTTAAAAATCATGAATTTTTTTAATTCATGCATATTTTTATGAAACCATGAACATTTTAAATTCACGAACAGTTTTTCAATTATTCTGAATTGTTTTTGAAACTTCTGAATATTGTTATGAACCTCCGAACATTTTTTGAGTCAATGAAGATTTTTCAAATGGATGCAACTTTTATAAAACTTGTGAAAATTTTATTTAAATCGGCAAATATTCTTCGAATTGGTTAACCATTTTTGAAATGATTAACATTTTTTAAAAATTCATTAATTTTTTATGTTTGATGATTTTTTGAAATGAACGAACCTTTTTTAATTCACCACAATTTTATTTTTTTGACCTTCTTTAAAAATTCATGAACATGCTTCGAATTCGCAAAAATATATGCTCAATTCACATACATTTTTACAATATCAGGAAAATTATTTTTAATGCATGAACATTTTTTATACAATAATTTCCAAAATTCACATTTTGTTTGAAAATTTGAATTGTTTCTAAATTATTTTAAAGATGAAAAACAAAAACAGAAAAAATGTCGAGAAAGAAAAAAAAATATGGGGGCGTCCCTCCCTGCTTATGGGCTGGCCCAATAGGGTGCGCGGGTGTGACGGACTCTATAAATTTTGTTCATTCCTTTGGACAAGAATTATGTTGTAGTTCAGTCGGCTGTTCCGTTGAAGCTCTGACCACTAGGCCAGTGTTCGATTCCTGGCCGCTACTTAATTTTTTTTGTTAAGCGAACGTACTAAAACTGATAAAGGACGTACGAAAAAGACTAATTGAACCAAGAAAGGTGGAGAAACAATCCGTACTTTAATATTAGGTATATATATATATATTTTGGGTGTTCCTAGGTGGACTCTGAATGGTCGGAATCCTACCAAAATGCTAGGCATTTTGGGATTTGAAACATGGTTTTTGAATAATTATTTATTTAGTTATGAATTTTCAATTATTCCTATCATTTTAGTACTTTAACTAACACATATACCCGTGCATTGCAACGGGAGAAAAATTATTATGCATTTAAAGTTAGTGAGAATTATATGTGCAAGCAAAATCCTGTGCGCAGGTGAAAGAGGAACATTTATCTTCTCGGTTTAACCGGGTGTGAATTAATAGATCCGCTATTTTTCCATTCATTGATTGAGGGCATTTAAGAGTTTTGTTACGTCATCGTACGTCAGAGAAGCCACATGAATTATTCAAGCAACTTTTTCTTTCAATCAAGGAGATTTTAAGGTATGTTTCTAAATATTGTAGGAAACATGAGCATTATTTAGATCCTGAAGTGCTTTTTGAAAATTATGTATACTTTCAGAAGAACGTGAATAAAAGTTGAAATAGGAACATCTTTTAAAATTCACAAACATTTTTTGAAAAGACCAACTTTTTTATGAAAACATGAACATTATTTGAATTTGTGAACATTTGTTTTGAACGGGAACATGCATAGAAAATTCATAACATTTTTAGAAAATGTTTATCGTTTAAGATTATTTTGAATCCTGAAAATTTCATTAATACAAGAATATTTTTAGAATTTGGAGCATTTTTAAATTTCAATTTTATTTTTAGAAATCTCAAACAATTTTGAAAAAAATAAAAGTTTTCGAAAAAATGGGAAACTTTTTTCAAGTTCCGAATACTTTTCAAAATAGTAACAAAATTTTGGAATTCTGAACATTTTCTATAATTTGATTTTTTATAAATTCTGAAAGGTTTTTGAGAATTATGAATTTATGAAGTAAATCCTATAAAAAATAAACTTGGAAGTGAGAAAAGAGATATGGAAAGGAGACTAAAAATAGAAATAAAACACAAAAACAAAGAAAAATGGGCCATCCCATTATTGGTTGTCCTGTGCGAAGCTGGACTATTTTTCGCCCTGTGCGGACAATAGAATTTTCACAGCTGCATGGGCAGAAAAGTAAATGGGCTGACTTTGCTGGGCCACAATGCCTGACCCACGTACAAAATTCTGGAAAAGGCTTTTTTGTTCTTGTAGCAGACGAACGCATAAGAATTTAGTACCACCTCGGATAGAATTTTTTTCTTTTCAACGGTGAACGGATGAAAAATTTGACGAAACATACCTTGCTTTATTCGTAGGTATAGATTATACAGAGGAGTTAATCAATGCAATTATGTCCAAACAAAATATGAATGTGTAGGTTATGTAAGACAAACAATATGACCTCTTATTTGCTCCATTTGGCTTAACAGAACTACACATATTAATTTTTAAAGTTTAAAATAATGTCTTCAATTACTGTATTTAATTAATAAGTGCAAAATTAGTTGTGCAACTTCCTATCAAAATGATACTAGTTGATTGAAATCTTCAAGATGAATCCACAAAAATTTGAATCAACTCATTTGGTTTAGTTTTCCAATATTTATGCATTTTACAAGAATTAATTTCAATTTGTAAAATTGAATCTTTCAAATAATTTCTTCAAAATGAAAATTAATTGAAAGGCACCTTTAGTCCTGGCTGCAACCACCAGCCGGAACTAAAGGTTTCACCTCCTGCGTGGTATTTTGGCCGCCGAAAAGGTTGGCCTTTAGTCCCGGTTTGTGGCTGGAGCCAGGACTAAAGGTTGGCCTTTAGTCTAGTCCCGGTTCGTGGCTGGAGCCGGGACTAAAGGTCGAGGGTATATAGTGTCCCGGTGCCAGCCACCGTCCGGGAGAAGGAACAAATCCAGGCTGCCAGGCCGCTGGTCTTCAACCTCCGACGGCCAAAAATCGCCAACGCCGTCCCACTCACTCCGGACACACCCCAAGCTCGCCATCTGCCTCGTCCGACCCGCCGTGAGCTCCTGCATGTTTCCCCCCTAATGTCGTGCTTTATTTCTCGCTGTAGCCGTCGCCACCTTGCTGACTATAGCACGCCGCTCGAGCTCGTCACCGACGCAGCTCCGGTGACCTTCGGGTACCGTGCGCGTGCCCGTTGGGCTTATGTGCGTGCATAGGTTCGTTTGGTGCTAGCCGTTGCCCCTGCCGTGCACCGCAACGCCGAAACCGCCGATTCCCAAACTCCGGCCACCGCTAACCTCGATGCCGCCGTGGATTCTGGCCACCCTAGGCTCGGCTAACCACACCACTTGACGTGCGAGTTCACCAGCTAACTGTAGGTGGTCTTCCCAATCCATTTGGACGCCCGAGCACGAAACCCGCAACCCTCCACCGTATCTGGCCTTATCGGCGTCCAACTGTGGGTGGGTTTAGGTCATTTTGACAAGATTTTACTCCCCCTGGGGTCAATGACAAGTGGGCCCTGGCCCTGGCTAATTTTTAGATTAGAGCAAAAATTAACACTCATTTTTCTGTTATTGAATCCGTCACTGGCCAGAATGAAAAATATATATGAAAAATATAAGAAAAATTAACCATTGCTCAAAATGAAGTAATTTATATATGAAAAATATCAGAAAAATTCAAGGAATCCATCTGTAAAATTTTCATGCACGAAAAACCAACTTATACTTGCTATATAAGTGAAAACAACTAAATGGCATTTAAAATGCTTAAATTAGAGTTTGCAATTGAACTCTTGGTTCAAATGGACTTCATTGCACTTGTTGCTAGTTGCGTAGGCACAATCCAACACATTCTTAACCTGTCATGTTCATGCATCATATTGTTGCATTTGTTGTGTATATTGATTGCCGAAACTGTCCTTCTCGATAGGTCCTGCTCCTGCGAGTGGCACCGAGCCCCTGTGTGAGGAGCAGTACTACCCTGTTGATCCCCTAGGCAAGCAATTCCCTTGGTCATTCCGATGCAACCCCACTCTCTTGATCCTGCTTCTTTTACTGCATTAGGACAACAACGATTCAACTGTTACTTTATGTTGCGGCAGTTCAACCCATTCCTCTGCATGACCTTTCATTGTCATAGTAAACCAAGTTATGCTTGTTGTATAAGTGAAAACATCTAAATGGCATTTAAAACTGATGTGTATTGATTGCATCTTTGGTATTGTTCTTCTCGATATTATGATTTAATTTTTGCTTATTGAATGCATTCTAATTTAAATAATAAATTGTTTTATCTTTCTTCTTGATTAGTTAAGCTATGGATGATAGCGGAAGAGACCACGAAGAGGATATCTTCGACATCATACACTCCTCCCAAAACCAAGGGATTGAACCAGATGACGGCTAACAATTTCTGAATGACTCCAATGAGGGACTTGAGCAAGAACCAAGAGCCGAAGGGCAAACAAACAATGATGGTGAAGAAAATTTTAGACTATTAACAAAGTCTGGTGAGGTATATATATATAAGGCGTATGGTGATCATTAGATGTATTAATTGGTTTTTATACACACACACATATATATATATGTATATATATATACATATATATATATATATGTATATATATATATATTAATGAATCTTCTTTTAGCCTTTCGGATCGAGCCAATCTTCTAGAAGGGTACGAGGCCGAGCCTAAAAGTTGGGCGATTACATAAAGTTCAACATCGATAAAGTCGCAGAAGATGGCGAACTGATTGCTCCTGAAAAGAATGCCAGTAAATTTATAAATCAATGCTGAGTTATTATTAGGGACAACATCCCGATCACCATTCGAGAATGGAGTAAGAAAAAGGAAGATCGACGAGTTAGTTATGTCGACGGAAGATCAAAAAATTTGCTTTGGGATACACTCATGTCACATTTCAACCTACCAGAGGGTCTCACAGATGGACAATGTTTGTAAGTCAAGCAGTTTGCTCTTAAGAAGATGGCCACACAATTCTAGAGATGGAAGAAAATATTATACAATGACTACATCAAGGCAAAAAATAAGACTCCAGGATTCACTAGAGCACTAGAGAAGATAAAAGATCACTGGGACGCATTTGTGAAGTATAATAAATTAGATGGAGCTCTCGAAAGGTTGAGAAAAATAAGATAAATGCTACAAAAAAGGAGTATCACCATGTTCTGGGGAAAGGTGGGTACAAGAGAGTCGTGCCTAAGTGGGAAGCAGCTGAGGCCAAGATGCTTGCTGAAGGGGTCATTCTAGCTACAGCGAATTGGCCCGATAGTTCCAAGAATTGATTTTATGCGCATGGGGGGAAAGTTGGACCCAGCAGCAGGGGAGATTATTGAAAAGGGAGATCTTAAAACAGCCTCGGACGCTTTAATTGAAGCAATAGAAGATGCTCGAAAGGGGTTTTTCCAGCCCGAGATAGAGAACGACGAGCTTACACGCGCCCTCAAGAATCCTAAACACGGAGGACGAACATGAGGCAAAGGCATTGTTCTGTGGGTTCAAGGGGTTTCGGAGTGGAATGACACTTATAGAAGCCGCCAGAGAAAAAAGAAGCAGGATGTAGACCAGCTTCAGAAGGTAGAAACAAAGAACGAGGAGTTGGGACACATTTTAAAGCGGCGGCAGGAGCAACTAGACAGAATTAGCAATAAATGGCATCTTTGTGGCAGGAGCAAGCAGATCCAACACTTGATAGTACCGTCCCATCTATGCAGAAAAGAAGCATGGGTTCCACGGGGGTCCAGACCGATGATGCACTGCTGGCTCTCTACCCCGTGGATGATATCAAAGAGAGGACAATTTCTGAGCTATACAGAAAATGAAGAGCATATCCATGAAGGTGGCGGACGACTTTGCTATACCGAATGTACCTAAGGCAACCATCCATGGCAATCGAATTCCAGCTGGCTATGCTCGTGCTAGGGTGGATGAAGTTCTACCGGGATATGAGTCACTAGAGCTTGACATTCCTGGAGGTGAAGGGGAGCAGACACTGGCAGAAGTCAAACATGGTGTCATTGTATGGAGAAAGGAATGCATCGTGTTTCTAAACTCAGCGCCAAGGCCACCAACTCCTCCGAGTAGCAATACACCTCTAAGACAACCCCACCTGGAGAGGGATCTCATCACTAGTCCACCATATCGATCTCCGTCGCGTCAGCCGACTACACCCCCTATGTCCCAGCAGTAGGGCGAAAAGCAAAAGAATGCACCAAAGAAGAAAGCCAACGACGAGCCTCCAAAGAAGTTAGCTTACGACATGAAAGACGAGGAAACCAGAACGGTCGGGGTTTCCGCAGTGAAGTCCTATTTTGCACCGAAACCGCCCCCGCCGCCAAAGGAGATAATACCTATGAAAACTGTAAAGCACTTTGTAGACTTTCTTGAGCGACCCCCAGCACATGTGGAGAGTAGGCCATCGGACTATGGACGCTCTATTAGGAAATCATGTGAGGAACAAATGCAGTAATCGAGACGTAGAAGTAGTAATAAAAGCAGGAAAACAGTTCCCTAGCCCGGAGAACAGGCAATGCAATCGATCCCCCCTCCCCCGAGCTAAAGGTGATTACTGATAAGGTAACCGACACTGCTAGAGAGTTTAGTATCAGTGTTGATCAACTCATAGGCACCGAGAAAGTCCCCGTGGCTGATGTAGCATGGAGATATGTCCCCGAGAACTTTCTAGTCAGATCTGAGCAGGTCCTGCATCTATCAACACAAATGCGAAGATTGCATGAGTGGTACATGAAAGAATTAAAGAACTGGCGAGAGATGCTCAGGGTGAAAGTCAAGGAAGAGCATTACTTCTATGAAAACGAGCTATGCATTGAGTTTCCAGAAAATTTTCAGTTATACAATCAAGACGCACTCGACAAATCTAGTATCAGTTGCTATTATTTGTAAGTGATTTCTTTCTGTAATTTAAGTCTCTAGCTCAGCTCGTTCATTGCATGTAATTATCATCACTATATTCTTTTGTATGCTATTATGCAGAATGAAGATTCTCGAATGCAAAAGGCATGGAATCTATGACATTGGGTTCGTTGACCCATATATCATTTATGAAAAGATGATATAGGACCATGCCAAAGACACAAAGGATAACTTACTAAGGTTTATGAAGGAACTAAATACCAGAATAGAAATACTATTTCCTTACAACTTCATGTGAGTGTTACTGTCTTGTACTACAAATTCTATTTTGCTTACTCAATATTAGGTGTAGTTATTGAGTTATGCATGCCTGCTTATATAAACATGTGCACAGGTTCCACTGGATCCTACAAATAATTAGAGTTGACACTAGAACTATTGAAACCCTGGACTCACTAGGTAAAGACCCTCGAGAATACACCAGGGTATTTTTGATGCTCGATAGGTAATTTCAATCATTACCGCAGTATATTGGCCTCTTTTATTCATTTCCTGATATCAAGTAATTAATAACTCCTTTATTCATTTTCTTCACCGGCAGGGTTTGGAAACGGTTCATCAAAGATGTTGTCGGTGAATGGAAATCAGAGCTGCGTTGGTGACGGCCCATGGTAACACTAGTAGAAAAAATGACTTTACGTGAGCCCCATTAGTCCTGGTTTGGAAACAGACCGGTACTAATGTGACCATTAGTCCCGGTTCCAACAGCTAGGGGGCGGGCATCATTAGTCCCTGTTCGTGTTGAACCTATAGTATCGGTTCATGACATGAACCGGGACTAAAGGGGTTGTGCCAGGCTGGTGTCAGGTTGGGGCACCAGAAGCACATTTAGTCCTGGTTCGTGTCACGAACCGGTACTAGAGGTGTACCTTTAGTCCCGATTTGTATATTCAACCGGGTCTAAAGTTAGCACTATATATAGTCCTTCGTCCAGCCCGAGCAAAAGCTCTCTGCTTTTTCCCTCCTCTTTGTTTTCTTCCCCTCATGCTCGATCTCACCTCCATTTTTGCCAAAATTTGTCAATATTTTAAGGCACCCATCCATCCAAGTGTTCACAAAGGTTAGAAACTTTGTCCTTTCATCTCGCATTGCTAGATTAGCTCTTGCAATGCAATACATGTATAGTGATTTGTGGATTTTAGTTTGGGAGTAATTATATGTGGTAGTTTATTTGATTTATATGCAATTTGAGCTCAAATTAACTTCTTAGTTTGCATATGTAGGTGTGGTTTGTGTAGTGCTTTCCCGTCCTCGTCCTAACCACCATCGATTGCCCGCATCGTCCCGTTGCCGGCACTAGCTTGGTGAGCCTCTTGTTCTTATCCCTTTTATAAATAAAAATCATGTTTGTGTGATTTACATAGTTACTTGTATAATTTTCTTACCCCTACGTTGTTTGTTATAAATAGTGGCATGGTTTTGATATCCGGCCCCATCGGCCCTCATCCTGTTTATGATTCGGAAGTGGTATATTCTCTTTTATAACCATTTGTTGCATTTCGTGCATTGACAAATTAATTATGCCCATCAAGTTGACATAGATAGTTTTATCTAGCAGGTATATGAACAAAAAATTGCAACCGACCCTCTTGTCGCGAAGTTAAATTTAGTTGAAAAAGAAAACGAGTATTTGAAAGAAAAAATGTAAAGAATTTAAGAAGAGAAGATCAAATTGGAGTTGTATGTTGCCAATGTCATCGATGATCACAAGATCAGGATGGATGCAATGCGCTTAAAGATTATAAAGATTAGAAAATATGCCATTGATAGTGAGGTTTAGCATCATTATGCTGTTGGATCAATTGTCACCTTAGTTGTGATCTTGATCGCATTTGTTGTTGCATTTAAATGCTTTAGCTAGAGAGTTTGTATGTTGTTTATGAGAATAAGTGTGTATGAACTTGTATTAATTTGGTCTTTTCAGTGTTGTGTAATGAAGATGAGCCGACAATGGATGTACGATGACCGATGCTCTCCTTGGTTCATTAATGGCGTGCATACTTTTCTGCTTGCGGCTGAGGCAAACAAGTGGGTGGATGGTTTTGTGTGTTGTCCATGTGTTGTCTGTAAGAATGATCACAATTTCTCTAACTCAAGAACCATTCACGTCCACCTGTTTGAGTCTGGTTTCATGTCCGACTATAACTGTTGGACCAAGCACAGAGAAAGAGGGGTCCTAATGGAAGAGAATGAAGAAGAACAGGATGACGACAGCTATCCTGGCCATGGTTTCCCTGAATACGATGGTAAAACAATGGGGGTGGGGAAGCTGAGCCGGCAATGCGGGAAGAAGTTGAAGAAGAGGCATCAGATGAGCCCGCTGACACTACAAGAAAAAAGTCAACTAGTGACCTTCTGTTAGTGACCCTGAAAGAATTGGTCGTAGATTTATGACCATTCTAGAACAATTGGTCAAAAGCTGTTCGGAGGGCTGCAAACCCTAAACCATAACGACCATTTTAGTCAGAAAGGTCGTAATTTCATTAGATGAAATGGTCGTAAAGCTCGCAGCACTGCCCACTGCATCACGTCTAGCTGATAACGACCAATAAAAAAGGTCACTACACTTGAGTTCGAATGCATTAGGATGATTAGGCAGCCACCTCAGCAACATGGCTTATGTGTCATTGTCTAGGTGTCATTTTTTGCTTAAATGTTTATATTCAACAGACAGGCGGGGCCCATTTGACAGTAGGTGGGCACACACTAACAGGCGGGACCCATTTGATAGCAGGTGGGCTGAGCGCTTAATTCGCCCAAAAATGATGCGCCAGGCGGGACTCAAACCCACGACCTCGCGCATGGTTCGCTCGCTCGCTACCACTAGGCTAGAGAGGGACAGTTGCACATGTATGGGAATTTACCTATACATTATATAAAACTACGGCTCTCTCGTATCATTGACAAGTGGGACCTTCCGACCATGTGGCATCGAATAGAGCAACACTTAGCATTTTTCTAGGTCTTCAAACCAGTGGCAGCATGTGGCGGCGGGCGCGGGGGCGGGGGCGGGGGCCGACAATGGAAGCAACTGGCAGGGGCGGGGGCGGCGACCGATGGTGGTGTTGCCGGGGCCGCTCATCTCGACCACGACAGGAACGGCGACCTCGCTGCTTGCCTTTCCCACGACAGGAATGGCGAACTCGCCACTTGCCTCGCCCACGCATGGGGGACTCGCCGCCGCCGAGCATGGGGGGCTTGCCGCCGCCAAGCATGGGGGAGTCACCACCGCCCCAGGCAGACCTCGCCCACGTATGCACCCCTCTCCTTTCCCCCCATCTCCTATTGCCCCTCTCCTCTCTGTTGATGTCGATGATTTGATGTAGATTTTTTAGGAGAATCTCCACACACATACAGTGATTTGATGTAGATTTGATGTAAGATTGGGAAAATCTCTTGGAAATGTCATTGATGAATTTGGTAGAAATTGTGAAGAGAATTTCTGTTGATGAAATTATTAGGAGAATTGTTGTTGATGAAATTGTTAAGAATTCTTTTGGAATTCAGTCAATTGTTACTGGTAAATTATGTTGTTTAGCTGAATGTTGTGCTTAGGCAGTTAGCATATAAAGTGGGGTGCCTACCTTATTTTCTGGATTTTTAGATGCCATTACTTCAATCCATTTTCATTAATTAATGTTGATGCACTTAGATTGATTTGCTAAGTTGCAACAATTTGTTATCTTTGGCAGATGGACAGAAGCTGGATTAGAAAAGGAGTTAGAAAGTTTTCGAAAGAACATATTAAAGGAGTTGATGATTTCATGGCATTTGTTCGGGCAAATTTTTCCAACGATGCTCACATTCTTTGCCAATGTTACGAATGCCTCAACTGTTCAAGAATGGCTCAAAGAAAAGTGGAAGATCATGTTCTTCTTAATGGGATGTCCAACACATATGATAGATGGATATATCATGGAGAACCTTTAGACAGACAACCTCAATATTTTGAATCTGATACAGAGGCCCCTCATATGATGGGTGGTGGTGATGCTGGCATTTATTTCATGGAAAATGTTTTGTGAGATAATGTTGGTTTGGTGGAAGAGGATGGGCATGAAGATGATAGGATTCCTGACCTATTGAAGGATTTGTACGATGCTGAAGATCGTGCTGATGGACAGAAGTCATTGTTTGCTGAGGTGTTAGAGGAGGCAAAGCACGCAGCTCATGAAGGGGGTAAATTTTCAAGATTTACCTTCACCGTGAAGTTACTCCACATCAAGTCTTTCTACCGGATTAGCAATGCTGCATTCAACGCAATACTCTGCCTTTTGAGCTTGCAATTCCCTGATAGTTGTGTTTCCAGATCTTATGATGAAGCATTGAGCATAATCCACAGGCTGGAGTTAGGTTATGTGTCAATACATGTGTGCCCAAATAACTGTGTCTTATTTCAGAAGGATTTAGCAAAGCATGACAACTATCCAAAATGCAATGCCTCTAGGTGGAAAGATGCTGATGGGAAGAAGTCAATACCGAAGAAGGTACTGAGGCACTTTCCGTTGATACCAGGGCTACAGCGGATGTTCATCTCGAAGAAATCATCGCTGGAGGTACAGTGGCACAAGCTGAAGCGGCAACCTATGGACAATGAGCTGAGCCATCCAGTGGACGGAGAGGCATGGAAAGAGTTTGACCGTATACATGTAGATTTTGCTGCAGATCCAAGGAACATAAAACTTGGCTTTGCCACAGATGGGTTTAATCCGTTTGGGAACATTAGCACGTCTTATAGCATGTGGCCAGTTTTTGTGGTGCCATACAACCTGCCACCATGGGCATGCATGGATCAGTCCAACTTCATTATTTCATTGCTTATCCCGGGTCCGGAGTCTCCAGGAAAGGATGTTGATGTCTTTATGGAGCCCCTCATGGAAGAACTCCTCCAGTTCTGGACTGGTGTACCTACATACGATGCCTTGAGTCCGGAAGAAAAGTTCAATCTACATGCTGCAATCATATGGTCCATCCATGATTTCCCGGCTCTGCACACTCTGTTTGGGAGGATCACAGCGGGTTATAAGGAATGTGTCCATTGTGACAAAGACCCTTGCTCAAAGAGAATAAGGAGCAAGATCTGCTATATTGGGAACCGCCGCTTTCTTCCCCGAAACCATTGCTAGCAAAGAAGCAAAGATTTTAATGGTGAGAATTAAACCCGTGACAAGCCAGCTGAATTCACTAAAGAAGAGCTGGAGCAGCAACTTGAAAAGGTGAAAGATGTGAGACCAAGAAAGCTTGCCAAGAAAAGAAAGTGTGAGGAAGGTCAACGTTGGGACCGGAGGTCTTGTTTGTGGGACCTGCCCTACTGGGCTGATCTGAAATTAAGGCATAATCTCGATGTAATGCACATTGAGAAAAACATATGCGAGAATCTATTAGGGATGTTTTTGAACATTGAAGGGAAGACAAAGGACACAGTTAGTTCTAGGCTTGATTTGGAGGACAGGGGCATAAGAGAAGATTTGCATCTAGAGCACAATGAAGATGAAGATTCATTTGAAATGCCACGAGCATGGTATACAATGAGTAAAGAACAAAAGCTTGCATCCTGTGAATTCCTAAGAGCGGTGAAGTTTCTAGATGGTTATGCTGCTAACCTATCAAAGTGTGTTACTTCTGATGGATTCAAGCTTTCAGTACTGAAACCATGATTGTCACATCCTCCTCCAAAGGATTTTACCAATGGGCGTCCGAGGAATCATGGACAAGGATATATATGAAGCGGTTGCTGAGCTGGGAAATTTCTTTAGAGAAATGTGCTGCAAAACACTCAAGTTAACTATCCTGGAAAGACTTGAAAAACAAATCCCATTTATTCTTTCCAAGCTCAAGAAGATTTTCCCTCCAGGTTTCTTCACCGTGATGGTCCATTTGGTGGTGCACTTACCAAAAGAGGCAATGCTTAGAGGCCCTGTGTAATACGGTTGGATGTACCCAATCGAAAGAAGGCTGCTTACTTGTAAGTGTTATGTGCGAAACACGGCAAGACCTGAAGGTTCTATTGCTCAAGCATATGTCGTTGATGAGTGCTTGACTTTTTGCTCTAGATACTTTGGCAATGAGGAAACAAGATCAAACTGACCGAGCAGAAATAGAGAGCGGTCTGATTCGCAAAGTGGTGATGTCTCTGTTTTCAACCATGGTGTGAACTTTCTTGGATCCTCACAATACTTGGAGGCTGGTGATGAGTATGACAAGATGGTTTGGTATGTGCTCAGCAATTGCGCCGAGGTTCTACCATATATCGAGTACGTTATATCTTGTGCACTCATTATATATTTTTTGCTTGGGTTGGCACCTGCCTAATGTTTTAATTCATATGTTCTGTTTGCATTGCAGGAAATGCAAGGAGGAGTTAAATCAGGAAGAAAGCAATATCCATGTTGATAAAAGGGTTGCCAAGGGGTTTGCTAAGTGGTTTAAGAATCATGTGATATCTTTAGCCACATGATTGATGTTTTCTGTGCTATTCACCAACTGTTAAATACCATTGTTTGCTAAATGGTTTATTTGTGCAGATTGGAAAGTTGCATGAGGAGAATAAGGTCAGTGATGATCTATTTGCTTTGGCATGCTTACCGGATAAGTGAGTGAGAGTGTATTCAACATGCATTGCTGATGGTGTCCGGTACCACACCATTGACCGCGAGGAAAAAAGGAAGACATAAAATAGTGGAATCGTCACCGGGGGGTCACATGATCGTGAGATCATTGACTTCTATGGTCAGTTGAGAAGCATCGTAGAGTTGCAGTACAACTCTAGTGGAGGCATCCATCGCTCGGTTGTCTTATTTCGTTGTGACTGGTTTGAGCTTGGTAGAAAGAAGAAGAGAGACTCTTTTGTCAAATATGATGGCCACTTCAAAAGCATCAACACTACAAGGTGCTGGTATAAGAGTGATCCATTTATTCTAACAACACAAGCAACAATGGTGTTTTATCGGCCAGACACCCTTTTGCACGGAAAGTGGAGAGTTGTGCAAAACTTTGAGCACATACACTTGTGGAGTGTGACTGAAACTAAAGTGGAAAAGGGCCCCGGTGGTGGTGGACTAACATACCAGGATGATGACTCTACAGAAGTTCCATTGCAAGCTGATGATGACTGTATGGAAGTTCCGGTGCAACACAGAGTGCGAAGGGACCGGGAACATGTGCTCGTTGATGGTGCAACAGTTGAAGGCATCAAGAAAAGAAGAAAGGTGGTAGCGAATGGACATGAGAGCAAGGATGAGGAAAATAGGACTGATCATACTATGCTACAATATTGTAGTGATGATGAGGAAAACAGGAGCAGGCATAGAATTCCTTGTTTTAGTATCGACGACGATGAGTAGCGAATGGACATGAAGGTAAATTTTGTCTCCGTGTAATTCTCTGTAGTTTTCCATGTAATTCTCTCTAGTTTTCCTTCTTGTGCATATGCATGGTGATCCTAATGTACTACAATTATCTCCAGGTAGCAAAATGCTTGAAGATCCTGATGGATATAGTGGTGTGATCCTGTGACAAAATGTTGGTTGTAGTATTTGATGCAAAATGCCAAACATTTGATTTCCTTTTGTAAGCATTTGATGTGATCCTGATGGTTGTAGTATTTTGTAAGCATCAACATTTTGGATGCAAAACACTTGTTCTTATTGTTATGATGCTGGTGCATTTTGGACTGAAGATGTTGTTTCAAAAGTGATTGCAAAATGATTGCAAAATGAGCTTTTTTTAGTCAGAATTGAAGATGCTTTAACTGAAGATGTTACACTGGGCGCGATGCATCAGACAGCCCGTCTGGGCGAGCAAAAAAAATATGCGCGAGCGGGGACTCGAACCCACGAGCGTGCACTCGTTTCACTGTGTTTATACCACTGGGCTAGGAAGAGACTACTGGCCTTCCACTCTATGCCATCTCTTTTCAAATCATCAAACCAGTCAAGTATCAAACACAGACCTCGCTGACAAGTGGGCCACTCGACCCACTCGCTGACAAGTGGGCCATTTTGCTACTCTACCCAGTCGACCCTTTTCCCCCTGAGCTACCAAAAAATATTCCAACAAAATATGCGCGAGCGGGGGCTTGAACCCATGACCTTCCGCTTATTCCACTGCTTTTCTACCACTGCGCTAGTTAGAGGTTATTGGTTTTCTACTCTATGCCAACCCTTTTCAATATATCAAATACAGAACTCACTGACAAGTGGACCCACTCCTCCTCTCCACTTGACCCGCTCCTCCTCTCCATTATCCACTCGACCCACTCCTCCTCTCCACCGCTGGCATCCCCTTCTCCTCCATCGACGGCGGCGACCTCCCTGGCGACCCACTCCTCCATCGATAGTGACGGTGACGGCCTCCTAAGGTATGAATCCGCTGACTCCTTCATGTTCCTCTTCCTATTGATTAGTTTAGGGTTACATGGCTCATGCTGATTAGGGTTTCATTGTAGCCGAAGTAGATCCACGAGATCAAGAGGAGGCCTACACCCTCTACGTCCACGACACTAACAAGGCCAACAAGCTCAAGCAGTCGCCGTCCCCCAAGGTCCGTTCCGTTCCCCCCATGTTCTTTGATTAAGTGTTCTGACTAATTACACACAACAAATCACATGCGAGCAGTAAATATTTAATGATAATCATTGTGATGCAAACTATTGTTTTTATTCTGCATTATGTTGCACACATCACTGCTGCGCTAGCTACCACCAGTTACTTGTTCCTTGTACTGCTGAGATCAGTTAACACCTACCCACTTGGTCAGTTGTTTGTTCTAATTTGCATTTCCCATTTTGTATGTCCACATAATGCAAAAATAGCCTTGTTAATCTTATACATCTCCAATTTATGTGATCAAAAGCTGTTCAGTTTTGTACATGACTGTATTGGGTAGGTGTGTTTAAATTGAGAATCTAGGGTTCAGTTCTTAAGTGCTGGGTTCTAACAAAATGTAGCACATGGGAAGATATGGTCCATTTATAGTAGATATGGTTCATTGTAGATATGGTCCATTTATAGTAGATATTGTCCTGATGATGTGTTTGCCATTTATAGTAGACATGGGCACATGGGCAGATATGGTCCATTGTAGATAGAGTAGTAATATTCCAAATTGAGGCCCTGGCAAAGATAGAGTAGTAGTATTCCAAGTGTTCACAAGTGCATTGCTTTTTTTCTCTCTTTTGCTATCATAAATATCCACAAGTGCATTGCTTTTTTCTCACTTTTGCCATCATAAACTTGGTTCTGTTCCAACTATGTCCAGTCCTGTTTATGGTAACTTGTTGTTTAATTACAATGCTTCTTCTTAGAGAAGTGAGATGGCTGGCTTGGAAGGTTTCGAGTTCTTCGAGATCGTAATTGAGAAATCTTGTAGTAGGCAGGTATATTTATCATCACTCACTTCTTTATCATCACTCTGCTGTCTAGTGCTTGAGTGGCATAATTAACCACTACTTGACCCTTGCTGCAGAGGCTGCATGACAAGTTTGCGAAGATGCTCACCGGTCGTGAGCCCAACAAAGTGAAGCTGCGGGAGGCCGGCAGCGGGCGTCGCAGGCTGTGGGACGTGGTGGTGGTGTTCGACGATGAAGGCCACATGTACCTAGGGCCCGGCTGGGAGCATTTCGCCCACGCCCATGAGCTGCAACTCGGGCACTTCCTTGTCTTCCTCTACGACATCGACGCCATGTTCACTGTGAAGATGTTCGACAACACAATGTGCCGCATGTACTACCAGCACGACGACGATGCCAGTAAGCTCTCTGCCTCTCTTCTTCCTATCCTTTTGGCTTCCTCTACCAGCACGAGGACAACACCATGTTCACACTTTGTTGCATTTGGCCAGGCAATGGGAGCAGCAGCAGGGATGACGAGGAGTAGAGTGGGGAAGAAGAGGAGCAGAGCGGGGATGACAAGGAGCAGAGCGGGGAGGTGCAGCCTATTCTGGCTGACGACAACCTTGCTATGGTGGTGGCTGACGACAACCCCGCTATGGTGGTGGCTGACGACGACCTCGCGATTGTGGTGCCTGATGCTGACCCTACTATGGTGGTTGACGACGACCTCATGATTGTGGTACCTGACACAGAACTCGCGATGGGTGGTGCCTAACGATGACCTCGCGATGGTAGTGGCGCCGGCGATTCCACATCTGGACGACAGGACCATGCCAATTGTGGTAGAGGAGTACATCCACGTCGGCATTGGCCACTCTGAGCGCATTAGGAGGATGAAGGAGAATAAGGAGAAGAACGAGTGAAGATGTTAAGAAATCAAGTGGGAATGTTAAGTGGCAATGCCAAGCTTAGCTTGAATTTTGTGCATACTTATGGATACTTAAGTATGAATATTCAGTTTTTTAATAATGAATATTCAGTTTGGTAATTGATGGGCATTGATATTTTGTGCATGCTAATGGATGAAAGATGAAATTATGGGTTTTTGTGCACGCTCATGTATGAAACAATATAAGTTTCATTTTGTGATTGTCAAAAACATGTTTTTTCATTAAGATTGTTCATTAAGAATCAACAACATTATGAAACAATATAAGTTTAATGCTCAAGTATGACAGTGTCATCTAAACAAGGTTTTTTGCTAAACGATCGGCAACAGATTTCATGACTCAAACCTTTGCCACGGACGGCTGCCGCGACGAAATCATCCGGTTTTTGAAAACACCATAAAAATTCAAAAAAAGAAATTCAAAAAATGGGAGACCTCCGTGTCACATCATTAAATGTGGCCTACCAACTAGCAAAAATACTAAACTTGGAATGCCGATGTTTTCTTGAAAAGGTGTTCTAAAAAACGACCTACCATGAACGAAGATTCATGGCTTTCAAGCCAAACTAGCAATGATATGGCTGCATCCGTTGAATAGTTTTTGATAATATGCCCAAATTTGGTGCATGCCTCCATCTTGTGCTGGCAAACATTGTTGCCAAAGCGAGGTTCCAACTAGTTTCACAAAAAAACCGTTTTTCATTTTTTGAATGCTAAAGACATGCATTTTTCGTGAAGTGGCTACAAGGAGGGTCACCCCAAACGGTTTTTCAAAAAATCATTTTAGCTTCACAGGTAGGCATTTCATCAAAGAATAGACAACAGATTTACATGACTCAAACCCTAGGCACGGACGGCCGCCACGACGAAATCGGCCGATTTTTGAAAACACGGTAAAAAATTCAAAAAAATAAAAAAAATGGGAGACCTCCGCGTCACATCATCAAATGTGGCCTACCACCTAGAAAAAATACTAAACTTGGAATACTGACGTTTTCTTGATTTATTCGGTATGATTTTAACCATTATTTCTACTAAGTTTACAAAAAAGACCCTGGATTTTTTTGCCTCCAAACCTCTAAAATTTGGTGAAAATTTTCCCTCCCACCCCACCAAAATTTCCATCCTAGCACCAAATTTTCCCTCCCACCACACCAAAATTTCCCACCACTTCTCTCCCACTACCATGCGGGACCCACCACCCCTCTCCCACTAAAAACACGGGATCCCCATTCCCCTCCCCATAATTTCCCTATTCCCCTCCCCTCTCCCCGACGAACCCTAGCTTGTCCATGCTGCCCCACTCCCTCCCCTGCTTCGGGCCGCCCCACTCCCTCCCCTGCCCCATGCCCGCCCCCCGCGCCGCTCCACCGCGTCGCGCTGCCCTACATCACCCGCATTAACTACATTGACGACGACGGCGGCTACATCGACTACATCGACAACGACGTCGGCTATATCGACTACATCGAGGATGACGGCGGCTACATCGACGACCACGACATCGACTACATCGATGATGACAGCGGCTACATTGGCGACGGCGCGATCGACGACGACCACCTCTGCATCATCCCCCTAGGTACGTCTCCCCTTGATCCATTTCCTCTCCTCTGGTGGATCCATCTCCTCTCTGGTGGTTCGGTCAAGCCCCCTCATGGGTTAGGATATTCTAGGGTTAGGATCTCCTGGTGGTTCGGGTGCTCATGCACTACTAGGGCAAACCCTAGCAGTAGCGCTGGTTTTGTGCTCTCTAGTAGCGCGGGTAGGCGTCCTACTAATAAGGCGCTACAACTATTGCTTAGCAGTAACGCGTGCCCGCACGCGCTACTGCTAATACAAATAGCGGCAGCGTTTGTTCAGTACCACGCTACTGCTAAGGTAACTACTTGCAGCGTATTTTCTGTCCATCGCTACAAGTATTCTTTTTTTATTTTTTTATTTTTAGTGTACTTATGCGCCATCGTACAAATATTGGTACAATACCAGTTATGAGGTCTACATCATTATGTCCATAACAGTGTGTCAAATGAGGGTGTATTAGGTTCAAGTGGAGGCAATATGTGGTGCATGTCAAAAGTATACTACTAATCCAAACTTGATCTAGTTTGGACTAGTAGTACTTTCGATGTGCACCACATGTTGCCTCCACTTGAATGTAATCCGCCAGCACAAGCTATTTAATCATCATCATAGTCATTACCACCAACAGTATTTATTTAATCACCGCTAACACTAGCTAATAATAATCATCATAGTCATTACCACCAACACTAGCTATTTTATCATCATAGTAATAGTGTAGCACATCATCATCCTCAAACTCATTTCTAGCTAGCTAATCACTCCTGCTGCTCTCTCTTAGGTAAAATAACATAAAACATGTATAGCTCTCCTCCTTGATCAAGCTGGAGCATACAGATGAACCTGTCTCCTAATCATGTGTAGCGCATCTGTTTGCTGCCCCCTAGTACTTCTCTGCGCTCCCCCATCACATATTTGGTCCAGTCTTGCACTACTAAGCATCCGTCGCTAATCTTGAATGCACTAAAATAATCTGTAGGATATCTTGGCTGTAAGCTGATAATACTCTTGGTACCTTTAGTCTCGATCCCATAAGGCACAACATTCATCGGGAGTCCCTGTTGAAGAACATCGCATGGTAACATACTTAGCAATGAAGTTTAGCTTCAAAAGTAATGTATGGAAAAGATGCACTGAGGACAAATAGTAAAAATCTTACCATCCTTCCTAAATAGATGTGACCATAGTTCATTACGAACACTATTGGTCGCACATTTTCAGTACTAACATTTCTAAATGCAGGAAGAAAATTTGCCTTGATAGTATCAAGATCCTCAAGCCATGAAACATAATGACAGAGCTCCTCGCGGTTGAGTTCAGCCCCAGGACAGTATACGGTCCTGTCTACCAAGCGTTGGACATGTTTGCTTGCACTGAAATAAGCTGACAATACAAATTAGTTGTCAACTATTTTTGAATAAACAATATCAAAGACATAAATATGGTTGAGAAACTTACATAATGGTATAACTGGAGGCGTCTGCACATCGACCCAGATGTCGGTATTACCTTCAAAATCATCTTCCGGACGAATATCAAAGGTGATAACCATATCAGGCTCAAATGCATAAGTCTTGCATAGTGCTCACCATGTTTTGCATCCAAAATAGGTATAGTCATCTGAATTGTATAATTTTGCATGGAAAATATAACCATGCTTGGTCTTCAAGTAAACTTTCTTTTCCTCCGCACTATGACTGAAACCTATCTTATCCAATACAAAAACTCTTGCATGGCAGGGGATACGCTAGTAGAATAGTAAAAAAATAAGTTGAAGCAAATGAAGCAGATATCATGCTTAATTACGAAAAAAGACTTGTCGTTGTGACTTACTGTATCCACTTCGAAGTTCTCGTCCAGCTTGATGCTGAAGCGCCTATCATCATCTAGGAAGATTATGTCGCACAGGCCGCGCTCATCTTTGCAGTATTTGCAAATACTAAAATCATTTTCGTCATCAGACATTTCCTATGTTCATAGTTAAAACATTAATTGAAAATCGATCGAAGACAACTACCAGGATACTCAACACACAAATCCGGGGCACTCGATATTTCCTACATACTCTGGCACAAGTCATGCCAAAATTCACGGAAAAATCCGGCATGACCTTTGCTAAAATAGGACATATTGAGCGCCTGAAATTTGCCGGAACGGAAATGAATCAACACTCCGGCAAAACATAGGCCACTCGGAGGTGTAACCATCAAACATGACCGGCCACTTGGATATTGAGCAACACAAGATATACATTTCAAAATATCTTATAGGACTCAAATTAGCATGCATTCAATAAGCAAAAGTAAATCATCTCATCTGTCCATACATCATCGAATATTATCACTAATACATCATGAATCGTGTCATACATATAACATCACTAATACAACTAAAACCCTAGCACACGACGGGTATCGGCGCGGGCGGTGGACACCCACTGAGAAGGAACCATCACGGGATCATAGCTCAAGTGAGATCTCCGGAGAACCTGCCAGGTATTGGAGCACGACCTGTGCTGCAACGCAAATAAGTAGCGACGGACGTGCGCGTCCTCCTCACTGACACGGTGACGCACCACCTCCGCGGAGTCCTCGACCCTCTGGATCTTCACTGGCCCACGCAACCGCCACCAAAGAAGGTTCGGGTCAACGACAGGCTGGCTCCTCACCAACCTGCGCCCCCAGGTAGGTAGCGCCTCCCAGTACAACCCCGGCGGAGCCCAGTCCCGGACATGGCCGATCTGGTCAAGCAGGTGTCGTCCTCCGCCGACTCGATGACGAGGATGCGGGATAGGCATCGTCCATGTCGAGGCGGGAAAAATTGCTTTAACTAAGAAATAGCAACAAGTTCTTACTAACTAGTTCTATTAATTCAACTAGTTCTTAGTAAAAATAAACTTACTACAAATAAAAATATTCTAGTACCTAATTAGTACCTAGGAACTACTGCCCTAATTACCATCTAATTTGATGAACCTATAGGGGTGGAAATTGGTAGCGGATATTTCAATTATCCAACTATAAAGTAAAATAACTGGTCAAATTTTACTCGTTTTATGATTCATCTTGGAAATTTGATTCGTTTTCACCCTTACATGAACCCTAACTCATTTGATCCGCATCCGCATCCGATTTGTTTCCACTCTTACATGAACCCTAACTAATTTGATGCAACTAAAATATAAAGAAACCCTAGGCAGAGGTAGGGGAGAGGGAGGAGCGGGCGTGCTCACCTCGGGTGCCTGCGACGAGGGAGGGGAAAGGCGGCGTCGAGGTCAGGGTCGGGGCTCGGGCGCGCGGCGGATGGCGGCCGGCGTCGAGGTCGGGGTCAGGGGAGGCGTCCGGGGCGGCGTTGAGGTCGGGGGCGGGGGCGGCGTTGAATCCGGGGTCGGGGCGGTGTAGAGGGTGCGGAGAGCGCGCGGCAGCCGACGGGCGACGGCGGCGGCGAGAATGGAAAGAGTTGGATTTGGGGGAAGTGGCTGCGTGGGGAAGGAAGAACCCCGTGGTCAAGTCAGAGTAGCAGTAGCGCGTTCCAGGAAAAGCGCTGCTGCTATCTTAGCTACAGCGTGTTCTGTGATACACGCTACTGCTACTCCTTTCTCTTTTTCTCCCTTTTTCATTTAGTTTTCTTCACATTTTATTTTTTTCCTTTCACCTTATTCTATTTCTTTCATTTTCAATTACCTTTCTATTTTCTTTCCATTTAATTTTATAACCTTTACCAGTAGCGAGTTTATATTAAAATGCGTTGCTACAAATAAAGTAGCGGTAACGCGGTTCGTCATAGGTCGCTACTGCTATGTGTAGCCTATCGGCTAAGCCGTGAGAATATTAGTAGTAACGTGTTTACAGGCAGACGCGCTACTGATAGATCTTTATCTGCAGCGCGGTTTCCTCAGGCGTGCTACTGCTACTTAGCACCAGCGTGTTTTTTTGACCCATGCTACTGCTAAAGTTCTGTGTATAAGGTTTTCCCTAGTAGTGATGGGTTAGGATATTCTAGGGTTAGGGTCCTTGTTCTTGGGGTTAGGGTTAGGGTTCATGTTTTCCCACCTGGTGGTTCGTTCGACCCCCTCTTAGTAGTCCGTTTAGGGTTCGTTCGTTCGTTCTTGGGGTTGGTAATCCTCTGCTACTGCTGCTGTATATGTGATCATGCTTAGAATGGATACAAGTCTTCTTTTTCTTGATTAGTTCCTGTGTAGAGTATGTATATCCTGGAATAGAACTCTCGCTTTTTTTGGGGTAAATGGCATGAATTTTGGTTATCTGGAGGTTATATTTTGGGCTTCTCTGAATATTGTTGTGCACCTGATAGTGTTGTCACAGTACCAATCAGATACTGCACACCATTGTGCTATACTAATACTAGTACGAGATATTGTCCGATTTACCACATGATGTGTTAAGGCTCTACATGTGATCATGTGGGGACTGGGGAAGGAAAGAGAGTGCGGGGTGGGCTCTATATGTGCTCTGCTTAGATGTAGTATATTTTCTCTATTGTATATGTGCTCTGCTGCTGATGTATATCTATGTCCTCTGCTGCTCTATGTATTGTTGTGCCATGGCGACTTGGGGCGACTAATCAAGCCAAGTCGCTAACTCAAGCCAGCAAGCCACTAGCCACAGCCTTGGCGACTTGGCTTGACTCGGCAACTCAAAAACCTTGCTTCAATTTCCTTCCTTGCTTGCTTGTTTCTGTGAGTAGCACTATGCTTATTTCTATTAGTAGCACTTTCCATGCTTGCTTGCTTGTATTAGTAGCTCTTATGCACTTTGCTTGGTTGCAACTAGGGTTTGTATCAACATGTACTTGATTGCTTATAGCACTTTGCTATCAGTAGCACTACTGGGGTTTGTAGCAGTGTTCTTCTTTTATGATACGCGCATGAAGCTTGTGTTCTTCTTTCCAGTGAACAAGAGAATGCTTAGTACTTATTCTGGTATTGGAATTCCTGGTGTGTTAAGGCAGTATGACTACTTTTAATATATACTAGATTGGTACTAGATAATTTTGGGTGCTGTAATATACAAGGTTGATTCTAATTGTCAAAATGTATTAACTTGTGTCATCTAGTCTGTAGCCATTTTTGGTGTGTAGAGGCAGCATAATCGATAGTTGAGTATAGTTTTTTCATCTGTTTTTGTACTGCTGCAAGTATAGTTGTTTCATGCTTTACCAGTGGCAACCTCTAGTTGTTTTGAAGGTCCTCGTGATATACTCGTCTAGCTTTCTTTCAGACTGTCTAAGCATGTGTACATGACACCAATTCGCTAGTTCATATTGCTTGCTTGCTAGCATACATGTTGCTTGCTAGCATACAAGCTCAATTAGGGTATCCATCAGCAGTACTTGCTTGTATCAGTAGCTCTTGGAGAAGAAGCTACTTGCTTGCTTATTAATTAGGGTTTGTATCAATAGTACTTGCTTGCTTCTCTTCAATTTCCTTCATTGCTTGCTTGTTTCTATTAGTAGCACTTTGCTTGCTTGCTTGCTTGTCTTAGTAGCACTTATGCACTTTGCTTACTTGCTACTAGTGTACATGCATGCTTGTTTAGTGCACTTACATGTTTGCTTAATTAATAAGACTACATCACTGTATTGTTGATCCATCAAGTTTGCTTTACATCTATTACATGTATCTGCACGATGGTCCAAATGCTTTCATTTATTGATACAAGTGCATCATTCTACTTTATCCCTGTTGTATCTGATTGCTGTTTATTCTATTTTGCAAGAACCACCACAAGATCATCCATGGAAAGGATGACAAGGTCAAACATGAGGCCAACCATTGGTATGCAACTTGCCCCTTGGGGTTATACTGTAAGTTTTATAAAATATGTGTCTTAATATGCTAAGTGAAATGTATTGCTGCAATCTGAATAAGCTGCCTTAATTGTGCCTGTGTGCTGTTAGTCTTCCTTACCTGAATAACTAGGATTAAATGATAATAAAATGTCATAAGTAATGTTTGGATGTCTGTCCATGCATTCCAAACATTCACCTAATAGTTACGTTTCCTTTATCATGCAAAGAAGAGCCTCTCACCGAGTACGAGAAGGTTAGGGCTAGAAATATCATGAGGAACAATCGGATGTTCTAGTCCCTTGGCATTAGTGCAATAGTGTTGATGATTAGGGAAAAAAATGATGTACAAGAAGGTAGAAGTGATGAGGTTCAAGAAGGTAGTGGAGTTATCAATGATGACCCAGAGTACAATCCTAAGGAGGATGAAGTTATTGATAGAGAGGAAGTGGATGATGTCGTAGTGAAGAAGACTATTAAGGTGCAAACTCTGTCTTGCTTGGAGGGTTTGGGTTCTTTTATGCTATGTGTTTCCTTGTGCTCACATATTTCTCTTGTGCTCTAATGCTTTTTTCCGCGCTATTTATACAAGGCACTGAAGGAATCTAGGACAAAGAGGCCTGGTGTTAAGAAGACAGTCAACAAGAAGAAGAAGAGCTCAAAAACATCTGCTACAATGCCTCTAGGAAGGGTGATGGCCCTAGCTCCAGGACAAAAAAAGAGGATCCTGGAACCTCATGAACCTGCCCCTGACATAGTCACAAGGCAGAAAGCAAAGATGGTGTCTGCGACAGACCATCAGCAAAGTCTGGTGCGCATGGACTCTGAGACCTCGGTGCAAATGCGTGATGAGTTGCTGCCCATGGATGAAAAAACCACTCTCCACATGGATGGAAGTGGCACTGTCTGCCAGATGAAGGAGGAACTATCTGCATAGATGAAGCAGGCACTGTCCACACAGACCTCAGCCCTGTTGCACCTTCTATTGACAAGAATGTTGGTATCAATGAAGAAGAACAACAGCTTGTGCTTCAACCAGGCAAGTTGACCTTTGCAATGCTCTCTTTTACTAGTGCATTTTCCAAATGGAATGACCATGTATGCTTTTGTCGATTCCTGCATCTATCTATTTCTATTCTAATTTATGAGTTCAATTTCAGTTTTAGATGCAATGACTAGCAATACTGGACTTAGAAAGGGCAAAGGGCTAGAGAGAATCACCAAGTCGCTTGGTAGCAAGGTGCCTATCCAAATTGCCGAAGGGATGAAGCGTCCAGAGAAGCCTCTGCAGGTTCTTCCTCACTTCAAGCTATACAAAAAAATGCTAGTCTATTGGAGAACTACATTGGGAAAGTTGGTGTAAGCTACTTGTTTTGTAGTTAATGTGCTATCTAATTTCTGTTACACCTATGCATGATCACTAATATTGTTCCTACCTTGTTTCCTGTCTTGGTAGGCAAATTTTGAGATGAACACGGACTCGGAGACCATCAAGATCGCTTGCAAAGATATTCTGCAGAAAAATTCAAAGAACAGATGCCATTAGATCAAGAAGAAGTATTTTGATACCATAGCCGCAAACAAAGTTAGCATCAAGTCTTCGGTGCCAGATCTGATGGACGGTGAATGGAAAGATCTGGTGGAGATGTGGTCTACCCCAAGACACAAGGTTTGTCTCTGCTTTGTTTGCTGCTTTATGTTCTGCACATGATATGCTAGTGCTAGATCATGCTGATAGTATGCTTTTTTGTAGGAAACCTGTGTGTCAAACAAGATGAATTGAGAAAATGTCGTGTACAATCAGAGAACTGGTTCCAGGCACTACACAACACACATTTTTGCCACTGTGAGAACATTTCTCTAGAGACCTTACCGTTTGATCCTCGTTAAATAACATTTATGATTCTTGCTGAATAACATTTTGATTTTTGTTGAAAAACATTTCAGAAAGAAGAGCGTAAGGGTGAGGAGTTGTTTGCGATTGACTTGTTTAAGGCCGCCCACAACAGAAAGAAGCACGGGTTTTTGGAGCCAGTCAAGACTGCTATAGTAAGTCACTCCATGCTTTGTCCAGCCAGTTCAAACTTTTGTCTAGAAACCTCAGCCCTGTTTGATTCACAGCCAGCTCTGATGTTGTTTGATGCTTTGATGATTTGATGATGTTTGATTTGGAGCTAGTCAATAACACACGCTATGTTCCATGCTTCGATGATTTGATGATGTGATGTTGTTTGATAGTTCAACAAAGATATCAGAACTTGTTGTAGCTATTTGTTGCATTTTTTTATGATATGATGAAATTTGATCTGAATGTTAGTTTGATGATCGGCTCACTCGGGAAGCCATCTTATATAGAACCACCATTCTAGGCTTAATGAATGTCGGTGGGAAATGACACCTATGGGATCACTAGAATCCCTACTACGGTTGCGGGGCACGGGATCGTGAGAAGAGAAGGAGTAGTAGACAACACAAAGGGGATTTACCCAGGTTTGGGCCACAAAGATGCGTAAAACCCTACGATCCTACTTTGGTGGATGTATTTAGTGTTCTTGAGCTCTTGAACTAGCTCTGGGTGCTGCCAGGTTTGAAAGAGCCGAATCCTTCTCCAGTGCGCCATGGGCCTCCTTTTATAGGCGAAAGGGGCTGCCACAGTGGCACACATGAGGTGGAAAGTGCTACAGCGTTGTGAGCTTATCGCTGGTATTACAGGATAAAGCGCATTTAATGCGAGGCTTAGGTGTCCCTTCACTTTATCGGGGACGGGAGCGAGGCCCGGCCCATCAGTCGCCGCTCCTCATTGCTTCGACATGTGCCATGTAGGTGGGCAAGTAGCTGAGGTGGTGCGGTGGTGGAGCCTCCACGAAGGGCTGCATGTTGCCACTTAGGTGTCTGCCCAGCTGGTTGGGTCGGCAGCTGCATGCGAACGGCGGCGTAGGCTTGGCTGACGTGGGCCTCATAGTGGCCCTGCTAGCACAGTTGGCGAGGGCCTTGCCGGGTGGCCCGGCAAGGGTCTCGCCATAGCATGCCGTCGTCCCTGGCAAGGACCTTGCCGGGGATCTCGTGGGCTTCCTCGATAAGAACCCTGTCGAGGATTGTTGCCTTCCTATCCTCATTTGATCTTGACTATTCTTTGTCTTCACAAAGATCGGCATGCTACCACGGAGGTGCCTCTCGAGCCCTGTCCCAATCCGTTTGTCTAGCGTTGGTGGGCTCAAAGGTGGCTCGCTCAGCTGGTGTGGGAGAGCTGCCCCAGCAAGGGTCCTTGCCGGGAAAACATGCTTCACCCATCTGATCTTTGTGGCCTTGGTCCTTGTCGTTGCTTTGTTTGTCTTGTGCCTTTGGCTTCTCTCCGGCTTCCCTTTCCTCCCCTGTTATGCATGGTCATGGCGGGTGGCTCTGACTGCCCGTGCATAAGTAAAGGGGTCAAAAGCAGAGCCCCTACTTTTGTACACCGACAACGAAGCGATCATATTGTTCCTATTGAATGTCTCCAGGTCACTAGTCATCATCTTCTTGTATAGATTTTGTGTGGTGGTTTGGTTACTTCAAATAATCCATTTGTGTGCTAGTTTGGTTTCTCTTGCTTGGTTTGGTTTGCAAAATATGAAATTGATCTCCCACTAATGCTTATCATTTTCCTCCATATGCTAGCTTGAGATGGAAAAAATGAAGGACGCGCCGGTACCAGAAGGTGAAGAGCCAAAGTCTACTGTTGAAATTGTCGGAGAAGTGCCCAAGACCGAAGTCAAGCAAAGCACATTCCTCAGGAATGCTGGGCTCCAGTTGAAAGGATCGAGAAGAGGTGTCTAGAGGGGGGGGGGTGAATAGACTCTAAGCAAGAAAAGTTGCAGTTTTTAATCTCTTTAAGTTGAAGTGGAGTTTTGGCACAAGTTTTAACATTCACAATACATATCAAGCAAGCATGACAAGAGTATATGAGCAGCGAAAAGTAAAGCATGCAAATTGCAAGAATGTAAAGGGATGGGATTGGAGTGTGCAAACGCAATTTGGAGACACGGATATTTTTTATCCATGGTTCTGATAGGTGGTGCTCTCGTACATCCACGTTGATGGAGACTTCAACCCACGAAGGGTAATGGTTGCACGAGTCCACGGAGGGATCCACCCACGAAGGGTCCACGAAGAAGCAACCTTGTCTATCCCACCATGGCTGTTGCCCATGAAGGACTTGCGTCACTAAGGTAGATCTTCATGAAGTAGGCGATCTCCTTGCCCTTACAAACACCTTGGTTTAACTCCACAATCTTGACGGAGGCTCCCAAGTGACACCTAGCCAATCTAGGAGACACCACTCTCCAAGAAGTAACAAATGGTGTGTTGATGATGAACTCCTTGCTCTTGTGCTTCAAACGATAGTCTCCCCAACACTCAACTCTCTCTCACAGGATTTGGATTTGGTGGAAAGAAGATTTGAGTGGAAAGCAACTTGGGGAAGGCTAGAGATCAAGATTTATGTGGTAGGAATGGAATATCTTGACCTCAACACAAGTGTAGGTGGTTCTCTCTCAGAAAATGTATGTTGGAAGTGTAGGCATGTTCTGATGGCTCTCTCCACGAATGAAGAGTGGGTGGAGGGGTATATATAGCCTCCACACAAAATCTAACCGTTACACACAATTTACCAAACTCAGTGGGACCGAATCGTGAAACTCGGTCAGACCGATTTAGTTCATAATGTGACCATTAGTCATTTCGGTGGGACTGACATGTCAACTCGGTGGGACCGATATCGTTAGGGTTAAGGCATAACATAATCTCGTTGAGACCGATTACACAAACTCGGTGAGACTGATTTTGGTAATAGACAAACAGAGAGTTGGTCAGGCAAACTCAGTGGGACCGATTCACTCATCTCGGTTGGCCCGAAACGTTACGAAAGGGAAACAGAGAGTTTCCATTGCAATCTTGGTGGGACCTATCGCTCGTCTCAGTTTGACCGAAACGTTACGAATGGAAACAGAGAGATTACAATCCCATCTCGGTGAGACCGAGATCCCTATCGGTGAGTCCGAAAAGACTAGGGTTTCCGGCAGTGGCTATGTCAAGAGAACTCGGTGGCGCCTGATAGAAAGTTTCGGTGGGGCCGAGTTTGACTTTTGGTTTGGACATATGTGGATGTGAGAAAGTGGTTGAGGGCTTTGGAGCATATCAATAAACACTTTGAGCAAGCAAGCCATTAAGCAACACCTCATCCCCTCTTAATAGTATTGGCTTTCCTATGGACTCAATGTGATCTTGGATCACTAAAATTAAAATGTAGAGTCTTATGCTTTGAGCTTGAGCCAATCCTTTTGTCCTTAGCATCTTGAAGGGGTTCCACATTCTCTAGTCCATGCCACTCCATTACTAAACTTATCTGAAACATACTAGGTAAAAGTATTAGTCCAACAAGAGATAGGTTGACATTAATTACCAAAATCACCCAGGGAGCACTTGTGCTTTCACCAGTCATCTAGGAACAACTCCGGCAAAGCAACTGCTGAAGTGGCTGCTCATGTTCGTGACCTTGAGCAGAAGCTGGAGAGGTCCGACCTTTAAGCTGAAGTGATGCAAGAAGAATTGGCGGCAATCAAGATGAAGGCAGAAGAATCTGATGCTGCATACGACAAGGAACTTGAGCTGCTGCCCAAGAAGTCTCAAGAGCAGGAAGAGAAGTTAGCCCACTTGATGGCTCTCTTTGGAGCTAAGGTAGTTTGATGGCTGTGCAGTTTGTCTTTGAACCTCTAATGCAGTTTGTCGTAGTTTAGATTTCTTTGATGGCTGTGAACCTAGGAGCATTTTGTTGCATTTTGTTGTTTGACGAACCTGGGAGCTGTGAAGTTATGTGATCCTGGGAGCTGTGAAGTTATGTGAACCTGTGAAGTTATGTGATCTTGTGAACCTGTGTTTATTTTCTGTGAAGTTATGTGCATCACTTGTGCACCTGGGCCTTGCTGTTTGAACCTGGGCTTGTGGATCACTTGTGCACCTGGGCCTTGCTGTATGCAAAATAAGAACCTGGGCTCTAAAAAGGTGAGGCCCAAAAAAGAATTATACTAAAAAGTCTTGGGCCTAAAAAATAAATGACTGTATGAAAAAAAATTGTAAGAGGCTGCATAACAGAAAATAAAAAGGCGAAGGCCAAAATTCGAACTAGACTAAAAAGGTTGTGGCCCAAAACAATAGTGGACTAAAAAAATTCATCAGAAAAAGGCTCCATTCCCAGAAAATAAAAGGCCAAATTATTGAGCCAGGCCCATGCAGATAAGCAAAATAAAGAGAAAAACAACATTCAATGGGCTGAATTATTGGGCTTGGCCCATGTAGACGGCTGAAATGGACCGGGCTGATTCTATTTTACCACCTTTTAATTTGGTCGTAATTCTGCCACGTCAGCTTGCCATGGTGGATCTGACGTGGTGTGATCGGATTGCTAATGACCAAAATAATTGGTCGTTAAGTATATGACCTTTTTTGGTCATAAACGTCTACGATCATTCCAGAAGAAAGATCACTAATATCAGTTTACGACGGCCAGCTTTTGACCTTCTACTTTTGGCCACAAAAAGGTCACAAATGGAAAACAATGACCATTCAGTAACCAATAGTGGTGGTCACAAGTTGACGTATTTCTTGTATTGTGATGATCTTGGTCGGGCCATTGCCGATGCAAAGAGAAACTACACAAGCGAAAAGGAGAAGCTGAAGTTGTAGTGCATGTTAGATGATCACACGAAATTGTTGTACCCAAATTGCGAAGATGACAAGAAAAGACTGGGCACCACATTGGAATTGCTGCAATGGAAGGTAGAGAATGGTGTATCTGACAAGGGATTTGAAAAGTTGCAAATAATGTTAAAGAAGATGCTTCCAATGGACAACGAATTGCCCGACAATACGTATGGAGCAAAGAAGGTTGTCTGCCCTCTAGGATTAGAAATGCAGAAGATACATGCTTGCCCTAATGACTACATCCTCTACCGCGGTGATTACGAGGATTTGAATGCATGCTCGGTATGCGGTGCATTGTGCTATAAGAGCAGCTGCAATGACCTTGGTCATGTTGAGGGCGAGCGCCCCGGGAAGAAGATTCCTACCAAGATGATGTGGTATGCTCCTATAATACCACGGTTGAAACATTTGTTCCAAAACAAAGAGCATACCAAGTTGGTGTGATGGCACAAAGAAGGCCGTAAGAAAGACGGGGAGTTGAGAGTACCCTCTAATGGGTCACAGTGGAGAACAATTGAGATAAAGTGGGAGAACTTTGCAGATGATGCAAGGAATGTATGGTTTGGTTTAACTGCAGATGACATAAATCCTTTTGGGGAGCAGAGCAGCAAACATAGCACCTGGCCCGTGACTTTATGTATCTATAACCTTCCTCCTTGGTTGTGCATGAAGCGGAAGTTCATTATGATGCCAGTGCTCATCCATAGCCCTAAGCAACACGGCAATGACATTGATGTGTACCTAAGGCCATTAGTTGAAGAACTCTCACAGTTGTGGAATGAAAAAGGTGTACATGTGTGGGATGAGGACAAACGGGAGGAATTTGACCTACATGCGTTGCTGTTTGTAACCATCAATGATTGGCCTGCTCTCAGTAACCTTTCATGATAAACAAACAAAGGATTCCACACGTGCACGCACTGTTTAGATGATACCGACAGTATATATTTGGATAAATGTAAGAAAAATGTGTACCTAGGACATCGTCGATTTCTTCCGAGCAGGCATCCCTTAAGAAAGAAAGGCAAGCATTTCAAAGGTGAGGCAGATCACCGGAAGAAGCCTCACCACCGTACCGGTGATGATATACTTGATATGGTCAAGGATTTAAAAGTAATCTTTGTAAAGGGTCTTGGCGGACAATCTGTTCTGAATGACGCTGACGGACGCGCACCCATGTGGAAGAAGAAATCAATATTTTGGGACCTACACTATTGGAAAGACCTAGAGGTCCGCTCTACAATCGACATGATGCACGTGACAAAGAATCTTTGCGTGAACTTGCTAGGCTTCTTGGGTGTGTATGGGAAGACGAAAGATACACCGGGGGCACGGGAGGACCAACAACGTATGCACGGAAAAGACGGTAGGCATCCAAAGCAGTATCAGGGACATGCCAGCTATGCTCTTACCAAAGAAGAGAAGGAAATCTTATTTGAATGCCTGCTCAGTATGAAGGTCTGGCTTCTCATGGAATATAATGGGAATAATAAATATGGCAGAGAAAAAGTTCCAGAACCTAAAGTCTCATGATTGTCATGAAATTATGACGCAACTGCATCCGGTTGCGTTGAGGGGGCTTCTACAAGAAAACATTAGATTAGCCATTGTGAAGCTTTGTGCATTCCTCAATCAATCTCTCAGAGGGTAATCGATCCAGAAATAATACCAAGGTTAGAGAATGATTTGGTGCAATGTCTTGTCAGTTTCGAGTTGGTGTTCCCACCATCCTTCTTTGATATCATGACGCACATCCTAGTTCACCTAGTCGAAGAGATTGCCATTCCGGGTCATGTATTTCTTCACAATATCTTCCCCTTTGAGAGGTTCAAGGGAGTCTTAAACAAATATGTTCATAATCGTGCTAGGCCAGAAGGAATCATCTCCAAGGGCCATGAAATAGAGGAGGTCATTGAGTTTTGTGTTGACTTTATTCCTGACCTTAGGCTGATTGGTGATCCTTAGTCGCGGCATGAGGGTAGACTGGTTGGAAAAGGCACGCTAGGGAGGGACCAAGTAATATGTATGGAAGGGCATTCTTGGATGCAAGCACACTACACAGTTCTACAAAATTCTGCCTTGGTGGCTCCGTATATCGAGGAACACAAGAATATTCTATGCTCAAAACAACTGGAGGAGTCTGATGATTGGATTACACATGAACAAACGGGGACTTTCGCCGGTTGGATCCAAACACGTCTCATGCATGACGACACTATTGAAGATGAGCTGTACTTGCTATCCCAGTTACCATCTTTGACTATATTGACATTCAAAGGGTACGAGATAAATGGGAATACATTTTACACAATCGCCCAAGATAAAAAGAGCACCAACCAAAATAGTGGTGTCCGCTTTGACGTAGCAAACACCAATAGGCCAAATGACACATATTATCGTTACATAGAGGAGATATGGGAACTTGACTATGGTAGTGATTTGAAGGTCCCTTTGTTTCGGTGCAAATGGGTCAATCTGACAGGAGGCAGGTGAGGGAGTATGGAATTAAGGAGTCCTCAGACAGCCGGACTATTAGCGTGGGTCGGACTGTTGGGCTATGAACATAGAAGACAGACAACTTCTTCCCGTGTCCGGATGGGACTCTCCTTTGCGTGGATGGCAAGCTTGGTTATTTGGATATGTAGATTCCTTTCTCTGTAACTGACCTTGTGTAACCCTAGCCCCTTCACTACAAAAAAATACACTTCCGTGATGATACGTGTTTGTCACAGTAGGTCGGCATTTTTTGTCATGCATGTACATCCATGACAATTTTCTGACAGAATCAAGATAGTCATACATGTGCTGTCGTAGAAGTGTTCCATGACATTACCAAAATTATCATCACGGAAGTGTCCACTTCCATGACGATAAATCGCGCGTCACAGAAGTGCTTTCGTCAAGGGTGACCCACACGTGGCATCCACCGTAACGGAACAACTTTAAGCTATCGGGTCGGGTTTTGGATCCGATAACCCGTTAACAGCCCCGACCAATGGGGATTTTCCATGTGTAAAATCATCATTGGCTGGAGGAAACACGTGTTGGCTCACCGTTGGGACAAATGTCATCCGCTCATTGGATAGAAGGCGCCTATGATACGGCGACACGTGGCATGGCCAACAGAGGCCCATTCCTATGAAAAGGCTGGCCCGTTTGACTTGGTCAAAAGGTGGCGGGCCGGCCCACAGAAAGCCTGTTAATGGCCTGCTCGAATATAGCCCATTTACAACCCGCTAACCCAGGGCCCGTTACGCCCTATCCGAACTAGGCCCGGTAGCGTCATCTGGGCCGTCAATATGATTCCAGCCCGTTTTAACTTCCGGCCCATCTGTGGCCCATGACTTCTTTCGGCCAATATGAGGCCCTTTGTAACTCTTGGCCCATTAATGGCCCGTGGTGAAACTGGGCCATAATGAACAGTGTATCAATTTATAACCATTAATAGGCCCTTATTCCATTGGGCCTTTTCCAGCCCAAGTTATCTTTTGGCCTTCTCAGGGCCCATTGATTCTTGGGCTCATTTGTAGCATTCGGTTACATACGGCCCGTTACTGTCATTTTCTGCTTGTGGGCGAAATTCAGCCCGTTATTACAGTCGTCCCGTTTGCGGACCGTTAATACGTTGGTCCGTTTTGATGTCAAAAAAAAACCCGTTGGGCTATTTTCATAGAGTTATCAAATACGGCCTATTAATGGCACGTTATGGTCCACGAATAGTATGGCCCATGATTGGCGAAATGATGATACGCCTCGTAGAAGGCCCATTGATCCTACGGCCCGTATGAGGCCCATGGATAGTACGGCCCATAGAAGGCAGATGGATCGTACGGCCTGTAGAAGGCCCATGGACCCTACGACCCATAGAAAGCCCATGGACCCTACGGCCCTTATAGAAGGCCGATGGATCCTACGGCCGGAAGAAGGCCCATGGATCATACGGCCTGCATGAGGCCCATGGTTACAACAGTCCGTGTGTTGCCATGTATTTTGGCCTAGTTACCAAAAATAGGCTATTGTGGCCACTAGAAAAACACAGAAAAAGAACTGCAGTGACTACAAGGAAACAACTAAAAAAGACAATAAGGAAATAAATAAGCAAGCAATTAACGCTAGCCTATTACTGCTATTACACATATTACATCCACTGGGCATCAAAGTTCGCCACCAGTGCAAATATAGGGAACAAAGCAGCACATTACATACACTGGCCATCAATTGGCCACCAGTGCAAATAAACGCGGCAGCAAAACAAGAGCATAACTGAAATAACTTCAGAAGAGCTCAAGAAACGTTATCCTGTGTTTCCACCATGCTGGCAATAAGCTTAGCAAGCTGATTAGCTTTGTCCTGTTTGGCACTAAAATCCTCCAACGCTTGTTGTTGCACCAGAAAGTATGCATCTGAATTCTCGAGGGACTTCCGCAGTCCTTCCGCTTCTTTTCGCAGCACAGCTGATCGATGTCTTTCAGCTTGTAGTTGAGACTCAAGAAACCGAACTGATTTAGAAAGTGAGTTTGAATAGCTTGTGCAAGCAGTAGTGGCCAGTAACTCGAACACTAAACCAAGACTGGACTTTGGGGTTGTCTCGCTGTCTTCAAGATAGTCTTCCTTAGCTGTTTTATCAGCTTTGTTGGACACCAACAAGGATGTGTCACTATCCTGAACCTTATCTGCATTACTTCCTTTACCATTGCTTAATAAGGCACTCTTCCACAATATTCTGTCAGCATTCTAAAAGAAGAAACAAGCAGACACATAACAAGTTTAGCATGTACCAGTATATGAAACTCATTTCGGTGAACCAGTTCATTAGTAAGGTGGACAGGATTAAACTACCAAGTCTTCTATTGCTAAGTACTAGTACATAATAAAAGCATCAAACAAACATATATCTATGTCCTATGGTCACTGCATTGTCTTGCCAAATCAAAATAGAGACACGGTTCAAATCATATCAGTTCAAGACAAAGCAGTAGTGAAAGAATACAAAGCGTGGGAAACTACACGGCACAACTAGATTTCAGATGGGTACCATGGGTCTACATGTACAACAACACTATTGGCTCTGTTGTGATGCTAGTAATGTGCATCATATGAAAGTCAACTGTATACACAATTGAAATTGAAATCAACAGAGCTATTGATAAGAGCAAACCTGTTAAAGAAACATGCGTGAACATACCTGCTGTGCCATTGGAGTTTCGATTGGATCCTTCAATTTAAAAATAAGTTTTATGAGTAAATACAGTGATACAAGAGCAAAGTAATCATAGTTAAAAAAGGCGCGCCTAGGCTCTAGGCGTTGGCAAAACGCATTGCGCATAACTACGCTTAATCTGTGTATAACTGCGCATAAGCATGCGCTTTGGTCAGTAAAGCGCAAGGCGGTGGCAAAATGCATAATTAACGCCTAGCACTTTTTTGAACTATGATAGCAATGGAATCTTAAATTAGAACAGTTGTTCTTCAGGTTTAGGCACTTGTTCTACATGAACAGAGTACAGTAAGATGCAAGAATATAATACTTAAAAATAGAAAATGAGCTCATAGACCTTACCACATTCTTGGTTCGGGACCAGTACAGAACAAGGCGTTCCCAGTCATCGTCCAGTAAATGTGTCTCAGGAGAACGTAAGGGAATTTGATGAGTTTCTTTGCCGGTGAAGTATGTTTTCTTCAGGTAATTCTGATACTGCCACCAAGCATTCTTGAAGATAGCAGAGGTATTAGCACAGGTTACCTCATCCCGAGTTTCCAAATCGGTCCTTCTCTATAGAGAAAAATGGGAAAAATTTTGTATTATAATCATCATGGATGTAGGATGTATGGGACAAAACAAAGTTATTGCCATGAATAACATTACTTACACATAACTCCTGGACAAACACCTGCACCTGGCATTTTCCTTCATCTTTAGTATAATATTTCCAAGATGGGAAGATACGCACATACGATTTAACAACATCAAATGCGATAGATGCTAAACTATGACTAGCTGGTTGTGCTTCCTCCACAGAAATAGGCGTACTAACTGGTGGAGTTGGGGTTCGCCGTGATAGTACTGGCCCTTTGGGCACTGGAGCTGCCTTACTAACTACTCTTGTTTGGGAGCTCTGTGGTGGAGATGGTGCTGTGTCAACAAGAACTGGGTTACTATCGGCTGGGGTTGGGGTTAGATTGGGTGAAGTTGGTTCTCTGTCCATCGTAGTAGGGGTACAATCTGCGAGAGTTTGGGTTATGTGTGGTAGGGCTGGTTCTTGTGCATGTACAACCGGGGGTGCTATCTCCACCAAGAGGTAGCACTATTTTATTTGAAGACCGTGTTTTTAGTCCACTAGATACTGGCATCACCCGCTCCAATTCAAATGGTTGATAAACAGGAAACATAGTTGAATGTACAGACATTGTATAAGAGACAGATGCAATAGATAGTGTGGAAAAAAGAGGGCATGAAATAGTTGACATGTAAATTGTTTAACTAAAACGGATAGCATGACATAATTTCATATATATGATGTCTATTTAAACTGGATAGCATAGCATAACATAATTCAAAGATATGATGAATAACTAAACAGGATCGCATGACATAATTCACCTACATGTTATCTAAGTAATCAGGATCGCATCATTTAATTCACATATGTGATTTATATGCTAAACAGAGGGCATTCGATATGATGTCTGAACTAAGAACATGGTGTTGAATATTGTGTATATGATGTCTAAACTATGCAATGCAAGACACCGTATGCATGATATGAACAGTATAACCATGCCAAGTTAGAGCATACTCCTCATTGGGGGAATAGGAATGGTCATCTGCCTCTGAATCCATCTCTGAGGAGCTATCGGGACCCAACAAGAGATCTGCTTCGACAGGTAGCAGTGTCTGCTCTGAAGGCCTTGTTTTCACTCCAGATTTTTCCATCTCCCACCCAAATGGCTGATTCACACGAAGAATAGTTTAATGTACAAACATTGTCGACAAATGGAAATGTAATGAAGAAAAGGATGGGCAAGATATCATTCAAATATATGATGCCTGGTTAAACAGGATGGCATTGCACATTTCACATATATTATGGCTGGCTAAAAGACATGAGACTGTATAATTCCCATATATGATATAGAAACTGAACAGGTGGCATTACAGAACATGTCTAAACTAAGCAGATGACATATATGATGTGAAAAGTAGGCACTGCAAGGCAACATATGCATGATATGACTAACATCATCATGCCAAGGTAGAGCAAACACCTTGGGGGGTAAATAGGAGTGGTCAGCAGCGTATGAATCCGCCTCAGAACAGATATCTTCCTCTGGATTACAATCTAGAGAGGGGTGGGGAGGGTTTGCCATTTAACCCACCATGGAGTGATGTCTGCATGACATTGTATTGCTGCGCAAAACTCTTCTCTTTTTCTCTACATGTTCAACATGACTTGTACAATATCTGACATGCATATGAAAAAAACATGGTGAGATTATGTAAGGAGAGCATGCAGAAATTTAGAGTGATGGTAACAACCAGTGGATGGATCCAAAAATAATGATAGCATGCTGATGATTGCTTTAAATTAATAAAAAGACAGCTGATGATTGCTTTACTATTTTTTCCCACCCAAGATGAACAACATAGGCATACCCTAGGTGAACCAGATATTAGATAGACAGACTATTCATTGCTGCCTCGATATGTGCCCCACAACTAATTTAGAACTCAAGTTTGAACATTAATTTGGACCTGACTTGGGAGTCCAAGAGCTGAACAGGACGATAAAGTAGCAGGTATGTTTAAGCAATGCATAAGATAAGCAGAAACAAAAGAGTGCGGCCTCTCTTGTGGACCCGTGTACTCCTCAGGTTCATCTGCTGAGTCGATGATGGTGATGCCGTTGCGGTGGGTGCCGGCGGCAGGGAAGGAGATCTGAGGCGGTGAAAAATGGTCAAGAGTCGTGATGTCTGGTTTGGTGGATGCTTCTGTCGATGGAGCAGCTCAGGTGAGGTGGACGACGTCGCGGCAGTAGCAGGACAAACCACACAAAGTTCCCTTCGACACGTACCTGTAACTGAAGTAATTCTGTAAGGGCTCATTTGGCTTGCATGATACTTAAAACGCAGGGATAGGAAAAACACCGGAATAGGATAGCAAAATGCACATGGTAAACACAGCATTTGTAAACACATGATTTCTGTCAACTTGGGTGTTTGGTTTACAGGAACTGGAAGAGCAGAGGAATGCAAAGAAACATGGCCAAAATAAAGTGAATCCATATGAAAGCGTGTACAGTTAGAATGTTATTCTGGCACTAATGCACTTGGTCTTGTTTTCATGCATAGGATTTTGAAAAGTAGGTCCAGGTGGATGTTTTGCTTAATTCCTTTCAACAAAATGCATGAATAATTGAATAGTAGAGTGCCATTGGAAAATTTCCTATTGCTATGTTTTTCCGTTGAACCAAAATAGCCCCAATGGATCGACGTGAATGTATAGTAATAAGTGATGCAACAAGTGTACAACCTCTTTGCTGTAGCCGTGTCAACCTCAGCATCATTGGGTTGGTCGCTGAAGCAGTTGAGGCAGAGGTGGCTGTCGGAGGTGTGGAGGAAGATCTGACGAATCTGTAGATGGCATCCAAGGCACTGCTCTGTTGTGATGGATCGTTCTGTCGTTGGAGCAGCTCCGGTGAGCCGTAAGACGTCAAGGCTGAAGCAGCACAAGACAGACATCGTCAATCTCAAGTGGGATTCTAATAGCATCTCCACTAGATGATGTAAAATGGATGTAAAATTAACATCACCAAAAACCACCTAACTACAACAGATGAGGTAAAAACTGTTGACTCTGAACTTAACTGTCGAAACTAAAATTTACTGTGGAATCTGAATGCTACTGTCGAAACTGAACGCAATGGTAGCAGAGAGGCACTTGACATGTAGTTTAGGGAGGGCCTGGAGTTCATCATCAACCTGCACTCCCCTGAGCCGCCAGCCACCACCGGCCGAACCGCCTGCCCTAGCGGCGCCTCGCCGCCCCGAAACAACTCGCCACCGCCACCCCGGCCAGCCCTCTAGGCCCCCTGCCCCCACCCTGAACCCTAACATAGATAGTGGGGTACCTCTCCGGCGAGCCCCCGTCCCCGCTGCGGGTGGTTCTTCCTTAACTCCGGCAAGCCCCCCAACCCCTGAAAATCGACTGACCCAAAAGTCGATTCAGTCGACAGAAGTGTGGCTTAATCAGAGCAGAGCAACAACACGAGCGAGGGGGAGAGCAGCAGCAGCAGCTGGGCGAGCGAGCGATCGAGCGAGAGCTAGAGCAGCAGCAGCAGCGCGAGCAAGCAAGCAAGAGCTGGAGCAACAACAGTAGATCTGGCTGGTATGGACACTGCCTCCGAAGGGACCTCGCACTGGGGGAGAGCCGCCATGGAGATGTCGCCCGCGGTGCCGGCTTCAAGGTAGCCGCTCCATGGGGGTGCGGGATGGAGCACCGTCGGCACCGGGGCTCGAGTTAAGGAGAAGGTGCGATGCGATGAGTGTACAACCTCTTTGGTGGCGCCGAGTAGGCCTCGGCTTCGTTTGAGGAGTCGGTGAGGATGCTGTGGTTCTGGTGGAGCAGGTTAAGGCGGCGCTGTGGGGATGGAGCAGCCGCGATAGACGAGACGATCGTCGGAGCAGCTCCTTGGAGGTGGAGGACGGGGCGGCTGAACCGGCGGGATGACGAGATGAACGACGGATCCTCATCCGGGGAGGTGGACGAGGGACGTCGAGCTGTTGCGGTGGACGACATCATCGGGGAAGAGGCTCCGGCTGGGCAGCGGTGACGTGGCGGACGGAGGAGGGTGGGGTTTCGCGGCTGGAGCGGAGAGGTTATGGCAGCCTGGGATTTCGAATGGTGAAAAGGGGCGATGGGAGGGGGTGAAGCATGACTTAGGGACGCGCTTGTCCAAAATGTAGGGTGTGTTCCAAAAGTACCCCCCAGTGATTTGAAATAGCGGCCCTTTCGGCTCATGGTTAGAAGGGGGATTTCGCGTGTCGGGATTTGGCAGCTGGAGGGAGTTTTCACGCGTGTTGTAATTTCGGGAAAGCAAGGCACGGGTTGTGAAGGCGCCTGTTTTGAGAGAACGATATCTGAATTTTTGGGATATAACAAGACGCGGGTTGAATTTTAGGGACAAGCCTAACATGTAGTAATATTGTACTTGTACGTACCAAATCAATTCGCTCTTCCCTCAACCAAGAAGAAAACGAAAAAAATAAAACTATTCACACCACACAAAGAGAGAGTCTTGCCCCGTTTTACTATACAAATGTTATTCAAACCTACTCCCCCCATTCCATCTATATAGGGCCTAATGCGTTTTTTGATGCTAACTTTAACCAAATATTAGAGCAATGATATATGACATGCAACTTACACAAAGCACACCGTTAAATTCGTCTGTGAAAGGTTCTTTCAATGATATAAATTTCACATTGTGCATGTCATGTACTATTAATCTTGTCAATAGTCAAAGGCGGTCTTAAAAATCTCATTACGCCCTATATAGATGGAAGGAGGGAGTATGAATCCATGTTATGTCCGATTAAATTTTTTCGCTTGCTATATAATGCATGTAACCTACTCATACCAACATTTTAGTGCATTCCAAATGTCTATAATACCACTGCAATTCGAACTAAATTTGAATTCGTTTCTCTATTTCAATTAGAATCTACAATCATGATTGTTGCCAAATTCAACCATCATAGTTTCCTTGCTATCCGCCAGATATAAATCGAACGGCGTATAATGCAGGATGGCCGGCACACCATCATCAACAACTCCGTTTTTTATAAGAAAATATATTAAATGTAGTATAACATGTTCATAACCACACCATGTGTATCACCGTTATATATATTCACACATGCGTCGGTTTAAAACACTATGATAAATTCTTCAAATATCCTAATTCGCTTTTTATAATGAAGTATATATGATCTCTATTTGTCTTTTACACCCACACAACCCTCTTATCTTTGTAGCTAGCGCTAACTTTCTCTTGTGCATGCACACGCCCGCATCCCTCTCACCCTCCCTCAGCATTCTCTAGCTCCAGCGCGCAAATTCGTCTTTTCACATTAGGTCGTTCACCCACGGTGTGTAGGCCCCCCAGCTACTTCTTTTACGGCACACATCGATTGATATGCCTCTCTAGCCAGGTGTGCCTAGCACAAACACAAGCTTCCCCTCTTCTCTTGTCACCATCCATGCCTCACTCCCACCACTCTTTTCATCGTTCTCGTACTCGCACACTCCTTCAACCTTGATATAGTATGCCTCTCGTACCACCTCCCACATGCATCCCTATCTCTCTCTATCCTTCTCCTCGTGCCTCATTTGCTTCTAACACACACATGCATGTATACCGATCGATCTCCCAACATATACCTAGATCCACTTTAACTACCACCCATCAATCGACATACCTCACAAGTTATGTCTCTCCTTTCTCTAACAAAGGGCGATTGATCTTCCTATGTAGTTACGTCTGCTTACCATAGCCACATCATCCCCCCTCATCATTCGTGCATGCCTCCTGACTCGTCTCTCACACGCACGTGCACAGACAACACGCAGCCATCTCCTCTCTTATTGATATTGCGGGCGTGCGCTCCGTTTGTCTAGAAAGCCTATCCCACCATTTGTTAGAAGCAACTCCACTACCACCCCCTCCAACACTCTAGCTCTGTCTCTCTCCCAACCTTATTCCTCTCCTGCACATATGCATGGATGCCGATCGATCTCCCTTAATACATGAGGCAGATCGATCTCCTTAATACATAAGGTAGGCCTCTCTCCTCCTCCACACATATACCAGCCATTGTACCTCTATAGTTAATTGGGCCTCCCTCTTCCCCCACCACACACCGATAGTCGAGCGCTGCAGGTAGGTATCCATGCCATAGAGACAAACTGCACATGTCCCCTCTCACGTTCCAGTAGGCCAGCCACTCTATATCTTTGACATGGGCACACACAAATTGGATGTCACTCTTTATCGACCGCGCGCACACAGACACATCATCATCATCCCTCTCTTCGATTCTATGGACACCTCAAGCCGATGATACCTCCACTCTCTTCTCGTGGATCGAACCCTCTATATATATGTTAGATCCAGGACTCTATTTCACACACATTGCATATGTTACATTTTTTGATTGACCCCCCCCACCAAAAAAACTCTCAAGAACGCACACACTATATCTCTCTAGGTTTGTATCTCTCTCACACAACCCCACGTAGGTGGTGTATGTATACAAGAAGAGAATAGGTGCACCGTGCACGTACTCATGCTTCATGCCCAGCCATACCCGCGTGGGTACCTGGTGGAGCTCATTTCTTTACGAAACAGTAGCCCACGTGCTAATTTGAACGCATGTAGCAGTTGTTTACCTAGGGAGGTCGTGTACCACGCGTGCATGAAACAAAGTTCGACTTCACGCATTGCCGCATTATTTTTAAATAAAGTTATAGCGCTCAATGGCACGTACATAGAATATAAAACGATTTTTATGGAGAAAAAGGTAGTCCGCTCACTATATACAATGGAGCCTGCCTGCCTGGTTTGTCGCTCTTCAGAGTATCTCACACAAGGCTGAAGTGGCCTCTCTCTCTCTCACCGTTGGTCACTAATCCGGCCACATCCCATCCGCCGGGGGAAGGGAGTGTGGTGGCCTCTCTCTCTCTCTCACCGTTGGTCGCTGATCCGGCCGCATCCCGTCCGCTGGGGGAAAGGGAGGAAGTGCATCATTTCTCTGTTCGACGGCGCCGAGGCAGCATGTCCTGATCTGCGGTACACATTGTTCTCTCTGACCAAGCTCCGGCGCAGCAGGGCCTATGCCACCTGCTCGCAGATTCCGCCCACCGCTGCTCACCTAGTTACATCCCGACGACCTCCAGGTATACCCTTCGGCCTTGCTCCACTACCCGTCTTCCCACGTCGCTGCATGTGGATCTTCCATTGTTCTTTGCACAAAACGTAGCTCGTCCGGCGTACTTTCCATATTGCATTCTCGTCCTCACACCGTTTTAGACAAACACAACCATGTTGTTATCTTCCCTTAGGACAAGGAATATGCTTCTTCTTTTTTCATCGCATGTGTCATAAACTGTTATTGGCTAGTAATTCTTTCCTTTCTACCTCTTTTTTGCAAACAGGGCTATCCATTTCACCTCGTTGCTATTTGCGAGCATTTGGTGAACTGCACAAATCACTTTTTTCTAAACAGTGTTTTGTGCAGTTGTACTAAAAAGTCACACGGGCAACGTCTCTACATTTCAGTGTGACTGCACAAAGACAGATTGGTTTTGCTCTATCCTCCTCATCCAACTCTGAGCCTAATCTTCTCCAACTAGTTAGTCTTAAGAGAGACTGGAAAGGTGACCGGCTTCTATTTGTGTGTTTACTGTTTCATCAGCAGTCCTCTATTATCGTAATCACACTTAATATCTTTGGAACAGGGACGCTCAGCTCTATTTTAGTGGAACTGCACAAAATGATCGGAATGTTGCATGCTCCAGATAGCTAATTTTTTTTCCGAACATGCCTTGTTGATTTAGACAGAGCTGGGGGGACGTTGCTGCCAATGAAAGCATGGATCAATTTTAATTTAACACCTTATCACAACTCTATCTTCAGTTGTGATGTAATTATTAGCTCTGATCTGCTAATAATTGACATGCATTAGCAAGGAAGTTAGTTTTTTATTGTTTTTGAAAGAGCATCGATGGCAACACACGCGAAACCAAAGTTGAAAGCTCACACCATTGTACAATTTCATGTCGCTGGAAATTATTTGTATAGTACGTCAATTATATAAACAAATGATGGAATCTTGATAGCATTGCCAGAAGCCTCTTCATCATCCGGGTCCATGTTCCATGCACAAAATTATACTCCTTCGTTCCTAAATATTTGTCTTTTTACAAATTATAAACGGGCATATTTTAGAGTGTAGATTCACTCATTTTGCTTCATATGTGTACTCCCTCCGTTCCTTAATATTCTATTCGTCTTTCTAGAGATTTCAACAACTGACTACATACGGAGCAAAATGAGTGAATCTACACTCTAAAATATGTCTATATACATCTGTATGTGCCAGTCCATTTGAAATCTCTAAAAAGACAAATATTTGAGTAGTCACTCGTTGAAATCTCTAGAAAGACAAATACTCCGGAGTATATTTAAGAACCGAGGGGGTAGTGCACAACCGCATGGGAGACTCAGCCCGGTCGTTGCGCCGCATTAATAGTGAGTACTACCTCCGTCCTGGTTTATTGGTCCCCATTGTATTTTGTGCCAAATTTTGATCATGGATTTAACTAATAAAATGTTCATGCATGTCATAAAAAATTATATCTTTGAAAACTATGTTCAAATACGAATTCAACTGTATAGTTTTTCCTGACATGCATTAACATTTTGTTAGTTAAATCTTTGGTCAAACTTTGGCACAAAATACAAAGGGGACCAATAAACCAGGACAGCGGTAGTAATGAGCAGTCAAATCATAAGCCCCACCTTTCCCACTGTAAGTTGCTCGGAAGAAGCAACCATCAATACGCTCTTCTTTGAATCCGCTCATACTACTCCATCCATCACTGTTTATACAGCGCGCTTCAGAAAAAAGAAATAAAATCTGTGGGACCAAGGAGACTAGTGATCGGCCTAAAAATAGTAGTTATAGCACGACATCTATTACTAGAGGGCATAATGCATACACACATGCATGCAGTGCTTCCACCCCGGGTACACACATGCATGCACTTACTCCACTCCGTAGTAGTACAGTACATGGATAGAAAATTTTGGACTTGATTGTGGTTACCACGCCCTAATTAAATTAGCATTAATCCGAACGCGTATAAAGTCTCTCTGGTGGTGGAAATACATTGAGAGAGATGCATCATAATGAAGTGCGCCCTGTAAACTGTGACGGAGGGAGGATTAGTATGAAGGTGCAAAACCAAGTACGCGTATGGCCAGTCGGTCAACGCACCTCCTCTTGGCATATCACTGACATGTGGGACAGGAGTGTGAGCAAACCGATCTCAATTGACGGCAAAGAGCCAACCCGCCGTTCCTTGAGAGAGACGAGGAGTGAGAACACACAGACGGCCTCGCATGGAGGCCAAGATATATTCGAGCATGGTTGGTTGATCGATATCATTCACTACATGTTGGGCTGCCGTTTTCCGCCCTTCTCCGGAATAAATGTGTACTTTATCAGAGATAAAAAAATAAGAGTACAGACGCTCCACCATGCGGTTCTAGTAGTAGCACTACTCGTACTACTGTGCTTGGCTCTTCGCCTCTTCGTGAAGTCAAACAATGATGGTACTCCGCATGTTGGGTAATACAGTGTATGCCTCTGACAATCTGACACCGAATGGACTGATGCATGTCCACCGAGGGTAGGTTGCATTAGTCAAAAGGCATAAGCGAGCTTCATCTTGTCCTGCAAGCTTCTCCTTGTTCTGCGAGTTGACGGGACACACCAAAAAGTAGTACTAGTCCATACCCCCTCCTTCCCGGTTAAAATGGCTTAATCTTTTTTGCGGGTAAATGAGAGAGCTTTATTCATATATATGCATTCTTAGGACGATCAGCCAAGACACTGGTCACTAGGAAGTGAGGTACCCCGCAAAAATAGAAGTAGGAAGCGAGGTGTTTCATCAAGCCAGCTCTCGGCCACATTCAAAGTGCAGCAAGCACGGTTCGCATGAAGATGCGCCGCAAAGTTTGCTGACCTGTTTACATGCTGAATAACAAAAAAAGAGGAAATATTACCGAGCGCCACTATTTGTAACAGGATATCAGCCAGAATTAAGCGAGAATTGTGGCGAGTGTTCCATGCAATCAACTTCCATTATCACATGCGAGAACCCTCGAAGAGAACCAAATGTGTTGAAGGTTGCTTTATCACATTTTAAAATTATAATAAGAGTGCAGACGCTCCTCCATCCGGTTCCTAGTACTAGTATAGTAAATTCCTTTATAGACTATAGTAGTAGTACTAGTACTACTAGTAAACTTTGCGCTTGGCTGTTCGCCTATTCGGGAAGTCGAACAATAATAGAATTAGTAGTATAGTGTATGCTTCTGGCAATCTAACACCGAATTAACTGTTGCACGTCCACCGCCTGAGCGAGGGAGATCTTGCATTAGTCAAAAGTTTCTCCTTGTCCTGCGAGCCACCGCGTGCAAGCTTCTCCCGTCCTGCAACCTTCTCCTCGTTCGGCAAGTTGACGGGACACAGCAAAGTAATGCTAGCCCATACTGCCTCCTCTCCAGTTAATATGGCTTAATTTCAAACGAGATAAATACACTGTCTGTCATTGTATATTTGTAAAAATACGGTCAGTGGACTTCATAATATGCTCATTGCGCTCAATATGTATATTTTCCGGTGTTTATACGGTCAATAGCTCACCCTGACTGAGTATGTGTGTGCATGCACGTGTAGGCTGAGCACTTGAGCGTGACCGTGTTTGTTCCGTCGTGTGCTCGGACATGCATGCATTAGGGCGTCACGCGCGTTTTTGCGTCCATCTGTACGTGTGACTGTTGCATACACGTAGGGGGAGTACGTGTAGGGGCCACTAAGGAGCAGTCAAATCACACAGTAAGTTAGCCGGAAGAAGCAACCATCATTTCACTCTTGAATGACATGTACGCAATATAAAATGGTTGTATGGAGAGAAAAAGAAAACCACTATATATACACTAGCAGGAGCCTAAGCTACAAGCCTGCTTGCTTAGGTTGCTCTCTTCACAAGCATAGAACGATGGGCCTGATCCTGCAGCTTGGGGAAGGGAACAATGTTCTGTGTAGACGCGGTCGACATCGGCGAGGGAGAAAACCCACAGTTGGTGCGTCCCAATTGGGGGTCACCGCGGTATGGGCCGATGCCGCGTCCCAACCGCCCTTCTAGCTACAGCCCGACGTCCCAGGTAGTCCATCTTCCTTTTGGAGCCAGCTTGCTCCACTGCCGTAGCTCCATCTCCATGTCGATCTTTCTCTACTTCTACCGGCTTCTACTTGTGATGAGTTTATGTCTCATGAACTAGTGCTAGTACTATTATTCTAATCACACTTCTTCAATATCTTTGCCATCAGGGATGCTCAGGTCAATTTTAGTGGAACTGCACAAAAGTATCATATGATCCGAGGGTGCCAGCCGTCTTTCCTTCGACAGGTTCTACCTGGCCAGGAAATTAAATCATGTTTAGGGTTTAGGGTTTAAGTCGTAGTGACCCCATCAGTAGTTTTTCTTTCGTACACGCTCACACAACTTTTTTCTTTAGGTATGAAGTAAATATTGGCTATGATCTGTGAATCATTGAGATGCATCAGCATGCGTGTTAGTTTTCCTTTGTATTTGATGGAATGTTGTAACGAGGCAACATTGGAATAGGAATGAAAATGGAGTGCAAAGTTTCCGTTTTTCCGGAGAAAAAATGGAAACGGAGAGAAACCAGCGTTTCGTTTCATTGGATCGCGCCATCGAGCAAAACCAACATTTAAATCACGTCTGTGGTGTTCGTGTCTCACCCTTCTCCACGGCTCCACCCCACACGGTCGCTCGGCATGCCACTCACCACAAACCGAGTATACTATAACTTTCCCGCCTGCTTGTCGATGGATCACGCCATGGAGTACTAGCACTACTGGAAGAGATTGACGAGTTGGGGGAGGACAGCTAGCTGTAGCACGGACTCCCTAGAACTTTTTACATGCATGTTGTAGCCGGCTATTGCGACCTTTGAACACGGAGCAGCCGCGTGCATCCAGAAGCGGCGCGGGCGACGCTCTCTCGGCCGGCACGCCGCTTCAATGCCGGCGCTAGTGAGAGGTCGTGTCCGCTCTGGCTGGCAATGAATATGACACTGACCGTTTCGGGCGGGAAGCACGCACGGGTGATGAAGAGGGTTCGGGTTGGTCAGGACCGGCCGTGGCAGCGGTCCGGACGTCCGCAAACAAGAGATGTTGTACGTTAATAATGCTGCGTATATAATTAACAACATAAATAATGTGCCAGCTAGACAAATATGATTGGAGATGGAGATGGAAATGGAATTTTACGTAAACACGGATATGCATGTCTATGCCTATGTGTGTGTGGGCGATGACTCTCACGACCTAGAAGCGGGGGCGTGTTTTTGATCGAGTTTTCTTTCTTGGTACGTTAATATTGGTGCGTATATAATGTAGCAACAAGAAACAAAAAACTAGGACAAAAAAATAGACCACAAATAGAGTGGACATCAACTTAGATGTGACATAACTATGTCACATCTAGATGTGTCCTAGACAGACCCTTAAAAAATTATCCACCAGTTTTCGTTTATTTTTTCCGGGAACACACGTATTCTATTTAAAACCACTGCTATGGAGAGATTTTTTTACTCCATTATAGCCTCTTGTTTGATAGTGTTTCTTGCGTCTCGCTCTCTCACCCTCTCCATACCAAAACAAGGGAGATGACAGTGTCCACTCTGTCTCTCTCCTCACTGGTGGTCACACATCCGGCTGAATCTCATCCCCTGCGGGAGGTGAGGAGGTGCAGTGTTGACGTTGTCGCCATCGGCAACGGAGGAAGCCGATGCGCACCATCCTCTCGGAGCCGGTGCTGGCGCGGACGAAGATCCTCCGCGCCCTTGTTCACTGCCGTCGTGTGGGAAGATCCCGCCCGCCCGCCTAAACGACATCTCACCCATCTAAGGTATAATTTCTTGTACTGGTCCAGCTCCCTAGGTCGTTGCGTGCAGGTTTTCTTCTATGTGACTACTCCCTAGCTCCCCATGCATAGTAGCTAGGGTTCATCGGTTGGTCCAACATCACCTACTAGTACTATTATAGAGGAAATGCCACTTGAAAAGTTGTCCTGATTTATGCCTCGGTGGAGGTATACGTGTTGTTTCGACAAAAAGTACATGGTGGTTGTGCAGTCATTGTCCATATGGTGGTAGTACTATCACTGGTTAAATGAAGAAATGCATTTTTCTCGGGTATCGTGGTTTAGTTCCCATCAAGATAATTATGATGCTTCTGTTTGTTGGTGTACTTTTCAGTAATTCTTATTGACAATTGAGATGTCGTTGCTAACCATTTTTTATATTTTTGGAAACAGCGATGCGTGTCTCCATACCCGGGCATGTCTTCCTCAATTTAAGTGGAACTGCACAAAATTGGATGGCCATTGTTGTTCTGCCTCATTGTCCTCTACCACGTGGGTCTTCCTTCCTCGAGCTTGATTACTGAGAAGAAATAGACCACAGTGAGGATTTGTCGAACTTCATAGGTGCCTCACCCAAACTTGATGCCAAATGGATGATGCATCATCACGATGACCTATCGATGCTCATGGTTGCGCCTCATGATTGTGTCGGCTGGTGAAGCTGATCGATTTTCAATGAAAAACAAGTTGTCTTCCCTCAATGCTCTTTGCTTGTTATGCACAAAGATGATATCCTTCGTCAGTTCACCTTGGTTGCGTTGGAGACGCAGTCGTCTTTCACGTTGGTCCAATTCTATCACACGATTGGCTATGAACCAAATGTTTCCTCGAAGAAGGATCGATGTTGGTACTAAGAGCATAAGTTTTGTATTGATTTCTAAGCCTTCTCACAACTTTGTCTCCAGCTCCCCTGTAATTTTATTTGTCCAGCTGTTAACTTTGATTTAAAAAATGGTGTGGACTAAAAACCCGGATGGACGTAGTAGCCCTCCATTTTTATTTACTCCGCATATTAGATTTGGCTGGAGTCAAACTTTGTAATATTCTCAAACCTTTCCGATAATTGAAATTAAAATTCTTTATTTGTGCACACTCTCACACGTTTCTGATAATTTGGCGCATGTGTGGTTGTAAACTTAAGGGAGGGTAGTGTACCACACATGAAGGACAGGAAGTGCGACCAGGACGCGTGGGCGTGGATCGTTAGTTCATCGGAAGTAGTACTAGTTTTCTTTAAATAAAGAATTTCGTTTCATACTTACACAATTTAAAACGATTGTCATGCAGAGAATAAGAAAACCACTCCACTATATATTAGTCGTATACACGAGAGTACTATATGGACGCAGCTTCATTGACTTAGTGCACCTGCCTTTCGGTTTATGACAGGTGGGCCCAAAATGTGGCTGGCTCACCTGTCATACAGCCAAAAGCAGGTGCAGTGAAGGCACCGGAGCTCATCCGTACTACAGTAGTATATATATATATATATATATATATATATATATATATATATATAAGCTGGAGCCTCAGCGCTTGTTTGCTAGGTTTTGCACTTTCCACACTCTCACCGCACTACATATATGTATACACGCTAGAGGCTCAGCATTCATTTGCTAGGGTTTGCTATATTCACAGTCTCTCACCCTCTCTTCACCAGAGCTTAACAAGATTGTGTTGGCCTCTTGTCTCTCTCTCCCCCCTCACAGCTAGTGAAGGAGGCGTCTGTATCCCATCGCACCGGGAAGGGGAGGAGGTGCAACGTTCACTCTATCGCCTTCGGCGAGGGAGGCAATCCACTGCCGGCTGCGCTGTTCTCTTTCACCCAGCTCCTATGCGGGAGGGCCACCGACCCCTTCTTCCTCGCTGTCGTACATAGTGTGGGCAGATCCGGCCTCCCGCCGCACGCCTTGCCACATCCCGATGACCCTAAGGTATAAGTTTCTTTGAAACCGTCGTTGCTCTACCTGCATGTGGATCTTTTTCGATATGTAGTCGAATCTAGGTCTTGGTTCAAAGAGGAAAGAAGGGTGCGGTGGGCTGGAGCAAGAATCTAGGACGTGGTTCAATGAGGAAAGGAGGGGAGGAAAGTAGTATAGACTGGCTATCCAGCCGCTTTGTTGGTCGAAAAATTTAAAAAGGGGTTAACCCAGTACACATATTTGTAAGGAACCGATCTCTTTGTTGAAAAGGGAAAGAAACTGGGGGGTCGGGTAGTTTGTGCAGGACTAGATTTGTTGCCCTCACATAGGAAAAATGTTCAAAGAGAACAAATATGGGACCAACGCATATATGCTGCTTGGCTACATACTCTGCATCACCCATTTATACGTGTGGACGCACATGGTGCTGGCATGTCACATACAACTATTTTGCTGTTGTTAATCTAAGAATGCCGCCAGAAAATTGAAGCAATGCCACTGTTAAAAGAAATTACATTTTTTAATGAATGTTGTTTCAAGAGAATGTCTCTGTTAATATGAATCAATGCAACCGTTTTAGAAATGCTACTATCCTACTTTGTTTTCCATCCAAGATAAGTTAGATGCTTCTTTCTGTCACCGTTTGTTTCATCCTCCTTTATCGGCAAGTAATTGTTTCCTTTTTGCCTCTGTTAAAACAGGGGTATCGATTCAACTTGTTGCTATTGTGACATTTTGCTTCGCTACTCGCAACACTTTTGTTTTAAGAGTGTTTTGTGCAGTTCAACTTGAATGTCACACCGGTGACTTTGCTTAATTTTGGTGGAACTGCACAAAAGGAGATCGAGATTTGTTTCCAGTCTTCGTGGCGAGTTGTTTCAAATCTTGGTCTCATCCACATGATGTGCAGTGTGCTTTGAGATGTTGTGCTACTTGTTTTGGTACTGTTTTAAATAAGTGTTGAATTGAAGCTATTGTATTGTTGTCTTTTCCCATTAAGTAGTGAACAAAAATGGGACCAACCCAGACATGATGCCTGTTGCTTTTCTACAACAAATTCAGCATCACCCCCTTTATAAGCCAGCAATTGATGCCACTCTCAGAATTAACTAATGAATCTTATTTCAAAACTGCAACACTTGTTAGGGACTGGCGGGATTACCATTTTTGTGGCCGCATGTTTCATCCTCCTTTATTAGCCAGTAATTGATTCCTTTTTTGCCTCTGTTTAAACAGGGATATCTATTCAACTTGTTGCTATTGCGACATTTTTCTTTGCTACGCGAAACACTTTGCTTGATTTCAGTGCAATTGCACAAAACGAGATTGGATTTCCTATTCGTGTTGGCAGATTCATATTTTATCTTGTCCATCTCATGAAAGGTCAGTACAGGCCTTCATCCACATGATTGTGCAGTGTGCTTTGAGATCTTGTGCTACTTGTATTGGTACTGTTTTAAATAAATGTTGAATTGAAGCTATTGTATTGATGTCTTTTCCCATTAAGTAGTGAACAAAAATGGGACCAACCCAGACATACTGCTTGTTGCTTTGTTACAACAAACTCTGCATCACCCCCTTTATAAGTAGATGGAAGCACATACTGTTGTTGCGCCCACTCTCCCCTGGAACTGTTTATGATTTTCGTTAATCTAATGCCGCTGGTAAAATTAAGCAATGCCACTCTTAGAATTAATTAACTACTGAATCTTAGTTCAAAACTGCAACACTTGTTAGGAATGTTACTATCCTGCTTTGTAGTTCTTTCTACATGTTTAAGCAAGGTATTGTTAAGATAATGTCTCTGTTGAAATGAATCAGTTGCATTGTTTTAGGAATGGTACTTTTCTCCTTTGTCGTTCTTTATACATGTTGAAACAAGGCATTGTTAAGATAATGTCTCAGTCAATATGAATGACTCACACTGATGGAGAATTGCTACTCTCCTGCTTTGTTTCCCATTAAGATAAAGTAGATCAGTAGATGCTTTTCTTCTGGGAGTACAAGTCATCAATCGTTATTTCTCAGTAATTGTTTCCCTTATACCTATTGTTGCTTATAGGGATATCAAAATTAAAATTCAGTTTTATTCCGACTTCGATTTTAGTTGAACTGCACAAAAGGAACCAATGTGTCCAAGGCAAACTGCTACGTTACTGGGTCCAGTTGGTCGTTCCACTTTGCAGAAAGTAGCAGTCACTATTTGCGCTACATTACAGAAGGAATGGCCGAGAAGCATTACAGAGTATTATTAGACACTGGTGACATGACTAGTCTGCAGAGAGCATTGGCAATTTAACAACACGTGGAGTGCCCTGGGCAAAGAGTGCCCAAACAAGTACAAGAAGCTATGACAGGACTCCACAATCATAGGCATTACATATTTTGAATGGGAAAAGCTTGTCAAAGTTTAATCATTGATGTTAGCAAGAAGACATTAGTTTAATATATTGGAATTGGAAAACCTTGTCAAAATTTGCTCATTGATGTTAGCCAGAAGACATGCATTTGATATTTTTGAGTGGGACGCCATTGCTGTGAGCAGCGTCGAGTGTTTTTTCCTATTCCTATGTTCAGTATAGAAGTAAATAGTTACTCTAGTGAGATATTCCTGTGTTAAGAGTTTGTTCTGAATATTGTCTATGTAATGCCAAGCCTTGTGTTTGATTGCAAAGTTGAGCCTGGAATGTTGTGGCATGCGGCATCACGAGCTGTTCACCGTGCCTCCTTAGAATAATGCTTCATATTGTTTTGCATGTCGATCTAATGCCAGTGATTTGCTTGTTAAGAAGATCACCCTGTTCTGTTGTATCCGTGCTTAAGAAGTTCATCGTCTGATGTTTCATTCATAGCCTATACGACAAGTCGGGTAGGTTAGACGTGAAACCATACGATCTTACAACCAACTCATGATATTAGGCCGTGATTGGATCGTCGTTTTCCATCCAAAACCGTTTGTAAAACTGACACTTGTAAATAAAAGCAGATGGTCTCAGGCGAAGGCGCTTGGTTGGTCAATTTCGACTAGTAAAATATCGGAAGTACTTCACACACGATAAAAACACTGAACGACACTCGGATGATTGCTAATCCAGCCGTTAGCTGCTGTTTTAGCCTTGCCCATGGATGGCATGATACGCACATCGTGCATGTAATCATCTGGTAATGTCATCCATATAGCAGTGCTTGTAAAATATACACTGGTCTCTCAAATTACACGTGTAACCCGCCAGTTTTACTTACAGACCTCGGGCCCTCGTTTTCATTACACCTATATTTTACGCGTTGTTTCCGATGACGAGTAAATTACATTTGTATGTTAGTACAGGTTTGAAATAAACCAGAGCTCCCAAGCGCGGCCTTACCATTTCATGCTGTCTCAGTTTCTCGAAGGTGCTCATAGGTGTCCGATCATCCTGGCTTCCTAAATGAGCAGCGGGCGCTGTATCAGACCATCCGTAGGGCCCACGATGCCCTCTCTATTGTCCTTCGAGTTGTTGCGCTCACCGTGGCGCCGAGCATTGTTAACATCGTCAATGAACATGAGGATTCAGGAGATGACTTTATTTTGACTGGATGACACTAGGGACCCAATAGGGCCATAGCTGTACGTACGCAAGTGCCTCCTTATTATGTACAACTATATTTTTTTTGCTTTCTCCTGGTTTCCTGACATCACGGTCCCACACCATTGTCAACCTATGTAGTCAATATAAACGAGAGAATTGCACAAGGTGCGGCCGATAGCTGGGACCAAGCAGCTCGAGCAGTATTTGTGTTTTTGAGGCGTGAGCATTGCAGAGTTTTTCTTGGCGATGATTTTGTTGTTGTTCAGAGGAGAGCAGGGTATTAACTGGGCGGGCTGTGTCCCGTCTATCCTAGGCCAGATATCCAGCCTAGATACTAATTTTTTCAAGATGAAAATGGCTAGCCCAGCTATACGTTTTTTTGAGGAATACCCAGGCAAGGTCAACTTGTTATTCTCCGCCCCACTGGGCTGCAAATCTGTCCTAGGAGGGATGCATTAGGCTTAACAGGAAAATGGGCTTTAAAAATAATAAATGGGATGTAATTATAAAAACTGGGCAGTAACTATAAAAAATGCACCAAACATGAAATTAGTTTAAAAAATATTATTTATGGATTTTGAAAATATTAAATTTTCATTGTTGCGCGTGCAATGTTTCATTCGATTTTTACATAATACAAATTTATATTTAATCTGACTAGAAATTTCGGGATAAAAATATTTCGGATCCCATCAAAATGTGAGAAATTTTATTGAATTTTGTCTTCAACGGTTGGTTGAAATTATTAATCGTTGTCCTAGCTAGAAAATGGGATGTACTTTTAACAAACTGTAAATGGGCTGTTGCAAATTCCATTAGAATTCAAAAATGGGTTGTACATTCTTACAAAATGCAAATGGGCTATAAGTTCTCTGCCACACACTTGTGTGCCTACTAAGTCAACACACAGTTCTAGCAGCAGTGGCCGTTGGATGTCTATCCAACGGATGTCGTGCTTCTTCTTCAATCTCGGATATTCTTAGCTTCGGCCGCCCAAAAAATGATTCCTCCACCTAACATCTAGGGCGCACCGTTTCGGAGGCTGGCCTGTGGGCCTACTAAGTTGGAGTGTACCAAGGGCTTTGTCAACTTACTCAATATAAACGATTCTAGCTTCAGTGACCGTACGACGTCCATCCAACGGCCGTAGTGCTTCTTCAACCTCTGGTCTTCTTGGTCCAGCCGCCCAAAGCAGCGCCGGTCGTGCCGCCTGCTCCTGCCTCCCATGGCCGGCTGTGCTGCCGCGGAGGCCTCACCGCCCTCATACTACTCCCGCCGCTGGCCAGGCCATCCCTCCACTCACCCACACCCCCTGTTATTCTGCGGCGACGGCAACCTCACACCGCAGCCGAACCAGTGAACCCTCGTACTCCTCTCCGCACGGGCTTCCACTGCTGCGTCTTCCCCAGCTCCGCGTCGTCCCCTTCCTAGGCCTCGCCGTCGTCCACCATCCTGGTGCTCTCGGCGCAGCGTGATCAACGTGGTCAATGACCAACTTCCATCGGAAGAGTACTGTACGTGGAGAGGCTGACAGCTGGGTCCACGGCGGCCGCAAGGAAGTGCCTCCTTATTACGTGCAAAATAATTATTCCTCCACCTGACAGCAGGGACCCGCCGGACGGGCCACCTTATTTCACGAAAAAAAGGTTTCCCCCCAGACTGCTGGGACCCACCAGATGGGCCACCGTATTTCGCAAAAAAAAGTTCCCCCCGGTGTCAGCTCGGACCCACCGGAAGTGCCTCCTTATTACACACAAAAAAATGAATACTCCCCCTGCTAGCTGGGACCCACCTTGGTGGGAGCCTGACTTGTGGGCCTACTAAGTTGACGGGGACGGAGGGCTTTGTCAACTTAGTTCAACTAAGTCAATATGAACGATTCTAGCTCCAATGACCGTACGATGTCCATCCAACGGCCATAGTGCTTCTTCAACCTCTGGTCTTCTTGCTCCAGCCGCCCAAAGCAGCGCCAGTCGTGCCGCCTGCTCCTGCCTCCCATGGCCGGCTGTGCTGCAGTGGACGCCTCACCGCACCCTACTATTCCCACTGCTGGCCAGGCCTTGCAGCGACGGCAGCCTCACACCGCAGCCGAATGAGTGAACCCTCATAGTCCTCTCCGCGTGGGCATCCACTACCGCGTCTTCACCGGCTCCGCGTCGTCCCCTTCCTAGGCCTCGCCGTCGTCCACCGCCCTGGTGCTCTCGGTGCGGCGTGGTCAACGTGGTCAAGGAACGACTTCCATCGGACATGGACTGTACGTGGAGAGGCTGACAGCTGGGTCCACGGCCGCAGCAAGGAAGTGCCTCCTTATTACACGGAAAATAATGATTCCTCCACCTGACAGCAGGGACCCACCGGACGGGCCACCGTATTTCGCGAAAAAAACATTTCTTCCCTGACTGCTGGGACCCACCAGCTACACCTTCGCATGCAAGAAAGTGCGTCTGGGCAAAAAAAATGATTCGCCCCCTGACTGATGGGACCCACCAACTACATCTTCGCACGCAAGGAAGGGCCTGACAGTCGGGACCCACCTGGTCGAAGTGTACGTAGCGTTGTCATTCTGGTCGCGAACGTGTACGTACATATATACTGGCGGATGTAGAGGCGCGCACGTGTCATAGTAGAGGCGCGTACGTGTCGTAGTAGAGGCGCGCACATAGCACATACACGTACGTACAGCGGCCAGTGTGCAAGAAAGAAAATACGATCACGTATGTGTATATTCGGGCGGGGTCTCGAACGCTTACTCGCTCATACATACGGCCAGGGCTCGTGTACATGGCTGGGTCGGAACGGAGAAACAGCGTCGTCGTCGTGTTCATGGGGAGCCAACCGGCTGGGTCGGAACGGAATGCGTGGTCGTGTTCATCGGGAGGGCTTGGACGGAACAGGCGATGGAAACGAGGCCTAGCGTACCGCAGAACGGAGGAAACAGACCTCCTACGTTCAGAATGGGGTCCTGTTGATCGGCAGGGGTCTAGCGTACCGCAAAATAGACGAAACGGACCTCCTACGGTCGAAACAGGGGTCCTGTTGATCGGTAGGGGTGTGGCGTACCGCAAAACGGACGAAACGGACCTCCTACGGTCGAAACGGGGGTCCTGTTAGTTGGGAGGGGTGTGGCGTACCGCAAAACGGGACTCCACGGGATACTGTTCATCTCCACCGTTGACCTCCTCCAGCCTCCACGGTCTACCATCGACCTCCTCCAGCCTCCACGGGCTCCTGTTCATCTAGCCTCAACCGCATGTTACTCCACCGGCTACTGTTCAACCACCCCTCCACGGGCACCCCTCCACCGTCTACTGTTCATCCAGCCCTCCACACCACGGGGTCCTGTTCAACCACCCCTCCACGGGCACCCCTCCATCGTCTACTGGTCATCCATCCATCCACACCACGGGGTCCTGTTCAATCACCCCTACATGGGCACCCCTCCACCGTCTACTGTCCATCCAGCCCTCCACACCATGAGGTCCTGTTCATCCAGAGGCAACGCCACCGCTCGTTGTTCATCCACCCCCCCCCCCCCCCCCGCAACGCTCACTGTTCATCCAACCGATCGGCTTCAGTTAGCAGCAGTAGCGAAGGAATCGCCCGACCGGGTTCAGTTAACAGCCATCGATCGATTGCTCGGGTTCAGTAACGCGTAGCCTGCAGTGCAATCGCTCGGGTTCAGCTAGAGCAAAACGCCTCGCTCTGGTTCAGTTAGAGCCAACGCCTCGCACACACGCGCGTATGTGTACGAGAGAAACGCGCATCGCTCGGCCCCCGACCTCCCACCGTAACTGGGAACTCCCTTAAATTTTCCTCGCCCTCGCTTCTACCATGGTTTTTTTCGTCATGGACGGCCCAAAGAATGTCATGCAGCTGCGTCTCCGGCCCGCCCAGGACGAAAAGCCCATTTTCTGTCATGATTTTTTGTCATAGAAGTAGGAGCCGACCACATCTATGATTATACCGGGTTTTTTCACAATTATCGTCATAGAAGTGTCATATGTATGTCAGAAAAAAAAATTAGTTCGACCCAAAATGTCATGGATGTGTCTTTTTTTTGTAGTGCTTCCAGTGTCTATATAAACCGGATGGTTTAGTCTGTAGAGACAACAACAATCATAATCATAGGCTAGGCTTCTAAGGTTTAGCCATTACGATCTCATGGTAGATAAACTCTTGTAATACTCATATTCATCAAGATCAATCAAGCAGGAAGTAGGGTATTACCTCCATAGAGAGAGCCCGAACCTGGGTAAACATTGTGTCCCCCGCCTCCTATTACCATTAGCCTTAGACGCACAGTTCGGGACCCCCTACCAGAGATCCGCCGATTTTGACACCGACATTAGTACTTTCATTGAGAGTTCCGCTGCATCGTCACCAGAAGGCTTGATGGCTCCATCAATCATCTACAACAACGCGGTCCAGGGGGAGATCTTCCTCCCAGGACAGATCTTCGTATTCGGCGGCTTCGCACTGCGGGCCAACTCGCTTGGCCATCTAGAACAGATCGATAGCTACGCCCCTGGCCATCAGGTCAGATTTGGAATCCTGAATTTCGTGGCCGATATCCAGGAAGACTTGATCTTCGACGGATCCGAGCCCTTGACAGTTGTCCCCAGCCACCACGATGAACATGACCTAAATCTTTCATCGGACCGTGCTCAGGAGATAGCGCCCATAACCGCTCTAGCCCTAGATCTGGAGCAAACCGCGCCATCTGAGGATGGGAAGCTCAAACACCCCATGGAAGCCGTAGACTCAGCGGCGTTCAAGCCGCACACAGACCCTACATCAAGCTCGGCTTGTGTCACCGGAACCTCGGATTCATCTCCGGCCATAGGTTCTGGACCACGTGCATCCGCCCCCGTCGAACCTAATTGGGCGCCGATCTTGGAGTTTAGCTCCGCGAACATCTTCCAGCACTCACCTCTAGGCAATGTGTTAAGCTCGTTGAAATCCCTCTCCTTGTTGGGGAACTCCCGGTCGAACTATGTCCAGCTCGAATTGGAAGTGGATGACAAAGAACTTCGTTTCCCACCTACCACCTACTTTGTAGCCACTGTCGACGACTTAACCGACATGCTCGATTACGACTCCGAAGACATCGACCGTATGGACGACCATGCCAGAAAGGAGCAGGAACCACCGCCCACGGGGCGCTGGACAGCCACCTCCTCATACGACATATACATGGTGGATACACCCAAAGAGAACAACGGTGATAATGAAAATCCAATTGAGGATAAACCTCCTGAGATATAGCCAAAGCACCGGCGTCAGCGGCGCCGCTCTAAGCCACGCCGTGGTAAAAACAAGCAATACTGTCACAAGAGAAACCAACTCTGGATGATGCCGAAGACAATGAAGACCCCGCAGATCCAGCGATGGAGCAGGATGAGCGAGAGAATGGCAAACACAGTCCAGGGCCGCTGTGTGACCACAGCGATGCCGAAGATACCAATTATCAACCCGTCACCGAAGAGGAGGTCAGTCTGGGCGACGATGAATTCATCATCCCGAAAGAACCTTTGCAACAAAAGCGCCTCCACCAGAGGCTTGTCGCCACCGCGAGGAGCTTGAAGAAGCAAAAGCAGCGGCTAAAGGCCGCACATGATACACTCAATGATAGATGGATCGGAGTGCTAGAAACTAAGGAAAAATATGGCTGCAACCGCCAAACAAAGAGCTATCCTAAGTGCAAATTACTGCCCGAATTCGACGACGAGGCAATTCCGCCTATACCACCAAAAAATAATACTGCCGACAAAACGGACAGACCACCTCACGGACTAGACAGAGTAGCCAGTAATGGCGTGCACAAGCCTGCACCGCCTCCACGTAAAGGAAAGGAGGCCACATCTCAGGATCAGGAAGACGATTTACGTGAGGACCTGGACAAAAAGGCTCGCAAAACTAGGTCCATCTATGGATCCAGGGAACGTGCTCCCTCTCGGGACCTTGATTATCAAACCAAGGATGCCGGTCATTTTCCAGTTCAGAACCAATACCGAACATTACAACCGCCGGACCCGCGCCATGACACAGCCATATACAGGGGTGCCGCACACCCCCTGTGCTTCACCGACGAGGTGCTGGAACATGAATTTCCAGAAGGGTTTAAACCCATAAACATTGAGGCATATGATGGAACGACGGACCCTACGGTTTGGATAGAAGACTTTATTCTTCACATCCACATGGCCCATGGATATGATCTCCACGCCATCAAATACTTACCCCTCAAGCTGAAGGGACCAACTTGGCACTCGCTGAAAAGCCTCCTTGAAAACTCCATTGGAAGCTGGGAAGATCTTGAGGACACTTTTCGGGCCAATTTCCAAGGGATCTAGGTCACATAATCCAACAACCCGGAGAGTCTGCCCGTAAGCTTTGGAACCGGTTTGTCAGTAAGAAGAACCAAATCGTTGATTGTACGGACGCCGAAGCCTTAGCAGCCTTCAAACACAGTGTCCGGGACGAATGGCTAGCCAGACACCTCAGACAGGAAAAGCCGAGAACAATGGCGGCCTTAACTACACTCATGACCCATTTTTGCATGGGTGAGGACAGCTGGTTAGCCCGTAGTAGCACTAGTGATCCTGGCACATCTGAGGTCAGGGATGGCAATGGAAAGCTATGACGCAAAAAAACGTCGAAACAATGAAGAAAACCTAGACAATACAGCGGTAAACACCGGATTTAGTGGCCCCATACCCGGTCAATGGAAGAAGCCATTTAAAGGCAATAAAGACGGTCCATCCAGCCTGGACAAAATTCTAGACAGGCCCTGCCAGATCCACGAAAACCCCGCTAAACCTGCGAACCACACCAACCATACTTGTTGGGTCTTCAAGCAGGCCGGCATACTCAATGCAGTCCCGCTAAACACAAGGGGAAGGGACCCCAGAGCGAAGACGAGGATGAACCTGGCCGGCTAAGCACGGGGGGACAGAAGAAATTTCCATCGGAGAAAAAACAGTGAACATGATCTACGTCACTCATATCACAAAAAGGGAGCGCAAACTCACACTCCGTGATGTCTATGCGATCGAGCCCATTGCCCCCAAATTCAACCCATGGTCAGCCTTCCTGATCACCTTTGATTGTTGGGATCATCCGACTAGTATCCGTCACGGGGGTTTGGCTCACTACTAGAAAAAGGGCTGTTAGTGGCGCACCTATTTTGGCTATTAATGGCGCACTATAGGTGCGCCACTACTACCACGCCACTAGAAACAATTACTAATGGCGCACCTAGTGGTGCGCCATTAGTATTGCAGGTAACAGTGGCACACCTTGTAGTGCGCCATTACTATTGCTAAAGGTGCGCCACTTGTAACTTTTTTTGAATTTTTTTGATTTTTTTCTGAATTTTGAAGGCGGTAAAATAGTAGTGGCGCACCGTCTAACCCCCACCGTGCGCCATTGCTATTTTTGAATTCTGAATTTGGATGTGGATCGCGATTTTTTTGCCCTTTTTTCTCGTTTTTTTGCTCTTTTTTTGCATGATATTGTTTCAAATTTTGTTCTCTAATTTGGATCTTGTACGTTCTTTTGCCGGAAAGGAGTTCGCCGGAGAGGAGGGCCGAGGAGAGACCGTGAGGAGGACAGGAGGGAGGAGGAGGAGGTCACCTGAGAGGAGCTCGCCTACATCATCGGAGACGAGGAGGAGGAGGTCACCGGAGAGGAGCTCGCCTACATCGCCGGAGAGGAGGAGGAGGAGGTCGCCAGAGAGGAGTTCACCGGAGAGGAGGGAGGAGAAACCATGAGGGGAGGGGAGGAGAGGAGGGAGGAGGAGCTCACCGGAGAGAAGGGAGGAGGAGATCACTAGAGAGGAGGAAGGAGGAGATCACCAGAGAGGAGGGAGGAGGAGCTCACCGGAGAGGAGGAAGGAGAAACCATGAGGGGAGGGGAGGAGAGGAGGGAGGAGGAGGTCGCCAGAGAGGATGAGGAGAATGGTGGAGGAGAGGAGGGGAGATGGAGTGGAGGAGAGGAGGAGATGGAGTGGAGGAGAGGTGGAGTGGAGGAGAAAAATGAAGAGGTAAGGAGGAGAGAACCCCGCCCAGCCATATATACGGCATAGTATTGGCGCACCGTGGGTAGGTGCGCCATTACTAACTTTTTTTATTTTTTTGATATAGTTTGAATTTTGAAGGCGGGAAGAGAGTAATGGCGCACCATGGGCAGGTGCGCCATTACTGAGTTTGAATTTATTTGAATTTTTTTGCCTCTCCAGATCTTGAAAGCCCCGTAACTTTTTTCTGTTAGGTTTTTGAGGATTCTAAAAATATTAAACAGGGTTCCCCCAGTTGAATTCGTATGTAACTTTTCGAGTAGATGATTTTTCATATAAAAAACTTTTTAACCCGAATTCGTATGCAAAAGTTATGCCCATTTTACTAAATTCCCGAGAGATTTTGCAAATAAATTCGAAATTCATATTTGTAAATTTTCCCAACAACTAGACCACATATCACATGGGAAACTTATTTTCTTTTTTTACATTTCCATCATTTTCTTTTAATTTTTAAACTGAAAAGGCGGTCCACAGGGGGGTGCATTTGGTGAAATTTTTGGACAAAGTTAGTAATAGCGCACCGTGGGTGTGGTGCGCCATTACTAGTTAGAACTAGTAATGGCGCACTATCCCCTGGTGCACCATAACTAGTTTTTTTTAAAAAAATTGTTAGTAGTGGCGCACTGAGGGTGTGGTGTGCCATTACTAGTTAAACTAGTAATGACGCACTATCCCGTAGTGCGCCATTACTAGTTTTGAAAAAAAAATGTTAGTAGTGGCGCACCATGGATGTGGTGCGCCATTAGTATTTGGAGTTTAATGGCGTACCTATATATGGTGTGCCACTGCTATATAACAGTGGCGCACCACATTTGTGGTGCGCCATTAATGTCCATATTAGATATAGCCCTTTTTCTAGTAGTGGCTGCCCTAGTGCTCAATCCAATAATCAACGGGTACCACCTCACTCGAGTCCTTATGGACGGCGGTAGCAGTCTCAATCTGATATATCATGACACTGTCCACAAGATGGGGATAGACCCGTCAAGAATCAAGCCAAGTAGCAGGACCTTTAAAGAGTTATACCGGGCGTAGAAGCCCGCTGCACGGGCTATTTAACATTAGAGGTTGTATTCGGCTCTCCCGATAACTTTCGAAGTGAACAACTAATCTTCGACATAGCTCCGTTCCAAGTTGCTATCATGCACTACTCAGAAGGACGACCTTCACCCGCTTCAATGCAGTCCCGCATTATGCTTATCTAAAACTCAAAATTCCAGGACCACGTGGCGTCATTAGTGTTAGCGGAAACACGGAGCACTCTCTTCGTATAGAAGAGTACACGGTGGCTCTAGCAGTCGCAGCACAAAACGGCCTATTCGAGCCGAGCAGCCCATCGATCATTAAGACCGCAGACACAGCTAAATGTGTCTGATGCACACCTTAGTGCGGCAGCTCACATAAACCCGAGCTCGATCAACAGTTGTGCCCCCATCATCTACCCCATAAGGAGATAACACACATGCCACGTGTACATAAATATACCCTCAAAATTCCTTGGGCGGCGCTGGGGGCACACTGAAAACAAAAAGTCCATAGTTTGGCTCGACCCTATTCGGACTTTAGAAGTTATCTTTCATGGTTCATTAAAACGAACCAGCTTTACTTACGACCACAACGGATATTTCACCCGATTTTTCCCTTTTTTACAGATGGCCATCACACTATACCCTTCAAGGACGCTTCACAACGGAGAAAAAGGCGCAGACATGCAGCAGGGCCCCGCATTAAGGTTTCCTTTTTCGATTAAGACCCTGTGTAAACCTTCTTATCTCTTTTTGTTTTACACTTTCCTGGCATGTAAAGTGTCCAAGGAAGATATCGACATTATAGAAGCAGTTTGGTTCATTTTGTGTTTTGAAATTTATTCTCTCACAGCCTGTGTTCTTACCCCATGTCAGATTGCCACAAGTGCCTTGATACCAAGTTTTATTACCAGGAGCTGTATTCAGCCTGGTATATATTAAAAAGTCCCAACACCTATAGGGAGTGTTCGGCATCGCGAGTTTGGCCTTATATGCATCAGCTCCGAATCATGTCTTTGGTCAATGGTAGGGTTGCCCGGCTCCTGTGCTTACTACCTTATGTTCCACTCTATCGGCTAGGGTAGTAAAGGGAGAACTACTGCAATTGTGTCCTAGTTCATCCGGATGAGCACCTCAGTAGAGAAAGCCGAAAACTGACTGTCATGATGCGGCATGAGCTGGTGAACCACTCGATGACTTAGCGGAATCTTCGCGATTCCTCCGCATTAACGAAGGACCGTTTTTATGGTCGCGTATGTAGACGCACCGTATTCGGATAACAACGTATGTACCATTGGCTATATCATAGACCCACCATCAAACTCCTATGGCTAAGTGAAAGTGTTAAAGCCCTATAGTCCGATTGCCTGGTTCACCACATTGACACTTCCTTAATGGACCAAGACGTTGGATCAAGAGTGATCAAATGCTTTTCCGAACACCCCATCATTATACGCAAGAGGGGTTGAAGCCGATGACTGGCAAACTTACAGATTACACAAAAACGGCCGCACATGAGGCAACAAATATTTTTTAGGCGAAAATACAAAAACATAGACTTAAATATATCATAATATTGTTTTTACAATTTCAATACAACTTCACTCAAACATAATATCTTTCGAGCACTGACCCTCTATTAAGTGGGCACCCTCTAGGACATCTTCAAAATAGTGTCCTGGCGCATGATAGTCCTTGCCCTCGGGTGGACTTTTTGCTGCAATATCGGTGGCCTTCATCTTCGCCCAGTATGTCTTGACACGGGCAAGGGCCATCCGTGCACCTTCTATGCATGTTGACCGCTTTCCAGCGTTGATAAGCGATACCGCATCAACAAGTCGCCCCCACCAAACCGAAATAACTATTCGGAATTGGCTCAGTCGGCCACAGCCGGACTACAACGTCCCTCATGGTAGATCCGGATAGTTTGTGGAGCTCGGGTCATTTGTTCGTTCGGCAACAATGGACGCTTTGGCATGCTAAATTGTGACAAGAAAAGCTTTTCCATCGCGTGTCCTTCTTGCACATGGAAAAACTATGTCGCATTGAAGACACTCTTCGGCAAGTCCAAAAATGTGTGTGGAGAACTCCACACCTGATTAAGCGGGGCATATTTTGGATCGCCGAATTTAGTTTGCAATAAGAAGGGCTTACCCGCCACGATCTCCCCAGCTTGTCGGATCTCCTCCCGAGCCGCTCTCGACTCAGACCGTGCTTCTCTCGCCTCTTGTATGGCCATGTCAAGATTAGACACTTTGTTTTGGTTATCTTTTTTGAGGAACTCGTATCGGCCAGCGGCATCCTTTAGCTCGAGCACCATAGTGGATATTTTCTCCTCGCACTGGCGCCGAGCAGCCTATTCGTCCTTTATTTCATTAGCCGCCTTTTCGGCAGCCGCATTACTCATCCTGGCTTGCTCCTTGGCCCGGGCAAGTTCAGCTAGAAGGATCTCAATTGCGGCGGCACTATATGCAGCCATGCATATAAAATTCTCAGTGTCACGCTCATTTCATAATACTAGCATGTACTGAGTGCCCCAAAGAAATACCTTGTGCCTCGTCGAGCCGCATGTTAATAAACGTGATGTCATCATCTACTACATCAACTTGCTGCTTCAGATGTGCTACCTCTGTAGCTTGGGCAGTTTCCACAGATGCAATGGCATGTGTTTCAATTAGTCAAATCATCTCCAGGGCATATATTTTTGATTGTCTGATCAACTCCCTTCGGACGTCAACCAGAGTCTCAGGGGCTACTATCTATACGCAGGTGCATTTTGCAGTTATAACACACATAAAAAATTACATCACATACCTCGAAGCCTCTGAGCAGGCTCATAAAGGCTTCATTCAATCCACTGTTTGCGGACCGAACCCTTTCAACCACCGTACCCATCAAGGTATGATGTTCCTCTAAGACGGATGCATGCCGCAACGTGCCCATCAAAGTATCCGGTGCCTCCCGATCTGGAGCGTAATGCGCCGCCCCTCAAAGGCCGGATAATTCGGCGCCTTTGTTGTCGTTCCGTGTGGGAGCCGCGTGCCCCGTACTCTGGGCGGCCGAAGTGTCATCTTCAGGCCCGGTGTCGGTGTCAAAACCGGCGGATCTCGGGTAGGGGGTCCCGGTCTGTGCATCTTAGGCTGATGGTAACAGGAAGCAAGGGACAAAATGTTTACCCAGGTTCAGGCCCTCTCGATGGAGGTTAAACCCTACTTCATGCTTGATTAATATTGAAGATATGAGTAGTACAAGAGTAGATCTACCACGAGATCGTAGAGGCTAAACCGTAGAAGCTAGCCTATGATGGTATGATTGTAATTGTGATCAGTCTTCTAAGGACCATCCTCTCTGGTTTATATAGACACCGGAGAGGGCTAGGGTTTACATGGAGTCGGTTACAAGGAAGGAAACACAATATTCGGATCGCCAAGCTTGTCTTCCACGCAAAGGAGTGTCCCATCCGGACATGGGCCGGAGTCTTGAGTCTTGTATCTTCACGCTCCAATAGTCCGCACGATGTATATAGTCCGGCTGTCCAGATACCCCCTAATCCAGGACTCCATCAGTAGCCCCTGAACCAGGCTTCAATGACGATGAGTCTGGCATGCAGTCTTGTCTTCGACATTGCAAGGCGGGTTCCATCTCAGAATACTCCAATGTACCTATTACGACGAATAGTGTCCGGCTTCTCATCAATGTTGTACTCTTCGGCCTCAGTGCTTCAATAATGACCATTTCCACGTGTCGAGCGAATGCGAGGAGTTGAGGCATTTTTGCATTTTCCACCCCCAATCCTTTGGGCTAGCCGTCTATTTGAAGATAAGGGGATTTCTAGATCCAAACCTCAATCTTCCCCTCGAGCAAGCATCCAACAGAGCCCCCCGGAAAAACCATTCCAACATAGCCGTTCCCCTTGCCCCAAGCCGGGGGACTGGGAAGAGTGTTCAGTTCCTCATAGCCGTTTGAAAGAGTTACAAACCCAAGGGTTTCTCCCACCGGCGTTCATGGTTCCCGTCCGAGCCGGAATAGCCACCTATAATGGCGGGGAACAAGCGGAGGGATCTCCTAATCCATCTCCAGAGGAGCGAATATACCTCATCCCGCATCTGTTAAGGGGCATCGGGTTTCCTATCCACTCGTTCCTTCGCGGGCTCCTGGAGTTCAACGGCCTCCAGTTGCACAACGTTACCCCAGCTTCCGTACTACATATAGCAGGGTACGTCGCCCTTTGTGAGCTGTTTCTATGCTGCGAGGCTCACTTCGGGTAATGGAAGAAGTTGTTCTGCCTCGTCCCCCACAACCAGGGAGAGTCCCTATGTCAAGTGGGTGGGGCCAAAGTATGGCGTATCGCCAAGACCGGATACCTATCCAGCACTCCCAAAAAGGCACCAGAGAACTGGCCCTCAGAGCGGTTCTACATTGATGACGTTCCCCTTCCGGATCCAGTGCGAACAGGTCTCCCCAAGTTCAGTAACGCCCCGCCGAGGGCCCGTCTAAGCTGGCGCCCCCGAGGCCCCCAAGAGGAGGACACCAGCTAGATACACTTTCTGATGAGCAGGATAAAGTCACTGGCCAAATCCGGACTGACGATAGTCGAGGTTATGGCAATATGCATAATGCGGGGAGTGCAACCGCTCCAATATCGGGGCAATCCCATGTGGCATTTCAATGGGGAAGACGATGCCACCTGTTGTGGCCGTAAGGGTCCAGACTCCGCCACTGCTCTGGCAAGGATACTGTCCGATTTATATAAAGGAGAAGAGGAAGACTTCCTTCACATCAAACCGCGGGATGGATTCTCCATGTACAATCCCCCAAACTGGGTAAGTCATCATTCATTTTCCCGCTTCACTTATTGTGGCGTTCTTCGCTTAGATTACCTGCTTCAATATTTCTGAGCAGGAACTGAGGAGGGTCGTAGAAGGAATCTCCAGCCCTTCCCCGCAGCCAGAGGACCCCGAAAGGGCCCTGGATCTAGGACTCGAAGAAGATCCGGATATGACCGTGGAGCTTGTCAACGGGATATTTTATCGGGCGAGCTGTGATGGCACCCTAGTGGCTATTACTGCCGATTATCCCAGACTGCTACCTACGTCGCGTGTAAGCCAAGCCGAAGACTCTATCCTCCGAAGAGGACTCCTTCCTGATGTCATGCCTTACCCCTGAAGTGTCGTGTTTTTGCAGAGACGACGGTCGGAGCGCAGGGCCGAGCCCCTAGGGACCCATCGGCCATAGGCGTCCGGATTGGGTAGGCTCAAGAGGAAGGTGGTTAGGGCCGAAACGCCGCTATAGAGGTAAGGCAAAAACCTATCATGTAATTATTGTATTTGAAGTATAACAACGTCCTTTACATACTGGCAGGAAGAGGAGTATCCAGACTATATCCGGGGATCCTGCCAATCATGCCTCCACCAGTCGGATTCCAGAACCGGCTTCGAGAGAGGAGGCGGATGTGGGGCTGATGCCACATAGTCCTCCGACAGAGGACACATATATGCTCTCTGCCACAAATTCCGAAGTAGAGAGCGCCATGAATCACCGGCGTTGACGGGCCATGCTTCGCAACATCTTTTCTGAAGAGGCATTTAATGCTTTCAATCCGGGAGACGCATACATCCGAGCTGCTCAAGGCGGGCTTGCCCAGGCGACGGACCAGTATACCAAAGATATACGGGTAAGAAAGTTTGATAAGCATGTATAGTAGTAGCCCCTGAGACTTGAAACGGTTGGAACAACTGTTTTAAGGATCAATTTATGCGTAGATTCTTGTAGATAAGAATGAGCAATTGTCTCGGGAGCTGGAGGGGTGCAAGACCCAACTGAGGGCCACGGTTGCCAAGCTAGAGGAATCCCAGAAGGCCTCATCTGGTAACATTTATCTCGATTGTACAAAAATGCACCAGTTAGTAAGTGGCTGGTATGATGAGTTTAGCAGAAAATTCTGCAGATAACCCCGGGGTGAATCCGGAGGGTGGAAGGGATGACGAGTCGCATCTCCAGAGGCAGCTAAAGGCTGGCGAGGGCAGTCTAACGTAAGTTAAGCAGGAGAAGGAAAATCTTCAAGATGCCAATGTTCGGCTGGACGTGGAATTGAAAGACGTCCGCGCACAGCTACCGGACTCCGTGAAGGAGAACAAAAGGCTTCGCCGCGGCATTTATGGTAAGTGCCTAGACGAACTATAGCATAGTTCGGCGAGGAAGCATATTGAAAGAGTTTTGCCTGCAGGAATGTTGATGGGTCGCCCTGAGGAGGAGATGCCCGCAACTGCAGGCGATTTATTGCAAGACCTCTCACAACTGCACGAGCGAGCTTGGCAGGCGATGCAGGGCGTTGCTCAGGCCTTGTGGCCATCAAGCTTCCTACCGAATGGCATGGGGGAGCTTGTGGACCTGCTTCAAGGAGCACGGCGACGCTTCCAATTGTGGAAGATGTCAGCCTGCCGGCAAGGTGCAAGAGAAGCATGGGCTATGGTGAAGACGCGCTACACCAAGCTGGACCCGAACCATATGGCCGAAGTAGGACCGGTGGGGCCTGATGGGCAAGAAATTCCTGTAAGTCTGGTATATGACCAGGTAGCGTTAGCCGACAAGTATTCTCAACAAGATTGTAAGCTAGATAGCCTGTTGGATGGTATAGAAAAGTACCCAACTAGTTATGTTATATTACATGGATAGTAAGAAACATCTTCCAGGGAGAATAGTTCCGTTAGGGGTTCCTTTCCCTGGGTACACATGCGATGATGCACATGTCCGGACTGCGAATGATGGCGCGGGATAAAAGACTTATGTGGATTTATGTTGTAATAAATGAATACATCTTTTGTTCACCGACCGAATATTCTCTTAAGGAAGCTAGCTTTCGGCTTCACCTAGTCTGAGGTACACATCCGGCTGAACCGGCAGTAACAATCACAGAGGTGCTCCCCTTATGCCCTAGCCGAATTAACGGGAACGTAGTGCATAACACAAGAGCCAGGCAACCCAGCTTGGCCACGTCTTAAGTCATATCGATGCATATAATGGTGAAGAAAAGGCACATATGAAAAAAGAAATGGATATGTGATGGGCGAAAAGCCATTAGAGTAGTTATTTTTAGCTTCCGTATAGGAAGCCCCTAGGTATTGCTTACACACATAATGCGGCCGGAGTTATCCGGATGTCCGCACTGTATTAAATACTTTGTGTGAAGAGGAAGAAAAATCGAGAAAGAAAAAGGGATGGAGCATAAATAAAAGGGAGGGAGTAAGGAGACGAACATTGAGTTCGGCGTTAGGCATAGAATCTTCGGAGTCTGGTCGCGTTCCTTGGGTTCGGCTCGAGTCTGTTATCGTACGCATTACATAGGCGGTACGCTCCTCCGTTGAGAACTTTTTCAATGACAAAGGGACCTTCCCAACTGGGTTTGAGCTTGTCCTTCTTCTTCTCCGGTAAGCATAGAACGAGCTCGCCAATATTATATGTTTTGGCCCGCACTTCTATGCTTTGGTATCGTCGAGCCTGTTGCTGAAAGAATGTGGAGCGGTCCTTCATGATGTCGCGCTCCTCCTCCAGGGCGTCCAAGTTATCCTGCCGATCTAACTCGGCTTCCTTCTCTTCGTACATGCGTACGTGTGGCGAATCATGTATTATGTCGCAGGGTAGTACTGCTTCCGCACCGTACACCATAAAAAATGGTGTATATCTGGTGGTGCGATTCGGCATGGTTCGCAGCCCCCAGAGTATGGAGTCGAGCTCCTCGACCTAGTGCGTGTCCGACTCTGTCAAGGATCGCACTAGTCTGGGTTTGATGCCGCTCATGATGAGACCGTTTGCCCGTTCGACCAGGCCATTTGTTTGAGGATGGTAGACGGAAGCGTAATCGAGCTTAACGCCCATTTTGCCGCACCAAGCTTTCACTTCATCGGGTGTGAAATTTGAGCCATTATAGGTGATGATGCTGTGGGGGACACCGTATCGGTGTACGACCCCGGATATAAAGTCTACTACTGGTCCGGATTCGGCCGTTTTGACTGGTTTGGCTTCTATCCATTTGGTGAACTTGTCTACCATGACCAATAAGTATTTTTTCTTGTGGCTTCCCCCTTTAAGGGGTCCAACCATATCTAGCCCCCAGGACGCGAAGGGCCAAGTTATGGGGATTGTTTGGAGAGCGGTAGGGGCCATATGACTCTGATTGGCAAAGAGCAGGCAACCGACGCAGTGTTGGACAAGGTCCTATGCGTCTGCTCGGGCTATCGGCCAATAGAAACCTGTACGGAAGGCCTTGCTGACTAGTGCTCGAGCCGCGGTGTGGTGCCCGCCCAGTCCGGCATGGATTTCAGCCAAGAGCTGCCACCCTTCCTCTTCGGAGATGCACCTTTGGAGCACTCCGGACGCACTTTTCTTATAGAGTTCCCCTTCATGGACTTTGTAAGCTTTCGAACGCCGGACGATGCAACATGCTTCATTTTGGTCTTCGGGGAGCTCCTGCCTATTTAGGTAGGCCAAGAAAGGCTCAGTCCACGGGGCGATGACAACCATGATTTCGTGGGCCGAAGATGTTATTTCGGTGGTAGAGCCTCCGATTATGTATGATAGTTCGGAATCTGGGGATGTATTCGGATCCGTGCTGGTATTGCTGGACTCCCCTTCCCATACCACGGATGGCTTGAACAACCTTTCCAGGAATATGTTAGGTGGGACAGGGTCGCATTTAGCGCCGATGCGGGCAAGGACGTCTGCCGCTTGATTGTTTTCTCGAGCCACATGGTGGAATTCGAGCCCCTCGAACCGAGCTGACATAGTAAGGACGGCATTATGGTAGGCCTCCATATTCGGATCCTTGGCATCAAATTCTCCGTTTATTTGTGATATTGCGAGGTTTGAATCCCTGCGCACCTCTAGGCGTTGAATGCCCATAGAGACTGCCATCCGAAGACCGTGCAACAGAGCCTCGTATTCGACTGCATTGTTGGAGTCCGTGTATAATATTTGGAGGACGTATTGGACTGTGTTTCTGGTGGGAGACGTCAGGACTACACCTGCTCCCAATCTGGCCAGCATTTTAGAGCCATCGAAGTGCATGATCCAGTTAGAGTACACGTCGTACTCTTTAGGGAGTTCGACTTCCGTCCATTTGGCGACAAAGTCAGCTAATACTTGCGACTTGATGGACCACTGAGGCTTGTATGTTATGTCGAATGGAAGGAGCTCGATGGCCCATTTAGCAATCCGGCCCGTGGCATCGCGGTTATTTATTATATCATTTAGTGGTACTTCGGAGGCCACCGTAATCGAACACTCTTGAAAGTAGTGTCGTAGCTTTCGGGATGCCATGAAGACCGCGTATGCTATTTTTTGATAGTGTGGGTATCAGGATTTGCATGGGGCGAGGACCGTGGATACGTAATAAACCGTCTTCTATAGCGGGAAATTGTATCCGCCAACCTCTCGTTCGACGACGAGTACTACGCTTACAACTTGATGTGTTGCAGCTATGTACAGCTGTATAGGTTCGCCGATATTCGGCACTGTTAGGACTGGATTATTAGCCAATAAGGTCTTTATTTCATCGAGTCTGGCTGCGGCTGCATTCGTCCACACGAAGTGTTCGGTGCGTTGAAGAAGGCGGTAAAGAGGTAATGCCTTTTCTCCTAACTTGGAGATAAAGCGGCTCAAAGCAGCCACGCATACAACTAGTTTCTGGATGTGTTTGAGGTCTGTTGGTATAGCCAACTACAACAAAGCTTGGATTTTTGCCGGATTCGCTTCAATTCCTCTATTGGAAACGATGGAGCCTAGTAGTTTTCCAGAGGGGACGCCAAAAACACATTTTTTCGGGTTCAGCTTGATGTCATATGTTCGGAGGTTGTCGAATGTAAGCCTCAAGTCATCTATTAGGGTTTCGATGTGTCTTGTTTTTATGACTACTCGTCCACGTATGCCTCCACTGTTTTGCCGATTTGCTTTTCCAGGCATGTTTGAATCATGCGTTGATAGGTTGCGCCAGCATTCTTATGCCCGAAAGGCATAGTGTTGAAGCAGAAAGGGCCATATGGCGTTATGAAAGCTATTGTAGCTTGGTCGGACACTGCCATCTTTATTTGATGGTATCCAGAATATGCGTCGAGGAAACACAGTGAGTCGTGTCCTGCTGTGGCGTCGATGATTTGATCGACGCGAGGGAGGGGAAAGGGATCCCTGGGGCAAGCCTTGTTGAGGTCTTTGAAGTCGACGCACAGGCGCCAGGATTTGTCCTTCTTTGGTACCATTACCAAATTTGCCAGCCAATCCGGATGCTTGATATCTCTGATGAATCCAGCCTCAAGTAGCTTGGCTAGTTCTTCCCCCATGGCTTGTCGCTTAGGCTCTGAAAACCGCCTTAGAGTCTGTTTGACAGGTTTTTATCCTTTTAATATGTTGAGGCTGTGTTCGGCCAATCTCCGTGGGATGCCCGGCATGTCCGATGGGTGCCAGGCAAAAATGTCCCAATTCTCGCGTAAGAAGTCTCGCAGTGCTGCATCCATTGCGGGGCTCAACTGTGTCCCGATGGAAGCTGTCTTCGTGGGGTCCGTTGGATGGACTTGGAATTTGACTATCTCATCTGCGGGTTTAAATGAGGTGGACTTGGGTCGCTTGTCGAGTATCACGTCGTCCCTGTCCACGGTGGCGCGCAGCATTGTTAACTCTTCGGCTGCTAGGGCTTCGGATAATGCTTCCAAGTCTAGTGTTGCGGTTTTGTTTTCGGTGCAGAGTGCGATGTCCGGGTCACTGACTAAAGTGATGATTCCATTGGGTCTGGGCATTATAAGTTTCATGTACCCATAAAGGGGTATAGCTTGAAAGCTTGCAAACGCGTCCCGCCCTAGAAGGGCGTGGTATCCGCTTCTGAAAGGAGTCACTTGGAATGTGATTTCTTTGGACCTGTAATTCTCCGGGGTGCCGAATACCACATCGAGTGAGATTTTTCCCGCACACCGTGCTCCCGACTAGGGATAATTCCCCTGAAGGTTGTGCTGCTTTGTTCAATGCGGCTTTTATCAATTTCCATCTTCTTGAGTGTTTCTTCGTAGATCAAGTTTAATCCGCTTCCGCCGTCCATGAGTACTTTAGTGAGACGAAAGCCGTCTACTATTGGGTTAAGGACCAGAGTGGCTGGTGCCCGGATGGTCTGGAATTGGGGTTCGTCACTAGCATTGAAAGTTATAGTATGTCGTTCCACTGATTTATTTTTGCCACATGGCAGATTTCAGCGGGGCTTCGATGAGCTCGCTTGCGCCTATTGTTTGAGGCGGAAGTCTTGAACTCTGCTTTATGGCTCCCAAGGAGATCCTCGCCACTTTTTGCTACCTACCGGAGTATCCAACATGCCCTAAGGCTATGGGTTGGTGTTGTGTCCGGCGTACTATGAAGCTTACACGACCCTTTGAGCCATTCTTCCAATACGGTTCCATGCCCTGGGGCAGGTTTCGATTTCTTGGGGATCGGATCGACCGACCTTCGAGAGTTCGCCCGTTTAGCTCGAACAAAGGTTTTGGTGAGATCCGGGCTATCCCAAAATTCTGTTAGGGTTTTCCAGGCGCTTTCATCGCAAAGTATTTTAGTACTATGGTTGCTAAGTTAGCAAGGTGTACTATGTCATTGCAACTTATAGCATTAAGGATTCCTTTGTCCGTATAATTTTTGCAGAAAAGTGAGACTGCGTCCTCCTCGCGATAGTCCTTGACCTTATTTAACACAAGAAGGAATCTGGCCTAGTAGCGACATACTATCTCATGGGGCTCTTGTCTGATATGGGAGAGACGGCTTAAGCACAGACGGGTGTCCGTGGATGAGTCCGGATTCTGACCCGGCCCAGCGCCTAGGGGCAGGGGAGCCACCAAGTTTGACAACATGGGATCTGGGATGCTGCCCAATTTTTCTGGCCGAATACCCGGTCCTAAGTCCGGGATCTGGGCCATATCTTCCCTCGAGTGGGAATTCGTCTCAAGGAGCTCGGTGATCCGGATACGATTCGTCCTCAAAATAGAGGGGTAATCCGTCTGTGGTTCCTCCACTACCGCTATCTCATGGGTGGTCGGCGGGGATCTAATGTCCCTTTGGTTGGGTTTAAGCCCAATCTGGTCATAGCCCATAGCGACTCTCAAAGCGGCAATGCGATCCAAGAGCTCATTAAGGGAGGAGAGCTCTATCGGATCCATCTGTTCGGCAAGCTCCGAATTGATGCGAAGGTTATGCGTGATGACCCGAGAGGCTATCATTGGCGCGACAGCCGATGGGGCGGCCATAATGAAGCTGCCAAGTCGGAGAGTTTGGCCTAAAGCCAGCGCTGCCCCAGAGGTGATGTTGTCCTTGACAATTAGATGAGCCATCGAGCCTTGCAGCGACGACACAGAGGAACTCTCAATGAAAGCACCAATGTCGGTGTCAAAACCGGTGGATCTCAGGTAGTGGGTCCCGATATGTGCGTCTTAGGCTGATAGTAACAGGAAGCAAGGGTCACAATGTTTACCCAGGTTTGGGCCCTCTCGAAGGAGGTAAAACCCTACTTCCTGATTGATTAATATTGAAGATATGAGTAGTACAAGAGTAGATCTACCACGAGATCGTAGAGGCTAAACCCTAGAAGCCAGCCTATGATGGTATGATTGTAATTGTGATCGGTCATCTAAGGACCATCCTCTCCGGTTTATATAGACACCGGAGAGGGCTAAGGTTTACATGGAGTCGGTTACAAGGAAGGAAACACAATAACCGGATCGCCAAGCTTGTATTCCACGCAAAGGAGAGTCCCATCCGGACACGGGCCGGAGTCTTGAGTCTTGTATCTTCACGCTCCAATAGTCTGGACGATATATATAGTCCGGCTGTCCGGATACCCCCTAATCCAGGACTCCCTCACCCAATTCTCACTGTTCCTCGCGTCGTCTATCGATCGAGAAAAATCCTCTGGGACGACACCGCGGCGTCATCCGCCTTCTGAGGCATGGAGATTTGTGGAGGCGTCTCACTCTCCAGCATCTTCGGAAGAAGGTCCCCAGAAGAGGAGGACTGTTGAGGAACGTTGCATGCCGGACTACAAACATAAATTTTAAAATGTTACTCTGGCAACAAGGAAATAATGGGATATGTTTAAAATAACTTTGTTCACTTATAGTTCGGCTAGGGGCCTGCCTCTATGGGGAGACTGCATGTCAACATTGCCTCCCTGACCAGAGCCCCCTGACAGGGATATCTTCCCTCGCTTAGAAGCCCTTATCTTAAGGTCTTCGGAGGCTATCCTTTTCTTCCCACAAGGAGAAGGGACGTCAGTTTTTCCTTTCCTTCCATCTTCAGAAGAGGGAGTCCCGATCTCCCCGGACATGGCACCGGGCGAGCCTCTAGAATGAGGGCATCCTTGGGCCTCCTTGCTCTCCTCCTGGTCTTCCCTCACCGGCACTTGGTAGGGTGCTGGATCAGCTGAGTCTTCGGGAAGTGGAGCCGAACACCTAATTATCTCTGCCTTCTTTATCCAGCCCTCGCCGAGTAGAGTTTTATCAGTACATTGTTATGAGGAATTTGAATAAGCAGTGTTCGGGAGTTAAGTGCTTAGCGGGGTATCCGGATTATTGCAGTCAAGACCGATGTCTTCTGTAGTATCCGGCCACTGTTTTCGTCCGCCGAAGAATAATTTCCACATCCCTCTGAGCATCGTGCCAGAGAGGTGCTGAAGAGTCCGTGGACCTTCCGGATTGAACTCCCACATGCGGAGAGGACGCTACTGACACGGTAGGATCCGGCGGACTAGCATTACTTGGATTACATTGATAAGACCGACGTCCTTTTCAATGAGGCTCTGAATGTGACTTTGCAACATCTGCACTTCATCAACAGATCCCCAGTCCAGCCTATTGTTAATCCATGATGCAAGTTGTAACGGAGGGCCAGATCGAAACACCAGTGTAGCTGCCCACTTTTTACCATAGGGTTCAGTGATGTAAAATCACTCACGTTGCCATAGATCGGAAGATTCTGCGAAAGATCCCTTTGGCCAAGGAGACTTGGTAAGTTTGCTTATGGAAGCACCTCCGCACTCTGCTTGTTTCTTGTCAATTACCTTCAGTTTCACATTAAAGGTTTTAAGCCATAAGCCGAAGTGTGGGGTAATACGGAGGAAGGCCTCGCACGTGATGATAAACGCTGAGATGTGAAGGAAGGAGTCTGGAGCTAGATCATAAAATCCAGTCCGTAATAAAACATGAGCCCTTGAACAAAGGGATGAAGAGCAAAACCTAGCCCTCGGATGAAGTGAGAGATGAACACGACCCTCTCATTGGATGTGGGAGTAGGAATAACTTGCCCTTGAGCAGGAAGCCTGTGGAGGATTTCCGCAGTCAAGTATCTTGCCTCCCTGAGGTTCATGATGTCCTACTCTGTGACAGAAAAGGCCGTCCACTGGCCTTGAAGACTGGATCCGGACTTGGCCGGAGGCTTGAAGCGACTGGATTAACCCTTGGGTGTTGGAACTTGAGGTGGGAGGAGGAGGAAAGGATTAGCATGGAAGGAAAATGACAGGTCCTATCCCCTTTATAAAGGCGATGAATATCAAACGTCCCCTATGTGGCCTTAAAACATGCCTATTCCCAAGGAATTGTGCCAACGGAACGGTTGGGTTAACCACACCTGTGTTGATGAAAATCCCGTAATAAGGGGACACGATCTCTACTTTGACAAGACGGGAGTGAAACTGCCTCGTGAAACATGGACTCGCAGGCTAGAGAACGATTCGAAATAATGGCCGGGCGATGACGTAATGTCGTGCTATAAAAATTGTTAGCGGATTGGACTCGTGAAGATATTATACTCTCTACGTTTGTGTGTGGAATTTGTTTTTCCAGAGCCGAACACTATTCTAGTTCGGAGACGACTTTGGAATATTCAGAGGAGGAACCCTCCTTGCAATGTCGAAGACAATCTGCGCGCCGGACTCATCGTCATTGAAGCCTGGTTCAGGGGCTACTGAGGGAGTCTGGGATTAAGGGGTCCTCGGACAGCCGGACTATTAGCATGGGCCGGACTGTTGGGCTATGAACATGCAAGACCGAAGACTTCTTCCCGTGCTTGGATGGGGCTCTCCTTTGTGTGGATGGCAACGTTGGTGATTCGGATATGTAGATTCCTTTCTTTGTAACCGACCTTGTGTAACCCTAGCCCCTTTTGGTGTCTATATAAACCGGAAGGTTTAGTTCATAGAGACAACAACAATCATAATCATAGGCTAGGCTTCTAGGGTTTAGCCATTACGATCTCGTGGTAGATCAACTCTTGTAATACTCATATTCATCAAGATCAATCAAGCAGGAAGTAGGGTATTACCTCCATAGAGAGGGCCTGAACCTGGGTAAACATTGTGTCCCCTTCCTCCTATTACCATTAGCCTTAGACGCACAGTTCAGGACCCCCTACCTGAGATCCACCGGTTTTGACAACGACAGCGGTGTAAAGGAAGACCTACTGTATGAAATGACAACAGTGGAGCTCAACAATCTTGCGTACGCAAACAAACCATTCATCCTAGCCAATGATGTGGCGCAGGTTTTCTATGTGAAGGATATATCTACCAAGCTGAGAAAAAGAAAAATAAGGAAGAGAATACATCATACGATGAGCCAAAGCGCCACATAGTTCTTTTAGGGAAAAGAAACGTCGTGGGAGTGGAGGACAAGACAGACATGTCACAAAATTATGAAAAGTTTCATGAAATTGCTCCCTTCATAGTGAATATTGACCCAAACATCATGTTAAATGATGAAGATTATCCATGGTTACGTCACAAATGGACACACGCGAAGAAAAAGTTTTATGCCCCAAGATCCGACTCTAGGATGTGACCGGTTTCACCGTTGTCACTTTCTTCTCTAGTGAGTTTCCAGACATATATATCTGCAAAGTTCCACTTTGGACAAACTGGAGGGCATCTTTGTAATAGTTAGGGTACTTATGTGTTTTGGCATTTCAAACGCGAAGAAATATTATGTCCAAACAAATTATTACATGCATTATGTAGGACTTCATTTTCTATTTTTTGAGCTAAATGACCCTCAAATTGAAAACCACTACAAATGAATGCAAGACAGGACAGTCAGTAAAGAATGCAATAAGATCCATACTTCTTTATCTCCATAAATTCTGAAAAAAATACCACATTGTAGAAAATTTGTTATTTCTTACTTTGGAAAAAATTCATGATTTTATCACGTTCTGACTTCCCAGAAGAATTCAGACAATGATAGAAAACTTTCTGTTTTCAAACAGAAACATGTCTGTAATGATCTGTAGAACTACCATACTTCTTTTACTCCAACAATTTTGAAAAATTAGGAAAACGTGGGAAAATATATATGTCAATCGTCTGTAAAAAAATTAGAATTTTCTCGCGTTCCAGTGAATTTTAACAAATCTATTACTGGAAGCAAAAGTTTCTATTTTTGCACAGAAACAAGTCAACTAACATCCACACTATCTGAAAGGCTTCACTTATTACTTTATTGACACAAAAGCTATAAGAAGCATGTGCTAAAAAGTTGAGAGGGTTACGGCAAAAACTGGATGCAGTTTGTGTACAAATGGACAATCTCTTTCGAAGTATCAGGGTTTCAGATGAAAACTCATCTGTTACAAAGGCATTTCAATTTTTTAAACTTATTTCAACTCTAGACTTTTTGTGTGTTCAGTATGCACCATTCAAAGCCAGATCATCAATTTTCAACCCTTTCTGACTTCATTTGCAATTTTTCATGCATCTACTGATATTTTTAGCTAAATAACCCTGAAATTGAAAAGCACTACAAATGAACTCTGAAAAGGTTGAAAGTTGGCGTGGTATCATCATTTCACCCACATAGCATCTGCTAAAAAGTTGAGAGGGTTACGGCAAAAAATGGATGCACTTTGTGTACAAAATGGACAATCTCTTTCGAAGTATCAGGGTTTCGGACGAAAACTCATCTGCTACAAAGGCATTTCAATTTTTTAAACTTAATTCAACTCCAGACTTTTTGTGATTTTATTATCCATCATTCAAAGCCACGTCATCAATTTTCAACCCTTTTTGACTTCATTTGCTATTTTTCATGCATTTACTGATTTTTTTGAGCTAAATGATCCTGAGATTGAAAAGAACTACAAATGAACTCTGAAAAGGTTGAAAGTTGGCATGGTATCATCATTTCACCCACATAGCATGTGCTAAAAAGTTGAGAAGGTTACGACAAAAACTGGATGCACTTCGTGTACAAAATGGACAATCTCTTTCTAAGTATCAAGGTTTTGGACGAAAACTCATCTGTTACAAAAAGACATTTCGATTTTTTAAACTTATTTTAAATCCTGACTTTTTGTGCGTTCAATATGCACCATTCAAAGCCATGTCATCAATTTTCAACCCTTTCTGACTCTATTTGCTATTTTCATGCATTTACTGATTTTTTTAGCTAAATGACCCTGAAATTGAAAAGCACTACAAATGAACTCTGAAAAGGTTGAAAGTTGGCAAGGTATCATCATTGTATCCACATAGCATGTGCAAAAAGTTGAGAGGGTTACGGCAAAATTTGGATGCACTTCGTGTACAAAATGGACAATCTATTTCGAAGTATCTGGATTTCGGACAAAAATTCATCTGTTACAAAGGCATTTCAGTTTTTTTAAACTTATTTCAACTCCAGACTTTTTGTGCGTCCAGTATGCACTATTCAAAGCCACATCATCAATTAGCTTTTCAACCCTTTCTGACTTCATTTGCTATTTTTCATGCATTTATTGATTTTTTTGAGCTAAATAACCCTGAAATTGAAAAGCACTACAAATGAACTCTGAAAATGATGAAAGTTGGCATGGTATCATCATTTCACCCACTTAGCATGTGCTAAAAAGTTGAGAGAATTACAGCAAAACTGGATGCACTTCGTGTACAAAATGGACAATCTCTTTCGAAGTATTAGGGTTTCGGAATGAAACTCATCTATTACAAAAAAAAAATCGTCGGAGGGCCAGGGCGGCGTGAGCTCATAGTGGGGAAGGTCGAGGTCAGTGACGGTCAAGGCCGGCGGGCGCGGGCGGCCCGTCGGTGCGGCGATCAACGGCGGCGCGCGGCAGGGTAGGCAGGCGCGGGCGGCACGCGTCGGGGGCGGTGTTAGATTACAGAGGAGAGGCATGGCGGCGGCGGTGATGACGAGGACAGGAGCAGGGGTAGCCTGGCAGCATCGACGGTGCGGGCGGAGGCCATGGCGGCAGCCTGGCGGCTTCTAGTTCGGCGTTCAACGAAAATGGAGTGAAAAATTAATCAGCGTTTTATATACATGAGACACATTTAGTCCTGGTTGGAGCCACCAACCGGGACTAAAGGGTGAAATTTGGCCAGGCCAAGTAGCGGGAAGCCAGGCCTTTAGTCCCAGTTGGTGGCCCCAACCGCGACTAAAGGGGGGCCTTTAGTCATGGTTGGAGCCACCAACCGCGACTAAAGGCTAGTGCTCGCGCATGCGCGGTGCAGGTCAAGTTTAGACCCACCTCGCTTGGAGAGAGGCGCCCGCACTAGCTTATAAGCTCCGCACGGGATCACCCTCAAGCTCCTCTCTAAGCAGGCCTTTGTGGGCGTATTGAACATGTGCTGCCCTATTGGGCCTAATGGACCTTGCTGGCCTGCATCTTGGCCCAACTAAAGGTTGGGTTTGTAGTCATATGCGGGCTGTGGTGGCCTAGTGGGCGGGCTTTTTCTAACGACGGTGCAATCCTTTCTCCATAGAATGATATGATGTATGGCCTCTCCCGGTGTGCACTCCTCGTAACCTCCAGGAATGTCAAGCTCTAGCTTTTAATATCCTCACAACTCTTCATCAACCCCGACAAGAGCAGAGCCAGTTGGAAGCGGATTACACTGGAAGCTTGCTTCTGGGGGATTTGTTATAGCATAGCCATCCGCCACCTTCATAGATATGTTCTTCACTTTCATGTGTAGCTCACAAGTAGTCCTATCTTTGATATAATCCACATGGTATCTAGACAGCAGTGCATCATTGGCCGGGGTGGAACTCGCGCTGCTTCTCGGCATAGATGGGACGGCGCAATCCAATGCTGGATCTGCTTGCTTCTGCCGCTGAGACGCCCTTTATTGGCTAAGTGAGTCGATCTACTCCTGTTGCCGCCTCAAAGCACGTTCCAACTCCAGGTGCTTTGAATCTACTAGTTGAAGGCGGTCTGCTTCCTCCACCCTCTTCTCCTCCTCCAGCTTCCTCTTCTCCTCCTCCTGCTGCCTCTTTCTCACACGACTTCGGTAAGTGTCATTCCAATCCACAAACCCCTCAAACCACGGAACAATGCCTTTGCCTTGTGTTATTCCCGGGTGTTTAGTATTCTTCAGGGCGCACGTAAGCTCGTCGATCTCTCCGTTGGGCATGAACGCCTCGTTCGAGCCTATTCTATTGCAACAAGTAAACCGTCGGACGCTTCTTTAAGACTTGCCCGCTCCAAAACCAGGATTGTCTTTGGGTCCAACTTCCCACCATGCGAATAAAACCAAGTCTTGCACCTTTCGGGCTAGCTCAATGTAACTGGAGTGACCCCTGCAACAATCATCTTTTGCTCAACAATATCCCACTTAGGCCGGGAATATGGTGCCACTTCTTTTCCATATCATTAATCTTGTTTATTCTCGACCGTTCCTGGGATATTTCCAATTTGTTGAACTTCACGAAAGCGTCCCAGTGATCTCATGCCTTCTTCGGTGTTCCCTTGAATTGTAGAGTTTGCTTTACTGCTTTGACGTACCCGGCCCATATATTTTTCTTGTGGTTGTTAAATTCTATTACCATCTTCTTAAGAGCACTATTCTTGACATTCTCCATATCTGCATCTGTCAAATTATCTGGTAGGGTGAAATGTGACATGAGAAATTCCCAAAGAAGATCTTTTGCTCTTTGGGAGACAAAAGTAACTCCTAGATCTCCCTTTGCTGGCCTTTTCCATTCTTGAACGGAGATCGGGATTTGGTCCCTGACAATAACTTCACATTGATGAGTGAACTTGTTCGCATTCTTCTTAGATTCAAGCAGTTCGCCATTTAGTTTGATGGCATCAATGATATACTTTACGCCAGCCTGCAACCGTTTGGCCGGGCCTCAAACTGCCATGCTGCTTGTAGAAGATTTGCTCGATCCGGAGGGCTGAAAGAAGAAAGATCGATTTGTTAACACACACACACACACAAATCAATTAATACATGTAATGATCACCAGATGGCTTATATAATAAATATACCCCGCCAGTCTTTGTTATTTGAAGAACATTTCCTTCGTCATCATTGTTGTGGCCTTCATCTATTCGTTCGTCTTCATCAAATATCATACCCTCACCAAAATTGTTTAGATATTGCGACCCGCCATCTTCATGTTCATTCTCATCTGGGCTCGGGGAGCTTATGATGTCGAACAAAGTTTCTTCTCCTTCTCTGTCGGTATTGTCCATAGATTTTATTTAACTAATCCAGAAGAAAGATAAAATAATTTAGCATTCAAACTAGAATGCATGCAATCAATAAGGAAAAACTGAATCATAGTAGATAATATGCATCTCAAATAATATCATTAATATATACATCTCGAATAATCCAAATAATATGCATCATCGAATATAATCTCGAATACATCATCTTGAATATTATTGAATAATATAATCTCAAATACATCGTCTCGAATATTATCTCGAATACATCACAAGCTAATACAGATTGAATATTATCTAATAATCTAGTTCACTCGCGGTTCCTGAGGGGCGGGTGGTGGACACCCAAAGAGAAGGAACCATTACATGATCATAGCTCGGGTGAGATCCCTGAAGAACCTGCCAGGTATTGGAGAACCTAACATCCAACACAACCATATAGCGACGGACGTGCTTTTCCTCCTCCCTAACATGGCGACGTGCCACCTCCGCGGGGACCGGCTGCTTTCGCACCGAAAGTGGCCCACGCGACCGCCACCAATGAAGCTCCAGGTCGATGATGGGAGCCTGGTTCCTCACCAAGTTGCGCGCCCCGGAAGGTAGCACCTAACAGTGCCAGCCTGGAGGAGCCCAGTCCCGGACATGGCACCTCTGAAGAAGGACATCGTCGTGAACGAGTCGACGACGAGGATGCGGGCCGGGCATCATAGACGCCGAGAACAAATTCTATGCAAATTTATCATTTTTTTAAATGCTTATTGTGATCTTTGTAATTCTTTTTCACTTGATTTTGCAAATACATGACAAACTTTCGCAAATACAACATTAAGACAAATATTAACATTAAAATTTTATTAATACATGGTCAACTTTTTTTGAAAAGGTGTTTATTCTTCAATTTCCATATCCTTAAACACCAAAGTTGCTTTTGTTCTTGATTTTTTTTCCTAAGATGTTTTTTTATTCAAGATCCTCAATTGTGTGGATTTCCAATCTATACAACTCTGGAACCTAAGATAAGAACTCTAAGTGAAATTCCTCAAGACTCCACTGGTCAAATTCCTCAAACTTGATTCCTTTTAAAAACAAAAATCTAAGAACGCATATGACCTCTCCAAATTCTTCGCACCTATACTCTGCTCATAGGTAGACATGTCTGTTGCTGAATCACTAGGTTCTCACCAACTTAACTCATTTGCAGCGTTCCTCGAAGAAAAATTGCATACCTCTTTAGAGACATCTATTGTTCAGAATCCTCAGCTGAAGAATATGGCTGATGGAAAGCGTCCTCGGAAGGGAGGAAAAAGGCCAGAAACTAACACTACCTTCAAAATCCCTGAAGAAATATATGAAGAATACTGCACTCCTGATGAGGCAAAGCATGGCAAGGAGAACAAAAATCAGTGCAAGGTGCGCATTCAGAGGATCAAACACAGATGGGCAAGAGAATGGAGGGAATATCGTTATGTCACTCCAAAGTACATGAAGAAATTCGCTGTCAATCCTCCATGCCCAAGACCTCCATTGGCTCTAGGACAGGAAGCTAAACCCACAAGCATCAGAAGAGGTGAGGAATTTCCCAAGGAGTGGTCTAAGTGCCAAAGAAAATTGGCCAAGGTAGATAAAGAAGAAGTGAAGAAATTCAATGAAGACTCTACTGCTGCTGCTATTGAGGCCTTTGCTAGCAAGCCCAAGAAGGCTATGCCGAAGAAGTCTGCTGTGAAACCACCTTCTTCAGCTACAATGCCCTCACAGCCTACTGCTCAAGCAACGCCATCAAGTGTAGCACATGCTCAAGCAAAATCCTTAGCTGCACCTGCAAAATCCTCAGCACCTGTGCATCTCGCCACGTGCCAACGGACAACAGGCATCTCAATTGTTTTAGGAGCTTCAGCCAGTTCCTCAGCTCAGCCTTAGTCCTCAACAGCACCAATTTTGCTGAAGAAAAAGGCTGTTGCTGGACGCGGCCGAGGCCAAGTCCTCACGAGAAGCAGGTTGCTTTTGAAATTTTGTCAACTAATGATGAAGCTGACGATGATGAACTTGCTAAAATCATCAGAGACCGCCAACACTGGGCCGCTAGTGACAAAGGCAGTGATGTGCCACTTTTGCTGGATCCGAAGAAGATCTTGGATTTCATAGATCTATGTCACAAAGATCCCAACACACCTCTACCTGATCTGAATCTCTCACCTGGAGAAAGTCACATGTTGACTGCCTTTATCGCTGAAGAAAAATGGAAATTTGATAAGGCCAGGTCAGTGAAGAAAGCTCAATACAAGAAGGAGCATTTTCTGAAGAGAAATGTTGTGAAATGTCTACTGAAGAATGATACGTCTCCAACGTATCTATAATTTTTTATTGCTCCATGCTACTTTATCTACTGTTTTGGACTATATTAGGCTTTATTTTCCACTTTTATATTATTTTTGGGACTAACCTATTAACCGGAGGCCCAGCCCAGAATTGCTGTTTTTTTGCCTTTTTCAGTATTTCAAAGAAACAGAATATCAAACGGAGTCCAAACGGAATGAAACCTTCGGGATCGTGATTTTCCAACCGAATGTGATCCAGGAGACTTGGACCCTACTCAAGTAGTGCCCGAGGAGGTCACGAGGGTGGAGGGCGCCCCCCCCCTAAGCGCGCCCCCTACCTTGTGGGCCCCTCGGAGCTGCACCGACGTTCTCCTTCCTCCTATATATACCTACGTATCCCCGAACGATCAGAACAGGAGCCAAAAACCTAATTCCACCGCCGCAACCTTCTGTATCCACGAGATCCCATCTTGGGGCCTGTTCCGGAGCTCCGTCGGAGGGGGCATCCACCATGGAGGGCTTCTACATCATCACCATAGCCCCTTCGATGAAGTGTGAGTAGTTTACTTCAGACCTTCGGGTTCATAGCTAGTAGCTAGATGGCTTCTTCTCTCTTTTTGGATCTCAATACAATGTTCTCCCCCTCTCTCATGGAGATCTATTCGATGTAATCTTCTTTTTGCGGTGTGTTTGTTGAGACTGATGAATTGTGGGTTTATGATCCAGTATTATCTATGGAAAATATTTGATTCTTCTCTGAATTCTTTTATGTATGATTGAGTTATCTTTGCAAGTCTCTTCGAATTATCTTTTTGGTTTGGCCAACTAGATTGGTAGTTCTTGCAATGGGAGAAATGCTTAGCTTTGGGTTCAATCTTGCGGTGTCCTTACTCAGTGATAGAAAGAGTTGCAAGGCACATATTGTATTGTTGCCATCGAGGATAACAAGATGGGGTTTTTATCATATTGCATGAATTTATCCCTCTACATCATGTCATCTTGCATACGGCGTTACTCTGTTTTTACTTAATACTCTAGATGCATGCTGGATAGCGGTCGATGAGTGGAGTAATAGTAGTAGATGCAGAATCATTTCGATCTACTTGTTTTGGACGTGATGCCTATATACATGATCATTGCCTAGATATACTCATAACTATGCTCAATTCTATCAATTGCTCAACAGTAATTTGTTCACCCACCGTAGAATACTTATGCTCTTGAGAGAAGCCACTAGTGAAACCTATGCCCCCCGGGTTTATTCTCATCATATCAATCTATATCACTTTATTTACTTGCTTTGTTTTTACTTTGCCTTTTACTTTTTACTTTGCATCTATCTATCAAAAATACCAAAATATTATCTCTATCAGATCTCACTCTCGTAAGTGACCATGAAGGGATTGACAACCCCTAAGTGTTGGTTGTGAGTTGTTATCATTTTGTGTAGGTACGAGGGACTTGTGCATGGTCTCCTACTGGATTGATACCTTGGTTCTCAAAAACCGAGGGAAATACTTATGCTACTTTGCTGCATCATCCTCTCCTCTTCGGGGAAATCCAACGCAGTGCTCAAGAGGTAGCAAAGAACTTGTGACTCTTTAGTCTGAAATCAAAGCTCTCAGCAATGAATTTGACGCATACCGTGCTGATTGGCTAGGCGCCAAAGTAAAATTCGTCAAACTAGCAAAGGGCCTCAAGACCAATGTTGCTGCTGAAGCACAACAAGAAATTCCTCAGGGTGAAGCATTTGCTCATCCCACTGAAGAACATGCCAGCACAACTGATGAAAATCATGTTGTTGATGATACTGAGAGTGCCAGAGATGCTGAAGAAATTCCAGCTCCTGATGAAACTGCCAGGGCAACCGTCAATGTTGTGCCTAAAGATCAACCCAGGCCAGCTGAAGAATCTACTGTTGCGCCTGAAGAAACTGAACCTGCCAGGGTAATTGCATCAGTTGCGCCAGAAGAATTTGTGCCTCTTTCATATGCTCCTCCGGCAAAGTCATCACAGATGAAAAGCATCAACCTTCCTTCTGCGTTAGAAGTGAAGAATACAAAGGCTACAGAAAGAGCAGCTGTGAAGAAAAGGAAAGCATCTGCTACCTCAGAGTCTTCAACTCCCAAGAACGTGAAGACTTTGACAAACTCATTCGAGAATCCGATTGATGTTGTTCCTCTGTCAAGCGTGCCATCAAAGAAGATTCTTCCCTTTGGTGAGGAATATGTCATCACTGATGACATTGATGAAGAGAATCCCTCTGCTGCTACGTCAGAGCAGTTGGATGAAGAAATTGAAGTGGATGCAATCCCTTCACCTCTACAGGTTTCATCGCTCATGCCTCAATTCACTCCTGAAGACACTACAAAAAATACACTTTCCTGATGATACGTGTTTTTCACAGTAGGTCACGTTTTCTGTCCTGCATGTACATCCATGATGATTTTATGACAAAATCAAGATAGTCATACATGTGCTCTCGTAGAAGTGTTCCATGACATTACCAAAATTATCATCACGGAAGTGTCCACTTCCATGACGATAAGTCGCACGTCACAGAAGTGCTTTCGTCAAGGGTGACCGAGATGTGGCATCCACCGTAACGGGACAGCATTAACTGCCGTTAACCTCTCGGGTCCGGTTTTTGGATCCGATAACCCGCTAACAACCACAACCAATGTCGATTTTCCATGTGTAAAATCATCATTGGCTGGAGGAAACACATGTCAGCTCCGCGTTGGCACAAGTGTTACTCATCCAACGGTCGAGATGGGCCTATGATATGTTGACACATGGACCGGCCGAAAAATGTCCCATAAAGTTTAAATGGGTCGGCCCAACCGAAGGCCCATAAGATTTAGCAGACCATAATGGGCCGGCCCAGCTAAAGGCCCACAAGATTTTGCAGACCATAATGGGCCGGCCAAGCTAAAGGCCCACAAAATTTAGCGGACCATAATGGGCCGGCCCAGCTAAAGGCCCACACAATTTTGCAGACCATAATGGGCCGGCCCAGCTAAAGGCCCACAAGATTTTGTGAACCACAATGGGCTGGCCCAGCTAAAGGCCCACAAGATTCTGCAGACCTTAATGGGCCGGCCCAGCTAAAGGCCCAACATTCTCTGTCAAATCGGCCCGTCAACAGCCTGTCCTAAACTTGTCATCAACGCGGCCCATGGTCACTTCTGGCCCGTTAACATTCTGCTAATTAATTGGGCCGAATTACAGCTCCGTGTATTTCCGGCCTGTTAAAGGTCCTGCTTCATTTGGGCCCATTTACAGGCCATCAAAACTTTCGGCCCATAAACGACCGTGAAGGATTTGCGTCATATTCGGCCATGTCAGACATTCGGCCTGTTAGAGGCCACTATAGATTTGGGCCACTTTCGGCCTGTTGTCATTTTTGGCCTGTTAACGCCGGACGAAAACCATGGGCCGTATGTGGCCCAACGTCATATCGGGCCCATTAACGGACCATATAAAAATGACGATAAACTAGCCCGACCAAAGTTCCGGCCTGTTAAAGGCCCATGTATTAGGTCGGCGCATTTACGGCCCGTCCAAATTTCGGCATGTCAAATATCCGCATCGTAAATGGGCCACCATTTCGGCCTGCTAACACCAGTGGGTTATTTAGCACAATTTGGGCCCAATCTCACTTTCGGTCTATTAAAGGCCCATGTTTTTATGGGCTCGCGATATTTACACCTGTAAATGGCCTATTTTTACTGAGGGCCCAAATTATGTTTAACCCTGTTAAAGGCCCACTATGGGCACATGCCTACCAGAAAAATATGAAAGCTTATGTTGATTTAGGACCAGATATTTTTAGTGTGCTACATGCCAATTTCGGCCCATAATCGTTTTTAGCCCAATTGGAATGGGCCCGAGGAATGTTGGCATGTTGGGCTCCTACGAAGCTTTCGGCTGAATACATTTCTAAGATAAACCTACACTATACAAAAATAGCGTCGCAATTACTACAGCCTGTGGCAGCATCATAAATGTTGTATCACAACAAAATAAATTCCAACCATACAACAAAAGGCCTATTGGCATAAAGTTTACATTCCTTCCAGATAAAAGCACCATCAGATGTATAGAAGCATAGATCATTTGACCTGAGTGCTAATGTTTTAGGCTGTAGAATCTGATGGAGCAGCATGATCTTCACCTTTTTTCCGCCATTGCTCTTGAACAACGAAGCGAATGTCTGATAGTCTAGTTTCAAAACCATTCATATCTTGACGAGATTTGTCAACCACTATTCTTGTTCCCGAAACGACGTCCATTGGGGATTGGACTTGTGTCTAGAGGACAGATATATCACTCTGTCTAGCAGGAAGATTTTGTTCAGTAGGCGATTTGGACGAGGTTACCTTGACAACCAACCCAGAATTACGCAGGAAGGTCTTTTTGCACTCTTAGTGGAGAGATACTGACGCACTGCAACAAGAGGTGACATTGTGCCTATGGTAGCCTCGTCAGCTTCAGGTGGTTGTGGCTGTTCAATCATTTGTTCCATAGCTTCCTGAAAGTTTGAACTTGTAGATTAGTGTACCAGATAAGTTACTAATGAGACAAGAACAAACAAAGTAGGTTAAACGTTTATACATAACTTATTTTGGTGAACTACTGTAATACATTAGCATATATTGTAGTGTCAACTACATAATAAAATCACTTTCGGAACATATGTCCATGTAGCATGCCTACTGTATTGTCTATTTCCTCACATTCGTTGATATCTACGGATAAAGAGACATGGTTTAAAGTAGGATGAACATAGTATGACATCATTCATATCATGGGCAAACAGATATAAAACAAACAGGCTATTTTATCATTGTGTGCGCACGTGAACATAACAACTAGATTACATATCAAGACCAAAAGAATATCCTTCATCTCTTTTAAACCATGTAAGGTGAAATGATACGTTAAGACAACTGTGTATAAAACTGAACAGAGTAACTGACGTTGGCTGCAAACCAAGTAGTTAAATGAACACATCACAGTACCAATCAATTCAAGGCAGGAGGTGTAAGAACTTACAACAGCGGCTTGAACTAGTGTGCTCATGCCCTTCATCTTGCTGTCCTTGAAGATGTGCACTGCATTAGGTTTAGGTTCTTTTTGGTCTGCAGGGCTTTCCTCTGTATTTGGAACAAGTCAATATAGATACGATAATATGGCACAAAAAAAGAAGGAAGTAGTAGCTATTTACAAGAGCCTCTCAGTGTGCAATATAGCTACGAGATCCTGTTGTCTGTTGGAATTTCACTTTAGAACGGTTGGTTTTGTTCTTCAAACAGTTAGCCTAGAAGAAGATACACTTGTAAGGCACATACATAAATACAAGTTCAATATGTAGCCTTATCAAATATATATAGCCTACCTGATACTTTGGATCATACTAGTGTTTAACAAAGGCTGTCTAGTCTTCATCTATAATATATTCCACTAGATATGTTTGGGTGATTTCATTGTTAGCCTTGCCTTCAAAGTGAGATTTTCTAAGGTGGCACTACTAGGGAAAAGCCTAGCAGCAGCGCGGGTTTTAGGCCTATCAGTAGCGCGGGCAGGAGCGCTACTGATAAGGCGCTACAGCTAAAGCTTAGCAATAGCGTGCCTAGACCCACGCTACTCCTAAATTGACTTAGTAGTAGCGCTTCTCCAGAAGAGCGCTACTGGTAATTAGTAGTAGCGCTTCTCCTTGCCTGCTCTACTACTATTATTTAGTATTTTATTTCTTTTTTATTTCATGTTGAATTCATACACCTTTACACAATTTTTCATACAACAGGACTTTAGAGATTGTTTTTACATCATAATGAGTTATTACATCACGGGGTGAAAGAACTGTGGACTAGTTTCAAGTGGATGTCCATCCACTTGAAACTAATCTACAGTTCTTTCACCCAATGATATAATAATATCATCATCATCATCATATCATTGAAAACTTATCATCATAATACATCATTATCATATAACACCTCCTCAAGATCATCGTTTTCATCAATGACATCACATAGCAAATTGGTCACTAGTCATAATCACAAGTACTCCTCATTATCAACTCTAACACATTACCACATAATAAACATATTGTACCTCATAGGACCTACTACATTCGATTAAGACCTACTACATTTTCTAAGGTAAAATAGCAAAAAACAAGATAGCCCCTGACTCTCCATTATGGAGAATGGAGATTAGCCTGTCTCCAATTCTTGCCTTTCGCTGAATGTTACTTCCAAGAACCTCCTTGCGAATGTCCATACATTTCTTCCATTCTATGATGAACATGTGTTCAGCGGTTTTAGAAATCCGATATGCACAGGTGAGATCCCTAGATTTACTTGGAAGTATGTTCAGAACTGTAAGGCGACCATTCAGATACATCAGATGAGGCACACAATCCATCGGGAGTTTCTGTTGAAAAACATAGTAATAACTTCGTAGTTAGCAATGATGTACTAGTTTTAGAAGTATGCAAAAGATGCACGGATGTCGTAATAGTAAAAAATCTTACCAGGGTATCTCCAGAGAAGTTACCGTGGTTCAACACGTGCACTAGTGACATGTATTCACCATAATTTGGAGGAGTTCGATAATAGTTATTGTAATCCTCAAGAAGAGTACAAAATGCGATCAGATGATTTTTCTCCTTATAAGTTAATTCGGAGCCATCGGTGTAGTGGGTTTTGTCTACCATCTTCCGCACAGTCTTTGAAGAATCAAAATAAGCTGTCAATGGAAATGAGTTGTCAACTATTTTGAAATAAACAATATAAATTAGTTAACAACTATGTTTGAGAAACTCACATAGCGGTACAATCGGAAGCGTATCAACAAGGACCCAAATGTCCATATTGTCTTGCTCGATGTCAGGATCACCAAGATCCATGGTGACAATCATACCCTCATAAAAAACATACATTTTGCAAAGTGCTTCCCAATTTTGGCAAACAAAATGGGTTACGCTCTGAGCATTGCACAAATTTACTTCAAAATCCATATCATGATGGGTCCTTAGGTGTATTTTCTTTGTTTCAAAATTTTCATGGTCTTCAAAACCCATCCTCTCCAAGACATAGCGTCTTGCATGACATGGGATAAGCTAGTCGAATTGTAAAAGATGAAAACTGGATGTTGAAATAGTTGAAGGCATGCTTAATTACGAAAAAAGTGACCGTAAACAGTATTGCAATGGTAGGAAACAAGGCATAGGGTTCATACTTTCACTAGTGCAAGTTCTCTCAACAATAATAACATAAATAGATCATATAACAATCCCTCAACATGCAACAAAGAGTCACTCCAAAGCAACTAATAGCGGAGAACAAACGAAGAGATTATGGTAGGGTACGAAGCCACCTCAAAGTTAACCTTTCTGTTCTATCTATTGAAGAGTTCGTAGTAAAATAACATGAAGCTATTCCTTCCGTTCAATCTATCATAGAGTTCATACTAGAATAACTCCTTAAGACACAAATCAACCAAAACCCTAATGTCACTTAGATACTCCATTGTCACCTCAAGTATCCATGGGCATGATTATACGATATGCGTCACACAATCTCATATTCATCTATTCAACCAACACAAAGTACTTCAAAGAGTTCCCCAAAGTTTCTACCGAAGAGTCAAGATGAAAACATGTGCCAACCCCCATGCATAGGTTCACATGATACATCAAGATCGTGCCACAGAGAGAACACGAGAGAAAGAGATCAAACACATAGCTAATGGTACATACCCTCAGCCCCGAGGGTGAACTACTCCCTCCTCGTCATGGAGAGCGCCGGGATGATGAAGATGGGCACCAGTGAGGGATCCCCCCTCCGGCAGGGTGCCGGAACGGGCTCCTGAGAGGTCTTTGGTGGCTACAGAGGCTTGCGGCGGCGGAACTCCCGATCTACCTTCTGTTATGATGGTTTTAGGGTATATGGGAATACATAGGCGAAAGAAGTCGGTCGGGGGAGCCTCGAGGGGCCCACGAGGGTTGAGGACGCGCCCAGGGGGGTGGGTGCGCCCCCCTATCTCGTGGCCTCCTCGACGCTTCCCTGGCTTGCACTCCAAGTTCCTGGGATTGCTTCTGTTCTAAAAATAACTTTTCCGAAGATTTCATTCCGTTTGGACTCCGTTTGATATTCCTTTTGTTTGAAACACTGAAATAGGCAATAAAACAGCAATATGGACTGGGCCTCCGGTTAATAGGTTAGTCCCAAAAATGATATAAATGTGTAAAGTAAAGCCCATAAACATCCAAAACGGGTAATATAATAGCATGGACCAATCAAAAATTATAGATACGTTGGAGACGTATCAAGGATCCCCAAGCTTAATTCTTGCTCGTCCTCGAGTAGGTAAATGATAAAAAAAGAATTTTTGATGTGGAATGCTACCTAGCATAATTCTCAATGTAATTTTATTTATTGTGGCATGAATGTTCAGATCCAAATGATTCAAAATAAAAGTTCATATTGACATAAGAAATAGTAATACTTCAAGCATACTTAATCAAAGCAATCATGTCTTCTCAAAATAACATGGCTAAAGAAAGTTCATCCCTACAAAAATCATATAGTTAGGCTATGCTTCATTTTCGTCACACAAAAATGCTCCCAAATTATACACCCCCGATGACAAGCCAACCAATTGTTTCGTACTTAAATAATCTCAAAGTTTTCCAACTTTCACGCAATACATGAGCGTGAGCCATGGATATAGCACTATGGGTGGAATAGAATATGATGATGGGGATTGTGTGCAGAAAAAAAAAGAGGAAGTATCACATTGACAAGGATAATTAACGGGCTATGGAGATGCCCATCAATTGATGTCAACATGAGGAGTAGGGATTGCCATGCAACGGATGCACTAGAGCTATAAATGTATGAAAGCTCAACAAAAGAGAACTAGTGGTGTGCATCCAACTTGCTTGCTCATGAAGACCTAGGGCATTTTGAGGAAGCCCATCGTAGGAATATACAAGCCAAGTTCTATAATGAAAAATTCCGACTAGTATATGAAAGGGACAATATATGAGACTCTCTATATGAAGAACATGGTGCTACTTTGAAGCACAAGTGTGGAAAAGAGATAGTAACATTGCCCCCTTTTATTTTTTTTATTTTTTTCCTTTTTCCCTTTTCTTGGGCCTTTCTTTTTTTTCTCTTTGGCATTTCTTTTTTTTGGCCTTTCCTTTTTTTGTTTTTTTTGGGGGGATAATGCTCTAATAATGATGATCATCACACTTTTATTGGTTTACAACTCATGAATTACAACTCGAAACTAGAACAAGATATGACTCTATATGAATGCCTCCGGCGGTGTACCGGGAAGGGCAATGAATCAAGAGTGACATGTATGAAAAATTATGAATGGTGGCTTTGCCACAAATACGATGTCAACTACATGATCATGCAATGGCAATATGACAATAGTAATGCATGTCATGATGATAAACGGAACGGTGGAAAGTTGCATGGCAATATATCTCGGAATGGCTATGGAAATGCCATAATAGGTAGGTATGGTGGTTGTTTTGAGGAAGATATAAGGAGGTTTATGTGTGATAGAGCGTATCATATCACGGGGTTTGGATGACCGGTGAAGTTTGCACCAACTCTCAAGGTGAGAAAGGGCAATGCACAGTACCGAAGAGGCTAGCAATGATGGAAAGGTAAAAGTGTGTGTAATCCATGGACTCAACATTAGTCAAAAGAACTCATATACTTATTGGAAAAATCTACAAGTCATCAAAAACCAAGAACTATGCGCATGCTCCTAGAGAGATAGATTGGTAGGAAAACACCATCGCTCGTCCCCGACCGCCACTCATAAGGATGCACAATCTAAGAACACCTCATGTTTCAAATTTGTTACACACCTTTAACCATACGTGCATGCTACGGGACTTGCTAACTTCAACACAAGCATTCTTTAAATTCATAATCACCCAACTAGCATGACTTTAATATCACTACCTCCATATCTCAAAACAATTATCAAGTATCAAATTGATCATAGCATCCACTTCACTTCCTATGATAGTTTTTATTATACCCAACTTGGATGCCCACCATTCTAGGACCAATTTTATAACCATAGCAAATACCATGTTGTTATAAGAGACTCTCAAAATAATCTAAGCGAAGCATGAGAGATCTACAATTTTTACAAACTATAACCACCGCTGTGCTCTAAAAGATATAAGTGAAGCACTAGAGAAAATGACAAACTACTTCGAAAGATATAAGTGAAGATCAATGAGTAGTCGAATAATTGTGCAACTATGTGAAGGTTCTCTAACATTTAATAATTTCAGATCTTGGTATTGTATTGAAAAAGCAAGCAAAACAAAACAAAAGAAAATGACGCTCCAAGCAAAACACATATCATGTGGTGAATAAAAATATAGCTCAAAGTAAAGTTACCGATGAATGAAGATGAAAGAGGGGATGCCATCCGGGGCATCCCCAAGCTTAGGATCTTGGTTGTCGTTGAATATTACCTTGAAGTGCCTTGGTCATCCCCAAGCTTAGGCTTTTTCCACTCTTTATTCCATAGTCCATCGAATCTTTACCCAAAACTTGAAAACTTTACAACACAAAACTCAACAGAAAACTCGTAAGTTCCATTAGTATAAGAAAATAAAACCACTACTTAGGTACTGTAGTAAACTCATTCTAAATTCATATTGGTGTAATATCTACTGTACTCCAACTTATCTATAGTTCATACCCTCCAATACTACTCATAGATTCATCAAAATAAGCAAACAACACATTGAAAACAGAATCTGTCAAAAACAGTCTGTAGTAATCTGTATCAAACGTATACTTCTGGAACTAAAAAAAATCCTACAGCAGTAGGACGACCTAATAAATGTGTGTACCAATCCAGAGCAAAATGAAACAGATCAAAAGCACGTTTTTGTGAATTATCAAAACTAATTTACTGGGTGCAAAAGTTTGTGATTTTCAGCAGGATCAACACAACTATCACCATAAGCTATCCTAAAGGTCTTACTTGGCACTTCATTGAAACAAAAGCTATAAAACATGATTGCTAAGTAGCATAATCATGTGAGCACACAAAAACAGTAAGGGTAAATATTGGGTTGTCTCCCAACAAGCGCTTTTCTTTAATGGCTTTCTAGCTAGGCATGATGATGACAATGATGCTCACATAAAAGATAAGAATTGAAAGATAAAGGGAGCATCATGAAGCATATGACTAGCACATTTAAGCTTAACCCACTTCCTGTGCATAGGGATTTTGTCAGCAAACAATTTATGGGAACAATAATCAACTAGCATAGGAAGGCAAAACAAGCATAACTTCAAGATTTTAAGCACATATAGAGGAAACTTGATATTATTGCAATTCCTACAAGCATAAGTTCCTCCCTCATAATAATTTTCAGTAGCATCATGAATGAATTCAACCACATAACCAGCACCTAAAGCATTCTTTTCATGATCTACAAGCATAGAAAATTTACTACTCTCCACATTTCTTCTCAAGAATAGTAGTGGGAGCAAATTCAACAAAATAATTATCATATGGGGCATAACCCAATTGAAACTAAAATCATGATGACAAGTTTCATGGTTATCATTATTCCTAATAGCATACAAGTCATCATAATAATCATCGTAGATAGCAACTTTGTTCTCATAATCAATTGGAACCTCTTCCGAAATAGTGGAATCATCACTAAATAAAGTTCACACTCTTTCAAATCCACTTTCATATTCATCACAATAAGATTTAACATCCTCCAAAATAGTGGGATCATTACTTCCTAAAGTTGACACTCTTCCAAACCCACTTTCATCAATATAATCATCATAAATAGAGGCATGCTTTCATCAGAATAAATATTCTCATCAAAACTTGGTGGACTAAACATATCAATTTCATCAAACATAGCATCCCCAAGCTTGTGGATTTGCATATCATTAGCATCATGGATATTCAAGGAATTCATACTAAAAACATTGCAATCATGCTCATCATACAAATATTTAGTTCCAAACAATTTAATGCATTCCTCTTCTAGCACTTCCGCACAATTTTCCTTACCATCGTTCTCACAAAAGATATTTAAAGATGAAGCGTATGAGACAAACTCAATTCCATTTTTTTGTAGTTTTCTTTTATAGACTAAACTAGTGATAAAACAAGAAACAAAAAGATTCGATTGCAAGATCTAAAGATATACCTTCAATCTGTCACCTCCCCGGCAATGGTGCCAAAAAAGAGCTTAGTTGACGGGGTGTGAGTGCCGCTTACCTAGCCTCTCCGGCAACGGCCACTGAAAAGAGCTCGATGTCTACTACACAACCTTCTTCTTGTAGACGTTGTTGGGCCTAAAAGTGCACAGGTTTGTAGGAAAGTAGCAAATTTCCCTCAAGTGGATGACCTAAGGTTTATCAATCCGTAGGAGGCGTAGGATGAAGATGGTCTCTCTCAAACAACCCTACAACCAAATAACAAAGAGTCTCTTGTGTCCCCAACACACTCAATACAATGTTAAATTGTATAGGTGCACTAGTTCGGCGAAGAGATGGTGATACAAGTGCAATATGGATGGTAGATAAAGGTTCTTGTAATCTGAAAATATAAAACAGCAAGGTAACTAATGATAAAAGTGAGCGTAAACGGTATTGCAATGGTAGGAAACAAGGCATAGGGTTCATACTTTCACTAGTGCAAGTTCTCTCAACAATAATAACGTAAATAGATCATATAACAATCCCTCAACATGCAACAAAGAGTCACTCCAAAGCAACTAATAGCGGAGAACAAACGAAGAGATTATGGTAGGGTACGAAACCACCTCAAAGTTAACCTTTCTGATCTATCTATTCAAGAGTTCGTAGTAAAATAACATGAAGCTATTCCTCCCATTCAATCTATCATAGAGTTCATACTAGAATAACACCTTAAGACACAAATCAACCAAAACCCTAATGTCACCTAGATACTCCATTGTCACCTCAAGTATCCATGGGCATGATTATACGATATGCATCACACAATCTCATATTCATATATTCAACCAACACAAAGTACTTCAAAGAGTGCCCCAAAGTTTCTACCGAAGAGTCAAGACGAAAACGTGTGCCAACCCCTATGCATAGGTTCATGGGCGGAACCCGCAAGTTGATCACCAAAACATACATCAAGTGGATCACGTGATATCCCATTGTCACCATAGATAAGCACGGCAAGACATACATCAAGTGTTCTCAAATCCTTAAAGACTCAATCCGACAAGATAACTTCAAAGGGAAAACTCAATTCATCACAAGAGAGTAGAGGGGGAGAAACATCATAAGATCCAACTATAATAGCAAAGCTCGCGATACATCAAGATCATGCCATAGAGAGAACACGAAAGAGAGAGAGAGAGATCAAACACATAGCTACTGGTACATACCCTCAGCCCCGATGGTGAACAACTCCCTCCTCGTCATGGAGAGTGCCGGGATGATGAAGATGGCCACCGATGAGTGATCCCCCCCTCTGGCAGGGTGCCGGAACGGGCTCCCGAGAGGTTTTTGGTGGCTACAGAGGCTTGCGGCGGCGGAACTCCCGATCTATCTTCTGTTCCGATGGTTTTAGGGTATATGGGAATATATAGGCGAAAGAAGTCGGTGGGGGGTGCCTCGAGGGGCCCACGAGGGTGGAGGGCGCGCCTAGGGGGGTGGGCGCGCCCCCTATCTCGTGGCCTCCTCGACACTTCCCTGGCTTGCACTCCAAGTTCCTGGGATTGCTTCTATTCCAAAAATAACTTTTCCGAAGGTTTCATTCCATTTGGACTCCGTTTGATATTCCTTTTCTTCGAAACACTGAAATAGGCAATAAAACAGCAATATGGGCTGGGCCTCCGGTTAATATGTTAGTCCCAAAAATGATATAAATGTGTAAAATAAAGCCCATAAACATCCAAAACGAGTAATATAATAGCATGGAACAATAAAAAATTATAGATACGTTGGAGATGTATCAGTATAAAGTGTAAACTAAGCACAAGGTGCTTGAACTTGTTAGAATCAATGGAACCTAGAAACCATATGAAAGATGAAACCAGTATCACTCTGCCAAATTAAAAGGGTGCCCTAACAAATGTATTTGACCAAACTAGAAGCAATACATGGTAACAGGCTAGAAATAATATGCAACATGCAACGAATAAAGGTGACTCATCGTAAGTGATTGATGTGGGATAGAGAAGAGAGGTAGTTTCATGTAAGAACAAGGTTAACACATAGATGTAGTGTGTACCAAAAATAGGAAGGCATGTCATATTCAGATGTATAGTGTGTAAACTAAGAAGATGCAATTTACCCTAATTGGAAGCATTACAAGCTAGACACTGTATGCAACATGCAACCACATATCACACTGCGAAGTTAGAGCAAGCACTTATGATGGTGGTGTAGGGGAAGTGCGGTCTTCAAGTATAGAGCTATGTTCAATATCTTCATTTAGGCTTGCTGTTTCTTGAGAATCATGTGGAGAGGATGAAATTTCATTCTTTATAAGAGTATTGCGTCTCATATTAACCCACGGGCGTGACTGTCTCATCATAAGCGATAGATGCAGGATACACAAGAACAGTAGTTTGATGTAAGAACATGATGTGATAGGCAGATGTAGTATGTACCAAAAACAGGAAGGCGTGTCATATTCACATGTATAATGTGTAAGCCAAGGAGATGCAATTTAACAAATTAGGAGCAATACAAGCTAGGCACCATATGCAACATGCAACCAGATATCACACTGCCATGCTAGAGCAAGCACCTTGGGTTGTGGAGTAGGGGAGATGCGATTTGGAACTAGCACTGCAGTATGAGTAGTAGGAGAATCTGCAGAGATCATCTGTTTCGGTTGCTCCAGAGGACCACAATCATTTCGTGCCTTCGTCCTTTCAGATTTTGCCTTGTCAAGTAAACATACAAGAAAAAGGAATGAAATTCGCACTTCCAAATTCGTTGATGCATGATACTAACGAACACAACTTTTATGTATGGCAACCACATTGTAGGATGATGGAATATGTATGAAAAATGCTAAGCAGAAGGCATTTCAACAAATTGGAAGCAATGGAATCTAGACACCATATGAAAGATCCAACCAAAATCACTCTACCAAGTTATATGTTTCTCATTATAAGTGGCACTTCAAAAAATTAGTCAATACATGTTTGAAATGATATGCAAGATGCAACCAATATTACACTGTCAACTTGAAGGTGTATCGTCAGAAGTGATTGATGAGGGATACACAAGAAAAGTAGTTTGATATAAGAACATGGTTAATAGAAAGACGTAGTATGTACCAAAAACGGAAAGGCATGTCGTATTCACAGGTATAATGTGTTAACTAAGCAGATGCAATTTACCCTAATTAGAAGCATTACAAGGTAGATACCATATGCAACATGCAACCACATATCACACTGCCAAGTAAGAGCAAGCAGCTGCAATGGTGGTGTGGGGGAATTGCGGTGATCAACTAGAGAGCGACGTTGACTATCTTCATTTAGCCTTGTTGTTTCTTAAGAATCATGTGGGGAGGATGACACTGCACTCTTTAAACGAGTAGGGCGTCTCACAGTAACCCACTCGGGTGACTGTCTCATCATAAGTGATTGATGAGGGATACAAAAGAGCGTTACTTTGATGTACGAACATGGTTAATAGACATATGTAGTATGTATCAAAAACAGGAAGGCATGTCATTATCAAAGGTATAATGTGTAAAGTAAGCAGGTGTAATTTAACCAAACTGGAAGCAATACAAGCTAGACACCATATGCAACATGCAACCACATTTGACAGCGCGAAGTTAAAACAAGCACCTGGGATGGTTGTGTGTGGCAATTGAGATCGTCAACTACAGAGCTACGTTTACTGTCTCCAACTGCTGACACTGCACCCATTAGAGCGCTGAATCGCTTAGTGCTTAACTTCGAATTACACTGGAGCGACTTCTGTCTTTTCTTTTCTGCATTCATCAACAGTGCGTCAAAGTCTAAAATACCCATGCATAAAAAACAATAATGTGAGTATGGGTGAAGTGTGTGCACAATTAGTACAGTGTAAAGGTAGCAGATAGCAGGTCGGTGAGAAATAAATGACGGGAGAGATATGATAGTTCTACAACATGCATGGCACACTAAATTACTACAGGATTCTATGAAAATAACAGTCGACTGAAAACAAATAGGTCAGTACATTTTTACTGCAACGTCCGATGTACAAAGAACGGGCAGATCGCCTTCATCTACCTCTAGCCAGTCAGTGTTGACGATCTTCCTCGAAACGCCAGCAACCACCGGCCCAGTATTCCTCCCCTGCTTGCGCCCTCCCCTCGACCTCACCACACCGTCGTGCTTGGCACCGCCCCCCGGCCATCCATTCAAGCCTCGCCGACCTCCAGATCGAGCGCAAGCAGCTCCTTTACCCCACACACCTATGATAGACACCAATGCACCACTTCCCCGGGGAACAGGCGGACTAGGTGCTCCGCGCGCCTAAGCGGGTGTTGCTTCTTTTAATTGCGGTTTGACTAAACCTTAATTGAAATCCAGGCGGGCTACTTACCTCCGGCAAAGGTGAAATAGTAAAGGGAGGAAACTTTGTGCATTTAGTATCACGAAGAAGATGCTGTAAGAAGCGCTCAACTAGTTTCTTTCGTGGGATGAATACGGTGTGAGCAGAGACGTAAGATTTGCACGAATTAGGGAAGAGGAGTACCTCTTTGTGCTGGCAGTGCTGTGTCCTCCTTCTGTTTTTCCAACGATCTTCTTGTGGTTCGCTGGAAACAAGAAGTTCTGGAGGACGGTGGAGCCTTGGACGAACCCATGACCAAGTTGTTGAGTGTGGTGCGGTGGTCGTCGGTCGGCGGCAGGAAACCAGATCCGAGGCGGCGAACAACGGCGTAGCGGGAACAGCTCCGGTGCGCTGGACGGTTGCGACAGTGGAGCGGTAGCAGTGAGGCGTAGGATGGCGTGGTTGGAGTGGTTCTGGTACGGTGCACGTCGGCGTCGGTGTCGTGAAGGCAGCTCTGTCTCGGCTTCAGCTGCTAAGTCCTTGAGGGCATTGCGGTTACGGTTGCGTTGGACGACGAAGTCGAGGTACCGGCTCCGGCATGATGGAGGAGGGCAGCGGTGGATTGGCCGTTATGGGGTCGAGGACAGAGGAGGCTGGGGTTTCACGGCTAGTGGAGAGGGTGTTTTCACACCCACGGAGTATGAATGGGGAAACGGAGGGAGGTGGGGAACTAACGGGGAACAATGTTTCGGTTTGAGACGCGCTTGTTTGAAATTTGGGGAAAGTTACAAACTTTGCCCCCGTCTAAAATTTCGGACATATTGCTGGTTGGGGGTAGGACAGTCATGTCAGGTGTCCCAAATGTGGGCGGGATAGATTTTGACCGAGCGCATGGGTGTTTAGGCGCCCACGGCATATGAATGCTTCTCGGAGGAGGTTGAGACTGGCGTCTTGGTGAAGTTACAAACCTACCCCGGTTTAGACCTTTGGACATCGTGCCTATAGGCTACACGGGCCAGAGTCAGGACAGTAATTTCCTACCACCAAACATTAGTCTCGCGCGGTTTCGGGTGACCAGAGGCCTATTTGGCGCTTCGTTCTATATTTGGGAGCAGAAGCATTAACGTTTTTGGTTCTCTTAAATTCAACTTTCAGGATTTTTCAAACTTCACAAATCTTTACTCTTGAAAATCCTAAAGCTACGATTATTTTGGAATGGAGGGGTACATTTGAATATACATTGTACACGAGTATATATTAAAAAAATATGCAACATACCTCAGTTCATGCATGGTTCCAGATATAATCTCCTTGGTTTCAAAAAAAAGTTAGATATGCGTATGAATATATATAGCATGTTCAAACTCACAACAAAGATTGATGCCCCCTTTTACATCTGATTTACAAATGCCATTATCTTGGGTTCAAATAGATGAATGCACTTCCTATGAATTCGAATCTTCGAAGCCCCTTTATGTTGAATTCGACATGTATACTATTTCGTAGCTAACAATTTGGAATGTATCCATGCAAGTGAAAAATGTATAAAGTGCTTCACATTAACAACATGGAGTGCACTAATTAATGTTTATATATGAATTGCAAAAGCATCCGTTGCCTGTATTTCAAACCGCTCTCACTCTATGGATCGATAATATGAAATAAACACATGCACATGCTAGAATTCAATAGAGTATGGGTGTCTAATAGACCGATTTTTGTCCATACGCAATTTGCAAAATTCATGATCTCATCCAAAAATAATAATGCCATTTCTATTTAAATTTAATGCGTAGAACCGCCTTTTACACGTAGAAGCACTATGCCTCGGCCCGTTCTCACAAACGCGTTATATATCTCTCAGTCTAACGCATAAGTGCACACACTTTATATGCATCGGCATTTCTCTTTCACACATGCTCACAATCTCTCAGGGTGTCGGGGTGTCTCATGCACATGCTCTCTCTGTTTCTCTCTCTCTCTCTTTCTGACTACTATGTACCACTCTTTTCACTAATCTCAGTTGGAAAACACTATTTCTCTCACATGCATATATACATAAACACGGTCTCTACTTGCCCTCTATATGCGCATATATGTGCCTACGTGTCTCCCGCACGCACATTATCTTTAGGCCTCTCTCGCACACATTGCCCCACCCCCAGACACACCTCTCTCTTAGTAGTTGGCAGATATGATTTCATCATATCATTCGGTAGGATATCCCTGGCTGTTAGGCTGGATGGTAATACAAGGCAAAGTTTTACCCTAGTTTGGATCGGACCCTTGCAGTTGAAGAAAGAGCCTACTCCTGGTACAGTATATTAGTGATAGGGTTGTGTACAAAGAAGTACACTTGAATACCAGGCATTGTGCGTGTGTGTATACTGAACTAGCCCCCAACCTTCTATAACATACTGGGGCCTAGGTTTACAAATCATATATATAGTCGGCTTATCACCAGTGGGGATAGAGTCCTCCTCCACTCTGGTAGCTTCGTGTTGTACGCCGAGTCCTCCACATGGGTCTTCGTATAACGTGTCTCGGTCCAACCTATATGTTGTGCAGGATGGAACCGACCCACGAGTCTTCATGTTGACCCACCACAACTAGAAATGATGTGCCCACCACACCACACACGCGATCGGCCACTAAGAAAATAAGCATATACAATAGTACAACGGTATCTAGCTCATGATATGTCTCCATATTTTGTTGATGACACTGACGGACTTTGCATTTGATGCATGCTCTGTATTTTGTTGACGACACTTACGGTCATTGTATTTGAAGCGAAAGCATGATATGGTCACTAGACATCAGAATAACCTCATCACGGTCACCACATACATTTTGTCTTGCTAACCAACATGTGGTTGGATGGTTAGGAGGACAGTGGTTTCTCGAGCCCACCAAGGTTAAAGTCCCGGTGCTCGCATTTATCTTGTGTTAATTTCAGTATTTTCCAGCGATGTGCGTTCAGTGGGAGGAGACATTCCACTTGACTACGAGGCACCTATGGTGACTTCATAAAATCTCAAGATCATATATGCTGGCCCACTCTCTCGAAGGTGCTCAAAGGGGCAGGGTTCGTGTGTGTGCGCTTATAGCGGTGAGTGCTTGCGCGTATATATGAGCCCTTGCGTCTGTACCGTGTTAAACAAATACATGTCATGATTATACGGTCACTGGCTCACCCGTACAACTCTGTATTTTGTTGATGACACAATCAATTGACCAGTCAAACGTTCCACGCAACACGACTAGTGTTTCACCATTGGGGCGCGTAACCATGGGGCCCACCTGTCAGCTCGTATATGAAAGAAAGAAATGGTAGTTTGAGTCTGTACTGCGTTAATACAATAGGAGTACATTTTAGGGTGATCATACGGTCACTGGCTCACCATACAGCTCCGTAATTTGTTGATAACACAATCAATTGTCCAGTCAAACGGTCCACATTCAGCAGCGCACATTACCATAGGGCCCACCCGTCAGTGCGTATATAAAGGATAGAAATGGTAATAAATTAGTGGCCGATGGGTATTCGAAGTCGTGAGACCTCTGATTGGCAGTCGCCGGCGGTTGGGGGGCGTTGATTGGGCGGTGGGGTGGGGATCGCCGGAGAAAAAGCTCGGCACGGGGGGGGGGGGGGGGGGCTCGAGGGATGGCCGGTGCAGCGGCGGACCTGCAGTGGGGAGTGGTTTCGGGGAGGGCGGGGCAGCGTGGCGGTGCGGGCCGACCGTGGGCGGCGGGGGCTGGCGGTTCGGCCGGTGGTGGCTGGCGGCTCAGGGGGGTGGAGTTTGATGATAAACTGGAGGCCCTTGATTTTGTATCCAACGGCTGGAAAATCTAATGACCAGAGATGAAAAAGTCAGTCGACTGACGTGTCGCCTCACCCCGCACGTACACATGCACGCACGCAAGACACGCACACATGTAGGCATGCAACACTGACACGTACACATAACGTACACACGCACGCATGCTGGCGTGCAACACTGACACCTACACATGCACTCACGAACACACGCACGTACGCACCCATGCATGCAACACTGAAATGTACCCTTGCACGCACGCAACACTCGCACGCCTGCATGCACACAGCACACGACGCAAGACACACGCTCAACCTATACGTGCATGCACCCTTTGTTAAGGACATGGATTGTTACGGGTATTAATCAATCTTATCTGTGATAAGCAGAACATTGATGTTTGCAGCAGTCTTTATGAATCACAATGTATTGAACGGGCTATCAACATAGTAGGCTTATCTACATGAAAAAGATGATGTCACAATCAATGAACAGTCACCGGTTTATGAAATGCCCGCTTCTAACCGCCCAGGCCAACCAAAGGTTCCTCTGCTATGTGCTGCATGTGTTGGGTCGCTGACATGCAGGCCACACGGCAGTGGAAGAACGGTGCGGTGTCCTAGATCAGAGTTGAGGGTGCCACTCGCTGCACACCCGGCTGAACATGCCTACTTGCCGCATTCAAACGCCTCCATGAAACCCTCCCGTGTGGAAGCCGAGAAACCCACTCTAGACACACGTCCGTTCATGACCGGGCCGGCATTAAACGCCACACCGGCCGAGCTCCTCCCGTCCGCCCTCTATTTAATCTCCTATTTAAACGAGGCCAAATGCCGGCCAAGAATCGCACACTTCCGCCGCTCCCCTATCTCCTCCTTCACCATTTTGTCCACTCTTACAATGGCTTACGAAGAGTAGTTATTCCGCATCCAAGCCGGCTAGGTAGCCTGCCGCATACGAGCTATACAGCTTGCTGATCCACCTCCCTCCCCTCGCCCGACGGAGCCAGTTGCCACCCCAAGCCGGCGCGTGGTTCAGCAACTCGCCGCTCCAGGCAAGCTTGATGAGGAGCTGTGCACGGGTGTCATTGCTGCCGTCCATGCCGCCGCCTCATACTGCGTCTCCCGTTTCCGTGGCCGAGACTCCCATGCCGGTGGCCACGCCATGCAAGCAGCGACAAAAGCCGGGTGTGCGGAGAGCAACGAGTCGGTGGCCAGCGCCTTCGCGTCCCTCGCCATCATCAAGGAGAAGTAGAACACGGGAGGCCGCCGCCGCTTGGGTCCCATGAAGGCCACCGTGGAGGCGACGCCGGCGTACACTGCAGGTGTCTTGCCGGATCCTTTTGTTGCGAGGACCTTCGTCGACCCCGCATGGGCTCCACTGAAGAGGGGAATGTTTGGATGAACTCTAGCCGGTGCCGGCCATGGCGAAGTAGTTGCCAGTGATGAACTCGAACCAGTGCTGGCCACCATCATCTTCGACATCAGCCAATGATATCAGTTGGGCAGTGGGGAAGTGAGCCGTCCTTTGCGCTGAAGCATATACCTCCGGGGCTCCCGGCAGTTCGGTGATCGTGTTGTCGGACATGAAGAACACAAATCGATCGGCGGACGACCATTTAGGCCAGGTATTATATACCTGTGTTGTCCAGAACTAGCACCACGTGGTTCATTTGAATGTAATGAAACCCGTCATGTTTGTATGAAAATCTGGTATTTTATATGATTTCCATTGTTGTTTATATGAAATATCAGTTTGTCTACGTGTTTGCGTGAATTTCGTCCGGTTGGTTGAGTTGCTGTCATAATGTGTGTGACTATGGTTGGATGGCGTAATTTGCGGGTCGTCGGCCGGTCTGCGGGCGGCTCGGGCGACGTTGTGGGACAAAAAAGAACACAGCTCGTGCGAGATCGTCTCCACCGTGCGCGCTGGAGGATGCATGACAGGATGAGCACCCGAGCCATTCCTCGTTCATCGGTGGCAAAGGCACCGGTGGACAAAAGGGTCGCCAATATTTTGGTTACCCCGGGCAAGATCCAAACAGCCCCTCCCAATAGATTCAAATCCCTCGTTCGCCAGGGAATTTTGCCATGTGTTGTTTTCATGGACTAGCAAGATGCCCGTGCATTGCACGGAACATCAAGATGCATTTTTTACAAACTCCCGCATGCATGCTAGGGATAATTAATGTCCTCCTTTGATAGTAGCACGAGGCAAACACCATTAATATTGCATCGATTAGTGTTAGTGGCCTTGTATATCTACAAATTGTAATTTTGATAGTGGCCCCTTGTATATAAAAATGGAGGGAGAAAGATGAGAGATAAGGTGAGAAGGAGTGGGGCGTGGTGGTGACTGGTGGTCGGACTGGGCAGAGGCATGGGGATGGACGGCGCATTATGTCTAGGTTTGTATCTCTCTTACACACACCCACGTAGGTGGGGGACGTGCATGAAGAGAAGTGGTGCACGCACGGCGCACGTACTGCCGTCTCTTTCCCAGCCACACCCGCGCGGGTACATGGTGGAGCTCATTTCTGTATGAAAAGGCCCATGTGGTAATTTGACACGTGTACTGGCTGTCCACTTGGTGGAGGGAGGATCATCTACCACAGGTGAACAAACAAATTGTGACTTGACGTGTTATGTTAAAAAAGAGGCAAACCATGTGGGGCCTACCTTAGAGGCAAGGCTCTATACACTGGAGTACTTTTGATGTGTCCCGTCAACTCGCAGAACAAGGAGAAGCTTGCTTAGTACGCCGTCTCCCCCGCCCACGAGCGCGGTGGCTCGCAGGATGAGGTGAAGCTTGCTTACGAGTAGTAGTAGTACTACTACTATACGCCTTACGCCTGCTCCCTCGCCCACGTGCGCGGTGGCTCGCAGCACAAGGAGAAAATTTTACTACTCCCTCCGTTTACTCCTCGTCCCTACTACGTACCTTGGTTAGAGAGATTATCATATTGTTTGGAATATATATGTCCTTTAGTACTCCCTCCATGTACTTATACAAGGCCACTATAAAAAAATACATTTTGCATCTATACAAGGCCACAAATAGTAATCGAGACAAAAGTTACTACTCCCTCATTTCCAGTTTATGGCTCAATTTCAAAATCTCTCCAACCAAGGTAGACGATGAGTGGTCAAATTAATTTCATAGTTTGCACAAGTAATTAGTACGCTCATTTTTCTCAAGAAGTTATGTTTATCGAGGCATTAATTAGAACGAATGCATGAATGACCACTAAATTTCCATGAACTTCTACATGCATTGGTTAGTTTCCTCTTGACACTGCTTGCATCGGGTGATCTAACGCACCTCGAAATCCAACATGTAATGGTACTACTACTAGTAGTAGAACTGAGACTTATCAAATGGCAAAACGAATGTTTTTAGATGAGCCCTATAAACCCTAGTGGGTACGTACTCCGTAAAAACAGATTTTTCCAAAACTAAGTCGCTCCCTTTCATGAATTCTGTAGTATACTCCTCCATCGACGCTCCCTTTCATGAGTTCTGTACTTCCTGTCGCCGACATGTGGGACATATAGCAACCGGGTCGACGTGTCAAGAACCAAATAACAGTGCAGAACAGCAGGGGGGACGCACCCCACTCGTACCGGCCCAGTATTAGTAATGAGCAATGAGACATCAAATCACAATGCCGCACCTTCCCAAACGGACGAAGCAACCATTATTTCACACTTCGGTTCGCCATCATCTCAAACCACGTAGTATTGCTTCTGCCTCAAGAGGGACACGTGCATCGCCTTGGTACATCATGACACGTGGGACCGCATGACAGGCCATGCTCCCCCGCCGATCGCTCGGTAAAATCACCTCATTTTTACTATACTTCCTCCGTATCGGTTTACTACATGGCATGCACGTCGTTCTAGGTTGAGAATTTAACTGGCTATATATGTGATGAACAGTACTCTAGCCTTTTAAAAAATGTATACTTTTGTACAGTAGTAGTATCGATGGATTGCGCCATGGAGCAAAAACTGAAATTAAAAAAAAGGTGGTACATATAGAAGCGCTCGTCGCCAAATTATGCATATAGTACTATTAAAAAAGCTAGTACGTGCTTAATTGGGGTGCTAAATTCTATTAAAGAAATACTAGTAGTATGTACATACTGAAGAGTTAAAGTAACGAGAAGAAACATAACATAGTTATGCTGGGGGCTCAGCACAACACACCCCTCAAATTAAACTAAGCACACCTGAAATTAAACTATGCAACTAATCCGGTAGACACTGCATTAGAACCACCATGAGCAACGATACTGACACCTTACTCACTCGGAGTCCTTGTCCATGTCCTCGAGTTCGTCCTTGTCCCTCTTCCTCTTGGCCGATACTTCTTTGCTTGAAGCGCACACTTGGCTCTTGCTCTTCATCCAACCCTTGTAGATATTGAAATAAAAGGTAGCCATCCATTGCAGCATAGTGGATGTGGTCTATATCTAGTACATTCCGCTGCCATGCATGACAATAAAAGTGTAATGAGGTTGCTCTAGTTTACGGTACGAAGGATGAACCATGGTTCCTGCCAGGGTCAGCATTGAAGGCTAACGAGAGGGCAGAAGATTCTTCTGGGGGTCGAAGGGGTTGCCTACAATGAGGCCTATCCGACCCAGGACTACTTTGTCGTTCGTAAAGTCTACAGTAACGAATTTGACTAGGTTGCTCTCGAGGAAGTTCTTAAAATCCAGGCATTCAACGTCGGCATGGCATATGTGGTAGACCAAGCATAAGTCATGCACACAAACCTGGATCACGGCGGGCTTCTTCCTGTCTTCGTCCTTTAGATCCTTCTATCGTCCCAGGACTGTGGTGTACTCAACATCTAGCCGAGCGACCCACTCATCATCTGAGTTTTCGAACATGCGTCTGAAGCGAGAACGGCATCCTTTCACCGTTGCGGAAGAACGGGTGTAGATGACGTCAAACTCATCGCAGGTGATGATTCTAACCTTGTACTCACCGCCGATCATGGAGATTTGGAACGCCATGGATTTGGGAGGAGTGTTAGGATTAGTGGAACTGCCTTAATGTGAAAGGACGGGATGACTAGGAGCGAACCATCGTTGTTTTAAAGGACGTGCGGGGCCGAGTAGGAGCGAACTGCCAGTGTGCGAACGGCAGGGTAGTGGCTTTCCATTCTCCCATAATACGGGCTTCCGAAAGCCCTTGGATCTGAGATCGAACGGTTGCATGGCGTGATTCTAGAGCTATGGGTGAATATCCTATCCTGGAGGGTTATTCTGCAAATTTTCAGCAACTTAGCATGTGACCGTTTGATCTCAGATCCAAGGGCTGCCAGCAGCCCGTATCATGGTCGCGCCTACCACGACTGTCGCGTCACTCGCGCGGTCGCGCCCTTGGAGATTTAACATGGTGCGTTAGGCTATCTGATGTTGGCATATCATACATAGTCATCACTTAGTCACTCATACTACAACAAGGTTAGCTATAAGGTTGGCTATAAGTGTATTTTTTTTACTTCTCTCTATCTCTTTCTTTGTACTCCCTCCGTCCCATAATATAAGAACGTTTTTGACAATAGTGTAGAGCCAAAAACGTTCTTATATTATGGGACACAGGGAGTACTAGTATTTATTGCATTTGCCAAGGAGTGACCTCTTCCAATGAAATGGTCTGCTTATTAGTTTTTTGTTGCTAAGTTTGCATTATTTAATTAGCTATAGACTCAAAACTGTCTTTTCACCTAGGTACACGTGCTTAGCACCGTTTCTTCCTTGGGTCACCAAACCAGTCTCTCTCTTCTTGATTAACTTGCCACATCAGACTTTATGCCTATGTGGCAAGCTTAGCACCTATAGGAGCAAGTAAGTACAATAGTGCGCTTTACATGGCATTTTTGCATATGTGGAGGAAAGAGAGGCAAGGAAAAAGTGGAGAAGTGGTCTCTCATGCAAGAGACAACCTCTACTACATGGTGGAGCATTGGGAGAGGCACCTATATGGAGGTGGTCAGGAACCGGGAGACTCACGCCGGTCGTAGCGCCGCAGTTAAAATGATAATGGCAAGTCAAATCACGGGGCCCCACCTGTCCAGCAGTAACTCGCGGTCAAATCACACAGCCCTACGTTTGCAGCAGCCTACTCGCTCGTCTTCTTGCATCTCTATCGAACCGACTAGGCGGAACTGCCCCGCCTACCGCGCAGGGAAAGCCCCGCCCTCGACTTTTAAATACAACTACATCCGCTTAAGGATCCAATCATATACTTTTTGTGACATAGTAACTCATATTTAGTTAGTCAAATGGATGACCTAGAACTATGTGCACGCCCTATAAACCGAGACACCTAAAAATAAAAAACCGAGATGGAGAGGGTAGTTTAGCACGTATCTTTTTTGATCAATATAGTCGGGATTCACCAAGGAGCAAAACCAAGTGGTAGGCTGCTCCTGTCGTGTTGGTGTAGCAACTCAAGCAGGGTTAGTCCGCACACGAAATGGTGACACACTTAACAGGACCCCTTTGGCCGACATGTGGCTCATCCACCGTCTTGCTCCACGTGTGATGCACCAAATTACAGTTTGGAGCAGCGGCTGGAATTGGAGGCACCCCGGTCGTAGTGTCGTAGTAGTAGAAAATGAGTAATGAGGGGTCAAATCACAAAGCCCCACCTTTCCCACATTAAGTTGGACGGACGAAGCAACCATCATTTCACTCTAGGGCGCAAGAGCATAAAGAAAAGAGAAAACAATGATGTGTGCGGCAGCTACCTAGGGCACGCTAGGGTAGGAGTCTCCACTACAGATCCTTTTTTTTGAAAGTGCCTCCACTACAAATCAGCTTCTCCCTTGTCCTCTCGAAGAAAACCGATGATGAGTGCGGCGGTAGGGTTTGTAGGAGTACTACAGCGTGCGGGGCCATGTCGTAGTAAACGGGTTCGAGTCGATGCCTTAAATATGTGTGGGCCGCTTGGTTTTACGAGAACGAGGCAGCATTTTGGGTTCGGGGACCAGTGGAGATATAGTACGTACAAAAAATTGTGGACGTAGGTTCGACCGAAAGGCAATGATGCATGGGCCCTGCATTTTGATATACCCGGGGCCGCGTGAAATTTGCTACTCTACTCAAAACTAGTAAGGTACACATGCATTGAACGCATGAGATTTCAAAACCAAATTATGAATAAATACACATTATAGCATGTAAAGCTTTGAGTCATATATGCATGATGTAGATGTTCGTTTAGTTCTTATAGTGCATCTCATTCAAAATCAATTAGTTTTATAAAAATGTTAAGATTCATGGGGTTGTGCATTGTAAAGCATAAAGTAAAAATCAAATAATGCAAATTCATTAAAAAAAATCAATTATGATACAGAAGATTCTAGAACAAAGGAGAAGTGCTTGTGTTTTAAGGTTTGTGCATTATGCTTAAGTTCAACCATGGAGTCTTCTAAATTGTACATGTGGCAGATCTAGTGGAATGTTGATGATATCCAATGGCCAGTAATGCTTGGATTTTCCATCTCTGCACTGTCGGATTAGCTTCATCCAGCGACCATCTTTCAAAGTTATTGGCACACTATATAGTTCTTGTGCCATAGTTGCATGTTTTGGAAAATAGCTACTAGTGGGTTGTACTATCTATTTAGGAATAGAAGATGTATCCATGGAAGTTGTAGGGAAAGAGATGACATGGATCATCTCAATTCCTATGAGTAGGGATTGGAAAAGAGACGTTATTTGGTTCACATCATAGGAACTTTTCTATTGAATCTAGAGATGACATGTATCTCAATTCCTATGAGGAGGGATTAGAAAAGAGATGTAATTTGGTTCATATCATAGGAACTTTTCTATTGCATATACGCTAATGTTTATTTTCCTTTCAAATTAAGGGAGTATAGGAATCCATTCATATGAACCAAGTGGCTCTAAAGCTATAGAAATGATATATTGTTTATTTCCTTTGAAATGTGGAGTATATGAATCTATTCCTATGAACCAATTGGCTCTAAGGAAAAAATCCTATAAAAATCCTATCATATAGAGTTCCTATGATATTCCTCGACACCAAAGGATGGTTGAAATTGCTGCGGGTGATACGATGGACTTTCTTTGTAGACTCCTCCCCCGTCTTTATAGTTACCTCTCGAAGATGAATGAAATGATATATACAGGGTCTCCTACATGTGCAATTTGGTACACGAAAACTCGGTAAAAGTTTGCGAGGTTCGAATTTTCAATAAAGCTATATGCACTGCATTTCGGAACGGAGGGAGCATACGGCAGTTACCAACACTCACGTGGAAGATTTGTGTGTAGAAGGAGTGGTTGTTCTATTAAATGACATGGCAAAACTGACACTATCGGATGCCGATCTAACGGTTCTTACGGCGTGCATTAGGAAAAGGCTTGTGGCGAACGTTTGTCGGATAATGATTTACGGACACATGCATTGCATTGATACGTGCCCCTCTCTCTCTCATGCACACGCACCGTCACGAGTCACGACTCTCCCGAGTCCTCTCGCAGACTCGCACGTCGCACCCACCGTCTATCTGCAGGTAGACGTCACGCACATATGTGCTCTTCACACCCTACCCTCAGAACTTCTAAAACACAAAAGACATCACGGACATTTTATTTTAGCTCACACGTCACACACTTATACTATTACTCTTGCGGCAAACGTTCTTTAGGCATAGTATATTGTACTCTCACGAAGAGAAGCGGTGCACGCACGCACTAGTTCTCTCACACCCACTCGCGGGTACACGTAGGAGCGCATTTTTTTGAAGATGGTACAACAAAATCACTCCACTATATATATATACTAGATGATACCCCGCATGTTGCTGCGGGAATTTGTCGGCGTATAGGGCAGATATTTATGGAGTGAGAAATGGAGAAACCATAAAAGAAGTATATATAGAAAGTTTGTTTGAACCTTGGATAGTATGACATGGAAGGCTGAAACAATTGGGGTAATAGACATGTGCGCTCATAATGTGTTGGCTAGTTGATATACTGCAAAAGGTAATGTTTTGGTCATCAGTTCATCATATTAAGCTTAACTAACTACAAATTTTCATATCCTCTATTCGTAATATCTAAAGAGATACCGACAAAAAACTAAAAGGTTTTGGCCGCCGCTCTAATAGACTCCTACGATTATGAAATGACAACCAGGGAGCTCTCTTTATCTGATAATGATTGTTGAAAAGTAAGCCGGAAAGATATATCAAGTCATGAATGACATATTGATTCAAGAGTACCAATCCATATGTTTACCCAAAATCAATCCATAATAACCTTTTTCACGAAACAAATGTATATGCATTGTTTTTAGTATTGGACAGAAGTAGAACAACCTCGCAAGGGACCAATGCTAACAAAAATTTATTTCTCTTGCATATTATATGAGTTTGTCATATACCAACTGGACTGGATCCTTCCTAGAATGGTACATGATAATTATGAAATTACTATGTTCGCAATTGAGTTTGAATCAAATGTAAGATGACCAAAATGACATGTTTCATCACAATAATTAATACAAAATACTTTTTAGAACTAATACAAAAAATACTGAAAAACAAAATGTTTCTACCATGTGGCATATCTGAACTCAAATATGCTATGCTCGTGCACTACTGCAAAACAAAGAGAACACGTCATGTCCCTGAATATAGAGATAAAAATAGTACTCTGGCAAGTGAAAATGTATCAATTAGATAGCATAAAGATTAGAATGATAGTAATTGATAATCAAAATGCGGTATATACATTAATGTGCATTGTAGTTCATCTAATGGAATCCTACAAAAGAAGAGAGCAAAGACATACCGAGATTTTGGTTGCACAACATGGAAGAATTTTTTTTATCAGATGTCCCCGAAGGGACACATGGAAGATTTTCCTTTCCGAACACTCCTATAGAACTCTGACAAGATATTCTAATATGCTCCACCTGATGAGAGTGAAGAGGTACGCCTGCTTACTAATAAAATCAATACAAAGAAGCGTTGAAAAAGGAGTATTTCCGACTACGTATACCCGCCGGAGCTAAACTAAAGTCTAAAATTAATCTTTAACAATGCAAAAATCGAAGAAAGAATGGAGAACTAATTCACCACACATCCAACCATCGCCCATCAGCCAACCTGCTTCGTGGAAAACGGAGTTGCGATGTGCACCTCTGCCCAATTTTTCTCCCAGGTCTTCAAGTGTGAGAGGGCACAGAGAAGGCATTCACCATGCCCATGGGGAAAAACCTGGTAGTAGTAGGCACGAGTGCGGAAGAGCACTTGGTCGGGAGCAGGCGAAACCCAAACATGGTGGCTCCAGGAACAGAAAGTCCTCGATCTGTTGCAAGAAGAGAAGGAGAAGAGGGTGGGGAGGAGGGAGAAGCCCCCGCCAACTGCTGCGGACCCTCGCCGCTCCTACACCAGCACCACGGCGGCGCAGTACCGTAGCCACTTGTTGCGGCCATCCTCTCGGCGTCCTACCTAGCCAAGGTGACATGCATCATCTTCTTCTTTATTTTGTATCCCTCTTTCATTTGTTCTTGGCGGAGTGCAGCAGAGTGGCGGGGATGACAAACTGCACCTGAGATCCATCTTCCTTTTTCATTTGTTTTTGGGTTGAGAGTATAGGTGAATTTGGCCTGGTGATTAGGAGTGAATCAGCAATTGAAGGGGCTCCCGGGAGGTGATTAAATTTGTGGAAACTGATGGAGAAGCTGAGAAGAAAGATCATTAATCGAAGGGTCTCACGGGAGGTGGTTAAATTTGTGGAAACTGATGGAGAAGCTGAGAAGAAAGAGGCGAAATAAACTGTTGGAGGGATATGAGTCCATTTTCAATGCAGACGCCTCTTTGGGTGCTTGCACCATAATATAATAAACAAAAAAGATAAAGAAGCACCAATGCAGTGCCTTTTTCAACGCAGGAGCGCCTCCGTTCTGTTCGCTGGTCAGGCAGTAACGGAAGCTAATGCGGCAGGGATGTTGTGGTAGTTAAGCCCATCTGTAAGCTGGTAATGTAATGTTGATGTGGCAAACTTGCTGATGTGGATAGGCTGCATGTCAAGAGAAATAAGATAGTGGGGATGGACTATTTAGGTATTATAGATAAGCAGGAGCCTTAGCGCTTGCTTTAGTAGGGTTCCTCTCATTCACTCTCTCATGCTCTCCAGATCTAAGCAAGACATAGGTGGCCACACTCTCAGCTCACGACTGGTCACAAATCCGGCCGGACAACCTCGACCGGGGCAGGGGTGTAGGTGCACCGTTCACTCTGTCGTCGTCGACGAGGGAGGAAACCAACGGTTGCTCGCGCGTCCCGATCGGCGGTCGTGTCGTTCTCTCTGAGAGAGCTCCGGCTCGGGAGGGCCTCTGACCCCTTCTTCCTCCCTGTGGTATTGTGGCCTAGATGCGGCCTCCCGATGCTGTCTTTGCCACATGCCGATGACCCTCAGGTATATATTCCTTCAAAACGGAACACCTGCCTTGCTCTACTGCCCCAGCTCCCTTCGTGTGGATCTTTTTCTACTTCCGTCCACTGTTCCAAAGCCACCTAGACTTTTACTACTATTAGAGGTAAAGCTAGTTCATACAGTCGACTCTAAGAGTTGGTTCAAACAGGGAAGAAAGTGGGAAAGTTGTAGCATGAATCTAGGACTTGGTTCTAAGAGTAAACGGTGGAAAGTAGTAGATACTAGCTACCTGATTTCTACTACACAACCTTCTTCTTGTGGACTTTGTTGGGCCTCCAAGTGCAGAGGTTTGTAGGACAGTAGCAAATTTCCCTCAAATGGATGTCCTAGGTTTATCAATCCGTGGGAGGCGTAGGATGAAGATGGTCTCTCTCAAACAACCCTGCAACCAAATAACAAAGGGTCTCTTGTGTCCCCAACACACCCAATACAATGGTAAATTGTATAGGTGCACTAGTTCGTCGAAGAGATGGTGATACAAGTGCAATATGGATAGTAGATATGGGTATTTGTAATATGAAATTATAAAAACAGCAAGGTAACTAATGATAAAAGTGAGCGTGAATGGTATTGCAATGGTAAGAAACAAGGCATAGGGTTCATACTTTCACTAGTGCAAGTTCTCTCAACAATAATAACATAGATAGATCATATAACAATCCCTCAACATGCAACAAAGAGTCACTCCAAAGCCACTAATAGTGGAGAACAAACGAAGAGATTATGGTAGGGTATGAAACCACCTAAAAGTTATCCTTTCTGTTCTATCTATTCAAGAGTCCGTAGTAAAATAACATGAAGCTATTCTTTCCGTTCAATCTATCATAGAGTTCATACTAGAATAACACCTTAAGACACAAATCAACCAAAACCATAATGTCACCTAGATACTCCATTGTCACCTCAAGTATCCATGGGCATGATTATACGATATGCATAACACAATCTTAGATTCATCTATTCAACCAACACAAAGTACTTCTAAGAGTGCCCCAAATTTTCTACCGGAGAGTCAAGAAAAAAACGTGTGCCAACCCCTATGCATAGGTTCATGGGCGGAACCCGCAAGTTGATCACCAAAACTTACATCAAGTGGATCACGTGAATATCCCATTGTCACCACAGATAAGCACGATAAGATATACATCAAGTGTTCTCAAATCCTCAAAGACTCAATCCGATAAGATAACTTCAAGAGGAAAACTCAATTCATCACAAGAGAGTAGAGGGGGAGAAACATCATAAGATCCAACTATAATAGCAAAGCTCGCGATACATCAAGATCGTGCCATAGAGAGAACACGAGAGAGAGAGAGAGAGAGAGAGATCAAACACATAGCTACTGGTACATACCCTCAGCTCCGAGGGTGAACTACTCCCTCCTCGTCATGGAGAGCGCCGGGATGATGAAGACGGCCACCGGTGAGGGATTCCCCCTCCAGCGGGGTGCCGGAACGGGCTCCCGAGAGGTTTTTGGTGGCTACGGAGGCTTGCGGCGGCGGAACTCCCGATCTATCTTCTTATTCGATGGTTTTAGGGCATATGGGAATATATAGGCGGAAGAAGTCGGTCGGGGGAGCCATGAGGGGCCCACGAGACAGGGGGCGCGCCCTCCTATCTCCTGGCCTCCTCGAAGCTTCCCAGGCTTGTACTCCAAGTCTCCTGGGTCATGTTCGTTCCAAAAATCACGCTCCCAAAGGTTTTATTCCGTTTGGACTCCATTTGGTATTCCTTTTCTTCGAAACACTGAAATAGGCAAGAGAACAACAATATGGGTTGGGCCTCCGGTTAGTAGGTTAGTCCCAAAAATGATATAAAAGTGTAAAGTAAAGCCCATAAACATCCAAAACGGGTAATATAATAGGATGGAACAATAAAAAATTATAGATATGTTGGAGACGTATCAAGCATCCCCAAGCTTAATTCCTTCTCGTCCTCGAGTAGGTAAATGATAAAAATAGAATTTTTGATGTGGAATGCTACCTAGCATAATTCTCAATGTAATTTTCTTTATTGTGGCATGAATGTTCAGATCCAAATGATTCAAAATAAAAGTTCATATTGACATAATAAATAGTAATACTTCAAGCATACTAATAAAAGAAATCATGTCTGCTCAAAATAACATGGCTGAAGAAAGTTCATCCCTACAAAAATCATATAGTTAGGCTATGCTTCATTTTCGTCACACAAAAATGTTCCCAAATTCTACACCCCCGATGACAAGCCAAGAAATTGTTTCATACTTAAATAATCTCAAACTGTTTCAACCTTCACGCAATACATGAGCGTGAGCCATGGATATAGCACTATGGGTGGAATAGAATATGATGATGGGGATTGTGTGGAGAAGACAAAAAAGGAGAAAGTCTCACATTGACGAGGATAATCAGCGGGCTATGGAGATGCCCATCAATTAATGTCAACATGAGGAGTAGGGATTGCCATGCAACAGATGCACTAGAGCTATAAATGAATGAAAGCTCAACAAAATAAAACTAGTGGGTGTATATCCAACTTGCTTGCTCACGAAGACCTAGGGCATTTGAGGAATCCCATCGTAGGAATATACAAGCCAAGTTCTATAATGAAATTCCCACTAGTATATGAAAGTGACAACATATGAGACTCTATAAGATGAACATGGTGCTACTTTGAAGCACAAAATATGAGACTCACTATATGAAGAACATGGTGCTACTTTGAAGCTCAAGTGTGGAAAAAGAGATATTAACATCGCCCCTTTTTATTTATTTTCTTTTTTCCTTTTTTTCTTTTTTTTCTTTTTCTTCTTTTTTTTGGGCCTTTCCCTTTTTTTGGCCTTTCTTTTTTTTCTTTGGCCTTTCTTTTTTTGGCCTTTCTTTTTCTTTTTTCTTTTTTTAGGGGGGACAATGCTGTAATAATGATGATCATCACACTTTTATTGATTTACAAATCATGAATTACAACTCAAAACTAGAACAAGATATGACTCTATATGAATGCCTCCGGCGGTGTACCGGGATGGGCAATGAATCAAGAGTGACATGTATGAAAAATTATGCATGATGGATTTGCCACAAATACGATGTCAACTACATAATCATGCAGTGGCAATATGACAAAAGTAATGCGTGTCATGATGATAAACAGAATGGTGGAAAGTTGCATGGCAATATATCTCGGAATGGCTATGGAAATGCCATAATAGGTAGATATGGTGGTTGTTTTGAGGAAGATATAAGGAGTTTTATGTGTGATAGAGCATATCATATCACGGGGTTTGGATGTACATGCGAAGTTTGCACCAACTCTCAAGGTGAGAAAGGGCAATGCACGGTACCGAAGAGGCTAGCAATGATGGAAAGGTAAAAGTGTGTGTAATCCATGGACTCAACATTAGTCAAAAGAACTCATATACTTATTGCAAAAATCTACAAGTCATCAAAAACCAAGCACTACGCGCATGCTCCTAGAGGGATAGATTGGTAGGAAAAGACCATCGCTCGTCCCCGACCGCCACTCATAAGGATGCACAATCTAAGAACACCTCATGTTTCAAATTTGTTACACAACATTAACCATACGTGCATGCTACAGGACTTGCTAACTTCAACACAAGCATTATTTAAATTCATAATCACCCAACTAGCAGGACTTTAATATCACTACCTCCATATCTCAAAATAATTATCAAGTATCAAATTGATCATAGCATCCAATTCACTTCCTATGATAGTTTTTATTATACCCAACATGGATGCCCACCATTCTAGGACCAATTTTATAACCATAGCAAATACCATGCTGTTCTAAGAGACTCTCAAAATAATATAAGCGAAGCATGAGAGATCTACAATTTTTACAAACTATAACCACCGCTGTGCTCTAAAAGATATAAGTGAAGCATTAGAGAAAATGACAAACTACTTCGAAAGATATAAGTGAATATCAATGAGTAGTCGAATAATTGTGCAACTATGTGAAGATTGTCTAACATTTAAGAATTTCAAATATTGGTATTTTATTCAAACAGCAAGCAAAACAAAATAAAATGACATTGCAAGGATAGCACAACTCAAGTGAAGAAGCAAAAACTTAGGCTCAACCGATACTAATCGATAGTTGTTGAAGAAGAAAGGTGGGATGCCTACCAAGGCATCCCCAAGCTTAGATGCTTGAGACTTCTTGAAATATTATCTTGGGGAGCCTTGGGCATCCCCAAGCTTGAACTATTGTGTCTCCTTAATTCCTCTCATACCATGGTTTCTCTTTTTATCAAAAGCTTCATCCACACCAAACTCAACAAGAACTCGTGAGATAGGTTAGTATAAACCAATGCAAAACCTTATCATTTTCTACTGTAAAAAAATAACTAAAATTATTATTCAACATTGCATACTAAATGCCTCTGCATATTTAATACTCCTATCCTCAAATAGAATCATTAAACAAGCAAACATATGCAAACAATGCAACCATAACAGCAATCTGCCAAAACAGTATAGTCTGTAAGGAATGCAAGATTTATCATACTTCCCTAACTCCAAAATTATGAGAAAAATACTAAGCTGTAGAAGATTTATCAGAGATCAATAAGCAAAAAGTTTCAACATTATACAATTCTATGACTTTTCTAGAGAATTTTTGCAACAGCGGTAAACTTTCTGTTTTCAAACAGCAACATGTATACTAGCAAAATAAGCATGGTAAATGCTATCCTTGACATTTTTATTGAAACTAAAGATGCAAAACATTATTATAAATAACAGAAAGCAAATTTGAACAAAAGAAAATGACGCTCCTAGCAAAACACATATCATGTGGTGAATAAAAATATAGCTCCAAGTAAAGTTACCGATGAACGAAGACGAAAGAGGGGATGCCATCCGGGGCATCCCCAAGCTTAGGCTCTTGGTTGTCCTTGAATGTTACCTTGGGGTGCCTTGGGAATCCCCAAGCTTAGGATCTTGCCACTCCTTATTCCGTAGTCCATCGAATCTTTTACCCAAAACTTGAAAACTTCACAACACAAAACTCAGCAGAAAACTCGTAAGCTCCGTTAGTATAAGAAAATAAAACCACCACTTAGGTACTGTAATGAACGAATTCTAAATTAATATTGGTGTAATATCTACTGTACTCCAATTTATCTATGGTTCATACCCTCCGATACTACTCATAGATTCATCAAAATAAGCAAACAACACATTGAAAACAGAATCTGTCAAAAACAGAATAGTCTGTAGTAATCTGTATCAAACGTATACTTCTGGAACTCCAAAATTCCTACCAAATTATGAAGTCCTAAGAAATTTGTGTCCCAATCCAGATCAAAAAGAATCAGATCAGAAGAACGTTTGTGTTAATTCACAAAACTAATTTACTGGGTGCAAAAGTTTCTGATTCTCTGCAGGATCAACACAACTATCACCATAAGCTATCCTAAAGGTCTTACTTGGCACTTTATTGAAGAAAAAGCTACAAAACATGATTAATACAGTAGAATAATCATGTGAACACACAAAAACATTAAAGGTTAATATTGGGTTGTCTCCCAACAAGTGCTTTTCCTTAATGCCTTTCTAGCTAGGCATGATGATGACAATGATGCTCACATAAGGTGTCAAAAAAAAATGATGCTCACATAAAAGATAAGAATTGAAACATAACGGGGGCATCATGAAGCATATGACTAGCACATTTAATTCTATCCCACTTCCTATGCATAGGGATTTTGTGAGCAAACAACTTATGGGAACAATAATCAAATACAGGCATATGTTCTTCCCTCATAATAATTTTCAGTAGCATCATGAATGAATTCAACAATATAACCAGCACCTAAATCATTCTTTTCATGATATACTCGCATAGAAAATTTATTACTCTCAACATAAGCAAATTTCTTCTCATGAATAGTAGTGGGAGCATCATAAAAGACTTGAATACTATAAATTGTTTCCACATTAAAAGAGTAATGTTCAGAAAAAGGGTAATCATAATCATGAGAAGTTTTATAAATATAATAATCACTACTTTTTATAGCATAAGTTTCATCACAATAATCGTCATAAGTAGCAACTTCGTTCTCATCATAATCGATTGAAACCTCTCCCAAGATAGTGGAATCACTAAATAAAGTTGGCACTCTTCCAAATCCACTTTCGTATTCATCACAATAAAATTCAACATCCTCCAAAATAGTGTGATCACTACTTCCTAAAGTTGACACTCTTCCAAACCCACTTTCATCAATATAATCATCATAGGTAAGAGGCATTCTATCATCATAACAACTTTGCATATCCAAACTTGCGATGCTAAAAATATCATCTTCATTAAACGTAGCATCCCCAAGCTTGGGACAAACATTAATTTCAGCAAATATATTCTCAAATATTTCATCGTCATCAAACATAGCTTCCCCAAGCTTGGGCCTTTTCATATCATAAGCATAATCACTCTCATCATTAAAAGTATGGATAGCACCAATAGTATAACAATTATCATCATCACAAGGAGTAGTAGGAGCAACATCATTTGGGAGGGATACCTTTTTACCTTTGTTGCTCCTTCTTTTCTTTTTCTTCTTCAAATTATGTGTGGGTTCAACCTTCTTCTTTGAGTTCCTTATAGATGAGATTGGTTGAATAGAAAGCTCCTCCTTGTTACCTAATTCTTCATAAGAAAGAATAGGAGGATAATGGGAAGTTTCTTCCCTTTCATTAGTATTCTCTTCATCTTCTATTTGCTTTCTTTTCTTTAGGTAATTGGCAATATAAGGATTTTCAATGCAATTCACCGCACAAAACTTATAAATCATCTCTAGATCGAAATCAAGAAGGTTATAACGGGCAAATTCTGGAAGAAATTTAGTTAAACATTTCATTTCTTCATAACCCATAAGCAAACTAAGTTCATTATAATGTGCAAGGGAAATCAAATCATCACAATTTTTGGACACGATTCGATCATGAAACAACTTGCATCGGAGATGTAAATGACCACTTTCATTGCAAAGTTCACAACTACGACCAAGGAAATATAAATTTTCAGCACTCTCCCTTAGCCTTTCTTGCAACAATTTAGTTTCTACATGCTTATGCCTCTTGCAATATCTATATTCTCTATTTGGTGTATCTATGCAAACCCAATGCTCTCCACAAAAATCGACATGCTTATAGGAGACATTTTCATCATAACTAGTGCAATCATCGTTAGTACTATGGATATTCAAAGAGTTCATACTAACAACATTACAATCATGCTCATCATTCAAAGATTTAGTATCAAGCATTTTAATGCATTCTTCTTCTAGCACTTGAGCACAATTTTCCTTTTCATCATACTCAGAAAGATATTAAAAAGACGAAGCGTATGAGACAAACTCAATTCCATTTTTTTGGTAGTTTTCTTTTATAAACTAAACTAGTGATAAAACAAGAAACAAAAAGATACGATTGCAAGATCTAAAGATATACCTTCAAGCACTCACCTCCCCAGCAACGGTGCCAGAAAAGAGCTTAGTTGACGGGGCGTGAGTGCCGATTACCTAGCCTCCCCAACAACGGCGCCAGAAAAGAGCTTGATGTCTACTACACAACCTTCTTCTTGTAGACGTTGTTGGGCCTCCAAGTGCAGAGGTTTGTAGGACAGTAGCAAATTTCCCTCAAGTGGATGACCTAAGGTTTATCAATCCGTGGGAGGCGTAGGATGAAGATGGTCTCTCTCAAACAACCCTGCAACCAAATAACGAAGAGTCTCTTGTGTCCCCAACACACCCAATACAATGGTAAATTGTATAGGTGCCCTAGTTCGGTGAAGAGATGGTGATACAAGTGCAATATGGATAGTAGATATGGGTATTTGTAATCTGAAATTATAAAAACAGAAAGGTAACTAATGATAAAAGTGAGCGTGAACGGTATTGCAATTGTAGGAAACAAGGCATAGGGTTCATACTTTAACTAGTGCAAGTTCTCTCAACAATAATAACATAGATAGATCATCTAACAATCCCTCAACACGCAACAAAGAGTCACTCCAAAGCCACTAATAGCGGAGAACAAACGAAGAGATTATGGTAGGGTACGAAACCACCTCAAAGTTATCATTTCTGTTCTATCTATTCAAGAGTCCATAGTAAAATAACATTAAGCTATTCTTTCCATTCAATCTATCATAGAGTTCATACTAGAATAACACCTTAAGACACAAATCAACCAAAACCCTAATGTCACCTAGATACTCCATTGTCACCTCAAGTATCCGTGGGCATGATTATACGATATGCATCACACAATCTCAGTTTCATCTATTCAACCAACACAAAGTACTTCAAAGAGTGCCCCAAAGTTTCTACCGGAGAGTCAAGACGAAAACGTGTGCCAACCCCTATGCATAGGTTCATGGGCGGAACCCGCAAGTTGATCATCAAAACATACATCAAGTGGATCACGTGAATATGCCATTGTCACCACAGATAAGCACGGCAATACATACATCAAGTGTTCTCAAATCCTTAAAGACTCAATCTGATAAGATAACTTCAAGAGGAAAACTCAATTCATCACAAGATAGTAGAGGGGGAGAAACATCATAAGATCCAAAAGCAAAGCTCGCGATACATCAAGATTGTGCCATAGAGAGAACAAGAGAGAGAGAGAGAGAGAGAGAGAGAGAGATCAAACACATAGCTACTGGTACAAACCCTCAGCCCCGAGGGTGAACTACTCCCTCCTCGTGATGGAGAGCACCGGGATGATGAAGATTCCCCCTCCGGCAGGGTGCCGAACGGGCTCCCGAGAGGTTTTTGGTGGCTACGGAGGCTTGCGGCGGCGGAACTCCCGATCTATCTTCTTATTCGATGGTTTTAGGGTATATGGGAATATATTGGCGAAAGAAGTCGGTCGGGGGAGCCACGAGGGGCCCATGAGACAGGGGGCGCGCCCAGGGGGTGGGCGCGCCCTCCTATCTCCTAGCCTCCTCGAAGCTTCCCAGGCTTGTACTCCAAGTCTCCCGGATCATGTTCGTTCCAAAAATCACGCTCCCGAAGGTTTCATTCCATTTGGACTCCGTTTGGTATTCCTTTTCTTCGAAACACTGAAATAGGCAAGAAAACAGCAATATGGGTTGGGCGTCTGGTTAGTAGGTTAGTCCCAAAAATGATTTAAAAGTGTAAAGCAAAGCCCATAAACATCCAAAACGGGTAATATAATAGCATGGAATAATAAAAAATTATAGATACTTTGGAGACGTATCACTACCCAACCGGCCTCTTGGTTGAAAAGACGAAGAAAGCATGGTGGATGGTGAAGGGTGGGGGGAAGTGGACCTATCTCTTGGTTGAGAAAGGAAATAAAGTGACGGGTGTTGTGGGACAACGCAAATGAGAATGAGCAGGTCTATATTTCCTGTGCTTACATAGGAAAATGTCGCCGAGGATATAAAAATGGGACAAATGCAGACATGCTGCCTGAGTGTTTGCCGGTCTCGGCAGCCACATCTGTCTCACCACTTTATGCCCCTGTTGTCCCTACGCCCATATCGCTACAGTTAATGTAAAATCACATGAAGCATTAAGCAATGCCACCTAATGTCACTATAAGTAATGGTCTAGTGCGTTCAATAAATTGAAGCAATGCCACCACCATTTTATGAAGTGCTTCCGTCTTGCTTTATTTCCCATGAAATATGTTTTTGCAGTTACACTTAAATCTCACACCGCTAACATTGCTTCATCCCAGTGGAATTGCAAAAATTTGATTGCACATTTACTGACCATGTGCTACTCTCATGACAGCAATACTAGTGCTATTGTTCTGCATGTTAATCTAGTGGCATTGTTGATTTGATTTGATGCTACTTACTTAAGGATTCTTCGTACTGTCAATTAGTGCCAATTATAACACAATAGATGCTGTTGTTAATCATACGCCACTGCAAATATCTGTCAATGTTTAAATAACCGTATTTTGTATTTGCACAAACAGGGATGTCTATCTCCATATTGTTTCGGGATGTCTATCTCTGTATCGTTTCTATCCACACAATCAAAAGCACACACCTCAGTTTCAGTACAGCTACGCAATATGAGATGGCTATCCCTCGTTGTCTTCGTCTAACCTCCAGTCTTCAAGGTATTCCTACATTGGTAGTAACTAAGGTAGAATGACCAACGGAATCTAAAAGAAGCTGATTTGTATGTTTTACTTCCTGATTGCAGTGCAGGGACGAGCGAAAATAACTACATCCTAGTCCAGAATGCACTTTGTACCAGTTCATCCATGGACCAAGGACTAGCTGGCACGGTTGCAGGCGGTTTTTTAGACAGGTGCGCGGACAAGAGGCATTGTAGTCTGCTTATTTCTGCAAATAGTGGTGCTTAAATTTAGTGGAATGCACAAGAATTTCACCTAGTCAGTACACTGCATGGTTCAGTTCAGCATTCCAGCCGATACCACAATTATAATTGGTTATTCTAGAATGAGAGAACCTAACCTTGGATGGTGGCAACAAGAAAAAAATAGAGTGAACTCCAGGAAATTTAAGCCTGCCGGGAGGCCCTTTGCTCAGAGAAGCCTTGCTTGTTTTTTCCTGATTTGTAAACCTTCTCACAACTTTGTCTTTTGCTGTGAACTAGTATATGTTTGTTATGTTCTATGAATCATTGAGATGTATAAAATTACTTAACTTATGCTTTTCAAATTTTTTATGAAGACGAGTTTAATATGAGTGTTCCACATGAGCGCTGGACTAGCGTGTGAACGTTTGGAGTTTACATTGTGGCCTCAGTTAACTGCATGAACCACTGTAACAAGATACATAGTTGCTTATATGTCAGACAATAGATTGTTGATTGTTAGCTGGTCGATAGCCTAGTGTTGAAGCGAGCTGAGCCAATGTGTCGTGTTTTGCACAACGGCTTACAAGTGGGGTAGCACCAACAGTGTTTACAAGTACTTATGTATACGTCGGCGCACAGTTCTCGAACGAGTGCTCTATTTCATCAAAACACACACTGCTCGTATGATAAACTATGAGAACTTATGTCTTACCATGCCATATTCATGAAAAAACTAGCAAGGACGCATCTGTTTTGGCAACAATTACGATGGTTCTCACATGATTCACGGGCACACAAAAGTAGCAGCAGTTCCCATAGACGGATTCAAACAGAGTACTAGCCCCAGAGGGGTCGATAACAGGCAAGGTTCAGATAATTAGACACAATCCAAACTACTATTAAACACTAGCTGGGGCAACTATTTCATGCCTCGATCTAATTTGGGCTGGACACAAGACGGACCTTGCCATGAACATCATCGAGGACGTTCCACAGCAGCTCAATCATGTGAACCTTATGAAGACAACCTTGTGGCCTTGCCACCGATAAACTTGTTTGTGGAGGCATGTCATGTCATCTTCCTACGTAAGCTTGAGAAGAACGGTATGCCTCACAAACGAAGGAGTAGCTTTGAACTTCTTGTGCTTTAGTACACACTGGACAACACGCCTGACAACAGTGAGGCTGGAATACAACTCTTCATTGGTATAACCGCAAATGGCTTCCAGGATCCAACAGCCTAAGAACTCTGTTTTCCCAGTGCGTATATTCAGGTCATCCGCCTCATAGAGAGTGACATGTATAACCACACAATCCTTGTCTGTATCAGGGCTCTAATTGAAACAGAAACAAATTCTGAATAACTTTTCAGTATAAGAAACACAAGTTATTTAAACCACTATGTATAGAATGGCATCGAAGCTAATAAAATTTTGCATTATTAATCACCACATACTTAGATGAAAACCACAATCGAGATCGCCAAAGAAGAAAATCACCTTGGGCAGCTCAGCGGGGGGGGGGGGGGGGGACACATCCTCGAAGGGGGGAAACTGCTCCTACAGTGCCACGGGGGTTGTGACCTCAAACGGGGTGTTGACCATCTCAGTAGTGGCCGTGAGCGTATCTGGGGTTGGCTCGGTGGTTGCGTCCATCTTCTTGGAGCTCTCTGTCTCTTGGGGATCAGCCTCCCGCATCTGCTCCAATATCGGCAGATCTTTGCCTGGTTCTCCTTGGTCCATCATGAAACTGACGAATACTAGGAGACCACTGAAAGGAAAACACAATCGCAATGACTATGAAACAAAAAAGAAAGTGAGGATCGGTTACTGCTTTGCAAAATTTCATTCTTTTCTCTGAACGAAAATATACCAACATCACGGATCCTCTTACCTTCCCGTCGTTGGGAGAGAAGAATAGTGGCAGATGCGAGTGTTGCCTTTCTTGAGTGTTGCCTTTCTTGAAGACGGTGAGGGAGATGGGGATTCAGCGAAGAGTGAAATGATGGTTGCTTCGTCCGTCAAACTTAGACTGCGGGAGGTGGGGTTTTGTGATACCATGGCTCGTTACTACTGTGCTACGACCAGGGTGACTCTCCGCCTGCATACTGCCTTCTAATTTGGTGGATGGCATTTTGGCCCACGCGCTGCATGGCCCGCATGTCGGTGAACAAAAGTATAACGGCATTCAGTAGAGGGAGACGTTTCAATGACCTAGGAGGAGATAGAAGCGGTAGAGTGTCTCCACTGTACTAGTAGTAATTGTTTTTCTGGGTAGCTATAGAGTGTCTTCACTATACTAGTAGTAATTGTTTCTCTGGGCCCAAGACAAAACAGCCCATCCACACTAGTAAATAGTAAAATCAATTCAAAAGCCCATATATTTACTGAATGAGAGGCGCTACCCACACCCAGCACACCGCCCCCCCCCCCCCCCAAAAAAAACCTGGGTGCTCTTCTTTCTCCTCGCTCCCACCCACCTCATGTCAGCTCGCTCCACTTGTACCCCCAAATTCCTCACCTCACTCCTACAGAAAACCCCAGCTCCCCTTCTTCCTCACTCCTATAGAAAACCCCCAGCTCCCCTTCTTCTTCACTCGCACTACAACTAGGCTTGTCATTCGTTACTCTACTCAAATCCGTGAGTGCGACGCGATGCCCTCGAAGAAAATGGAGTCGGCTGACCCCGGCGCCAAGAAGATGAGGCTCCCGCCAGTGGTGATGCCTGTTGTAGATCCCGCACCCGGCAGTGCAGGGAGAAGCGGAAACCTCACCCCCACCGGAGCCCAGGAACCCGTAGAATCTTGGGTGGACCGCATCAGTGATCTCCCGGATGTCGTCCTTGGGGAGATCATCTCGCTTCTCCCCACCAAGGATTGTTGCCGCACCCAAGTCCTCTCAATTCGGTGGCGCCCTCTATGGCGCGTCGTGCCCCTTAATCTCGATTGTCATCAGCTATCTCTTTTCAATGATTTTGAAATCCCCGGAGCCAACATCTCCTCCCACCAGGGCTTCGTTCAAAGCCTCTGCATCCCGTCATGCTACCTGAGCAAGCATACCATGCCCTGCATGGTGGACGCCTAGCTGAAATCCCCTGAATTCATAGAACTACAGCTGCTTGAGTTCTACTATTCCCCTGGAAATCACATACCACATATAGAACACCATGAACGTGTGCCCTCAGCACCGATGTCCATCTCACGGTTTTCCTCCTCTCTCCACACTGCCACCTTTGCACTGTGCTACCTACCAGAAAATCTGGTACTAAACCTTTGACTCCCATTTCTCAAGAAACTTTCACTTGTGCGGGTTCATATATCAGAGGCCTCTTTGCATAGCATCATCCACTCCAGTTGCCCTACCCTGGAGTGCTTGGTGCTTGTTTTCACAGTTAGAATCGGTTGTCTCCAAATAAAGTCGCCTAACCTTGTAAGAATTGGAATTTCTTTTGACGGAAGGCAGCTCATTATCCAAGATGCCCCTTCACTTCAAAGGTTGATCCTTGATTCTAGTTATACACCATTGCAAATAACCGTCCTCTCTGCGCCTAAACTGGAGACCTTGGGTGTAATACTTGATCTTTGTGCTCATTTCAATATGGTGTTTGGCTCCACAGTTCTTCAGGTACTTTATATTATCATCTACACTTGTAACCATAAGCTGCATTTTAAATTTCTGCGCATAAGTTATATATCATCTTGGAGTACACATTTTGTACTAATATTATGTTCTATGCTCAATGAAGAGTTTCTCCATGGATGGCCTATCAATGGTGTTGGATTCTGTCAAGATCTTATATATCCAAATGAATAGTTTTGATCTGAACAAGATTATTGGCTTGCTGCAATGCTTTCCATGTCTGGAGAAGTTGTATATAAAGGTGATAATTTCACGCACATTGGAAGCCCGCATATAGTGTACTATAATTAATCGTTCAGCTGTTGCTCTTTCGACACTCCTTTTTAGACCTTAACTGTTTTCAATCTTCATGTCTATTTAGGCAACAGGACGGGGTAAGAAAGTTATAACCAATCGGTGGATTCGTAAGCATCGGGATTTTCTCAATTCTCATGAGATTCGATTGAAGACAATAACGCTATAACGATATGTAGCCAACCGTGCAAACACTAGATTTGTCACATTCTTCCTGCTGAATGCGAGGTTACTATTGTCCATCATGCTTAAGTTTATCAGCAGCATGGTTGTGACGGATGGGTATGTCAAAGAGCAAAAAAAAAAGGAGTTTCAGGTGGGCAAAAGAGCTTCTGAACATGTCGGGCTTCTATTTACAACATATTGTGGTCATAATCCAGTAAATTTTGCGACCCAGGATGTTCATTGTATGGACCTAACCGATCCATTTGACTGTGACTGCCGAAAATATTGCTGGAGTTAGATGTTGTTGCCCTTTTCAACCTGGTTTTTTTTGTAAACCTGATGAACAATTAACCCTCGTGCTTTTGTATAGTTTGTAAGCTGGAGTTAGATGTTCCTGCCCTTTTCAACTCGGCTGTGACTGTCATATTTTCTTTGAAACAAGGCAAATGGCTTGCCATTCGTTTAATTTAGAGTGAAATATTGTAACAAATCCCAACCAAGGGAAATAACATCACTCTCGCCGGCTGCTTGAGCTCACTGTGCATTATAGAAGCCAAGTGATTAGCCCCCACCAGCACCACAAACTTATTTCGAACTAGCACATCAAATGGGCTGTAAATTTTGATAGGAAAGGCTACATGACCATGACATATTTGGATTCTGACATTTGGGATCCACGAGGAAATAGCCTATCCAAGGTGGTGTCGACTTACTAGCCAGTCAACAAACGATTCTGCCTACCAGCCGTTGGATTGACATCCAACATCTGTCGTGTATCTTCTATCTCTTGTCTTCTTCTTCCTCCAGCCGCCCAAACCAAACCACCCCGTCGGCTCCGCCTGCTCCCACCTCCCATGGCTGGCCGCGCCTCCGCTGCCCTACCGTACATACCCTCCAACGTTGGCCAGTCCCTCCCTCAATTCCCCCACACGTCATGTTATTCTCCAGTGACGTCAGCCCCAACACGCACCCGCGCCCGAACCACTCAACCCTCGTACTCCCCTCCGCCTGCGAGTGGACTGGCACATCTTCCACGGCTCCTGTTTGTTCCGTCCGAGGCCTCGCAGTCATCCTCCGCCTTGAGGCATTGGTTCGCTCGCCGTGCGCGGTGTGCCGCCATCTTGCGTTGTCAACATTGTCAACAACCGAGAGGAACAAGGAGATGACTGTACATGGAGAGGATGATAGTAGGGACCCACCAGCGTCATGGCAGTATGCAAGCAAGTGCCTCTATATTACAAGCCCAAAAATATGGTTCCTCCTAATGGTTGGACATCTGGGGCTCACGCCATTCTCAACGTAGTCAATAAATGAGAGAATTACACTACGAGCGGTTGACACCAGGGACCCGTCGCGCAGTTTTTTTAGGAACAAGCAATTGTTATTTATACTAGTTTTAGTGATGGATCGGGGTAACAACGGGGCTATGAGGGGGATGTGGCCCGTCTAGCCAGGTTTTTATTTATGTTTACCACATCATGAGCCCAGTTGTTTTTATTCTTGCTAAAAATGGCTAGCCCACTTCTATTTTTTTTAAAGAAATACCCAAACAAGGCCTACTTGCTTTATCGGCCATGCTGGGCTGCAAATCTTTCAAGACGAGGAGAGTTTCATTCGGTTTGCCCAGAAATGGGCTGTACATTTTTGAAACACATCAAACCGGGAATTAGTTTCAATTTTTTTTTTCATTACAAGATTTTAAATTCCATTGATTTTGATGCGTGGACAATTATTTGGATTTTATATTTATATAAATTATTTTTCAAAATAGTTTGAATGTGAATCGATATTTCTGGATTAAAAACAGTTGACCGCACCAAAATATGAAAATTTCGTATACGTTTTAACCGTGGCCACAATATGGGGTGTAATGCTAACAAAAAGAAGATGGGCTCCAAAAAATTTCTTAAGAATTAGCAAATGGGTTGTACATTATTAGAAATAATGGCAGATGGGTTGTACATTATTAGAAATAATGGTAGATGGGATGTATGCTGTTTTCCACAGATTTGAGGCTGACTTGCCTACTACAGGTTGACGCACACGCAACGCCCTGTCAACTTAGTCAACACACGAGAGCAGTGACTGTTGGATGTCCATCCAATGACTGTCGTGCTTCTTCAATCTCTGCTCTTCATGCTCCAGCCGCTCAAACAAGCATCGGCGGGACTGCCTGCTCCCTCCTCCCGTGGCCGGCTATGCTGCCGCGCAGGCCTCACAGCCCCACCGTACTTCCATCGCTGGCCTAGCCATCCCTCTACTCACCCACACCTGCTGTTATTCTCCGGGGATGGCAGATGAACCACTAAACCCTCGTACTCCTCCGCGTGGGAAACAACTGTTGAGTATTCCCTGGCACTGTGTCGTTCCCTTCCTGGGCCTCACCGTCGTCCACCGCCCTGGTGCTCTCGGCGCGGCCTGGTCAACATGGTCAATGAACGACATCCATCGGAAGTGGATTGTATGTGGAGAGGCTGACAGCTGGGTCCATGGCCGCACGCAAGGAAATGCCTCCTTATTACGTGCAAAATAATGATTTCTCCACCTGACACTAGGACCCACAGGAAGGGCCTATGTATTTCGCGAAAAAAACATTCCCCCCGCTGACAGGTCGGACCCACCAGCTATATCTTCGCACGCAAGGAACTGCCTCCTTATTACGCCCAAAAAAATGAATACCCCCTGCTAGCTGGGACCCACCATATTGTTGGGCTGACTTGTGGGCCTACTAAGTTGATGGGGATGGAGGGCTTTGTCATCTTAGTCAATACTCCAGTGATCATATGATGTCCATCAAACGGCCATAGTGCTTCTTCAACCTCTGGTCTTCTTGCTCCAGCCTCCCAAAGCAGTGCCAGTCGTGCCGCCTGCTCCTGCCTCCCGTGGCCGGCTGTGCTACCGCGGAGGCCTCACCGCCCCCATACTACTCCCACCACTAGCCAGGCCATCCCTCCACTCACCCACACCCCCTGTTATTCTGTGGCAACGGCAGCCTCACACCGCAGCCGAACCAGTGAACCCTCGTACTCCTCTCCGCGTGGGCATCCACTGTCGCGTCTTCCCCGGCTCCATGTCGTCCCCTTCCTAGGCCTCGCCGTCATCCACCACCGTGGTGCTCTCGGCGCGGCATGGTCAATGTGGTCAACGACCGACTTCCATCATAAGAGTACTGTACGTGGAGAGGCTGACAGCTGGGTCCATGGCAGCCGCAAGGAAGTGCCTCCTTATTACGCGGAAAATAATTATTCCTCCACCTAACAGAAGGGACCCACCGGACGGGCCACCAGTATTTTGCGAAAAAAACGTTTCCCCCTGACTGCTGGGACCCACCAGACGGGCCACCGTATTTCGTGAAGAAAAGGTTCCCCCCGCTATCAGCTAGGACCCACTGGAAGTGCCTCCTTATTACGCACAAAAAATTGAATACTCCCCCGGCTAGTTGGGACCCACCTTGGTGGGAGGCTGACTTGTGGGCCTACTAAGTTGACGGGGACAGAGGGCTTTTTCAACTTAGTCAATATCAACGATTCTAGCTCCAGTGACCGTATGATGTCCATCCAACGGCCGTAGTGCTTCTTCAACCTCTGGTCTTCTTGCTCCAGCCGCCCAAAGCAGTGCCGGTCGTGCCGCATGCTCCTGCCTCTCATGGCCGGCTGTGCTACCGCGTAGGCCTCACCGCCTCCTACTATTCCCAATGCTGGCCAGGCCCTGCGGCGACGGCAGCCTCACACCGCAGCCGAACCAGTGAACCCTCGTACTCCTCTCCGCGCGGGCTTCCACTGCCATGTCTTCCCCGGCTCCGCGTCGTCCCCTTCCTAGGCCTCACTGCGTCCACCGCCGTGGTGCTCTCCGCGCGGCATGGTCAACGTGGTCAAGGAATGACTTCCATCGAAAGAGTACTGTACGTGGAGAGACTGACAGTTGGGTCCACGGCGGCCGCAAGGAAGTGCCTCCTTATTATGCGGAAAATAATGATTCATCCACCTGACAGCAGGGACCCACCGGACGGGCCACCATATTTCACGAAAAAATGTTTCCCCCTTGACTGATGGGACCCACCAGCTACACCTTCGCACGCAAGGAAGTGTGTCTGGGCAAAAAAACGATTCGCCCCCCTGACTGCTGGGACCCAGCAGCTACATCTTCGCATGCAAGGAAGTGCCTGACAGTCGGGACCCACCTGGTCGAAGCGTACGTAGCGTTGTCATTCTGGTCGCGAACGTGTACGTACATATATACTGGTCGATGTAGAGGCGCGCACGTGTCGTAGTAGAGGCGCGCACGTAGCATGTACACGTACGTACAATGGGCAGTGTGCAAGAAAGAAAATAGGGCCACGTATGTGTACATACGGGCGGGGTCTCGAACACCTACTCGCGCATACGTACAGCGAGGGCTCGTGTACATGGCTGTGTCTGAACGGAGAAACAGTGTCGTCGTCGTGTTCATGGGAAGCCAACCGGCTGGGTCGGAACAGAATGCGTCATCGTGTTCATCAAGAGGGCTTGGACAGAACAGGCGATGGAAACAAGGCCTGGCGTACCGCAGAACGGAGGAAAAAGCCTTGTGTTCGACCGGCCACGTTCAAAACGGGATCGTCTTCATCGGGAGGGGTCTAGCGTACCGCAAAAGGGAGGAAACGGACCTCCTACGATCAAAATAGGGGTCCTGTTGATCGGGAGGGGTGTGGCGTACCGCAAAACAGACAAAACGGACTTGTGTTGGAGCGCTACGGTCAAAACGGGGGTCCTGTTCATCGGGAGGGGTGTGGCGTACCGCAAAACTGGACTCCACGGGATACTGTTCATCTCCACCATCGACCTCCTCCAGCCTCCACGGGCTACTATTCATCCACCGTCGACCTCCTCCAGCCTCCACGGGGCTCCTGTTCATCTAGCGTCCACCGTGCGCTACTCCATCGGCAACTGTTCAACCACCCCTCCACGGGCTCCTGTTCAACCACCCCTCCACGGGGTACTGTTCATCCACCCCTCCACCATCTACTGTTCACCTAGCCCTCCACGGGGTCGTCCTGTTCATCCAGCCCTCCACGGGGGTCCTGTTCATCCAGCCCCAACCGGCTCGATCGATCGGGGTCCTGTTCATCCAGAGGTAACGCCACGGGGTCCTATTCATCCACCCCCACCGTTCACTGTTCATCCAACCCTCCCCCCCCCCCCAACGCTCACTGTTCATCCAGATGCAGCAGTGATCGGCTTCAGTTAGAAGTAGTAGCAAAGGAATCGCTCGATCGAGTTCAGTTAATAGCCATCGATCGATCGCTCGGGTTCAGTAACGCGTAGCCTGCAGTGCAATTGCTCGAGTTCACTTAGAGCCCTATGCCTCGCTCGGGTTCAGTTAGAGCCAACGCCTCGCACACACGCGCGTACGTGTACGAGAGAAACGTGCATCGCTCGGCCCCCGACCATCCATAGTAACTGGGAACTCCCCAAAATTTTCCTCGCCCTCGCTTCTACCATGGTTTTTTCTGTCATGGACGGCCCAAAGAATGTTATGCAGTTGCGTCTCTGGCTGGCCCAGGACAAAAACCCATTTTCTGTCTTGAATTTTTGTCATAGAAGTAGGAGCCCACCACATCTATGATGATACCAGGTTTTGTCACAATTATCATCATGGAAGTGTCATAAGTATGACAGCAAAAATTCGTTCGGCCCAAAATGTCATGGATGTGTCTTTTTTTTGTAGTGAGAGGCAGGCGTTAAAGAAATTGACGCTGAAGATGAGGATGTGGACATTGGGTCTACGACTCCTATGTTGAACGATGATTATTGTGAAAGGCATCATCCCAATTCTCCTCTAACCACTCCTCTGCAGCAAATTCCTCAGTCCCCTGCTCAAATAGAAGAATTTCATACGGGCTCTGAAGAATTTCAAGATTCCCTTCTTTCTATTCCTGAAGAAGTTCCAGCCACTAGTGTTGATGAAAAGGAGGCCAAGACTGCAGAAGAAACTGCTCCTGAAATTCCTCAGCATGTGGCTCCCGAGGCTGTGCAACAAGAGGCTGTGAAGACTTCCACTGCAAATCTTCAGCCCAAGCCACAGAATCCTCACATCAAGAAGCAGAAGTTCAAGGCTGATAACTTCTTTGTTGAGCATCATTTCTTCTCTGACTACAATCCATACGACTCTGCTCGACTTCGTCGCAAGCATTTTTTGACTGCCACCTAGATGGATTTCTATTCTTCGTTGTTGTTTGATACGGACAAAATGTTTGACCATGAGCAACTTCCTCATGTCGATATGGAGTCTCTTCCATGTTTCAACCCAGTCCTCAGTGTTCTTCATGACGCTGGTCTGCTCAACTTCTGCACTAACATCTGCGATTGGAATGAAGAACTGATTCTTCAATTCTATGCTACATTGCACCTCACGGGAAATGTTGAAGACGTGAATTCATGGGTACTAGACTGGATGACTGAAAATACTCACTACAAAGCTCCGGCCTCTGAATTGCTTCATGCCATCCCAGTCAGTCCTCCCGATGAAGGTGCTCTGAAACTTTATGAGGAACCTGAATTGTCAAATCATCTCATGCAAGTATTGATGAAGCCCTTGAAGGCTGGCCAAGTTCCAAGGACCACATTCCTCATCAAGGATTTACTCTATGTGCCAAGAACCATTTATCGCATTTTGGCCAAAACCCTCAGTCCAATCAAGGGCCACAACTCTGAAGAAGAAGTTGTTGGCATCATGAAGAACCTACTTTTCAACATCATGCATGGTATTCCTATCAACTACGACGAATTCTTCATGAGGACTTTGGCCAATGCTGCTCTGTCACCTTTTGAGTTGAAGCCTTACGCTCCCTGGATCATGAAATTCATCAGATCAAGGTCTTCAATTCATTACAAGGCTGACTTTCAGAATCATCTCAGCTATTTGCCCCCAATTGAAGTCCTCAAATGGACTATTTCCTCAGCTAATGAGAAGGGCAAGGCTGCTATCATTGATGAAGGCACTCATCCTCTGGATGGTTAATTTCGCAAGGCTGCATCCTACTCGACCAATGATAACTCTGCCACACATGACACTTCTGCAAATGCTTGAAAGCAAAATCCTCAAGCCACTTCTCCTCGTATAATGACTAATCGTGAGCTGCTCCTCAGTCTTCATCATAAAGTGGATAGAAATCACAAGTGGGTCAAGCGTTAGTTTGGTGCAGTTCTTCAAAACATGACTGTTACTCAAAACACTGTGAAAAAGAATCACCATTGTCTGCATCAAGTCTTTGACTGCACCTGGGCTATTCTTATGCATCTATAAACTGATGATGAACTCAAGGAGATGGACTTCCAACAGGACTTTGACTGGTCGAAGCCACCATCGAAGAAATTCAAGAAGGTCAAAGTTCCTCAGCTGGTTGTCATTTCATATTCTTCTCGCGCGAGACAGACGAAGATGAAGATTTAGACGACATTGCGGTAGACCCTACATCAACGGACGACCCCAACAATGCTGGCGCTCCTCCATCGACATCATGATGATATTCTTCAGGGGTGTTAGTCCTCATTTTTTGTCCCTTTTGGTCATTTGATGACAAAGGGGGGAGAAATCTGAGTTAGCCTTCAAGCGGGTCTATTATATGGGCATATTTTGCTAAGTTACAACTCTTATTCTTACTGAAGTGTTTGATTTGCCGAGTTGTAAACTTAAGTCCTATGGTGGTCTGATACTTTTGACTACTTTCTGCATGCTCCTCAAGTACTTAAATGCACGCATGCTGAATTTCGTCAGACACCATATTTCATCGTGCATTTCAAATTCTCCATACGATATGTAAAATGCGTGTATCAATAAAAGATATAGGGGGAGATCCCCATGATATTACTCTACCATGTGCATTTGCTACCCAAAGAAAATTCCTCAAATATGCACATCTTCAAGGGAAATTCTTCTATATCTTGCAATCAAATTCCTCAATATTAGCATTTACACTCCATATGTTTATCCCCGTTGAAAACTTAACCTATTTGTCATCAATCACCAAAAAGGGGAGATTATAAGTGCATCTAGTGCCCCTTAGTGATTTTGGTGTATTGAAGACTTATAGGTTAAGGGACTAATATGTTTGTGAGTGTACATAGGCTCTATAAGTCGATAGGAGTTTGATATTTATGATGAAAGTGGACCCCTAAAAATGTATGTCTTCAGCTGAAGACTTTGGTTCTCCTAAAGATTTTGAAAGTGAAGAAATTGGTGTGACCTTGAAGACTTAGATATTCATGCGAGGATTATGCGTGAAGAATTTTGTTTTCGTAGTTTTTTCATTTCCTCATGCGAGGATTATGCGTGAAGAATTTTGTTTGCGTACGTGAAGAACACCGTACTATTAAAGGGGGTCGAGGTAATACTACGGAAAGTGATTTCCAAGTGGTGCTCATCTCAAAATCCTACACCTACCCAATCCTTTTGAGTGAAGCTATTGGAAATCTCATATCAGTTCAGTCAATTTCCTCAGTGACAAAGACGAAGATCTTTTGGTCTCTGGGGAATTTGTTCTGGTTGAGGAGTTAGGAATTCGCTATTGCGGATTGCCTACATAGTGAGGAACATGATAGCCCCGAGGACTTTGAACCTCAAATATCCGACCGTTGTTGTGCTATGCGCGAGCTGTCCCAAAATATCTACCCACCTAACAGTCATATCATTGAAGGGCATTTATGTCTTATCATTGTCAGGCTGCTCACTAGGCTATAAATAGCCGCCCCCTACAACCACTAGATGGTTGGCTGCTCCGGCAGAAACTGACACTTGTCATTGAGAGCATCCCATCCTCCGAGGACTTTGAGTGAAAATCATCAAGTGAGGAAAAATCCAAAACCCCAAACACCTACAACCCAAAGTGATTGAGCATCACTGAAGAGATTGCTCCTGTGTGAAACCGACGCTTGTTACCTTTGAGGACTGTGTATCCTCCAGACGGTTAGGCGTCATGGTCTGAGCATCCAAGAGGAATTGTGGATCGCCGAGTGACCAGGTTTGTGAATGTTTGGAAGTCACCTGAAGACTTACCACGAGTGATTGGGCGAGGTCTGTGTGACTTCAGCTCAAGGAGAATACGGTGAGGACTGTGTGTCCGGGACTGTGTGTCCTCTGGCTTAAATACTTAGCCGCTCCAACCATACGTACAGCTGTCACGGCAGTTGGAACTGGTCTACCAAATCATTGTTTTCACCAAGCCAACTCGTTCTATTTTCTCAACCCTTTCATATCCTCATTCATGTGTTGATGAACCTGATCATTACTGTTTGAAGACTTTGACCGAAGACTTTCTCTATTTCCTCAATCCTAATTCTTTAGTCACATAGTCTTCATCCTGCTTATCCTGTTTTTCACACTATCTGTACTCTATGCTTGTCTTTCATTTCATCACGATGACTACGCTTTTATTCTGTTATGCTTATACATGAGTACTTATTCCACTGCTAGTGTGTCGTTGCTTAGGAATTTCTTCACCTAGAAATTCCTCAGTGACGAATTTCTAAAAATTGCCTATTCACACCCCCCTCTAATCGATACAACGCACTTTCAGTTATCTATAGTTGGGGGTAGTAAAAATGGAATATCTTTCTCTGATTGCATACACTCACATTTCTCTCCCTTCCATCCCACTGATTGATTTTATTCATGTGCAGGGAGATTCAGTTGCATGTTATCAGGTTGACGGTTATTAGTTCCCGCTAATTAAGATGGTAAATGCCTAAATAGTTAAGGGTATTTTTGTCCAAAATTCTTGTGAATTATGTGCCTTGGTCACCGCACCCGAAAAAATACACCTTACATAAAAGAATGAAGGGAGTACATTATTTCCTGGTCGCGGATGGGTTGTATTGTTCCGCAATCACACTTCTGTTATCTAAACATCTAAGCCAGGCCTTGCCCAAGTTAGAAATGGTCGAACGGGTGGATTGGCCCTTCCCCACTTTTTAAAAAGAAAAGACATGCCTATGTGAAAGTGCTCTTGTGAGCTCGAGCTCACATGCACCCTTTGCTACAGAAAAATCGAAAAAAACGTTTAAAAAAATATGAATTTTTTTTACAACAAACATTGATGTCTTTTTCACATGCGTGCAAAATTTCATGACGTAATCACATTCATACAAGTCTCTCTGAAAAAACCAAAATCGATGTTCCAAAATGCTTCCAAAAATTGCTTTTTTAGCATGATTTGTCTTTTTGCTGAGGCCTCCACAAATGTCATTTCATCATGAAAATTGGCATGCATGTGTAACATACATCAATGTTTGTTCCCAAAAAAAACTCAGATTTTTCTGAAAATTTTAAATAGTTTTTCGATTTTACTCTAGCAAAGGGTGCATGTGTGCTCGAGCTCACATACTCCATGTCCACGCCTATGGCCTTTTGTAGGTGCACGCCTACCACTCCATGGCCGGCCGAGGAAAACCTAGCCTTCCGCCATGGGACCTCCTATACCGTGCGCTGCGCTGTGACGAGACACATGTGCGGGCCGGCCCAAGTGCGGGTCACTCTCTTTTGTAAAATTTGTTTATTTCGTTTTCATTTTCATTTTCTGCTTTCTATTTTTCTTCTATTTTAAATAATTTGGGATTTCAAAATGTTCCGAAAACTTAAAATATGTGCATTTTAAAAAAAGCAAAAAATCACACAATGTTCGCAGATTCAAATAATATACGTAATTTTATAAAAATGTTTTCCTATTCAAATAATATTCACGATCATGACACATTGTTTGTGTATTCAAAAACATGTGCATAAATTTAGAAAAAAAATAGAAGTTTAAAACAAAGTCACAATATTTTTATAAAATGTATGTATATTCAAAACAATATTTTAAATTGAACAAATGTTCCTAAATTCAAAATATGTACATGAATTATTTCTTTATTTCCAAAACAATTAAGATTTTTTTATCAATTAAAAAAGTATGCTGATTCGAAAAGAATGTTCACGTGTTTAAAAAGATATTTGCAAATTCGTAGAAAATGTTTGCGAATTTGTAAAAAAAAGTTTGTCGATTGAAAAAGTGTTCATGATTCTATAAAATGTTCGCAGATATATGAAAAAAAATTCGAAATTATGATTAAAAAAATGCTCATGATTTTCAAACAAATGTTCATATTTTGAGAAAAGATGTTCGCAAATTTAAAGGACGGTCCCAAAAAAGGAAAGGAAATGGGGAAAAACAGAAGAAAAAACAAAAAAATAACGAAAAGGAAAAAAAGAAGGAAAAACGGTTCACAGAAGGTTCTATATCCTTCCCAAAATTGATAGGGATGGAATCCGAAATGGGCCGAAAACACAAAGTACGCGCTAGGATGCTAGCATAAAACCTATGCACCAAATAGTGGAAGCTCCTAGTCAGCGCCTTTGGTGCCAATAGGAGTTTTGACGCCCACGCAACCGCGATCTTGGGACGGCCCAAAATGGGGGCGCTTCCAAAAGAACAAATAACGGGGAAAACATGCACGCAGAATTTTTCGAACCAACGACCTCATGTTTCGTGGTAGGCTGCGCTAACCACTCGACCACTTAGGAGCATCTGACAGATTCAATCTTTTCATTATTTATATTGTACATTCTTCCCCTTTTTCCATTTTTCGTTTTCTGTTTTTTTATTCTTCTTTTTTGCTTCCTTCTTTGATGATTTTTTTCAAATTCGTGAAATCTTTCAAATCAATGAACTTTTTTTCAAATTCAAATGACAAATTTTAAACATAGTTCACGTGATTGAAAAAAGTTCACAAATTTGATAAAAGCTCATTAATTTTGAAAAAAAAATCATCGAATTTGATAAAAGTCCGCCAAATTTGGAAAAACAATTCATCGAATACGAAAAAAAGTTAACCAAATTTGAAAAGAAGTTCATCAAATTTGAAAAGAGTTCATTGAATTTGATAAAAGTTCATCAAATTTTGGGAAGTTCATCAAATTTTAAAAAAAATCGTCAGATTTGAAAAAAAACTTCATCCAATTTGAAAAAAAATCATCGAAATTGAAAAAAAAAGTGCATCAAATTTGAAAAGGTTTATAGAATTTTAAAATAGTTCATCAATTTAAAAAAAATAGTTCATCGGTTTGAAGAAAAAGTTCATTCAATTTTAAAAAGTTTCTGTATATTTGAAAGAGAAAAAGAACAAGAAAAGAAACAGAAAAAAAATAAAATGGTAAAATACAAACAAGAAAGAGAAAAAAGAAACAAAAAGAAAGAACAAAAAGGGCAAGTGGGAGAAACTGAACACACGACTTGTGTTGTCTCTGGCGGTTTGTGCAACTCGCCGTGAGCGAAAAGATCGCAGGTTGAATCCTTACTCGTGCGTTGCCCATCTTTTTTTCCAGCTTTTAGAGAAACAGTGAAGGAAACTAATTGGGCCGGCCCAATCGCGGCAGGGGGGCATGCACTGCAGGCACCCGTTAGCAAAATGGCATATAACGGGCGCCTGCAGCGCCAAATAGGGTTTGCCCCAAATAGGAGACGCCTTCCGGCACCACTGGACCGGCAGCCTTCCACGCACCCTCGTCCGGTCACCGGATTAGCTCGTTTCCTTGCTTGCTAGGATCGATCGACAGACCACGCACCCGTGGCTTCCACCGAAAAGACTGACGGCGACTGCCCATCGCTACGGCGTCGGCACCCATGGTCACCACTTCCCTACTGCCCATGCCCATCGCTCGTCGTCCGCCACCCGCGCGCCGGTGCACACGTTCCTGCCGTACCTATCGACCGATCGGTCCACTTGCAACATGATCGTCCAACAAACGCAATGGAACAACAGCGACGGAGCACCCGCACCGGCCAGCCGGCACGTGCTTCCAAGCCGGTTAAGCTCAGCATGATTGCTATGTCAGCTGCTGGTTTGGCCATCTCAGTTAGGCCAACTCCACCGCACGACCCCAAACGGACATCCGGTTTGGCTGGATTTTGTCCCTTTGGGGCGCCGATGTGCTCGCCCGTGTTCGGCCAAGTCCGTTGGGTCGTGTGTGCGCCCACCGTGCAGCCGCACCCCAAATCACGTCCGCGTTAGACATGATTAAAAAACAGTGCCATAATTAACATAAAAAAATAAAAAACGCTGTCGTGCGCTCTAGCCGCCCGTCGATGCCATGGCCCTCGTCGTCTTCATTAGTGGCCGCCGGTGTCGTCGTCATCGCAGACGAGGTCGACGTAGGCCGGCGGTGTCCAGAGGTGGGACGGCGGCGCATGGTACATGGGGGCGGCCTGGAAGGCGGGAGGTGCCTGCACAACCTCCTCCCATGGCGAGGCCTCCCACTACGGTGACTGCGGCGGCGTGGGGCACCAGTTCACGCCCCCACGCCGTCGTCCATCTCCAGCGCGGTGCACGACCAGCTCCATTGCTGGCCCAGCAGGGCCGGCTGGAACGCGCCCACCGGCTCCTCCTCCATCGCCTCCTCCCTCCTCTCCTCCTCCTTGATGGCCGCCATCTGCAACTCCGGGAAGGCGACGTCGCCGGCGGCAGAGAGTGCCATGGCCTCCTCCAAGCCGTCCCATTGCCACTCGTCGTGCGTGTTCATGTAGTCCTCCATGACACGCTGCATGAGCCGGGCCTCCTCCTCCGCTGTCATGCAAGGAGGTGGAGGTGGCGACGGAGACGGGGAAGGCGACGGCGTGGGCGTGAGGCTGCACACCCGTGTACGCCCGCACACCTCTACACGTGGACGCCGCGGCCCCGACACCGTGCCGGCGAAATACGACGTGCGGCGTGTGTCGTGCTCGTCCTAGAGCCATGTGTCCCACAGCACGGAATCGGGGGCGTACCTGTCATCGTAGTACAGGTCATCGGGGAGGAGGCGTCGGCAGCGCTCGATCTCATTGCGGCGCGCACGGCCGCCCACGGGGACCGGTGGGATCGGGACCCGGTCGGCGCTGAGGTACCATCCGTTGGGGAGGCGGACGTCGCTCCACGGGACCGGTGTCCTCCTCTCCCAGTAGCGCTGGCACACGTCCGCGCAGATGTACTGCTGATCGCGCTCGCCGGCGGGCCTAGGGGCGATGGTGAAGGGGGCCGGTGCAGGGGCTCGATGGGAGGAGCGCGGCAGTGACGCGGGCTCCTCCTTCTTCACGGAGCCGTGGCGGCGGCCCGGGGAGGAGCCTGCTGGTCCGCGAGTTCTAGAGCCCCATGGTCGTGCTTCCCCTTGCGGCCGTAGTTCCAGAGCCCCATGGCTGCGGCCGGTCCGCGAGTTCGAGGACGGGGAGTGGCTAGGGTTTAGTCGTGTCGGCTTTCGAGGGGGCAGAGAGGGGCCGGAGTGCGGAAGTGGAGATGAGGACGACGACCGGTCCACGGGTCCCATTTGAGAAGGACGGCGACCGTTCGATGGCCGGATGACAGGTGGGGCCACCCGCCTGTGCGCATTTATGTTGGCCAATGGGAGGTAGGTGGCCGCCTGCCACACAGCCCCGACGCGGACGAGCGCGCGTCCGTTTGCCGTCCGCCGCGACCCAAACCAGGCGCAAGTTTGCGCTCGAAATGGGTCGGCCTGGACACAAAACGGACAAGATGGGTCCGCGCTGTCGCGTGCTGGCCCGCCCTGTTTGTCCCTTTTATCCCAAACGGACTCGGACGGACAAGATGGGGTCGCGCGGTGGAGTTGGCCTTAGAGTACGTAAAGTGCACAGACTGCCAGAGGTATCTCTTCTAGTACCTAAAACCTAAAAAGTGCTCGCGGGCTCTATTGTCTTACAAAGCACACACCCTTCCGCGTCGTCCGATCGAAATCGTGGCCTCAGGTACTGGGCGCTCTGGGCCTTAAACAAACTATTCACTAACCTCGTTTCTTTGCCCCGTGCGGCTGTGCCCCACGACCCATTCCTCTCCCTCATCCACGAACTCATCTTCTCCCTCCCCGTGCACACCTTCCTCCACGCCCCGGCGAGATCCGTTGCGCCCCGCCTCCATCGACCTGGCCACGCCGGAGCTCCTCCTTCCCCAGCCTTCTTCTCCGCCAACACACCCCACACCCCAGACCGGCAGCAAAGCATCCCGCACCAGCGGACGCGCTCCCCCGCCTCTGACCAGCACCAACGTGGCCCCGCACCCTTCTTCTCCCTTCCAGCGGTGTCCTGCGCCCCGCCGCATCAATCCCTCGCCGATTTTATGCATCTCGCGGCTGGGACCTTCGATCCCCGTCGGATCTGGGCCCTTCTTGTCCAACGAGGACAACAAAAGCAGGCAGCGGCTGCTCCGGCCGCCCCACCGCAGATTCCAACCAGTGCCCCCCTGCTCACTGTGGACTTGTGAATCCATATGTCAACATGCAATGCCGGTGCATGGGATGCGTCGGCAAGGTCGACAAGCCAATGGCCTCCGTGAGAACCTTCTTAGGTACGCATGCATTGCACAGCCTACCTGGCCCGGCCCCTCTTACTTGGTTTGCAGGAACATCCAATTTGCTTGATTTTTTGGTTTGACAGGGGTTGAAACGTCGGTGGGAGCGACGTCGGCCCTGGAGTCGTGGCCGTGGCGGGCAAGGTGAACCCGGTGGAGCTCTGCCAGTGGCTCAAGAGGAAGACAAGGAAGGATGCCAAGATTGTCCACCTTCGTCCACCTGCTGAAGAATCATAATAAGTAGGTATACATCCCTCTCATGTACTTGTACTGCAGAATGAAGGACGATGTGTGTAATATCCAAATGAATGTACTTCTACTTTGTTATCCTCTCCAAATGGTGAGAAGAATCATGTGTACTCTATTCTTGCCAGAATGATGATACAAACACCAATTGCATGAAACAGAAACTGTTTTAAAAGAATAAGAAGAAAAAAAGATGAATCCATAGGTCCAAGGAGTAGCCATCCTGAGTTGCTTTGTTCCATTTCTCATGGACAAGATGGATCCTGTATGTAATTCCTGGTAGTCTGCAGTTGCCCTTTCGTCAGATTCGTCGTGCAAGGGCGGCATTGTACTATGATTTCTGTGGGAAATAGTACTAAAGATGCACTCCTTTGATTTACGCGTGTGTATGTGTGTGTGTGTCTGTCTAGGCATTAATCTTGTGAAGATTTGCCACCCGCTTTTACTTCTGAACATTTTCTACTAAATATTTATTAATTTATATGAAATTCTCTATTCTATCATCTGAAATTTTCCCTTGCACTTCTATCATCCAAAATTTGGTTTGCAGGTTGGGAGAGGGGAGCAGGGGTGGGGGTGGGCGTAGTATGTGGATTCGAGGGGGCGAATCGACCATTTTGCATGGCGGCAGAGTTTTTTGGTTGGGGTGGTGGGTGGTTTCGTGAGTTGGAGTGCCTCGCGAAAGTGTTGAAAATTTCCCAACACAGAGCAGACAGTTGCTACATATGCTGTTGTGAGTTGCCCAAAGTATTTTTTTAGAAAATGATAGTCAGTCCATGCTTGGATTTTTTATACAAATGTGTCACTAGGTTTACATGGACTTTGATCATGTGTTTCAACTTGCCTATCCATTTTTTATGTGTATTTTTTCCTCAAAATGATGCAAAAATTTTGTGCTTAGAATGTAGCCCCCCATGATAGTTCAAAAAACACACACATATTAGGGGCTAGGCGACTTCAGACAGCTAGACCTGGCAATTGAAACACAGAGATCAAGCAACTTAAAAACTATTCTAGGCAAATGGCAACAAGAGAGAGATAAGTCAGGTAAGTGACATGGTAGGCACTAGGCACACATTTAGGGGGCGGCATCATCACTGCCTACGTGTACCGCGAGCACCTCCGCCGCCTGACCTGCCGTCTCTTCACTTCTCCTCGCGGGCCACATCGAGCTTGGAGGCGAGTCATTCTCCTTCGATTTCTTTACTTCTGGTTCGGTTGCGATAGCTTCTGCTGAAATGGATCTACAGGACCAAGGTGGGCCGCGCGGACAACAAGGTGGTGTGGAAGGTCCAGCAGATTACTTCATAATGCGGTCATCACGCATAGGGACACATGTTCTTTATAATGGATAAAAAAGAATATCACAACCTTGTTATAGCTTTATAATGGATAGGGACACATGTTCTTTTTTATCCATTATAAAGAACATGTGTCCTGTATGAAAACTTGTAGATATTTACTTATATGCGTGCAAGTGATTGCAACCTATAATAAACAAGAAAAAATCAAGATTTATATTGAGCTATTGGACTCATTTCTTCTACTGGACTTCCTCAAACTTGCATGGTATTTTGATAAGTAGTTGCCTCATTTCTGCTATTGGACTTGCTGAATGGGTTGACACGCAGTTTGTATCCACTATTTTATTTTCTTTGCCAAGCAAGCTAATGAGTTTGCTGCAGAATTGATGGAAATTGTCTACAAACCCAGTGTGAGTTGCTAACTTTTAATCCTTGTTCTAAACAAAACCTGGTTTACTTGGATATAGTATGCAATTTGCTTAGATCAGAGCACAACTTGCCATCAACAACTAAAGCATGTGTCCAGGGGATAGAACACAGCTTGATGTTCCACACAATATAGGTTTGCCTGAAACTTGTAGGCAAATTGCCTACAAACCAAGTAGTAGTTGCTCCTGACTTCCACTATTTATTTTTCTTCGGCTAGCAAGCTTATGAGTTGGCTACAGAATCTACGAAAACTGCCTACAAACCTAGTACGAGTTGCTACCTTTCAATCCTTTTTCTAAACAAAACCTGGAGTTGCCTGGATATACTATGCAATTTGCTTAGATCAGAGTACAACTTGCCTTCAACCACTAATGCATTTGCCCAAGGGACACAGCACAACTTGATGTTCCACACAATATATGTCCACATTTTTTTGCCCGAAACATCTAGGAAAATTTCCTACGAACCAAGTAGTCGTTGCTCTAACTTCCACTATTTTTTTCTTTGGTAACTAAGCTAATGAATTGGCTGCAGAATCTATGGATATTGCCTACAAACCGAGTACAACTTTATAGAGGCTACTTATAGTAGTTGGCTACTTACCGTATCAGGTACAGTACTACACAGGAAAGGATACTTGTAGTTGTACAACATAGCCAATCTACACAAGAGACCCAGACCCCCTCCCTCACTTTGACCTGACCGCTTGGCCGTACCCCACCTTTTGCATTTTCTTCAAGCCTGCAGCACTACCACACAGGTCTAGAGGCCTATGTTAATTTATCCCATTCCCTGGCTTGGGAGAAGAAGATACTGGAGCAAACCAAAACCATTGCTCAAAACGCTACCCTGATCACCTAAGTTTCATAAAATGCTTTCGTAGATGTTCTTACCTAAACAAATGGTTTGTTTTGTTTGCAGGGCCTCACTAAATTCTAAAATGATGTCAAAGCAATGTCTTCGAGGTTTTGTGCACATGCCCAAGCAAGAAGATGCAACATCCACTTAAGCTTCGTATAAAGCTATCCAATTTTTTGTTTCAGCAAAAAAGAGGAGTTGCGTCAAACTTGTGCATTTTGCCTATATCCCAGCAGGACTTGCTTTTTATTTTCCCAGTTTGCAAGCAAGAAGCTTTGCTAGCTACTTCCAGGTAAATTTCACACATCCCCAATAGCTTTCCAACTAGTTTCTTCTGCCTCCCTAGTAGCTGGCTATTAGCTTTTTTGTTCCAGCAAATACAGGGAGTTGCCTGAAACTTATATGCAAATTGCCTACATCACATGAACGCTTGCTTTTTACCCCCATCTTAGCTCTTCCAGTGAACATAATCCATCTGTATGTTACAAGTATCATCATCATTACCTGAGACTTTATGATTAATGTCACCGTCCTAGGCATATATTTGATAGAGTTTGTCAGCATGTTCCCTGCCTTGTTCCTTCTTGGGAACTCAGGTTTATCATGCATGTCAAATTTGCCCATTTCGTAGTTCTTCAGCCTGTCCTGATATTCACTTGTTGCTTTCAATGAGTCCGAGGTTGTGTATTTTCCCTGTGTCAACTCTGAATTGTTATCATGTGTAGTTTGGGGGCAATGCAAAATGCAATGGCTAGCAGGTGTGCTCTTGTAGAATACAACTGCAAGAGAAGCATGAAACCTCCCTGACAAACACGGCGCCGTGTTTTACATGAATTGGTCCTCCTTATAGCTTGATTTTTTAAGGAGTTGTGAGCTATACATTTTTCACACAGAAGTTGATTTAGTGACATCCGAGGGATGTTTTCTTGTGTGTGAAAACTGAAAATAGGTGCACTGGAAACTTGTCAATATAATTTTGTTTTTTGCTTCTTGGTACCAGGATGATGAAGTTGTGTCGGTGTTCGGCTGTTCGTTGGAAACGATGCGTATAGAGGATCTTCTTGCAGACTGGAATGACCAAGACCTTTGCATGATCTGCATGTTAGGTTGGTGATTTGATTTCTGTCTGATGAGTGTTGTAGTAGTTACACAACTTGTTCCTGAGAATGTAGTAGTTTTTATAATTGATGATTTTGCTTTCTTCTAAGTCAATGATTCTACAGTAACCTACCCTACTTGCCTAATAATGTCAGCAAGTTGTGCAGAATAAATGTTTTTGGCATATGAATGTGGCAACCAGTAAGCGATTGAGGAGAGAGGTCTTGTAGTGCCGGCAACCAGCAAGTGAATTAGGAGCGAGAGCCAAGAGGGCGCCACCATTTATGCGTCGTGACCACCTAGCAGGGAGGAGCTACATCCGGAAAATCTTTTTCCTAGTGGTCGAGAATTGGCCCTCAAATCTCCAGTAAGTATCTCAAAATATCCCCCCTAAGCATGCGTACACTCAAATCTATGACTATGTGTTAGAGGCATGATAGGGAGGTTGAAGAAGGGTGTGCGCAGTCCCGAGTTTTTGGGCGAATGATTTTCTACATGGGGGTGGTTTTGCGGCGTGGGGATGCGGGGGCTGCCATCGTCGACATTTCGAGCTGAAACTGTCCAAAAGTTGCCCGACGTATAGCAGTTAGTTGCTGGAGATGCTGGCGCTAGTTTCCTAGAGATCCGCTCCCGAGAGTGTTGGGTTTTATTTTCGCCCAAAACTTACCCAACACATGATAGTTAATTACTAGAGAGGCTGACACGAGTTGCCCAAAGATATTTTTTAGCAACAAATTAATTTAGTTTGCCCAAAAGTTGCTATTTTCAACAGGATAAGTTGCCTACATATAGAAAGTACTTTCCTAAATCACCTAAATTTGTAAATATTTTGTTATCCACTAATTTGATACAGGGAAATAGCTTGTCATTTGGTCCACTTAAATATGCAAACCATTTCGGTTGTAACATAATCAACACCCATTATTTTATACATGGATAATGTTAGGAAAAAGTTGCCTTATAGTACTAGAAAGGTAGGCTAGGATAATATTTGGGGAAAGTACTTTGTGGCAGTAGTGTTGTAGGCAAAGCCAGGGGAAGCATCAAAGTAGCCTTATATAGCACCAAAGTCTTGTTGTGTTCATTGATACTGCAAAATTGCTTCCTGGAACATCAAATTGCCTCAGATAGCATCAAAGTTGCTTGGAAAAAAAGTTCGGCAAAACATACCCATATGGGGTCTTGTTTCGAAGAGCTCATGGCAAGAAAGCAAACGGTGCAAACGAAATTTAATTTTGACGCTCAGTTTAGAAGTTATAGCTTTTTAAGTTTTTCTGAATGAACTAAATGCACGAGATGCATTCCCTAACTTGTGTGCTCCATATGAGCAAGAAGGAGTGATGGAACCACTTGGTGGGGAGGCAGGATCTTTTCCGTTGAGGGCCACATGGGATGGGGACAACCTTTCCTTTCTCGGACGATGTGAACAGAATTTTACCTTTTTGGGATGTGTGCTCGGGGGAACTAGCCAGCCAACGGGTGCTGGCTAGACGCGTCCCTTCTAGTATTACCTACAATACGTATTTTAAAAGCAGCTCGTTGTTTCTTGACATACTCCTCCAGATAATCACCTGCTACTGATGCTGATCTCTTCATTAAATTTGCATTAGCGTGCTGGGCTCGTATAGCTAGCATTAGAGACCACGGCATAGTAGTGTGCGGCAGCGAATCGTACCACGACATTCTCGATCCATCTCATCTATAGGGGAATTAATTAGGGGCTTGATCTACCCATCATCAGCAAAGCATAATGAAGGACATCTCGTGCATGCATGTGCATCGCTCTCGAGCTAACTAGCAGCTACTGTGACCAATTCCAATCCAGTGCAAGGAACTACGTTAACCTATGGACGTGATCGACATCTTATCCTCTTTAAGATGTTAAAATAGGTGATCAAAAGCGTGGCATATGAGGAATGACTTGATCTTTGGAAAGGGGAAAGAATTCTTATCTGCCTCTGTTACTTTTGTGGAAAATTACTGGAAATCTTTCTCTGAACGAAAAAACTATGCGCAAGTTGATTTCAGCATCAAAGGCAAGGGGGTGATAAATAATTGGAGGTATGTTACCCCAACCGTGAATCTTCGTCATGATTGGGAACCCCTGATCAAGGGTATATTAAGATAAACGTTGATGCTAGTTTCGTGGAGAGCATGAAAGCAGCTAGTGTTGGGATTGTTGCGAGGAATCATCTCGGCGAAGTCTTGATTTCTTCATGAGATTTTATTCGGTCCTGCACCTGCCTGAACGAAGCGGAACTTCGTGCGGCTCTCGCCGGGTTATACATCGGTATTACTCTTCACACACCGGTTATTTTAGAAACTGATTGTGCGTATGTTGCAGCTTCACTAGAGAAAGAATCCATTGACAGATCTCCTCTTGTCGATCTGAAAAAGGAGGCGATGAGCGTCTCAAAGCTCATAAAGGATTTCAAGGTTGCGAAGATTGACAGGCAGACTAATATGGGTGGGTTTAAAAAAAAAGGTGATCGAAAACCACATGTGATACCCCCGATTCAATCATACACTAATCATGCACGCAAACGTGTACGATCAAGATCAGGGACTCACAGGAAGATATCACAACACAACTCTAAAAACATAAATATGTCATACAAGCATCATATTACAATCCAGGGGCCTCGAGGGCTCGAATACAAGTGCTCGATCATAGACGAGTCAGCGGAAGCAACAATATCTGAGTACAGACATAAGTTAAACAAGTTGCCATAAGATGACTAGCACAAACTAAGATACAGATCGAAAGAGGCGCAGGCCTCCTGCATGGGATCCTCCTAACTACTCCTGGTCGTCGTCAGCAGCTGCACGTAGTAGTAGGCACCTCCAGTGTAGTAGTCGTCGTTGACGGTGGCGTCTGGCTCCTGGGCTCCAACGTCTGGTTGCGGCATCCGAGAAGAAGAGGAAAACGGGGGAAAAGAGGGAGCAAAGCAACCGTGAGTACTCATCCAAAGTACTTGCAAGCAAGGAGCTACACTACATATGCATGGGTATATGTGTAAGGAGGCCATATCAGTGGACTAAACTGCAGAATACCAGAATAAGAGGGGGATAGCTAGTCCTTTCGAAGACTACGCTTCTGGCAGCCTCCGTCTTGCAGCATGTAGAAGAGAGTAGATTGAAGTCTTCCAAGTAGCATCACATAGCATAATCCTACCCGGCGATCCTCCCCTCGTCGCCCTATGGAAAAGCGATCACTAGGTTGTCTGTGGAACTTGTCTGGGTGTGTTTCATTAAGTATCTGGTTCTAGTTGTCATAAGGTCAAGGTACAACTCCGGGTCGTCCTTTTACCAAGGGACACGACTATTCAAATAGATAAACTTCCCTGCAGGGGTGCACCACATAACCCAACATGCTCGATCCCATTTGGCCGGACACACTTTCCTGGGTCATGCCCGGCCTCGGAAGATCAACATGTCGCAGCCCCACCTAGGCACAACAGAGAGGTCAGCACGCCGGTCTAAATCCTATGCACGCAGGGTCTAGGCCCATCGCCCATTGCACACCTGCACGTTGCGAGGGCGGGCGGAAGTAGACCTAGCCTCCCTAATACAAGAGCAGGCGATCCAGTCCAATCCGGCGCGCGCCGCTCCGGCGCTGACGTCAAGAAGGCTTCGACTGATACCACGATGTCGAGTGCCCATATCTTTCCCGCGTAGTTGGTTAGTGCGTATAGGCCAGTGGCCAGACTCAGATCAAATACCAAGATCTCATTAAGTGTGTTATTATGAAGTAATCGCGGACACCGACCAGGGCCAGGCCCACCTCTTGCCTAGGTGGTCTCAACCTGCCCTGTCGCTCCGCCACATAGTAACAGTCGGGGGCCGTCGGGAACCCAGGCCCACACTACTAGGGAAAAGCCTAGCAGTAGCGCGGGTTTTAGGCCTATCAGCAACGCGGGTACCCGCGCTACCAATAAGGCGCTACAGCTAATAGTTAGTAATAGCGTGGGTTGAACCCGCGCTACTACTAACAAAGTTAGTAGTAGCGTATGCCACCCACGCTACTGCTATTTAGTACCCGCGCCACTACTAACAAAATAGTAACAGCGTGTCCATACTACCAACGCTACTAGTATCCTTAATACTAGTAGCGCGCAGTCTTTTCCCACGCCACTACTAACTAATTTATAATTAAAAAAATAAAATCGACCAATTCCATTTTATGCATACAGTTCCCAGTAAACACAACAATAGTGAGCACTGCTGGGCTCCTATTTCATGGTTAACCAGAAACCGAAGGAAATAAATCAGCCAAAAAACCTCATTATGCATTGCAACTCACAAATGACCACTTCAAAGAACATGCAAGTATCGATGTCATTAACAATTACAAACATAAGTTTCTTTTTACTACAGTTGTTGTATGTACTATATCACAGTTCCTCATTCTGTTCTCACTCAATAATAAGAAAAATGAAAAGAAAAGATAGAGATAATCTGCCGCAATTGCACTTCGGTGTCATGGATTCAATCTGCGGCTTCAACATCTCATTATCCGGCAGCACTCTGTCGCTATCTTCTAGCTATGAATAAAAACAGATCTTGTCAGAGAAGCAAATGTGAAACCTTATTACAACATGTATGCTAAGTCGCTTACCCATAGAGACAGCTAGAACAAATGTGGAAACTTTCCATGTTGCCGAGTAAGTATATTAACTAGACAAAGTTAGATGACAATGAAGCTTAAAGCTGCAGTAAGAAATATTAGATATACACATTTTGAAAATCAACCTCAGAAGTGGATACTCTAGTAGACCTGCAAGAGCAAATATGGTAGTAACCAAAATCCTCTAAAGATTCGAGGTTAAAGATTATAAATCCAATTTGTCATTAGCATAAAAATATTAGTTCCATGAAGAAGTTTGTCAAGAGATATTTTCTAGTGTTTCTAAGACAGTGACTGAAACATAATGAAAGAAAACACGTTTCTGAATTTTAATTAGGGGGAGCTTTAGTTCTAAAATACAGAAACTGTGACTGAATGATCATATATACTATTAGAAAAACAGACCAAAATTCCCGCAGAACAAAACAGACCAAAAAAATTAACTTCCTACTTACAGTGGCAAGAAAATCTTATATGAATGTCTTATAATAAATAATGCTAACCATGAAGTCTTCTTCCATATAACAAAGGAGTGACGAAACCAAAAAAACCTGTAATTCAAGTACGACATGCAGTTTGTTAATTATTTGCATGTCAACAGTTCTTACGTCTAGCTACAGATCTTCAAAGTAAAGATTGTGAACTCTATTAGACATGATTATATCAATTAGACCAAATAGAAAATAATTCAATATGTTGTATATCCATTAAACGAAGTTCAATCTATCTTCTGATTATTAGTGTTTCAGTTAGGTGATTATTCCTTCTACGGCCGCCGGTTAATAGGTGAGCCATGACTTTTTACAGTAAAAAATGCAAAGGAAATAACAAGTTAGTATTTTTTTTCCAAATCTAATTATACGGCCATGTTGATCATACCTTACTAATTCTGGTCGGACACTAGTAACACAAGAAAAACTCCCATGCTTTATCGGTGCACATTCACCATTTGATAGTGTGATCATTTGAGATCACTAAATCATCTTCTATATGACGTAGGCCAGTAACATTTACATCAGCTTGAAACAGAGACACCAAAAAAGGAGGAAGCATCAGGCACACATTTACCTTGTCAGAAATCAATCTGAACATTTTCCTTATCAATGCCAAGTTCCTGCCCACCAAACTGGTTGCATGGGAAAGCAAAGATCTCAAAACCTGTAGTCCCATAAAATTGTTAGCATAACATATCGTAACTCAAATTATCATCAGCCTATATGTACTTACATCTTTATAAATAAATCATTCTGTTTATGAGTGCAAGCATATTTGATTATTATTGTACTATTATTGCATCTATGCTTAATTGGGAGCATACAATTGCTTAAGTTCTTGCATACTATTCTTAATTGTGGGGTCATATTGTTCTGAACCTTTTATTATGTCCATCACATGCAGGTTTGAAGGTGCTGTGAACGTGCTGTGATTTTGGACAGAAGGAAGGAAGGAAGAATATAGGGAACTTGGGAGTCACAACTCTTTAGGAACATCCATCTTGGCAGTGCTAGTACAAGATAATGGCAGCTACTGAACATGCGTGTAGTGCACAAAGGGATAGCAAATACAGTTGAGTCTATTAAGGCCTCCACTGTAGTAAGGCAGCCATCTCCATCCTCCTCTGAAACCACTTGACAAGGTCCAATGCTCTGTCACTGTAATCCCTCTTCTTCTGTAAATTGGTCTGCAAGAACTCCTATCACTGTAAAAAAATTGCGACAACAAACATATACTACAAGGACATATCCACCACGCGCTTAACACTAGAGAGAGATGCTACAGCCAAACAAATCATGACCAAACACATATCATCCAGTCCAGGACTTGCTCACTGCTATTTTGCTTGCAGATTCTACCTTCAGGTTACAGTAACCAACTGAAAATAATACTACATAGAAATCACAAGTAGTCTTTAGCCTACGTGCAAATACAAATACTTGGTTCTCTCAACCGCATAAAAGTGCAAATACAAATCACAATACAAACTATCCGCAGATAATGCACAATGCACGACACTCTTCTTTCCCGATCAAACTTTTGATTCATATGGGATCCCTATAAGCAGCACATTGGCTCATTGCGACAAGAACAAAATTCAGAAGTGTGGTAGGGGTATCAGTAATTTTAGGAGGAAATTATTGGCGCTTAATTGAGGAAACTGAGCGTGCACGTGGTGTTTCTTGGGCTTACTAATTTTCTATCTTGAGTTGGACTTCAAGATGTTTTTATTTTCTTTGAGAAACAGATTGAGACGTTGACTGTCAGCATTGTGCGTGTTAATTCAAAATGATCCGGTCTCCGGATATCCATTCTGTCACTTTTCGAACACTTTGTGGTGTCAGGTTGGTTACATGCTGGAAGGAAGCATCGAACTTGTTGTTTATTAATATATATATATATATATATATATATATATATATATATATATATATATATATATATATATGCAAAAACGGGTAGCAATTAGCCTAATCAGTGTCTGTTGGGACGTCAATCCCTGCATAAAAGTGCAGTAGTTTTCTTCAGTGGAATCCTTGTGACATTCCAGTCTTGGTCTCCAATGTGACCAACCAACCAGAGATCTAAATAGTGCAGCATCTACATACAGAACATGAATAAACTTGATCGATTGCCTTGGGCAAGATAGAGTTCTGTGAAGAGGGAGGAAGGAGAGGAGAGGAGAGGAGGGCATACCTCGGCTAGGAGTTGCTGCTGTGGGAGGCGCAGGTGGAGCCGTCGTGTACCTCGCCGGCTCCAACATCCATGCGTGGCGTCGGCCCACAACAGGGAGGTGTCGGCGGTCTCTTGTGACCTGCGTTGCATGAGGAATCCGGCCAAATTGAATAAGAAAATGGCAATTCAAATTGAATCGAACAAAATTCGGAATTTGGCGAAAATCGTGATCAACACACACACACACACGCATGAAGGGAAGGTAGGGGGGAGAGACCTCCATGGCGTCGGTTGGAGCACCATCTCCATCTCTCTCCCTCACGCGGGCATACTTAGGAAGACATACGATCGAGGGCGGAGAGACCTCCGGCGGTCGTATGACACGCTCAGGGCGGCGGGCGGGCACTTGCGCGGCGGAGGGGGGCGGGGGCGGGCAGCGGCGCGAGACAGGGAGCGGCGGGCGCACGGCCGCCTGTCTGGCGCACACGGCGGGGGGCATGGGGGCGGACGGACGGAGGAGAGGAGGTGGAAGGGAGGCTGGCGGCGAGTGGGTTGGGAGTGGAGAGGAGGTTGGGGATCTGGATCGGGCTCCGTGGTTTTTTTTAGACAGACGGGAGTGGGTGGATAGGGACGGTTGGTCGGGTGGGGGGTGGGGATCGGGCCGGGGTGGACACGCTTAGTAGTAGCGTGGGGTCTCACCGGCGCTACTACTACTTACTTAGTAGTAGCGCTAGTTTTATACCCCTCGCGACTACTATGGCCTATCTCGGGGGCATTGTTGGAGACCATTTAGTAGCAGCGCAGGTTTATACCCCTCGCTACTACTATCAACTTAGTAGTAGCGTGGTTTTTGTACCCCTCGCTACTACTAATTAGCAGTAGCGCTCATTTTTAAACCGCGCTGCTGATAAACTTCTGTGTATAAGGTTTTCCCTAGTAGTGCCACCTCTACCAGGATGGAGCCACCTGTCCTTTCAGCCCTCACATCGGAATCACTTGCGGGTACTCAACGAGCCAACCCGACTTTGGTTACCATCTGTATAGTATGTGTATATGTATTGTATATACCCGTGATCACCTCCCAAGTGATCACGGCCCGATAGTATAGCAAGGTAGATTGACAAGAATGTAGGGCCAATGATGATAAACTAGCATCCTATACTGAGCATTTAGGATTGCGGGTAAGGTATCAACAACTGTAGTAACAATGAAAGGCTATGCAATAGAATAGGATCAATCGAAACAGTAACATGCTATACTACTCTAATGCAAGCAGTAGAGAGAAGAATAGGTGATATCTGGTGATCAAGGGGGGGGGGGCCTTGCCTGGTTGCTCTGGCAAGCAGGGTTCATCGTCAATGTAGTCGATCACAGGGGTCCCGGCAGCGGCCTCGGGGTCTACCGGAAAGAAGTAACGGATGGGAACACAATAAATAACAGAGCAATCAAAGCATCACAAAGCATAACATGTCAATACGCGGTGCTAGGTGTGCCCTAACGCAGTGCGAGGTGATACCGGCGAAAGCAGAAAACATCCGGGAAAGTATTCCCGGTGTTTCGCGTTTTTGGACAGATGAACCGGAGGGGGAAAGTTGCGTGTTTGCTATGCTAGGGATGTGTGGCGGATGAACGGGTTGCGTATCCGGATTCGTCTCGTCGTTCTGAGCAACTTTCATGTACAAAGTATTTTCATCCGAGTTACAGATTATTTTATATTAATTTTTAAAGTTTTAAATCATTTTCTAAATTATTATTACTAAATTAATTCAAAATTAGCATTAGTGCATCAGCATGATGTCAGCATGACATCAGCAGTCAACAGAGGTGTTGATTGGTCAAACTGACGTGAGGGTCCCGCATGTCATAGTCTCAGGTTATCTAAACCGGGTTAATTATACTAAGTGATTAGGCTAATTTATTTTAATTAGATTAATTAAATAGGATTAATTAACTTAATTAACTCATTCATTAATTAATTCATTATTAATTCATTTATTCTAACATTTTTTTCTCTCTTTTTTTAATAGAAACGTTCTGGGGCGGGGCCCCCTTGTCGTGGGCAGGGGGTCTTTAGCGGGCGCCGGTGCTAGTGGGATATGGGTGCAGGGCGCGTGGGCGCCAGCCCAGCAGGGTGCACGCCCAGGCCATCTCCGGCGCAGCGGGGCACCGACGACCACCGCAGCCAGCTGTAGCAGCCGAAGGGGAAAAGGATCAGCAGCATGGCAGCGCTGGCGGCACTGAAGCAGGGCAAGCCAACAAGTCAGGCGGCGAGCCACGGGCAACAGAAGGAGTTTGGGGCGCCGTGGTCGACGGCGGGCGTCGGACGCCGTAGGGTGCAGCAATCGATGTCGAGGGGGTGGGCTTGGCAGCGGTGACAGTAGAAGGGAGCAGCAGCACATGGGGGTGGTGGCACGTGCGCATAGGTGGACGTGGGCCGCGGCGAGCGTGACCAAGGCGCGAGAGGGGAGGAGAAGAGGCTCACATCGAGCCTGTCATTATGCAATCGCGTGCTCGGGGAGGGCCTGAGGTAGACGGACAGCAGCGACGAGCTCGGGGTCGTCCAGCAAGGCAGGCGGTCCGACGCGACGTCGAGGTGCAGGCGATGGAGACGGCGTGGCAGGCGGCAGGGCTCCAGCGAGGGGGAGCTAGGCGCGATGGGGTCGATTCCCCGATGCAATCCAGGGGCTGAGGGAGGAGCGGGGAGGCGTCGGCGGTGATCGGCGATGGGGCCGGGGCGGCAGCGGGCGGCGGCGGCGGAGGCGAGTTCCATGATACCGATCTGGATCGGGGGTAGGAGGAGAGAAGCGTGGGGATCATGGGGGGAGTGGGAGTTGTTACGGGTGGTGGGCTAGGGTTTCGGTGCCCGGGGGGATAAGGCAGTGCGGGGGGCGGCCGGGCCTTTGCCGAGTTGGGCTGGCCAGCTTGGGCCACGGTTGGCCCAATGGGTTTTTTTAGTTTTTTTTTGTTTTGTTTTATCTAATTTATTTTTATTTATTTTATTTTTACTGTTTTCTCTAATTTCCAATATACCTTAGTTTTAGTAAAATATCAAAGTTGTACCTAATTTAGTATATGTAAATATGCCACAACCACATTTAACTTGGCACATAAAGTAAAATGATTTGTGATGGTTTATTATTATAAAAGCTTTTAAATAATTGTTTTTGCTATTGTTTTGTTCATTTTAGAGTATTTAAATATTTTATAAAAGTGTGATTTCTCCACCACAATTACCTATGCATTATTTGGTTCACTCCGAACATTTTAGTTTCAATATCCAAAAACTTTTATTGTTTGCTTGAATTGGGTTTGAGTTTGAATCAGCTTCGAACTAACATGAGATTAGCAACAGTAACCGCGGTGATGTGGCATCATTAACATGGAATTACTGTAGCTTAAATATCCGGGCGTCACAATTCTCCTCCACTACAAGAAATCTCGTCCCGAGATTTAAGAGGGGAGTAAGGGGGAAAGTTCTGGTTACGATATTCTAACGGATCTTCTCGAAGAAGTTAATCCATTTCGTTGATGTCTTCAATTCTTTATTCCAATGCATCATGATGAAGTTGTCTTCCTTCGGGAACTCCATCATACTTACAAACGGATAAGGGGCTATTACGGAAGAACGGACCGCTACAATGTTTGCTTATCTAGCAGATAACATTAGGGAAGGTGGCGGAAAGTAACTCTCAAATTGAAACTTTAGACATTATCGAGAGCAAAGTGAGGAGGTATCATGAGAAGTTTCGAGCGGATAGACAATCATTCGTTGCCTGAAACAGAGTGTGAAAGGGGTTCAAGGCAACGAGAACAAGTATTCTGTCTAATACCGGGATTGATGATCAAAGGGAAGGTGGAGGAATAATTTTGGAAACAGGGGGTGTATAGGAGAGTCAGGTTTCCATCCTATGGAACTGTGGGTTATGGGCCCACTATGTGGGTTAAAAGTAGGAGGATCGGTGACATCTTGCACGATCAAGTACGCAAGGCAAGTCAGAGGGTAGCCGGTCAGTTATGCCGGCAACAACATCGGTACCAAGGGCGAGGGACGAAGAGAACCACTCTCCTGCTCGTTGAACGAGGCAGACCGATAGGCAAGGTTCCCGTCCATCGGTGGTTACCGGAATGCCATCACAATAGTAACATGGTCTTATCGACACTATTGTACACCTGGATGTTTACATAAGTAGGAGAATATTACTGCTTAGATCATATAGACCTCAAGAAAGGTTAAACCAAACAATCAAAAGGATAATATGTTTATCAAATTAAACAGAACAATGGAAAGGAAAATGTGTTTAAACACATATTTCAGGGGTATATCCTTCCCAAGGACAAACAGAGCATGATATCCATGACAGGATAGAAGTAGAATACCATTTAGGTAAGGGAAGAGGAATTTCATGACATTACCCAAACAACAGTGTTTGAATAATTGATAAGGAAATTAGCATTGTGCTTCAAATGTTCTTATTGATGACAGGAGTACCACATACATGCTTCGAGATAGCATTGACATGGTCTTCAAGCAAAGATCGGACTTTGGATACACAAAGGATCCACCAGGAACAACTTATAAGATAAGTCTTACGATTTCCTCACGGAAGAATGGATAATCTTGCTGAAGGAATCTATATCAATAGGGCCTCCGGCCAGGTGTGCTAGGCACGACATCACCTTACAGGGTCACATAAAGACCAATGTTATAACTCTTGGAAATATGTTCCAACCATCATATCTGACTGAGATTTAGATCTGATTGGCATTAGGATACCTCAGACTCATGATGCCTGAGAAGAAAAGGTGCAATGCAAATTGACGAGATGACATGATAAGATTCTCGGGAAATGAACTATGGAAGCAAGTTCCAGAACAAGAGTTCATCAGTAAACCAACGAGAGGATGAGGAGGTAGTTGATGAACTCAGTGACAATTCATTGAGATCTCCAAAAGATGGATTTCCACAATTATGTGAACAAGGAGATAACATTTGTCGGATCAAATGATATAATGAGGTATGCTCGAGGAAAACATACAAAATTAAACTTTGGTTGAAAGGTGCACCCGAAATATGGTCTTAGGTAGCATGATCAATGGTAGAAAGGTGATTCAATAACCAATAGTCTAAGAATGAACGGTCGTCCATTAACTTCAAAGCAATAGGGTTACTAGAAGTACATAATCCAAAGAGCACCGTTCACTTGTTGGTATCCCGGTTAGAATCAACACGGGAACCAAGAAAGAATGGTGATGGTGAGGAGTATCACTATTTTAAGAATTCTCAAGAGGTGGAGCAATCCTCACAACATTCTTGATATATAAGATGGTATTACTTTAAGGCAGGACATAAGACAAGCTGGATAGCCAGGAACTGAAGGTAGAGCCACAACACAAATTTTGTGTAGGAAAGAAGGAAAGGAAGTAATCGATGACAACACAATTTACCAAGGGATAAGGATGGTATTTCCCATGAAGAATTCAATAGATATCTTGGAAGAGCTCAGAATGTTGATGATGATCACGACACATTTGTCGAGAGATTTCAAGATGTAATCGATCGGCAATGACATCAAGTCAAAGGAATGGTGAGGTAAAAGGTTATTGGAACCAAGGGTACGACACAAACTCAAAACTAAGCCTGTTGTTCATGGTGAAATGATATGACAAGGAAAATCGACGTAAGCTTAGCTCACCATTGAAAGTGGTGCTCCAACAATAAGGACCAGGTAGCGCCGTTAAAATCATCACAACAATGTTATAGGCATACATGCAAGGAATGGCGTGATCGGGTACAAACTCGTACTTACAGAAGATTATCAAGAGTTGTCGAACCGTAGTTCAGGCTCGGTTTAGTTATCGGTGTCTTTGAGTGTTTAATAACTCAGATCCCGTGAAAAATTGTAATCGGTGAGAATGTAGTACTTCATGACGAACTCATAAGAAGTTATGCAGTTCCAAGAAAATCTCGAGATACCAGGGGGTAATACTCGACGATAGATCAAAGTAGAGTTTGGGCTAGGGTATTGTTCTTCATAAGACAAGTGCTTAAACTTGTACGGGAAATTGTATTTAAAGGAGAACATGGTCGGAACCACGGTTGAAAAAGGTTGGATCCCAGATATAAGAACTTATAAAAAGGGAATAATTAATTTAAGAAAAGCTTTAATGATAAGATCTACATCGTGTACATGGGCATGAACACAAAGTTCAAGGTCGACTCCCACTTCTTCAATGCATAACCTTTCATTTACTGCTATACTAAAAATACTTTGAGTGCGAAGATCTACCTGGCGAATTACCAGAGGAGTATGAACCTTGGAAAACCTTCGGGTTCACACAGATTAAGGAATGCATATGTTCAACCCGTCGGGGCATCTTAGTAACATATACCACAAGCTTCGAGAGTAATTATCACCAGCTCGAAGGCAGAACATGGTTGACCAAATTCGAGAATAGGAGTTACCAATGGCATTTTGTATCAGGGAAAGAACTTCCAGAGTGATTGAATATGAAGAACACTGTCGGATAAAATCCAACAAAGGATCTGACGGTCCATAACAGAGCTGAGGTGAGCATCGGCACACAATCAGAGGAAGTAGGAATGCACGGAGATCAGATTGTAGAAACAACTGACTAATTCAGAGCTCAAATGTAAAGGAATTAAGATTTTCCAAATCAAGGGATCAAAAGCATATGCTCTGATTAAGGATGGATAAGCTGAATAGACTTAGGTGTACAACCGACGACAATTGATTGGTCGAGAACCAGCTCATGTTCAAAAATGACGTCTGATCCAGAAGGATGAATTCTAGGATTTCGATTGAGGATTGCGAGCATTCACCACATATCAAAATCAAAGGCTGAAAATGATGATGACAAGGGACACTAATGAATATTGCTAGACATATGGAATGCAACCATAATGCAAGCAGACAAGCATTTACACAGCAACAGCTAGCAGGGAATTACCGGAAGACCAGATAGTACATCAATGTACCTTGTGGATCATATGATCAACTAGTAATGAACAGTTCCTCGATAAGTGTGAAGAATTATTCGTAAGGGTATTCATGCGGCAAGGAACTGCGGGGTAGTAAGCATAAAGGATGCTTGGAACATCGGAGAGTATTTGAGGGCACCTTGTAATAACAAGGGCAATTGGGGATGAAGGTGTCAACGACAAAAGTATGTAGTTATCCATAAAGATTTATCGGTGGTAGGGATCGCAAGGGCAAAGGGCACAAGGGTCTCGGGAAAGCATCAGAGAGTGTCTTCAGAATCTTCTGTTGCAACAGGAGATCATCTGGCCTGAAGGGGCTCTCCGGGAGGAAGTATTTTCGAGAACCTAAAGTTAGATTTTAGCAAAATCATTTAACCCGAGTAGAAGAGAGTTCAGAGTCCCGGAGTAAAGATTGAGGAGTAAAAGATCCTACTACCACCCAATGGCGAGGTGGGCCCGTAAGCTGCACAACCATGTTAGTAAAAGTTTTGCAATGTCTAGACTTGACTTCGACATGGAGTGTGGAAGGGGGATTCCTACAGGCAGTCAGCTCTGATACCAACTTGTGACGCCCCCAATTTAATCGTACACTAATATCATGCACGCAAACGTGTACGATCAAGATCAAGGACTCACGGGAAGATATCACAACACAACTCTAAAAACATAAATAAGTCATACAAGCATCATATTACAAGCCAGGGGCCTCGAGGGCTCGAATACAAGTGCTCGATCATAGACGAGTCAGCGGAAGCAACAATATCTTAGTACAGACATAAGTTAAACAAGTTGCCATAAGATGGCTAGCATAAACTGAGATACAGGTCGAAAGAGGCGCATGCCTCCTACCTGGGATCCTCCTAACTACTCCTAGTCGTCGTCAGTAGCCTGCACGTAGTAGTAGGCACCTCCAGTGTAGTAGTCGTCGTCGACGGTGGCGTCTGGCTCTTGAGCTCCAACGTCTGGTTGCGGCATTCGAGAAGAAGAAGAAAACGGGGGAAAAGAGGGAGCAAAGCAACCGTGAGTACTCATCCAAAGTACTCGGAAGCAAGGAGCTACACTACATATGCATGGGTATATGTGTAAGGAGGCCATATCAGTGGACCGAAGTGCAGAATGCCAGAATAAGAGGGGGATAGCTAGTCCTATCGAAGATTACGCTTCTGGCAGCCTCCGTCTTGCAGCATGTAGAAGAGAGTAGATTGAAGTCCTCCAAGTAGCATCGTATAGCATAATCCTACCCGGCGATCCTCCCCTCGTCGCCCTGTGGAAAAGCGGTCACTGGGTTGTCTGTGGAACTTGTCTGGGTGTGTTTTATTAAGTATCCTGTTCTAGTTGTCATAAGGTCAAGGTACAACTCCTGCAGGGGTGACCACATAACTTTTTACCGAGGGACATGGCTATTCGAATAGATAAACTTCCCTGCCGGGGTGCACCACATAACCCAACATGCTCAATCCCATTTGGCCGGACACACTTTCCTGGGTCATGCCCGGCCTCGGAAGATCAACACGTCGCAGCCCCACCTAGGCACAACAGAGAGGTCAGCATGCCGGTCTAAATCCTATGCATGCAGGGGTCTGGGCCCATCGCCCATTGCACACCTGCGCATTGCGAGGGCGGCCAAAAGCAGACCTAGCCTCCCTAATACAAGAGCGGGCGTTCCAGTCCAATCCGGCGCGCGCTGCTCCGTCGCTGACGTCAAGAAGGCTTCGGCTGATACCAAGTTGTCGAGTGCCCATATCTTTCTCGCGTAGTTGGTTAGTGTGTATAGGCCAGTGGCCAAACTCAGGTCAAATACCAAGATCTCATTAAGCGTGTTATTATGAAGTAACCGCGGACGCCGACCAGGGCCAGGCCCACCTCTCGCCTAGGTGGTCTCAACCTGCCCTATCGCTCTGCCACATAGTAACAGTCGGGGGCCGTCGGGAACCCAGGCCCACCTCTACCAGGATGGAGCCACCTATCCTTTCAGCCCCCACATCGAAATCACTTGCGGGTACTCAACGAGCCAACCCGACTTTGGTCACCATCTGTATTGTATGTATATATGTATTGTATATACCAGTGATCACCTCCCGAGTGATCACGCCCGATAGTATAGCAAGGCAGACTGACAAGAATGTAGGGCCAATGATGATAAACTATCATCCTATACTAAGCATTTAGGATTGCGGGTAAGGTATCAACAACTGTAGCAATAATGACAGGCTATGCAATAGAATAGGATCAACTGAAACAGTAACATGCTATACTACCCTAATGCAAGCAGTAGACAGAAGAATAGGTGATATCTGGCGATCAAGGGGGGGGGGGCCTTGCCTGGTTGCTCTGGCAAGCAGGGTTCATCGTCGATGTAGTCGATCATAGGGGTACCGGCAGCGGCCTCGGGGTCTACCGGAAAGACGTAACGGATGGGAACACAACAAATAACAGAGCAATCAAAGCATCACAAAGCATAACATGTCAATACGCGGTGCTAGGTGTGCCCTAACGCAGTGCGAGGTGATACCGGCGAAAGGGGAAAACATCCGGAAAAGTATTCCCGGTGTTTCACGTTTTCGGAGAGATGAATCGAAGGGGGAAATTTGCGTGTTTGCTATACTAGGGATGTGTGGTGGATGAACGGGCTGCGTATCCGGATTCATCTCGTCGTTCTGAGCAACTTTCATGTACAAAGTATTTTCATCCAAGTTACGGATTATTTTATATTAATTTTTAAAGTTTTAAATCATTTTCTAAATTATTATTACTAAATAAATTCGAAATTAGCATTACTGCATCAGCATGACATCAGCAGTCAACAGAGGTGTTGACTTGTCAAACTGACGTGAGGGTCCCGCATGTCATAGTCTCAGGTTATCTAATCCGGGTTAATTAGACTAACTAAGTGATTAGGCTAATTTATTTTAATTAGATTAGTTAAACAGGATTAATTAACTTAATTAATTAACTTAATTAACTAATTAATTAATTAATTAATTAATTAATTTATTCTAACATTTTTCTCTCTTTTTTTAACAAAAACGTTCTGGGGCGGGGCCCCCTTGTCGTGGGCATGGGGTCTTTAGCGGGCGCCGGTGCTAGTGGGTTATGGGCGCAGGGCGCATGGGCGCCAGCCCAGTAGGGTGCTTGCCCAGGCCATCTCCGGCGCAGCGGGGCGCCGGCGACCACTGCAGCCAGCTGCAGTAGCCGAAGGGGAAAAGGATCAGCAGCATGGCAGCGCTGGCGGCACCGAAGCGGGGCAAGCCAACAAGTTAGGCGGCGAGCCACGGGCGATAGAAGGAGTTTCGGGTGCCGTGGTCGACGGCGGGCGTCGGATGCCGTAGGGCGCAGCAATCGACGTCGAGGGGGTGGGCTTCGGCAGCGGCGACAGTAGAAGCGAGCAGCCGCACAGTGGGGTGGTGGCTAGTGCGCGTAGGTGGACGTGGGTCGCGGCGAGCGCGATCAAGGCACGAGAGGGGAGGAGAAGAGGCTCACATCGAGCCTGTCGTTGTGCAATCGCGTGCTCGGGGAGGGCCTGAGGTACACGGACGGCAGCGACGAGGTCGGGGTCGTCCAGCAAGGCGGCACCGACAACCTCGGGGCGGTCCGAGGGGACGTCGAGGTGCAGGCGATGGAGACGGCATGGCGGGCGGCAGGGCTCCGGCGAGGGGGAGCCAGGCGCGATGGGGTCGATTCCCCGATGCAATCCAGGGGCTGAGGGAGGAGCTGGGAGGCATCCGGCGAGTGGCGGTGGTCGGCGACGGGGCCGGGGCGGCACCGGGCGACGGTGGCGGAGGCGAGTGCCACGATCCCGATGTGGATCAAGGGTAGGAGGAGAGGAGCGTGGGGATCGTGGGAGTTGTTGCGGGTGGTGGGCTAGGGTTTCGGTGCCCGGGGGGATAAGGCAGTGCGAGGGGCGGCTGGTCCTTTGCCCAGTTGGGCTGGCCAGCATGGGCCACGGTTGGCCCAATGGGGTTTTTTAGTTTTTATTTTGTTTTGTTTTATCTAATTTCTTTTTATTTATTTTCTTTTTACTGTTTTCTCTAATTTCCAATATACCTTAGTTTTAGTAAAATATCAAAGTTGTACCTAATTTAGTATATGTAAATATGCCACAACCACATTTAACTTGGCACATAAAGAAAATATTTTGTGATGGTTTATTATTATAAAAGCTTTTAAATAATTGTTTTTGCTACTGTTTGTTCATTTTAGAGTATTTAAATATTTTATAAAAGTGTGATTTCTCCACCACAATTACCTATGCATTATTTGGTTCACTCCGAACATTTTAGTTTCAATATCCGAAAACTTTTATTGTTTGCTTGAATTGGGTTTGAATTTGAATCAGTTTCGAACTAACGTGAGATTAGCAACAATAACCGCGGTGATGTGGCATCATTAACATGGAATTACTGTAGCTTAAATATCTGGGCGTCACACCACAGTTGTAAACTTATATTATATGTTTGGTTCATAGATGTAGGAAAAACATTGTTGTAAACCCGAAATCCGCTCGCTGCCGGATGCCCGACGAGGAGGACCATCTCTTCGAGTGGGCGTGCCGCCGGTCACTGATTGAGGCGGAGACGAAGGTCTGACGGCTCCGGAGGCTCAACGCCAAGCAGCTCCGTTTGGCATTGAGCAATCCGAGCAGGAGGCAACGGAGGCAGCGAGGGTGGCCAAGCTCAAGCGCAAGCAAGACCGCATCGTCCGGCGCTTGCAAGGCTACATCTTCATCTTCGATTCCTCCTCCTCCGACGGGTCCAATGGCTCCGACATGGACCCACCACCTGCCGCGGACTCCTACAGCTGCGCCGGCAACCGGAAGGGCAAAGGGTCGGCGAGGAAGTGGTGAATATCCGTCTTAATTTCAAGATTTTAGATGTAGTTTGAATTAGTCCGCCGTATTATGTGTATTATGTGAACTTTGGCTATCTATTGCTCCGACTGTGATCTTTTGATGAATGATTCTGTATTTGTATGTCCGCTCATGATCTATGTAGTTTTTTTCAATGTTGCATGATTTAGTATGAATATAGGAGATATGAGATACACGCACTGGTAGAAAAAAGCCCTTTAGTCCCGGTTCGCAACAACCTTTAGTCCCGGCTGTGCAACCGGGACTAAATATGCGCGACTAAAGACCCCCCCCTTTAGTCGCGCCTCTTACGGACCGCGACTAAAGGCCCGTCCACGTGGGCGCCCTTGGTCCGTCGGGGCGGAGGACCTTTAGTCCCGGTTCTCGTGGCCAACCGGGACTAAAGGCCTCCTCCGCAGGTTTAGGGTTTCAGCCCCCCTAAACCTGGTTTCTTTTTAATTTGTAGTGTTTTATTTGTTTTATATTTTATTTTGTGTTTTATTTTATTTTTGATGAAGTTTCAGTACACATATTCTACGCTACTATATACATGCATATGAAATTTCAAACAAGAAGAATTCAAGAGGAATATATAATATATATTCAATCTCGGGTGACCATATACAACTTCGAACAAGTTTCCATACACAATTAGGATGGATGACCATATACAACTTCGAACAAGTTTCAATCTCGGGTATGCATATAAATTTCTTCGTCCTCGGTATAGTGTTCTCCTTTAGGATTGATGACTTCCCTCATGAAAAATCCTGCTAATTCTTCTTGAATTGGTCGGAAGCGAGCTTCTGGACTAAGCCTCCTCCGCAAGTTATCCGTCGCGTTCCGCACGCTATCTGATGCCTTTCGCTCAGTGGTGTGTCTCCGGATGTTCTCACAAACATAGTATCCACATAGATTGGTCCCCGGTGGCTGCTTATCCACATTAACTAACCTTCTGAAATCTAGTTCATGTTTGAATTCACCGACAATTTCTTCTGAGAACTGTCTCCAAACCCTACAGGGCAAAGAAAATTAAATGAATAAGGGAGTTATTAGTTACTTGATATTAGGAAATGAACGAAAGAGACCGATCGATATAGAGCTCAAATGATTGAAAATAATTACTTTTGCAGCATTTTTCTCATGTCGGTCCAACGCTTTGGATCCGAATCCATAGAGTCCATGATTAGAACTCTGGAGGTGTGAAGTTCAATATTTAGCAGAATCCAGTGGAACCTGTGGACACGTTACATGCACAGTCATGCATAACTCGTCGATTAGACATACCATGCATGGAGTAAACAAAAGAGAATGGGCACAAGAGAGAAACACTCACCCAAAATGGTAAGGAAATAGAATATGACTTTTGAGTTGATGCTTTCTAAGAAACTTGTACAGGTCTTTCTCCACGTCTTCGGGGTGATGTTGTAACACATGTCCATTAACGATATGTGGGTCAATGAACCCAACATCATGGATGTTTCTTATTTTGCATTCCCAAATCTTCAATCTGCATAATAGCGTACGCAACAATATAGTTAGGACAATATATATATATATAGTGCAGGCAATGAAGAACGAGATGAGGTAGAAATAAATCACTTACAGAACGTAGCAACTCAGCATAGATTTGTCGAGGTCGCGCAGATTGAACAGCTGGAACAATTCACTCATATGAACTTCTACAGAGTACCGTTTGGTGTGATGCTCATCTGTAACATCCGCATAAACATATTCTTTGTCGGCCCATGTTATGAATTGCTTGTACCAACGTAGCAGATTTCGCATTTGTGGTGGTAGACTCTTTTCCTGCGCAGGCTCGACGAGAGGCCCATTCCGCACATATTGTAATGCTATCTCACATACTGGCGCATCCTCAAGGTCTAAGAAGGCACGAAGAGTCAAACCCATCTCAGACGCTTGTTTCATGGCACCCGCTACAGTCAATCCAAGTGCTGCCGCAGCTGCTATGATCTCGGGGTCCTCTTCCGGACCGGCTTTCACTATGAGCGGGGGGATCGATTGTTTCTTCTGCATCCCGAGCTGGTCAACTTGTTTCCCGCTTTTTTTACTTTCTTCTTTCTCCTCCTTCAATATTTTTGCTTGCCTACGAAGTCCATGTCCATAGTCGTCAGGCATATTCAGCTCGGCTTGGGACGGTGTCGTCAAAAAATCCTTAGCCCACTTCTTTTGCTTCTCAGTGAATACTTGCTTGGGCTCAGGCTCTTTTTTCGCCTTCATATCCGCCTTCCATTTCTCATAATCAGCAGACGCGGCCAATTTGATTTCAGCTTCACTAAGTTCCCCAGGCCTTGGGAGGAGAGGCTTCAGTGATGGCTCCGGTACCCTTGTGGTCTTAGGTACATAAGGGTCCGGGTTAATAGTCCAGGAGCGGGTTTCCTTGCTGTCCGCCTGCTTCTGCTTCTTCGCCGGAGGTGGATTGGGGGGCGTCGTACCCGCCGGAGGAGGATTGGGGGGCGTCGTACCCGCCGGAGGTTGTGGATCGAGGGACGGCGTCGAATGGCGTGAAGGAGGTGTAGGTGAACCACCACGACCACCACCACCGCCACCACCGCCACCACCACCACCACCATCGGAGGGGGGTGGACTTGCTAGCCTTGGCGCCTCGCCTGGAAACACTATGTACTTCTTTTTCCATAGAATGAACTGGCGCTTGACATCTCCAAGTCTTCTCTCCCCTTCGGGTGTAGGTTTGTCAATCTCCAGGTCCTCAAACCCTTGGACTATGTCTTCCACCATGACACGAGCATAGCCATATGCAATGGGGTTGTTGTGGTGGACTGCTCCAGGTGTACAGGGTAAAGCACTGCCGCTAGCTACCTTCGTGGAAACGTTCCCCACGGGATAATGCAGATCACATTCTTTCATCTCCTTTACATCATCCACGGGGTAGTGAGGCTCCGGTGCATGAATCTCGATCATCGGTGCACTAGCACCAGGCGGGGCATCCGTGGAAGCCACGCTGCTTCTCCGCTGCTGGCTTCCGCGATCCGCTTCATGATCTTCATGCGGCCCTGCAGCCGATTTTTCTTTCACTAGTTCATGCACGGTCTGCTTCAACTCATGGAGTTCCGATGCTAACTTCGTCATAAGATCTGCATCCCGGTCCGTCTTTCTCTTACGGCTTCTGTAACAGTACGGATCATTGTCCTGGGAAAACCCTACTTTCCACGGAACTTTGCCTTTGCCTCGTACACGTCCTCCGTGTTCATCATTCCCGAGGGCTATTGTCAGTGCGTCTTTCTCTCTGTTGAACTTGATCAAGCCCTCTTGAGCTTGGGTCATTGCGTCAATAAGGGCTTGGGTGGGAGCAAACTGTCTCTGCTGGTGAACACACACCCCTGTCTCCGGGTCTAGCGATCCCCCATGCCCGCACCACCAGCTTTTGGCCCTTGGGTCCCATCCCTCTGTACCTAGAGGGATTCCTCGCACCCTCAGGTCCTCCTCCATCTTCTGCCACCTAGGCTCCGAAAGGCGGTATCCTCCTGGCCCCATAATATGATGGTACTTTTTCTTACTCGCATTATCCCTTTTTTTTGATATTTCCTTGAAATGCTCCGATTGCTTTTGCCTCACAAATTCTGGCCAATCATCTTTCAGTTTCTCATGTTGTCCATTGAAATCCGGAGTCTTGCCCTTGTTGACATAGTCACGGGTTAAATTTTTCTTGAAGTTCCGGAATGCTTCGCCCATCTTCTGAAGAGCGAACTCTTTAACTAGCCTCCTCCTCTGACGTCCACCCGGAACCTCGTTACCGAATTCATCGACTTTGTTGTATTCCGGAGGTAGAATGAAATGTTCCATAAGCTTTCTCCAGCAATCCTTTTTCGTTCTCTTGTCGACAAAACTGAAACCAAGACGTGCCTTCTTTGGCTCCTTCCATTCCTGGACGGTGATTGGGACGTTGTCTCTAACAACGACTCCGCATTGGTTGATAAACTTTGAGGTGTGCTGTAGGGGCTTGCCGGTTTCACTGACAAACTCAATGGCATATGTTTCTCCTGTTTTCATCGCCTTGGATTTGCCACGCTTTGTCGTACTCGATCCGGAGGGCTAAAAAAGAAAGAGAGTCGCGCGCGTTAATACATATGTATTCACATTTCAGTAAGTTTGTATCACGAGAGGCTCAATGTATATATATACCTCGCGGGAGGTGGTTGCTACTTGCAATTCGAGATCGTCGGTTGTTGACGGTTGACCTCCATCGACAATGTCCGTTCCTTCACCTGTTGATCATCGACAATCTCTGTTCCACCGTCAAGGTTCAGATAAGAAGAGACTACATCCTCTTGTTGCTCATATTCTGAGCCCGGCACATAAGGAATCTCATTGTTGATGATGCCCATTAAATAACGTTCAGCCTCCGGATCCCTAAGCGGCTCGGTTCTATCGTCCGCCATATGTCACTCCTGCATGTAGTAAAAATTCTTTAAGTATAAAGGAATTAAAAAATAAGATTAAGGGGACATAGAGGAGGAGGAATTAAAAAATAAGATTCTTTAAGTAAAAATTCTTTTTTTCTTCTTCTTCCTTTCTTCTTCCTCTTTCTTCTTTCTTTCTTCTTCTTCCTTTTTCTTTCTTGTTTTTTCTTCTTCCTTTTTCTTTCTTCTTTCTTTCTTCTTTCTTTTTTTCTTCTTCCTTTTTTTTCTTCTTTCCCTTTTTCTTCTGTTGTTTTCTTCCTTTTTCTTTTTTTTCTTCCTTTTTCCTTTTTTCTTCCTTTTTCCTTTTTTCTTCCTTTTTCTTGTTTTTCTTCTGTTTTTCTTTTGTTTTCTTCTTCCTTCTTTCTTGTTCTTCCTTTTTCCTTTTTCTTTCTTCTTCTTCTTTCTTTTTCTTCTTCCTTCTTCTTCTTCTGCCGGCGCGCGGAGGACGGCAGGCAGGGCCAGCGGGCGGCGGGCGGCAGGGCGTCGGGCGGCGGGCGGCGGGCGGCGGGCAAGGGCGCAAGGCACGGGCGGCGGGCAAGGGCAGGGCACGGGCGGAGGCGGCGCTCAGTGGGGATGGGGGCGGCGGCGCGTAGGGCTTCGGCGTTGGCGTCGGCGTCGGGGCAGGGCTTCGGTGTCGTCGTCGGGGCAGGGCTTCGGCGTCGATCGGCGTCGGGGCAGCGCTTCGGCGTTGAGAGAGAGGAGAATGGGAAGTGGCAAAACTGCTAAGTGCAGTATTTATAGACGCACCTTTAGTCGCGGTTGGAGAGGCGGACCGCGACTAAAGGTACCCTTTAGTCGCGGTCCGCCTCCCCAATCGGGACTAAAGGGTACTCTTTAGTCGCGGTCCGCCTCCCCAACCGGGACTAAAGGGTTTTGGCGCCGCTTAAGTTCCCGCGCAGAAAGACCCTTTAGTCGCGGTTGGGGACAACAACCGCGACTAAAGGGTACCTGTGGGCCTGCTGGGCCTTCTGCGGGCATGTTTTTTGTTTTCTTTTTTGCTTTATTTATTTTGTTTTGTTTTTCTTCTTTTTTTCTTCCTTTTTCCTTTTTTCTTCTGTTTTTTCTTCTGTTTTTTCTTATGTTTTTCTTCTGTTTGTTTTTTTCTTCTGTTTTTCCTTTTTTCTTCTGTTTTTCCTTTTTTCTTCTGTTTTTTTCTTCCTTTTTCCTTCTTTCTTCTTCTTCCTTTTTCCTTTTAAAATCAGAAAAATAAAACTAATTCATTTTAAAATCTTAAAAATACAATTATTTATCAAAAAAATCAGAAAAATAAAACTAATTCATTTTAAAACCCCTTGAAGGTTTGACAAAAGGTTTGATACATCATTCAGTTCATCGACCAAATACAAAGTTTGGTACAATAAATTATTACACATCAATTCTTCCCTTGTGTCCCTGCTTGCTTACGATTGTGCCGTATCCATGGAGCATCCTCATCATTTAACTTAATGCTTGGGTCAGTGTTCACTTTGAAGGGCGGAATTTCACCAAACATATTATAATCTTCTGACATGTCTGTCTTGTCCTCCACTCCCACGATGTTTCTTTTCCCTGAAAGAACAATGTGGCGCTTTGGATCATCGCATGATGTACTGATCATTTTCTTATCTTTCCGTTTCCTCGGTTTGCTACTCATGTCCTTCAAATAAAAAACCTAAGCGACATCTTTGGCAAGGACGAATGGTTCGTCAAGGTAACCAAGATTGTTGAAATCCACCATTGTCATTCCGTATTGCTCGTCCACCTTTACCCCACCTCCTGTTAGCTTGAACCATTTGCACCGGAACAAAGGGACCTTAAAGGAGGGTCCATAGTCAAGTTCCCATATCTCCTCTATGTAACCATAATATGTGACCTTTTGCCCATTCTCGGTTGCTGCATCAAAGCGGACACCACTGTTTTGGTTGGTGCTCTTTTTATCTTGGGCGATGGTGTAAAATGTATTCCCATTTATCTCGTACCCTTGGAAAGTCGTAATAGTCGAAGATGGTTTCTTGGCCAACATGTACAGCTGATCTCCAACATCATTGTCGTTCATTAAATGTTTTCGCAACCAGCTGCCGAAAGTCTCCATGTGGTCCTTTCTAATCCAGGATTCAGGCTTCCCCGGGTTGTCCGAGCGTAAAATATTCTTGTGTTGCTCGAAGTACGGAGCTACCAAGCTGGAATTTTGTAGAACTGTGTGGTGTGCTTCAGTCATAGAATGACTGTCCATACATATCGTGGATTCCCTTCCGATCTTGCCTTTTCCACTTAGTCTCCCCTCGTGCCGCGATTGAGGAATACCAATCGGCTTAAGGTCAGGAACATAGTTAATACAGAACTCAATTACCTCCTCATTTCCATAGCCCTTGACGATGCTTCCTTCTGGCCTAGCACGGTTACGAACATATTTCTTTAATACTCCCATGAACCTCTCAAAGGGGAACATATTGTGTAGAAATACAGGACCGAGAATGGAAATCTCTTCGACTAGGTGGACCAGGAGGTGCGTCATAATATCGAAGAAGGATGGTGGGAACACCAACTCGAAACTGACAAGGCATTGGACCACATCATTCTGTAACCGTGGTAGATCTTCTGGATTGATTACCTTCTGAGAGATTGCATTGAGGAATGCACATAGCTTCACAATGGCTACTCGAACATTTTCCGGTAGGAGCCCCCTCAAAGCAATCGGAAGCAATTGCGTCATAATCACGTGGCAGTCGTGAGACTTCAGGTTTTGGAACTTTTTCTCTGACATGTTTATTATTCCCTTTATATTCGACGAGAAGCCAGACGGGACCTTCATACTGCTCAGGCATTCAAAAAAAATGACCTTCTCTTCTTTGGTAAGAGCGTAGCTGGCACGACCTTGAAACCATTCCGGATGCCGGTCATCTGGGTCTTTCAAAAGTTACTGGTCCTGCCGTGCTTCCTTTGTATCATTTGTCTTCCCATACACGCCCAAGAAGCTTAGCAGGTTCACGCAAATATTCTTCGTAACATGCATCACGTCGATTGCAGAGCGGACATCTAGGACTTTCCAATATTCTAGCTCCCAAAATATAGATTTCTTCTTCCACATGGGTGCGTGCCCGTCAACTCCCCGCGGAACTGATTGTCCGCCAGGACCCTTTCCAAAGATGACTTTCAAATCCTTGACCATATCAAATATCTCAGCACCAGTACGTTCCGCAGGCTTCGGCCGGTGATCTGCCTTCCCGTTGAAATGCTTGCCTTTCTTTCTTACGTTATGATTTCGGGGAAGAAACCGACGATGACCCAGGTACACGTTCTTCTTACAATTAACCAAACGTACACTTTCAGTCTCATGTAAGCAGTGCGTGCATGCATTGTATCCCTTATTTGTCTGTCCCGAAAGGTTACTGAGAGCAGGCCAATCGTTGATGGTTACAAAAAGCAACGCTCGTAGGTCAAATTCCTCTCCTTTGTGCTCATCCCAGACACGTACACCAGGTCTAGCCCACAACTGTAAAAGTTCTTCAACTAATGGCCTTAGGTACACATCGATGTCGTTGCCGGGTTGCTTAGGGCCTTGGATGATAATTGGCATCATAATGAACTTCCGCTTCATGCAAAACCAAGGAGGAAGGTTGTAGATGCATAGAGTCACGGGCCAGGTGCTATGGCTAGAGCTCTGCTCGCCAAAAGGATCAATGCCATCAGTATTTAGACCAAATCTTATGTTCCTTGCGTCAGCTGCAAAATCTTTGAAAACTCTGTCGATCTTTCTCCATTGCGTTCCATTAGCGGTGTGTCTCAACTCCCCGTCGGACTTACGGTCCTATTTGTGCCATCGCAACGACTTGGCACGCTTTTTGTTCATGAACAGACGTTTCAACCGTGGTATTATAGGAGCATACCACATCACCTTGGCGGGAACCCTCTTCCTGGGTTTCTCGCCCTCAACATCGTCACCAGGGTCATCGCCTCTGATCTTATAACGCAATGTAGTGCATACAGGGCATTCATTCAAATTCTCGTATTCACCGCGGTAGAGGATGCAGTCATTAATGCATGCATGTATCTTCAGAACCTCTAAACCTAGAGGGCAGACAACCTTCTTTTCTTCGTACGTACTGGCGGGCAACTCGTTATTCTTCGGGAACATATTCTTCAACATTTTCAGCAAATTTTCAAATGATGAGTCACCTACACCTTCCTGTGCCTTCCATTTTAGCAAATCCAGTGTGCAGCCCAGCTTCTTCAGACTATTATCGCATCCTGGATACAACGACTTTTTGTGATCCTCTAACATGCGATCCAAATTCTTCCTCTCCTTGTCAGTTTCGCAGCGTCTCCGTGCATCAGCAATGGTCCGACCAAGATCATCAGCGGGCTCATCATGTGCCTCTTCTTCACCTTCACCTAACCCTTCCCCACCTTCAGCATCATCCTCCATGAAAGTATCACCGAAATGATCATGATAGTTGTCATCGATATCATCCCCTTCTTCATCTTCTTCCATTCTAACCCCTCTTTCTCCATGCTTGGTCCAACAATTATAGCTTGGCATGAAACCATGCCGAAGCAGGTGCATGTGAACGTCTCTTGAAGAGGAGTAACCCTTCTGATTCTTACAGACAGCACATGGACAGATAATAAAACCTTGCTGCTTGTTCGCATTTGCCACTACGAGGAAATCTTTCAAACCCGTAGTGAACTCGCCGGAGAGTCGGGGACCGTACATCCATTGCCGATTCATCTGCATTATTATTATATAAAGTATATAATTAACCATGATGCATTTGTTAAACTAACTAGCTAGAAATAATACAAATTAAACAATGAACTACACACATGCGTATTTTATCAATGACACATGAAAGGTTCAAGTTGCTAACCGCGATCGCGGAGGAAAAATAAATGAGAAAGCTCAAGTGTGGCTCGGACACTTCATATCATGTTTGTTTCAGGCTCTCGGGCATTTCATCAAACACCTTGTGTGCATAGGAGAAACCAAAAGCAAACCCACCACCACCTTCTGAAAATTGTGAAGTGAGCTGAGTGAAGTGAAGTGAGCTGAGTCCTATATATAGGGATGGGCCTTTAGTCCCGGTTGGCCTGGCCAACCGTGACTAAAGGCCTTCGGGGAGGCCAACCGGGACTAAAGCCCCTCCCGTCCGCCAGCTGTCGACCGAGCGCGCTGGGCCCAGATAGTTGGTCGCGGGTCTTCTCCCGAACCGCGACTAAAGACCCCTTTGGTCGCGGTTCGATTGTTTTGGGGACTAATGGGGGCGTATGGAAGCCTCTTTTTCTACCAGTGACGGGTGTCGAGGCACGGATATAGGGAGTGCCCGGGCACGTCCGCAGACGTATAGGGGGCCGGATTTGCCAAGTCCGGATGTACACGCTCTTAGGGGCTATATATAGCAATGTGCAAATATCAAATAGTATATTTGTCATATTTTAGTTACCATTTTAACTAATAAAATATATATTATACATATCAACAATAATCTCATTGAAAACTGTGTTCAAACATGAATCCAACAGTATAATTTTTGGTGACGTGGATTAATATTTTGCTTGTCAAATATGGGTCAAACCTTTATCCAAAATACAATGAGACTAGTAAACCACGAGAGAGGTAGTAGCTATCAGCTGCTGTGACCAATTCCAATGCAGGGATCCCAAATTAACTTATGGATGCGATCGACAACTTATTGTCTTTAGTCTTTACATATTTATATGCAGACCGTTTGTTCGGGATGTTGATTTGGCAACTCTCTCACAGACAAAAAAAAATTCTAGTAGTGGTTTCATCGCTCATCTTCGAGTATTTCTAAGTAGCTGGCTGTATGTGATTGCTATGTCATCAAGAATCAACATTATTAATCACCCATATAATAGAGTTGGTTGGAAGATTAACTATTAGGTTAGTTTCCTATTTCACTTTATCTCTTTCTCTGTCCTCTACATTTTTTAGGAGTACAAGCAGAGTTTAGCTCTTGCTTGAAAACTCATTCTTTCCATTTTTCTTTATCTCACTCCTCTATATAGACATGTAAAGCAGGCGTATAACATGATCTTGACTGGGGTGAACTATACATAAAACATATACCAAAATCCAGAAACATAACAACATTTAGGATCATTTTTTGCTGAATTCGGATCCAGTACTTCAATCACAATTGAAAAACTTGTAGTTGAACTTCTCCATCGGTTTGTCCCCACATGCATGCATGCACAACATATATTGCCTATGATCGCTACCTAGTACATACTGTGCCAGTACTACGGTGCTATAAAAATCAAACCACAGATTTCAGCCGGCTTGTACGTACGTCTAACGATGACGTCGTCGCCTTTTGCTTGGGTGAAGGCAATACATCCGGGTGTGCAAAACCGAATCGAAAACCAAAAATCGAACCAAAAAAACTACTTAACCAAAATTTATGTTTTTTAAGGTTTCAGTTTCAGTTTTGAAATCTGAAAACCATTTGCATTTCTTTTTTTTAGTTAGAAACCGAAATCCTTTAGACTATACTAAGCATTTAGGATTGCGGGTAAGGTATCAACAACTGTAGCAATAATGACAGGCTATGCAATAGAATAGGATCAATTGAAACAGTAACATGCTATACTACCCTAATGCAAGCAGTAGACAGAAGAATAGGTGATATTTGGCGATCAAGGGGGGGGGGGGCCTTGCCTGGTTGCTCTGGCAAGCAGGGTTCATCGTCGATGTAGTCGATCATAGGGGTACCGGCAGCGGCCTCGGGGTCTACCGGAAAGACGTAACGGATGGGAACACGACAAATAACAGAGCAATCAAAGCATCACAAAGCATAACATGTCAATACGCGGTGCTAGGTGTGCCCTAACGCAGTGCGAGGTGATACCGGCGAAAGGGGAAAACATCCGGGAAAGTATTCCCGGTGTTTCGCGTTTTCGGAGAGATGAATCGAAGGGGGAAATTTGCGTGTTTGCTATACTAGGGATGTGTGGTGGATGAACGGGCTGCGTATCCGGATTCATCTCGTCGTTCTGAGCAACTTTCATGTACAAAGTATTTTCATCCAAGTTACGGATTATTTTATATTAATTTTTAAAGTTTTAAATCATTTTCTAAATTATTATTACTAAATAAATTCGAAATTAGCATTACTGCATCAGCATGACATCAGCAGTCAACAGAGGTGTTGACTAGTCAAACTGACGTGAGGGTCCCGCATGTCATAGTCTCAGGTTATCTAATCCGGGTGAATTAGACTAACTAAGTGATTAGGCTAATTTATTTTAATTAGATTAGTTAAACATGATTAATTAACTTAATTAATTAACTTAATTAACTAATTAATTAATTAATTAATAATTTATTTATTCTAACATTTTTTCTCTCTTTTTTTAACAAAAACGTTCTGGGGCGGGGCCCCCTTGTCGTGGGCATGGGGTCTTTAGCGGGCGCCGGTGCTAGTGGGTTATGGGCGCAGGGCGCATGGGCGCCAGCCCAGCAGGGTGCTTGCCCAGGCCATCTCCGGCGCAGCGGGGCGACGGCGACCACTGCAGCCAGCTGCAGTAGCCGAAGGGGAAAAGGATCAGCAGCATGGCAGCGCTGGCGGCACCGAAGCGGGGCAAGCCAACAAGTTAGGCGGCGAGCCACGGGCGATAGAAGGAGTTTCGGGTGCCGTGGTCGACGGCGGGCGTCGGATGCCGTAGGGCGCAGCAATCGACGTCGAGGGGGTGGGCTTCGGCAGCGGCGATAGTAGAAGCGAGCAGCCGCACAGTGGGGTGATGGCTAGTGCGCGTAGGTGGACGTGGGTCGCGGCGAGCGCGACCAAGGCACGAGAGGGCAGGAGAAGAGGCTCACGTCGAGCCTGTCGTTGTGCAATCGCGTGCTCGGGGAGGGCCTGAGGTACATGGACGGCGGCGACGAGGTCGGGGTCGTCCAGCAAGGCGGCACCGACAACCTCGGGGCGGTCCGAGGGGGCGTCGAGGTGCAGGCGATGGAGACGGCATGGCGGGCGGCAGGGCTCCGGCGAGGGGGAGCCAGGCGCGATGGGGTCGATTCCCCGATGCAATCCAGGGGCTGAGGGAGGAGCTGGGAGGCATCCGGCGAGTGGCGGTGGTCGGCGACGGGGCCGGGGCGGCACCGGGCGACGGTGGCGGAGGCGAGTGCCACGATCCCGATGTGGATCAGGGATAGGAGGAGAGGAGCGTGGGGATCGTGGGAATTGTTGCGGGTGGTGGGCTAGGGTTTCGGTGCCCGGGGGGATAAGGCAGTGCGAGGGGCGGCTGGTCCTTTGCCCAGTTGGGCTTGCCAGCTTGGGCCACGGTTGGCCCAATGGGGTTTCTTAGTTTTTCTTTTGTTTTGTTTTATCTAATTTATTTTTATTTATTTTCTTTTTACTGTTTTCTCTAATTTCCAATATACCTTAGTTTTAGTAAAATATCAAAGTTGTACCTAATTTAGTATATGTAAATATGCCACAACCACATTTAACTTGGCACATAAAGAAAATATTTTGTGATGGTTTATTATTATAAAAGCTTTTAAATAATTGTTTTTGCTACTGTTTGTTCATTTTAGAGTATTTAAATATTTTATAAAAGTGTGATTTCTCCACCACAATTACCTATGCATTATTTGGTTCACTCCGAACATTTTAGTTTCAATATCCGAAAACTTTTATTGTTTGCTTGAATTGGGTTTGAATTTGAATCAGTTTCGAACTAACGTGAGATTAGCAACAATAACCGCGGTGATGTGGCATCATTAACATGGAATTACTGTAGCTTAAATATCTGGGCGTCACACCACAGTTGTAAACTTATATTATATGTTTGGTTCATAGATGTAGGAAAAACATTGTTGTAAACCCGAAATCCGCTCGCTGCCGGATGCCCGACGAGGAGGACCATCTCTTCGAGTGGGCGTGCCGCCGGTCACTGATTGAGGCGGAGACGAAGGTCTGACGGCTCCGGAGGCTCAACGCCAAGCAGCTCCGGTTTGGCATTGACCAATCCGAGCGGGAGGCAACGGAGGCAGCGAGGGTGGCCAAGCTCAAGCGCAAGCAAGACCGCGTCGTCCAGCGCTTGCAAGGCTACATCTTCATCTTCGATTCCTCCTCCTCCGACGGGTCCAATGGCTCCGACATGGACCCACCACCTACCGCGGACTCCTACAGCTGCGCTGGCAACCGGAAGGGCAAAGGGTCGGCGAGGAAGTGGTGAATATCCGTCTTAATTTCAAGATTTTAGATGTAGTTTGAATTAGTCCGCCGTATTATGTGTATTATGTGAACTTTGGCTATCTATTGCTCCGACTGTGATCTTTTGATGACTGATTGTGTATTTGTATGTCCGCTCATGATCTATGTAGTTTTTGTCAATGTTGCATGATTTAGTATGAATATAGGAGATATGAGATACACGCACTGGTAGAAAAAAGCCCTTTAGTCCCGGTTCGCAACAGCCTTTAGTCCCGGCTGTGCAACCGGGACTAAATATGCGCGACTAAAGACCCCCCCCCTTTAGTCGCGCCTCTTACGGACCGCGACTAAAGGCCCGTCCACGTGGGCGCCCGTGGTCCGTCGGGGCGGAGGACCTTTAGTCCCGGTTCTCGTGGCCAACCGGGACTAAAGGCCTCCTCCGCAGGTTTAGGGTTTCAGCCCCCCTAAACCTGGTTTCTTTTTAATTTGTAGTGTTTTATTTGTTTTATATTTTATTTTGTGTTTTATTTTATTTTTGATGAAGTTTCAGTACACATATTCTACGCTACTATATACATGCATATGAAATTTCAAACAAGAAGAATTCAAGAGGAATATATAATATATATTCAATCTCGGGTGACCATATACAACTTCGAACAAGTTTCCATACACAATTAGGATGGATGACCATATACAACTTCGAACAAGTTTCAATCTCGGGTATGCATATAAATTTCTTCGTCCTCGGTATAGTGTTCTCCTTTAGGATTGATGACTTCCCTCATGAAAAATCCTGCTAATTCTTCTTGAATTGGTCGGAAGCGAGCTTCTGGACTAAGCCTCCTCCGCAAGTTATCCGTCGCGTTCCGCACGCTATCTGATGCCTTTTGCTCAGTGGTGTGTCTCCGGATGTTCTCACAAACATAGTATCCACATAGATTGGTCCCCGGTGGCTGCTTATCCACATTAACTAACCTTCTGAAATCTAGTTCATGTTTGAATTCACCGACAATTTCTTCTGAGAACCGTCTCCAAACCCTACAGGGCAAAGAAAATTAAATGAATAAGGGAGTTATTAGTTACTTGATATTAGGAAATGAATGAAAGAGACCGATCGATATAGAGCTCAAATGATTGAAAATAATTACTTTTGCAGCATTTTTCTCATGTCGGCCCAACGCTTTGGATCCGAATCCATAGAGTCCATGATTAGAACTCTGGAGGTGTGAAGTTCAATATTTAGCAGAATCCAGTGGAACCTGCGGACACGTTACATGCACAGTCATGCATAACTCATCGATTAGACATACCATGCATGGAGTAAACAAAAGAGAATGGGCACAAGAGAGAAACACTCACCCAAAATGGTAAGGAAATAGAATATGACTTTTGAGTTGATGCTTTCTAAGAAACTTGTACAGGTCTTTCTCCACGTCTTCGGGGTGATGTTGTAACACATGTCCATTAACGATATGTGGGTCAATGAACCCAACATCATGGATGTTTCTTATTTTGCATTCCCAAATCTTCAATCTGCATAATAGCGTACACAACGATATAGTTAGGACAATATATATATATATATATAGTGCAGGCAATGAAGAACGAGATGAGGTAGAAATAAATCACTTACAGAACGTAGCAACTCAGCATAGATTTGTCGAGGTCGCGCAGATTGAACAGCTGGAACAATTCACTCATATGAACTTCTACAGAGTACCGTTTGGTGTGATGCTCATCTGTAACATCCGCATAAACATATTCTTTGTCGGCCCATGTTATGAATTGCTTGTACCAACGTAGCAGATTTCGCATTTGTGGTGGTAGACTCTTTTCCTGCGCAGGCTCGACGAGAGGCCCATTCCGCACATATTGTAATGCTATCTCACATACTGGCGCATCCTCAAGGTCTAAGAAGGCACGAAGAGTCAAACCCATCTCGGACGCTTGTTTCATGGCACCCGCTACAGTCAATCCAAGTGCTGCCGCAGCTGCTATGATCTCGGGGTCCTCTTCCGGACCGGCTTTCACTATGAGCGGGGGGATCGATTGTTTCTTCTGCATCCCGAGCTGGTCAACTTGTTTCCCGATTTTTTTACTTTCTTCTTTCTCCTCCTTCAATATTTTTGCTTGCCTACGAAGTCCATGTCCATAGTCGTCAGGCATATTCAGCTCGGCTTGGGACGGTGTCGTCAAAAAATCCTTAGCCCACTTCTTTTGCTTCTCAGTGAATACTTGCTTGGGCTCAGGCTCTTTTTTCGCCTTCATATCCGCCTTCCATTTCTCATAATCAGCAGACGCGGCCAATTTGATTTCAGCTTCACTAAGTTCCCCAGGCCTTGGGAGGAGAGGCTTCAGTGATGGCTCCGGTACCCTTGTGGTCTTAGGTACATAAGGGTCCGGGTTAATAGTCCAGGAGCGGGTTTCCTTGCTGTCCGCCTTCTTCTGCTTCTTCGCCGGAGGTGGATTGGGGGGCGTCGTACCCGCCGGAGGAGGATTGGGGGGCGTCGTACCCGCCGGAGGTTGTGGATCGAGGGACGGCGTCGAATGGCGTGAAGGAGGTGTAGGTGAACCACCACGACCACCACCACCGCCACCACCGCCACCACCACCACCACCATCGGAGGGGGGTGGACTTGCTAGCCTTGGCGCCTCGCCTGGAAACACTATGTACTTCTTTTTCCATAGAATGAACTGGCACTTGACATCTCCAAGTCTTCTCTCCCCTTCGGGTGTAGGTTTGTCAATCTCCAGGTCCTCAAACCCTTGGACTATGTCTTCCACCGTGACACGAGCATAGCCATATGCAATGGGGTTGTTGTGGTGGAGTGCTCCAGGTGTACAGGGTAAAGCACTGCCGCTAGCTACCTTCGTGGAAACGTTCCCCACGGGATAATGCAGATCACATTCTTTCATCTCCTTTACATCATCCACGGGGTAGTGAGGCACCGGTGCATGAATCTCGATCATCGGTGCACTAGCACCAGGCGGGGCATCCGTGGAAGCCACGCTGCTTCTCCGCTGCTGGCTTCCGCGATCCGCTTCATGATCTTCATGCGGCCCTGCAGCCGATTTTTCTTTCACTAGTTCATGCACGGTCTGCTTCAACTCATGGAGTTCCGATGCTAACTTCGTCATAAGATCTGCATCCCGGTCCGTCTTTCTCTTACGGCTTCTGTAACAGTACGGGTCATTGTCCTGGGAAAACCCTACTTTCCACGGAACTTTGCCTTTGCCTCGTACACGTCCTCCGTGTTCATCATTCCCGAGGGCTATTGTCAGTGCGTCTTTCTCTCTGTTGAACTTGATCAAGCCCTCTTGAGCTTGGGTCATTGCGTCAATAAGGGCTTGGGTGGGAGCAAACTGTCTCTGCTGGTGAACACACACCCCTGTCTCCGGGTCTAGCGATCCCCCATGCCCGTACCACCAGCTTTTGGCCCTTGGGTCCCATCCCTCTGTACCTAGAGGGATTCCTCGCACCCTCAGGTCCTCCTCCATCTTCTGCCACCTAGGCTCCGAAAGGCGGTATCCTCCTGGCCCCATAATATGATGGTACTTTTTCTTACTCGCATTATCCTTTTTTTTTTGATATTTCCTTGAAATGCTCCGATTGCTTTTGCCTCACAAATTCTGGCCAATCATCTTTCAGTTTCTCATGTTGTCCATTGAAATCCGGAGTCTTGCCCTTGTTGACATAGTCACGGGTTAAATTTTTCTTGAAGTTCCGGAATGCTTCGCCCATCTTCTGAAGAGCGAACTCTTTAACTAGCCTCCTCCTCTGACGTCCACCTGGAACCTCGTTACCGAATTCATCGACTTTGTTGTATTCCGGAGGTAGAATGAAATGTTCCATAAGCTTTCTCCAGCAATCCTTTTTCGTTCTCTTGTCGACAAAACTGAAACCAAGACGTGCCTTCTTTGGCTCCTTCCATTCCTGGACGGTGATCGGGACGTTGTCTCTAACAACGACTCCGCATTGGTTGATAAACTTTGAGGTGTGTTGTAGGGGCTTGCCGGTTTCACTGACAAACTCAATGGCATATGTTTCTCCTGTTTTCATCGCCTTGGATTTGCCACGCTTTGTCGTACTCGATCCGGAGGGCTAAAAAAAGAAAGAGAGTCACGCGCGTTAATACATATGTATTCACATTTCAGTAAGTTTGTATCACGAGAGGCTCAATGTATATATATACCTCGCCGGAGGTGGTTGCTACTTGCAATTCGAGATCGTCGGTTGTTGACGGTTGACCTCCGTCGACAATGTCCGTTCCTTCACCTTCTTGATCATCGACAATCTCTGTTCCACCATCAAGGTTCAGATAAGAAGAGACTACATCCTCTTGTTGCTCATATTCTGAGCCCGGCACATAAGGAATCTCGTTGTTGATGATGCCCATTAAATAACGTTCAACCTCCGGATCCCTAAGCGGCTCGGTTCTATCGTCCGCCATATGTCACTCCTGCATGTAGTAAAAATTCTTTAAGTATAAAGGAATTAAAAAATAAGATTAAGGGGACATAGAGGAGGAGGAATTAAAAAATAAGATTCTTTAAGTAAAAATTCTTTTTTTCTTCTTCTTCCTTTCTTCTTCCTCTTTCTTCTTTCTTTCTTCTTCTTCCTTTTTCTTTCTTGTTTTTTCTTCTTCCTTTTTCTTTCTTCTTTCTTTCTTCTTTCTTTTTTTCTTCTTCCTTTTTTTTCTTCTTTCTTTTTTTCTTCTGTTGTTTTCTTCCTTTTTCTTTTTTTTCTTCCTTTTTCCTTTTTTCTTCCTTTTTCTTGTTTTTCTTCTGTTTTTCTTTTGGTTTCTTCTTCCTTCTTTCTTCTTCTTCCTTTTTCCTTTTTCTTTCTTCTTCTTCTTCCTTTTTCTTCTTCCTTCTTCTTCTTCTGCCGGCGCACGGAGGACGGTAGGCAGGGCCAGCGGGCGGCGGGCGGCAGGGCGGCGGGCGGCGGGCGGCGGGCGGCGGGCAAGGGCGCAAGGCACGGGCGGCGGGCAAGGGCAGGGCACGGGCGGAGGCGGCGCTCACTGGGGACGGGGGCGGCGGCGCGCAGGGCTTCGGCGTCGGCGTCGGCGTCGGGGCAGGGCTTCGGTGTCGGCGTCGGGGCAGCGCTTCGGCGTCGAGAGAGAGGAGAATGGGAAGTGGCAAAACTGCTAAGTGCAGTATTTATAGACGCACCTTTAGTCGCGGTTGGAGCGGCGGACCGCGACTAAAGGTACCCTTTAGTCGCGGTCCGCCTCCCCAACCGGGACTAAAGGGTACTCTTTAGTCGCGGTCCGCCTCCCCAACCGGGACTAAAGGGTTTTGGCGCCGCTTAAGTTCCCGCGCAGAAAGACCCTTTAGTCGCGGTTGGGGACAACAACCGCGACTAAAGGGTACCTGTGGGCCTGCTGGGCCTTCTGCGGGCATGTTTTTTGTTTTCTTTTTTGCTTTATTTATTTTGTTTTGTTTTTCTTCTTTTTTTCTTCCTTTTTCCTTTTTTCTTCTGTTTTTTCTTCTGTTTTTTTCTTATGTTTTTCTTCTGTTTGTTTTTTTCTTCTGTTTTTCCTTTTTTCTTCTGTTTTTCCTTTTTTCTTCTGTTTTTTTCTTCCTTTTTCCTTCCTTCTTCTTCTTCCTTTTTCCTTTTAAATTCAGAAAAATAAAACTAATTCATTTTAAAATCTTAAAAATACAATTATATATCAAAAAAATCAGAAAAATAAAACTAATTCATTTTAAAACCCCTTGAAGGTTTGACAAAAGGTTTGATACATCATTCAGTTCATCGACCAAATACAAAGTTTGGTACAATAAATTATTACACATCAATTCTTCCCTTGTGTCCCTGCTTGCTTACGATTGTGCCGTATCCATGGAGCATCCTCATCATTTAACTTAATGCTTGGGTCAGTGTTCATTTTGAAGGGCGGAATTTCACCAAACATATTATAATCTTCTGACATGTCTGTCTTGTCCTCCACTCCCACGATGTTTCTTTTCCCTGAAAGAACAATGTGGCGCTTTGGATCATCGCATGATGTACTGATCGTTTTCTTATCTTTCCGTTTCCTCGGTTTGCTACTCATGTCCTTCAAATAAAAAACCTGAGCGACATCTTTGGCAAGGAAGAATGGTTCGTCAAGGTAACCAAGATTGTTGAAATCCACCATTATCATTCCGTATTGCTCGTCCACCTTTACCCCACCTCCTGTTAGCTTGAACCATTTGCACCGGAACAAAGGGACCTTAAAGGAGGGTCCATAGTCAAGTTCCCATATCTCCTCTATGTAACCATAATATGTGACCTTTTGCCCATTCTCGGTTGCTGCATCAAAGCGGACACCACTGTTTTGGTTGGTGCTCTTTTTATCTTGGGCGATGGTGTAAAATGTATTCCCATTTATCTCGTACCCTTGGAAAGTCGTTATAGTCGAAGATGGTTTCTTGGCCAACATGTACAGCTGATCTCCAACATCATTGTCGTTCATTAAATGTTTTCGCAACCAACTGTCGAAAGTCTCCATGTGGTCCTTTCTAATCCAGGATTCAGGCTTCCCCGGGTTGTCCGAGCGTAAAATATTCTTGTGTTGCTCGAAGTACGGAGCCACCAAGCTGGAATTTTGCAGAACTGTGTGGTGTGCTTCAGTCATAGAATGACCGTCCATACATATCGTGGATTCCCTTCCGATCTTGCCTTTTCCACTTAGTCTCCCCTCGTGCCACGATTGAGGAATACCAATCGGCTTAAGGTCAGGTACATAGTCAATACAGAACTCAATTACCTCCTCATTTCCATAGCCCTTGACGATGCTTCCTTCTGGCCTAGCACGGTTACGGACATATTTCTTTAATACTCCCATGAACCTCTCAAAGGGGAACATATTGTGTAGAAATACAGGACCGAGAATGGAAATCTCTTCGACTAGGTAGACCAGGAGGTGCGTCATAATATCGAAGAAGGATGGTGGGAACACCAACTCGAAACTGACAAGTCATTGGACCACATCGTTCTGTAACCGTGGTAGATCTTCTGGATTGATTACCTTCTGAGAGATTGCATTGAGGAATGCACATAGCTTCACAATGGCTACTCGAACATTTTCCGGTAGGAGCCCCCTCAAAGCAATCGGAAGCAATTGCGTCATAATCACGTGGCAGTCGTGAGACTTCAGGTTTTGGAACTTTTTCTCCGACATGTTTATTATTCCCTTTATATTCGACGAGAAGCCAGACGGGACCTTCATACTGCTCAGGCATTCAAAAAAAATGACCTTCTCTTCTTTGGTAAGAGCGTAGCTGGCACGACCTTGAAACCATTCCGGATGCCGGTCATCTGGGTCTTTCAAAAGTTGCTGGTCCTGCCGTGCTTCCTTTGTATCATTTGTCTTCCCATACACGCCCAAGAAGCTTAGCAGGTTCACGCAAATATTCTTCGTAACATGCATCACGTCGATTGCAGAGCGGACATCTAGGACTTTCCAATATTCTAGCTCCCAAAATATAGATTTCTTCTTCCACATGGGTGCGTGCCCGTCAACTCCCCGCGGAACTGATTGTCCGCCAGGACCCTTTCCAAAGATGACTTTCAAATCCTTGACCATATCAAATATCTCAGCACCAGTACATTCCGCAGGCTTCGGCCGGTGATCTGCCTTCCCGTTGAAATGCTTGCCTTTCTTTCTTACGTTATGATTTCGGGGAAGAAATCGACGATGACCCAGGTACACGTTCTTCTTACAATTAACCAAATGTACACTTTCAGTCTCATGTAAGCAGTGCGTGCATGCATTGTATCCCTTATTTGTCTGTCCCGAAAGGTTACTGAGAGCAGGCCAATCGTTCATGGTTACAAAAAGCAATGCTCGTAGGTCAAATTCCTCTCCTTTGTGCTCATCCCAGACACGTACACCAGGTCTGGCCCACAACTGTAAAAGTTCTTCAACTAATGGCCTTAGGTACACATCGATGTCGTTGCCGGGTTGCTTAGGGCCTTGGATGAGAATTGGCATCATAATGAACTTCCTCTTCATGTACAACCAAGGAGGAAGGTTGTAGATGCATAGAGTCACGGGCCAGGTGCTATGGCTGGAGCTCTGCTCGCCAAAAGGATTAATGCCATCAGTATTTAGACCAAATCTTATGTTCCTTGCGTCAGCTGCAAAATCTTTGAAAACTCTGTCGATCTTTCTCCATTGCGTTCCATCAGCGGTGTGTCTCAACTCCCCGTCGGACTTACGGTCCTCTTTGTGCCATCGCAATGACTTGGCATGCTTTTTGTTCATGAACAGACGTTTCAACCGTGGTATTATAGGAGCATACCACATCACCTTGGCGGGAACCCTCTTCCTGGGTTTCTCGCCCTCAACATCGTCACCAGGGTCATCGCCTCTGATCTTATAACGCAATGCAGTGCATACAGGGCATTCATTCAAATTCTCGTATTCACCGCGATAGAGGATGCAGTCATTAATGCATGCATGTATCTTCAGAACCTCTAAACCTAGAGGGCAGACAACCTTCTTTGCTTCGTACGTACTGGCGGGCAACTCGTTATTCTTCGGGAACATATTCTTCAACATTTTCAGCAAATTTTCAAATGATGAGTCACCTACACCTTCCTGTGCCTTCCATTTTAGCAAATCCAGTGTGCAGCCCAGCTTTTTCAGACTATTATCGCATCCTGGATACAACGACTTTTTGTGATCCTCTAACATGCGATCCAAATTCTCCCTCTCCTTGTCAGTTTCGCAGCGTCTCCGTGCATCAGCAATGGTCCGACCAAGATCATCAGCGGGCTCATCATGTGCCTCTTCTTCACCTTCACCTAACCCTTCCCCACCTTCAGCATCATCCTCCATGAAAGTATCACCGAAATGATCATGATAGTTGTCATCGATATCATCCCCTTCTTCATCTTCTTCCATTCTAACCCCTCTTTCTCCATGCTTGGTCCAACAATTATAGCTTGGCATGAAACCATGCCGAAGCAGGTGCATGTGAACGTCTCTTGAGGAGGAGTAACCCTTCTGATTCTTACAGACAGCACATGGACAGATAATAAAACCTTGCTGCTTGTTCTCATTTGCCACTACGAGGAAATCTTTCAAACCCGTAGTGAACTCGCCGGAGAGTCGGGGACCGTACATCCATTGCCGATTCATCTGCATTATTATTATATAAAGTATATAATTAACCATGATGCATTTGTTAAACTAACTAGCTAGAAATAATACAAATTAAACAATGAACTACACACATGCGTATTTTATCAATGACACATGAAAGGTTCAAGTTGCTAACCGCGATCGCGGAGGAAAAATAAATGAGAAAGCTCAAGTGTGGCTCGGACACTTCATATCATGTTTGTTTCAGGCTCTCGGGCATTTCATCAAACACCTTGTGTGCATAGGAGAAACCAAAAGCAAACCCACCACCACCTTCTGAAAATTGTGAAGTGAGCTGAGTGAAGTGAAGTGAGCTGAGTCCTATATATAGGGATGGGCCTTTAGTCCCGGTTGGCCTGGCCAACCGTGACTAAAGGCCTTCGGGGAGGCCAACCGGGACTAAAGCCCCTCCCGTCCGCCAGCTGTCGACCGAGCGCGCTGGGCCCAGATAGTTGGTCGCGGGTCTTCTCCCGAACCGCGACTAAAGACCCCTTTGGTCGCGGTTCGATTGTTTTGGGGACTAATGGGGGCGTATGGAAGCCTCTTTTTCTACCAGTGACGGGTGTCGAGGCACGGATATAGGGAGTGCCCGGGCACGTCCGCAGACGTATAGGGGGCCGGATTTGCCAAGTCCGGATGTACACGCTCTTAGGGGCTATATATAGCAATGTGCAAATATCAAATAGTATATTTGTCATATTTTAGTTACCATTTTAACTAATAAAATATATATTATACATATCAACAATAATCTCATTGAAAACTGTGTTCAAACATGAATCCAACAGTATAATTTTTGGTGACGTGGATTAATATTTTGCTTGTCAAATATGGGTCAAACTTTGATCCAAAATACAATGAGACTAGTAAACCACGAGAGAGGTAGTAGCTATCAGCTGCTGTGACCAATTCCAATGCAGGGATCCCAAATTAACTTATGGATGCGATCGACAACTTATTGTCTTTAGTCTTTACATATTTATATGCAGACCGTTTGTTCGGGATGTTGATTTGGCAACTCTCTCACAGACAAAAAAAAATTCTAGTAGTGGTTTCATCGCTCATCTTCGAGTATTTCTAAGTAGCTGGCTGTATGTGATTGCTATGTCATCAAGAATCAACATTATTAATCACCCATATAATAGAGTTGGTTGGAAGATTAACTATTAGGTTAGTTTCCTATTTCACTTTATCTCTTTCTCTGTCCTCTACATTTTTTAGGAGTACAAGCAGAGTTTAGCTCTTGCTTGAAAACTCATTCTTTCCATTTTTCTTTATCTCACTCCTCTATATAGACATGTAAAGCAGGCGTATAACATGATCTTGACTGGGGTGAACTATACATAAAACATATACCAAAATCCAGAAACATAACAACATTTAGGATCATTTTTTGCTGAATTCGGATCCAGTACTTCAATCACAATTGAAAAACTTGTAGTTGAACTTCTCCATCGGTTTGTCCCCACATGCATGCATGCACAACATATATTGCCTATGATCGCTACCTAGTACATACTGTGCCAGTACTACGGTGCTATAAAAATCAAACCACAGATTTCAGCCGGCTTGTACGTACGTCTAACGATGACGTTGTCGCCTTTTGCTTGGGTGAAGGCAATACATCCGGGTGTGCAAAACCGAATCGAAAACCAAAAATCGAACCAAAAAAACTACTTAACCAAAATTTATGTTTTTTAAGGTTTCAGTTTCAGTTTTGAAATCTGAAAACCATTTGCATTTCTTTTTTTTAGTTAGAAACCGAAATCCTTTAGACTATACTAAGCATTTAGGATTGCGGGTAAGGTATCAACAACTGTAGCAATAATGACAGGCTATGCAATAGAATAGGATCAATTGAAACAGTAACATGCTATACTACCCTAATGCAAGCAGCAGACAGAAGAATAGGTGATATCTGGCGATCAAGGGGGGGGGGGGGGGCCTTGCCTGGTTGCTCTGGCAAGCAGGGTTCATCGTCGATGTAGTCGATCATAGGGGTACCGGCAGCGGCCTCGGGGTCTACCGGAAAGACGTAACGGATGGGAACACGACAAATAACAGAGCAATCAAAGCATCACAAAGCATAACATGTCAATACGCGGTGCTAGGTGTGCCCTAACGCAGTGCGAGGTGATACCGGCGAAAGGGGAAAACATCCGGGAAAGTATTCCCGGTGTTTCGCGTTTTCGGAGAGATGAATCGAAGGGGGAAATTTGCGTGTTTGTTATACTAGGGATGTGTGGTGGATGAACGGGCTGTGTATCCGGATTCATCTCGTCGTTCTGAGCAACTTTCATGTACAAAGTATTTTCATCCAAGTTACGGATTATTTTATATTAATCTTTAAAGTTTTAAATCATTTTCTAAATTATTATTACTAAATAAATTCAAAATTAGCATTACTGCATCAGCATGACATCAGCAGTCAACAGAGGTGTTGACTAGTCAAACTGACATGAGGGTCCCGCATGTCATAGTCTCAGGTTATCTAATCCGGGTTAATTAGACTGACTAAGTGATTAGGCTAATTTATTTTAATTAGATTAGTTAAACATGATTAATTAACTTAATTAATTAACTTAATTAATTAACTTAACTAATTAATTAATTAATTAATTAATAATTTATTTATTCTAACATTTTTTCTCTCTTTTTTTTAACAAAAACGTTCTGGGGCGGGGCCCCCTTGTCGTGGGCATGGGGTCTTTAGCGGGCGCCGGTGCTAGTGGGTTATGGGCGCAGGGCGCGTGGGCGCCAGCCCAGCAGGGTGCTTGCCCAGGCCATCTCCGGCGCAGCGGGGCGCCAGCGACCACTGCAGCCAGCTGCAGTAGCCGAAGGGGAAAAGGATCAGCAGCATGGCAGCGCTGGCGGCACCGAAGCGGGGCAAGCCAACAAGTTAGGCGGCGAGCCACGGGCGATAGAAGGAGTTTCGGGTGCCGTGGTCGACGGCGGGCGTCGGATGCCGTAGGGCGCAGCAATCGACGTCGAGGGGGTGGGCTTCGGCAGCGGCGACAGTAGAAGCGAGCAGCCGCACAGTGGAGTGGTGGCTAGTGCGCGTAGGTGGACGTGGGTCGCGGCGAGCGCGACCAAGGCACGAGAGGGGAGGAGAAGAGGCTCACATCGAGCCTGTCGTTGTGCAATCGCGTGCTCGGGGAGGGCCTGAGGTACACGGACGGCAGCGACGAGGTCGGGGTCGTCCAGCAAGGCGGCACCGACAACCTCGGGGCAGTCCAAGGGGACGTCGAGGTGCAAGCGATGGAGACGGCATGGCGGGCGGCAGGGCTCCGGCGAGGGGGAGCCAGGCGCGATGGGGTCGATTCCCCCATGCAATCCAGGGGCTGAGGGAGGAGCTGGGAGGCATCCGGCGAGTGGCGGTGGTCGGCGACGGGGCCGGGGCGGCACCGGGCGACGGTGGCGGAGGCGAGTGCCACGATCCCGATGTGGATCAGGGGTAGGAGGAGAGGAGCGTGGGGATCATGGGAATTGTTGCGGGTGGTGGGCTAGGGTTTCGGTGCCCGGGGGGATAAGGCAGTGCGAGGGGCGGCTGGTCCTTTGCCCAGTTGGGCTGTTCAGCTTGGGCCACGGTTGGCCCAATGGGGTTTTTTAGTTTTTCTTTTGTTTTGTTTTATCTAATTTCTTTTTATTTATTTTCTTTTTACTGTTTTCTCTAATTTCCAATATACCTTAGTTTTAGTAAAATATCAAAGTTGTACCTAATTTAGTATATGTAAATATGCCACAACCACATTTAACTTGGCACATAAAGAAAATATTTTGTGATGGTTTATTATTATAAAAGCTTTTAAATAATTGTTTTTGCTACTGTTTGTTCATTTTAGAGTATTTAAATATTTTATAAAAGTGTGATTTCTCCACCACAATTACCTATGCATTATTTGGTTCACTCCGAACATTTTAGTTTCAATATCCGAAAACTTTTATTGTTTGCTTGAATTGGGTTTGAATTTGAATCAGTTTCGAACTAACGTGAGATTAGCAACAATAACCGTGGTGATGTGGCATCATTAACATGGAATTACTGTAGCTTAAATATCTGGGCGTCACACCACAGTTGTAAACTTATATTATATGTTTGGTTCATAGATGTAGGAAAAACATTGTTGTAAACCCGAAATCCGCTCGCTGCCGGATGCCCGACGAGGAGGACCATCTCTTCGAGTGGGCGTGCCGCCGGTCACTGATTGAGGCGGAGACGAAGGTCTGACGGCTCCGGAGGCTCAACGCCAAGCAGCTCCGGTTTGGCATTGACCAATCCGAGCGGGAGGCAACGGAGGCAGCGAGGGTGGCCAAGCTCAAGCGCAAGCAAGACCGCGTCGTCCGGCGCTTGCAAGGCTACATCTTCATCTTCGATTCCTCCTCCTCCGACGGGTCCAATGGCTCCGACATGGACCCACCACCTGCCACGGACTCCTACAGCTGCGCCGGCAACCGGAAGGGCAAAGGGTCGGCGAGTAAGTGGTGAATATCCGTCTTAATTTCAAGATTTTAGATGTAGTTTGAATTAGTCCGCCGTATTATGTGTATTATGTGAACTTTGCTATCTATTGCTCCGACTGTGATCTTTTGATGACTGATTGTGTATTTGTATGTCCGCTCATGATCTATGTAGTTTTTGTCAATGTTGCATGATTTAGTATGAATATAGGAGATATGAGATACACGCACTGGTAGAAAAAAGCCCTTTAGTCCCGGTTCGCAACAGCCTTTAGTCCCGGCTGTGCAACCGGGACTAAATATGCGCGACTAAAGACCCCCCCCCCCCCTTTAGTCGCGCCTCTTACGGACCGCGACTAAAGGCCTGTCCACGTGGGCGCCCGTGGTCCGTCGGGGCGGAGGACCTTTAGTCCCGGTCCTCGTGGCCAACCGGGACTAAAGGCCTCCTCCGCAGGTTTAGGGTTTCAGCCCCCCTAAACCTGGTTTCTTTTTAATTTGTAGTGTTTTATTTGTTTTATATTTTATTTTGTGTTTTATTTTATTTTTGATGAAGTTTCAGTACACACATTCTACGCTACTATATACATGCATATGAAATTTCAAACAAGAAGAATTCAAGAGGAATATATAATATATATTCAATCTCGGGTGACCATATACAACTTCGAACAAGTTTCCATACACAATTAGGATGGATGACCATATACAACTTCGAACAAGTTTCAATCTCGGGTATGCATATAAATTTCTTCGTCCTCGGTATAGTGTTCTCCTTTAGGATTGATGACTTCCCTCATGAAAAATCCTGCTAATTCTTCTTGAATTGGTCGGAAGCGAGCTTCTGGACTAAGCCTCCTCCGCAAGTTATCCGTCGCGTTCCGCACGCTATCTGATGCCTTTCGCTCAGTGGTGTGTCTCCGGATGTTCTCACAAACATAGTATCCACATAGATTGGTCCCCGGTGGCTGCTTATCCACATTAACTAACCTTCTGAAATCTAGTTCATGTTTGAATTCACCGACAATTTCTTCTGAGAACCGTCTCCAAACCCTACAGGGCAAAGAAAATTAAATGAATAAGGGAGTTATTAGTTACTTGATATTAGGAAATGAACGAAAGAGACCGATCGATATAGAGCTCAAATGATTGAAAATAATTACTTTTGCAGCATTTTTCTCATGTCGGCCCAACGCTTTGGATCCGAATCCATAGAGTCCATGATTAGAACTCTGGAGGTGTGAAGTTCAATATTTAGCAGAATCCAGTGGAACCTGCGGACACGTAACATGCACAGTCATGCATAACTCATCGATTAGACATACCATGCATGGAGTAAACAAAAGAGAATGGGCACAAGAGAGAAACACTCACCCAAAATGGTAAGGAAATAGAATATGACTTTTGAGTTGATGCTTTCTAAGAAACTTGTACAGGTCTTTCTCCATGTCTTCGGGGTGATGTTGTAACACATGTCCATTAACGATATGTTCAATGAACCCAACATCATGGATGTTTCTTATTTTGCATTCCCAAATCTTCAATCTGCATAATAGCGTACACAACAATATAGTTAGGACAATATATATATATATATATATATATATATATATATATATATATATATATATATATATATATAGTGCAGGCAATGAAGAACGAGATGAGGTAGAAATAAATCACTTACAGAACGTAGCAACTCAGCATAGATTTGTCGAGGTCGCGCAGATTGAACAGCTGGAACAATTCACTCATATGAACTTCTACAGAGTACCGTTTGGTGTGATGCTCATCTGTAACATCTGCATAAACATATTCTTTGTCGGCCCATGTTATGAATTGCTTGTACCAACGTAGCAGATTTCGCATTTGTGGTGGTAGACTCTTTTCCTGCGCAGGCTCGACGAGAGGCCCATTCCGCACATATTGTAATGCTATCTCACATACTGGCGCATCCTCAAGGTCTAAGAAGGCACGAAGAGTCAAACCCATCTCGGACGCTTGTTTCATGGCACCCGCTACAGTCAATCCAAGTGCTGCCGCAGCTGCTATGATCTCGGGGTCCTCTTCCGGACCGGCTTTCACTATGAGCGGGGGGATCGATTGTTTCTTCTGCATCCCGAGCTGGTCAACTTGTTTCCCGCTTTTTTTACTTTCTTCTTTCTCCTCCTTCAATATTTTTGCTTGCCTACGAAGTTCATGTCCATAGTCGTCAGGCATATTCAGCTCGGCTTGGGACGGTGTCGTCAAAAAATCCTTAGCCCACTTCTTTTGCTTCTCAGTGAATACTTGCTTGGGCTCAGGCTCTTTTTTCGCCTTCATATCCGCCTTCCATTTCTCATAATCAGCAGACGCGGCCAATTTGATTTCAGCTTCACTAAGTTCCCCAGGCCTTGGGAGGAGAGGCTTCAGTGATGGCTCCGGTACCCTTGTGGTCTTAGGTACATAAGGGTCCGGGTTAATAGTCCAGGAGCGGGTTTCCTTGCTGTCCGCCTGCTTCTGCTTCTTCGCCGGAGGTGGATTGGGGGGCGTCGTACCCGCCGGAGGAGGATTGGGGGGCGTCGTACCCGCCGGAGGTTGTGGATCGAGGGACGGCGTCGAATGGCGTGAAGGAGGTGTAGGTGAACCACCACGACCACCACCACCGCCACCACCGCCACCACCACCACCACCATCGGAGGGGGGTGGACTTGCTAGCCTTGGCGCCTCGCCTGGAAACACTATGTACTTCTTTTTCCATAGAATGAACTGGCGCTTGACATCTCCAAGTCTTCTCTCCCCTTCGGGTGTAGGTTTGTCAATCTCCAGGTCCTCAAACCCTTGGACTATGTCTTCCACCGTGACACGAGCATAGCCATATGCAATGGGGTTGTTGTGGTGGAGTGCTCCAGGTGTATAGGGTAAAGCACTGCTGCTAGCTACCTTCGTGGAAACGTTCCCTACGGGATAATGCAGATCACATTCTTTCATCTCCTTTACATCATCCACGGGGTAGTGAGGCTCCGGTGCATGAATCTCGATCATCGGTGCACTAGCACCAGGCGGGGCATCCGTGGAAGCCACGCTGCTTCTCCGCTGCTGGCTTCCGCGATCCGCTTCATGATCTTCATGCGGCCCTGCAGCCGATTTTTCTTTCACTAGTTCATGCACGGTCTGCTTCAACTCATGGAGTTCCGATGCTAACTTCGTCATAAGATCTGCATCCCGGTCCGTCTTTCTCTTACGGCTTCTGTAATAGTACGGGTCATTGTCCTGGGAAAACCCTACTTTCCACGGAACTTTGCCTTTGCCTCGTACACGTCCTCCGTGTTCATCATTCCCGAGGGCTATTGTCAGTGCGTCTTTCTCTCTGTTGAACTTGATCAAGCCCTCTTGAGCTTGGGTCATTGCGTCAATAAGGGCTTGGGTGGGAGCAAACTGTCTCTGCTGGTGAACACACACCCCTGTCTCCGGGTCTAGCGATCCCCCATGCCCGTACCACTAGCTTTTGGCCCTTGGGTCCCATCCCTCTGTACCTAGAGGGATTCCTCGCACCCTCAGGTCCTCCTCCATCTTCTGCCACCTAGGCTCCGAAAGGCGGTATCCTCCTGGCCCCATAATATGATGGTACTTTTTCTTACTCGCATTATCCTTTTTTTTTGATATTTCCTTGAAATGCTCCGATTGCTTTTGCCTCACAAATTCTGGCCAATCATCTTTCAGTTTCTCATGTTGTCCATTGAAATCCGGAGTCTTGCCCTTGTTGACATAGTCACGGGTTAAATTTTTCTTGAAGTTCCGGAATGCTTCGCCCATCTTCTGAAGAGCGAACTCTTTAACTAGCCTCCTCCTCTGACGTCCACCTGGAACCTCGTTACCGAATTCATCGACTTTGTTGTATTCCGGAGGTAGAATGAAATGTTCCATAAGCTTTCTCCAGCAATCCTTTTTCGTTCTCTTGTCGACAAAACTGAAACCAAGACGTGCCTTCTTTGGCTCCTTCCATTCCTGGACGGTGATCGGGACGTTGTCTCTAACAACGACTCCGCATTGGTTGATAAACTTTGAGGTGTGCTGTAGGGGCTTGCCGGTTTCACTGACAAACTCAATGGCATATGTTTCTCCTGTTTTCATCGCCTTGGATTTGCCACGCTTTGTCGTACTCGATCCGGAGGGCTAAAAAAAGAAAGAGAGTCGCACGCGTTAATACATATGTATTCACATTTCAGTAAGTTTGTATCATGAGAGGCTCAATGTATATATATACCTCGCCGGAGGTGGTTGCTACTTGCAATTCGAGATCGTCGGTTGTTGACGGTTGACCTTCGTCGACAATGTCCGTTCCTTCACCTTCTTGATCATCGACAATCTCTATTCCACCGTCAAGGTTCAGATAAGAAGAGACTACATCCTCTTGTTGCTCATATTCTGAGCCCGGCACATAAGGAATCTCGTTGTTGATGATGCCCATTAAATCACGTCCTTGAGGGACAGGGAGTTAGATTATTAACCTTAAAAATCTGATGTGAGATATTGAAGTCCTTTGAATATGTATACTGAGTCAGCATCGTCATGAATATGTATACGAATCTCTAGTCCTAATGGAGCAGTTGGTAGGATTGCGTCCAGAGTTTTTTTTCATCCCACCACTTCCCTCTGGTTTTTGTTCGACTGATTTTGTTTCGTCTCCCTCCCCACCACCCCCTCCCCACCCCCATGTACGCACACCAAAAAAACAGCCCGCACGAACCACCCCTCCTCCCGAGTCCCGATCCACGTACCTGATCCCTTCCTCAATCCCTAGCTATCCCTAGGTCGTCTCCCCTTCTACAACCGCCGCCGTAGCCGCCCCCGCTGCCGCACCCCAATTATCTCTGGCTCTTCACCTCATGCCGACACAGTGTCTCCTGTCGATGACCTCCTCCTCACGCCCTCGCCCTCATCCTCCTACTAAAGACGTCACCATCACCTCCCTTGCCCGCGGCCATGATGACCGATCTGGCGTTGGCGCCGCAGATCACCATCTGGTTCATGGCCTCGACCAGGTATGAATCCCTCCTCCACTTCTTCTGGTTTGGTTATATCCGCATATGATCTAATTCGGGCGTGTGTGCAGTTTGCTACAATCTAGCGATGGGGATGCAAGGAGAAGCTGTTACGGGTTCAAGGGGCCGTGAGGATGCTCACCATGAAGGTGCTCAACAATCAAGGCACGCCATGTCCGGGATGATGGAGGTGATGTCCGCCAGGTCCCCATTGTCGTCGACATCTTCTACGGCGGGTCCCGTAGGGGCATACTGCTGGCTGCTCATCATAGTGGCGGCGGCCACGGTTGAGGGAGTCCTGGATTAGGGGGTATCCGGACAGCCGGACTATATACTTTGGCCGGACTGTTGGACTACGAAGATACAAGATTCAAGACTTTGTCCCATGTCCGGATGGGACTCTCCTTTGCATGGAAGGCAAGCTTGGCGATTCGAATGTTAGATCTCCTTCTCTGTAACCGACTCTGTGTAACCCTAGCCTCCTCCGGTGTCTATATAAACCGGAGGGTTTAGTCCGTAGAGATCATCATAATCATAATCATAGGCTAGCTCCTAGGGTTTAGCCTCTACGATCTCATGGTAGATCAACTCTTGTAATACTCATATCATCAAGATCAATCAAGCAGGAAGTAGGGTATTACCTCCATCGAGAGGGCCCGAACCTGGGTAAAACATAGTGTCCCCTGCCTCCTATTACCATTAGCCTTAGACGCACAGTTCGGGACCCCCTACCCAAGATCCGCCGGTTTTGACACCGACATTGGTGCTTTCATTGAGAGTTCCGTTGTGCCGTCGCTATAAGGCTTGATGGCTCGTCTCGTTGTCAAGGACAACATCACCTCTTGGGGAGCCCTTGCTCTAGGCCAAACTCTCTGACTAAGCGACTTCGTCATGACCGCCCGATCGGCTGCCATGCCGATGATGACTTCTCGGGTCATCAAAAACAGCCTCCACATCAATTCGGAACTTGCCGAACAGATGGATCCAATGGAGCTCTCCTCCCTTAATGATCTCTTGGATCGCATCGCCGCTCTGGGAGTTGCTACAGACTATGGTCGGATTGGGTTTAAACCCGACCAAAGGAATATTCAATCCCCACCGGTCACCCATGAGATAGCGGTAGTGGAAGAGCCACACATGGATTATCCCTGTACTTTGAGGATGAACTATGTCCGGATTACCGAGCTGTCTGAGCCGGATACCCATTCACGGGAGGACATGACCTAGACCCCGAACTTAGAATCGGGCAGCGGGCCAGAAAAATTGGGCAACATCCCGGAATCCGACCTGCCAAGCCCGGAAGCTCCTCTGCCCCTGGGTGTCAGATCGGGTCAGAATTCGGATTTAAATACGCCCACCCACCCAGACTTATGCCATCTTTCCCATATCAGACAAGAGCCCCAAGAGACAGTACACCGCTACTAGGCCAGATTCCTCCTTGTGATAAACAGGGTCAAGGACTGTCGCGAGGAAGACGCAATCTCACTTTTCTGCAAAAATTGCACGAACAAAGGGATCCTCAACGCTATAAGTCGTCGTGACATAGTACACTTTGCTAACTTAGCGGCCATAGTACAGAAGTATTGTGCGATGGAAATCGCCTGGAAAACCCAAACAGACTTTTGGGATAATCCGGCTCTCACTAAACCCTTTGTTCGAACTAAAAGGGTAAACTCTCGTAAGTTACCCGGTCCAATTCCAAAAAAACCAAAGCCCGCTCCAGGGCGTGGAACCGTATTGGAAGAATGGCTCAATGGGCCATGCAAAATTCACAGCACGCCGGATACCACACCGACGCATAGCCTTAGAGCATGTTGGTTACTCCGACAGGTAGCAAAAAGCGGCGAGGATCTCCTTGTAAACCATAAAGCAGAGCAACATCCCGCCAAAGACAACAATGAGGTACTGACAGTCTTCGAGACTTTCGCCTCAAATAAAGGCGCAAGCGAGCTCATCGAAGTTTCGCTGAAGTCTGCCACGTGGCAAAAATAAATCAGTGGAGTGACACTGCTATAACCTTCACTGTCAGTGACGAACCTCAATTCCAAACAGTCCGGGCACCAGCCGCTTTGGTCCTTAGCCCAATCATGAACGGCTTCCAGCTCACTAAAGTACTCATGGACGGCGGAAGTGGATTAAACCTCATCTATGAAGAAACCCTCCACAAGATGGAAATTGACAAACGCCGCATTGAGCAAAGCAGCACGACCTTCAGAGGAATCATCCCTAGTCGAGAGGCACGGTGTGCGCGAAAAATCACACTAGATGTGGTATTCGGCACGCCGTAGAATTATAGGTCCGAAGAAATCACGTTCCAAGTGGCCCCATTCAGCAGCGGATACCACGCCCTTTTAGGGCGGGACGCATTCACGGGCTTTCAAGATATACCCCATTACGGGTACATGAAGCTCAAAATGCCCGGACCCAATGGAATCATCACTCTAGCTAGTGTTCCGTACATCGCACTCCGCGCCGAAAATAAAACTGCCGCACTAGCCCTGGAAGCATTATTTGAAGCCCTAGCGGCCGAAGAACTAACAAAATTGCACGCCACAGTGGACAGAGACGACGTGATACTCGACAAGCGACCCAAGTCCACCTCTTTCAAGCCTGCAGACGAGATAGTCAAATTCCAGGTCCACCCAGCGGACCCCACAAAGACAGCTTCCATGGGGACATAGTTGAGCCCCACAATGGACGCCGCACTGCGAGACTTCCTACGTGAAAATTGGGACATTTTCGCCTGGCATCCTTCAGACATGCCGGGCATCCCCCGCAGGCTGGCCGAACACAGCCTCAATATACTGAAAGGATACAAGCCAGTCAAGCAGACTCTTAGGCGATTCTCAGAGCCTAAGCGGCAAGCCATGGGAGAAGAGCTAGCCAAGCTACTTGAGGCCGGATTCATCAGAGATATAAAACATCCGGATTGGCTAGCAAACCTGGTAATGGTACCAAAGAAGGACAAATCCTGGCGCCTATGTGTCGATTTCAAAGACCTCAACAAGGCCTGCCCTAAGGATCCCTTCCCCCTCCCTCGCATTGACCAAATCATCGACGCCACCGCTGGACACGACTCACTATGTTTCCTCGACGCATACTCCGGATACCATCAGATAAAGATGGCAGAATCTGACCAAGCCGCAACGGCCTTCATAACGCCATATGGCCCCTTCTGTTTCAGTACTATGCCTTTCGGGCTCAAAAGTGTCGGTGCAACCTATCAACGCATGATTCAGACATGCCTGGAGAAGCAAATCGGCAAAACAGTGGAGGCATACATGGACGATGTGGTCATTAAAACAAGACACCTCGAAACTTTAATAGATGACTTGAGACTCACATTTGACAACCTCCGAACATACGACATTAAGCTCAACCCGGAAAAATGTGTTTTTGGCATACCCTCCGGGAAGTTGCTCGGCTTCATCGTTTCCAATAGAGGAATCGAAGCAAATCCGACAAAAATCCGAGCTCTGTCGCAGTTGGATATCCCAACAGACCTCAAGCGGATCCAGAAACTAACTGGATGCGTGGCTGCCTTAAGCCGCTTTATCTCCCGATTAGGAGAAAAGGCACTACCCCTCTATCGCCTTCTTTGACGCACAGAACACTTCGACTGGACGGATGCGGCCACGGCCGGACTGGATGAAATAAAAACCCTATTGGCCAGCAATCCAGTCCTGACCGCGCCAAATACTGGTGAACCTATGCAATTATACATAGCTGCAACACACTAGGTTGTAAGCGCAGTGCTCGTCGTCGAACGAGAAGCAGACGGACACAAGCTCGCGCTCCAAAAGCCGGTATATTACGTGTCCACTGTCCTCACGCCATGCAAATCCTGATACCCACACTATCAGAAGATAGCATACGCGGTCTTCATGGCATCCCGGAAGCTACGACACTACTTCCAAGAGTGTTCGATTACGGTGGCCTCCGAAGTGCCACTGAATGACATAATAAACAACCACGACGCCACGGGCCGGATTGCCAAATGGGCTATCGAGCTCCTTCCGTTCGACATAACATACAAACCACGACGGGTCATTAAGTCGCAAGTACAGGCTGACTTTGTCGCCGAATGGATAGAAGCCGAACTCCCTAAAGAGTATGGCGCGTACTCTAGTTGGATCATGCACTTCGACGGCTCTAAAATGCTGGCCGTATTGGGAGCAGGTGTAGTCCTGACATCCCCCACCGGAGAGACGGTCCAATACATACACCAAATATTATACACAGACTCCAACAACGCAGCCAAATACGAGGCTCTGTTGCATGGTCTTCGGATGGCAGTCTCTATGGGCATTCAACACCTAGAAGTGCGTGGGGACTCGAACCTTGCAATATCACAAATAAATGTAGACTTTGATGCCAAGGATCCGAAAATGGCGGCCTACCGTAATGCCGTCCTCAAAATGTTAGCTCGGTTCGAGGGGCTCGAATTCCACCATGTGGTCCGAGAAAACAATCAAGCAGCGGATATCCTCGCCCGGATCGGCGCTAAACGTGACCCCGTCTCACCTAATATATTCTTGGAAAGACTGTTCAAGCCATTCGTGGTATGGGAAGAGGAGACCGAAAACACTAGTCCGGCTCCGAACACAACCCCAGATTCCGAACCATCTGACGTAATCGGGGGCTCCGCCACCGAAATAACACCTTCGGCCCACGACATCATGGATGTCATCGCCCCATGGACCGAGCCTTTCTTGGCCTACCTAAATAGGCAAGAGCTGCCCGAGGACCAAAATGAAGCACGTTGTATTGTGCGGCGTTCCAAGGCCTAAAAAGTCCATGAGGGAGAAATCTATAAGAAAAGTGCCACCGGAGTGCTCCAAAGATGCATCTCCGAAGAGGAAGGGCGGCAGCTATTGGCTGAAATCCATGCCGGACTCGGCGGGCACCACGCTGCAGCTCGGGCATTTGTCAGCAAAGCCTTTCGTACAGGTTTTTATTGGCCGACAGCCCGGGCAGATGCACAGGACCTTGTCCAACATTGCGTCGGTTGCCAGCTCTTTGCCAATCAGAGCCACATGCCCCCTACCGCTCTCGAAACAATCCCCATAACTTGGCCCTTCGCGGTCTGGGGGCTGGATATGGTCGGACCTCTTAAAGGGGGAAGCCATAAGAAAAAATACTTATTGGTCATGGTGGACAAGTTTACCAAATGGATATAAGCCAAACCAGTTAAAACGACCGAATCCGGACCAGTGATAGACTTCATATCAGGGGTTATACACCGTTACGGTGTCCCCCACAGCATCATCACTGACAATGGCTCAAACTTCACAAACGGTGAAGTGAAAACTTGGTGCGGCAACATGGGCATTAAGCTCGATTACGCCTCTGTCTATCATCCCCAAACAAACGGTCAAGTTGAACGTGCAAATGGTCTCATCATGAGCGGCATCAAACCCAGACTAGTGCGATCCTTGAAGGAATCGTACACGCACTGGGTCGAGGAGCTCAACTCCGTACTCTGGGGGTTGCAGACCACACCGAATCGTACCACCGAATATACACCATTTTTATGGTGTACGACGCAGAAGCAGTACTACCCTGTGACATAATCTATGACTCACCTCGCGTGCGCATGTACGAAGAGAAGGAAGCCGAGCTAGATCGGCAGGACAACTTAGATGCCCTAGAGGAGGAGCGCAACGTCGCAAAAGCCCGTTCCGCATTCTAACAGTAGCAGGCTCGAAGGTATCAAAGCAGAGAAGTGCGGGCCAAAACTTATAACATTGGCGAACTTGTTCTACGCCTACCGGAGAAGAAGAAGGACAAGCTCAAACCCAAGTGGGAGGGTCCCTTCATCATTGATAAAGTTCTCACCGGAGGAGCGTACCGTCTATGCAATGCATCTGATAGTAGACTCGAGCCGAACCCATGGAACGCGGCCAGACTCCGAAGATTCAACTCCTAGTGCCGAACTCAGTGTTCGTCTCCTTACCTCCGCTCTTTCAGTTATGTTCTCCTTTTTTCCTTTCTCGCCCTCTTTACCTTCTTCATACAAAGTATTAAATACTGTCTAGATGCTTGGATCGCTCCGGCCGCACTATGTGTGCTAACCATACGTGGGGGCTTCCTATACGGAAGCTAAATATAATTACTTTTATGGCTTCCTGCCTACCACATATGCGTCCTTTTTCCATATGTGCCTTTTCTTCGCCATTATATGCATCGATATGACTTAAGATTTGGCCTTGCTGGGTTGCCTGGCCTTGTGTTTATACCCTACGTTCCCGTTAATTCGGCTAGGGCATAAGGGGAGCACCTCTGTGATCGTTACTGCCAGTTCAGCCGGATGTGTACCTCAGACTGGGTGAGGCCGAAAGCTAGCGTTCTTAAGGGAATATTCGGTCAGTGAACAAAAGATGTTTTTTTCATTTATTACAACGTGAATCCCCAGATGTTTTGTATCCTACGCTTCTGTTCGCAGTTCGGACATGCACATCGATGCATGCGTACCCAGGGAAAGGAACCCCTAATGGAACTATTCTCTCTGGAATATGTTTCTTACTACACATGTAATCTAACATAACTAGTTGGGTACTTGTCTGTTCACGCACTTATGACCCGTACGCTTGGTTTCCATGCATACACCGGTTTTACATAACTGAGCGGGTGTTCGGATACACCCCAGACTGTTGGGTCCGGGGGCCAAAGCGAAAAGGTCCGCCATGACAAATGATTTTCAATCCGGCTAGGGACTACATATGTCCATTGCATTACTTAGTCACTTGGACTGGCTATACTCTTCCTCTATACCATCCAACAGGCTGTCTAGCCTACAATCCTGTTGGGAATACTTTGCGGCTAACGCTACTTGGTCATACACCAGACTTACGGGAATCTCTTTCCCATCTGGCCCCACCGGTCCGACTTCGGCCATATGGCTTGGGTCAGCCTTGGCGTATCGCGTCTTCACCATAGCCCAGGCTTCCCTTGCACCTTGTCGGCAGGTTGATACTTTCGATAACCGGAAGCGCCGTCGTGCTTCCTGGTGGGGAAGCAGACGGCCACAAGGCCTAGGCAATACCCTACATCACCTGCCGAGCTCGTCCGTGCAGTTGTGAGAGATCTTGCAGCAAATCGCCTGCAGACCGGGCATCTCCTCTTCAGGACGGCCCATCAGCATACCTACAGACATAACTCTGTTAATACGCTTCCTCCCCGAACTGTACTGCAGTTCGTTTAAGAACTTACCATAAATGCCACGACGAAGCCTCCTGTCCTCCTTCACGGAGTCCGCAAGCTGAGCTCGAACATCTGCTAATTCGACGCCCAGCCGGATGTTGGCATCTTGGAGATTGTTTTTCTCCTGCCTAACCTACGTAAGCACACGCTCGCCAGCCTTTAGCTGTCTTTGGAGATGTGACTCACTATCTTTTGCGATCTCCGGATTCTCTCCGAGATTGTCTGCAGAATCTTCTCTTAGACTTAAAAAGCAAGACAAATACTAACTGGTATATGTCCTTAAAATTTCTCTATTGAGAAAAGGGTTACCAGATGAGGCCTTCTGGGATTCCTCTAGTTTGGTAACCGCGGCCCTCAACTGGGTCTTGCACTCCTCTAACTCCTGAAATAAATGGGTATTCTTCTCTACAAGAACTTGTGCATACAATGATCCTTAAAGTAGTTGTTCCAACTGTTTCAAGTCTCAGGGGCTACTGATATACATGCTTATCAAATTTTCTTACCACTATATCCTTTGCATACTAGTCCATCACTCGGGCGAGTCCATCTTGGGCAGCTCGGATGTATGCGTCTCCTGAAGGCATTGAAAAAGATAGCATTGCGGAGTACGGCCCGTCGGCGCCGGTGATTCATGGCACTCTCTACTTCATAATTTGTGGCGGAGAGCCTATCCGCATCCTCTGTCGGAGGGCAATTCGGCGTCGGCCCCACATTAGCCTCCTCTCTTGAAGCCGGTTCTGGAATCCGACTGGTGAAGGCGTGACCGGCAGGATCTCCGAATATAGTCCGCCGACTACTCTTTCTGTCAGGACACAATGGACGTTGTTACATTTCAAAAATGATAATTATAGAGCAAATTTTAATTATACCTCTGCGATAGCGTTTCGACCCTAACCACCTTCCTCTTGAGCCTGCCTGCCCGGATGCCTCTTGCTGATGAGCCCCTAGGGGCTCGGTGCCGCATTCCGATGGCCGTCTCTATAAAAATACGATATTTGTGCATAAGGCAGGGTATAAAGAAGGAATCCTCTTCGGAGGTTAGGGCCTCATCTTTGCTTACACGTGACGCAGGAAGCAGTCCGGCATAATCGGCAATAATAGCCACCAAGGTGCCGTGGCAACTTTCCTGATAAAATAACCCGTCGACAAGCTCCACAGGTATATCCGAATCCTATTCAAGTGCGGGGTCGAGGGCCCGGCCAGGATCCTCTGGCTGCGGAGAGGGGCTATTGAACTCTTTCACAGCCTTCCTCAGTTCCTACTTAAATATCAAAGTAAATGATTGTGATGAAGGATGCAAGAATGGGTAGAGTTGAGTAGAGAGTAACGGCTTACCCAGCTTGGGGAGTTGTACATGGAAAATCCATCCCGCAGTTTAATATGGAGAAACTCCTCTTCTTATCCTTTATATAAATCGGACAGTATTCTTGCCAGAGCGGTGGCAGAGTCCGAACCTTTACGACCGCAGCGGGTGGCATCGTCTTCTCCGTTGAAGTGCCACATGGGCTTCCCCCGATATTGAAGTGGCTGCACCCCCCGCATCATGCATATTGATATAACTTCGACTATTGTCACTCCTGATTGGGCCAGTGTCTTTATCCTGCTCATCAGGAAGTGGACTTCTCTGTCATCTTCCTCCTGGGGGCTCCGAGGGCGCCAACTTTGGCGTTTCTTCAGTGGAGCGTTATTAAACTCAAGAAGGCCCGTCCGGATTGGGTCCAGAAGGGGAACGTCGTCTACATAAAACCACTCCGAGGGACAGCCTTCGGATGCCTTCTTTGGAGTGTCGGACAGGTATCCGGTCTGGGCGACACGCCATATTTTGGCTCCGCCCACTTGATATATAGATCCCCCCTGATTCCGAGGGACGGGGAGGAATAACTTCTTCCATAACTTGAAGTGAGCCTAGAAGCCCAGGAATAACTCACAGAGGTCAACGTATCCTGTGATGTGCAGCACGGAGGCGGGGGTAAAGTTATGCAACTGGAGGCTGTAGAACTTCAGGAGCCCGCGGAGGAATGGGTGGATTGGAAACCCGGCGCCTCTTAGCAAATATGGGATGAGGCATACCCGCTCCCCTTGAGATGGGTTCGGAGATTTCTCCGCTTGCGCCCCACCATTATAGGTAGCTAGTCCAGCTCGGACGGGGACCATGTACGTAGGTGGGAGAAACCCTTGGGTCTGTAACTCTACTAAACGGCTGTGGGGGACAGAACATTTTTCCCAATCACCTGGCTTAGAGCAAAGGGAGCGAGAAGAGGATCTGCTGCGACCGGCCATAATGGAATGGTTTTTCCGGATGCACTCTGTTGAATGCTTGCTTGGGGGAAGAAGGTGAGATTTGAATCTGAGGATCCCCGTCTCTTCAAATAGACGGTTCGCCTGCGGGGTCAGGGTGGCAAAGGTAAAAATGCTCTGGCTCCTCATATTCTCTCGACACGTGGAGATGGCCATTATTGAAGCGCAGAAGTCGAGGAATACAACATTGATGGGAAGCCGGACACTATTTGCTACAACAGGTACTCTGGATTTGGAGAAGAACCCACCTTGCAATGTCGAAGACAATCTACGCGCCGGACTCATCGTCATGGAAGCCTGGTTTGGGGGCTATTGAGGGAGTCCTGGATTAGGGGGTATCCGGACAGCCGGACTATATACTTTGGCCGGACTATTGGACTATGAAGATACAAGATTCAAGACTTCGCCCCGTGTCCGGATGGGACTCTCCTTTGCGTGGAAGGCAAGCTTGGCGATTCGAATGTTAGATCTCCTTCTCTGTAACCGACTCTATGTAACCCTAGCCTCCTCCGGTGTCTATATAAACCGGAGGGTTTAGTCCGTAGAGATCATCATAATCATAATCATAGGCTAGCTCCTAGAGTTTAGCCTCTACGATCTCGTGGTAGATCAACTCTTGTAATACTCATATCATCAAGATCAATCAAGCAGGAAGTAGGGTATTACCTCCATCGAGAGGGCCCGAACCTGGGTAAAACATCATGTCCCCTGCCTCCTGTTACCATTAGCCTTAGATGCACAGTTCGGGACCCCCTACCCGAGATCCGCCGGTCTTGACACCGACAACGGTGTCCTTTTACATGGTGTCGACGGGCCTTCCCCTGCCAAGCGCAGTGGCTCCTTGGATGGATCATCGTCGCGCACCTCGCCAGCATGGTCGGCAAGACCTGCATCTCGATCCTTGCCCACTCTCCATCCTCTTGCAGGTAATAGGCTTTCCGTCCCCTCTTTTATCTGTCGTGTTCTCGTGTGCACGGATTGTGAGCGTGAAGGAATATTTTTCTTCTATTTCGTGGTGCTGTTGCGCTCCTTCTGGCTTCACACTGCACGTATACAATTTTTCTTCCCTCGCTTTGAATTGATTGCCCCAAACAATATATTTATGGTTGACGGCCATGGCCTATTATTGTTGTTGTTAATCTACTACACTCTATGCATGTATTGTATTGTATGTACCATATGTTGTTCATAGCTACAAAACTGCAATCTCTTGGAAATGTTCTTGAATACGGTAAAAAATTGTCACATAACCCATATGCTGATGGTAAAGTTTGTTGTATGAGCTTGTGGCATACTGATCCGACAGGTGGCAGGTATACATTCAGATGCTGCAGCTCTAAGGAAGGGTAGTATATGGCACGCAGCTTCGCGGATTGTTCGACAAGAAATGTTGGGGCATATTCGAAAGACAATCTTGTGAAAATTCAACATCGATTTCCTTATTATGCCATCAGCTTCTATTCATATGAGCGATACAAAAAGTTCAGCACTGAATTTCAGAATGTTAACTTGCAAGATTTGTATTACCCATTGGATGTTGTTCGAACTCACCTGACAACACAGGTGATGCTTTTCTTCCTTTTGTGAATAACACTAAGCCAACCAATCGATCAATATAACTTCCAGTTAGAACTTAGAGCATCTTTAGGTAACACTTTCATGCAATGCAGCTTTACAGACCAAAGGAACGGGTTTTAGTAAGCTAAACTTTCCTTTATATAAAATTTTGCAGAAAACCACTAGGTATTACAAGGGCATCTTTCACACGTTGTCTATAATTTGTAGAGAAGAGAGTGGTAAAGGATTGTATGAAGGCCTTTGGCCCACCTTATTGGTAAGTCGTATGCTTCTACTGAGAATTGTTTTTTAGTTGACTTGCCAGTAACTTTTACTAGTTACGGGGAGTTGGACCTGGTATAGCAACTAACTTTTATGTATATGAATCCCTGAGGTCTCATTGGCAAATGGAAAGGTGAATGTCATACTGTGCGATGATAGGTCTCCAACGTATCTATAATTTTTGATTGTTACATGCTATTATATTATCATTCTTGGATGTTTTACAATCATTTTATAGTCATTTTATATCATTTATTGGTACTAACCTATTGACATAGTGCCCAGTGTCAGTTGCTATTTTCTGCTTGTTTTTTAGATCGTAGGAAATCAATACCGAACAGAGTCCAAACGCAGCGACACTTTTTGTGGATTTTTTCTGGACCAGAAGAAACCGTATGGGCAAAGAAAGTACCTGAGTGGTGCTCCGAGGGGATCACAACCCACCATGGAATGCATGGGCCCCCAGGCACGCCCAGTTGGGTTGTGCCCACCTTGGTGGCCTCCCACACCGCCTCTTTGCACTATAAATACTCCAATATTCCAAGAACCCTAGGGGAGTCGACGAAAATCAATTCCAGCCGCTGCAAGTTCCGGAAACACCAGATCCAATCTAGACACCATCATGGAGGGGTTCATTATGTCCATTGGTGCCACTTCGATGATGTGTGAGTAGTTCATTGTAGATCTACGGGTCCATAGTTAGTAGCTAGATGGCTTCCTCTCTCTCTCTCTGTCTTGATTCTCAATACAATGGTCTCTTGGATATCCATATGATGTAAGTCTTTTTGTGGTGTGTTTGTTAGGATCCAATAAACTTTGAGTTTATGATTAGATCTATGCTTTTATCCATGAAAATTATCTGAGTCTTCTTTGATATCTTATATGCATGATTGATTATAGCCTCGTATTTCTTCTCTGGTATTTGGGTTTTGTTTGGCCAACTTGATCTATTTATCTTGCAATGGGAAGAGGTGCACTACTGCAGTATGCTGCTAATGTGACACGACGATCAGAGACCCTTCGAGAAACTGTGTGCAATGCAATAATCGCAAACGGTGGTGTAAGAAAATTGTCAAAAATGTGCAAAACTTTTGCGATGACGGATGCATCAAACACGGTTCAGATTTTAGTTGTGTGTGTGATGTAGGGCATACCGTTGTTCCAGCAGAACTATTTGCGATGAGGAAGAACAACAGAAATGGGCAGCCATATCAATGTGTGTGCGATATACGGCATACAGTTCCCTTCAATGAACTATGTCCTATTAGGGAATGCAACAGAAACGGTCATCCAGATCAAGGTGCATGTGATATACGGCATACGGTTCACTCGGACAAACTGTTTTTGATGAGGCAAGGAACAGAAATGGTTCATCTTAACAAGATGTGTGTGATATGCGACATTTGCGATCAGCCAAAAGAACACAAACGATTCGTGTAAACCAGATGTGTGTGATATGCAGCAAACATCCCACTAGGATAAACTGTTTGGGATGAGAAATTATAACACAGACGGTTACTATAGTAAGTTCGTGTGTGATTCTGTTCGTACAAAAAACATTGAAAATGCGAACTAGTTGCTTGCGGCGGCTAGAAGTATCGCACATGATGCGTCTGTGAGTACTCGTGTGCGATGATTAGTAAGTTACACATAATGAACGGCCGCAAGGGTGATATGCTGATCATGGAGTCTGAGAAGACCGTTGTCAGAAGGCCGCACGTTCAGCTTTTTAGCCTATATTTAATTATAATTGTATGCATAAGTAGGTCGTGAGTGTTTTGTGCCTTGCCGCATGTGGCATTTTAAATTATCCTAAATATGTAAGACAATTATTAACCGTTGCCATTGTAAATTTGTCTCAACAACGAGCAGAGCGTGCACAGGGACGCCACAGACCCGCAAAAAAAGAAAAAAAAAGCAGGGACACCGCGGAGAGCAACCATGTGGTCAACCTTTTGGCACCCCGTGGGAGACGCAACGGCGCATCCATAGGACACGATGGTGATATCATGACCATGTGCGATAGTGGGTAGACACATACATGTACATTCGATAAAAAATGCCCACGTTTCGGGCTTCCGATGCGTGGCATACGGTTGATCCAAAAGAACTGTTTGCGATGAGACAAAACAACAAAAACTGGGCTTTGTGGGCCGAGAACCATCAATAAATTTTGACTTTGTTTCTCATCACATTGCAGATTACAATGCAATAAGTAATTGCAAATTTGTTCACACTGATCAAACTAATATGTGTTCACACCGATCAAACTAATATGTGTTCACACTGATCAAACTAATATGTGGTCACACTTAGCAGAGATGTCCCGGCGCGCCGTGGAGCCCTCAAACGAGCTCTCACGGGCACGCGAGGGCTCTCACAAGCACACTCGCCGCGTCAGCGATCGCGACGAGATGGTGTTGCTGAAGTCCTTGGCCAGCGCTGACGACATTCTTGTTGGCATCATTAAGCAGCAGGAGCTGGTCGACAACTTGATGAGGCTGCTCGAGATCAGTGATGCCTCAGTTGGTAAGGCGACCGGCTTCGTCGACCAACTCATGGGTGACAATGCGAAGCTCCTCAAGGCGCTCACCGAGAAGGAGGAGGAGGCTGCCGGCTGGAAGATGCTACATGAGCAGAGCAGTGCCTCAGGGATGACACTGACAACGGACGTCGAGGAACTGATGGGTGACTTGAGGAAGCTCCGGATCAAGCGCGAGCAGGAGGTGGAGTAATCTGTGGCTGCTTTCAAGCAAAGCCGTGGGGAATTGAGGAAGGATCTGGAGGATGTCATCACCTGGCGATCCATCAAAGAGTAAATACAGTAGCGATCTTGATCGTTGTCTACGATTTCCTTCTTCTCTTGCCCCCGTGTCTTCCGGAGTTTGCCGCATGTGGCATTTAAAATTATCCAGAATATGTAAATTTGTCATCGTACTATCCGTTGCCATTTTTTTAGTTGTCGTATTATCCGTTTACCTATGTGGCAATTTAAATTAGGCCGGAATACGAGCTGAAAACACGAATAAAGCAAATGTTGCCATGGGATCACAACCAAACATCCTCCATCCACCCCTAAATAAAACCTTCGTCCAGGCGCTTTAATTAACCCATTAATGGCAAAGTTTTGAGCGAGGCGGGCGGCGGCTAGTGCATGGAGGTCAAACAGCTCGCTTCCTGGTGAGCATGGGCGGCCTTGCTGCTCACACCTGTCCCGTTGAGCCTGCGAGGTGGACAGGATGCACGCGTCCCGTCGAGCCTGTGCGGCGGACTGCTAGCACGCATCCCGTCGAGCCTACACAGCAGACTTCTCGCGCTCGTCCCGTCTAATCAAACAGCTGCACGCACGCCACTGAGTATGGTTAAATATTGACATGGTTGATATAATACAACATTTTGTGATGTTAATGTCTTAGCTTATTGTTTCAAAAAAGACTTCATTGGCTACTAATGTGTACACCTCTTCTCAAACTGGACGATTTTTTTACCACGGCATATATGTGCCATGTCATAAAACCATGCTTAACTGGGTGAGTTTTTGATTTACTAGGATTTAAAAGCTGAGATTCTCAATGTTTCAGGATGACGATAAGTTTGTAATTCATTCCATAAATGAGACATAAACATGCACGCAATGACACACGTACGATTTCCCACCCATTTTGCTTAACTGGAGCATGTGCTTATAGTTCAAATTTGAATTATGAACTACATTTAATGCGTAGAAAACTTAATTAGTAATATATACAATGCCAAACGAACCCTGAACAGTTTCAAATTTTGGCACGACACTCCTGTTATTCTATATTGTCTGTAGAAAAAAAAACTTCAAGCCTTGAAGAGGCAACGATTATCATTTCGCCCACCGAAACCACGAGGGTTGTGAGAAGCTTCAGTTTGTCAGAGGCTTGTAATAGAGCTTTGCCAACATTGGACAATTATATGTACCATGTAGTGACACCCTTCCAAGTTTCATGATTTCCTGGTGAGTTTTGGATTTATAGAGATTTATAAACCGAGATTCGCAATGTTTGTGGCCAAGGCAGGACGGTGAGACGGTTGAATTCATTCCCATTTCATCCCATGTGACCTAAACATGCACCCCAAGGACACATGTACGTTTTTTCTAGCCATTTTGGTGCACTGGAGCATGTATTTGTAGTTCGGATTTGAATTATAGACAATAAATGCCTAGAAAACTCAAATAATGAATAAAAAGGGTCAAACGAACCCTGAATAATTTCAAAGTTCAGCACGAATCTCCCGTTGTTCCGTACGTGTTGCGTGTAGAAAAAAATACGAGGCTAGAAGAGGGAGCGATTATCATTTGGCCCACAAGGGGACACGTTTCCCTAGCGAAACCATGAGGGTTCTTGCGACAGGCTCCGGTTTGTAAGAGGTTTGTAATAAAGTTTGGCCCAAATTGGAAATGTTTTTACCATGACATATATGTGCCATGACGTGACACCATGCCACCTTTAATGACTTTCTGGTGAGTTTTGGATTTATGGGGATTTAAAAACCGAAATTCCAAATGTTTGAGGACGAGCGAAGATGCCGGTCAGGTTGTAATTCATTCCCATTCCTTGCATGGGACATAAACATGCACCCAAGGACACATGCATCTATAATTTTTCTAGCCATTTTGGTGAATTGGAGCATGTATTTGTACTTCAGATTTCAATTATGGACATTAAATACCTAGGAAACTCAATTAGTGTATAAAAAGGCCAAACAAACCTTAATAAGTTTAAATTTCAGCAGATATCATGTCGTTCCATGTGGCCCGTAGAAGAAAATACAAGGAGAAAAGAGGGAGCGACTACGTTTCTCCACAAGGGGAACACGTTTTTGTATCGAAACCATCAGGCTTCCTTGAGAGAAGCTCCGGTTTGTAAGAGGTTTGTAATAAAGCTTGGCCCAAATTGGCAATGTTTTTACTACGACATATATTTGCCAGGACGTGACACCATGCCACCTTTGATGACATTCTGGTGAGTTTTGGATTTTATGGGGATTTGAAAACCAAGATTCCAAATGTTTGAGGACGAGCCAGGATGCTGGTACGGTTGTAATTCGTTCTCATTCCTGGCATGGGACCTAATTAAACATGCATCCAAGGACACATGCATGTACAATTTTTCTAGCCATTTTGGTGAACTTGAGCATGTATTTGTATTTCATATTTGAATATGGACATTAAATACCTAGGAAACTTAATTAGTGTATAAAATGGCCAAACGAACCCTAAATAAGTTTAAATTTCAGCATGGATACCATGTCGTTCCATGTTGCCCGTAGAAGAAAATACAAGGCGAATAGAGGCCGTGATTACGTTTCGACAACAAGGGGAACATGTTTCTGGTTTCCCTATCGGAACCACAAGGCTTCTTGTTGAGAGAAGCTCTGATTTGTAAGAGGTTCGTAATAAAGCTTGGCCCAAATTGGTCAATGTTTTTACCACGGCATATACGTGCCATGACATGACACCATTCCTACTTTCATGAGTTTTTGATGAGTTTTGGATTTACGGGGATTTAAAAACCAAGATTCCAAATGTTTGTGGACGAGTCAGGACACTGGTATGGTTGTAATTCGTTCCCATTCCTGCCATGCATGGGACCTAAACATGCACCCAAGGACACATGCATGTATATTTTTTCTAGCCATTTTGGTGAACTGGAGCATGTATTTGAGGTTTATATTGAATTATGGACATTAAATGCCTATGAAACTCAATTAGTGTATAAAAAGGCCAAACGAACCCTGAATAAGTTTAAATTTCAGCACGGATATCCTGTCATTCCATGTTTCCCATAGAAGAATATACAAGGTGAAAAGAGGCCGTGATTATGTTTCGACAATAAGTGGAACACGTTTCCCTATCGGAACCACAAGGCTTCTTGTTGAGAGAAGCTCTGATTTGTAAGAGGTTCATAATAAAGCTTGGCCCAAATTGGTCAATGTTTTTACCACGACATATACGTGCCATGACGTGACACCATGCCTAGTTTCATGACTTTTTGGTGAGTTTTGGATTTACGGGGATTTAAAAACCGAGATTCCAAATGTTTGAGGACGAGTCAGGACACTGGTACGGTTGTAATTCATTCCCATTCCTGGCATGCATGGGACCTAAACATGCATCCAAGGACACATGCATGTATATTTTTTTCTAGCCATTTTAGTGAACTGGAGTATGTATTTGAGGTTCAGATTGAATTATGGACATTAAATGCCTATGAAACTCAATTAGTGTATAAAAAGGCCAAACGAACCCTGAATAAGTTTAAATTTTAGCACGGATATCCTGTCATTCCATGTTGCCCGTAGAAGAACATACAAGGCGAAAAGAGGTCGTGATTACGTTTCAACAACAAGTGGAACATGTTTCCCTATCGGAACCACAAGGTTTCTTGTTGAGAGAAGCTCTGATTTGTAAGAGGTTTGTAATAAAGCTTGGCCCAAATTGGACAATGTTTTTACCATGACATATATGCGCCATGACGTGACACCATGCCAACTTTCATGACTTTCAGGTGAGTTTAGGATTTACGGGGATTTAAAAACCGAGATTCTAAATGTTTGAGGACGAGCCAGGACGCCGGTATGGTTGTAATTCATTCCCATTCCTGGCATGGGACCTAAGCATGCACCCAAGGACACATGTATAATTGTTTTAGCCATTTTGGTGAACTGGAGCATGTATTTGAAGTTCAGATTTGAATTATAGACATTAAATGCCTAGGAAACTCAATTAGTGTATAAAAAGGCCAAATGAAAGCCTTGTGCCTACCAAACTGTGGCCGATGCCGCACGCGATCTGAGTCGTGCATTCTGATTGGCCAGAACCCAAACCCAACGGATCATACGTCTGCACCATTGGATGCTCCCAGATTGAACGACAACCCTCAGCCCTTTGGACAGCACATGTAGTACATGGGTAAGCACTGTGCGCATGCGTCGTGCTAGCTCACACTTCCTTCTCTTGTACGCTTTATAAACAGGCTACCATTTCCTGCCACTCCTCTCATCGGTTTCCCGCCTCTTCTCCCATCGGTTTCCCGCTACCAGTGTCAGTGCTCATTGAAGGCTAGGCCGCGACACACCAGCCATCGCACACAGTTTCTAAAAGAACAAATGTGCATGATAGGAGGGTGTAGGTCCCATATGGTGACTAGCGTGAAATGCCTTAAAGTCAAGGAGGCAATTCCTATCAGCAAGGTGCCGCTTCCTGATACGTATCCAACGTATATATAATTTATGAAGCATTCATGCTATTATATTATCTGTTTTGGATGATTATGGGCTTTCTTATACACTTTTATATTACTTTTGGGACTAACCTACTAACCGGAGGCCCAGCCCATATTGTTGTTTTCTTGCCTATTTCAATGTTTCGAAGAAAAGGAATATCAAACGGAGTCCAAACGGTATGAAACCCTCAGGAGCGTTATTTTTGAAACGAAAGAAATCCAGGAGACTTGGATTTGAAGTCAAGGAAGCTTCGAGGTGGCCACGAGGGTGGGGGTGCCCCCCCCCTACTGGGCGCACTCCCTGTCTTGTGGGCCCCTCGAGATTCCCCTGACCGACTTCTTTCACCTATATATTCCCATATACCCTAAAAACATCAAAGCGAACAATAGATCGGGAGTTCCACCACCGCAAGCCTCCGTAGCCACCAAAAACATCTCGGGAGCCCGTTTCGGCACCCTGCCGGAGGGGGAACCCATCACCGGTGGCCATCTTGATCATCCCAACGCTATCCATGACGAGGAGGGAGTAGTTCACCCTCTGAGCTGAGGGTATGTACCAGTAGCTATGTGTTTGATATCTCTCTCTCGTGTTCTCTTTATGGCACGATCTTGATGTATCGCGAGCTTTGCTATTATAGTTGGATCTTATGATGTTTGTCCCCCTCTACTCTCTTGTATTGGATTGAGTTTTCCCTTTGAAGTTATCTTATTGGATTGAGTCTTTAAGGATTTGAGAACACTTGATGTATGTCTTGCCGTGCTTATCTGTGGTGACAATGGGATATCACGTGATCCACTTGATGTATGTTTTGGTGATCAACTTGCGGGTTCCGCCCATGAACCTATGCATAGGGGTTGGCACACGTTTTCGTCTTAACTCTCCGGTAGAAACTTTGGGGCACTCTTTGAAGTACTTGGTGTTGGTTGAATAGATGAATCTGAGATTGTGTGATGTATATCGTATAATCATGCCCACGGATACTTGAGGTGACAATGGAGTATCTAGGTGACATTAGGGTTTTGGTTGATTTGTGTCTTAAGGTGTTATTCTAGTATGAACTCTATGATAGATTGAACGGAAAGAATAGCTTCGTGTTATTTTACTACGTACTCTTGAATAGATAGAACAGAAAGGATAACTTTGAGGTGGTTTCGTACCCTACCATAATCTCTTCGTTTGTTCTCTTCTATTAGTGGCTTTGGAGTGACTCTTTGTTGCATGTTGAAGGATAGTTATATGATCCAATTATGTTATTATTGGTGAGAGAACTTGCACTAGTGAAAGTATGAACCTTAGGCCTTGTTTCCTACCATTGCAATACCGTTTATGCTCACTTTTATCATTAGTTACCTTGCTGTTTTTATATTTTCAGATTACAAATAACTATATCTACCATCCATATTGCACTTGTATCACCATCTCTTCGCTGAACTAGTGCACCTATACAATTTACCATTGTATTGGGTGTGTTGGGGACACAAGAGACTCCTTGTTATTTGGTTGCAGGGTTGTTTGAGAGAGACCATCTTCATCCACGGATTGATAAACCTTAGGTCATCCACTTGAGGGAAATTTGCTACTATCCTACAAACCTCTGTACATGGAGGCCCAACAACGTCTATAAGAAGAAGGTTATGTAGTAGAAATCAAGCTCTTTTCTGGAACTGTTGCCGGGGAGGTGAGTGCTTGAAGGTATATCTTTAGATCTTGCAATCAAATCTTTTAGTTTCTTGTTTTATCACTAGTTTAGTCTATTAAAGAAAAGTACAAAAAATGGAATTGAGTTTGCCTCATATGCTTCATCTTTTTAATGTGTTCCGTGAAAATAAGGATTCCGATAATTGTGCTCAGTTGCTAGAGGAATAATGCATTAGAATGTTTGGCACTAAATATTTGAATGATGAGCATGATTGCAATGTTGTTAGTATGAATTCCTTGAATATCCATGATACTAATGATATGCAAAGCCACAAGCTTGGGGAAGCTATGTTTGATGAAGATGATATTTTTTGTTCCCCAAGTTTTGATGAGCAAATTTATTATGGTGAAAGCATGCCTCCTATTTATGATGATTATATTGATGAAAGTGGGTTTGGAAGAGTGTCAACTTTAGGAAGTAATGATCCCACTATTTTGGAGTATGTTGAATAATATAATTATGAAAGTGGATCTGCAGAGGTCATGACTTTATTTAGTGATGAATCCACTATTTCAGAAGAGGTTCCAATTGATTATGAGAACAAAGTTGCTATCTATGATGATTATTGTGATGACTTTTATGCTATTAAGAATAATGAGAACCATGAAACTTGTCATCATGATTTTAGTTTTCAATTGGATTATGCTTCACATGATAGTTATTTTGTTAAGTTTGCCCCCACTATTCCGAATGAGAAGAATTTTGCTTATGTGGAGAGTAGTAAATTTTCTATGCAAGTAGATCATGAAAACAATGCTTTATGTGCTGGTTATATTGTTGAATTCATTCATGATGCTACTGAAAATTATTATGAGGGAGTAACATATGCTTGTACGAATTCCAATAATATCAAGTTTCCTCCCTATGTGTTGAAAGTTTCGAAGCTATGCTTGTTTTACCTTCCTATGCTAGTTGATTATTGTTCCCATAAGTTGTTTGCTCACAAATTCCCTATTCATAGGAAGTGGGTTATGTTGGAAATATGCCCTAGAGGCAATAATAAAATGATTATTATTATATTTCCTTGTTCATAATAATTGTCTATTATTCATGCTATAATTGTGTTATCCGGAAATCATAATACATGTGTGAATACATAGACCATAACATGTCCCTAGTGAGCCTCTAGTTGACTAGCTTGTTGATCAACAAATAGTCATAGTTTCCTGACTATGGACATTGGATGTCATTGACAATGGGATCACGTCATTAGGAGAATGATGTGATGGACAAGACCCAATCCTACGCATAGCACAAGATCGTGTAGTTCATTTACTAGAGCTTTCCAATGTCAAGTATCATTTCCTTAGACCATGAGATCGTGTAACTCCCGGATGCCATAGGAGTGCTTTGGGTGTACCAAACGTCACAATGTAACTAGGTGACTATAAAGGTATACTACGGGTATCCCTGGAAGTATCTGTTGGGTTGACACGGATCGAGACTGGGATTTGTCACTCCGTATGACGGAGAGGTATCTCTGGGCCCACTCGGTAACGAATCATCATAATGAGCTCAATGTGACCAAGTGTTTGGCCATGGGATCATGCATTACGGTACGAGTAAAGTGACTTGTCGGTAACGAGATTGAACGAGGTATTGGGATACCGACGATCGAATCTCGGGCAAGTAACGTACCGATTGACAAAGGGAATTGTATACGGGATTACTTGAATCCTCGACATCATGGTTCATCCGATGAGATCACCGAGGAGCATGTGGGAGCCAACATGGGTATCCAGATCCCGCTGTTGGTTATTGACCGGAGAGTCGTCTCGGTCATGTCTGCGTGTCTCCCGAACCGGTAGGGTCTACACACTTAAGGTTCGGTGACGCTAGGGTTGTATGGATATTAGTATGTGGTAACCCGAAAGTTGTTCGGAGTCCCGGATGAGATCCCGGACGTCAGGAGGAGTTCCGGAATGGTCCGGAGGTGAAGAATTGTATATAGGAAGTCCAGTTTCGGTCACCAGGAAAGTTTCCGGGGTCACCGGTATTGTACCGGGACCACCGGAAGGGTCCGGGGGTCCACCGTGTGGGGCCACCTATCCCGGAGGGGCCCATGGGCTGAAGTGGGAGGGGAACCAGCCCCTGGTGGGCTGGTGCGTCCCCCTTGGGCCTCCCCTCCACCTAGGGTTGGAAACCCTAGGGGTGGGGGCGCCCCACTTGACTTGGGGGGCAAGTCCCCCCCTAGGCTGCCGCCCCCCCTTGAGATGGGATCTCTAGGGGGGCGGCACACCCCCTAGGCCCCTTATATAAAGAGGGGTAGGGAGGGAAGCCGCACCCTAGTCCCTGGCGCGTCCCTCTCCTCTCGTAACACCTCTCCCTCTCGCTGAGCTTGGCGAAGCCCTACCGAGATCGCCGCTGCTTCCACCACCACGCCGTCGTGCTACTGGATCTCCATCAACCTCTCCATCCCCCTTGCTGGATCAAGAAGGAGGATACGTCTTCCCAACCGTACGTGTGTTGAACACGGAGGTGCTGTCCGTTCGGCACTAGGATCTTCGGTGATTTGGATCATGACGAGTACAACTCCCTCAACCCCGTTCTCTTGAACGCTTCCACTCGCGATCTACAAGGGTATGTAGATGCACTCCTCTCTCTCGTTGCTAGATGACTCCATAGATTGATCTTGGTGAAGCATAGAATTTTTTTATTTTCTGCAACGTTCCCCAACAGTGGCATCCTGAGCTAGGTCTATGCATAGTTTCTTTGCACGAGTAGAACACAATCTTGTTGTGGGCGTAGATGTTGTCAATTTTCTTGCCACTACTACTCTTATCTTGTTTCGGCGGCATCGTGGGATGAAGCGTCCCGGACCGACCTTACACGTACGCTTACGTGAGACAGGTTCCACCGACTGACATGCACTAGTTGCATAAGGTGGCTAGCGGGTGTCTGTCTCTCCCACTTTAGTCGGATCGGATTTGATGAAAAGGGCCATTATGAAGGGTAAATAGAAATTGGCATATCACGTTGTGGCTTTAACGTAGGTAAGAAACGTTCTTGCTAGAACCCTATTGCAGCCACGTAAAAACATGCAATTAGAGGACGTCTAACTTGTTTTTGCAGCATATGCCTTGTGATGTGATATGGCCAAAAGGATGTGATGAATGAATTATATGTGATGTATGAGATTGGTCATGTTCTTGTAATAGGAATCACGACTTGAATGTCGATGAGTATGACAACCGGCAAGAGCCATAGGAGTTGTCTTAATTATTGTATGACCTGCGTGTCAATGAATAAACGCCATGTAATTACTTTACTTTATTGCTAAACCGTTAGCCATAGTAGTAGAAGTAATAGTTGGCGAACAACTTCAAGAAGACACGATGATGGAGATCACGGTGTCATGCCGGTGATGAAGATGATCATGGCACCCCGAGGATGGAGATCAAAGGAGCAATATGATATTGGCCATATCATGTCACTATTTGATTGCATGTGATGTTTATCATGTTTTTGCATCTTATTTGCTTAGAACGACGGTAGTAAATAAGATGATCCCTCATAATAATTAAAAGAAAGTGTTCCCCCTAACTGTGCGCCGTTGCGAAAGTTCGTTGTTTCGAAGCACCACGTGATGATCGGGTGTGATAGATCCTAACGTTCACATACAACGAGTGTAAGACAGATTTACACATGCAAAAACACTTAGGTTGACTTGACGAGCCTAGCATGTACAGACATGGCCTCGGAACACAAGAGATCGAAAGGTCGAACATGAGTCGTATGGAAGATACGATCAACATGGAGATGTTCACCGATGATGACTTGTCCGTCTCACATGATGATCGGACACGGTCTAGTTGAGTCGGATCATGTATCACTTAGATGACTAGAGGGATGTCTAATCTGAGTGGGAGTTCATTAAATAATTTGATTAGATGAACTTAATTATCATGAACTTAGTCTAAAAACCTTTGCAAAATGTCTTGCAGATCAAATGGCCAACGCTCATGTCAACCTCAACTTCAACGCATTCCTAGAGAAAACCAAGCTGAAAGATGATGTCAGCAACTATACAGACTGGGTCTGGAACCTGAGGATCATCCTCATAGCTGCCAAGAAAGCATATGTCCTAGAAGGACCTCTAGGTGACGCACCCATCCCAGAGAACCAAGACGTTATGACCGCTTGGCAGTCATGTGCTGATGATTACTCCCTCGTTCTGTGCGGCATGCTATACAGCTTAGAACTGGGGCTCCAAAAGCGTTTTGAGCAACAAGGAGCATATGAGATGTTCGAAGAGCTGAAAATGGTTTTCCAAGCTCATGCTCGGGTCGAGAGATATGAAGTCTCTGACAAGTTCTACAGTTGTAAGATGGAGGAAAATAGTTCTGTCAGTGAGCACATACTCAAAACGTCTGGGTTGCACAACCGCCTGTCCCAGCTGGACATTAACCTCCTGGACGAGGCGGTCATTGACAGAATCCTTCAGTCGCTCCCACCTAGCTACAAGAGCTTTGTGATGAACTACAATATGCAGGGGATGGTGAAAACTATTCCAGAAGTATTTTCAATGCTGAAATCAGCGGAGGTGGAAATCAAAAAGGAACATCAAGTGTTGATGGTCAATAAAACCACTAAGTTCAAGAAAGGCAAGGGTAAGAAGAACTTCAAGAAGGACGGCAAGGGAGTTGCCACGCCCGGTAAGCCAGTTACTAGGAAGAAGCCAAAGAATGGACCCAAACTTGAGACTGAGTGCTTTTATTGCAAGGGAAGCGAACACTGGAAGCGGAACTGCCCCAAATACTTAGCGGACAAGAAGGCCGGCAACACTAAAGGTATATGTGATATGCATGTAATTGATGTGTACCTTACCAGTACTCGTAGTAGCTCCTGGGTATTTGATACCGGTGCGGTTGCTCATATTTGTAACTCAAAACAGGAGCTGCAGAATAAGCGGAGACTGGCGAAGGACGAGGTGATGATGCGTGTCGGGAATGGTTCCAAGGTCGATGTGATCGCCGTCGGCACTCTACCTCTACATTTACCTACGGGATTAGTTTTAAACCTCAATAATTGTTATTTAGTGCCAGCTTTGAGCATGAACATTGTATCTGGATCTCGTTTAATACGAGATGGCTACTCATTAAATCCAAGAATAATGGTTGTTCTATTTATATGAGAGATATGTTTTATGGTCATGCCCCGCTGGTCAATGGTTTATTCTTAATGAATCTCGAATGTGATGTCACACATATTCATAGTGTGAATACCAAAAGATGTAAGATTGATAATGATAGTCCCACATATCTATGGCACTGCCGCCTTGGTCACATTGGTGTCAAACGCATGAAGAAGCTCCAAACAGATGGACTTTTGGAGTGTCTTGATTTCGAATCATTTGACACGTGCGAACCATGCCTCATGGGTAAAATGACCAAGACTCCGTTCTCCGGAACAATGGAGCGAGCAACCAACTTATTGGAAATTATACATACTGATGTGTGCGGTCCAATGAGCGTTGAGGCTCACGGTGGCTATCGTTATGTTCTCACTATCACTGATGACTTAAGTAGATATTGGTATGTCTACTTGATGAAACACAAGTCCGAGACCTTTGAAAAGTTCAAGGAATTTCAGAATGAGGTAGAGAATCAACGTGACCGAAAAATAAAGTTCTTACGATCAGATCATGAAGGAGAATATTTAAGTCAAGAATTTGGTACGCACTTAAGGAAATGTGGAATCGTTTCACAAATCACGCCGCCTGGAACACCTCAGCGTAACGGTGTGTCCGAATGTCGAAATCGCACTCTATTGGATATGGTGCGATCTATGATGTCACTCACCGATTTACCGCTATCATTTTGGGGATACGCTCTAGAGACAGCTACATTCACTTTAAATAGGGCACCGTCTAAATCCGTTGAGACGACACTGTATGAATTATGGTTTGGGAAGAAACCTAAGCTGTCGTTTCTAAAAGTTTGGGGATGCGATGCTTATTTCAAGAAACTTCAACCTGAAAAGCTCGAACCCAAGTCGGAAAAATGCGTCTTCATAGGATACCCTAAGGAAACCATTGGGTATACCTTCTACCTCAGATCCGAAGGCAAGATCTTTGTTACCAAGAATGGGTCTTTTCTGGAGAAAGAGTTTCTCTCGAAAGAAGTAAGTGGGGGGGAATTGGAACTTGATGAAGTACTACCTCTTGAACCGGTGAGTAGCGCAGCTCAGGAGGATGTTCCTGTGGTGCCTGCACCGACTAGAGAGGAAATTAATGATGATGATCAAGGTACTTCGGATCAAGCTACTACTGAACTTCGTAGGTCCACGAGGACACGTTCCACACCAGAGTGGTATGGCAACCCTGTCCAGGAAATCATGTTGTTAGACAACGGTGAACCTTCTAACTATGAAGAAGCAATGGCCGACCCAGATTCCAACAAATGGCTTGAAGCCATGCAATCTGAGATAGGATCCATGTATGAAAACAAAGTGTGGACTTTGACAGACTTGCCCAATGATCGGCGAGCGATAGAAAACAAATGGATCTTTAAGAAGAAGACGGACGCGGATGGTAATGTTACCATCTATAAAGCTCGACATGTCGCTAAGGGTTATCGACAAGTTCAAGGGGTTGACTACGATGAGACTTTCTCTCCCGTAGCGAAGCTGAAGTCCGTCCGAATCATGTTAGCAATTGCCGAATACTATGATTATGAGATATGGCAAATGGACATCAAAACGGCATTCCATAACTGCTATCTTAAGGAAGAACTGTATATGATGCAGCCGGAAGGTTTTGTCGATCCTGAGAATGCTAAAAAGGTATGCAAACTCTAGCGATTCATTTATGGGCTGGTGCAAGCATCTCGGAGTTGGAACATTCGCTTTGATGAGATGATCAAAGCGTTTGGGTTTATGCAGACTTATGGAGAAGCCTGTGTTTACAAGAAAGTGAGTGGGAGCTCTATAGCATTTCTCATATTATATGTAGATGACATACTTTTGATGGGAAATGATATAGAACTTTTGAACAGCATTAAGGCCTACTTGAATAAGTGTTTTTCAATGAAGGACCTTGGAGAAGCTGCTTACATATTAGGCATCACGATCTATAGGAATAGATCGAGACGCCTCATAGGTCTTTCACAAAGCACATACCTTGATAAGATATTGAAGAAGTTCAATATGGATCAGTCCAAGAAGGGGTTCTTACCTGTGTTGCAAGGTGTGAAATTGAGCTCAGCTCAATGCCCGACCACGGTAGAAGATAGAGAAAAGATGAGTGTCATCCCCTATGCCTCGGCTATAGGGTCTATTATGTATGCCATGTTGTGTACCAGACCTGATGTAAACCTTGTCGTAAGTTTGGTAGGAAGGTACCAAAGTAATCCCGGCATGGAACACTGGACAGCGGTCAAGAACATCCTGAAGTACCTGAAAAGGACTAAGGATATGTTTCTCATATATGGAGGTGATGAAGAGCTCGTCGTAAAGGGTTACGTCGACGCTAGCTTCGACACAGATTTGGATGACTCTAAGTCACAAACCGGATACGTGTATATTTTGAATGGAGGGCAGTAAGCTGGTGTTGTTGCAAGCAAAGCGTCGTGGCGGGATCTACATGTGAAGCGGAGTACATGGCAGCCTCAGAGGCAGCGCATGAAGCAATCTGGATGAAGGAGTTCATCACCGACCTAGGAGTCATACCAAATGCGTCGGGGCCGATCAATCTCTTCTGTGACAAGACTGGAGCTATTGCCCTTGCCAAGGAGCCCAGGTTTCACAAGAAGAACAGGCACATCAAGCGTCGCTTCAACTCCATTCGTGAAAATGTTCAAGATGGAGATATAGATATTTGCAAAGTGCATACGGATTTGAATGTCGCAGATCCGTTGACTAAACCTCTTCCGCGAGCAAAACATGATCAACACCAGAACTCTATCGGTGTTCGATTCATCACAATTTAACTAGATTATTGACTCTAGTGCAAGTGGGAGACTGTTGTAAATATGCCCTAGAGGCAATAATAAAATGATTATTATTATATTTCCTTGTTCATAATAATTGTCTATTATTCATGCTATAATTGTGTTATCCGGAAATCATAATACATGTGTGAATACATAGACCATAACATGTCCCTAGTGAGCCTCTAGTGGACTAGCTCGTTGATCAACAAATAGTCATGGTTTCCTGACTAAGGACAATACTCAATCCTAAGAATAGCACAAGATCGTGTAGTTCGTTTGCTAGAGCTTTTCCAATGTCAAGTATCATTTCCTTAGACCATGAGATCGTGTAACTCCCGGATGCCGTAGGAGTGCTTTGGGTGTACCAAACGTCACAACGTAACTGGGTGACTATAAAGGTATACTACGGGTATCCCCGAAGTATCTGTTGGGTTGACATGGATCGAGACTAGGATTTGTCACTCCGTATGACGGAGAGGTATCTCTGGGCCCACTCGGTCATAATGAGCTCAATGTGACCAAGTGTTTGGTCACGGGATCATGCATTACGGTACGAGTAAAGTGACTTGCCGGTAACGAGATTGAATGAGGTATTGGGATACCGACGATCGAATCTCGGGCAAGTAACATACCGATTGACAAAGGGAAGTATACGGGATTACTTGAATCCTCGACATCGTGGTTCATCCGATGAGATCATCGAGGAGCATGTGGGAGCCAACATGGGTATCCAGATCCCACTGTTGGTTATTGACCGGAGAGTCGTGTCGGTCATCTCTGCGTGTCTCCCGAACTCGTAGGGTCTACACACTTAAGGTTCGGTGACGCTAGGGTTGTAGGGATATTAGTATGCGGTAACCCGAAAGTTGTTCGGAGTCCCAGATGAGATCCCATACGTCACGAGGAGTTCCGGAATGGTCCAGAGGTGAAGAATTGTATATAGGAAGTCCAGTTTCGGTCACCGGGAAAGTTTCGGGGGTCACCAGTATTGTACCGGGACTACCGGAAGGGTCCCGGGGGTCCACCAGGTGGGGCCACATATCCCGGAGGGCCCCATGGGATGAAGTGGGAGGGGAACCAGCCCCTGGTGCGCTGGTGTGCCCCCCTTGGGCCTCCCCTGTGCCTAGGGTTGGAAACCCTAGGGGTGGGCGGGCGCCCCACATGACTTGCGGGGCAAGTCCCCCCCCTCCTAGGCTGTAGCCCCCCCTTGAGATGGGATCTCTAGGGGGCCGGCGCACCCCCTAGGCCCCCTATATAAAGAGGGGGGAAGGCAACCGCACCCTAGTCCCTGACGCCTCCCTCTCCCCTCGTAACACCTCTCCCTCTCGCTGAGCTTGGCGAAGCCCTGCCGAGATCGCCGCTGCTTCCACCACCACGCCGTCGTCCTGCTGGATCTCCATCAACCTCTCCCTCCCCCTTTCTGGATCAAGAAGGAGGAGACGTCTTCCCAACAGTACGTGTGTTGAACGCGGAGGTGATGTCCGTTCGGCACTAGGATCTTCGGTGATTTGGATCACAACGAGTACGACTCCCTCAACCCCGTTCTCTTGAACGCTTCCGCTCGCGATCTACAAGGGTATGTAGATGCACTCCACTCTCTTGTTGCTAGATGACTCCATAGATTGATCTTGGTGAAGCATAGAATTTTTTTATTTTTTGCAACGTTCCCCAACAGGTTAGACTTAAATGTGCTACTCATATGCTCCATGATGCTCCCGTTATATTTCAATTCTTATCTTTTATGTGAGCATCATTGTCATCATCAGTCCTAGCTAGAAAGGCGTTAAAGAAAAGCTTTTGTTGGGAGACAATACAATATTTACCCTTAAAGTTTTTGTGTGTCCACATGATTATTCTACTGTAGTAATCATGTTTTATAGCTTTTGTTTCAATAAAGTGCCAAGTAAGACCTTTAGGATGGCTTATATATGGTGATAGTTGTGTTGATCCTGTTGAAAATCAGAAACGTTTGCACCCAGTAAATTAGTTTTGGTAATTCACAGATACGTGATTCTGATCTGATTATTTTTTCTATGGATTGGTACACAAGTTTCTCAGTACTTCCTAATTGTTTAGGATTTTTGCAGTTCCATAAGTATACTTTTGATACAGATTACTACAGACTGTTCTGTTTTTGACAGATTCTGTTTTCTATGTGTTGTTTGCTTATTTTGATGAATCTATGATTAGTATCGGAGGGTATGAACCATAGAGAAGTTGGAATACAGTAGATATTATACCAATATGAATTTAGAATGAGTTCATTACAGTACCTAAGTAGTGGTTTTATTTTCTTATATTAACGGAGTTTACGAGTTTTCTGTTGAGTTTTGTGTTGTGAAGTTTTCAAGTTTTGGGTAAAGATTCGATGGACCATGGAATAAGGAGTGGCAAGATCCTAAGCTTGGGGACGCCCAAGGCACCCCAAGGTAATATTAAAGGACAACCAAGAGCCTAATCTTGGGGATGTCCCGGAAGCCATCCCCTCTTTCGTCTTCGTTCATCAGTAACTTTACTCGGAGCTATATTTTTATTCACCACATGATATGTGTTTTGCTTGGAGCGTTATTTTTTTTTGTTAGTATTTGCTTTCTGTTATTTATATTAATGTTTTTCATCTTTAGTTTCAATAAAAATGTCAAGGATAGCCATTACCATGCTTATTTTGCTAGTATACATGTTGCTGTTTGAAAACAGAAAGTTTACCACTATTGCAAAAATTCCCTAGAGAATTCAGAGAATGATATAATGTTGAAACTTTTTGAATATTGAGCTCTGATAAATCTTCTACACCTTAGTATGTTTCTTATAATTTTTGTAGCTAGGGAAGTATTATGAATCTTGCATTCTTTAAAGACTATACTGTTTTGGCACATTGCTGTTATGTTTGCATATGTTTGCTTGTTTAATGATTCTATTTGAGGATAGGAGTATTAAATATGCAGAGGAATTTAGTATGAAATGTTGAATAATAATTTTAGTGATTTGTTACAATAGAAAATGATAAGATTTTTGCACTGGTTTATACTAACTTATCTCACGAGTTCTTGTTGAGTTTGGTGTGGATGAAGCTTTCGAGATTTAGGAAACCGAGGTATAAAAGGAATTAAGGAGACACAAAAGCTCAAGCTTGGGTATGCCCAAGGTACCCCAATATAATATTTCAAGAAGTCTCAAGCATCTAAGCGAGGATGCCCCGTTAGGCATCCCACCTTTCTTCTTTAGCAATTACCGGTTAGTATCGGTTGAGACTAAGTTTTTGCTTCTTCACATGAGTTGTGCTATCCTTGCAATGTCATTTTATTTTGCTTTGCTTGTTGTTTGAATAAAATACCAAGATCTAAAATTCTTAAATGAGAGAGAGTCTTCACATAGTTACATAATTATTTAGCTACTCATTAATCTTCACTTATATCTTTTGGAGTAGTTTGTCATTTACTCGTGTGCTTCACTTATATCCTATGAGTAAATGGTTGAATGAGTTGAATGTCATAAATCTGAAATTATATATGTTTCATGTGCTTACCCCATTGGGAGTAATGACTTCACATCTAAGAAGTAGAGGTAGTAAATTTATTGAAGGTTAGCAAGCATTGTATTGGTCATTTGAACAATTCATGAAAGAATATTGAAGGAAGAGAGATTTCACATATAAATATACTATCTTGGACATCTTTTATAATTGTGAGCACTCATTAAAGTATGAAATGCTAAAGAGTTGATGTTGGACAAGGAAGACAACATAATGGGTTCTGTTTTCTCACATGTCAGTTAAAGTATATTGTCATGGATCGTCCAAACATGTTGAGCTTGCCTTTCCCCCTCATGCTAGCTAAATTCCTTGCACCAAGTAGAGATACTACTTATTCTTCCAAATATCCTTAAACCCAGTTTTGCCATGAGAGTCCACCATACCTACCTATGGATTGAGTAAGATCCTTCAAGTAAGTTGTCATGTTGCAAGCAATAAAAATTGCTCTCTAAATATGTATGACTTATTGGTGTGGAGAAAATAATCTTTATACAATCGTGTGATATGGAAGTAATAAAAGCGACGAAGTGCATAATAAAGGTTCATATCATAAGTGGCAATATAAAGTGACGTTCTTTTGCATCAAGATTTTGTGCATCCAACCCTAAAAGCACATGACAACCTATGTTTCCCTCTGCGAAGGGCCTATCTTTTATTGTATGCCTTTTACTTTATGCAAGAGTCAAGGTGATCTTCACCTTTCCCTTTTTCATTTTATCCTTTGGCAAGCACCTCATGTTGGAAAGAACCTGATATATATATATATATATATATATATATATATATATATATATATATATATCCAATTGGATGTAAATTAGCATGAACTATTATTGTTGAAATCACCCAAAGGTGAATACGTTGGGAGGCAACACTATAAGCCCCTATCTTTCTCAGTGTCCGATTAAAACTCCATAACCATAAGTATTGTGTGAGTGTTAGCAATTGTAGAAGACTATATGATAGTTGAGTATGTGGAGTTTGCTAAATCAAAGCTCTGACATAGACCCTTCCTGAAAATAAGATGAATTGTAATTATTTGATGATTGAGAAGTTTGCTTGTTTTCAAGGAAGTTTATGGTCTATGCTTTAACATGTGAATAGCTTGTTACTTGATCTTGAGAAGTTTTATGAGATGAACTACTGTTATGACATATAATCGTGCTAGAAAAGGTGATTGAAATTATTATTGATCAAACCTGTGCACCTACTAGCATTCACACTTCATAAATTCTTTCTTTTAGCATTTACCTACTCGAGGACGAGTAGGAATTAAGCTTGGGGATGCTGATACGTCTCCAACGTATCTATAATTTATGAAGCATTCATGCTATTATATTATCTGTTTTGGATGATTATGGGCTTTATTATACACTTTTATATTACTTTTGGGACTAACCTACTAACCGGAGGCCCAGCCCATATTGCTGTTTTCTTGCCTATTTTAGTGTTTCGAAGAAAAGGAATACCAAACGGAGTCCAAATGGAATGAAACCTTCGGGAGCGTTATTTTTGAAACGGAAGCAATCCAGGAGACTTGGAGTTGAAGTCAAGAAAGCTTCGAGGTGACCATGAGGGTGGGGGCGCGCCCCCCCTATTGGGCGCGCCCACCTGTCTCGTGGGCCCCTCGAGACTCCCCCAACCAACTTCTTTCGCCTATATATTCCCATATACCCTAAAAACATCGAAACGAACAATAGATCGGGAGTTCCGCCGCCGCAAGCCTCTGTAGCTACCAAAAACCTCTTGGGAGCCCGTTCCAGCACCCTGCTGGAGGGGGAACCCATCACCGGTGGCCATCTTCATCATCTCGGCGCTATCCATGCTGAGGAGGGAGTAGTTCACCCTCGGGGATGAGGGTATGTACGAGTAGCTATTTGCTTGATCTCTCTCTCTCTCTCGTGTTCTCTCTATGGCACGATCTTGATGTATCGCAAGCTTTTCTATTATAGTTGGATCTTATGATGTTTCTCCCGCTCTACTCTCTTGTAATGGATTGAGTTTTCCCTTTGAAGTTATCTTATCGGATTGAGTCTTTAAGGATTTGAGAACACTTGATGTATGCCTTGCCGTGCTTATCTGTGGTGACAATGGGATATCACGTGATCCACTTTATGTATGTTTTGGTGGTCAACTTGCGGGTTACGCCCATGAACCTATGCATAGGGGTTGGCACACGTTTTCGTCTTGACTCTCCGGTAGAAACTTTGGGGCACTCTTTGAAGTACTTTGTGTTGGTTGAATAGATGAATATGAGATTGTGTGATGCATATCGTATAATCACGCCCACGGATACTTGAGGTGACAATGGAGTATCTAGGTGACATTAGGGTTTTGGTTGATTTGTGTCTTAAGGTGTTATTCTAGTATGAACTTTATGATAGATTGAACGGAAAGAATAGCTTCGTGTTATTTTACTACGGACTCTTGAATAGATAGAACAGAAAGGATAACTTTGAGGTGGTTTCGTATCCTACCATAATCTCTTCATTTGTTCTCTACTATAAGTGGCTTTGGAGTGACTCTTTGTTGCATGTTGAGGGATAGTTATATGATCCACTTATGTTATTATTGTTGAGAGAACTTGCACTAGTGAAAGTATGAACCTTAGGCCTTGTTTCCTACCATTGCAATACCGTTTACGCTCACTTTTATCATTAGTTACCTTGCTGTTTTTATATTTTCAGATTACAAATACCTATATCTACCATTCATATTGCACTTGTATCACCATCTCTTTGCTGAACTAGTGCACCTATACAATTTACCATTGTATTGGGTGTGTTGGGGACACAAGATACTCTTTGTTATTTGGTTGCAGGGTTGTTTGAGAGAGACCATCTTCATCCTACGCCTCCCACGGATTGATAAACCTTAGGTCATCCACTTGAGGGAAATTTGCTACTTTCCTACAAACCTCTGCACTTGGAGGCCCAACAATGTCTACAATAAGAAGGTTGTGTAGTAGACATCACTTCCCATCCGCTAGCCTAATCGAATAGAATGCAGAAGTTAAGCGTGCTTGGGCTTGAGTAGGCCAAGGATGGGTTACCCCGTGGGAAGTTGCATATCATATAAACCTTGATATCATCCTTGTTTTGCTAATTTGTAGACTATGTTTTTATAGGTTATTTTTTTGCTGTAAAATCACCACGACTGGGAAAGCAGGAGAAAAATCATGCAGTACTAGCTTAACCATGTGTGACGCAAGTGCGCTGTAAAATCACCGTGACTGCGCAAGCTCGAGCAAAATGGTGCAGGTACTGGCTTAACCATGTGCGATGCAAGTGCGTTGTAAAATCACCAAGACTGCGCAAGCGCGAGCAAAATGGTCTAGGTACTGACTTAACCGTGTGCGATGCATGTGCGCTGTAAAATCACCATGACTGCGCAAGGCGAGCAAAATGGTGCAGGTACTGGCTTAACCGTGTGCGATGCAAGTGCGCTGTAAAATCACCACGACTGCACAAGCTCGAGCAAAATGGTGCAGGTGCTGGCTTAACCATGTGCGATGCAAGTGCGCTGTAAAATCACCAAGACTGCGCAAGCACGAGCAAAATGGTCCAGGTACTGACTTAACCATGTGCGATGCATGCGCGCTGTAAAATCACCATGACTGTGCAAGGCGAGCAAAATGGTGCAGCTACTGGCTTAACGGTGTGCGATGCAAGTGCGCTGTAAAATCACCACGACTGCGCAAGCGCGAGCAAAATGGTGTAGGTACTGGCTTAACCGTGTGCGATGCAAGTGCATTGTAAAATCACCACGACTATGCAAGCTAAAGGCGGGTGAGTTTATTTAGAAATTAGGATGAACCGTGTGTGATAGACCAGCTAGCTAGAATATAAAAACAAACTACCCACCTTGAGCATTGCAAAAGTCGGCGGTTCCGCCACTTTTCCTTATTATCATACACGCATATTCATATTAGACCATGCGCGATCTTGGGCACTCCCTCCCCGCATCAATTCATTTACCCAAATTTTAGTAGCCGCCGTACTTCAACTGTCGCCCACACTACTCCAGCACTGACCTTATAGTAAAATTGCAGTAGCCGAGGCATTTGAACCGTCGTCCACCACCATCTCTGCCCACCATTACTAAAATTTTCAGTAGCCGCAGCATATCCTCAAACATCACAATCCCCCCCCCCCACACAGTCCCCCAACCGCCCCCTCCCGCCTCGAACTCAGCTCACGGTCACCGCCACCGCCGCCGCCAACCCATGCCGGTCTGCCCATTCCTCCTAGCTTTGATAATAAAGTTCAGGTTACCCAGCGATTCCCATACTGTCGCCCCACTCCCCTGAGTTTTTAGATGAGGCATGCGGAGTCCCTCCCCGCTAGATCCACATCCCCTACTCCAGAATGTTGCAGCCTAATCTCGACCATGTATCCCTGGGAGCCCGATGAGCGTTCGGACAAGAAGTGGTTTATCATGGCCTCTCCGGCGGACGTTGGCGAGGTGGCCGCCATTCACCCTGACCTGTCGATCCCGAAGCAACATGTCACCGTGGAAGCCGGTGAAGACGTTGACTATGTTGCCATGTCGAAGGCTTCATGTCAGCGGGCTTGCATATTGATACGTCTCCGTCATATCTAATTTTCCAAACACATTTGCCCTTGTTTTGGACTCTAACTTGTATGATTTGAATGGAACTAACCCGGACTGACGCTGTTTTCAGTAGAACTGCCATGGTGTTATTTAGGTGCAGAAATAAAAGTTCTCGGAATGACCTGGAAATCCACGGAGCAATTTTTTGGAATTAATAAAAAATACTGGCGAAAGAATCAGCACCAGGGGGCCCACACCCTATCCACGAGGGTGGGGGTGCCCCCCTAGGGCATGCCCCCCTACCTTGTGGGCCCCCTGAAGCTCCACTGACCTCAACTCCAACTCCATATATTCACGTCCGGGGAGAAAAAAATAGGAGAGAAGGATTCATCACGTTTTACGATACGGAGCCGCCGCCAAGCCTTAAACTCTCTCGGGAGGGCTGATCTGGAGTCCGTTCAGGGCTCCGGAGAGGGGGATCCGTCACCGTCATCATCATCAACCTTCCTCCATCACTAATTTCATGATGCTCACTACCATGCATGAGTAATTCCATCGTAGGCTTGCTGGACAGTGATGGGTTGGATGAGATTTACCATGTAATCAAGTTATTTTTGTTAGAGTTTGATACCTAGTATCCACTATGTTCTGAGATTGATGTTGCTATGACTTTGCTATGCTTAATGCTTGTCAGTAGGGCCCGAGTGCCATGATTTCAGATCTGAACCTATTATGTTTCCATGAATATATGTGAGTTCTTGATCCTATCTTGTGAGTCTATAGTCACCTATTATGTGTTATGATCCGCTAACCCCGAAGTGACAACAATCAGGATACTTACCGGTGATGATCGTAGTTTGAGGAGTTCATATATTCACTAAATGTCAATGCTTTGGTCCGGTACTCTATCAAAAGGAGGCCTTAATATACCTTAGTTTCCAATAGGACCCTGCTGCCACGGGAGGGTAGGACAAAAGATGTCATGCAAGTTCTTTTCCGTAAGCACGTATGACTATATTCGGAATACATGCCTACATTACATTGATGAACTGGAGCTAGTTCTATGGCACCCTATGTTATAACTATTACATGAGGAATCGCATCCGACATAATTATCCATCACTAATCCAACGCCTATGAGCTTTTCACATATTGCTCTTTTTTAGTTACTTTACCGTTGCTGCTGTTACAATTACTAAAAAACAGCTACTGTTACTCTTGCTACTGTTACCGTTACTTCCATACTACTTTGCTACTAAATACTTTGCTGCAGATACTAAGTTATCCAGGTGTGGTTGAATTGACAACTCAACTGCTAATACTTGAGAATATTCTTTGGCTCCCCTTCTGTTGAATCAATAAATTTGGGTTGAATACTCTACCCTCGAAAACTGTTGCGATCCCCTATACTTGTGGGTCATCACGTATTACTGTATCTCGGGAAAGCTGGCTACAACATCAAGCTCGTCAACAGCGACGGCTTCACGTAGGCCATGTCACAGGTTACGTCGTCCATCCCCAACCCCTCTGGTTTAACCACCGTCGATCTCTTCGACGGCCCTGCCGATGATCTCCTCCGCCAAGCGGTCAAGGATTTGCGATACTTATACGCCATCGAGCCCATCTTGTCATTTCTGAAGGATACGTTCTACTGCGATGGCTTGGAATCCTCAATTTCCAAGTCAGATCTCATCGACCACGACCACGACGAGGGCACCCACAAAGGTTCTTCCACCATGGGTCTATGCTCTTCCAACTGGAAGGATCCCGTCCATCAAATGTGAGGCAACATCCTATCAACAAATTTTACCTTTTCTAGATTTCCAAATCATACCCTTTGTTATAGTAGCATTTGTCGTGCGGTGCTATAACTATGCCGTGTTTAATTATTTCAGTTATGCAAACATGTATTGTTCAATAGGGCTTTGTGATGTTTAAGTATGAATTGTCCACTTCAGTTTCACGAATGGCTATATTTGGTTGTTTATAGTGAGTAGATGCCTTGTTTATCTGTGTTTGGTTGTTAGGTTGGTTGCAGCGAGCATTTTTTCAGTTATCGAGCCGATGCCTTGTTTATATGTATTTTGTGTTAGTTTGGTTGCAGTGAACATTTGTCCAGTTATCAAGTAGATGCCTTGTTTATCTGTACTTTGTTGTTAGGTTGTTTTTTTTAGCATTTGTCCAGTTTTCAAGCAGATGCCTTGTTTATCTGTATTTTCTTGTTAGGTTGGTTGCAGTGAGCATTTGTCCAGTTTTCGAGCATATTCCATGTTTATCTTTATTTGCTTGTTAGGTTGGTTCCAGTGAGACTCTGTCCAGTTTTCAATGGCTATATTTGGTTCTTATACTGATCATTTATATGCCTTGTTTATTTCATCATCACAATGTGTTGTTCATTATGTGCAAGTCAGAACTGTGCCGCTCGACTGCATCAATACCAGTTTGAACGGCTATATTTGGTTCCAGGTATGCCTGATGTAGTTAACACATGCCCTTTATTTCAGTTTTACACATTTATCCAGTGATGTTTAAGCGTTATCTACATTCTATTCATTTTCAACAATACCAGTTTGAATTGCAATATTTGATGGTTGTTAATCCTGCTGTCGGTAACATTGTCTTCCATTTTATATATGCTTTAACAGCATCTGAAACCAACACACTCAAGCTATCATTTGGAGATGATATTGTTTACCTTTGCTATATTTGTTTGACGTTAAGGTTACCGTACTTATCATGCCTTTCCACTACTTATGCAGGAAACAATGGGAGTGGCCACCATTTTCCGTCGAGGTTAGCTTCATCCCTCGGCTTGTACTCCCCCGTCGTTCCATAATGTAGTGCATATAGATCCAGGCCTGGACACTTGTTAGCTTCTAATATTGACTTGTTGCTTGTAGGTACATATGCCCTTGGCAAGGATCCACGCATCGACCCTTTTTGCGTATGGGGCAATGAGATATTCATGAACAAGCATCAAGTGAGGAAACTGATAAGGATTATTTGCAAAAAGATACGAATGGTGGCAAGCAAATTATTTGTTTATGCTCTATCCAACACAACAGTGAGCTGTAGGATGGTAACTACAAACTCTGCAGCCTTCTCTTTTTACTGCCCATAATGAGTTGTTACACAACAATTTCTGAATCTTTTTCGTTCGCAGTGGTTCCCGAAGCAATTCACTCAAGATTACCTCACAAAGTACATGATTGTTGGACACGCAATGAGCATCGAGAAGTCGTAATGAAGACAGTGAAGGATAGACGGGCAACCATCACAAGGGGTTGGCCTAGAGTCATGCACACATTACGCATGGATGAGGGCACAATATGGGGATTCTGCTTCAGCTTCTCCAACAACCAGAATGTCTTTCGCCTCTCTCTTTACGGTCTTTAGTACAATTGTGGTTCATCATTCTTTACTTGGTGCTTCTGTAATTCTTTAGTATATGTACCTGTGCATCGAATTATGCATTTGTGGTTGAACCTATATTTGTAATAAACCTGGTTGGATATGAAATAAGTGATTGCCTACTTTCAAATTAAGAAATATATTTTTTAAATTAGGGATTAATTTGGGGATCAATTAGGGATTACACTACACACGGTTTGCAAAAGCGAAACGTCTGCGATAGAAGTGGAGATCAGACACGTTTCTAGGATCCACTACGTGTGTGATCAATCTCCACCGCACAGACGGTCAGCCAGGAAAAAATGTGTGCGATCAATCTCCATTGCACATAGGATCAGCCAAGAAAAAATGTGTGCGATTAACAACAGCATCGCACATAGTTCTTTCTTATTAATGTTTGCGATAGTCACCTTATCACACACGCTTCAAAATTATGGGTTGTTTGTGATGTTGTGCGCATTGCAAACGTTTGGTACTTCTTGGATTAACTGTGTGGGATGTACATACTAACACAAACGTATTCCTTAGATAGACTGTGTGGTATGTACATACGAACGGAAACGTTTAGCGGGGGCTGACTGATACATCTCCAACGTATCTATAATTTTTAATTGTTCCATGCTATTATATTATTTGTTTTGGCTGTTTAATGGGCTTTATTATACACTTTTATATTATTTTGGGACTAACCTATTAACCGAAAGCCCAGTGCAAATTGCTGCTTTTTTGCCTATTTTAGTGTTTCGCAGAAAAGGAATATCAAACGGAGTCCAAACGGAATGAAACCTTCGAAAGAGTTATTTTTGGAACAAACGTGATCCGGAGGACATGGAGTGGACGTCACAAAAGAAGTGAGGAGGCCACGAGGCAGGGAGGTGCGCCTGCCCCCCTGGGCGCGCCCCTCGCAGCTCCACCGACCTACTTCTTCCTCCTATATATATATATATATATATATATATATATATATATATATATATATATATATATATATATATATATCCATATACTCCGAAAACATCCAGGACCACAATAGATCGGGAGTTCAGCTGCCGCAAGCCTTTGTAGCCACCAAAAACCAATCAGCACCCTGTTCCGGCACCCTGCCAGAGGGGGGATCCCTCACCGGTGGCCACCTTCATCATCCCGGCGCTCTCCATGACGAGGAGGGAGTAGTTCACCCTCGGGGTTGAGGGTCTGTACCAGTAGCTATGTGTTTGATCTCTCTCTCTCTATCTCTCTCTCTCGTGTTCTTGATTCGCCAAGATCTTGATGTATCGCGAGCTTTGCTATTATAGTTGGATCTTATGATGTTTCTCCCCCTCTACTATCTTGTAATGGATTGAGTTTTCCCTTTGAAGTTATCTTATCGGATTGAGTCTTTAAGGATTTGAGAACACTTGATGTATGTCTTGCATGTGCTTATCTATGGTGACAATGGGATATTCACGTGATCTACTTGATGTATGTTTTGGTGATCAACTTGCGGGTTCAGTGACCTTGTGAACTTATGCATAGGGGTTGGCACACCTTTTCTTCTGGACTCTCCGGTAGAAACTTTGGGGCACTCTTTGAAGTTCTTTGTGTTGGTTGAATAGATGAATCTGAGATTGTGCGATGCATATCGTATAATCATACCCACGGATACTTGAGGTGACATTGGAGTATCTAGGTGACATTAGGGTTTTGGTTGATTTGTGTCTTAAGGTGTTATTCTAGTACGAACTCTAGGATAGATCGAACGGAAAGAATACTTTGTGTTATTTTACTACGGACTCTTGAATAGATCGATCAGAAAGGATGACTTTGAGGTGGTTTCATACCCTACAATAATCTCTTCGTTTGTTCTCTGCTATTAGTGACTTTGGAGTGACTCTTTGTTGCATGTTGAGGGATAGTTATATGATCCAATTATGTTATTATTGTTGAGAGAACTTGCACTAGTGAAAGTATAAACCCTAGGCCTTGTTTCCTAGCATTGCAATACCATTTACGCTCACTTTTATCATTAGTTACCTTGCTGTTTTTATATTTTCAGATTACAAAAACCTATATCTACCATCCATATTGCACTTGTATCACCATCTCTTCGCCGAACTAGTGCACCTATACAATTTACCATTGTATTGGTTGTGTTGAGGACACAAGAGACTCTTTGTTATTTGGTTGCAGGGTTGTTTGAGAGAGACCATCTTCATCCTACACCTCCAACGGATTGATAAACCTTAGGTCATCCATTTGAGGGAAATTTGCTACGGTCCTACAAACCTCTGCACTTGGAGGCCCAACAACATCTACAAGGAGAAGGTTGCGTAGTAGACATCACTGACTGTGTGGGATGTACTTACGACCAGAAACGATTTCACCTATATAATTGTTTTTTAGCACTACTATACGTATAACCGTATTTGCTCGCTCGCCGTTCGCACACGACCTCATTTTGCTGAGCATGTGTGCCAGGAGGGCATATCCCCCACGGTTTCTAGGTCGTGTGAGAAGGACCCCCCTATTTCCCATACTCACTTGGCGATGGTTCCAAATGTCGTCGCGGAAAGGGGTTAAAAACCGTTTGTATATCACCGATGCGTACCAATGGTGCTTTGTGATGGGTTCGATCTTACGGTGCTTGATCCCAGTGACAGAAGGGGAAACAACACGTATGTATCATTGCTATTAAGGATAACAAGATGGGGTCTATTTCTAAATAAATAGATCTTGTCTACATCATGTCATCATTCTTATTGCATTACTCTATTTTTCCATGAACTTAATACACTAGATGCATGCTGGATAGCGGTCGATGTGTGGAGTACTAGTAGTAGATGCAGGCAGGAGTCGGTCTACTAAGCTTGGACGTGATTCTTATATAATGATCATTGCCTGGATATCATCAGGAGTATTTGAAGTTCTATCAATTGCCCAACAGTAATTGTTTTCCCCTTGTTTGCTATTTTTCTCGAGAGAAGCCACTAGTGTAACCTTCGGCCCCCGGGTCTCTTCTTTATTATATTTTCCTTTGCGATCTATTTTCCTTTGCTTTTATTTTTAGTTCTATTAAACCAAAAATACAAAAATACCTTGCTGCACTTTATTTTACTTGCGCTCCATTTATCTTATCTATTACAACTTTACCCTGTCTCCTTGCCAATTTCTAGCGTCGTTACCTGAAAGGGATTGACAACCCCTTTAACCCGTTGGATTGCGAGTATTTGTTATTTGTGTGCAGGGATTGTTTACGTTGTGTTACATGGTTCTCCTACTGGTTCGATAACCTTGGTCTCATCACTGAGGGAAATACCTACCGTTGTTGTGCTGCATCATCCCTTCCTCTTTGGGGAAATACCGACGTAGTTCTAGCAGACATCAATAGGAATTTCTGGCGCCATTGCAAATCTCATCTCCTTGAAATTTACATTATTTTCCATTTTCCTCTCGTTTTCCTCTCCCCCACTTCACAAAAAATTGCTATTTTATTCGGCCTCTTTTTCGTTCGCCATTTTCTCGTCAGATCTCTTGTTTGCTTGTTTTAACATGTGTCTTTTATTTGCTTGCATCTTCGCTTGCTAAAAATCTATTGATATGGATCCTCATCCACTTGCTAATCTTTTCAAGAGATTCAATTATGATGAACCCATTGCTAGTGAATTGAGTTCACTGGATTATCTTTATGAAGTTTTGCATGAGATTTATGAATCTAAAAATTGTGATGAAGTGTTAAAGAAGAAAATTATAAAGTGATTCACGATAGCTCCTTAGATGAAAAGCATGATTGCAATGATGTTATTAAAAATTCTATTAATGTCAGTTGTGCTAATAATATGCAAAAGGCCAAGCTTGGGGATGCTAATTTTTTTATGTCCACTACTTATTGCAATGATCATTATTGGAGCGATAATGATTCTTCTGATCTTGAAAATTTATTTAAACCTCATGATGGATATCTATGCGATAATATTAAGAGTGGGTTTGGAAGAGTGTCAACTTTAGCTAAAAATAAGCCCACATATTTGGGGAGTGTTCAATCTTCTAATTTTTTTTTATGAAAGTGGGCTTGGAGAGGTCATGACTTTATTTGATGATAATCCCACTATTTTGGAAGAATGTCAACTTTGCATGCATTTCGATCATGAAGAGAACATTTTATGTGATAGCTATATTATTGAATTTGATTATGATCCTACTTATAATTATTATGATAGAGGGACATATTGTGGTAGAAATTTTTATGTTGCTAAATTACCTCTTGTTATGTTGAGATTGCTATCGTTTCTTTCTTCTTCCTTGCATATACTAGTTTTTGCTTGCCTTGATAATTTATTTTCTTATAAGATGCCTATGCATAGGAAGTATGTTAGACTTAAATATGTTTGTCAAAAGTTTTGTGATGCTCTCTTTGTGCTTCAATTCTTGTCTTTTAATGTGAGCATCATTAAAATTACCAATGCCTAGCTAGGGGCATAAAAACGATAGCGCTCATTGGGAGGCAACCCAACTTGTATCTTTTTACTTTTTGGTTTTCTTGTTGTTTTCAATAAAATACCCAATTAAGCCTCTGACTAGATGTGATTTTGTGTTTTAAATTAGTGTTTGTGCCAAGCAAGGCCTTTGGGATGATTTGGTGAGAGTTGACTTGATCTTGTTGAAAAACAGAAACTTTTGCGCTAATAAAAATATTTTTATTGTTTAACAGAAGTGTGATTTTGAGTTGATTCTTTTTGAAGAAGATTAATAAAAAAAATAGTTACGTCGTCCTAATTTTTCAGAATTTTTGGAGTTACAGAATTATTCGAAGTAGTCAGATTGTTACAGACTGTTCTGTTTTTGACAGATTCTGTTTTCTTTGCGTTATCTGTTTGTTTTGATGATTCTATGGTTTTCTTTGAAGCTTTTTTTCCATAAAAAAGTTGGAATATCGTAGATATTATTCAAAAATAAAATATGAATGGGTTTGCAACAATACTTATAGTAGTGGTTTGCTCTCTTATACTAACGGATCTCACGAAGGTTTTGTTGAGTTTTGTGTGATTGAAGTTTTCAAGTTTTGGGTGATATTACGATGGATGAAGGAATAAGGATTAGCAAAAGGCTAATCTTGGGGATGCCCGAGGCACCCCAAGATAATATTCAGGAAGTAGCAAGCAACTAAGCTTGGGGATGCCCCCGAGTGGCATCCCCTGTTTCTTCTAACGACCATCGGTATTTTACTTGGAGCTATATTTTTATTCGTCAAATGTTATGAGTTTTGCTTGGAGCGTCTTGTGTGATATGAGTCTATGCTTGTTTTTCTTTGTGTTTTAAGTCTTGAATCCTTGCTGGACACACCTTTTTGAGAGAGTGAAAAGTTATGCTATGTTTGCTCCTATGCTTCACTTCAATTTTTAGAGCCATGGAATTGCTCTAGTGCTTCACTTATATCTTTTTGAGCATGATGTGCTTTGTTATTTTTGAAGAAATGCTCTCATGCTTCACTTAGATTTATTTGGGAGTTAGTAAAAAATTTAAGAAATTCTCTCTTGCCTCACTTAGATTATTTTGAGAGAAAGAAATATTATGCTCATGTTCTTCACTTAAATTTGTTTGAGCTTATTAAAAGCAACATGTGAAAATAGTCCCAAAGTGATAGATATCCAAGGAGGATATAATAAAAACTTCCATGAAGATCATTGGACAAAATAAACTTGGTTCTTAGTAATGGTTTTGAGACATGACGATATGATATGTGAGTCATGTTGATGAGTAATTACGCTTTAGTAAGAATATTGGTGTTAAGGTTTGTGATTCCCTACACTAGTGTAGAATCGGGATTTAGCACCAGTTTGTAAGGGACTTTAGTGCCGGTTCTGTAACCGGCACTAAAGGGTGGGGACTAAAGGTCCCCCCTTTAGTACCGGTTCGGCACGAACTGCCACTAAAGTGCCACCACTTGGCACGAGCCGGGGTCGGGTGTAGGGAGACCTTTAGTGCCGGTTGGTAACACCAACCGGTACTAAATGTTTGGGGGGTTTGTTTTATTTTTTATTTTTCCTTTAGTTTTGTGTTTTCAATTTAATTTAGAGATTGTTTTTACATTATAATGAGTTGTTAAATCACTAGGTGAAAGTACCGCAGATTAGTTTCAACTGGATGCATGCATGGATCCTAGCTAAGTGATCAAAGTATATATGCCACATCCATATTACTTAATCACTTATGTTAGGTGAGCAAGTAATATGGATATGGCAAATACTTGACCACTTAGCTAGCTAGGATCCATCTAGTTGAAACTAATCTTCGGTTTCTTTCATAAATAATATAATAACTCATCATCATCATATTAGTATAAAAACTATTGCATCATATATCATCACCAACAAGTTAATGGTATAATAGCTAGCTAAAAATCATTATAGTCGTCATTACCACTATTTAATCATCATAGTCATTACCGCTATCTAATCACCACCAATACTAGCTTAAAGAAGAAACATTCACTTGTACCAAAAGGAAAGATATCATCGAGTTCAACATGGTCATGATTATAAGCGTTCATATATAAGACCACAAAAGCAAACCACTCTTTGAGATTAAGTTCAGGATGAATAATACGGACATGAGAGGACAAGTACTAAGAGCATGCTAAATACTTCTGCTGCTCACTCTCAGGTAAAATAGCATAGAACATGTATAGCTCTCCTGATTCATCATATTGGAGCATGCAGATGAACCTGTCTCCTAATCGTGGGTTGTGCTTCTGATTGCTACCCCCTAGTACTTCTCTGCGATCGTGGATAATTTTGCTCCAGTCTTTCACTATTAAGCATTCCTCGCTATTAGAAATCCTGAATGCACTAAAGTGCATTGTAGGATGTCTTGGCCGTAAGCTAACCATGCTCATGCGACCTTTAGTCTCGATCCACTGAGGCACAACATTCATCAGGACTCCCTATTGAAGAACATCGTATACTAACATACTTAGCAATGAAGTTAGCTTAAAAAATAATGTATGCAAAAGATGCACTAAGGAAAAATAGTAAAAATCTTACCATCTTTCCTAAATATATGTGACTGTTGTTCAATACGATCACTATTGGTCGCACATTTTGAGTACTAAGATTTTCAAATTCAGGAAAATAATTTCTCTTGACAGCATCAAGATCCTCAAGCCATGAAACATAATGACTTATCTCCTCGTAGTTTAGTTCATCCCCGGGACAGTGGATGGTCCCGTCTACCAAGCACTGGACATGTTTACTTGGATGGAAATAAGCTGTCAATAGAAATTAGTTGTCAACTATTTTTGAAAAAAACAATATCGAAGACATAAATATATGGTTGAGAAACTCACATAATGGTAGAACTGGAGGCGTCTGCACATCGACCCAAATGTCTTTATTACCTTCAATATCATCTTCGGGACGAATATCAAAGGTGATAAATATATCAGGCTCAAATGCATAAGCCTTGCATAGTGCTTGCCAAATTTTGCATTCAAAATGGGTGTAGGTGTCTTGATTGTATAATTTGACGTTGAAGGTATAACCATGCTCGGTCTTCAAGTAAACTCTCTTTACCTCCATAGTTTTGTTAGGACTAAAACCTATCTTATCCAAGACAAAAATTCTTGCATGGCAGGGGATACGCTAGTAGAATAGTGAAAATTTAAAATAATAAGTTGAAGAAAATGAAGCATAAGTCATGCTTAATTATGAAAATACTTGCCGTTGTGACTTACTGTATCCACTTGGAAGGTCTCATCCAGCTTGATGCTGAAGCGCCTATCATCAACTAGGAATTTTTTTCGCACATGCCGCGTTGGTCTTCGCAGTTTTTGCACATAATGGAATCGTTTTCGTCGTTAGATGACATTTCCTATGTTCATATGTGAAACATTAAACACTTATTAGTTATATTAATTCAACTAATTAAATTAGTTCTATTAATTCAACTAGCTAGTTCAACTAATTAATTCAACTAAGTACTTACTAACAATATACCTAAATAAAGTAGCTCAACTAATTCAACTAACTAATTCAACTAAACTAGTTCTATTAATTTTCTTACTAAAAATAAAGTAGCTAGTTCTATATATTAGAATTTTAATTAGATGATCAAAACTCATATGCCTAAATTAAATATATATCTAATTCATCTAAAATCAATATAAATTCATCTATAACTAAAAGTATAAAAAAACTAACTCATCTAACATTATCTAATACATATATAATCTAACATTTATATAATCTAACATTTGACATAAAACATTTGTGTGTGTGTGTGTTTGTGTGTGTGTGTGCATGTGCAAAGAGGCCGCCGGCGAGCGGCAGGGGGCCGGCCGGGGCGCGCGGTCGATCGATCTTACAGCAGGGCGACGACCGGCAATGCGAAGCAATAGGGACAGGCCGGGGCACCGATGGGACGCGCGCGTAGGGGGCGGCGATGACGGCGACGGGGGCGGCGCAGGGGCGGTGACGGGGCCGGGGCCGGCGACGGCGGCGACGGGGCGGTGCACGGACGGGGGCGACGCATGGACGGGGGAGGCGTAGGGACGGGGGCAGCGACGAAGGGTGACGGGGGCGGTGATGGGGGCGGCGCGGGGACAGGCGCGACGATGAACAGATGATAACTGAAATTTTTGTAAGTGTTGCTTATATAGGGGGCCTTTAGTACCGGTTGGAGCCAAGAACCGGTACTAAAGGTAAATTTTGGCCAGGCCAAGCGACGGGAAGCGACCCCCTTTAGTACCGGTTCGTGGCACCAACCGGTACTAAAGACCAACCCTTTAGTACCGGTTGGAGCCAGGAACCGGTACTAAAGGGGGTGCGCTCCAGTTTCGCGGTGCACAATGTTTAGTCCCACATCGCCGAGCGAAGGGCAGCCGCACTGGTTTATAAACCCAGCCGTGGTTGCTCCTTCGAGCTCCTCTCTAATGCAGGCCTCTGGGCCTAACTTTGTCGTGCTTTCCTGTGAGCCTGCTGGGCCTTATGGGACTGCATAAGCATGCCCAAGGCCGAGCAGGCTCACTAGGCAGCGCGGAAATAATTTTTTTTACATAATTTTTTTCTTTTGTGGTTTATATATTTTCTTCTATTTATTTCTAAGTAGTTTTTTCCTGTATTTAAATTTGAATAGTTTGAATTGTGCATCTGAACGCAGAAAAAGTCTGGAGTTGTAATAAGTTATTAAAATATTGAATAGCTGGTGTAAAAGATAAGTTTTCGTCTAAAACCCTGATACTTCGAAAGAGATTGTCCAGTTTGTACACAAAGTGCATCCAGTTTTTGCCGTAACTCTCTCTACTTTTTTGTACATGCTATCCGGGTCAAATGATGATACCTTGCCAAGTTTCAACCTTCTCAAAATTTATTTTGTAGTGCTTTTCAATTTCACGGTCATTTAGCTCTCAAAACAAATCGGTAAATACATCAAAAATACCAAATTATGTCAGAAAGGTTGAAAGTTGATGACGTGGGTTTGAATTGTGCATCCGAACACAGAAAAAGTCCGGAGTTGTAATAAGTTATTAAAATAATGAATAGCCGGTGTAACAGATGAGTTTTCGTCCGAAACCCTGATACTTCGAAAGAGATTGTCCAGTTTGTACACGAAGTCCATCCAGTTTTTGCCGTAACCTTCTCTACTTTTTTGCACATGCTGTGCGGGTGAAATGATGATACCTCGCCAAGTTTCAACCTTTTCAGAGTTCATTTTGTAGTGCTTTTCAATTTCACGGTCATTTAGCTCTCAAAACAAATTAGTAAATGCATCAAAAATAGCAAATTATGTCAGAAAGGGTTGCAAATTGATGGCGTGGATTTGAGTGCATCTGAACGCAAAAAAAGTCCGGAGTTGTAATAAGTTATTAGAATATTGAATAGCCGGTGTAATAGATGAGTTTTCATCTGAAACCCTAATACTTCGAAAGAGATTGTCCAGTTTGTACACGAAGTGCATCTAGTTTTTGCCATAACCCTCTCTACTTTTTTGCACATTCTATGCGGGTGAAATGATAATACCTTGCCAAGTATCAACCTTTTCAGAGTTCATTTTGTAGTGCTTTTCAATTTCACGGTCATTTAGCTCTCAAAACAAATCAGTAAATGTATCAAAAATAACAAATTATGTCAGAAAGGGTTGAAAGTTGATGACGTGGATTTGAATTGCGCATCTGAATGCAAAAAAAGTTTGGAGTTGTAATAAGTTATTAAAATATTTAATATTCGGTGTAACAGATGAGTTTTCGTCTGAAACCCTGATACTTCGAAAGAGATTGTCCAGTTTGTACACGAAGTGCGTCCAGTTCTTGCTGTAACCCTCTCTACTTTTTTGCACATGCTGTGCGGGTGAAATGATGATACCTTGCCAAGTTTTAACCTTTTTAGAGTTCATTTGTAGTGCTTTTCAATTTCATGGTCATTTAGCTCTCAAAACAAATCAGTAAATGCATCGAAAATAGCAAATATGTCAAAAAGGGTTGAAAGTTGATGATGTGGATTTGATTTGTGCAACTGAATGCAAAAAATGTCCGAAGCTGCAATAAGTTATTAAAATATTGAATAGCCGGTGCAACAGATGTGTTTTTGTCCGAAACCCTGATACTTCGAAAGAGATTGTCCAGTTTGTACACGAAGTGCATCCAGTTTTTGCCATAACCCTCTCTACTTTTTTGCACATGCTATGCGGGTGAAATGATGATACCTTGCCAAGTTTCAACATTTTTAGAGTTCATTTTGTAGTGCTTTTCAATTTCACGGTCATTTAGCTCTCAAAACAAATCCGTAAATGCATCGAAAATAGCAAATTATGTTGAAATTAATGACGTGGATTTGAATTGTGCATCTAAACGCAAAAAAGTCCGGAGTTGTAATAAGTTATTAAAATATTGAATAGCCAGTTGTGATAGTTTGAGAAGTAACATACTTAAGGTGGTAAAACTGTGTTAGCGGAGCGAGGTGGGACTAAAAAACCGCTGCAGAATGAATCAACTAGAAACCTCTAGTACCGGTTTGTGGTATGAACCGGTACTAAAGGTGTTGGTGGGGGCCCAGCCTGACCACAGCCTGCAACAGCCTCTTTAGCCGGTTTGTGGCACGAACCGGTACTAAAGGTTAGCCACAAACCGGTACTAATAATCTCCGCCCCCTAGCAATTGGGACCGGCACTAATGATCACATTAGTGCCGATTTTGTTACAAACCAGGACTAATGTGCTTCACATTAGGCCCTTTTTCTACTAGTGCTATGCAAGCACGAAAGTCAATAGCTATGCAATGAAATTATATCCTACTTGTGGTGCATTATTCGGTGTTATTTATGCTTAATGCTTGGGTACGAGATTTTTTGTTTCTTGGTTGGACGCTTCTCAATCTTTTTTCTAGCCTTCACTTGTGCATCCAAAACCCTTCAAACCAGTTTTGCCATATGAGTCCACTATACCTACCTATATGCGGTATTTCCGTGCCGTTCTAAGCAAATTTGCATGTGCCATCTCTAATTTTCAAAATAAATTTCTCTTTTGTGTGCTCGTACCGCTCGCGAGGCGGCGAAGGGTGGCCAATATTTTCCTTGCTAGATTTGTTATTCTAACGATGAGTGTTTATTCACTTTTCAATGCACGAGAGTACGAAAAAGGTATTAGGGATGCCCAGTCCCGAAATGAAAAATGAATTTACTTTATGTTGTCAAATAATAAATTCCTTGGAAAGTGTTGGTATGGAAGGCTCCCGTGGATACAGATAAGCCATGGAAAGTGAAAGTATGGTGGAAAAAGGAATAAACTTTATTTTCCGTTGGGACCCGCCTATGATGTATCTAGCATGGAAAGTGTTGGGAGCTCTAAGTCGTTTTCGTTGGTGGGAAAAGTATGCCTCCCAAAATGTTTTTATCTCTCAATTTTCGCTTTGAGCTCTGCCACCTATACAAATCCCTACTTTCCTCTGCGAAGGTCCTTTCTTTTACTTTATGCAATTTTTATTTTGAATTTGAGTCTCCATCTTCTCTTATAAAGCACCAACTAAGGGGCACTATGATCATATTTGAGCATTGGGTGTAGCTCATATTCGAGTGTGTTTCATGAATGGGTCAATGGTTGAGAATAATGGACTAGGGATAACTTGCTTTAGCATAGATATTTGGAAAGACATGGTTGCTTGTTGATATGCTTGAGTATTAAAGTCTTCATGTCGAAACTAGAACATTGCTTTGAACCATATAAAAGTCCAAATGTCCATGCTCTAAAGAAAAGAATATGTGATGAACATGTTAGGCAGCATTCTACATCAAAAATTCTGTTTTTATCACTTACCTCCTCGAGGACGAGCAGGAATTAAGCTTGGGGATGCTGATATGTCTCCAACTTATCTATAATTTTTTATTGTTTCATGCTGTTATATTATCATTCTCGGATGTTTTACAATCATTTTATAGTAATTTTATATTATTGTTTGGTACTAACCTATTGACATAGTGCCTAGTGCCAGTTGTTGTTTTGTGCTCGTTTTTTACATCGTAGGAAATCAATACCAAACGGAGTCCAAACGCAGTGAAACTTTTTGTCGATTTTTTCTGGACTAGAAGACACCGTATGGGCCAAGAAAGTACCTCAGGGGTGCTCCAAGGGGAGCACAACCCACCAGGGCGCGCCTAGGCCCCCAGGCGTGCCCAGGTGGGTTGTGCCCACCTCGGTGGTCTCCCGCACCGCCACTTTGCTCTATAAATACCCCAATATTCTAGAAACCCTAGGGGAGTCGACGAAAATCAATTCCAGCCGCTGCAAGTTCCAGAAACATCAGATCCAATCTAGACACCATCACAGAGGGGTTCATCATGTCCATTAGTGCCTCTCCGATGATGCGTGAGTAGTTCATTGTAGACCTACGGGTCCGTAGTTAGTAGCTAGATGGCTTCCTCTCTCTCTCTCTCTCTCTCTCTCTCTCTCTCTCTCTCTTGATTCTCAATACAATGGTCTCAGATCCATATGATGTAAGTCCTTTTGCGGTATGTTTGTTGGGATCCAATGAACTTTGTGTTTATGATCAGATCTATGATTTTATCCTTGAAAGTTATTTGAGTCTTCTTTGATCTCTTATATGCATGATTGATTATAGCCTCATATTTCTTCTCTGCTATTTGGGTTTTGTTTGGCCAACTCGATCTATTTATCTTGCAATGGGAAGAGGTGCTTTGTGATGGGTTCGATCTTGCGGTGCTTGATCCCAGTGACAGAAGGGGAAACGACATGTATGTATCGTTGCTATTAAGTATAACAAGATGGGGTCTATTTCTACATAAATAGATCTTGTCTACACCATGTCATCGTTCTTATTGCATTACTCCTTGTTTCCATGAACTTGTTACACTAGATGCATGTTGGATAGCGGTCGATGTGTGGAGTAATAGTAGTAGATGTAGGCAGGTGTCGGACTACTAATCTTGGATGTGATGCCTATATAATGATCATTGCTTGCATATCGTCATGAGTATTTGAAGTTCTATCAATTGCCCAACAGGAATTATTTTCCCACCGTTTGCTATTTTTCTCGAGAGAAGCCACTAGTGTAACCTACGGCTCCCAGGTCTCTTCTTTATTATATTTGCCTTTGCGGTCTATTTTCCTTTGCTTTTATTTTCAGTTCTACTAAACCAAAAATACAAAAATACCTTGCTGGACTTTATTTTATTTGCGCTCCATTAAACCTATCTATTACAACTTTACCCCGTCTCCTCGCCAATTTCTAGCGCCGTTACCCGAAAGGGATTGACAACCACTTTAACACGTCGGGTTGCGAGTATTTGTTATTTGTGTGTAGGCGCTATTTACGTTGTGTTGCGTGGTTCTCCTACTGGTTCATAACCTTTGTCTCATCACTGAGGGAAATACCTACCGTTGTTGTGCTGCATCATCCCTTCCTCTTTGGGGAAATACCGACGTAGTTCTAGCAGACATCATGCGACCAATGATTTGCTATCGTACCCCCCCCCCCCCTCTCTCTTCTCTCTTCTATGAACCCTACAACACACGTCTCAAATCTTAATTTCTTTTATCCTATTGCAGGTTAATTCCAGTTGGGTGTGTTAACCTAGTAATCAATCAAGTCAACAAATATAACAACGATACTCTGCCTTCTGATTTTTGGTGGTGATTTTTTTTGTGACCGAACTAACAGGAGCCGAAGCACGTGTTCTTATTTTTTTATATGACTAGATGCATATGAACTGAAGCTTCATAATTCTCTTCTTAAGTCGACAATGATGGCAACCAATACAATTAGCGCTATTTACGACCAATGAAGTCTTATAATTTTCTTTCTAAGCTCCATATGTGACCCCCCCCCCCCCCCCCCCCCCACGCTGTGCCATTTCTGAAGAAATATAGAGTGGCTATCATTTAGTAGCTCTACATGCGCTAGCCAAAAACAATAATGTTTATTTATTTAACAGCCAAATAGAACAGTAGGTTATTCTGCATTATGATACACAAATCAAAACACTATACTTCAGTTGTAGAAATCTATTTAGTTGCCTGCTGATATTTTAAGCCTACATATTGCCGATTGGGTTTGAGGAATGCTTGGAGCATAATTAACTCCCTGATGTGCAAATAGCAATATCATGTTTTGTCAAGAAACTGAGAGGACGGAAGAGAGTTGGTGTTGTCAGTGTGGTGAGCCTATGCGGCAACCACAAGGCTGAAGTCTGCTTTGATCGTTGTTCAAGCTTTGAGCCTTGGCTCTAGTTTCTTCAGTGTCCACCCTTTGCTTATTACAGATATTTACAGAAATTAATTCCCACCTTCTAATGATTTAAGATTGTTTTGTATTACTATTCATGGATATATACACAGTTAGAAAAGGGAGATTATGTGTGGTTATCTATTTTGTAAATTTGTGCCCCTCGGATATTTTGATAGCTCTATATCAGTGAGTTTAGTCCAGTAACTGTTTTAAGTATCTTTACTGTACATAGTTGGTATTCATGGATTAGTCCTGGTAATATTACCATTTGAAAAGCAATTTTTGTGTGACCATTTTAACCATGTCAGGTCGTTCTTTTGCATCATGTACGTGGTGCCGCTCTTCTTCCCCCAAGCCAGATTTATTTGGCAACACTTTGCTTATTTCAGAACACATGGTTTTCCCCTGGTGCTTAGTTATCAAGTTATGGATGCACAAGTCAACCATCACAGGTCCAAAGTCTTGCTCGCCTTCCTTAATTTCTCATAGTGGACACATGCGGGACTCAGATCTTGAGTTGTTGGAGAAGAATCAACCATAGACATAATGTACATAAAATACTCGACGTTTTTCCCCATGTGTTGAGTTTGTCTTATATTTTCTGTTTATAACTGAATGGAGGAGTGGCTACACCACATTAATCTCAGCACGCAGTCACACACTCAGCACACATCCAGGTCGTGCAAACAACACACTCCTAATCACCTTGCCCTTGCCTGCTATACTGAGCGCAGGGCATGTCAATTGGTATACAGAAAGAAACATATCCTTTTTTGTAGATTTTTGGAATCAATATGTTCCCTATGGTAACTAGGTTCTTGAGTTATTGTCAACAAACATTTTTCATCAGTAGCATCAACGTCTACTTATAAGTTCAGTCGACATTCCTAATTTATCAATGCAGTGAATTCACTATATCATACATACTTGATACTTCAGAAAAATTTGTGCTTCTGTAACATTTACCTTTTAGAAGTTTACATTGACCTTTTAGAAACTTCTGCACCTAGGAGATACCAGTCCATTGATCAGGTATTCTAAGCTGAAGTTGTTGGTCACACACATCTAGCTGAATTTCAAAAGATGAAGGCTAATGTTTTGTGTTTTGAATAGATATTTATTCAATTCTTAAAATCATATTTTTACTCAGATTTTCGAACTCATCTTGTGCAGATTTGGTTCCTAAATTCTTCCTCATGAAGCTATGCGTTGGTGCAAATTCCTATTTATAGATGGTCATTCATCATTTATTTTCTTCTATAGAACTCAACTATGTTCATGTACATGATTCAGCACACTCTGTTTTTTTGTTGAAATAGTTAACTAGAAGTTCGAATTAATCTTGCACATCAGTTATCAAGTTGAACCCCATCCATTGTGTTGATTATTTAGGTTGTTGTTAATATGGATATTTTTTTTCTTGGTAGTAAGAAGGCAATAGAATGGTGCATTTATAATACTCCCTCCGTTCCTAAATATAAGTCTTTTTAGACATTTCAAATGGAATACAACATACAGATGTATGTAGACATATTTTAGAGTGTGGATTCACTCATTTTGCTTCGTATGTAGTCACTTGGTGAAATCTCTAGAAAGACTTATATTTAGGAACGGAGGGAGTAGGTGTCATTTCCAAGTGAAACAACTATTCGAGGGAGAGGTCCATCAAGGATGGACGCGGCGCATGGCTGAATTGCCTGATTGAGGTATTAGACCATAGTGTTGCATTTTGACATTGCATGGCTCGTTTATTGTTTTCACCTCTAGCCTACCCCAACTTGTTTGGGACTAAAGGCTTTGTTGTTGTTGTTGTTGTTGTTGTTTTGAAGAAGCATGTCGCTTCCCTGAGTAGGGTCTTACATCACCATTGATGGAAGAATTTCCACATGGGCATGGAGACATCGAAATAGGTAATACAAAAAGGAAACTTGTCTAGCTCCTCTACTGCTTCTATGTACATCTATACATGTGTGCATTTGACTTTCCTGTTGATGTAATTTGTTGTCAATACTGTTGGGAGATCCTGTTCTCAATTTTTTTGTGCAACATTTATATTTGTGTTCTTTTGTTTTGTAGAGAAAATATGTACCCATGTGTTTTGGTCATTTTATAAAGCCCTGATGATTGCATGGGGGTGTCCTTTTTGTATAGATGGGACCCTACAATGTATTTGGAGCATTGCCTCTTTATTTTTCCACTTTGTTTGCTTTTCTTTATGGGAACACTTTGTTTGTTGATGCAATCCTAATTAGCTTTATGATTTTATCAGCCAGCCAGTTGAGGATTTTTTGTTAATGAAGCTCCAATTGGCCATGAAAAAAAAGATGATTATCACAAGGGCATGTGCGTGCTATGAAACCATGAGCAAGATGACATCCCCGTGATATGGATATAGAGGAGTTCACACGATCTAGTAGCTTAGCCTCTCGAATCGGATCTCAGATACAAGTTATACTAGTAGAATGCCCGTGCGTTGCCACAAGCTTTTAAAATATTTTGCTGGAGTTATATAAACATAATGCATGTTAAACTTTATGTGTAGAGAAAAGATAGCACAAGCACAATTGGATAATAATTGAAGTCCACTTCGCTTGCAAAATTGATAACAAAAAGTCAATTTGACGATGTATACATATAGAGTGATTATCCAACTGAAAATTAGATACAAATTAAGGTTTACTTGATCTCTTAAGAAATTCTCGCGCAATATATAAATTTACATGTTTATGCTCGTTGGAATACCAAGCAAAAATAAACGTTGGCATGTAGATATATCAAAATTCCAGCCAGGTTGATTAATTTTAAGTGTGTTGTTTAATTCCCTCGCAACTCTATTCCTATTCCTTCAGATTCATTGGTCGCGGTGAGAAAAAATCCAATCCAACATATCCCCGGTGGAGCGGTTTTACTGTGGAAGATGGAGAGCCCATTGGCTCACTCCCAAAGGGGAACATTTCTTTGTTGTCCCTTTCAGAATCTAAGGTATTTTCTTTGATATCATCTTCCATTTTATTTTGTTAGCCAATTTCTCTTCCACATTTGTATTAACAAATAGAACACATATGTATACGAATCAACATCATCACGTGGTGCTTAGAGCATATACAGCCGGACTTTACAAATCCGACCGCTCAAACATCCGCGGACGCATCCGCGAACAGTGACCGGGCACTCCCTAAATGCATGCCTCCACACCCGCATATCTCACATCCGGCACCCTATATCCATACAAATTCATGCAATGTAGTGCGTAGATCACCAAACGATCAAAATCGACAGAAAACGAACATATATGCCAATACCAAACGGGCATAATTCACATAAACATCACCAAAAGATCATCAAACGGGCATAATTCACACAGTTCAGCGATCCCGCACATTGTAACTACATACTAGAACTAGATTATATAAAAGGAGAGATCGAGCTTCACCACTTCCTCGCCGGCCCTTTGCCCTTCCGGGCGCGGGCGATGATGTAGGAATCTGCAGTAGGAGGTAGGTCGATGTCGGACCCGTCAGAGGTGGAGGAATCAAAGATGATGATGTAGCCTTGCAAGCGCCGGACGATGAGGTCTTTCTTGCCCTTAAGCCTGGCCACCCTCGCCGCCGCCTCCCGCTCGGATTGCTCAATGCCTAGTCGGGCATTGATCTTCCGGAGCCGTCGTGCTCCCATCTTCACTGTGGTAAGTGATCGACGGTACACCCACTGGAGGAGACCTCGTCGGGCACCGGCATCACACAACGGCAATGGGCGGACTGCGTAGCCGCGTTAGACCCGTCCCCATCTCCCTTGCCCTCTGCCTCTCGCCGCAGACGACGCGTGCCTCTGACTCCGGAGTCCGCATCCGCGGCGGTGAAGCGGAGCAGTGGCCGGAGGTGGAGGACGCCATTGGGCAGGCCACGCAGATCCGCGCGCGGAGCGACAAGGGCGGGCGCCGGCATCGGCGCGGCGGCGACGGGTGACAGGAGGCGTCGCACTGGACCCGGAGCTGCCGCCTGTATCGACCCGCGAGCGCTCGAGCGCGATACAGAGCGCCAGCTCATCCTTGTCTCCAGAGCTGCCATCAGAGTGGCTGTCGGTGCTTGACATGCTCGCCTGCGCTAGGGATTGAATGGATTGGGGAACGGGGAGCGTAGCAGAGTGAAGTGAGCTAGGATTTGCTCCGGAGGGGGATTTTGTGGGTCGGGGTGGGCCAGCGGTGGCCTGTCTGACGTGGCGGACGCGGCTAGGCGTGCCCGGGCCGCGTCATATTCGCCCTATATTTGGGCTGAATATGAGAGGTGCCGGTCAGCCCGAACGTTTGTCCGTGGTTTGAGAGCTTCGATTGGATCGGTTTTTTATGACATAGCAGTGACCGAACGGCCTGTCCGGGCTTTTGAAACGTGTTTGAGAGGTCTGGCGATAGGCGCTCTTAGCTAGCTAGCTAGCTAGCTAAGCTGTGGCTGCCTGAGAGCCACGGCATCGGCGGCCGGCCCGCGCCTGCCGAGACACGCGCTCGTACCGTCAAGCAAGCATGGGAATGAGATGTAGATGTGTCGATTACGCGCGCGGGTGGTGCATGATGGCATGGGGAACTAAGGTCCAACGTGAGCTATTGCATGTTGAAGACAAGAGACGCTAGCTAGCTAGCTTGCTAGGTAGATGAGGTGAGGTAGCACCCACGCGGGGCAGGGCGCGACGCCAGCCATGTCCCGATTAGTTATCGATCGAGCTGCCAGCCACATCCACAGACCATATCTCCATCGGCTGCACCTACGTACCGTGCTCACTGCCATGCCATGCGTGCCCATCTGTACGTTTGCACCCTGCGGCCGTTACAAGGATCACGGACGAGCGATTGATCATCAGAAAACATCACGGCTACTGTTGTGCACAATTAATGGAGGACCAGTACGTGTCACAATTATGAGAGTGGTCGAGCAATCAGGCCCGATCGAGCCATGCTACAGCGTGAATGAGGCCGGCCAGTCGGAGGGTGGCGTGTCGGGCAGGCAACGATCGAGCGCGATCGATCGCCACTGGCTAGACATCGAGACGGTCACTGTATACCTACAGTCCCTCATGCATCGACATTGGACGACAGGCCGTGTGATTAATCGGTGAGATATTGCTTCAACAAGCAATAGAAGGACGGCCATGTGAGTGAGGTCCTAGCTATTAAAGGAGACATAATATTATCCTTAAAAAGAGACATATTTGTGGATGCGGCTGTTGTGATCAACAGTAAGTAAAAGATTTTTTTTTAAAAAAAATCTGATTCTTTTATGTGAAACATTAGCAAATGTTTTGATAGCTCACAAAAAGAAACGGAAGGCATACGAGAGACAATTAGTTTCATTTCTCCCGGTCGTCATTTCTGTTGTTGCCCTCGAAACAGGCTTTTGCCCCGCTTTGTTGTTGCCCTCCTCTTCTCTTGCTCGATTTCGGTGGTTGCGCCTCCACCTTTGCCGGATGCAAACAATCCCTCTAACCTTGCCCCAACTGCTCCAGGGTTCAACTCTTGCCATGAGTGAATTTGGGTGTCTCGCTCCGGTGAACTCATGTAAGGTGCCCATGAGACTCCTTCCCACCGGTTCTTTTTTCTCTAAACCCTCGCATCGTCAACAATGTTTCGCCTCCTCATCATATCCGCCAGCTTCAACTTCGCCAGGCACAAAGACAAAGAAAAAATCGACACCCAGCAAACCCATCAATTTTGAGAAAGCGACCGGAGAAAAACTGAAAAAAGTGCGCACCCACGACCACGAGATGCATGGCCGGCAGAGTCAACGAGGTTGGGTCGACCGGCTGGTGCATGCACGGTGACCCATAAATTGTGATAGGAATGCATGACCGACATCATACAGTACAGTATTACTACCCGATTTGCAAGGATGGACGGTGCATAGCAAGCCACGTAGCTGTTCAAGATAGCACATATAGACAACATTAATCAAACTAGTATATATATATATTTGTGTGTACGTACTACTCCTCCAGCTGCAAGGGAGCAAAGTAGACATGTACACCGACCGATGGCTGGTCCAGTCCAGGATCAAAGGATATGAATCGGAACCATCTCGAGTTCTCGACGCATTCTCTGCCTCACTCAACGCTCCCTGCCATTGCCGTTGCCGGGGTCAGGTCAGGTGTGTTCTTGCATCCACACGCACGTACCCATCCGTGATTCGGTGGCAGCCCGCGAGCATGCAATGCCGGCAGGCCTATCACTTCATGCATGTGCATGTGCATGTGGCTTTTGCTATCAAGACACGTACGCACGCAGCCGCAGGCAATCATTTATCTCAGCATGCAACTGCTAAGAAAGTGATAACAGCATATATAGATCTGCACACGCAATAGGAGCTGATATATATAGGCGGTACGTGACCATGAACTACGTGATATAGGAGCTGATATATATAGGAGCTGATATATAATCTCATGTACTACACGTGAGATTAGATTTGGCACCGGCTTCTAACTCCACCCGAATGACCATGAACAACTAACTGATTTTGTTGACTTTCCAAGTGTACCCTTGTGCCCCTCACCCTAAATTTAAAATGCCCGCGAACGGACTTCAGCTACACCACTGGTCATGATTTCAATGCCAACTTTGTGAATCTGTGATGATCAGTCATAATCAAAATAATTTATTTTCCCTTCTGCGAAAAGTAATAAAAAACCAGGCATTTTCCCGATTCGAATAATAATTTACTAAAAATGTGGACCCTCCTAACTGACGAACGAACGTTCGCCAGGGAAGATGGCACATGTGAACGATTCGATGGTAGTTTTAGTTGTAATGATGTGGGGAGAGGTAGCATTTTCTTTAGAAGACATGGTAGCTTCTTCCGGAGAAGTCACTTTTTGTTTGAAAACGGCCGTCGTTTGATCTTATTTTACAACTAAAACTGCCAGCACAGATGGTTCACTCGCCACCCCATATAGCAAACGATTTGCCAGCTACAGTTACAGAAAAAACTATTCGGCAAGAATTTGCTTTACTTTTCATATAACGAAATACCAATCAGGAGTAACATCTGAAATGAAAGCCAACCCCGGCATTGATTATGCTCTGCTCGACTGCCAGTACATCTATCATTCACCCTCCGAACGTTCGCTCGTCTCCATTCTCCAACTCCACACCACCGTTAGGCGCGCTCCACATTGACCTTCAGTGCGTGCAACGGTGCAAGAGAGGTGGCGAAAATGGCGTCCGTCTCCTTCCTCGACCTCTCGCTCTCCTTGCTCTGCTTCGTCGTCTTCTACTACTTCCACGCCAGGGCCAAGCGGAAGAACCCGGTGATCCCTCTGGAGTGGCCGCTAGTGGGCATGCTCCCGGCGCTCCTCGCCAACCTCCCGCGCCTCCACGACTGGGTCACCTCCCTCGTCACCGCCAGCCCGCTCAACTTCCGCTTCGTCGGCCCGCCGAGTTCGGGCATGGAGCTCTTCCTCACCTCCGATCCGGACAACGTCCGCCACGTCTTCACCTCCAACTTCGCCAACTACCCCAAGGGCCCCGAGTTCGCCGAGATCATGGACTTCCTCGGCGGGGGCATCTTCAACGCCGACGGCGACTCCTGGCGCCGCCAGCGCGCCAAGGCGCAGCTTCTCATGTCCGGCCCAAGGTTCCGGGCCTTCGTGACACGGTGCAGCCGCCGCAAGGTTGAGCGCGACCTGCTCCCGCTGCTCGCCCACGTCGCCGGCGGCGGCACCGGCGTGTGCGACCTGCAGGACGTGTTCCTCAGGCTCACGTTCGACACGACGACCACGCTGGTGTTCGGCGTCGACCCGGGCTGCCTGGCCATCGGCTTCCCTGAGGTGCCGTTCGCGCGCGCCATGGACGATGCCATGGACGTGCTCCTCGTCCGCAACGTGCTCCCTCCGTCGTGGTGGAAGCTGGTGCGGTGGCTCGGGTCGGGTACGAGCGGAAGATGGCCGTGGCGTGGCGCGACATCGACCGGTTCATCGGCGAGACGATCGCCAAGCGGCGGGAGGCGGTGAAAGCCAGAGGCGGCATCGAGGACTCGGCGGACCTGCTCTCCTCCTACATCGACGACGACGACGAGGCCGATGCCAGCACGGTCGTCGACGCGTTCCTCCGCGACACGACCATGAACCTCATGCTCGCCGGCCGCGACACGACTGGCTCGGGGCTCTCCTGGTTCTTCTACCTCCTCACGAGGAACCCGCGCGTCGTTTCTAAGATCCTCGCGGAGCTCGACACCGTGAATTCCAGCACCACCAGCCCGGACGGCATGGTGACCTACGACCCGGACGAGCTGGGGCGGCTGGTGTACCTGCACGCGGCGCTGTGCGAGTCGCTCCGGCTGTACCCGCCGGTGCCGATGGAGCACAAGGGCGTGGTGGCCGCGGAGGCGCTGCCGAGCGGGCACGAGGTGCGGCCGGGGGACAAGGTGATGGTGTCGCTGTACGCGATGGGGAGGATGGAGGCGGTGTGGGGCGAGGACTGCCGGGAGTTCCGGCCGGAGCGGTGGATCGGGGAGGACGGGAAGCCGCGGTACGTGCCGTCGTACAAGTTCGTGTCCTTCAACTCCGGCCCGCGGACGTGCCTCGGCAAGGACATGGCGTTGGTGCAGCTCAAGGCGGTGGCGGCCGCCGTGGTGAGGAACTTCGAGGTGGAGGCGGTGCCGGGGCATGTCGTGGAGCCCAAGATCTCCATCATCCTCCACATCAAGAACGGCTTCAAGGCCAGGATCAAGAGGAGGCACGCAGGTGCTTGATCAAAAGGTGAATCCGGAGTAATCATGTGCCTGATGATTGCGAAGAAAGATGCATGGACTTAGCGAATTTGTAGCGGCGCTTGATCGATCGCTGAGAAGCGATGCGGCGTGTAGCTAGAAGGAAAAATCTATTGTCGAACTGTTGAATGTATCGTGTTGCCAACTTGGGCAGTAGCAAGTCGTACTCACTCTGTTGTCGATATCAAATCGATCTAGCCGTGCCAAAATAAGTGTCTCAACTTTGTATAAAGTTGTATTTATTTACTGATATTGTATAGAGTTGTCATAAGGTTGAGTCTATCAAACCAGACCAAACACAGTCAGGTTCACATAAGTTCAAACAACATTCACGCCCTGAACCTATCCAAACTGCAATTCTTGGTTCAGTTCGACCATGAGATGCCATAGTCAGTCACTAGCTAAGTTGAGTATACGAATTACACGGTCATCATGCAACACCGCATGGATCTATCTCTCACTATAAATGCAAATCTTGATGGGTAGTCAGTCTGCTTTCTTGACGATAGAAACTATATATCAGTTTCAACTATGATGGGGAGCTTTTTTCTTGTATTTTTTGAACTTAACTATGGTGGGGAGCTGGCTCCACGCTAACGCCAAAGGTATCCCCTTCTTAATCGTCTAAAGTTCCGCCTCCAACGCATCATGACACGAGAAAAGCTGCCTGCATGCCGGTATTATAACGGGCTTTGCCAATGGACCGCTCGCTCTCGCCCTCTCCCGCTCCGGGGCTGGCGACCACCAACTCGGCGACGTCCATTCCGAGCTCGCCGGCCACCCTCTCGCCCTCCAATCCCCGTCGTCGCTGGTGCCAGCCTGGCTCGGTCGACACGGCGGCGGCTCGCATCTGCGGCCTGCTCAGCGCGGCTGCCGCGCCTTGGCTCGGGGAATCCGCCGGATCCGCTGGCTCCTCTGGTTCCTCGCGGGCCCTGCGTCGCTTTGAAGAAGGTGAGTCGAGCCGGCGGGCCTCGCTGCGGCTCGCGCCGGTCGTGCCGCATTCAATCCATGCGCCGGCCTCCTCTTCGCCCCTACGGTCTATCAGCTGCGTCCCTCCTGCCCGCTCTGCGCCGGCCTACAATGGTCGCCTTAAATCCATTGTCTGTGCGCCCTCGGCTCTCGCCATTAACTCGCGGTCGCAGCACGCTGCTCTCTCCGCCTCCCCTTGCGCATCGCCCTGCCAGTCGGGTTTTGGGGACGACTCGGTCCACTTTCCCCCAAATGGGAGCAGGTGGTTTCGAGGCGTCGTCGGTGTGCGCCGCCCGTACCCTCTCCGGGAGGCCATGGTTATGGCCGCCGCGGCTCCCCCGAGGTTGTGCGCTTGGCACAACAGCGGCGTGCGGCCTTTTTAAGGAGGTTCCGGGGCTGCTGTCTTTGTTGCCTCACCCCTCTCCACCGTGCCATCGACTGCCGTGATCCGGTGAGGTGCGCTGACTGCTGGTGTTTTGGCCACCGTGCTCGCTCCGAGCTCTGCTCTCTTAGCCACCCTAGCAAGGTCGCCGCGCTCTCCTCCGCCCCGCCTCCGCTGCCACCGCGCCGCCCTCTGCCTCCCCTGCCGCCACACCCCCGCCGTCCGGCCGCGCAGGCGGTGCCGTGCTGCCACCTTCCCCCGCCTCCCCCTGCCGCCATGGCGTACCGTCCCGGCGAGGCCTCGCAGCGTCCTGGTGCTGGCACCACCTTCTCCATCTGCACCCCTGCTTTGGAGGATGCTGCTCGCCACCTGCGCGCCTCCGCGGTTCTGGTCACCTTGTCTGAGCCGCGGCGCGACATCAACCCCCAGGCCCCAGCTCATCGCCAAGGCCCCGGAGCGCGACCTCAACATCCCTTGGGAGGAAATGCACATCTCCAAGCAGTAACCCGAAGACTTCCTGGTGCGATTCGCCCACGCTCGCCATCGAGACGTCGCCATCGACGCCGGTGTCGCGACCTGCCGTGGGGTGGCGCTCACGCTTGCGCCATGGTCGCCAGGTGCGCGCGGCCACCTGCGCGCATGGCGCTTCTACTACCGGCTGGCCGTGGAAGGGGTTCCGGTCCAGGCCTGGACTAAGGAAGCCGTGCAAGACGCCATCGGTCGCTCCTACTGGGTGGAACGCCTTGAGCGGCAGTCCACGTCCCTCTCCAACACTTCATGCGTCTACGCTTGGGTTTGGGCGTGGTCGCCTGACGACATCCCCACGGCGAACGGCTACTCCATCATCGACCGCCCCGTCGACGGGCGCGGCAGGCCGGCGCTGCCCAAGGGAAGAGGAGGGGCTGCGGGGGCCCCAGTTCCTGGTGTTGATCCACCTGGATCGCACCAGGGACTTCTCGCCGCTTGAAGATCGACCCCATGGCGCTCCCCAAGACTGGCCCCTTGACGACCAGTTCCGCTGGGCCAAGGGCACGGAAGACGGCAAGGCTGGCACGGGCACGCGCCGCACGTCGGAGGCGGCCCCTGTGCAGCCCAGGCCGAGGCCCCATGACGATGAAGATGAAGACGGCGCAGGCAGACGCGGTCACCATCGCCGCACACGCTCGCGCTCTGCCTGGTCAGGGGGCATGCTGGGTTGCCGTTCCGCTGACGCCGCACCTGGCGGCCAACGCCGTCATCACGACGGCAGTCGTGGCCGTCACGGACGTCACCATGATGCGTCCCCCGAGGGATCGCTGTCAAGGCGTAGACGCAGTCCAAGCCAGCTATCCGATGATGCGGGTGGCCGTAGTCGCTCCCGCTCACGGGACAGGAGCCTGTCCCCAAGCTCGGCCACTTCTGCTCTGGGCGGGGTCAGTGTGCTTGGTTCCCCGCGCGGCTGCCTGCCCCCTGGTGGCGTGCCGCTCCATGCCGGGCTGGTGTAGGTGCTCCAGGGCACGCTGGCCTGCCCCGCTGCTGCCCCCGATGGCGCTCTCCCTGGCGTTCCTGTGTATTTACCTGTTGAGCCCGAGATGGCGCCGTTCCGTGAAGAGGTGGACCTGCTCTGGAGTGAGCTCATGCGCTCGGACCTGCAGCTGCTGGAGCTAGATGCCATGTCGTCTTGGCTGCCGGGCGGGCAGGCCGCGCAGCTGGGCAGCATAGATGCTGCCTGGCCGCTGGAGCGTCAGGCCCCCCACTTGCCGCCTCGGCCTGGGCGGATCTCTCGGAGATCGAGCTTGGCTAGGGCACGGAGGTGTGCGGCTTGGGCCCGGCAGGGTTGGCAGGTGAGCTGCGGCTCAAGCCTTGGCCCTCCCTGGGTTACCTTGTCCCTACGCCATGGAGCCCCTTTGCCTCGAGCCAGTTCAGGAGCTCACTTGCCCTATGGGGCCAATGGTCCACAGGGCGGGCCGACTCCTGTCTGTTGATCAGCTGGCAGTGCAGCTTCAGGGCCTTGAGGTGGACGCCGCGACCACCTCCCTGAACAAGATCTTCGGTCTGCTTCCCCCTTCAATCATGGGGGCGTCGCCATGCCTGGCGCCTTCGGCCGAGGCCTCGGCTAAGGAAGCAGTGCCGGCGATGATCCAGACGCCGTCCGCCCCAAGGCGTTCCAGTGCTAGGACTGCTGGCAAGACGATGGCCGGCCTCACGCAGCAACAGAAGGCAGAAACTAGGCTCGCCAAGAAGCTGGAGTTCATCAACAACACTGCTGAGTTCAACCCAGGGTTCGTCAGCACTACACCGACCGCTTCAAGGCCCTACTGGGCAAGCTCACCATGCGGCTGGCCAAGGCTACCGGTGTGCAGTCATCCGCCTCCATCAACCTGCCGGACGAAGACTTGCTGGAGCTAGCCGGCGAGGCCGTCTGATCCGCGGTAGTTGCAGCCTGGGGCCCCGTAGTTCTTCATGTTAGCTCAATTTCAGTTCTTGTTTGTGTGCCGTTGTGGCTACCGCGCCGTCTTCGGACCGAGCCGTAGGCCAGTCTGTAGCTTGTTGCGACCTCGTCGGGCGCCCGTGTTGTATCACCGACAGTATTTGTTGTTCTCGTTTGGCTTCGCTGCTCCTTGTTTGAGCATGCTAATGCAAAAGGGACCCAATTGTGTTCCCCATGAATAGCTTCTCACTTTTAAGCTGGAATGCGCGTGGTCTCAATGATCGCGCGTGCCGCTGGCGGTGCGATCACTCGTGGAGCAAACAAGATGTTCCTTCCTCTGCGTCCAGGAAACAAAGAGGGAGGTACTGCCTCCTGCCTTGCTTCAGGAAATCATCGGCCCAAGTCTAGATGGATCGATCGTGCTGCCTGCGATTGGAACTAGAGGGGGTGCTCTGCTCGCTTGGGATGCCTCATGCTTCCAAGCTACATCACTCGATGTCTCGGCATTCGCAATCACTGCTCTGATCATGCCGCTGTCAGGGGGCGCCTCTTGGACCCTAACTACTGTGTATGGGCCGTCTGATGACGAGCTCAAGCCTCTTTTCTTCGCTGATCTTGCCCGCATCCACGTCCTTATCTCGCGTTATCGGGGATTTTGAAAGTGCAACTATCCCTAGGTGGTTTTGGTAATTCATAACAACATATAGCTCATTGAGCTAATGCTATTCCAAGACTATTATTTCAGGAAAGCTCAATGAATGGCATGGCATGGATGATGAAAGTGGATCCCTCAAAATACTAAGGACAAAGGATTGGCTCAAGCTCAAAAGCTCAAGACTCTTCATTTTATATTTTAGTGATCCAAGATCACATTGAGTCTATAGGAAAAGCCAATACTATCAAGGAGGGATGTGGTGTTGCTTAATGAGCATCTTGCTTCATGTGCTTAGTGATATGCTCCAAAACCCTCAGCTACTTTCTCACATCCACAAATGACCTAAACCCAGAGCCAAAATCGGTCACACCGATTCTTTCAACCCGGCCCCACCGATTTCAAATGTCATAGCCACTGCCACAAACCCTAGGCAAATCGGTCCTACCGATAGGGATCTCGGTCTCACCGAGATGGGATTGTAATCTCTCTGTTTCCTTTCGTAACGTTTTGGTCAAACCGAAGTGAGCGATCGGTCTCACCGAGATTGCAATGTAAACTCTTTGTTTCCCTTTTGTAACATTTCGGTCTCACCGAAAAGAGCAAATCGGTCCCACCGAGTTTACCTGCCCAACTCTCTGGAAAGCTTATTACCAAAATCGGTCTCACCGAGTTTGTGTAATCAGTCTTACCGAGATTACGTTATGCCCTAACCCTAACCGAATCGGTCTTACCGAGTTGCATGTCAGTCCCACCGAAAATCATTAACGGTCACTAGGTTTACTAAATCGGTCCGACCGAGTCTGTTGAATTGGTCCCACCGAGTTTGGTAAATTGTGTGTAACGGTTAGATTTTGTGTGGAGGCTATATATACCCCTCCACCTCCTCTTCATTCATGGAGAGAGCCATCAGACTAAACCTACACTTCCAACTTACCACTTTTGAGAGAGAACCACCTACTCATGTGTTGAGGCCAAGATATTCCATTCCTACCATATGAATCTTGATCTCTAGCCTTCCTCAAGTTGCTTTCCACTCAAACCCTCTTTCCACCAGATCCAAATCCTATGAGAGAGAGTTGAGTGTTGGGGAGACTATCATTTGAAGCACAAGAGCAAGGAGTTCATCATCAACGCACCATTTGTTACTTCTTGGAGAGTGGTGTATCCTAGATTGGCTAGGTGTCACTTGGGAGCCTCCGACAAGATTGTGGAGTTGAACCAAGGAGTTTGTAAGGGCAAGGAGATCGCCTACTTCGTGAAGATCTACCGCTAGTGAGGCAAGTCCTTCGTGGGCGACGGCCATGGTGGGATAGACAAGGTTGCTTCTTCGTGGACCCTTCGTGGGTGGAGCCCTCCATGGACTCGCGCAACCGTTATCCTTCGTGGGTTGAAGTCTCCATCAACGTGGATGTATGATAGCACCACCTATCGGAACCATGACAAAAACATCCGTGTCTCCAATTGCGTTTGAATCCTCCAAACCCTTCCCTTTACTTTCTTGCAAGTTCCATGCTTTAATTTCTGCTGCCCATATACTCTTTGCATGCTTGCTTGATTTGTGTGATGATTGCTTGACTTGTCCTAAGATAGCTAAAATCTGTCAAACTCTAAAATTGGGAAAAGGTTAAGTTTTTAATTGGTCAAGTAGTCTAATCACCCCCCCTCTAGACATACTTCAAGGTCCTACAAGTGGTATCAGAGCTTTGGTCTCCATTTTCTTTGATTTCCATAGCTTTGGTGGTCATAGCCTTGGTTTCACAACCTAGGAGAGTATGGCATCTAACGAGGGAAATTATCACCGTAGAGGTCCTTACTTTGATGGTACTAATTTTGCTAGTTGGAAGCATAAGATGAGAATGCATATTCTCGGACATAACCCCGCCGTTTGGGCAATTATTTGTATTGGCTTGCAAGGTGAATTCTTTGATGGGAGAGAGCCGAACCATGAAGCTAATGCGGAAGAATTGAGGATGCTGCAATACAACGCTCAAGCTTGTGATATCATCTTCAACGGATTGTGCCCCGAAGAATTCAACAAAATCATCCGTCTTGAGAATGCAAAGGAAATTTGGGATACTTTGATTGATATGCACGAAGGTACCGAATCCATCAAGGAATCGAAGTTGGATGTGCTCCAAAGTCAGCTTGACAAGTTCAAAATGAAGGATGGTGAAGGTGTCGCTGAAATGTACTCTAGGCTTGCTCTTATTACAAATGAGATTGCCAGCTTAGAGAGTGAAGAGATGACCGACAGGTTCATCATCAAGAAGATCCTAAGAGCATTGGATGGAAAGTATGATACCGTGTGCACATTGATCCAAATGATGCCAAACTACAAAGATCTCAAGCCAACGGAAGTCATTGGAAGAATTGTTGCTCATGAGATGTCACTCAAGGATAAGGAGGAACTTTACAATAAGTCAAGTGGTGCTTACAAAGCCTCAAGTCAAGCCCGCACATCATCAAGTGAGAAGCAAACCTTCAATGAAGAATTGAGCTTAATGGTGAAGAACTTCAACAAATTCTACAAGAGTAGAAGCAAATAAAGAAGCTCCAAGTCAAGGTCTTACCATGACAAAAGATCTTCTAGTCGAGAGCGTAATTGCTACAATTGTGGGAGACCCGGACACTATTCCAATGAGTGTACGGCACCCTACAAAAGAAGAGAAGATTCTCCAAAAAGAAGAAGCAAAAGAGAAGAATCACTACCAAGAGAGAGGAGGAGTAGAGATGATCGTTATGAACGAAGACCCTCACGGAGAAGCAAGGATTCGGAAAGGAAGGACAAATCATCAAGGAGCTACACAAAACAAAGACATCAAGCTCATGTTGGTGAATGGGTATCTGGCCCCGACTCCGACAATCACTCCGAGAGAAGCTATCACTCCGACTCCGAACATACTCAAGATGAAGGTGTTGCCGGTCTAGCACTTGTGTCAACCAACTCCTACGACATATTTGATTCACCAAATGAAGGAAATGGAATATGCTTCATGGCCAAAGGTCCAAAGGTAACACATCCTGAGTATATTGATTTCAATAGTGATGAAGATGACTTGCTTGTGGATGATGATTTACTTGTTGACAACTCTAGTGATGAATACTATGATGAAACGTCAATTAATCATGCTAATCAAGATAAAACGAATGACAATGATAAGGAGAAAATTGAGCTTCTAACTAAAGAACTAAGCACTCTTAAGTTGGCTCATGAAACTATCTTCGAAGATCATCGAGAACTTTTAAGGGCTCATGAGAAGTTACGCTTTGAAAAGCTCAATCTTGAGCAAGAGCATGAGTTCTTAAAAGCAATCAATGATGATCTCCGTAAGAAAAGTTCTTCTTACATTGCCAAGCGTTTACTCCTATCTACTTACATGCCTCAAGTCAAGTCTAGTAACAAGTACAAGAAAGATACTTCCTCTAGTAGTAACAATAATAGTGTCAAATCCAATATTGTTGCTTCTAGTAGTTCTCTTGATTCCACTAATGATTCTCTTAGCCAAGTTACACTTGAGCAAGAAAATAGCTTATTGAAGGGAATTATAGAGAAAGGTGTCTACAAGAGCCTTGCCGGGAGTAAGCAATTCGAGGAAATTGTACGCAAGCAAGGAAGACACCGGAAGAATCAAGGTGTTGGTTTTGAATGAAAGTTCAATGCCAATGGAGTAGAGTGGGAAGAAGATCAATACCCCAAGACGAAGTTTGTTCCTCAACAAGAGAAGTATGATCCTACTTCCTTCAAGGGAACACAAGCACAAGATGATCTTCCACCACAAGACCACAAGAACAAAGGCAAGGACAAGCTTCAAGAAGAGATTGATGCATTTGAAGAAGCACCTAAGGCCTCGTTCAAGTGGATTCCCAAGACTACATCAAGTTCTACTTCATCAAGTACAACTACAACTCCAAGGATTCCCATCAAGATGATGTGGATCCCGAAGGAGAAGAACTAGAGAGTTCTTGAGGGTGACTCCGCCAACATTCTTCACTCATATCATTATGGCAAGGACAAGTGCAATCAACTTCCACATCTTGCACTAGTTCAAGGAGACACAAACCCTCATGTTGGAAAGGCAAGGGACAAGGTAACCTAATGTTTTCATGGACATTATCTTGTGTGTGCATCACTCTATGTCTATGGATATTCTTGTTTGTTCCTTGTGGGACTAACCCATGTAGGCAAGTTGAAAGTGCAACGCACTCCAACGGATTGCTCCAAATGATCTACATCAACATTGAGCATCTACATCTTCAACACCTACATGATGTCATCATCGACAAAACCCAAGGCTAGTTCATCCCTCTAAGGGGGGATCTCACATCTAGGGGGAGCTTAACTCTAAGAATTGAGTCAAAGCAACTCTAATGGTGTGAACACATCAATGCATTATGTAAAAGTGGTAACCCCACTTGAGCTTAAACGATGAGTATGACCTATGATCAAAGTATTATCATTTGACTCCTAAGTCAATATACTCATATATAGATGACCTAGTCATCGCCAATTGTTTGATAGATGCTAGAATTGGTTGTGCATGCTTTGCCACATATTTCATTTGCCATCTTATTGTGTGAGCATGTTGGTGCATATTTTACTCATTCAAGGACATCCACTTGTTGTTTTGATTGTTTGGTTCTTTCTTCTTTTGGCCAAGTGGATGGACAAGAATGCCTAAGAACTTTCTCTAGCTATCTATGTTTTTCTCGTCTCAAACTCTATTCATGCTACATCACAAAATTTGATCAAGTCAGATTCGAACCACTCTGTGTGAGGAGCACTCGAAGTCCCCGATTCGTCATAGACTTAAACTTCCAAAACTTCTTTGTGATTCTCGGTCTGACCGATTCCTTCATTTCGGTCCTACCGAGATCACCAAGTCGATCTAGGTTTTCAATCTCGGTGCAACTGATTTGAACTTTTCGGTCACACCGAGTTGCTGTAACTGTACACAGTTATGCATCTCGGTGCCACTGAGTTGTTCCACTCGGTCACACCGACAGGGTCGGGCTATATATAGTCACGGGCAAAAATTTGGAAATTCCTCCGAACCCCTTTGCCCGCGCAATAGCTCGCTCTGCCTCCAAGGTCTCCGGACCGTCTCCTCGTCGCCAGCCGCCTCCTGTCGCTGGTCTCCGCCGCCGTCAACGAAATTCAACCCCGCCGTTGCCGCCATAGCGAGTTCATCGCCAAGCTAGGGTATGGACTCGATCACAGTGCTATCCTCGTCCGATTCCTAGCATATTGTGTTCTTATTGATTCTTGCCACGATTGAAACACTCCTATCCAGTCAATGCAATCCGTAGATTAGATGAGCTTTGAAAATTTAGGGTTAGGTTTCCGCCGAAACCATCTCGGACCCATCGAGTTGAAAAACTCGGTCCCACCGATTTGGCTTGTGCCATTGCACAAGTAACTCTCGGTCTGACCGAGAATTGCTAACCGGTGCGACCGATTTTAGGACTTTGTGAAACCCTAGCAGTCTCGGTGCCACCGAACTGTGACTCGGTCCAACCGAGTTCATCAGTTTAGGTTCCAAAACTGCTTCGGTATCACCGAGTTTGAAAATCGGTTGATCCGAAATGCTTTCTGTGGAAAACTAAAACTCAATTTTTGAATCATTCTTTTGCAAAAATCTCTGCATTTTGTGATGCTCATCCACTCTATCTCATCTATAACTCTTCACAGGGTCAGCAGTCAGTGTTTGCAGCATGTCTGACCAGAGTGACAGTTAGAACAGGTCAGTAGAGCAGATTCACATGAGTGAGGGCACTAGTCCCTCCACCACTTCAGATGAAGGCAGCAGGAGCACTCCAAGCAACCTGCCTAAGGCTGCTACCAGGCAAAGGAAGAAGAGAACTTCAGACTCTGAAGATGAGGATTATAGAGCTGAAGAGGATGAGGCTACTTCCAAGAAAGTAGTACTCAAAAAGGAGTATGGCTCAGCAAAGCTTACAAAGCCAGGCATGAAGATTAAAAGGCCTGCAGGAAGACAACCAATTTCCAAAGCCAGAGCATCAACTCAACTGCCTGAAGAGCCTGATCCCAAAGAGCCAGCTGCTGAAGGAAAGAAAAGGAAGGAAAGGGTCAAGAAGACCATGGCCAGAGTTGTTGGTCAACCTTCCATGATGGAAGAAGAAGAAGAGCTTGCTGCACCAGCACGAAAGGCACCAAAGCTTATGAGTGATGCCATTAGATCAGGGGCTGCAATATCTAAGCCCAAGGAAGCACCCAAAGCTGCCCCCAAGGCCAAGTCTGCACCAAAGGGGAATACCAGGAGTATTCCATCTGCTGAGAAGAACAAGGCCCCAATGCCTGAGGTTGCTGAGGAAGAAGATGAAGAAGGACAAGTTCTGAGGATGCTCAAGCCCAAGATACCAGACCACAATGATGCCCATCCTGTGGCTGAGGACATGAACATCAGAAAAGATTCAGGGTTGAGGCTATGGAGGATGGCAGATCCATATGCCACAAGGAGAAGAACTGCTATTGATTACAGGTTCCATACAAAGGAACAGCAGGACTTCTATGAGACAATCTTGTTGGACAAGAAGCCCATTGTGTGTGATATGAGGTGGGTCGACTGGACCTACATGAAGGAAAATGAAGAGCACTATCCCGGAGTGCAAGACAGTTTTGTTGCTTGTGGAGTTGCAGATTTTGTTGGGAAAAAGCTCACAAACTGGAATGATGAACTTATCATGCAATTCTACTCCACAGCACACTTCTATCCAGATGGAAGGATAGTTTGGATGTCTGAAGGTACAAGGTACCAGTTAACTGTTGAGGAGTGGGCAAAACTGATAAATGCCCCAAAGGAAAATGATGATGACCCAGATGTATATGCCAAGAAGAAAATGGGACACAATACCATGGCACATATGTACAAGGAGATCCCAGACAAAGCTCTAGAGACTTTCTCTTTTGGATCAGTCCACTTTCTTCTGTCAGGGCTGCCTACAATCAATTGGATCCTAAGGCACACTCTATTGCCTAAGTCAGGTGACCACAATATGATTAGAGGGCATGCAATCAACATGCTGCATTTATTTGATGTGCCATAGAAATTCAAGGTCATGAGCCTTATAGTAGAAACCATTAAGAGGACTGCAGCAGATCAGAAGATGAGTTGTGGATATGCCCCTTAGATTCAGGAGTTGATTAACTCAAAGATGGGCACAGGCAAATATCTATTGGATAGGGAACATTTTTCACTTTATCCAGACTTTTAGGACAATGAGGTTGTCATGAATGAGGATGATCCATCATCAGTTCAAGCTCAAGAGAAGAAGGAGAAGGCAAGGAAGGAGAAGGCTGCCAAGATGCCAACTCTAGAGGAGGCATCTGAGTATTTCTTGAAGAACAAGAAGGAATAGCTTGGTTACTTGATAGGATCATCTCTGAGGATTGAGGAGGGATTGGCCACCCTCACTCAAAATCAGGAGAGCTTGGAAAGAATCATGGAATAAAAATTCTATGAACTAGATGTCAAAGTAACTGAGATTCAGTCAGTTGTGGAGCAGCTATAGGATGACATACATGAGAGGAAGGGCAAGACTACCACAAATGTCTTTGCCAGAGTGCCTAGAGCTCAGAGGTCAGCTGCAGTGCCCGTGCCAGACACCAGAGCCACATCATCTGCACCAGCTACAGCTCCTACAACTCCAGTGCAACCAGCTCCAGCACCAACTCCTCCAGCTCCCTCTACATCAACTGAAGCCTTCATCCAAGGAGCCATCTCTACACCACAAACTGAAGATCAAGCCTGAGAGTCGATCTAGCACTATGCATTTTCTATGAACTTTTTGGTAACTTGTTGCCAAAGGGGGAGAAAAATGTATAGATCATAGGCTTCGAGAGAGAGAGTGTTGCTTTTGTTCTCTCTTGCTTTGGTGGTTCAAACTTGTTTGCTTTTGATTGCTTGAGATACTATGCTATTCTTGTGAGACATTGATGATCATGTGTTTCATCATAAGCTACACTTATGCATGTTTAATGATATTATCTTATCTATCCTATGTGATCATTCACTTTGCTTGGTGATGAGTGCATGTATTTAATCTTTATCATTTTGAGCGCTCCACCAAGATCTATGTGACATGAAAGAGTAACCCATGAGCCTAATTCCTTGTGCATTTGCAGTCCAAAGCAAATCTTAAACTATGCACAAATTTAGGGGGAGCTCTTGCTTATCACATACTTCTCAAAGAGACGATGTTTTTCAATCTTATTATCATTTGTCGAAGCTTTGATCTATATATTGTCATCAATTACAAAAAAGGGGGAGATTGAAAGTGCAACTATCCCTAGGTGGTTTTGGTAATTCATAACAACATATAGCTCATTGAGCTAAAGCTATTCCAGGACTATTATTTCAGGAAAGCTCAATGAATGGCATGGCATGGATGATGAAAGTGGATCCCTCAAAATACTAAGGACAAAGGATTGGCTCAAGCTCAAAAGCTCAAGACTCTTCATTTTATATTTTAGTGATCCAAGATCACATTGAATCTATAGGAAAAGCCAATACTACCAAGGAGGGATGAGGTGTTGCTTAATGAGCATCTTGCTTCATGTGCTTAGTGATATGCTCCAAAACCCTCAGCTACTTTCTCACATCCACAAATGACCAAAACCCAGAGCCAAAATCGGTCACACCGATTCTTCCAACCCGGCGCCACCGATTTCAAATGTCATAGCCATTGCCACAAACCCTAGGCAAATCGGTCCTACCGATAGGGATCTCGGTCTCACCGAGATGGGATTGTAATCTCTCTGTTTCCCTTCGTAACGTTTCGGTCAAACGGAAGTGAGCGATCGGTCCCACCGAGATTGCAATGTAAACTCTCTGTTTCCCTTTTGTAACATTTCGGTCTCACTGAAAAGAGCAAATCGGTCCCACCGAGTTTACCTGCCCAACTCTCTGGAAAGCTTATTACCAAAATCGGTCTCACCGAGTTTGTGTAATCGGTCTTACCGAGATTACGTTATGCCCTAACCCTAACCGAATCGGTCTTACCGAGTTGCATGTCAGTCCCACCGAAAATCACTAACGGTCACTAGGTTTACTAAGTCGGTCCGACCGAGTCTGTTGAATCGGTCCCACCGAGTTTGGTAAATTGTGTGTAATGGTTAGATTTTGTGTGGAGGCTATATATACCCCTCCACCTCCTCTTCATTCGTGGAGAGAGCCATCAGACTAAACCTACACTTCCAACTTACCATTTCTGAGAGAGAACCACCTACTCATGTGTTGAGGCCAGGATATTCCATTCCTACCATATGAATCATGATCTCTAGCCTTCCCCAAGTTGCTTTCCACTCAAACCCTCTTTCCACCAGATCCAAATCCTATGAGAGAGAGAGTTGAGTGTTGGGGAGACTATCATTTGAAGCACAAGAGCAAGGAGTTCATCATCAACACACCATTTGTTACTTCTTGGAGAGTGGTGTCTCCTAGATTGGCTAGGTGTCACTTGGGAGCCTCCGACAAGATTGTGGAGTTGAACCAAGGAGTTTGTAAGGGCAAGGAGATCACCTACTTCGTGAAGATCTACCGCTAGTGAGGCAAGTCCTTCGTGGGCGACGGCCATGGTGGGATAGACAAGGTTGCTTCTTCGTGGAACCTTCGTGGGTGGAGCCCTCCGTGGACTCGCGCAACCGTTACCCTTCGTGGGTTGAAGTCTCCGTCAACGTGGATGTACGATAGCACCACCTATCGGAACCACGACAAAAACATCCGTGTCTCCAATTGCGTTTGAATCCTCCAAACCCTTCCCTTTACTTTCTTGAAAGTTCCATGCTTTAATTTCTGCTGCCCATATACTCTTTGCATGCTTGCTTGATTTGTGTGATGATTGCTTGACTTGTCCTAAGATAGCTAAAATCTATCAAACTCTAAAATTGGGAAAAGGTTAAGTTTTTAATTGGTCAAGTAGTCTAATCACCCCCCCCTCTAGACATACTTCAAGGTCCTACAAATTTCAACCTCATCTACGAGGCATGGGATAAGAACAACGCCAACCTGAACTCGCGCCTGATGGCAAGTTTCCGGGCCGCACTTAACAACAGTGATCTGAAGGAGATTAAGTTGGGGGGTGCCATTTCACATGGTCAAATGAGCAGGACAACCCCACCCTCGTGCGCCTCAACAGGGCCTTCTGTACCATGAATTGGGACCTGTAGTTCGGTGCAGCTAGGTTGCAGCCCTTGGCCACGACCATGTCTGACCATTGCCAGCTTCTGCTAACGTGTGAATCCTTGCTACCAAAGCGTGGCCGGTTTCTCCTTGAAGCTTTTTGGCCGCACATCTACAACTTCAAGGATGTCGTCGCGGATGCCTGGAATGCGCCGGGAGTCCGGGGAAGAGCCCTCGTCAGTCTTGACGCGAAGCTTAAGGGCACGGCCAAGGCTTTGAGACTGTGGCAAAAACATCACATCGGCAACACCAAGATGCAGCTGCTTATGGCACAAGACACTATGCTGCTGCTCGACACAACTCAAGAGGATCGCCAGTTGGATCCCGAGGAGATCGTGCTCCGCAAGGAGCTCAAATACCGGATCCTTGGTCTCACGGTCATCGAGAGGATCAAAGCGCACCAACGTGCCAGGGTTAATTCAGTGATAGACGAAGACACGAACACCAAGTTTTTCATATCAAGGCAAATGCTAGGAGGCGCAAAAACTTCATTGCTGCTCTCACTTCTGACAGCAGCCTGGCAACGGAGCACGGCCACAAAGCACAGGTTGCCAAATCCTTCTTTGATAACCTTATTGGCAGCCCATGCACCGTTGGCTCTGTGATCAATTGGGAGGCACTGGGGCTACCTACGGCTGATCTCTTGGAGCTTGAGGCACCTTTCACCAGTGAGGAGATCAAGGCTGCCATTGCGGATCTGCCATCAGATCGGGCTCCTAGTCCGGATGGCTTCTCGTGGTCCTTCTACAAGGCGGCGATGGATATCATCCTGGACGACCTGCTGCTTGCCTTCCAGCAACTCCATAGCCTGAACCGTGCTGGGCTACACTTGCTTAACGGAGCTCACATCGTGTTCCTGCCCAAACGGGACGAGGCCGTCTCCATGTCAGACTTCAGGCCGATTGATACGTCTCCAACATATCTACAATTTTTGATTGTTCCATGCTATTATATTACCCCTTTTGGATGTCTATGGGCTTTATTTTACACATTTATATCATTTTTGGGACTAACCTACTAACCAGAGGCCCAGCCTGTATTGCTGTTTTTTTTGCCTATTTCAGTATTTCGAAGAAAAGGAATATCAAACGGAGTCCAAACGGATTGAAACCTTCGGGAGCGTGATTTTTGGAACGAACGTGATCCAGAGGACTTGGAGTGCAAGCCAAGAAGCAGCCAAGGCGGCCACGAGATAGGAGGGCGCCCCCCGTAGGGTGCGCCCCCTGTCTCATGGGCCCCTCGGGCGGCCACCGATGTACTTCTTCCTCCTATATATACCTACGTACCACGAAAACATCCAGGGAGCACCCGAAACACAATTTCCACCGAAGTAACCTTCTGTATCCGCGAGATCCCATCTTGGAGCCTTCGCCGGCGTTCTGCCGGAGGGGGAATCGACCATGGAGGGCCTCTACATCAACATCCTTGCCCCTCCGATGAGTTGTGAGTAGTTTACCACAGACCTACGGTCCATAGTTATTAGCTAGATGGCTTCTTCTCTCTTTTTGGATCTCAATACAATGTTCTCCCCCTCTCTTGTGGAGATCTATTTGATGTAATCTCTTTTTGCGGTGTGTTTGTCGAGATCCGATGAATTGTGGGTTTATGATCAAGTTTATCTATGGATAATAATTGAATCTTCTCTGAATTCTTTTATATGATTGAGTTATCTTTGCAAGTCTCTTCGAATTATCAGTTTGGTTTGGCCTACTACATTGATCTTTCTTGCCATGGGAGAAGTGCTTAGCTTTGGGTTCAATATTGCGGTGTTCTTACCCAGTGACAGAAAGGGTTGCAAGACACGTATTGTATTGTTGCCATCGAGGATAAAAAGATGGGGTTTATATCATATTGCATGAGTTTATCCCTCTACATCATGTCATCTTGCTTAAGGCGTTACTCTATTCTTATGAACTTAATACTCTAGATGCAGGCAGGTGTCGGTCGATGTGTGGAGTAATAGTAGTAGATGCAGGCAGGAGTCGGTCTACTTGTTGTGGACGTGATGCCTATATACATGATCATGCCTAGATAATCTCATAATTATTCGCTTTTCTATCAATTGCTTGACAGTAATTTGTTCACCCACCGTAATATTTATGCTATCTTGAGAGAAGCCTCTAGTGAAACCTATGGCCCCGGGGTCTATCTCCTATCATATTTGCTTCCAGTCTACTTTTATTTGCATCTTTACTTTTTGCATCTATATTATAAAATACCAAAAATATATTTATCTTATCATACTATCTCTATCAAATCTCACTTTCGCAAGTGGCCGTGAAGGGATTGACAACCCCTTTATCGCGTTGGTTGCGAGTTGTCAGTTTGTTTGTGTAGGTGCGTGAGACTTTTGAGGAGCCTCCTACTAGATTGATACCTTGGTTCTCAAAACTGAGGGAAATACTTACGCTACACTTGTTGCATCACCCTCTTCTCTTCGGGGGAAACCAACGCAAGCTCAAGACGTAGCAAGAAGGATTTCTGGCGCCGTTGCCGGGGAGGTCTTCGCTCAAGTCAAGACATACCAAGTACCCATCACAAACCCATCTCCCTCGCATTTACATTATTTGCCATTTGCCTCTCGTTTTCCTCTCCCCCACTTCACCCTTGCCGTTTTTATTCGCCCTCTCTTTCCCAATCTCATCCTCTCTTTTCGCTTGCCTTTTTCCGTTGCTTGTGTGTGGATTACTTGTTGCCATGGCGCAAGATAATACCAAATTGTGTGATTTCTCGAATACCAATAATAATGATTTCCTTAGTACTCCGATTGATCCTCTTAATGATGTTGAGTATTGCGAAATCAATGCTGCTTTGCTGAATCTTGTTATGAAAGATCAATTCGCCGGCCTTCCTAGTAAAGATGCTGCTACTCATCTAAACAACTTTGTTGATTTGTGTGATATGCAAAAGAAGAAAGATACGGATAACAATATTGTCAAATTGAAATTATTCCCGTTTTCTCTTAGAGATCGTGCTAAAGTTTGGTTTTCATATTTGCCTAAAAATAGTATTGATTCTTGGAACAAGTGCAAAGATGCTTTTATCTCTAAGTATTTTCCTCCCGCTAAGATTATCACTCTTAGGAACGATATTATGAATTTTAAACAACTTGATCATGAGCATGTTGCCCAATGTTGGGAAAGAATGAGATTGATGCTTCGTAATTGCCCTACTCATGGTTTGAATTTATGGATGATCATACAAACTTTTTATGCCGGTTTGAACTTTGCTTCTAGAAATCTCCTAGATTTGGCCGCGGGAGGCACGTTTATGGAAATCACATGAGGAGATGCTACAAAACTTCTTGAAAATATTATGGCTAATTATTCTCAATGGCACGCCGAAAGATCTTCTAGTAAAAAAGTGCATGCTATAGAAGAAATCAATTTTTTGAGTGGAAAGATGGATGAACTTATGAAATTGTTTGCTACTAAAAATACTCCTCTTGATCCCAATGATATGCCTTTGTCTTCTTTGCTTGAGAATAATAATGAATCTATGGATCTGAATTTTGTTGGTAGGAATAATTTTGGAAACAATGCCTATAGAGGAAATTTTAATGCTAGACATTTCCCTAGTAATTCCTCTAATAATTATGGAAATTCCTACAATAACTCTTATGGTAATTTTAATAAGATGCCCTATGATTTTGAGAATAGTGTGAAAGAATTTATGATTTCTCAAAAGAATTTTAATGCTTTGCTTGAAGAAAAATTGCTCAAAGTTGATGATTTGGCTAGGAACGTTGATAGACTTTCGCTTGATGTTGATTCTCTTAAACTTAGATCTTCTTCTCCTAAGCATGATATCAATGATCTTTCAAAATAATGAGAATTTCCGTTGATGACGGTAAGGAAAGAACCGCTAGATTGCGTGCTAAGAAAGATAGCTTTATAAAAGCGTGTTCTTCTAGTTTCCATGAAAATAATGATGAAGATCTTAAAGTTATTGATGCGTCTCCTCTTAGATCTATGTTTTGCAATATGAATTTTGATGATTATGGGACTGATGATGAATCAACTTTGCCTAGAAGGCGTCCCAAAAATTCGGAGTCTTTAGATCTTGATGCTAAATTTGGTAAAAGTGAGATTGGAGAGGTCTCAACTTCAAATACTATTGAACCAACTATCTCGGATTTCAAGGAATTTAATTATGATAATTGTTCTTTAAAAGGTTGTATTTCCTTGTTACAATCCGTTGTTAATTCTCCTCATGCTTATAGTCAAAATAAAGCTTTTACCAAACATATCGTTGATGCTTTGTTGCAATCTTATGATGGAAAACTTAATTTGGAAGTTTCTATACCTAGAAAACTTAATGATGAGTGGGAACCTACTATAAAGATTAGAATTAAAGATTATGAGTGTTTTGCTTTGTGTGATTTGGGTGCTAGTGTTTCCACGATTCCGAAAACTTTATATGATATTCTAGATTTTCATGATCTTGATGATTGCTCGTTAAATTTGCACCTTGCGTATTCCACCATTAAAAATCCTATGGGAAGGATCAATGATGTTCTTATTGTTGCAAATAGAAATTTGGTGCCCGTAGACTTTATCGTTCTTGATATAGATTGCAATCTTTCTTGCCCTATTATTCTTGGTAGACCTTTCCTTAGAACGATTGGTGCGATTATTGATATGAAGGAAGGGAATATTAGATTCCAATTTCCATTAAAGAAATGCATGGAGCACTTTCCAAGAAAGAAAGTCAAATTACCTTATGAATCTATCATGCGGGCTAATTATGAATTTAGTGCCAAAGAAGGCAATCGTTAGATCTATCTTCGCTTTTATGCCTAGCTAGGGGCGTTAAACGATAGCGCTAGTTCGGAGGCAACCCAATTTTTCTTTATGTTTTTTTGCTTTTGCTCATGTTTAGTAATAACTCTTTCATTTACTCTCTGTTTAGATGTGTTTTTGTCTTTTAATTAGTGTTTGTGCCAAGTAGAAGCTATATGATAAACTATGATGATAGTTGATATGATTCTGCTGAAAAACAGAAACTTTGCGCTCACGAGAAAAAATTCAATAAATCACAGAAACGTGATTTTGCATTGATTTTTTTTCTGCTGATCAATAAACAAATTTTCCAGTACGTCCTATTTTGGTAGTATTTTTAGAGTTCCAGAAGTTTGGGTTAGTTACAGATTGCTAGAGACTGTTCTATTTTTGAGAAATTCTGTTTTTTGTGTGTTGTTTGCTTATTTTGATGCATCTATGGCTAGTAAAATAGTTTATAAACCATAGAGAAGTTGGAATACAGTAGGTTTAGCACCAAAATAAACAAATAATGAGTTTATTGCAGTACCTTATGTGGTGGTTTTGTGTTCTTTCACTAACGGAGCTTATAAGATTTCCTGTTGACTTTTGTGTTGTGAAGTTTTCAAGTTTTGGGTAAAGCTTTTATGGACTATGGAATAAGGAGTGGCAAGAGACTAAGCTTGGGGATGCCCAAGGCACCCCAATATATTCAAGAATAGCCAAAAGCCTAAGCTTGGGGATGCCCCGGGAAGGCATCCCCTCTTTCGTCTTCGTTCATTGGTAACTTTACTTGGAGCTATATTTTTATTCGCTACATGATATGTGTTTTGCTTGGAGCGTCGTGTATTATATTAGTCTTTGCTTTTTAGTTTACCACAATCATCCTTGATGTACACACCTTTTGGGAGAAGCCTATTTGATTAGAATTTTCTAGAATACTCTATGTGCTTCACTTATATCTTTTGAGCTTGATAGTCTTTGCTCTAGTGCTTTACTTATATCTTTTAGAGCACAGTGGTGTCTTAATTTTGAAGAAATCTCTAGTCTCTCATTCTTCACTTATATTATTTTGAGAGTCTTTTAGAACAGCATGGTATTTTCTATGGTTATAATTTGGTCCTAGAATGATGAGCATCCAAGTTGGGTATAATAAAAACTATCATAGAAAAAGAATTGGATGCTATGATCAACTTGATGCTTGATAATTGTTTTGAGATATAAAGGTAGTAATGCTAGGGCATGCTAGTGGGTAATTATGAAATTTAGAAATACTTTTGTTGAAGTTGGCAAGTCCCGTAGCATGCACGTATGGTAAAAGTTGTGTGACAAATTTGTTGCATGAGGTGCTCTTTTGAGTGTCTTCCTTATGAGTGGTAGTCGGGGACGAGCGATGGTCTTTTCCTACCAATCTATGCCTCTTGGGTCATGCGTAGTAGTACTTTGCTTCGAGGGCGAAGTAGACTTTTGCAATAAGTATATGAGTTCTTTTTTGACTAATGTGAGTCCATGGACATATGCACACTCATCCTTTTACTTTGCTAGCCTTTATTATTACCGCACAACTTTCACCGGTAGCACGAACCCTTTATTTACCTTCCTCAAAACAGCCACCATACCTACCTATTATGGCATTTCCATAGCCATTCTGAGATATATTGCCATGCAACTTTCCACCGTTCCGTTTATTATGACACGTTCCATCATTGTCATATTGCTCTTTGCATGATCATGTAGTTGACATCGTATTTGTGGCAAGGCCACCTTCATAATTTTCATACATGTCGCTCTTGATTCATTGCATATCCCGGTACACCGCCGGAGGCAGCCATATAGAGTCATATCTTGTTCTAGCTTTGTGTTGTAATTCTTGAGTTGTAAATCCATATAAGTGTGATGATCTTCATTATTAGAGCATTGTCCTAGTGAGGAAAGGATGATGAAGGCTATGATTCCCCCACAAGTCGGGATGCGACTTCGGACTTTACAAAAAGAAAAAAAAAGAAAAGAAAAAAAGGAGGCAAAAGAAAAAAAAGAAAAAAAAGAAAAAGAAAGAAAAAATAAAAAAAGGAAAGAAAAAGAAAAAAAATAAAATGGGAGAAAAAGAGAGAAGGGACAATGCTACTATCTCTTTTTCCACACTTGTGCTTCAAAGTAGCACCATGATCTTCATGATAGAGAGTCTCATATGTTTTCACTTTCATATACTAAGTGGGAATTTTTCATTATAGAACTTGGCTTGTATATTCCAATGATGGGCTTCCTCAAAATGCCCTAGGTCTTCGTGAGCAAGCAAGTTGGATGCACACCCACTTAGTTTCTTTTGTTGAGCTTTCATACATTTATAGCTCTAGTGCATCCGTTGCATGGCAATCCCTACTCACTCACATTGATATCTATTAATGGGCATCTCCATATAGCCCATTAATACGCCTAGTTGATGTGAGACTATCTTCTCCCTTTTGTCCTTACAACCACCATATACCACCATAGTGCTATGTCCATGGCTTGCGCTCATGTATTGCGTAAGAGTTGAAAAAGCTGAAGCGCGTTAAAAACTATGAAACAATTGCTCGGCTCGTCATCGGGGTTGTGCATGATGGGAGTATTTTGTGTAATGAACATGAAGCATGGCCTAACTATATGATTTTGTAGGGATAAGCTTTCTTTGGCTATGCTATTTTGATAGGACATGATTATTTGTTAGTATGCTTTGAAGCATTATTATTTTTACGTTTTATAAGCTTTTATTTTGAATCATTTGGATCTGAACATTCATTGCCACAATAAAGAAAACTACATTGAGAATTATGCCAGGTAGCATTCCAGATCAGAAATTTCTTTTTATCATTTACCTACTTGAGAACGAGCAGGAATTAAGCTTGGGGATGCTTGATACGTCTCCAATGTATCTATAATTTTTGATTGTTCCATGCTATTATATTACCCCTTTTGGATGTTTATGGGCTTTATTTTACACATTTATATCATTTTTGGGACTAACCTACTAACCGGAGGCCCACCCCGTATTGCTGTTTTTTTGCCTATTTCAGTATTTCAAAGAAAAGGAATATCAAACGGAGTTCAAACGGAATGAAACCTTCGGGACCGTGATTTTTGGAACGAACGTGATCCAGAAGACTTGGAGTGCAAGCCAAGAAGCAGCCGAGGCGGCCACGAGATAGGAGGGCACCCCGTAGTGCGCGCCCCTATCTCGTGGGCCCCTCAGGCGGCCACCGACGTACTTCTTCCTCCTATATATACCTACGTACCCTGAAATCATCCAAGGAGCACCCGAAACACAATTTCCACCGCCGTAACCTTCTATATCCGCGAGATCCCATCTTGGAGCCTTCGCCGGCGTTCTGCCAGAGGGGGAATCGACCATGGAGGGCCTCTACCTCAACATCCTTGCCCCTCCGATGAGTTGTGAGTAGTTTACCAAAGACCTACGGGTCCATAGTTATTAGCTAGATGGCTTGTTCTCCCTTTTTGGATCTCAATACAATGTTCTCCCCCTCCCTTGTGGAGAACTATTCGATGTAATCTCTTTTTGCGGTGTGTTTGTCGAGATCCGATGAATTGCGGGTTTATGATCAAGTTTATCTATGGATAATAATTGAATCTTCTCTAATTTTTTTTATATGATTGAGTTATCTTTGCAAGTCCCTTCGAATTATCAGTTTGGTTTGGCCTACTAGATTGATCTTTCTTGCCATGGGAGAAGTGCTTAGCTTTGGGTTCAATCTTGCAGTGTTCTTACCCAGTGATAGAAAGGGTTGCAAGACACGTATTGTATTGTTTCCATCGAGGATAAAAAGATGGGGTTTATATCATATTGCATGAGTTTATCCCTCTACATCATGTCATATTGCTTAAGGCGTTACTCTGTTCTTATGAACTTAATAATCTAGATGCAGGCAGGAGTCGGTCGATGTGTGGAGTAATAGTAGTAGATGTAGGTAGGAGTCGGTCTACTTGTTGTGGACGTGATGCCTATATACATGATCATGCCTAGATAATCTCATAATTATTCGCTTTTCTATCAATTGCTCGACAGTAATTTGTTCACCCACCGTAATATTTTTGCTATCTTGAGAGAAGCCTCTAGTGAAACCTATGGCCCCCGGGTCTATCTCCTATCATATTTGCTTCCAATCTACTTTTATTTGCATCTTTACCTTTTGCATCTATATTATAAAATACCAAAAATATATTTCTCTTATCATACTATCTCTATCAGATCTCACTTTCGCAAGTGGCCGTGAAGGGATTGACAACCCCTTTATCGCGTTGGTTGCGAGTTCTCAGTTTGTTTGTGTAGGTGCGTGGGACTTTTGAGGAGCCTCCTACTGGATTGATACCTTGGTTCTCAAAACTGAGGGAAATATTTACGCTACACTTGCTGCATCACCCTCTTCTCTTCGGGGAAAACTAATGCAAGCTCAAGACGTAGCACCGATCAGCCTCCTCTACAGTGTGGCGAAGGTTTTTATGAAAGTGCTCGCGATGAGGCTGGCCAAGAGGATTGACTCGCTAGTCTCCCCAATGCCAAGTGCGTTCATTAAGGGGCGGTGTATCCAGGACAACTTCCTCTTTGTGCAAGGGATGGCGTGACATTTCCATCGAACAGAGCGTGCTTCCATTCTCCTTAAGCTGGACATAGCAAAGGCCTTCGACTCAGTTTTTTGGCCCTACCTGCTAGCCTTGATGCGTGCTCGGGGTTTTGGGCGTCGATGGTGCAAATGGATCTCCATGTTGTTGTCCTCTAGTTCCTCCCGAGTGCTCGTTAATGGGGTTCCAGGGCAAACGATTTGCCACCACCGTGGTCCGCGTCAGGGCGACCTGACTTCTCCGTTCCTGTTCATCCTCGTAATGGTGCCGCTTCAGAGGATGTTTGACCTGGCAGTCCGAGATGGCCTGTTGTCGCGGCTTGGGGGCAGGATCCCCAGTTTGCGTGCATCTCTCTATGCGGACGATGTCGCGCTGTTCGTCAATCCAGTTTGCCAGGAGCTGCTTGTAACTCGTCAAATCCTGCAGGCGTTCGGCCAGGCAACGGGCCTCCAGGTTAATTTTGCCAAAAGTACAATCATCCCCATCCGTGCTGAGCTTTTCAACGTTGACCATGTTATCGCGCCATTCGGCGCGACACGTGCGGGGCTGCCATGCCGATTCCTCGGGCTGCCGTTATCCCTGTGCAAGCTCAGAAAGGTTGATTTGCAGCCGCTGCTGGACAAAATCCTGGCGCGTGTAGCCTTGTGGAAGTTCAAGCTGTTTACATTGGCTGGTCAGTTAGTGCTGCTCAACTCGGTCCTCTCGGTGCTGACTATCTATTGGATCTCCGTGCATCATCTGCCGGCCTGGGTACGCCACCAGATCGACAAGATGCGCCGAGCTTGGCTGTGGAGTGGCCAGGAGACATGCCAGGGTGGCCACTGCAATGTGGCATGGGCACGGGTTTGCAGGCCGCGTGACCTTGGTTGACTGGGAATCTTGGACCTGGACCGCCTTGGGGCTGCATTGCGGCTGTGCTGGCTCTAGTGGAAGCGCACGGCGCCTAGCAAGCCTTGGATCGGTCTACCAGTGCCTTGCAATCACGACGAGGCTGCTCTTCGCAGCTGCCACCACGGCCGTTGTTAAGGATGGTCAAACGGCATCCTTCTGGATGGACAGTTGGCTACAGGGGGAGGCTCATTTCCGAATTGCCCCTGAGTTGTTTCGTCGAGCCAGGCGCAAGCATAGAACAGTCCGGGACACGCTATCTGGTAGCAGATGGGTGGCCGACCTTCAGGGCCAGGTCACAAGTGAGCTGCTTCAGGATTTTGTCGCCCTCTAGGTTCGGATCAGCGGTGTCAGCCTTCAGGATGTTGGGGCTGACGAGTTCACCTGGAAGCTTGAGTCTTCTAGCGTCTACTCCGCCTCGTCTGCTTACCACTTGCAGTTTGTCGGTTCAACTTCCTCACCCATCATGCAAGCTGTCTGGCATGCATGGGCGCCTGCCAAGATCAAGTTTTTCTCCTGGCTTCTCTCCATCAACCGCCTGCTCACCGCTGATAGGCTGCTAGCAAGGCAATGGCCAAACTCCTACTTTTGCCCGCTTTGCAGGTGAAACTGTGAGACAGCTGTGCACCTCTTCTCGGAATGCCCCTGGTCTCGTCAGCTCTGGGAGGAGGCCGCCGCTCACTTCTGTATTCCAGGGTTCCACCCGGTGGCCTGGCAGGGTGGCACATCCATGGAAAGCTGGCTCACCGCCCTAAGCGAGGGCAGCGCTAGCCCTAGGCGGGCGTGCTCGATTGCCCTGCTGATTGCCTGGTATATCTGGCTGGAGCGTAATGGGCGAATTTTCAGGGAGGTTTTTTTTGACCCGGGCCCTAACCCCTTTCCATTAAAGATATAACGGAAATACAAAGTTCACCACACAAGACCCAACAAAACGAGCTACCACATAAGGAGACTAGAAAGGGGTAAGGCGAGATCAACGCATCACTGGGAAACCCGCTACAAGCACCCGTCATTGAGCAGCTCATCGCGGGGCGAAAACCCAGTGACACCAATCATCACGCAAAACCACTAGACCTAACAGAACCAGGCAAACTCCAGCAGGAGCTAAAACAGTTTTATAGATCCACATCACCATGCCCTTGGGCAAAAGTACTCACGCAGGAGTGGAGCTTAATAAAACTAGTAAGCCGCATCGACGAAGCCTCTTAGATGTTGCAGCAGCATCAGTTCGTTGGTGCCGGAGGTGCACATATCCTCATCATCGCCGATGCATTCGACCTCAGCACCTTGGCTCCGCGCTCCATGGACTCCCGGTCCTCTCTAGTCATCAAACCTGCCCAATACGACAAAAAGCCACAAGCAGCATACACCACATTAAACGGACTTTTAAGAGATTTGCGCTCAAAGGTAGCCTGATTGCGACTGATCCAAATCGCCCAGCACATAGCTGCCAAACCAAAAGTATAGAATTTAGCCCCATTAGGAAAGAAAATATAGCACTAGGAAAAGTATTGCCAAAGATTGTTTGGGCACAGCGAGGTGCCAAGAACACACCCAACTGTCCTCCACACCACCCTAGCAACAGGACAAGTAAAAAAGAGATGTTGTGAGGTTTCCACTTCATTACAGAATGAGCATTTAGGATTTCCAGCCCACTTTCGTCTTTTCATGACATCTCTTGTCAACACCGCATCTTGGAAAAGTTGCCAGAGAAAAATCTGAATTTTCAGGGGGATTTTCGCTTTCCAGATCCATCCAAAATCACATCCTGCCAAATTTCTCTCCAGATATGAGTAAACCGATTTGGTCGAGAATTTTCCTTTATTCCCCAATCTCCATCGAATACCATCTGTCTCCTCAGAGAGATGTCAAGAGTTCACCACCCCAATCAATTCATTCCACTGATCTTTCAGAGGCGGATGAAGATTCCTTCTAAAAAGGTCATCACCTTCAAATTTTTTGAAGTCAGCTACTGTAATTTCCTGATAATTAAAGATACTGAACAGGGCCGGGAATTTATATCGCAAGGGATCTTCACCCCTAATTGGATCATTCCAGATCCTGGCCAAATCCCCCGAGTTCAAAATCACCTCCCTTCCTGCAAAATAAATTTCCTTCACCTTCATAATAGCCTTCCATATGGGGGAATCCCCAAAACTACTTCTCACCGAGGAAACCGTGTCATTTCTGAAGTATTTGGCTTGAATTATCTCCTGCCAAAGGCCTTGTTGGGTTTCCAGCTTCCACCACCATTTAGTGAGAAGACTGATATTCTGTCTATGCAAGTCTTTAACTCCTAAACCCCCCTTTTTCTTGGACCTGCATATCCTGGACCATTTGACCAGGTGATATCTTCTTCTACCATCCATTTCTTGCCAAAAGAATTTTTTTCTATGCTTATCTAGTTTCTCAATATTTTTCTTAGATAGCATGAACATAGACATATAGTAGAAAACAATGCTCGTAAGGGAGGAATTAAGGAGAGTCAATCTCCCCCCTGAGGAAGCTGCATTCCCAATCCAGGATTCGCAACATTTAAGGAATTTATCCTCCACAAAATCCCAATCTATTGCACGAAGGGTAGAGTAACTCACAGGAACTCCTAAGTATTTCATAGGGAAATGGCCAATCTGACAGTTAAAGAGCTCAGAATAAAAGGCAAGAATCTCATCATCCCCTCCAATACAAAGGATTTCGCTCTTCAGAAAGTTAATTTTTAAACCTGACATGAGTTCGAATAGATAAAGCAGGAGCTTCAGATTAACCGCGGCTTCTTTGTCATGCTCAAAGCACACGACTATATCGTCTGCATACTGGAGGATAGCAACCCCCCCATCGATCAGGTCCGGAGCTAGCCAAGTTATCATATTCTCTTTCTAAGCATTCAGGATCATTTTGGATAAGGCTTCCACAGCCATATTGAACAAGAAAGGTGAGTGTGGGTCCCCTTGTCGCACCCCCTTGCAGCTTTGAAAGTAAGGGCCTTTCGCATTATTAAGTTTGATATTAATGGTCCCATTCTTAAGGATATTTTGGATCCACCCACACCACATAGGGCCAAAACCCCTGTTACTGTGACACTCAAGGAGGAAATCCCAATTGATCTTATCATATGCTTTTTCAAAATCAAGTTTCAACACCACACCAATCTTCCTTTTTCTCTGTGTGTGATGGAGTATCTCATGAAGGGTTAAAATGCCATCCATAATATTCCTGTGTTTTATGAATGCATTCTGATGTTTGCTGATCAAAATATCTGCAAACAAGGCGGCTCTATTATCCAAAACTTTGGTAATGAGCTTGTAAGGACATCTAAGCAAGCAAATGGGTCTATACTGTTGAATTTTTTTAGCTCCACTCATCTTAGGAATAAGGGTAATCACCCCGTAGTTCAATCTAGCCACATCTAGGGAATTGCTGTGGAAGGCCTCGAAAAGGTTCATAATATCGTTTTTCACAAACTCCCAGCAATGCTTATAAAATTCTGCGGGTATGTTATCGGGGCCAGGGGCTCGGTTGCTCTTCATACTGAAAAGGGCTTTTTTCACCTCTTCTTCATTAAATTTACTGGTAAGTAGGATATTATCGTCTTCAGTCAATTTCTTGGTCTCAGCCCACATATCAGGCGACAGATGAAACAGGTTTCCTCTAGCAGCCCCAAAAAGCTCCTTGTAATAAGCTGTGGCATGAGCTAGTAGGTTGGTGGTCCCCTCAATTACCACCTCCCCATCAGTGAAGGATTGGATCGTGTTTTTCCTCTTTTTGCCATTAGCCACTCTGTGATAAAAGGCTGTGTTTCGATCTCCTTTTAAAAGCCAGCGTTCATTAGACTGCTGTAGCCAATATAACTCTTCTCTGAATAAAATCTCACTAAGTTCTATCTGAAGCACAGTCTTCCTCTCATATGACTCAGGGTCGAGAGGATGTTCCTCTTCTTTCCTCTCTATTTCTTGTAACTCCCTCTTAATTTCTTTTTTTCTCTTCCTGGCATGACCAAAAGTGTTCGAGCCCCACCCTTTGAAGTATTTTTTAATGCGCTTCAGTTTGATATTGAGAACATCAATAGGATCATCTGATCTGACAGGTTGCTCCCATATTTCCTTAGCAATAGGATAAAAGTTTTCGTCACACAGCCAGCTAAGCTCAAAACGGAATTCGTGCTGATTAAGGCTTTTTTGCCTCTCCTCTCCCGAGGACACAAGCAATGGATTGTGGTCCGAGACATCTCTCACCAGTTTGCGAACCGTAACCAAAGGAAAGATATCCTCCCATTCAAAACTCATCAGGACTCTGTCTAACTTTTCCAGAGTAGGATGCTTTTGATTATTAGTCCATGTATACTTGCCTCCCCCCATATAAATCTCTCGAAGATTCAAAGAGTTTATAATGGAGTTGAATTTATCCACATAAGGCGATCTATTTAAGGGTTTATTTTTATCACCAGCTTCTCTGAGGATATTAAAATCCCCCCCCCCCCCACAATGTATGCGACCTGTGTATGCACACACATCGCGGCTAATTCAACCAGGAAGTCGTCTTTACTGTCATCATGGGCTGATCCATACACTGTAATGAGAGCCCAGACAATCTTATGCCTAATATCGTAAAGGTTGGCCTGCAAACAAAACCTACCAGGAGTCCACGAAATAACCTCTAAGGATTCTTTCTTAAAACCACAGAGGATTCCTCCCGCTTTTCCAATCGAAGGAATCCAATTCCAATCAAATTGATTCGCGGGGTCTATTTTCTTGATATTCTTAGGAAGGAAATTCTTCTTCATAGTCTCTTGAAGACAAAGGAAATCTAGGGAATGATCTTTTATCATGTCAGAGAAGCAGGCACTCATTCCCTTTTTGTCTGCTCCCCTGCAATTCCAAAAGATACCATTCATTTAATCACATTGGCTTTCTTCCCCCGCTTGGCATTCCTACCAGGGGGCATGGTAGGGCTACCACTACTCTGCGCTGGGGCTTTTTTCCCTTTTTGACTTCTAGTAACAGGTCTAGATATAGTAACATTCACCCTCCTCTCCTTTTTTTTCCTAGACCGAACTAAAGTAAAAGGTTCCTCATCTAGTTCATTTTCCTCACTCCATTTCATGTCCAGAGGAGTTTTGTCCCCTTTCCCATTAGTCAACATCAGAATGTTATTATTATTATCATTACTAACATCCTTATCTTCCCAAAAATCTCTATTTCTGGATCTTTCCAGTTCTCTTAAAATGTGTATATTAGCAAAATCAGAATCTGGTATATCAACACCCATCTTAACAGCTCTAAGAATAAGAATAGGATCAGACAAGGCATCAAACGAGTTCTGTTTTAGATTGTTACCTTCCATGTTTCTCTTCTTAGCCACGACTGCAGCCTTGTCCTCCACCCGCTCCAGTTTACTCTGCACATTTCTCAAACTGAAGCGTAAATTTTCCTCAGTGACCAAAGGAGGAGTGGGAATCACCTCATCATTCACATCAGGAGACTCCACCCTATATTCATTGACCACCTTCAGGGATGAATCATGGTGTCCAACCACCTCCACAACCTGTGGCAGGGATTTAACCACATTAGAGTAGGATTTCACTTTTTCATTGCATTCAAGATTGTTCTTTATAGGAGTCTGTTGTAGAGTAGTACTTATTTTCTCGTTCATATCCTGTTCATGTTCATATTTCATGGTCTCAATAAGCAGTGAGATGTGTAGAGAGTCATCAGATTCGACACTCTCCTGTGATTTTCGCATCGGATCAGGCACTACATGCTGGGGAATGGGGAGAGATTTCCCCCCAAGCCCAGATGAAGCACTGCCCATTTGAGCATCAGGATTCACGGCCTTGTTGTTCTTTTCCTGTTTTCCTCCCTCATCTCCAATAGGCACCCTCACCTCATTGTTCACACGATTTGGGTTCCTGATCAACACCTGTTCAACCTCATAAATGAAATCATAAAAGTGTCCTCCCAGTACTGATTCTGCTATTCCAGGTATCGCATCCACGTTTCTGCATCCAATTTTCACACGCACAGAAGCAGGACGATGTAAGGTTGCATTATCGATCTCAAATGGAATCCCCACCAGCGAGGCCACAAAAGCTACATTCCTCTCACTTCTCTTATCCAGTGGGATATTTATCACCCTCACCCAAGCCACTTCCATGATGCTTTTTGATCCCACAGCTGAGGACCATTGAGTGGCATGTATAACAGCCCCACTCGTTTTCAGAGTGACTTTTCCCACGTAGCAAATTTGGGCAACCGCCCTAGGGTTAGGGAATCGCACTACATACACCCCAGGACCAATGGCATGTGCTGAACAGCGCCATCTAGTAGCAAGGTAGTCAGAAAGGTCCAATTCCATCTGCCTAGTCGAAGTTTCCCCCTCAACAATGGTAACTACAATGTTATTGGCTCTCTCTTTTAGCTGATTAGCAGTGCATGAATCATGAATATAGTAAAATCCCTGCCCCTTCGACTGGAAGGCACACATTGGGGCAATACACTCCCAGGGAGCGAATGCCGTGCAAACAGAAGCCAGGTGCCCTAACTCATTGCATCTCTCACAGAAAACTTGAGGACATCTAGCAGGAGGATGATCATTCGACTTGCATATGGGGCAGGAGATAGGGTTCTTGGTAGGAGGCACCTGAGTAATGTTCTGCTTGCCGTGAGGATGACGGATCGGTGATGAGGTCTGGCCGCTACCAGTCTCCCCCGATGCCACCGTCGACTGCTGCTTCTCCACCCAGACCCCTCCATCTTGGTCTTGGCGCCTGGTGGTCGCCGCTGCCTCCCAGCGTGCAGTATCCGCCGCAGCAGAGGTGGGGTTGGACGAAGCAGAGATGGTGCGGTCGCCGTCGCCGTCGCCCTCGCTCCGCTTCCATGAGTACTTGTTCTGGTCGCCGCCACGGCCGTTGCCACGGCCAGCGTTCCTCCCCGCGCTGCGACCCGTGCCGCACCCTGCACGGGCCGCATCTGCGTCCTGGCGTCGATCTCCCTGGAAACCACGCCCCGCATCATTCGCCATGGGAGGCGAGGCAGCAACCTCCGCAAAGGATCGAGGATCACCTCCAACCTTGCCTCTCCACCACCCCCACTCCTCTCTAGATCTCGATCTAGGGTTTTTTTCCGCCGTCCAGAGGTGGGCGAGGGCGGAATCTAGGTCAAGCAGCGGATGAGATGGGGATTTTATACCCGCATCGCACGCCCGTGGCCGAGGATGAACGCCAGGATGCGAACCCACGTGTCGCGCATCCGCCATGGATGTGTAGGGCGGAAGGTCCCGCCCGTGTCGCCCCGAGCCTGGGTCTCCGTGGGCCGGGCTCCCGTGTACCGCTTCTCAGCGTCCCCGTGCACCACGCCTGATCGGCTCGAGCCATCCGTCGTCTCCGACGATCTCGCCGCCGGCAGTCGATCCCGAACCTTCGCAAAGTGGCACGGAAACGAGATCACATCCCCAATATCAATCGATTCGTTCTCGCGAAGGTACCTCGCATCCACGATCACGCCACGGCCATCCACGAGCACAATGCGCAGCGCCCCTCGGCGGAGGGCGATTTCCCCGTCAGAGAAACGGAGAGAGCCCGTCATCAGATCGGCGGTGAAGGAGACCCGCCATCGCACGTCGTGCTCGAGACCCGCCATCGCCAAAAGACTCATTTTCAGGGAGGTTGATCATCCTGCTAGGACTGTCCTTGCATTAGTCAGTGATGAACTCGCCACTTGGGCACTAGCTGGGGGTAGCCATTTGATGTTGCGAGAGTAGTGCCATGAGGCATTTCCCCCCCTTTTTCCCTTTTCTTTTTTGGCTTTTTCCACCTTATGTACAGTTAGCGCCCTGTCGCTATTTCCTCCTCATAATGCAAATGCAGTTCTCCTGTGCTTCCTCAAAATACACCTACGTAATCATGCTAGGTAAAGTTACGTAAAAACTGATCGGGGATGATTTGATTGGATGGGAAAAAATAGCCCGGCCCCACTCCATGAAAATCGGGGGGGGGGGGGGGGGGGAGTAGGATTATTGTATTATAACTTCTCCCGTTGAATCACCAATCACCAAACCAACAAAGGATCTACCACATACACGTTCAGCGAATCTTCATAAGCTATCACACCCTTACCCTTCACGATATCTTCATCAGGATAGGTGTGCATGCGTGAGTTTATATAGATGAGCGATCACATGGATGCGATGCAAAAAACATTGTGTTCGGATTATAATGAAATGTATCACAAACTACAAAAGAGGGTTTATTTTACAATTAACATGCCAAAACTTAAGGGCTTTGCATGCAAATTATTTTGCTCGGCACGGGGTGCACACCTAATTTTTACAGCAATCTCCTCAAAAGCAAGGCCATGAATTATCATTGGGTTAGATGGGAACTAAGCCGACATGACTGACAAATCCTCAAATCCTACAAACATTAAAAGTGCAGAGATATAAATCTAGTTTTTCTAACAATAAAGAGTGAACTTCAGTACCCCGTCCTTTAACATTTTTCTTACACAAATTACCCCATTTGGCAATTTTTCATATGAATTACTCTTTTTAGCCAGAGTTTTACCAGTTTCTACCCCCATTTAGCAAAGGTTTGTGAGTTTTTACCCCAGTTAGTGATCTATCATATAGATCTCGGCCGTCAGATACACATGACATGCCACGCCCTAATTTTTCCTCCAAGCAATTTCTCCCCGGGGCCCAAAAGGTCGAATGTTAAAAACCTTTAGGCTAAATCATTAAGAGTCATGCAATAACAAAGTAATGGAAAGATCTCCAACCAATGTAACTATTTGTAAGCCAATTGTGAAATAATCGCTAGTGAGACATGCATAATTTCTATACTTTATTTTGAATCGTGCATGAGAACTACATGTGATCATAGAAGAAAGAGAAGACAAAAGGTAATAGTCTTATACAACACACACCCAAAACGACCAAAACATACAAGGTAGCAACCATGCGCGTTACGCCGAGCTACTCAAACAAGGATTTAGAACACCTAGCCCCAGCCCTAAACCATTCAAATACACTACCCTTGATTAGGTTGACCAACGATCTCCACCGAGAGCATAAGCGGTCATCCTCCTACATATAAGAGCATCTACAGCCGGATGCCTCAAACCATCTCCCATACGCTCGCGGACGTGCCCAGTCAGTGACCGGACAGGAGAGAGAGAGAGAGACAGAGAGAGGGGAAAACATGACCCAACCAGACCCCTCCTATCATCCCTATACGTCCGTGTTATCCGCGAGCCCTCATATCCATCTCAAATATGAGGAGTATATGAGGGCTCGCAGACGCGCCCGGGCGCGCCCGATCAGTCCGCCACGTAGGACGCGGCCCCACCCTCGAACCACCTTTTCTCTTTCTTTATTCATTCTTTTATAACTCTCTCTTCATCTTCACCAATCACGTGCAAGTGACCGGACATATGAGGAAGAAAATGAGGAGTGTGGCTGCGCGGACGAATAAATAGGGGCTCAAAACGGACGCGCCCGGTCACGGGCGTTTAAGGGGTCATATTTGCTATGTCCGGCTGTAGATTCTCTAATGTTTTCCGGGATGGCCTAAAAAATATTCGGCGAAATAGAGGCAAGAGAAGTGCCATCTAGCCACACATCGTACTCGAAAGTTATGCTCTCACCATTACCTAAAGTCACCTCAACAGCGGCGGTAAATTTGTGCAAGTCATCACTACCGAGAGTCACGCCAAATGCCTCCATGTTTTGTCACCTTGAACACGATTGACCAAAGCGCGTTGTAGTTTCATGGCCGAGTTCATGCTGACCAAGATAGTAATACCATGGCCACCATCCTTTATGGGGCTGTAGACAGTCTCCCACTTGACCGAAAAATGCCCTCCAACCATTTCTTCAAAACCCCTCCAAAGGAGAAACCGTTGAACCTTGTTGAATGCCTTTAGAACCCATGGCAGGGGGCGTCACGGAAAAGAAGATGAAAAATGGCGATGGAGGTGAGAACCGAGTATATAAGCACCAAACGACTGCTCTGAGTTAGCATAGCAGACCGCCAAGAAGCCAGCCTTGCCCTAGGAATGCCCGGGAGACTTTGGAAATCTGCTTTACGTGCATTATTGCATTTTAACCAAGATAGGCTATTGACATATGTTTGAGTTTGCAGCCTATGAGGTTGCAACATATCATAGCGAAGAAATTACCACATTTGTTGGAGAGACGGAGCTTTTGAGAAGATTACAACTCAGTCCCGAGGCACCTCCAAAATATCTCCATCAAAGAGACGACTGTCAAATGATGTAGTTGTAACGTGACATATGTCACGGGGGTAACTTGTGTGCGTGTGTTGTAACTTGGGCAGGTTATTGGAGATTAGAGATCCTTATATGGTATAGTCTTGGATGAGGGGTCAAGCTAACACAACAACCTGCCAACCGATTGTAATCTTGTTTTTTATTTAACAGGCACGTGTCCCTGCTTAGATGCATACGCTTACCTCTTTTCTTTCATGGTAATCAGAGCCTACCTCGGGTTCATCCATGGCAAGCTCTTCCTATGCAAATTCCTTCCCCTCATCTACATTTGCACACAATGCAGTCGAGAAGCTTACGAGAGGGAACGAGGCCTTATGGCGTGCCACGGTGCTCTTAGCCATAAGGGGAGCGCATATGGCAAACTTCCTCCCACGACCATTGAGGTCACCGGCGCTGACGGCAAAACCAAGACCAAGGCGCCAAACCCAGAGTTTGGTGTGTGGTATGCGCGGGATCAACAGGTTTTCTCATACCTGCTGACCATGCTGCCGGATGAGATGGCCATCCAAGTGGCGACCTGCCACACCTAAGCCGAGCTGTGGAACACGGTGTAAGGGATGCTCGTGTCACACACCCGGGCGTAGACCGTCAATGTCAGAATTGCCCTAGCCAATCTTCAGAAGGGCAACTCCACAATCACAGAGTATGTTGGTAAGGTCCGAACTCTGTGTCATGAATTGATTGCTTCAGGGAAGGCTTTGGACGAGGAAGAGGTGATCTCCCATATCCTTGCTGGACTCGACAAGGAGTTCAATCCGGTGGTGTCAGCCATGTGTTCCAGGGTCAAGCCTATCAAGATCCCGGAGCTGTTCTCACAGCTTCTGAGCTTTGAGACTCGCCTGAATCTCTGCGGCGGGTCCTCTCAGTCGTCCCCAAATGTGGCGGCGCATGGACGCGGCTTCAACAAGAACAACAACACCATCGACAATTTGATCGCGGCGGCGGTCGCGAGTTCAACAAAAAACCAAGCGGCGGTGGTGATCATGGCTGTGGTGGTGACCACGGTCTTGGTCGTAGCAACCCAGGAGGTCGCGGTGGAGGCAGGGGGAACTACAACAACAACAACAACAACAACAACTCCTCTGCCAAGCCGGTTGATACGTCTCCATCGTATCTACTTTTCCAAACACTTTTGCCCTTGTTTTGGACTCTAACTTGCATGATTTGAATGGAACTAACCCGGACTGACGCTGTTTTCAGCAGAACTGCCATGGTGTTATTTTTGTGCAGAAATAAAAGTTCTCGGAATGACACGAAAATCCACTGAGCAACTTTTCAGAATTAATAAAAAATACTGGTGAAAGAATTAGCGTCAGGAGGCCCACACCCTGTCCATGAGGGTGGGGGGCGCGCCCCCTGCCTCATGGGCCCCCTGAACGTCCACCGACCACAACTCCAACTCCATATATTTGCTTTCGCGGAGAAAAAAATCAGAGAGAAAGTTTAATTCTCTTGATCCTGGTTGTGTGCGTAGTCCCCAGGATATGATTTATTACTTCTCTGCTAAATATTTCCCTGCTCATAAGAAACAAGCTGCCTTGAGGGAAATATATAATTTTGTGCAAATTGAAGAAGAGAGTTGTCGGGGGTTGGGTGCGACATATGCCAAAGGATGGCTTATCATGGTGGGAGCGAGTAGAACGTCGCCGGTGCCTGGAAGCGGGATGAGGCGAAGAAATGCACGCCGGCGAAACTTACGCAGCTTCAGGGCTGTCCTAGGAGATAACACCCCTACTGCTGCTCTGCGGGGTCTCCGCATGATCACTAAGGCAAAGTGACTACAGTGGTGCTCCTGGAGCTGTATCGGGAGGAAGGAGAGGGCAAGGCTAGCTTTCTCCTTCCTATGCTATCTGGTCTATCTCTTACAAGGTCCGAACCCTTTACATGGGTGCCTCGGGGGATTTATATAGGCCTACCCCCCGGGGGTACAATAGTAATCCGCCTGGGCGCGGGTCCCAGCCGTCTGTCTCCCAGGCCACCATCCTCCCTGCCGGCTTCTGGGGCCCGCCGTCTGGCGGGCCCCGCGGACAGGCTTGGTACTGTAGTGGCACTCCTGATGACGCAAGCTTGGTCATCGGGGCGTGGCAACAGTGCCGCCGTCTATCGGGCGGTCACTGTCGCCATACCCCATCCCATCTGGTTAATGGCTCGTGGGGCCCTGGGGAGGAGCCGGCCGACTCCAGGGAGGCCGACTCCCATAGGGCCGTCTTCGGGGCGCTCAGGCCGCCTTTGGCCCACCCGCTGAGAGGCGGCCCCGCTGCCTTCGGGCCGTACAGGCCGGCGTCATGGGCACAGTGCATCGCGCACTGTGGCTGTGGTCAGGGCAGGCATGGCAACAGTGCCGCGCCTCACCGGAGATCTCCCAGTGATGCGGCTCACTGTAGCCATGCCGGTCCTTCGTAAGCAGGGGGGAGAGCGGCCACGCCGTGGCCGTACCCCACACCATACTTCGAGATGAGGGAGGGGTCATGGGCCGACTCTCCATAGTCGGCCTCTCCCTGGAGATCGCCAGCTTGGAGTCGGCTTGTCTTGGAGTCGCCGTCTGGGACTTGGCTCATCTTGAGGTCACCGTCCGGGACTCGGCTTATCTTGGAGTCGCCGTCCGGGACTCGACTTATCTTGGAGTCGCCGTCTGGGACTCGGCTTGAGGGGCGCGGCCTGCCCCGATGCCTTGAAAGGTCCTGGGACTCGGGTTAACCTACCTGTGGCCCATTACTCTGACAGTAGTCCCTGAAGCTGGTGAAGCCCTGTGGATACTGCATCGTGGGGCTTCAACAGTTTCAACCTTCCCGGAGCGGACTCTGGAACTCGGCCGCCGTCTTCTCTTGGGCCGACTGTCGAGATTCAGATTTTTTGTAGCGAAGAGCCGCAACTCGAAAGTCGCGGTGGGAAACCAGGCGGCGTGCCTGATACGCTTCCCCACAGCCATCAGGGTGGTCCTATCGCGTGGCGCCACGTGGAGAGGACAGTCTGCCTGCCCACGCGCGCGACGGGACGGGCCGTCAGGCGGGGCCCTCCATTACCGCGCCTTGGCGTATGAACGGATCCGTTGCGGCCGTGGGCGGTTGGTTTTCCCATGTAGTTACTGCGCGCAGTAACTTTGTGGGGTTAATCGTGGGGCGGCGTGGGGCATCGGGCACAGTTAATCCCACGCCCACCCCCTCGGCTTCTCAGCCTGCAGGGCTATAAGTAGGCGGGGGGGGGGGGGGGGGGGGGAAGCGGAGCAGCACAGCACGCGCGCCCTTCTTCCCCGCTCTCCCGCCTCATCCTGCGTTCTCTCTCTCCTTCCTCCGCCGTTTAGCAGGAGCGCTGCACATCACGGCGATAAGTTCTTCCTCCGCCGCGGCCCCCGCCACGCGCTCCGGCGTGTAGGACGTCTCGGATGTAGAAGAGGAACACATTGAGTTCCTCCACCAGACACGCCGCCTCCCCAGCGCGGACCTCGTGCGTGCCCACGCCGCGCCGGAGGGGGAGATCCGGCCGGCGCCGGAGGAGGGCGAGCGGGTCATCTTCCGCACGCACCTCATGTGCGGCCTGGGGTTGCCGGCGAGCGGCTTCTTCCGCTCGTTCTTGGAGTTCCACAATCTTCATCCGCACCACCTCACTCCGAATACGGTGGTGTTGCCTTCCGCCTTCGCCACTCTGTGCGAAGGTTTCCTTGGCGTTCTCCCCACCCTCGAGCTGTGGGGAGAGTTCTTCTCTTCTAAGCTCGGCACGCATGTCGCCGACATACCGGCTCAGTGCGGCGCCTACATCGCGGTGCGGCGCTTGACAGCCGACAACCCTTTTCCTCCCATCTCGCCGATCAAGTCGGTGAAGATGTGGCAGCATTCATACTTCTACGTGAAGAACCTCTCCTCCGACGGTGACTGGGTCAACCTGCCGCCTTACAACGCCGCCCCCCTAACTGGGAGGCTCCCCAGCTGGTCGCACCGAGTCAAGACGCTGACTCCCGCCGGAGCCGCCGCCGTAGCGCGGCTCCGAGTCTTGACGCAGTCGGAGGGCCTCGTCGGGGCTGACTTGCTGGCCGCCTTCATGGCACGCCACGTTCTCCCGCTCCAAGGCCGGCCTCACCTTATCTGTCAGATGAGCGGCCTCCGAGACCCAAGTCGGATGAGCACCAAGGAGATGCCCCGCAAGGAGGTGGCGAACTTGGTGAACCACATCGCGCACTGCGAGTTCGAGGAGGGCTGGCAGTTCGGCCAGGAGCTGTACTCGCGCGGCAAACCCCCACCAGTGGTAAGTCGCGTCCCCCTATTGTTTCGTCTTCTTTGCGGCCGACTCCGGCTTCTGACTCTTCCTGATTTCTTCTGAGCTAGAACCCCCTCATGCAGCCTGCAGCCGGCGCCACGAGGCAGCCCCGCGAGTATGTCCCCGATCGGGTGGACAGCGACGTTGACGACCCCGACTTGGGGGCAGCGGCGATGGAAGCCGACGCCGAAGGCGGGGGAGAAGGAACCGAAGGCGGCTTCAGGCCCTCGGCCACCTTCACCGACTGGCCTGACGATGACGCCGAAGGGGAGGTCGCCCCGCGCCACCAAGGCGGCGCGAAGAGGCATCACGCCGGGCCGAGTGCGCCCGGCGGCAAATTGAAGAAGCTCAAGGGGGCGGCCGCCGCGACCAAACGGGAGGAGGCGGCCGCGAAGGCCAACCGCTTCCGTAGGGAAATGAGGAAGCCGCCGCTAGTCTCCGTGTAAATCTTTATGCTCTCTTTATTTTCCTTCGTGGAATCTTGTCTGAGTCTTCTTTTTTATACTCCCTCCATTCTTCTTTAGGGCCCCTCTTTCCCTTGAGAGAGTCGCTGTCCCCTCTATCATGGGGTCGGCAGAGACGTCCGCCAATACTCGGCGGGTCGACCCCGCCGTCGACCTCCGGGAGGCAACGGAGCAAAACGCGCGAGAGAAGCGCGACGAGGAGGAGGCCGAACATCTGGAGAAGGCGCAGGCCGAGAAGGCGGCCGCCTCCGCCCAGAAGAAGCCGGAGGACGCCAAAGCCGCCCTTGCGGTGAGACGGCGTGCCGAGGAGGCCGCGCGTCGCCGATCAGCGATGCTCGTCCCCCCGCTGTCGTCTGCACCGCCGCCTCCGGAGTTCACGGGGCAGACCGGAGAGGCCGGCACTGAGAACCCCATCATGGAGAAGGAGAGCGGCGAGGCTTCTGTCTCAGACGTGCTCGTGCCGCCACCGCCGCCTCCGCCGCCGTCTGGGAGGCCACACGGCAAGCAGCCGGTGGGTCCGTTGGAGCCGCCGATCAAGGACGAGGCCGAGGCGCGGCTGCTTCTCCAAGTCGTCTCGCCGGTGCACCGCCATCTTGAGAGGGCGACCTCGGCGCCGCGACCTCGGGAGACCGGCGCTGCCAGCTCGGCAACCCTAGACGCCGAGGCCACAAGCGCCGCGCCCACCGGGTGGTTGCGCGGAGGCGGCACCGGGCCGCTGAACCAAGCGCTTCTGGACGTTCAGGCGAAGTTGCGCGCTGAAGGCGACGCCCTTCAAACTTGCACCAGGGCGCATATGGCAGCGCGGACGGCTGTCCGAGTACGTTTCCTTCTCCTCTTTGATTCCTGTTTTTCTCTGTGGGGGCGCGCCAGCGCACCACTGGGTGTAGTCCCCGAGTTCCGGGCCGGCTGCTGAGCAGGCGGTTCGGAACACGCTCTGGCGAGTTCCTAATACTAACTCTGTCTTCAATGACTTATTGTAGGAGTATCACAACCTCCGCGCCACTACCTTCAACCGCAATGTTGAGGAGTTGCGCAAGCGAACTGCCGACTTGTCGGAAAGCCGGAGTAAGTTCTTCTTCCTCGCGGGGGTGCGCTGGTGCACCCGCGGGCTGTAGTCCCCGAGATTCGGGCTGACTAGTGAGCAGTCGGGCCGGATCTTCCGGCGATCTTCTTTGCTGATGACTTATTTGTCTCTTCTTTCGTTCTTCAGGCGCCAACGCCGCTCTTCAGGAGCAGCTGGGCGAGGCCAATACCACCCGGCGTGCCAAGGAGGAGGTGTGCGGCAAGTTTGCCGCGGAGCGTGACCTGCTGGCCGGGCAGCTGGCTGAGCAGAAGGAGCTGCTCAAGAAGGCGCAAGACGAGGCCGAGAAGAAGGAGGCCGCTCTCCTGGCCGAGTTCGAGAGCGAGCGCTCCTCCTGGACTGACAGGGAGGCGTTGCTGACCTCCGGCTTCCACGAGATTGAGGATATCGTTGATGGTAAGTTTATTTCATTTCTTCGGGCTTCCGACTATGTGTCAGGCCAACTTCTAATTTTTCGACTTGCTTCTTTTTCGCCTTGGCAGACTTCTTCCCTGGTCACTCGCAGGCAGTCCCTCTGTCCATCGAGATTGCTCGTGAGGCGCGAAGGGCAAACGGTGAGGAGATCGCTGCTAATGCCCCCCAAACCATCGACGAGCAGCTTCTGAGCATTGAAGCCCGTCTTCGTCCGGCCCACCGGCTGATGCGCCGGCTTCAGCGTGCCGGCGCCCAGTCGGTTGCCGCTCTGTGGCCAGACATGCCGGCTCTGTGCACCGCCAGCCGGACCGCCGACTGGCTGGCAGTCGCCGCCGGCCGTCTTGAAGCTTGGAAAGGCTCCTTGGCCCTGGCCGGAGCGCGCCGGGCCTTGGAGTTTGTCAAGCCGTGGTATCCCAGGGCTGGACCTGGACCGTCTGGCCGCGTTTCGGTCAGAAGCCCAGGGCGAGCTGGAGGCCGTGGAGGGCGCCCTTATCGAGCATGCGGCGGCGATCGCCGAGTACACGGACACCAATGTCTTCGTGCCCGAGCGGGCTGAAGGCGGCGAGGAAGTGCCGCCAGAGTGGTTCGGGATGAACCCGGAGTATGGCGAGGACTCGGCGGAGGTGATCGACTCCAGCACCGAGGAGGAGGACGAGGCGGAGGATAGAGGCGAGGCGGAGATGCCAGAAGACGGAGCAGGCGGCCAGCCTCAGCTTGACCGCGCCTCCAGCAACGAGCCACGTCGAGAGAAAGCGACTACCGCTGGAGGAGATCAAACTGAGACCGCCCAGCCGACTGCCCCGGCAACCGACACCACCGTCTCCTCCGATCCTCCAATCCTAGAAGCCGCCTCCTAGGCTGCCCTTTTCCGCCTCTGTTTTATCTGTCTTACTAATCTTTGGAAACTTTGTTAAATTCGAGGAGTTCCACCCGCGGGGTGTATCAGAACTTCTATTCGAAGATTCGGTCAAGGGCCTATGTAAATATTTATCCGCTTTCCGTCTTTCCTTGCTTACTGCTCTTTAGGCTTCTCCCTTTGCCGCCTTCCTTTAGTCGCTGCCTTGCCAGTCGGACAGCCGCTCTGCGGACTGTTGCTGGGTCAAGTGCTTCGCTACTTCGGGAAGGCAAGTACTTGGCCGTTTGGAGTCTCCTTAGCAAGTCGGATAGAAAGCGACAGGCCGACTACCCAAGAGTCGGCCGTCTTTGATAAAGGCTAAGACGGCGAGCCGACTACTCATGAGTCGGCTTTCCCTTTCAGAGATGCTGGAGGCCGTCTTATGCTATGTTCGTGCTTTAGGTCCTTAGCCATTTTTCATGTGGGCACCCGCTCTTTCTCACTCCTGCCCGCCTCACAGTCGCTCTGCGAGCTTCGGCTTTCGCAAGAAGTGGATTGGGCACCGCGCACTACTTGTCTGGCTGCAGGAGCTCCTCATAGCGCAAGGCGGCGAGTCCCCGGGCCGACTAGTCTGGCCCGGTGCCAAGCGGCTTGTGATGAAAGTAATGTACTCGAAGGCATAATTCTTATCATACAGATAACAAAAAGGGCAGTCCCCGAGCTCGTCTCGGGGGGCCCAAAGTCTTAGTGCTTTAATACAAAGGGGTAGTGCGATACATACTGCATCAACTGTAAAATCTTCGAAGAAGATTTGCATTCCACGGGCGCTCTATCTCTTTGTAGGAGTCGTCCCTCTTGCGCGCTCGGGGCTTCTGAGCGTCGATCAAATAGTAGGCGTCGTTTCCTAGCACCTTGCTGATGATGAAGGGGCCTTCCCAAGGTGCCGACTGCTTGTGCTGGCCGACTGTTCGCTGGATCAGCCGGAGCACAAGGTCACCTTCTTGGAAAGATCTTGGCCTGACCTTCCTGTTGTAGTATCGATGCAGACTCTGCTAGTAGATGCTGGACCGGCTGAGAGCCAACAGCCAGCCCTCTTCCAGCAGATTGACACCGTCTTGACGTGCTTCTTCTGCTTCTTCCTCGGTGTACATGGTGAATCGCGGGGAGTCGAACTCTATGTCCGTTGGGATGACGGCTTCGGCACCATAGACAAGGAAGAAGGGTGTGAAGCCGGTTGACTTGTTTGGAGTCGTGCGCAGACTCCAGAGGACGGCTGGCAGCTCCTCAAGCCAACAGCCGGCAGATCGCTCCAGCGGTACGACGAGTCGAGGCTTGATGCCGGATAAGATGAGGCCATTCGCTCGCTCCACCTGGCCGTTTGACTGTGGATGGGCAACGGACGCTAAGTCCAGTCGGATGCCCTTCGTCGCGCAGAAACGGGCCAGGGCGCCTTTGGCGAAATTCATGCCATTGTCGGTGATGATGCTGTGTGGGATGCCGTACCGAGTTGTGATGTCAGCGATGAAGGTCACTGCTGTCGGTCCATTCAACTTTTTGATGGGTTTCACCTCCACCCACTTGGTGAACTTGTCCACTCCGACAAGTAGGTGAGTCAAGCCACCTCGTGCCGTCTTGAATGGTCCCACCATATCCAGGCCCCAGACTGCAAAGGGCCAGGCGATGGGGATAGTCTTGAGTGCGGAGGCTGGCTGAAGTGGCTTAGAACGGAAAATCTGGCACCCCTTGCACTTTTGGACTAATTCTTTGGCCTCTTCCAGGGCGGTTGACCAGAAGAAACTGTGCCGGAAGGCTTTGGCGACGAGTGCCCTGGAGGCCGCGTGGTGACCGCACTCGCCTTCATGGATGTCTCTGAGGATTGCTTGGCCTTGTTCTGCCTCGACGCAGTGTTGGAAGACGCCGGTAACGCTGCGCCTGACCAGCTCTCTGTTGACTATGGTGTAGGCTACTGCTCGGCATTGCACTTGCCGAGCCAAGATTTCATCAGTTGGCAGCTCTCTGTTTACTAAGAACCTGAGGATGGGCTGGGACCATGAAGGTGCTGCTATTTCTTCAACTGCCACTAGTGTGACTTGGACTAGGGCGGCCGGGCTGGGAGGCGGTGGGTTGGAGTCCGCAGCCGCTTGCTGATTTGACAAAGTCCCGGGGCCGACTGGAGCAGTCCCCGGGCCGAGCTCTGGGGTCTTCGATCTTGCTACTGCAATCTCCGGGCCGGGTTCTGAAGTCCCCGGGGCGGCTTCGACTGTGTGTCTCTTGGAGTCGGATCCGTCTTCTTCAGGCGGAGCCAGCACAAAGATTGAATCTGATTCTGGTGACGGCTTGATAGAAGGCTTGAGGAGGCGCCGAAGGGCGACACCAGATGGTATTGCGTGGCGGGTGGAGCCGATTCGTGCCAAGGCGTCTGCTTGGTCGTTGTCGTTCCTTGGCACATGGAGGAACTCGCACCCCTCGAAGTATCCGCTGAGTTGCTGGACGAGGAAACGGTAGCTCGCCATATTTGCGTCCTTGGCGTCCCAATCGCCGGATGATTGCTAGACCACCAAGCCAGAGTCGCCATAACACAGGATCCGGCGAATGCCGAGTTCTTTGGCAAGCTGGAGCCCGTGAATGAGCGTCTCGTACTCGGCCATGTTGTTGGAGGCGGCGAAGTGGATCTGCAGCGCATATCTAAGCTTGTCGCCCTTGGGGGAAGTGAGGACGACGCCGGCTCCCAAGCCGGTGTGCATCTTGGATCCGTCGAAGTGCATCCGCCAATGGGTGGAGTTGGGCGCTGGCGGCAGATACTGGGTCTCGGCCCAGTCGACGAGGAAGTTGGCCAGTGCTTGCGACTTGATGGCGGTGCGGGGCTCGTAGTAGATGGTGTAGGGAGCCAGATCTATGGCCCACTTGGCCACTCGGCCTGAAGCGTCGCGGCTTCCGATGATCTCGGCTAGTGGAGCGGTGCAAACCACAGTGATTGGATGCTCTTGAAAGTAATGCTTCAGCTTCTTGGCAGCAAAATGCATGCCGTAGCACATCTTCTGATAATGGGGGTAGTTCTGCTTGGAGGCCGACAGTACCTCGCTCAAGTAATATACCGGTCTTTGGACAGGTAGCGCCTTGCCTTCCTCCTTGCGCTCGACTACAATGACTGTGCTGACTACTCGGCTGGTGGCGGCAATGTATAGGAGCATGGGCTCTTTGGGAGTCGGAGCCGCCAGCACCGGAGGAGTAGTCAACATTTTCTTTAATTGGAGAAAAGCCTCGTCCGCCTTGGGAGTTCACTCAAAGAAGGTCGTCTTCTTCATGAGCTGATACAAGGGGAGAGCTTTCTCGCCCAGCCGACTGATGAATCGGCTGATGGATGCCAAACAGCCGGTGAACTTCTGCACATCTAACAGTCGTCTGGGTGCTTCCATCCTCTCGATGGCCTTGATCTTCACAGGATTGCACTCTATGCCACGCTCGGAGACCAGGAAACCAAGGAGCTGGCCGGCTGGTACTCCAAAAACGCACTTCTCTGGGTTGAGCTTGATCTGGAATCGGCGCAGATTCTCAAAGGTTTCCTTGAGGTCCTCCAGCAAGGTTCCACGCTTCTCCGTCTTCACCACTATATCATCCACATAGACATGGGCATTTCTGCCGAGTTGCTTCAGGAGGCACTTCTGCATGCAACACTGAAAGGTGGCGCCAGCGTTTCTCAAGCCGAACGTCATGGTTAGGTAGCAGAAGGCTCCAAACGGCGGGATGAAGGCGGTCTTCAGTCTGTCAGCCGGGTTCAGCTTGATCTGGTGATATCCTGAATATGCATCTAGGAAACTCAACAGCTCGCATCCGGCTGTGGAGTCTATCACCTGATCGATTCTTGGCAAAGCAAACGGGTCCTTGGGACAAGCTTTATTGAGGCTCGTGTAATTGGTACACATCCTCCATTGCTTATTTTTCTTCAACACTAGTACTGGGTTTGCCAGCCACTCTGGAAAAAACACTTCCATGATGAAGCCGGCTGCCAAGAGCCGGGCTATTTCTTCTCCAACAACTCTTCTTTTCTCTTCTGACAGGCGGCGCAAGGGCTGCCTGACGGGCTTTACATCAAATCGGACATGTAACTTGTGCTCGGCGAATTCCGTCGGTACACCTGGCATGTCTTTGGGGGACCATGCGAAGATGTCTCGATTCTCACGGAGGAAATCGACGATCTCGCCTTCCTATTTGCTGTCTAGGTTTGCACCTATGACGGCGTGCCTTTCCGGATGCTCCGGGTCCAAAGGTATCTTCTTTGTTTCTTTAGCCGGCTTGAACGAGCCCTCAACTTCTGATTCCTTGGGGTCGGGCGACATCTCTGGCTGCTTGCCGGCCATCGCCACAACCCGATCAAGGAGCCGCCTTTCAGCTGCGATCACCAGGGACTCGGCCAGCCGACTACTCTCGGCCGCGCAGGCAGACGACTTCCTGTAGTCGCCGGAAACGGTTAGGATTCCCTTGGAACTCGGCATCTTCATCTTGAGGTAGGCGTAGTGGGGGACCGCCATGAACTTGGCCAAGGCGGGTCGGCCAAGCAATGCATGATATGGGCTTTCAAGGTCCACCACCTCAAACCAAACTGGCTCTCGGCGGAAATGATCCTTGTCTCCGAAGAGGACGTCTATCTAGATCTTGCCGATTGGGGAGCAGGAAAGGCCAGGTACAATGCCGTGGAAAACAGTTCGGCTGCTTTGAAGCTCTCTCTGCTTGATTCCTAATTTCTCCATTGTATCTTTGTACAGGATGTTGATGCTGTTGCCTCCGTCTATCAATACTCGCGAGAAGCTAGCGGCCCGCCTATCAGTAGCCAAGGTAGCACTCAAAATCAGGGCATAGGAGCCTGGATTCGGCATCACCTGTGGGTGATCAGCTCTGCTCCAACTGATAGGCCTTTCGGACCAATGCATGAACTCTGGAGTACTTGACGCGACCGCATTTACTTCTTGCTGCTGTTGGCGCCTGCTGCGCCGGTCATCAGCTACACTGGTGAACACCACATAGGATCCATGCTCATCCGAGAACTCGTCTTGTACGACGCCGACTGGCCTGGCCGCCGGCTGCTGAGGCGGCGGAGGAGGGGGCGGCCCAGCAGGCGGAGGAGGGAGGAGGCCGTCTCCCTTGGCGATTCTGGTGAGCCAGTGGCACTTCCGAGTGGTGTGGTTGGACGGCTTCGCGCCACTGTGGAACTTGCAGGGGCCATCGAGAGTCTGCTCGTAAGAGAAAGCCGGCAACCAGTTGGACTTGCTGCCGTCCTGCCGCTTCGCCGAAGGCTGCCCCTCAGGCTGTTGGTCTTCAACTGTTGCGACCTGCCGACTGCCGGAAGTCGGCTGCGGGGCCTTGCGCTTGTGATCATTCTGCTGCTGTCTCCGGCTGGTGTCTCCAGCTGGTGTTCTGGGAGCTTGAGGGGCTACTTTGCCAGTCGCACTAACTTGAATCTCTGTCTTCATAGAGGAGTCGGCCGTGGCATATTTGTCCGCAATGACTAGCAACTCGTCGAGGGTCTCCGGCTCATCGCAGAGGAGCTTGTGCTTGAGGAGGGTGCCTTCTCTGCACCCGACAGTAAAGTACTCGATAGCCTGCACCTCGTGCATGCCCTCGCAGGAGTTCTGGAGTTCGCCCCAGCGCGTGAGGTAGTCGCGAGTAGACTCGCCAGGGCCTTGCACGCACAAGGAGAGCTGGCACGGCTTGGGGGTCGCTTGTATGTGCTGGTGAAGTTGTGGACAAAAGCCTCGGTGAAGTCGACCCAACTGTTGATGCTGCGGGGCTTCAAACTGTTCAACCATGTCCGGGCCGTGCCCTGGAGCATGAGCGGAACGTACTTTACCGCGACTCACTTGTTGCCGTTTGCTATGTTGACGGCCGTGGAGTAGTCGATTAGCCAGTCTCTGGGCAACACGGAGCCGGTGTACTTGGGTGTGTCTCGGGGGAGCGTAAACCCTTTGGGGAAAGGCTCGTCTCGGATGCGGGGCCCAAAGCAAGGCAGGCCCAGCTCATCTTCTTCTTCTAGCGCCTGGGATCGGTGGAGTCGGTCGATCTGGTGGCGGGCGTCATTTTCTCCGACTCCCTCTCGGCGGCCAAGGTGGTTACCGAGAGTCGGATGCTCAACGGGCGGCAGGGAGAATCGCCTCTTCCTGCGAGGAGGGGGAGGCAGGTAGTCGTCCCGCCGTTCCACCGCTTTGGGGCGGCCGTCTTGGTCGCGCTCGATGGTGATGTGAGTCCGACTGCGACTGACAGCCGGCTCTTTGTCCTTTCTTCCGTGGACTCCGCCAGTCGGTGTCCTGGACGTCGCGCCTTGATCTTGATGGGGAGGCGGGTCGTCGTAGGGGGGCCGCGGCGCATTGGTGCGACCGCCGGCCGCGTTCTGTGTAGCAGCCGTGTCAAGGAGTTGCTGGACTCGCTCCATCATCATGCGGCGCTCTTCGCCTTCGCTCCATCATCATCTGCTGCCGCCTGGGCGGCACAGATATTCTCTGCGGGCGTCGCATATACAGGACGATCAGCCCCGAGGAGGTTGGCGATTGCCACGCCGCACTGTCGGACCGCGCCTAGGCGGCTAGGCCCGGTCGGGGCCGGCGAGCTGCCTACGGCGCGATCCATCTTGCGCTGGTAGGCTTCTGACAAGCGCCTCATGCTTGCCAGCTTCTTCGCGCCCTCGACGAGCTGAAGGCGGAGTGCCTCCAGCGTCTCGGCGTCGGCATCTTCCGGAATCAGCGCTGCAAGGTCTCGCAGGGCCGCGTCAAGTGGGTCGTGCGCTCCTTCGCCGGAGCGCTCGCCGTGCTCGAGGACGAGGACCTCAGTGACGGTGCTTCTGCCGCTCCCCTCGCAAGGGAGCGGCTCGTCGTAGATCACCACGTTGGAGGGGAACGTGTCAAGCGACACGCTATCGGAGTCGACCAGCATCGGGTCAGTGGAGCCTACGGACTCCAAGTCGACGGCAGGCTCACCGGTTACGTGGAGATGGTCGAGGAGGCCCGCGAGGAGGATTTCGGGGCCGCCTGTGCCCGCATCGGATGTGGGCTCATTGGAGATGCTAACCTCGCCAAGAAGGTCAACGAGGCAGCTCGCCGCGTAGGCGATCTCAGCGCCGTGCAGCGCGTCAGCACAGACGCCATCCGGCGTGCCGGGCTGGCTGTGCTCGCCGGGGAGGAACAAGGTTCCCGTCCAGAGCAGATCTCTGGACGACGGTGCACCTCGCCCCACGGTGGGCGCCAAATGTCGGGGGTTGGGTGCGACATATGCCAAAGGATGGCTTATCATGGTGGGAGCGAGTAGAACGTCGCCGGTGCCTGGAAGCGGGATGAGGCGAAGACATGCATGCCGGCGGAACTTACCCAGCTTCAGGGCTCTCCTAGGAGATAACACCCCTACTGCTGCTCTGCGGGGTCTCCGCATGATCACTAAGGCAAAGTGACTACAATGGTGCTCCTGGAGCTGTATCGGGAGGAAGGAGAGGGCAAGGCTAGCTATCTCCTTCCTATGCTATCTGGTCTATCTCTTACAAGGTCCGAACCCTTTGCATGGGTGCCCCGGGGGGTTTATATAGGCCTACCCCCCGGGGGTACAATAGTAATCCGGCTGGGCGCGGGTCCCAGCCGTCTGTCTCTCAGACCACCATCCTCCCTGTCGGCTTCTGGGGCCCGCCATCTGGCGGGCCCCGCGGACAGGCTTGGTACTGTAGTGGCACTCCTCATGACGCAGGCTTGGTCATCGGGGCGTGGCAACAGTGTCGCCATCTATCGGGCGGTCACTGTCGCCATTCCCCATCCCATCTGGTTAATGGCTCGTGGGGCCCTAGGGAGGAGCCGGCCGACTCCAGGGAGGCCGACTCCCACAGGGCCGTCTTCAGGGCGCTCAGGCCGCCTTTGGCCCACCCGCTGACAGGCGGCCCAGCCGCCTTCGGGCCGTACAGGCCGGCGTCGTGGGCACAGTGCATCGCGCACTGTGGCTGTGGTCAGGGCAGGCATGGCAACAGTGCCGCGCCTCACCGGAGATCTCCCAGTGATGAGGCTCACTGTAGTCATGCCGGTCCTTCGTAAGTGGGGGGGGGGGGGGGGGGGACAGAGCGGCCACGCCGTGGCCGTACCCCACACTGTACTTCGAGATGAGGGAGGGGTCATGGGCCGACTCTCCATAGTCGGCCTCTCCCTGGAGATCGCCAGCTTGGAGTCGGCTTGTCTTGGAGTCACCGTCTGGGACTCGGCTCATCTTGAGGTCGCCGTCCGAGACTCGGCTTATCTTGGAGTCGCCGTCCGGGACTCGACTTATCTTGGAGTCGCCGTCTGGGTCTCGGCTTGAGGGGCGCGGCCTGCCTCGATGCCTTGAAAGGTCGTGGGACTCGGGTTAGCCTACCCGTGGCCCATTACTCCGACAACAGTCTCCCACAAGCTTGGGGGAGGCTTCTCCGATTATTTAATGCTTTGCATGATCATCCTCTTAAGAAAAATGAAATACTTGATATCTTTTATAATGGACTAACCGATGCTTTCGAGGACCACTTGGATAGTTGTGCTGGTTGTGTTTTCAGGGAAAGAACAATGCATCAAGCTGAATTGCTATTGAATAATATGTTGACTAATGAAAATAATTGGACTCTTCCTGAGCCAACTCCTGAGCCAATTGAGCCAACTCCTAAGCCAACTCCTAAACCAACTCCAAAGAAGAGGGGTGTTCTATTTCTCAGTCCTCAAGATATGCAAGAGGCAAAGAAATCTATGAAAGAGAAAGGTATTAAAGCCAAAGATGTTAAGAATTTACCTCCTATTGAAGAAATACATGGTCTTAATCTACCACTTATTGAAGAAACACATGGTCTTGATAACCCGACACATGTAGTAAAGGTAAATTCTCTCTATAGATATGATAAAGTTGAAATCCCGTCTACTAAGTTCCCTAGCCAATGTTTGGATGAATTTGATGACTTTATGGCTAGACAAGAAAATTTCAATGCTTATGTTGGTAGAGAACTACAGAGTAATGCTTTCATGATTGGACGCTTGAGTGATTATATGGCTAGAGTTAAAGGTGAACTTAAGCTCATTAGTAAATATGCTTCTATGGTTACCACTCAAGCAGAACAAGTACTTAAAGCTCAAAATGATTTGCTCGATGAATTAAATAATAAACATGATTTTGCTATTAGAGTGGCTACTAGAACTGGTAAAATGACTCAGGAACCTTTGTATCCTGAAGGCCACCCTAAGAGAGTCGAGCAAGATTCTCAGAGAAATAATTTAGATGCACCTAGTCCTTCTAAAAAGAAGAAAAACAAAAATGATAGGACTTTGCATGCTTCTAGTGAACCTGTTATAGACACACCTGAGAATCCCAATGATATTTCTATTTCTGATGCTGAAACACAATCTGGTGATGAACATGAACCTGTGATAATGTTAATGATAATGTTCATGTGGATGCTCAACCTAGCAATAATGATGTAGAGATTGAACCTACTGTTGATCTTGATAACCCACAATCGAAGAATCAACATTATGATAAGAGAGACTTTGTTGCTAGGAAGCACAGTAAAGAAAGAGAACCTTGGGTTCGGAAACCCATGGCTTTTCCTCCTAAGCCATCGAAGAAAAAGGATGATGAGGATTTTGAGCGCTTTGCTGAAATGATTAGACCTATCTTTTTACGTATGCGCTTAGCTGATATGCTTAAAGTTTATGCTAAATACATGAAGGATATTATTACAAATAAAAGAAAGATACTGGAAGCTAAAATTTCCATCATGCTTGCTAATTATACTTTTAAGGGTGGAATACCTAAGAAACTTGGAGATCCAGGAGTACCAACTATACCAAGCTCCATTAAAAGAAACTATGTTAAAACTGCTTTATGTGATCTTGGAGCAGGTGTTAGTGTTATGCCTCTCTCTTTATATCATAGACTTGAATTGAATAAGTTGACACCTACTGAAATATCTTTGCAAAAGGCTGACAAATCAACTGCTATACCTGTCGGTATTTGTGAGGATGTGTGGACTTTTTTATTCTTGATATTCCCGAGGACAATAGTATGTCGATTATCCTTGGTAGACACTTTTTGAATACTGCAGGGGCTGTTATTGATTGCAACAATGGCAATTTTACTTTTCATGTTAATGGTAATGAGCATACGATACACTTTTCGAGGAAACAACCTCAAGTTCATAGCATCAATTCTATTGGAAAGATTCCAACTATCATTATTGGAGGTTTTGAATTTCCTCTTCCTACTGTCAAGAAAATTTATGGTATTCTTACTATTGGGGATGTGCATATCCCCATTGAGGTAACCTAGTGTTATTCGAAATTTCTCTGGTTCCATGTTATTCAGAATGAGTTTGTTAACAAGACTTGATCAACCTTGTTAGTGGATTCATTTTGATGACCATGAGATGGATGAAGTTAGAAGGCACAACCTTCTGTACCCTTTCTTTACTTTCTGTTATTTAGAATAAATAAAGCAAAAATAGTATTTTCTATCTGTTTTCTGAATTATCCTTGCAATAAAAAATCCCGAAAATAAAAGTTCTCCAAATGCCCTGCAAATTTAGTATGATTTTTTCTGGAATATTTGAGAATATTTGGCACTGAGAACACAGCAGGGGGAGCAAGCACCTGGCCACGAGGGTCCAGGGCACGCCCCTGCCTCATGGGCCCATGGTGGCCCCCCTCCACTTATTCCTGCACCCACACACTTCTTCTTCCTCCCAAAAAAATCACCATCCAGTTCAAGCATGAGTTCTAGCTCACTTTGCTGCCATTTTCGATCTCCTTGCTCAAAGCTCCATTCACAAAACTGCTTTGGGGGATTGTTCCTTGGTATGTAACTCCTCCAATGGTCCAATTAGTTTTTGTTCTAGTGCATTATTCATTGCAAATTTTTGCTGCCTAGGTGACCCTATTCTTGAGCTTGCATGTCGAATTTACGAGGTCCCAAGTAATACTAATGCATGATATAGGCTCTAGGCACTTGTGGGAGTAGTTGCTATCAGTTTTGAGTTTGATTCACTTTTATTTTGAGTTACTAAAAATTTCAGAAATTTTTAAGACGAAGAAATATGTCTAGGAAAATGTACCAGTGTGGTTCTTCAAGAAAGCATGGACCCAGGCTCGCAATGCATGAGCATGACGATGAACCACCAAGGGAAGCTGACGTGCGACCTTGTGAATGGCCGTCAGAAGAGTTTATGGTCAATGCAGACATCAAGGATGAATTTGATGCATATGTGTGTAATGCCGATCTTGAGGACTTCATGCAAGATAAGTGTCCTCAGTACTACTATTTGACTGATTCATTTGTGAGAAGGTTTAAATTTACATCTTCGCGTAATTCTCAAAGTGTCATGTTTGATATTTATGATCAATCATATACCATGGACCTAGAAGATTTTACTACTGCTTGCAAACTCCCGCAGTGGGGTAGTGTTAATGAACCCCGTAAATCTGAATATGAAGACTTTCTTGCTAGTATCACTGTGGGAGAATCTAGAGAAATAGCACAAGCTACCATAGTGAGCATTCATTTTCCTGCTACACATTATTTTGCTCTTTTCATTGGTGGATGCATTAACGGTAAGGATGAAGCATGTCAGATGTGTGTTCCTGATCTTTGTGTTCTCAAGAGTGTTGTATTAGATAACAAACAATACAACTTGGGGGCAATTGTTGCATGTAGGTTGCATAATAATGGTTTAGTTGGAGATTTGTTTGGAGGGATTTATGCAACCCATGTGGCTAATTATCTTGGTATACCTGTACATGAAGATGATAGGGAGTTGCCTCCCACTTATTTGGATTATAATGCTATGGTCAATCATCATTTTCTTGAGAGGAATGAACAATTCCTCCAGTATCGACTAATCTTTGACTGACGTCGCGCTGTCCATGTTACTCTCCCTGCTCCTGCTCTTTTTGATTATCAGGCAAACAGAAGGTATGTTATAATCAGGGAGGAGGAAAATGAGTATGAAAGGGGGATGGAGGCAACTCGCCGCCGTGCTGCAGCCCAGGAGGCATTGACTGCTGCATCTTAGTACGACCCCAGTTACAACTTCGGATATCAGCCAGGCTATCCATGGCCATAGACCAACTTAGGCCAAAAGCCTAAGCTTGGGGGAGTACGTATTTCTCACCGACATTACATTCATGTTCACACACTCATTCTAGTTGTCGGTGCTCATACTTTTTCATTGTACTAACCATGCAAGTTTAAATTCTTTTTTTAGCTTTCTTCTTGTGTGTTTGATAAACCTTAAGAAAACCCAAAAAATTAGTTAGTTTAATTTCCATGTTGTAGTAGTAGTAACCAAAGGAAAACCCAAAAAGATTTCTCGTTCTTCTTTTACTTGTTGGGAGCTTTCCCGTGTAAGTAGTTTTATTTCTTTGTTTCCTTTGGGGGTCGAGAGGAGAAGACCATAATGAAAATGTTAAGTGGCTCTTATATGCATGATTGTTCATTTAACCAAGAGCCCATATTACCTTGTCTTCTCCCTTGAATTGAATACTTACAGATTGCAGATTAGTCCAATGCACGTGCACTATTATTATTATACACACCGTTCGGCCGTGCAAGTGAACGACCATAATGACGATATATGATGGACTGATTGAGATGAGAGAAGCTGGTAAGAACTCGACCTCTCTTGTTTTTGTAAATATGATTAGTTCATCGTTCCTAATTCAGCCTATTATGAATAAACATGTTTGCAATGACAACTAGAGATCATAGTTACTTATGCCATGCTTAATTAGCTAGGAGATTATAATGGTTTACCTTGCATGCCAACATGCTATTAAAATGGTTGTGATGTGGTATGATAGGGTGGTATCGTCCTTTGAATGATTCGAGTGACTTGACTTGGCACATGTTCACGCATGTAGTTGAAATAAGATCAACATAGCCTTCACGATATTTATGTTCATGGTGGATTATATCCTACTCATGCTTGCACTCAGTGTTGATTAATTTTAATGCATGTTCATGACTGTTGTCGCTCTCTAAGTTGGTCGCTTCCCAGTCTCTTTCTAGCCTTCACCTGTACTAAGCGGGAATAATGCTTGTGCATCCAAACTCCATAAACCCCAAAGTTATTCCATATGAGTCCACCATACCTTCCTATATGCGGTATTTACCTGCCGTTCCAAGTAAATTTGTATGTGCCAAACTCCAAACCTTTAAATGAAATTCTGTTTTGTATTCTCAAGCAGCTCATGTATCAACTAGGGCTGTCTGTATCTTCCATGCTAGGTGGGTTGTTCTCAAGAGGAGTGGACTCCGCTCCTCATTCACGAGAAAATCGCTGGTAACCGGGATGACCAGTCCCATGCTCAAATAAAATCAAAATAATTAAACAAAACTCCCCCAGGATTGTTGTTAGTTGGAGGCACCCATTGTTTTGGGCAAGCCATGGATTGATGCTTGTTGGTGGTGGGGGAGTATAAACTTTACCATTCTGTTTGGGAACCGCCTATACTGTGTGTAGCATGGAAGATATCGAGATCACATAGTTGTTATGTGGACAGTGAAAGTATACCGCTCAAGATGTTATTTATCTCTATTTCAAAATCGAGCTCTGGCAGCTCTACAAATCCTTGCTTCCCTCTGCAAAGGACCAATCTATTTACTTTTATGTTGAGTCATCACCCTCTTATTAAAAAGCACCTGCTCGAGAGCACCGCTGTCATTTGCATGCATTACTATTAGTATATATTGGGTATGACTATGACTGGATCTCTTTTACCATGAATCACAATGTTTAGTCAGTCCTTGATCTTTAAAGGTGCTCTGCATTTATGTTTTGCGGTCTCAGAAAGGGCTAGCGAGATACCATCTTGTTATATCATATTATTATTGTTTTGAGAAGTGTTGTCATCCGAGATTTATTATTATTGCTCACTAGTTGATTATGCCATTGATATGAGTAAACATGAGACCTAAGTGTTATTGTGAATATGGTTATTTCATAATCTTTGCTGAAAACTTGAATGCTGGATTTAAATATTTACAGCAACAAGAGCAAACAAAGTTTGTAAAAGTTTTTTTTATCACTTTCAGTTTATCAACTGAATTGCTTGAGGACAAGCAAAGGTTTAAGCTTGGGGAGTTGATACGTCTCCGTCATATCTACTTTTACAAACACTTTTGCCCTTGTTTTGGACTCTAACTTGCATGATTTGAATGGAACTAACCCGAACTGACGCTATTTTCAGCAGAACTGCCATGGTGTTATTTTTGTGCAGAAATAAAAGTTCTCAGAATGACCTGAAAATCCACGGAGCAACTTTTCAGAATGAATAAAAAATACTGACAAAAGAATTAGCGTCAGGGGGCCCACACCCTGTCCACGAGGGTGGGGGCGCGCCCCCTCCCCCTGGGCGCGCCCCCTACCTCGTGGCCCTCCTGAACGTCCACCGACCTCAACTCCAACTCCATATATTTGCTTTCGCGGAGAAAAAAATCAGAGAGAAAGTTTCATCGTGTTTTACGATACGGAGCCGCCGCCAAGCCCTAATCTCTCTCGGGAGGGCTGATCTGGAGTCCGTTCGGGGCTACGGAGAGGGGGATTCGTCGCCGTCGTCATCATCAACTATCCTCTATCACGAATTCCATGATGCTCACCGCCGTGCGTGAGTAATTCCATCGTAGGCTTGTTGGACGGTGATGGGTTGGATGAGATTTACCATGTAATCAAGTTAGTTTTGTTAGGGTTTGATCCCTAGTATCCACTATGTTCTGAGATTGATGTTGCTATGACTTTGCTATGCTTAATGCTTGTCACTAGGGCCCGAGTGGCATGATTTCAGATCTGAACCTATTATGTTGTCATGAATATATATGAGTTCTTGTTCCAATCTTGCAAGTCTATAGTCACCTATTATGTGTTATGATCCGACAACCCTGAAGTGACAATAATCGGGATACTTCTCGGTGATGACTGTAGTTTGAGGAGTTCATGTATTCACTATGTGCTAATGCTTTGGACCGGTACTATATTAAAATGAGGCCTTAATATACCTTAGTTTCCATTAGGACCCCGCTGCCACGGGAGGGTAGGACAAAAGGTGTCATGCAAGTTCTTTTCCATAAGCACGTATGACTATATTCGGAATACATGCCTACATTACATTGATGAACTAGAGCTAGTTCTGTGTCACCCTATGTTATAACTATTACATGTGGAATAGCATCCGACATAATTATCCATCACTGATCCAATGCCTACAATCTTTTCACATATTGTGCTTTGATTATTTACTTTACCGTTGCCACTGTTACAATTACTACAAAACTGCTACTATTACTATTGCCACTATTACCGTTACTTCCATACTACTTTGCTACTAAATACTTTGCTGTAGATACTAAGTTATCCAGGTATGTTTGAATTGACAACTCAACTGTTAATACTTGAGAATATTATTTGGCTCCCCTTGTGTCGAATCAATAAATTTGGGTCGAATACTTTACCCTCGAAAACTGTTGCGATCCCCTATACTTGTGGGTTATCACCGGTGTGCCAGATCTGTGGTAAAATTGGCCACCCCGCTTGGAAGTGCTTGAAGCTCTACGACTCTTCATGTCAGGGAGGAGAGGAGCGCTTGGCCAACATGGCTGCTCATCAGTATGGGGTTGACACCAATAGGTATATGGACAGTGGCGCAACCGACCATATTACCAGTGATCTGGAGAAGTTGACCATCCGGGAGGGGTACATGGGCAACGATCAGATCGACACTTTAAACGGATCAGTTATGTCCATTGATGATATTGGTTATGCAACTATTCCTACCCCAGACCATAATCTTCATCTAAAAGATGTTCTTCATGTTTCAGAGGCAACTAAAGATTTGATCTCTGCAAGTAAACTTGCTCTTGACAATAATACTATTTTTGAAATTCAGCCTCAATTTTTTCTCATCGAGGATCTGGAAACGAGGAAGGTTCTTTTTCGAGGCAGGGGTAGAAGAGGTCTCTACCCTATCAAACACACCGGGGGAACATCCAAAAGCATGTGCTCAATGTCACCAGACCACCTCTGGATTGGTGGCATAGACGTTTAGGTCATCCTTCTTCCACTGTTGTTAGGAAGATTCTTAGTGAGAATAAGCTCCCGTGTGTCAATAATGATAGCAATAAGCATGTATGTGACGCTTGCCAAAAAGGAAAAGTCACCAGTTACCTTATCCAAAATCCTTGAGTGAATCGAAATTTCCTTTGGAACTTGTCTTCTCTGATGTGTGGGGTCCTGCTATTGAAATAGTAGGCAGAAAAAAAATACCATGTGAGTTTTATCAATGATTTTAGTAAATTCACATGGATCTATCTCATCAAACACAAATCTAAAGTCTTTCAGAAATTTCATGACTTCCAAAACCTTTTTGAACGACGTTTTGATCGAAAGATTCTTGCTCTTCAGGCAGATTGGGGAAGGGACACAAGTAGAAAATAGGGCTTTGGTTCAGGCCAGGCTAGCCCATTAGTCCCAGTTCAGTTAAGAACCGGGACCCATGGGGGCATAGGTCCCGGTTCGTGAGGCCAGTGGGCCGGCGGGCCATCGTGGGGCATTGGTCCCGTATCGTCTGGCTCCTTTGGTGCCGATTCCAGGCACAAACCGGGACCAATGCGCCTCGCTCCAAGCCCACCACCATTGGTCCCAGTTGGTGGCATGAACCGGGACTAAAGGGTGTCCTTTAGTCCCGGTTCATGCCACCAACCGGGACCAATGAGTTACCTATATATACCCCCTTGCTCGCGAGCAGAGCACTCCACTGCTCTGTTTTTCTGGTCAGCCATTGGAGAGCTTTGTGGTGCTCTAGCTCACCTCCGATGCACATGAGGTGTTCGATGAAATGCCCGAGCCACACTTAAGCTTTCTCCTCTCAAAGCTCCTTGTCCAAGCGCCATTTTCCTCGAGATTTTTCTAGGTTTGGTGGTCCGTCCTGTCCCGTCCCCGTCCTCACCGTCATTGAACGCCCGCTCCGATCTTGTCGCCTGCACCATCGTGGTGAGCCTCTTGATCTTATCTTCTTTCTAAAAAAAAGTTCTTACTTGTATGATTGAGATAGATACTTGTGTAGTTTTCTTACTTATTATTGTTTGTTATTATATAGTGTGATGGTTTTTGTATCCACCTCCGTCGGCCCTCATCCTGTCTATGATTCAGATGAGGTATATATATTTTCTTTTATAACTATTAGTTTCATTTAGTGTTTATGACAATTATGCCAAGCAACGTGACATAGATGTTTTTATCTAGGAGGTATGTGAACCAGAAATTCCAACCGGCCCTATTGTCGACAGGTTAAATTTAGTTGAAGAAGAAAACAATTACTTGAAGGAAAAATTGAAAAAATTGAGGAGGAGAAGATGATATTGGAGTTGCATGTTGCGGATGTCGTCAATGATCACAAGATCAAGATGGATGAAATGCGCTTGAAGATTAGAAAGATTAGAAAGATTAGAAAATCTGCCATTCATACTGAGGCTTGGTATCATTATGCCGTTGGATCAATTGTTACCTTGGTTGCGGTTATGATCGCATTTGTTGTTGCATTGAAATGTTTTACATAGTTTCAATGTATGGTTTAATTAGATGCTCTGGAGAGCTATATGTTGTTCAATGAGAACTATGTATGTACTTTGGGTTTAATGTGATGATGAACTTCTATTAATTTTGACACTTATCTATTCATGATGTATGCAGAGATGAACCAACAATGGATGTACGGTAACAAATGCACCTCCGAGTACATTAAGGGCGTGAATAATTTTCTCGTAGTGGCTGAGGCAAACAAGCAGAATGGTTTTATGTGTTGTCCATGCCCTATATGCGGGAATACGAGGTCTTACTCTGACTCAAAAACCATTCACACCCACCTTCTTTATAAGGGTTTCATGCCACACTATAATGTTTGGACCAAGCACGGAGAAAGAGGGGTTATGATGGAAGACAACAAAGAAGAAGAAGATGATGACAACTATGTGCCCCCTGAATACGGTGATGCTGCAACGGGGGAAGCTGAAGATGCTACAATGGGGGAAGCTGAAGATCAAGAGGAACCAAATGATGTGCCCAATGATGATCTTCGCCGGGTCATTGTTGATGCAAAGAGACAGTGCGAAAGTGAAAAGGAGAAGATGAAGTGTGATCGCATGTTAGAGGATCACAAAAAAAGTTGTATCCCAAGTGCGAAGATGGCAACACAAAGCTCGATACCGTACTGGAATTGCTGCAGTGGAAGGCAGAGAATGGTGTGCCTGACAAAGGATTTGAGAAGCTACTGAAAATATTGAAGAAGAGGCTTCCAAAGGATAACGAATTTCCCAACAGTACATACGCAGCAAAGAAGGTCATATGCCCTCTAGGATTGGAGGTGCAGAAGATACATGCATGCCCTAATGACTGCATCCTCTACTGAAGTGCGTACAAGGATTTGAACACATGCCCGGTATGCGATGCATTGAGGTATAAGATCAGACGAGATGACCTTGGTGACGTTGACCACGAGCGCCCCAGGAAGAGGGTTCCTGCCAAGGTGATGTGGTATGATCCTATAATACCGCGGTTGAAATGCATGTTCAGAAAAAAAAGAGCATGCCAGGTTGATGCGATGGCATAGAGAGGACCGTAAGAAAGTCGGGAAGTTGAGAGCTCCCGCTGACGGGTCGCAGTGGAGAAAAATTGAGAGAAAGTACTGGGAGGAGTTTGCAGGTGACGCAAGGAACGTATGGTTTGGTTTAAGCGTGGATGGCATTAATCCTTTTGGGGAGAAGAGCAACAATCACAACACCTGGCCCGTGACTCTATGTATCGATAACCTTCCTCCTTGGCTGTGCATGAAGCGGAAGTTCATTATGATGCCAGTTCTCATCCAAGGCCCAAAGCAACCCGGCAACGACATTGATGTGCACCTAAGGCCATTAGTTGAAGAACTTTTATAGACGTGGAATGAAAACGTTGTACGCGTGTGGGATGAGCACAAACAGGAGGAATTTGACCTGCATGCGTTGCTGTTTGTAACCATCAATGATTGTCCTGCTCTTAGTAACCTTTCAGGACAGACAAACAAGGGATACCATGCATGCACACACTGTTTAGATGACACAGAAAGTATATACCTGGACAAATGCAGGAAAAATGTGTACCTGGGGCATCGTCGATTTCTTCCGACCAACCATCAATGTCGAAAGAAAGGCAAGCATTTCAAAGGCAAGGCAGATCACCGAAAGAAGCCCGCCATGCGTATCGGTGATCACGTACTTGCTATGGTCAATGATCTAAAAGTAATCTTCGGAAAGGGTCCCGACAGACTATCTGTTCTGAATGATGCTGAGGGGCGTGCACCCATGTGGAAGAAGAAATCTATATTTTGGGACCTACCTTACTAGAAAGACCTTGAGGTCTGCTCTTCAATTGACATGATGCACGTGACGAAGAACCTTTGCGTGAACCTGCTAGGCTTCTTGGGCGTGTACGGGAAGACAAAAGATACACTGGAGGCACGGGAGGACCTGCAACATTTGCACGAAAAAGACGGCATGCCTCCAAAGCAGTATGAAGGTCCTGCTAGCTATGCTCTTACCAAAGAAGAGAAGGAAATCTTCTTTGAATGCCTGCTCAGTATGAAGGTCCCATCTACCTACTCGTCGAATATAAAGGGAATAATAAATATGGCAGAGAAAAAGTTCCAGAACCTAAAGTCTCATTACTACCACGTGATTATGACGCAACTGCTTCCAGTTACATTGAGGGGGCTTCTACCGGAAAATGTTTGATTAGCCATTGTGAAGCTATGTTCATTCCTCAATGCAATCTTTCAGAAGGTGATCAATCCAGAAATCCTAACAAGGTTAAGGAGTGATGTGGCGCAATGTCTTGTTAGTTTCGAGCTGGTGTTCCCACCATCCTTCTTCAATATCATGATGCATGTCCTAGTTCATCTAGTCGATCAGATTTTCATTTTGGGCCATGTATTTCTACACAATATGTTCCCCTTTGAGAGGTTCATGGGAGTCCTAAAGAAATATGTTCATAACCGTGCTAGGCCAGAAGGAAGCATCTCCATGGGCCATCAAACAGAGGATGTCATTGGGTTTTGTGTTGACTTCATTCCTGACCTTAAGAAGATAGGTCTCCCTCAATCGCGGTATGAGGGGAGTCTGAGTGGAAAAGGCACGCTAGGAGGGGACTCAATAATATGTAGGGATGGGCATTCTTGGTCTCAAGCATACTACACAGTTCTACAGAATTCTACCTTGGTGACCCCGTATATCAATGAACACAAGAACATTCTATGCTCCAAACACCCGGACCAGTGTGATGACTGGATTACATGTGAACACATCAGGACTTTCGGCAGTTGGTTGCAAACACGTCTCAGGGGTGACAACACTGTTTCTGATGAGATGTACTCGTTGGTGAGGGAACCATCTTCGACTGTAATGACTTACACAGGGTACAAGATAAATTGGAATACATTTTACACGATCGCCCAAGATCAAAAGAGCACCAACCAAAACAGTTGTGTCCGCTTTGATGCAGCAACCAAGAGGGGAAAGGACACATATTATGGTTACATAGTGGACATATGGGAACTTGACTACGGACATGATTTTAAGGTCCCATTGTTTAAGTGCAAGTGGGTCAATCTGTCAGGAGGTGGGGTACATGTAGACCCATAGTACGAAATGACAACAGTGGATCTGAACAATCTTGGGTACACAAATGAACCATTCGTCCTAGCCAATGATGTGGCGCAGGTTTTCTATGTGAAGGACATGTCTACCAAACCGAGAAAAAGAAAAGATAAGAAAGTGAATACATCATACGATGAGCCAAAGCACCACATAGTTCTTTCAGGAAAAAGAGACATCGTGGGATTGGAGGGCAAGACAGACATGTCTGAAGATTATGAAAAGTTTCATGAAATTCCTCCCTTCAAAGTCAAGGCTGACCCAAGCACCCTATTAAATGATGAAGATTATCCATGGTTACGGTGCAATAAGCAAAGGACACAAGTGAAGAAAAAGTCAAGACTTTCTCTCCACACCTATTATGATGATGCCTTTGATCTAGAAAATCAATGCAGTTACATGTGAAGAAATGAAATACCTTCTGTAACAGATGAGTTTCCGTTTGAAATCTTGATCATTCGAAAGAGATTGTCCATTTTGTACACAAAGTGCATCCAGTTTTTGTCATGACCCTCTCAACTTTTTAGGACAAGCTATGTGGGTGAAATGATGATACCATGCCAACTTTCAACCTTTTCAGAGTTCATTTGTAGTTCTTTTCAATTTAAGAGTCATTTAGCTGAAAGAATGAACTAATAGCAAAAAGAATGAACTAAAAGCAAAAAGAATGAGCTAAAAATAATCGATTAAAACATTTTGTTATGATCAACTAAAACAAAACTATAATATTCTTTAATAGCAAAAAGAACCAAGTAAAAAGCTTTTATAAAACTCCAACAGAAGAAGGAATAAACTAAAATCCTTTTATAAAGTTCTAATATTACTGAAACTAAAATTATATAAAATTAATGCAACTAAAATTATCAAAGTATTTTTCTGTTCAAAACATTAAAAGCAAAAAGAATATTCATAAAGAATTTTTGTTAGAAACTTTAATAGCAAAAAGAATTATCATAAAGAATTTTTTTGTTAGAAACTAAAATAACAAAATCTATTTTTGAATATAATGATAAAACACAGTAATATTAAATAGCAGGAAAAAGAAACACTCAAAATTCTATTTTTATAGAAAAGTTATTCAAAGACTAGTGATTATATTCACAAAAATTTCAAAAAAAATCAAATTTAAACTATTCACATTGGAAAACAAATGGCACTTGCAGAAAGTTTATAATTTTTATTACCTAAAAGCAAAAAGAATCACTAAAAAACTAGTAAGTATTTTGCTGTAAGTAGAAACAAAATAAAACAAATAAAAGAAAAAAAGTTAAAAAAAGTGCCACCTACTGGGCCACAACGGCCTGAATACGACTAGAAACCCAACCATAGGCCATGATTCAGGCCCGTAGTAGGACCACAGGCACATAGTGACAGATTAGGCCCGAAAGCCTGTAGTTGATTGGAGCTCGAGAGAGTGGGCACAACAGCGCTTATAAACCACTCTTGAGCTCTCTCAACTAGCGAGGTGGGACTAAACGTTTCGCCGCGACGCGGGCAGCACAAGGCCTTTTGTCCCGGTTGGTGGCACCAACTGGGACTAAAGGGGTGCATTGGTACTAGGGACCTTTGGTCCCGGTTGGTGGCACGAACCGGGACTAAATGGGGGCATTGGTCCCGGTTGGTGCCACGAACCGGGACCAATGCTTTGGGTATATAAGAAAGCACTTAGAAGTTTCTCCAAAATCCATCACTTCTTCTCTGCCCGACGCCCCTGCTCCTCTCGTCGTCGCCCCCGCCCGACGCCCCTGCTCCTCTGGTCCACCTCGCCATCGCTGTCGTCGCCGACGCCGTCAGGCTGCTCAACGTCGTCGCTGCCGCTGATAACGCCCTCTGCCCCAACGACGGCGCCGCTCCTAGCACCCCTGCCTGCCCCGACGCCGCGCACCGTGAGCACCATGCCTTGCTCCCGCGCCCCTCCCCTGCCCCGCGCCCCTGCGCCCCTGCCCTGCCATGCCGCCGCCATGCCCTTCCTTTTGTTATATATACATATATGCTATTTTTAGATGTTTTTACATGTTTTTTAGATGTACCTTTTTAGATGTATATATATATGAAAACTTTGTCCATTTTTTCTGTAGTATATATATATGAAAACTTGGTCAATTTTTTCTGTAGTAGATGATGATGACATATGAAAACTTGGTCAATTTTTTGTACTAGATGATGATGATGATGATGATGACATATGAAATTTTGGTTAATTTATTCTGTTGTAATTTTGTTTGATGATATATGATGATGTAATTTTGTCGATATACCCCCTCCCTGATAACTTCGACATGAGGGGGGGTCTATATACCTCCTACCCGATAACATTTTTTCCATGTATGTATGTCATCATTGTTGACATACCCCCTCCCCGATAACTTCAACATGAGGAGAAGAAGAAGGAGAAGAAGAGGAGATGAAGAAGAGGAAAAAAAATAAGAAGAGGAAGAAGAAGAAAAAAAAGAGGAGAAGAAGATGGAATAGAGGAGAAGAAGAAAAAAATAGAAAAAATTCTAATTTTTTCTTCTTCTCCTCTATTCCTTCTTCTTCTCCTTTTTTCTTCTATTTCTTCTTCTTCTTCTTCTCCACTTTTTTTTTCTTATTCCTCTTCTTATTTTTTATCGGGAACAGGGGTGTCCAGGATCGCCGAGCGATCGGGAGTCGGGAACTAGGGCAGAGGGTCGAGGGTCGTCGAGGGGTTGAGGGTCGAGGGTCATCGAGGGGTCGAGGGTCGAGGATCGCCGAGGGGTGGAGGGTCATCTAGGGGTCGAGGGTTTTCGTTTAACAAGAATGCCCCCATTATGGATGTGCACAAGGTGATCCATTTTTTTCCTGATCTCATCTATATATATATTCTTTGATATGTCACGTTGTCTGTCAAAGTATTGAAGAAATCCATGGCTACATCATTTGCTAGAAGTAACAGGCATATGATACTATGAAGCTCTTCAAAGTTGCTTTTGGAACGGAGTTCCTGATAGAATAATTTGCTTTTTCGTATGAATTTCAGCAAAGGCCTTCCAAATAGCGATATTCGGAAGGCTCTTGCTGAACTTCATACCAAAAGGCTAACTATCCTATCCAGGACTCCGTTCCAAAACAATTTTGGAGATCTTCATACCATTATGCGCCTGTTACTTCTGGCTAATGATGAAGCAATGGTTTTCTTGAATCTTTTGACACTAGACAACGTGACATATAGAAGGGTAGATGAGATCAAGAAAAATATGAACCATTTTCTGCACATCCAGAATGGCGCCATCTTGTTAAATCCCTTAAAGGTTAAGAGAATCCGAGCAGTCGAGGATCGAAACTAGGGTAGAGGGTCAAGGGTCGCCAAGGGGATGAGGATTGAGGGTCGTCGAGGGGTCGAGGGACGAGGGTCGAGGATCACCGAGGGTTCAAGAGGGGGATGTCAATCAACCCCCTCTCGCTCGACCAACTCTCGAGGACACCCAAACCATAGGAAAAAACATTGTTGATCTTGTACCCCCTCCCGCCCCTACCCAACAAACTCTCTCGAGATTTATAAGAGATCTATCAAGAATGCCCCCATTATGGATGTGCATGATTAAGTTGATCCCTATTTTTCCTGATCTCCTGTGTCAAAGTATTGAAGAAATCCATGGTTTAATTATTAGCCGGAAGTAACAGGTGCATGATGGTATGAAGCTCTCCAAAACTATTTTGGAATGGAGTCCTGATAGGATAATTCACTTTTTGGTATTAAGTTCAGCAAAGGCCTTCCAAATAGCGATATTCGAAAGGCTCTTGCTGAACTTCCTACCAGAAAGCAAATTATCCTTTCAGGACTCTGTTACAAAATAACTTTTGGGAGCTTCATACCATCATGTGCCTGTTACTTCCGGCTAATAATCAAGCCATGGTTTTCTTGAATCATTTGACACTAGACAACCTGACATATAGAAGGATAGATGAGATCAGGAAAAATAGGGACCATTTTTTGCACATCCAGAATGGCACCATCTTGTTAAATCCCTTGTTTGACATTCATGAGAGAGGCGGTCCGGACGTCGGACATTCATGAGGGAGGTGGTCCAGGCCAAACCCTAGAAGCATTGCCGAGGCCACCCCAAACCCTAGAAGCGTCGAGGCCACCCCAAACCCTACAAGCATCAAGGACACCCAAATTTACCAAGTTACAAGAGTGTTGTCGAGGCCACCCCAAACCCTACAAGCATTGTCGAGGCCACCCCGAACCGTAGAAGAGTCAAGGCCACTAATTAATATTCCGTGTTGTGATTAGCTAGCTAGGTCTATGTACGCCACTATTAATATATCCATCTCTCATGTTTGTATATTAGTTGCCATGTTGTCATATTTCCAGAAACTATGGATCAACAAAGAGACTTTGAACAAGAAGAGATATTGGGGGACATAATCCGCGATGGAGGTGATGTCTTGTCGTTGTTTCTCAACAACACCGATGGTCTGGAAGGAGAGGAAGCATGCTACGGTGATCGAACAATGGAGGAGGAAAGTCATGATCATGATGGTGTTGGAAATATGCCCTAGAGGCAATAATAAAATGTTTATTATTATATTTCCTTGTTCATGGTAATTGTCTATTGTTCACGCTATAATTGTATTAATCGGAAACCGTAATACATGTGTAAATGTATAGACCACAACATGTCCCTACTGAGCCTCTAGTTCACTAGCTCGTTGATCAATAGATGGTCATGGTTTCCTGACCATGGGCATTGGATGTCATTGATAATGGGATCACATCATTAGGAGAATGATGTGATGGACAAGACCCAATCCTAAGTATAGCACAAGATCGTGTAGTTCATTTGCTAAAGCTTTTCTAATGTCAAGTATCATTTCCTTAGACCATGAGATTGTGTAACTCCCGGATACCGTAGGAATGCTTTGGGTGTACCAAACGTCACAACGTAACTGGGTGGCTATAAAGGTACACTACAGGCATCTCTGAAAGTGTCTGTTGGGTTGGCACGAATCGAGACTGGGATATGTTACTCCGTATGACAGAGATGAATCTCTGGGCCCACTCGGTAATGCATCATCATAATGAGCTCAATGTGACTAAGTAGTTAGTCATGCGATCATGACATACGGAACGAGTAAAGTGACTTACCGGTAAGGAGATTAAACGAGGTATTGGGATACTGATGATCGAATCTCGGGCAAGTAACGTACCGATTGACAAAGGGAATTGTATACGGGATTGATTGAATCGCCGACATCATGGTTCTTCCGATGATATCATCGTGGAACATGTGGGAGCCAACATGAGTATCCAGATCCAACTATTGGTTATTGGCCAGAGAGATGTCCCGGTCATGTTAGCATGATTCCCGAACCCGTAGGGTCTACACACTTAAGGTTCGGTGACGCTAGAGTTGTTATGAGAATTATTATGCAGTTACCAAATGTTGATCGAAGTCCCAGATGAGATCCCGGATGTCACGAGGAGTTCCGGAATGGTCCGGAGACAAAGATTTATATATGGGAAGTCCTTATTCGGTCACCGGAAGTGTTCGGGGGTATATCAGTATTGTACTGGGACCACCGAAAGGGTTCCGGGGGTCCACCGGGAGGGTCCACCTGCCCCAGAGGGCCCCATGGGCTAAATACGGAGGGGAACCAGCCCCTAAGTGGGCTGGGCGCCACCCCCCTAGGGCCCATGCGCCTAGGGTTGGGGGGGGGACCCTAAAGGGGGCGCACCCTTGGCTTGGGGGGGAAGCCTGCCCCCTTGCCTTCCCATCTAGATCCATCTGGAGGGGGCTGGGCCCCTCCCCCTTGCCCCTATAAATAGAGGGGAGGAGGGGGGATGCCGCACCCTTCCCTGGCGCAGACCTCTCCCTCCCCAACACCTCCTCCTCCATAGTAGTGCTTGGCGAAGACACGCCGGAGAACTGCAAGCTCCTCCACCACTCCGTCGTGCTGCCGGAGCTCTCCCTCAACTTCTCCTCTCCCCTTGATGTATCAAGAAGGAGGAGACGTCCCTGGTCTGTACGTTTGTTGAACATGGAGGCACCGTCCGTTCGGCATTAGATCAGATCTTCCGTGATTTCAATCGCCGCGAGTACGACTCCCTCATCCGCGTTCTAGTGACGCTTCCGCTTAGCTATCTTCAAAGGTATGAATATGCTCATCCTCTCTCTCTCTCTCTCTCTCTCTCTCTCTTGTTGCTAGAATATCCATAGATTGATCTTGGTGGTGTCCCAACAGTGGCATCATGAGCCAGGTCTATTGCGTAGATTCTATGCACCAGTAGAACACAAGTAGTTGTGGGTGTTGGTTTGTTCAATTTGCTTACCGTTACTAGTCCTATCTTGTTTCAACGGTATTGTGGGATGAAGCAGCCCGGACCGACCTTACACATACGCTTACGTGAGACAGGTTCCACCGACCGACATGCACTTGTTGCATAAAGGTGGCTAGCGGGTGCCAGTCTCTCCCACTTTAGTCGGATCGGATTCAATGAAAAGGGTCCTTATGAAGGGTAAATAGCAATTGGCATATCACCGTTGTGGCTTTTGGGTAGGTAAGACACGTTCTTGCTAGAAACCCATAGCAGCCACATAAAACACTACTAGGAAAAGGCCTACTAATGGCGCACCGGTTTTGCCTACTAATGGCGCACTACCGGTGCGCCATTAGTACCACGCCACTAGTATTTTTTACTAATGGCGCACCACTGGTGCGCCATTAGTATCTGGTATACTAATGGCGCACCAGGCAGTGCGCCATTACTATGTAACACCATGCGCCAGTAGTATGCCTCCTGGGGGGGCATATGTAACCATGTGCTTTGCCATACTAATGGCGCACTCTGCCTTGATGCGCCATTAGTATCCTTTGGCATACTAATGGCGCACCTTGTGGTGATGCGCCATTAGTATGAATATTTGTTTTGTTTTTTTGCTTTTCTGATTTTTGCACAGGTTACAAAATATATTATTGGACAGAATATAGACAGCAGCACATAGCAACAGCAGATTCATCGAATACAATAGAAGATTAGTCTCCGAATACAATTCATCATATTAGTCTCCGAATTCAAAAGACCGAACAAACATAAAACATTACAAGTCTCAAGACCGCGAGTATCGAGTTTGTCTTCACGTTACAAGTCGATATCGATCATCTAAACTACCATTACATAAAAGAGAGCTGCGGTCATCACGATGAGAATCATCGCGATCAAATTGGTCTTCATCCGGTTCCTCCAACGCTCCCTCCTCTCTCCCGCTAGATAGCGGGCGTATCTAGATTCGGCCTCCGCCCTAGTGGTGTACCCTTTGTAACTGTTACCGCTGAAATGGTGAACCTGTCTCCGACACTCCTCCCAGTCGTCGTAGACTCCGGGAACCTTACCCTTGTACACGACATACGACGGCATCTCCATGCACAAGCCAAACAACAGACAATACATAAGCAATATGTAAGTATGCAACAAAAGGATCGGAAGAGAAAAGCAAGACATTAATAGCACGATTCATGGTGCTACTAATAAATAGCATTGATTACATCTAAGTTGAACGACTGTCCAAACCAAAGAGACATACGAATTCATTAAATTTTAATTACAACATGAGCCAATCAATGTTTCAGAACTACACATCACTACTTTCGACTCGACTCATCGGACAGGAGCATGGATGAAGGCGTCGTCTGTCGTGATGGTCATGAAATCGCGGTCGTTGTCACCCTGCATTTGTAGCATTCCATCTATCTCATTGTTGGACGGTTGATATCTGAGGTAGAACTGCCCCGAGGTATGAAGGACATCTTGATGGATGATGTCCGCAAACTTCGACTGGATGCAAAAGAATTCTTGTCTGAGGTCCGCGTCCTGGGTTGCCGACAACCTCGCGGCCCAATCTTGAGACTATTTGGTAGCAGTAGGTGATGATGGTCCCTTACGATCGCCCGCATGTGATGGAGGGCGTAGTAGGCATCCTTCTGACCGCCAGGCGGCTGCTTGACACAGCAGAAATTCGTATTGTGTGAGAAGGTGTGCTTGCCGTACTTACGAACTGCCCTGGTGAAGGTGCCTCCAGATTTGGCATAGCCGGGGAGAACATCATCAAGAACTTTCTTGACATTTGTGTAGTCTATCTTGGAGTTACGGTTCGGGTCGAAATACATGTCCATGGAATATTTCAGGCTTAAGAGGATGAGTGTGCAATGTGTGTCACTGCACAGAACACGGAATGTTAGAAAAAAAAATGAATGATCGAAATCTAAGAAATCATATGTTACGGGGCGGTTAAGGGATGACTTACTTGGGAAAGTAAGCCACAAGGAAGTTATCCTTATCTGGGTTTGCCAGAATGACGCCTTCGAGGTGTGAACTCGCAACTTGGCGGTCCCCAGCGCTGCTCAAGTGCTTGGCACGCATGTAGAAGGGGTCGACTATCACGATGTCCGGGGTCTTGTCTCTAATGATCCGCACCTCCATACTCAGTGAAAACAGTCGAACGAAGGTGTAGTGCAGCGGATGAAGGTTAAACATAGCAAAGATGTCATCAAATCGCAGGACGATCGTACCCCCGATGTCACCATCCACAAAGCCCTTGCCCTCTGGCACCTTGGCCACAAAAACCGGGTATGCCACATCATTCTCTCTAAGACGCCGCTTCTCCAAAGAAAGAACACTATCGTGCAGACTCCGCATAGCACCGGTTGCAGCATTGGGCATATTTGGCGGTAGCATCGCCCTACCCGCCACATGCACCCTCCTCGAGATATCCTTAGGTGAAGGTGGCCCGTCCTGAGCACGGATCGAACTCGGTGCCGGCTGGCTCACACCGGCGCCCTTGTTAGTCTTTCGTTTCCATCCCTTCTTCTTGATCTCCTGTAATGGGACCGAGTTCTGCTCACAGACCGCCTTCTTGAGCGTGTTGGGGCTGATAATATTTCGCACCTCAACCATCTGAGGCTCGGTGAAGGCGGGAGCTTGAGGCGTCTCCTGAGAACCGAACGCCAGACGATGCCTGTTGCAATTGGATTTCTCCGTCGTACCAGCTAGATTGCGGTCGTCTTGGTTGGGTTCTTGAGAAAGAGGCCCGCAGAACTCGTCAGCGTACCCATGTTCGGCAAAGTACTTATCGACATTGGTAAATGTACCGTCATCGTTGTTGTCGTCGTCCGGATCCTGTGCCATAGGGATGTCCATATCCTGTGCCACAGGGATGTCCGGCACAGGGATGTCCGACAGGTCCAGTAGCGTTGCGGCATTCTTGCCATGGCTTGGCGCCGGCACGACTGGCGGTCTGGTCTGTGGGGTGGTGTCCCCCGCCCCCAAACGAATCGGGCTCTTCGGCCAAAGCAGGGGCCAGTTTATGCAGGCGCTGAGGGTCATCTCATCTTCTTCGTCGGCCCCAACGGGTCGAATCGGAGGTAATAGCTCGTCGCAGCCTGGCAGCACCCGAACCACGTCAACCCTATACACTATGGGTGGCATCGGATTACTGTGGAACATGGGGTTGCCCGGTTGAATGATTCTGCCCTTGGCGACATTGACCAACTCGGCGCCCACGAAGTGCAGAAGAGTGCAAGGGACATCGTCGGCGCCCTGCGAAAACATGTACAGGGTGTCAGGGATGCCCAGTCAAAGTCAAGGAGATGAAGTCATCGGCCGAGAGGCTTAGTTACCGTGATGCCGTCGAGCTCGGCTAATGTCGAGGCACCGCCAACGGCGGGCGTGCAACTGATGGAGGGGGCGCTTGCTGGCGAGGTGCCGGCCGGCGTACACCCGGGTGCATTAAGCTCCGATGCCCCTGCCGGCGCCGGAGACACGAATACCGCCTCCACCAGAGACACCAATGGAGCCGCCGCCTGAGACACCAATGGCGCCACCGGAGACACCAATGGCGCCGCCTGCGCGCTGTGCGAGTTGCTGGTCATGAAGCTGGGAACCGCGGGAGGCCCCTGTTGGCCGCCCGCAATCCACGTCGTCAGCCCATGAATCAACGTAGGCACCATGGCGTTGTTATTCGTTCCCAGTTGTTGTTCCACTTGCTCTTGGACAAGCTCCGGAATCCGCGCCACTTGTGCCTTGAGTGCTTCAACCTCGCGCGTTTGGCTTTCCGAGCTGGTCTTTTTCTCCTTCCGCACACCAGCGGTATAGTATGACCCCCATTTTGTGAATAAGCCTTTGCCGGCCACACGACCAGCTGACGTCGGCTTAGTGAGCTTATCCTTCTTTTTCATTACGTTCAACGCCCTATTTAAAGGGGTGTCGAAAGGGGAGCTCGGAGACGACCCCGCGCTACTGCTTTTAGTGTCCTGCGAAAGGAACGTGAACCATTTAGAAATATTGGGGATTAATTAGAGTGCAACCATATGGAGCTAATTATGCGGGGGTGTATTCCTTACCAGAACAAGCTCAAGCGCCCTGGTCTTCGGATTCGTGGTAAGCTCCTTTGCTATCGGGTCCTCCTTGTACCGGGCCCTGACAAAGTTCTTGGTCTGCTTGTCACCACTGTATATCTCGAAGTGGGGCGGTAGGCCTTGCTCAGCACGCTCCGCGTCCTCCTTGTCCCATATAGGCTCCGCCACTCTATAACCGCCGGGACCGAGTTTGTGTTCCCCTAAGTTCAACTCCTGCATTTCTTTCCCCCTGACTTGATTCAGAGGTTGCGCTGCTCTCGCACTTGATCTTGAACTCCTTATACTCATCTTCGCTCATCAAAGGATATTTCGCCTTGAGCTTCTCATAACTATCACCTTTATCAATCATTCTCTTCACCGCGCTTCTCCAAGTAGACAGGGCCGTGCTCATCCTCGTGAGGGCGGCACTGTTCACTTTATTCCCTGAGAGGCGTGTGTTTTCAAATTCGGCGGGGAACTTGTATCATTCGTGCAGCTTCGTGAAGAGGAGGTTGCGCAAATTCCCGTGGTCCTTATGCCTAAGGTTCTCGGTGTTGATCGAGACGGTGCTCCGGAGAATGCACCCGAGCTGAAGCGAGTACCCCTTGACTATATGTTTGGGCTCCGTTGGATGCCCGTCGGAGTCCACTTGAGTGAATTCCTCCTTGAGGGTGCGAAGCGCATTCGGGCGCCGGTCCTTCCTTTGCTTCTTCGGTTGGCTGCCATCTGTGTGTGCGTCGCCATCATCAGTGGTGGCATCCTCGGTGGCACCATCAGTGGTGTCATCCCCGACGCCACTAGGGGTTGTGTAGTCAGGATCGATGTCTTCCGCAGCGTCCTCATAGCCGTGAGGTTGTTCCTCCATCTCCTGGGACAGCTCCCAGAATTGCTTGCCGCCCGAACTGCCGGCCTCATTGTTATGGGCCATGTTTCGCTCTAAATAGGAAAACAGTTTGGTCAAAAAGTTGGTTATTGTCAAGGAACAAGATCATGGTCTCATCATTTAGGGTTTGTCGACACCGAGGCATCCTAAAAGCTAAGCTTTTATCATTTTGGGTTTGTCAATGCTGAGGCACCCTAAAAGCCTAAGCGTACATCATTTAGGTTCTCATCGACACCGAGGCATCCGGGGCAGCCAAGTTAAGTTTTCATCATTTAGGGTTTATCGATGCCGAGGCACCCTAGGTTGGGCCGAATCACTTGGCACTAATCACTTTGCTCTATTGCCACATATGTTGGGTTATCATCTAGGGTTTATCGATGCTAAGGAGAATTCTAAGTTGGGCCTAATCACTTGGCTCTATTGCCACCTAGGGTTTAATGCAGCAAGAATAAAGGGGCAGTTAATCCTACTTAATTAAGTACTAAGATACCCCGGCCCATGCATTAGTAGCAAGTACCCCATATGTCCAATTTTTAGCAAAGTCATGCTAAAATTCATGAAAAATTTCAGCATGACCTTTGCTGAAAATAGGACATATGGAGTACCTGAATTTGCCGGAACGGAAGTTAATCGACATTCCGGCAAACTCAAGGGCCTCTCGGGGTACCTGCAAAATCATCATGACACAGTGGTCGGAGACAAAACCCAACCACAGACCATATGGTCCTCTGCTTTCATATGGACAAAAATCAGCTCAACTTATGTGAGCTTCCATTCCAGATATAATAGGTCACCCAACAAAAAATCGTTAATAGTTTAGCAAGTCTGTACAAACACAGAAAGAATAGAAAGTTTGCTTCCTATTCAAACACAGAAACAAAATACTACTTGAAACTTCTGCTACATTTGGACCATGGCAATTTACTTTCATGGAGCATGACAAATGTATTTTACAGATCATGGCATTGTTTTTACTATATGCACCATGGAAAATTTCTTTTCTTTTTGCAACATGGCAAATTTCTTTTGCACCGGGCCATGGCAAATATAGTCTATGCATCATGAAAATTATAGTGTATGGATCATGGCATTTTTTATTCTACATTTTTATTCTATGGATCATGCCAGGAAATTATAGTCTATGCATTTTTTTTAATCTCTGGATCATGATCCAACAAAATTGCCATCTCCCATGGCAAATATAGCCTATGCATCATGGAATTTATATTGTATGGATCATGGCATTTTTTTTGTCTATGGATCATGATCTATAGAACATTTTAGTCCATGTCATTTTCTGAAACATATTTTTGCCATGGCAATTTTGAATCAATAGACATACTTCTCAAAGGAGGCATGAGCAAAGACTCTACAGTGAAATGAAAAAAAACCTTGGAAATATATTTATGATAACTCTAAATGGATCAGAAGGTGCAGATGCACTTGTAAAAAAAAAGGTATGCATTTGCAGCAGCTTTGTTCCGATTATGACACCATTCTGTTAAGAAAGCAAAATAACATTATCATCCCAATTCATAGTTGAAGTTGAAGACCCTAAGCTTTAAAATGCCAAGTCTCACTTACGCATGTTAACTTATTTACCAGTTCAGAACTATCACCAGAAAATAGTAAATCCACATTGATCACATAATATTATTTTGCAACCACTCAGTTTTTCCTTGACTGAGACACTTGAAGAACAAAACAACTAATGCAGAGCTAGGTCTACTTTGGTTCTGATAGATCACATCCTGGTGCATATGTGGGGTTTTTTACTTAGAAAATACAAAACTTCTATTATTGTTTTTATTTTTAACCAGAGCCTAACCACCTCTACAGTTTACAAACTGATTCAGATAATCACTAATCAGGCATGGAAAATTAATTTAGCCATGATCCCTGAGGATTAGAGCCTCCACAAGTCAGAGAAAATTAGTGTCTCCACTTATGTTGTCAATGCTTGTTGTATGTTTGGCTTAAGGGTTTTCCTTTTCAAATTCTGACACTATTTCTAAACAAAGTAGGCTTCTATACTGTCTAGAATGTAATGAAGATGTCTTGGATAAGCTGAGTGTTGTAATGAAGATGTCTTGGTGAGACTTGATATATGTCCAAAATTAGAAAAATCACAAGGTACTTTCTCTACCTAATAAACTCCATATGACCACATAAAACCCTGTTTAACACACCTGTAAAGAGGAACAACCCCCCTAAGGAGCTAGAAAGCCATATCGCCCACTGCCTCGTCGAATGTCTGTCAAGCGAACAGATAAAGAGCATATAAAACAATACCCACACAAAAAATGAGAGCATGTAAAAAATTTAAAAACGAGAACCATATTGACCAATCTAAAGTTGACATTACACTTGGCACGGAGGGAGTACACAATGACATAGTAGTTATCAATTTTCTCCTGTATGAGCTGTAGCAATCCCCACATACAAGAAAAAACTGAAAGCAAAGCTTTACTCTCCCAACAAGATTCTAAGCATACTACTTGACTAATAATAGAAAGCCCATGACAGTGAGGGTATCTAATACAGTACTATTTCTAATTCTATAAGCCTGCAAGTTTGTGAAATTGACACAAACCAATTTGGTTAGCAAGTCACGGCAGGGCGTGGTCGCAGTGTTGTGAGCGCGCCTGGGCGGGGCCAGGGCGCGGCCCGAGCGTAGTGGAGGCGCGGTCGTGGTGCGGTGAGCATGCCTGGGCGCGGCCAGGGCGCGGCCAGGGGCCGAGGGGAGCACGGCCACGGCGGGCGGCAACTAGGAGCTGGGGCGCGGTGGTGCGACAGTCTAGGCCGATGAAATCGAAGGGGGGGAGGGGAACCGGTGCAGCTCACCGAGAGGAAGGCGATGGCGAGCTCGTGCGGGGTCGGGGTTGACGAGGTGACGCGGATCGACGGTGAGGCCGCGGTGGCCGGAGGTGGAAGAAGACCTCGATCCGCACGATGCAGAGTCATTGAGCTCGAACGGCTGGCCGTAGATGACGTAGAAGAACACTGCAGAGCTCCTGGACTGCTTGGTGGGGTGCGGGGACGACAGTGGTCATGGGGACGATGTGGTGTCGACGGGGACGACCTAGTCGGGTGAAGCAGTGCGAGCGGAGGGGAAGTGGGGAGGTGCTAGGGTGTGGAGCGGTCGCGGGGGTCGTCGGAGCGGGCGCGGGGGAGCCGGAGCGGGTGTGGAGCGGGCGCGGGGGTCGTTGGAGCGGGCCGGGGGTCGTCAGAGCCGGTGTGGCGGGGGAGGGAAGGGGGATCTGGCGAGGGAGAGGGAAGGGGGGATCGGGCGAAGGGGTATCCAGCTATAGCAATGGCGCACCACCCTATGGTGCGCCATTAGTAACTTTTTTTTGACAGCAATGGCGCACCCTCCTCTGGTGCGCCATTAGTAACATTTTTTTCATTATTTCTTGTTGCATCTAATAATTTGTTTTTTTATCAAATTTGTTATTTTCATGAGGACTAGAACAGAAGATATCATCAAATATCATCAATTTTTTTTTGAAAATATCATCAAATTTGTTTTTTTATTTTTAATTGAAAATATCATCAAATTTGTTATTTGAAGATATCATCAAATTTCTTATTTGAAAATATCATTAAATTTGTTATTTAAAAAATATCTTTAAAAAGTGGGGGAGGGTGCGGGTGTGGGCGGCGGCGGTGGAGCGGGCCGAGGGAGGGTGCGGGGTGTCGGCGGCGGCGGTGGAGCGGGGGAGGGTGCGGTGGGTCGTCGGCGGTGGTGGAGGGGGAGAGGGTGTGGTGGTTCGTCGACGGCGGTGGAGCGGGGGAGGGTGCAGGGGGTCGGCAGCGGCGGTGGAGCGGGGGGAGGGTGCGGGGGGTGCTCGGCGGCGAGGGGGATCTGGCGAGGGCGATAGCTATCAAGAGGGAGGGGGATCGAGATCGAGTTTCCTCATGAATATTCAATATTTTTTCATATTGAATATGAAAAAATATCATCAAATTTGAAAAAATATTCATGAATTCAAAAAGTGCCCATGAAATTTAAAAATATTCATGATATCAAAAAGTGCTCGAGAAATGAAGGCTACAATTTAAATACAATCGATCTTAGCTAGCTATCTGTTCACAATCTTCTTGCCCTTCTTTTTCGCAAATGGAGTTCTTCTGTGGAAGGGACGTCCTTTAGGTAGGGTCGTCCTGCTTCTTCTGGTGGTGTGTGCTGCTACTTCATCGTCGTCGTCATGTTCGATCTTCGGGTCGCCGTACTTGTCGAAGTCTTGCTCATTGGCTACTCCATCCATTCCGATGATCTTCCTTTTGCCTCTCCTCACGACAACACGACTGGGCTTTGACGGGTCGGTAAGGAAGAAGCATTGGTCCAGTTGGGAAGCCAGTAGCCATGGCTCATTTTTCGCGGTGACGTTTGCGCCCGCGGTCTTGGATTTGGCTTCGGGTATAACCATGGTGGTGAAATACCGGTCTTCTTTTAGGACGCTCTTGGCCCATCTGACACGGAACATCGGGACCTTCTCTCCAGCGTAGCTCAGCTCCCAGATCTCCTCGATCCTTCCGTAGTATCTGTCCTTGTCGTTGCCGATGTAGGATTCCATCGTTACTCCGGAGTTCTAATAACCATCGCTCTTCATGTCCTTGTTCTCGGTGTAGAATGTGTAGCCGTTGATATCGTACGCCTCATAGGTCATCAAGTTGTGCTCGACACCCTGTGACAAGGCGAATATGAGTTGTTCTTCCATGGAAGAATCCTCATGTAAAGGGTACGACAGAAGCTTCTGCTTGAACCAACATGTGAAACATGAGTTGTGCTCTTTGATTATATCTCCGTCCGTCCTCTGTTGGCCTCGGTCATTGTACGTCTTCTCAATAAAGGTCTTGTGCTCTACCACCCAAGGATCGACCACGTCTATGTGTTGTAGCGCGACTAGGTTTGCTCTTTTAAAGTCAGCGAGTCGACCCTCGAAGTCGACATGCATTTCACGGCGACCCTCACGGTGACCCCATCCAGCGAGCCTGCCGAGGTGCCTGTTGACGGGCAGACCAACGTGGTTCTCGATGCCTAGATAATTCGTGCAGTAGGAGATGCACTCTTCGGTCAGAAAACCCCTGGCTATACTTCCCTCTGGACGTGACATGTTGCGAACGTATCCTTTGATGACACCATTCATCCTTTCGAACGGCATCATGCTGTGCAGGAACGTCGGCCCGAGTTGGATGATATCCTCCACGATATGGACCAAAAGATGCACCATAACGTCGAAGAATGCGGGCGGGAAGTACATCTCAAGCTCACATAGTATCACCACGATCTCTTCCTGTAGCCTTCTGAGTTGCCTCACGCCAATCGACTTCTGAGAGATGATGTCGAAAAAGTTGCATAGGCCAAATAGAGTTTCACGGACGTGCGCGTCCATGATCCCACGGATTGCAACTGGAAGTATCTGCGTCATCAGCACGTGACAGTCGTGAGACTTCATCCCGCTGAACTTCTGCTTCGCTGGGTCTAGGTATCAGCTTATCTTCCCCGCGTAACCGTAAGGAAGTTTTACTCCTAGGAGGCAGGTGAAAAACTGCTCTATCTCCTCCTAACTTAGAGTGAAGCACGGGGGAGGGTAGTCATTTCCGGTCTTCTTGGCCTTTTTGCCTTTGCGACGACTTTCTGTGTCCTGCTTCGCCTCATCATCATCATCATCATTAGCGTGAAGCTCCTGCCTGATGCCCATTGATTTCAAGTCTGCCCTTGCTTTCGGCCCATCTTTGGTCCTCTCTGGCATGTTGAGCAGGGTACCAAACAGACTCTCTCACACGTTCTTCGTGATATGCATGACATCAAGGCTGTGAGGCACACGGTGGATCTTCCAGTACGGCAAGTCCCAGAAAACAGACCTCGTTTTCCATACCTTCAGCAGCAGATCTGGCGCCTTTCGCTTCTTTCCCAGCTCTGGCGCCTGTTCCTTCTTTCCCGGCAGTGGGCAGTCTTTTCAATTTTTCAATAGCTCGTCTATTTCCTCACCGCTCCTCGTACACGGTCGTTTTCAGGGTTTGGTTTCACCATCGAACAGATCCTTGCGTTTCCTCCACGGGTCATCGTCGCGAAGCCATCTTCGATGTCCCATGAACACGGTTTTTGAAGACCCGGGATCTCTATCGAGCTGGCGATACGTTGTGTCATCCATGCACCTTAGGCATCCAGAAAATCCGTGGACTACCTGCCCCGCGAGATATCCGTAACCGAGATAGTCGTGCACCGTCGTGAGCAGTGCGGCTCTCATAGGGGAATATTGTTTCTCTGCGGAGTCCCATGTATTGGCTGGCGTTTTCCACAGCATGTCTAGCTCCTCCTTCAGCAGCCCTGGATACAGATTGATGTCGTTCCCAGGTTGTTTCGGCCCTTCAATTAGCATACTCACGTGAATGTACTTCCTCTTCATGCACAACCAGGGGGAAGGTTGTACATCCACACAAACACAGGCCAGGTGCTATGTGTGCTTCTCTGGCTGCCAAACGGATTGACTCCATCGGTGCTCGCGCCCAGCACGAAGTTCCTTGGATCCTTCCCAAATTCTGGGTATTCGAAGTTCAACGCTTGCCACTGGCTTGTATCCTTAGGGTGACTCAGCATCTTGTCCTTTTATTTATCTCCGAATCATTTCCGTCATTTTCCCGCTTCTTCTCCTCCCTATCCGCGTGCCAACGCAGGAGCTTTGCTACCTTAGGGTCCGCGAAATACCGCTGCAGACGAGGAGTGATCGGAAAGTACCACACCGATTTTCGAGGAGCTTTCTTCCTCTTCTTGTATCGAGTGACGCTGCACACCGGACATATGGTAGACTCCGCGTGCTCGTTGCGATAGATGATGCAATTGTTCATGCACACATAGTATTTCATGTGCGGTAAATCCAGAGGACACACGATTTTCTTCGCCTCCTCGAAACTGCATCCTTCATACAATGGAGTAACCGCGTCTATCTCCAGTTGATCCAGCTTGGCTTTCTCTCGGGCGACAACTCCTGCGTTATCCGTCTACTTGAGAAGCAGCTCTTGAATATGAGCGTCCTGCACCCAGCCTCCATCGCCGTCTGCTCCGGTATCTTCATCTTCATGATCATGCCCTTCGTCTTGATCTTCCTCATCATCATGTACGACATCTTCTACATGATGGCTGTGTACAGCATCACCGCCGTGATCATGTCCTGGAGATTCTTCGTCTTCTCGCCCGCCCTCACCGCGGTGGTACTTGTCTTGTTGCCCTTCCTCATTTCTTGCCCGGCCCCCATGGACGACTTCATAGTCATCTTCATCACCTTGACACCGATAGCCATCCATGAAACCACGCAAGAGCAGGTGGTCCCACACCTGCCCGGAATCTGGGTCCGCAATAAGGCTCTTCAGCTTGCATGTTCGACACGGACATCTTATCTCCGTCTCGTTCTTTTGAAGCATCTCGGCCTTCGCGGAGCTCAAAAACCTCTTCACGATGCCTTCGATCATCGTGCGGACCATGGTCGCCTGCGGGATAGAGCAAAATGATATTTTAGAACCAACAAAAACTTTGGCATGACCTTCCCTAAAAATAGGACCAAAAAGAATGCATAGTGCCAAAATTCTCGCCGAAACGGAAATGAATCAACATTCCGGCAAAATATTGGCAACTATCGCATTTCAAATACCGGTACCTGCAAACACAAACATATATGCAACACCACAAACACATGCAACACCACAAGCATACATAGATCTAGCTAGGCCACAAAAAGTGCATGTGCATGTTGTTGGAGCGAGCTAGGGAGAAAAGAAGTAGATCTACATCATGAAGATAGCTTTCCCCTTACTTACCTATCAAAAAAAGGTAATTTCACCACTTAATTTTGATGAATCTATGGTGGAAATGAGGTGAGGAGGACGAGGCAGCCGAAAGCTTGGAGAAGGAGGTGGAGGGAATGAAGTGGGGAAAGTGAGTGGGTAGGTATGTGGCTGTCCAAAATATCTTGTTGGGGTCCCAGGTTACTAATGGCGCACCACCAGCAAATGCACCATTAGTAACCCTGGTTACTAATGGCGCACCTGCAGGTGGTGCGCCATTAGAAGTTTTGCAGAAATGTAAAAAAATTATATATACTAATGGCGCACTATGGAAAAGTGCGCCATTAGTAGTTTAAACTAGTAATGGCACATTGTGACACGGTGCGCCATTAGTAGTTTTGCAAAAAAAAGAATAAAAAAAATTCTGTACTGGCGCACTCCCTGTCTGGTGCGCCATTACTAGTTAGAACTAGTAATGGCGCACTTCGGCAGGATGCGCCATTAGTATGTATGTAAAAATGAAAAAAAGTTATCACTAGTGGCGCACCTTTTGTCTGGTGCGCCATTAGTGTCTTCCACACTAATGGCGCATCACCAACTGGTGCGCCATTAGAATATAGTAGTGGCGCACTGCCTCCCTGGTGCGCCATTAGTGTCAATCCTATCTATAGCCCTTTTCCTAGTAGTGAAACATGCAACAACAATTAGAGGACGTCTAACTTGTTTTTTCAGGGTAAGCTATGTGATGTGATATGGCCAAAAGAATGTGATGAATGATATATGTGATGTATGAGATTGATCATGTTCTTGTAATAGGAATCACGACTTGCATGTCGATGAGTATGACAACCGTCAGGAGCCATAGGACTTGTCTTAATTTATTGTATGATCTGCGTGTCAATGAAAACGCTATGTAATTACTTTACTTTATTGCTAACCGTTAGCCATAGTAGTAGAAGTAATAGTTGGCGAGACAACTTCATGAAGACCCGATGATGGAGATCATGATGATGGAGATCATGGTGTCATGCCGGTGACGAAGGTGGTCATGCCGCGCCTCAAAGATGAAGTTCAAAGGCGCAAAATGATATTGGCCATATCATGTCACTTTATGATTTGCATGTGATGTTTGTCATGTTTACATCTTATTTGCTTAGAACGACGGTAGCATAAATAAGATGATCCCTCATTAAAATTTCAAGAAAGTGTTCCCCCTAACTGTGCACCGTTGCGAAAGTTCATTGTTTCAAAGCACCACGTGATGATCGGGTGCGATAGATTCGAACGTTCGCATACAACGAGTGTAAGCCAGATTTACGCATGCAAAACGCTTAGGTTGACTTGACGAGCCTAGCATGTACAGACATGGCCTCGGAACACAAGAGACCGAAAGGTCGAACATGAGTCATATAGTAGATACGATCAACATGAAGATGTTCACCGATGATGACTAGTCCGTCTCACGTGACGATCAAACACGGCCTAGTTGACTCGGATCATGTATCACTTAGATGACTAGAGGGATGTCTATCTGAGTGGGAGTTCATTAAATAATTTGATTAGATGAACTTAAGTATCATGAACATAGTCTAAAATATCTTTGCAATATGTCTTGTAGATCAAATGGCCCATGCTAATGTTGCCCTCAACTTCAACGCGTTCCAAGAGAAAACCAAGCTGAAAGATGATGGTAGCAACTATACTGACTGGGTCCGGAACTTGAGGATCATCCTCATAGCTGCTAAGAAGGCATATGTCCTAGAAGCACCGCTAGGTGAAGCACCCATTTTCCCAGCAACTCCAGATGTTATGTACGCCTGGCAGTCGCGTAGTGATGATTACTCCCTGGTTCAGTGCGGCATGCTTTACAGCTTAGAACCGGGGCTCCAAAAGCCTTTTGAGCAGCACGGAGCTTATGGGATGTTCCAAGAGCTTAAAATGGTTTTCCAAGCTCATGCCTGGGTTGAGAGATATGAAGTCTCCGATAAGTTCTACAGTTGTAAGATGGAGGAAAATAGTTCTGTCAGTGAGCACATACTCACTATGTCCAGGTTACACAACTGTTTGTCTCAGTTAGGAGTTAATCTCCCAGATGACTCGATCATTGACAGGATCCTCCAGTCGCTCCCACCTAGATACAAGAGCTTTGTGATGAACTACAATATGCAGGGGATGGAGAAGTCCATTCCCGAGTTATATTCAATGCTGAAATCAGCGGAGGTGGAAATCAAAAAGGAACATCAAGTGTTGATGGAGAATAAGACCACTAGTTTCAAGAAAGGCAAGGGTAAAAATAACTTCAAGAAGGATGGCAAGGGAGTTGCCACGCCCAATAAATTAGTCGCCGGGAAGAAGCCAAACAATGGACCCAAGCTTGAGACTTAGTGTTTTTATTGCAAGGGAAATGGTCACTAGAAGCGGGACTGCCCCAAGTACTTAGCGGACAAGAAGGCCGACAACACCAAAGGTATATGTGATATGCATGTTGTTGATGTGTACCTTACCAGTACTCGTAGTAGCTCTTGTGTATTTTATACCGGTGTGGTTGCTCATATTTGTAACTCAAAACAGGAGCTGCGGAATAAGTTGAGACTAGCGAAGGACGAGGTGACGATGCGCGTTTGGAATGGTTCCAATGTCGATGTGATCGCCGTCGGCATGCTACCTCTACATTTACCTATGGGGTTAGTTTTAAACCTCAATAATTGTTATTTAGTGCCAGCTTTGCGAATGAACATTGTATCTGGATCTCGTTTAATGCGAGATGGCTACTCATTTAAATCCGAGAATAATGGTTGTTCTATTTATATGAGAGATATGTTTTATGGTCATGCCCCGCTGGTCAATGGTTTATTCTTATTGAATGTCAAACATGATGTTACACATATTCATAGTGTGAGTACCAAAATATGTAAGGTTAATAATGATAGTCCCTCATACTTGTGGCACTGCTGCCTTGGTCACATTGGTGTCAAATGCGTGAAGAAACTCCATGCAGATGGAGTTTTGGAGTCTCTTGATTATGAATCATTTGACACATGCGAACCATGCCTCATGGGCAAGATGACCAAGACTCCGTTCTCCGGAACAATGGAGCGAGCAACCAACTTGTTGAAAATCATACATACTGATGTGTGCGGTCCAATGAGCGTTGAGGCTCGCGGTGGCTATCATTATGTTCTCACCCTCACTGATGACTTAAGTAGATATGGGTATGTCTACTTAATGAAACACAAGTCTGAGACCCTTGAAAAGTTCAAGGAATTTCATAGTGAGGTGGAGAATCAACGTGACAGGAAAATAAAGTTCTTACCATCAGACCATGGGGGAGAATATTTGAGTCACGAGTTTGGTACACACTTAAGGAAATGTGGAATTGTTTCACAACTCATGCCGCCTGGAACACCTCAGCGTAATGGTGTGTCTGAATGTCGTAATCACACTCTATTAGATATGGTGTGATCTATGATGTCTCTTACCGATTTGCCGCTATCATTTTGGGGTTATGCTTTAGAGACAGCCACATTCACTTTAAATAGGGCACCGTCTAAATCCATTGAGACGATGCCGTATTAATTATGGTTTGGGAAGAAACCTATGCTATCGTTTCTAAAAGTTTGGGGATGTGATGCTTATGTCAAGAAACTTCAACATGAAAAGCTCAAACCCAAGTCGGAAAAATGCGTCTTCATAGGATACCCTAAGGAAACCATTGGGTATACCTTCTACCTCAGATCCGAAGGCAAGATATTTGTTGCCAAGAATGGATCCTTTCTGGAGAAAGAGTTTCTCTCAAAAGAAGTAAGTGGGAGGAAAGTAGAACTTGATGAAGTACTGCCTCTTGAACCGGAAAGTAGCGCAACTCAAGAAAATGGTTTCTGTGGTGCCTGCACCGACTAGAGGGGAAGTTAATGATGATGATCAAGAAACTTCGGATCAAGTTGCTACTGAACTTTGTAGGTCCACAAGGACACGTTCCACACCAGAATGGTATGGAAACACTACTAGGGAAAACCCTAGTAGTAGCGCAGGTTTTGAGGCTAGCAGCAGCGCGGGTGGCCGCGCTAAAGCACTATAGCTAACTCATAGTAGTAGCGCGGCCCTTACCTGCGCTACTACTGTTGACGATATCAGCAGCGCTTTTTAAGAACGCGCTACTATTACCTAGCTGTAGCGATTTCTCCATCCCTCGCTACTGCTATATCTTTCATCATTTTCCCATTACCCCTTTCCCTTTCAATTTCCCTTTCAGATACTAGATACTAGGTACTGCTAGTAGATATCAAATTCATAAACCATTACTAGGTAGTACTCCCTTCGTTCCAAATTACTCGTCATGGTTTTAGTTCAAACCACGACGAGTAATTTGGAACGAAGGGAGTACTAGATAACAATTTCATGCATAGTCAACATGCATCCTCAAGCAGTACAAGGTCATATCAACGGCCATCATCATATGTAGTTCTAGATGATATCGATGACGATCATCATATGTAGTTCTAGATGATATAGCCACACACACATATGTAGTTCTAGATGATATCCACACACACATATGTAGTTCTAGATGATATCGAAGACAATCGTCATCCTCAAGCCTGGGCGGTTGGTGTTCCTGATAGGAATTAGGATGGCCTATCCAACACGAAGATTCTTGCCATCAAGGAATTTCTTCCACCCAACCGAGTTTAAGTGTGTGCGACCGTCCGTGTCCATGTGGTAAGTACAGGTTTTGACGGAGCCCCTTGCAGTAAGGCGTAGTCCAGCTGAGCCTTCTTCATCAGGCTCGATACCATAACTCACAGATATGCTCTTTGCCAATTTCTGAATAAGAAAAACATATCAATTAATAAATAGCCTCACAAATAAGTACATATGGATTATCTACACTATTAATAGTTTCCTTAGATTCTACACTAATAAGCATGTGATCGAACTCTACACTAAAACATATCATCGACTAGATTCCATACAACATACCATATCATTGGACTGTACACTAAGTAATTCATCGGATAATTTGCATTTGTAAGTATAACACACCATATCATATCGATCAACCATGGTATTTGTCAAGCGAGTCACGAATGGCACCCCGACAAAGTCAGCACGTGGCGGAATTATGTCCCACAGGTTGGACACCTCCTCCTCACTCAGCCTTGTTCTTTGAGCTACGATGGCTTCATGAAGTGGGTCCTCATCATCTTCATCGAGTGGGTCCTCATTATCTTCATCATCTTCATCATCTTCGTCATCTTCATCATCTTCCACCAGGTTGAGATAAATGACAGCTAGCTTGGGTCTTTCTGCTCAGAAGGAGAAGTTGATCAACTCACCACCAGTAAGACGCATGCGAGCGACGAAACGGACCCATCTATCTCCTCCAATCTGCGACATATTGCGTCCTTTCTCGACCTCCATAGTGTACGGCCCCCCAGGAGCCTCAAATGTCACATTGTCTCCTGTCAGCTTGTTGAATTTCAACCTCACATTGCATGGACTATCTGTGTAAAATAAGCAAAATGACACAATGCAGTAATGCCAACACTAAAAATAAAATAGTTATTACATTTCATCTAATTTCTTACCGCCGCATGACGAAAACTTGGCTGGAAGTAGATGCTGAACAGCTTGCCAGTTGCAAGGCTACTGGCGCTTCTTGACTTGCACAGTCGACATAGTGGTGGTGGTGGTGGCACCATTTTTCCTAAAGCAATATGAGCAAAGGATTAACGATCAACTAAATCAAAATGTTCTAAGTCAACTAAATCAACTAGCCTACTAAATCAACTAAATCAAAATGTTCTAAATCAACTAAATAAACTAGCCTATTAAATCAACTAAATCAAAATGTTCTAAGTCAACTAAATCAACTAGTCTACTAAATCAACTAAATCATATCAACTAAATCAAAATGTTGCATATGAACTAGCCTACTAAATCAACTAAATCAAAATGTTCTAAGTCAACTAAATCAACTAGCCTACTAAATCAACTAAATCAAAATGTTCTCAATCAACTAAATCAACTAGCCTACTAAATCAACTAAATCAAAATGTTCTAAATCAACTAAATGAACTAGCCTACTAAATCAACTAAATCAAAATGTTCTAAGTCAATTAAATCAACTAAATGAACTAGCCTACTAAATCAACTAAATCAAAATGTTCTAAATCAACTAAATCAGCTAGCCTACTAAATCAACTAAATCAAAATGCTCTAAGTCAACTAAATCAACTAGCCTACTAAATCAACTAAATCATATCAACTAAATCAAAATGTTGCATATGAACTAGCCTACTAAATCAACTAAATCAAAATGTTCTAAGTCAACTAAATCAACTAGCCTACTAAATCAACTAAATCAAAATGTTCTAAATCAACTAAATTAACTAGCCTACTAAATCAATTAAATCAAAATGTTCTGACAAAACTAAATGAACTAGCCTACTAAATCAACTAAATCAAAATGTTCTAAGTCAACTAAGTCAATTAAATGAACTAGCCTACTAAATCAACTAAATCAAAATGTTCTAAGTCAACTAAATCAACTAGCCTACTAAATAAACTAAATCATATCAACTAAATCAAAATGTTGCATATGAACTAGCCTAGCTACTAAATCAAAATGTTGCGGGCAGGAGGGAGAAGGAGGGGCGACTCGAGGAGGGAGAACAGAGTAGGTGGAGGAGGAAGGAAGAGCGAGGAGGGGCCGACCGGCACGGCCAGTGGAGGGAGGACGGAGGAGGAAGGCGGAGCGAGGAGGGGCCGGCCAGCGGCGAGTGGAGAGGGAGGACGGAGGAGGAGGCCGGTACCGAGTCCAGCAAGGAGGAGGAGGTGACGGAGGCATAGATGGAGGAGGGGCGACGGGGGTGGACCGGCGCGGGGGATTGAGAAGGGATCCAGTGAACTAGTGTGTGACTGTGTGAGTGGATAGGATAGAGGAGATGGGGGTGGGAGATGAATGGCTTAGCAGTAGCGCGCCATAGTAAAAGACGCTACTGCTAAGCTATCTAGCAGCAGCGCCTTTCACAATAAAGCGCTACTGCTATGTGTCAGCATGTAAAAATAGACTTTGTTAAATATATCAAAAATACATTGATCATCAAGGATCTTTTTGTGTACAATCTGATTTGTCAATATGAGTCCTCACCAGTTTAGGAATAGGTGAAGACTCATATTGCAGCCACAAATTCTACACATAGAGTTCAATGAAGACCAAGTGCTTGTCAAAGTTTGAGAAGTAACATATTTAAGGTGGTAGAAACTCTCTTCACGGAGCGAGGTGGGACTAAATTTTTGTAGTAAACTTAGCAGTAGCGCTTATTGGAGAAATCCGCTGCTACTATGCTATGTAGCAGTAGCGCCCGTTGTTATAACGCGTTGCTGCTATAACTAGCCTCGCGGCGGCCTCGTAGGAATTATAGCAGTAGCACGTCTTTGAGCGGGCGCACTACTGCTATATTTGTTTCAGCAGCGAGTTACTCACGAGCACGCTACTGCTAATTAGCAGCAGCGCCTTATTTTAAAGCGTGCTGCTGATAAGATTCTGTGTATAGGCTTTTCCCTAGTAGTGCAACCCTGTCATGGAAATCATGTTGTTAGACAACGGTGAACCTTCGAACTATGAAGAAGCGATGGCGGCCTAGATTCCAACAAATGGCTTGAAGCCATGAAATCTGAGATAGGATCCATGTATGAAAACAAAGTATTGACTTTGACAGACTTGCCCGATGATCGGCGAGCCATAGAAAACAAATGGATCTTTAAGAAGAAGACTGACGCGGATGGTAATGTGACCATCTATAAAGCTCGGCTTGTCGCTAAGGGTTATCGACAAGTTCAAGGAGTTGACTACGATGGGACCTTCTCACCCGTAGCAAAGCTAAAGTCTGTCTGAATCATGTTAGCAATTGCCACATTCTATGATTATGAAATATGGCAAATGGACGTCAAAACGACATTCCTTAACGGTTTCCTTAAGGAAGAATTGTATATGATGTAGCCGGAAGGTTTTGTTGATCATAAGAATGCTAACAAGGTGTGCAAGCTCCAGCACTCCATCTATGGGCTGCTGCAAGCATCTCGGAGTTGGAACATTCGCTTTGATGAAATTATCAAAGCGTTTGGGTTTATGCAAACTTATGGAGAAGCCTGCATTTACAAGAAAGTGATTGGACCTCTGTAGCATTTCTCATATTATATCTGGATGACATACAATTGATGGGAAATGATATAGAACTTTTGGAAAGCATAAAGGCCTACTTGAATATGTGTTTTTCAATGAAGGACCTTGGAGAAGCTGCTTACATATTAGGCATCAAGATCTATAGAGATAGATCAAGACGCCTCATAGGTATTTCACAAAGCACATACCTTGATAAGAATTGAAAGTGCAACTATCCCTAGGTGGTTTTGGTAATTCCTAACAACATATAGCTCATTGAGCTAACATCATTCCAAGATGAATATTTCAGGAAAAAGCTCAATGAATGGCATGGCATGGATGAGAAAAGTGGATCCCTCAAAATGCTAAGGATAAAAGGATTGGCTCAAGCTCAAAAGCTCAAGACTCTACATTTTAAATTTTAGTGATCCAAGATCACATTGAGTCTATAGGAAAAGCCAATACTATCAAGAAGGGATGAGGTGTTGCTTAATGAGTTTCTTGCTCCACATTGCTTAGTGATATGCTCCAATACCCTCTACTACTTTCTCACATCCACATCTGACCTAAACCCAAAAGTCAAACTTGGCCCTACCGATTCTTTCTACCCGGCGCCACCGAGTTCAGATGTCATAGCCACTGCCACAAACCCTAGGCAAATCGTTCTCACCGATAGGGATCTCGGTCTCACCGAGATGGGATTGTAATCTCTCTGTTTCCCTTCATAACGTTTTGGTAACACCGAGATGAGCGATCGGTCCCACCGAGATTGCAATGTAAACTCCCTGTTTCCTTTTCGTAACATTTCGGTCCCACCAAAACGAGCGAACTGGTCCCACCGAGTTTACCTGACCAACTCTCTGGTTAGCTTATTACGAAATCGGTCTCACCGAGTTTGTGTAATCAGTCTCACCAAGATTACGTTATGCCCTAACCCTAACCATATCGGTCCTACCGAGTTGCATGTCGGTCCCACCGAAAATCCTAACGGTCACTAGATTTACTAAATCGGTCCGACCGAGTTTCTCAATTCGGTCCCACCGAGTTTGGTAAGTTGTGTGTAACGGTTAGATTTTGTGTGGAGGCTATATATACCCCTCCACATCCTCTTCATTCGTGGAGAGAGCCATCAGAACAAACCTACACTTCCAACTTGCTATTTCTGAGAGAGAAGCACCTACTCATGTTTTGAGGCCAAGATATTCAATTCCTACCATATGAATCTTGATCTCTAGCCTTCCCCTAGTTGCTTTCCACTCAAATCTTCTTTCCACCAAATCCAGATCCTGTGAGAGAGAGTTGAGTGTTCAGGAGACTATCATTTGAAGCACAAGAGCAAGGAGTTCATCATCAACACACCATTTGTTACTTCTTGGAGAGTGGTGTCTCCTAGATTGGCTAGGTGTCACTTGGGAGTCTCCGACAAGATTGTGGAGTTGAACCAAGGAGTTTGTAAGGGCAAGGAGATCGCCTACTTCGTGAATATCTACCGCTAGTGAGGCAAGACCTTCGTGGGCGACGGCCATGGTGGGATAGACAAGGTAGCTTCTTCGTGGACCGTTCGTGGGTGGAGCCCTCCGTGGACTCGCGCAACCGTTACCCTTTGTGGGTTGAAGTCTCCATCAACATGGACGTACGATAGCACCACCTTTCAGAACCACGACAAAAACATCTATGTCTCCAATTGCGTTTGAATTCTCCAAACCCTTCCCTTAACATTCTTGCAAGTTGCATGCTTTACTTTCAGCTTCTCATATACTCTTTGCATGCTTGCTTGAATTGTGTTAAGATTGCTTGACTTGTGCTAAGATAGCTAAAATCTGTCAAAGACTAAAATTGGGAAAAGGATAAGTTTTTTTGGTCAAGTAGTCTAATCACCCCTCCCTCTAGACATTCTTCCAATACTACAAGTGGTATCAGAGCTTTGGTCTCTATCTGCTTTGATTTCCATAGATTTTGGTGGTCATAGCCTTGGTTTCACAACCTAGGAGAGTATGGCGTCTAGCAAGGGAAATTATCACCGTAGAGGTCCTTACTTTGATGGTACGAATTTTGCTAGTTGGAAGCATAAGATGAAAATGCATATTCTCGGACATAACCCCGCCGTTTGGGCTATTGTGTGTATTGGCTTGCAAGGTGAATTCTTTGATGGGAGAGAACCGAACCGTGAAGCTAGCGCGGATGAGTTGAAGATGCTGCAATACAACGCACAAGCTTGTGATATCCTCTTCAACGGATTGTGCCCCGAATAATTCAACAAAATCAGCCGTCTTGAGAATGCAAAGGAAATTTGGGATACTTTGATTGATATGCCTGAAGCTACCGACTCCATCAAGGAATCCAAGTTGGACGTGCTCCAAAGTTAACTTGACAAGTTCAAAATGAAGGATGGTGAAGGTGTCGCTGAAATGTACTCTAGGCTTTCTCCTATCACAAATGAGATTGCGGGCTTAGGAAGTGAAGAGATGACCGACAAATTCATCATCAAGAAGATCCTAAGAGCTTTGGACGGAAAATATGATACCGTGTGCACATTGATCCAAATTATGCCCAATTACAAAGATCTCAAGCCAACGGAAGTCATTGGAAGAATTGTTGCTCATGAGATGTCACTCAAGGATAAGTAGGAACTTCACAACAAGTCAAGTGGTGCTTACAAAACCTCATGTGAAGCCCCTACATCATCAAGTGAGAAACAAACCTTCAATGAAGAATTGAGCTTAATGGTGAAGAACTTCAACAAATTCTACAAGAGTAGAAGCAAAGAGAGAAGCTCCAAGTCAAGGTCCTACAATGACAAAAGATCTTCTAGTCGAGAGCGCAATTGCTACAATTGTGGGAGACCCGAACACTATTCCAATGAGTGTACGGCACCCCACAAAAGAAGAGAAGAATTACCCAAGAGGAGAAGTAGAAGAGAAGAATCACCACCAAGAGAGAGGAGGAGTAGAGATGATCATTATGAACAAAGAACATCCCGGAGAAGCAAGGATTCGGAAAGGAAGGACAAGTCATCAAGGAGCTACATAAAACAAAGACATCAAGCTCATGTTGGTGAATGGGTATCCGGCTCCGACTCCGACAATCACTCCGAGAGAAGCTATCACTCCGACTCTGAATATACTCAAGATGAAGGTGTTGCCGGTCTAGCACTTGTGTCAACCAACTCCTATGACATATTTGATTCACCAAATGAAGGACTTGGAAGATGCTTCATGGCTAAAGGCCCAAAGGTAACACACCCCGAGTATGTTGATTTCAATAGTGATGAAGATGACTTGCTAGGTGATGATGATTTACTTGTTGACAACTCTAGTGATGAATACTATGATGAAATGCTAATTAATCATGCTAATCAAGATAAAACGAATGACAATGATAAGGAGAAGATTGAGCTTCTAACTAAAGAACTAAACACTCTCAAGTTAGCTCATGAAACTATCTTAGAAGATCATCGAGAATTTTTAAGGGCTCATGAGAAGTTATGCTTTGAAAAGCTCAACCTTGAGCAAGAGCATGAGTTCTTAAAGGCAATCAATGATGATCTCCGCAAGAAAAGTTCTTCTTACATTGCCAAGCGTTTACTCTTATCAACTTACATGCCTCAAGTCAAGTCCATTAACAAGAACAAGAAGGATTCTTCCTCTAGTAGTAACAATAATCATGCTAAATCCAATGTAGTTGCTTATAGTAGTTCTCTTGATTACACTAATGATTCTCTTAGCCAAGTTACACTTGAGCAAGAAAATAGCTTATTGAAGGGAATTATAGAGAAAGGTGTTTACAAGAGCCCTGCCGGGAGTAAGCAATTTGAGGAAATTGTACGCAAGCAAGGAAGGCACCAGAAGAACCAATGTGTTGGTTTTGAACGAAAGTTCAATGCCAATGGAGTTGAGTGGGAAGAAGATCAATACCCCAAGACAAAGTTTGTTCCTCAACAAGAGAAGTATGATCCTACTTCCTTAAAGGGGACACAAGCTCAAGATGATCTTCCAACGCAAGTCCACAAGCAAAAAGGAAAGGACAAGCTTCAAGAGGATATTGATGCATTTGAAGAAGCTCCTAAGGCCTTGGTCAAGTGGGTTCCCAAGACTACGTCAAGTTCTACTTCATCAAGTACGACTACAACTCCAAGGATTCCCATCAAGATGATGTGGATGCCGAAGAGAAGAACTAGAGAGTTCTTGAGGGTGACTCCGCCAACATATTTCACTTATATCATTTTGGCAACAACAAGTGCAATCAACTTCCACATCTTGCACTAGTTCAAGGAGTCACAAACCCTCTTGTTGGTAAGACAAGGGACAAGGTAACCTAATGCTTTCATAGACAACATCTTGTGTGTGCATCACTCTATGTCTATGGATATCCTTGTTTGTTCCTTGTGGGACTAACCAGTGTAGGTATTGAAAGTGCAACTCACTCCAAAGGATTGCTCCAAATGATCTACATCAACATTGAGCATCCACATCTTCGACACCTACATGAAGTCATCGTCGACAAAACCGAAGGTTAGTTCATCCCTCAATAGGGGGAATCTCACATCTAGGAGGATCTTAACTCTAAGAATTGAGTCCAAGCAACTCTAATGGTGTGAACACATCAATGCATTATGTAAAAGTGGTAACCCCACTTGAGCGTAAACAATGAGTATGACCTATGATCAAATGTTCTCATTTGACTCCTAAGTCAATATACTCATATATAGATGACCTAGTCATCGCAAATTGTTTGATAGATGCTAGAATTGGTTATGCATGCTTTGCCGCATATTTCATTTGCCACTTTATGGTGTGAGCATGTTGATTGCATATTTAACTCATTCGAGAACATCCACTTGTTGCTTTGATTGATTGGTTTCTTTTTCTTTTGCCAAGTGGATGGACAAGAATGCCTAAGAATCTTCTCTAGCTATCTATGCTTTTCTTGTCTCAAACTCTATTCATGCTACATCACAAAATTTGATCAAGTCAGATTTGAACCACTCTGTGTGAGGAGCACTCGGAGTCCCCGATTCGTCATAGACTTAAACTTCCAAAACTTCTTTGTGCGTTTCGGTCTGACCGATTCTTCCATTTCGGTCATACCGTGATCACTAAGTCGATCTAGGTTTTCAATATCGGTGCAACCGATTTGAACATTTCGGTCACACCGAGTTGCTGTAACTATCAACAGTTATGCATCTCGGTACCACCGAGTTGTTCCAATCGGTCACACCGACAGGGTCGGGCTATATATACTCACAGGCAAAGTTTTGGAAACCTTCTCTGAACCCTTTCGCTCGCGCATAGCTCGCTCTGCCTCTAGGGTCTCCGGATCATCCTCCTTGTCGCCAGCTGCCTCCAATCGCTGGTCTCCGCCGCCGTCAACGGAATTCATCCCCTCCGTTGCCGTCGTAGTAAGTTCATCGCCGAGCTAGGGTATGGACTCGATCACAGTGCTATCCCCGTCTGATTCCTAGCACATTGTGTTCATCATGATTCTTTCCACGATTGAAACTACTCTATCCAGTCCAAACAATCCATAGATTCGAGGTGAATTGAAAATTTAGGGTTAGGTTTCCGTCGAAACCATCTCGGACCCACCGAGTTGTAGAACTCGGTTCCACCGATTCGGCTAAGGCCATTGCACAAGTGATTCTCGGTCTGACCGAGAATTGCAAATCGGTGTGACCAAGTTCAGGACTTTGTGAAACCCTAGCAGTCTCGGTGCCACCGAACTGTGACTCGGTCTGACCGAGTTCACTAGTTTAGGTTCCAAAAGCTGCTTCGGTATCACCAAGTTTGCAAATCGGTTGATCCGAAATGCTTTCTGTGGAAAACTAAAAATAAGTTTTTGAATCATTCTTTTGCAAAAATCTCTGTATTTTGTGATGCTCATCCACTCTATCTCATCTATATTTATTCACAGGGTCTGCAGTCAGTGTTTGCAATATGTCTGATCAAAGTGACAGCCAGAACTAGTCAGAGGAGCAGATTCACATGAGTGAGGGCACTAGTTCCTCTAGCACCTCTGATGAGGGCAACAGGGGCACCCCAAGCAACTTGCCCAAAGCTGCCACCAGGGCCAGAAAGAAGAAAACCTCAGAATCTGAGGATGAAGACTATGTGGAAGTTGAGGATGAGGACACTTCCAAGAAGAAATTGCTCAAAAAGGAATATGGCACAACTGCAGCCACTAAGCCCGGTATGAAGACCAAAGTGCCTGCAAAGAGAACTCCCATGTATAAAGCCAGAGCCTCTACTCGAGTACCTGAGAAATCTGATTCCAAAGAGGCTGCTGCAGAATGGAAGAAGAGGAAGGAAAGGGTCAAGAAGACCATGGCCGGAGTTGTTGGATGACCTTCCATGATGGAAGAGGAAGAGGAAGAAGAGGTTATTGCACCAGCACCCAAGGCTCAGAAGCTTATGGGTGATGCTATTAGGTCAGGGGTTGCATCATCGAAGCCCAAAGAAGCACCCAATGCTGCCTCCAAGCCCAATACTGCACCTAAGAGGAATACCAGAAACATATCTGCTGCTGAAAAGAACAAGGCCCCAGTGCCTGAAGCTGCTACTGAAGAAGAAGAAGAAGATGAAGAGCATATCTTGAGGAAAGTTGAAGCCAAAGATTCCAGACCACAATGATGCTCATCCTGTGGCTGAGAACATGAAGCTGAGGAAGGATGCAGGACTCAGACAGTGGAGGCTGTCTGATCCTTATGCTATCAGGAGAAGGACTGCTGTTGACTACAGGTTCCATACTAAGGAACAACAGGATTTCTGTGAGACAGTATTGCTGGACAAGAAGCCTATAGTTTGTGACATGAGGTGGGTGGACTAGAAATACATCAAGGAGAATGAGGAACACTATCCTGGTGTGTATGACAGTTTCAGTGCTTGTGGAGTTGCAGACTTTGTTGGATAGAAGTTCACAAAGTGGAATGATGAGCTCATAATGCAATTCTACTCCACAGCACATTTCTATCCAGATGGCAGAATAGTTTGAATGCCTGAAGGTACAAGGTACCAGTCTACTATTGAAGAATGGGCAAATCTGATCAATGCACCAAATGAGAAAGAAGATGACTTGGATGTCTATGCCAAGAAGAATAATGATCACAATTCTATGGCACACATGTACAAGGAGATCCCAGATAAAGCTCTTGAAACTCACAAGTTTGGATGTCTATGCCAAGAAGAAGAAGGATCACAATTCTATGGCACACATGTACAAGGAGATCCCAGATAAAGCTCTTGAAACTCACAAGTTTGGACCTGTACATTTCCTTCTGTCAGGACTGCCAACCATCAACTGGATCCTTAGGCACACACTCTTGCCCATGTCAGGAGATCATATCATGATCAGAGGCCATGCTATCAATCTGCTACACATATTTGATATGCCTCAAAAGTTCAAGGTCATGAGCGTCATTGTTGAAACTATCAAGATGACAGCAGCTGACCAGAAGAGAAGTTGTGGGTATGCCCCACAGATCCAGGAGCTGATTAACTCCAAGATGGGCATAGGCACATACTTGTTGGACAAGGATCACATGCCTATCTTTCCAGACTTTGAGGATAACCAAGTGGTTATGGATGAAAACGAACCATCTTCTATGCATGCTCAAGCAAAGAAGGAGAAGGCAAGGACAGAGAAGGGTACCAAGATGCCAACAATGGAAGAGGCATCTCAGTACTTTCTGAAGAGTAAACAAGATCAACTAGGCTACTTGATTGCATCCACTCTGAGGATTGAGAAGGGGCTGGCCACCTTGACTCAAAACCAGGAGAACCTGGAGAGGATCATGGAGTAGAAGTTCTATGACTTGGATGTGAAGGTAACTGAGATCCAGTGTGTTGTTGAGCAGCTTCAGGATGATATGCAGGAGAGGAAGGGCAAGACAACCACTAATGCATTTGCCAGAGTGCCTAGAGCTCAGAGATCAGATGCAGTGCCAGTGACAGACACCAGAGCCACTTCATCTGCACCAGCTCCAACACCTACACCTCCAGCTCCATCCACATCAACTGAAGTCTTTGTCCAAGGAGCCATCTCTACACCACCACCTGAAGATCAAGCCTGAGAGTCGATCTAGTGCTATGCATTTTCTATGAACTTTTTGGTAACTTGTTGCCAAAGGGGGAGAAAAATGTATAGATCATAGGCTTCGAGAGAGTGTGTTTTTTTTTATTCTCTCTTTCTTTGGTGGTTGAACTTTATTTGCTTGTTTGAGATATTTTATGTCTGTGTGATACCTGGATGATCATGTGTTTGATCATATGCTACATTTATGCTTGTTGGATGACATTATTCCCACTTATCTCTATATGATCATTCACTTTGCTTGGTGATGAGTGCATGTATTCAATCATTATCATTTTGAACGCTCCACCAAGATGTATGTGACATGGAAGAGTAACCCATAAGCCTAACTCTTTGTGCATTTGCAGTCTAAAGCAAATCTTAAACTATGCACAAATTTAGGGTGAGCTCTTGCTTATCACATACTTCTCAAAGCGACAATGTTTTTCACTCTTATTATCATTTGTCAAAGCTTTGATCTATATGTTGTCATCAATTACCAAAAAGGTGGAGATTGAAAGTGCAACTATCCCTAGGTGGTTTTGGTAATTGTCGGTGTCAAAACCGGCGGATCTCGGGTAGGGGGTCCCGAACTGTGCGTCTAGGCAGATGGTAACAGGAGACGAGGGACACGATGTTTTTACCCAGGTTCGGGCCCTCTCGATGGAGGTAAAACCCTACGTCCTGCTTGATTAATATTGATGATATGGGTAGTACAAGAGTAGATCTACCACGAGATCAAGGAGACTAAACCCTAGAAGCTAGCCTATGGTATGATTGTATGTTGTGTATGTTGTCCTACGGACTAAAGCCCTCCGGTTTATATAGATACCGGAGAGGGCTAGGGTTACACAGAGTCGGTTACAATGGTAGGAGATCTATGTATCCGTATTGCCAAGCTTGCCTTCCACGCCAAGTAAAGTACCATCCGGACACGAGCCGGAGTCTTCAATCTTGTATCTTCGTAGTCTTGGAGTCCGGCGGACATTGATAGTCCGGCTGTCCGGACACCCCCTAGTCCAGGACTCCCTCAGTAGCCCCTGAACCAGTCTTCAATGACGATAAGTCCGGCGTGCATAATGTTCGGCATTGCAAGGCGGGTTCCTCCCTTGAATAATCCAGAGAAGATCATGAACACCAGGATAATGTCCGGCTCCGCAAAATAAATTCCACATTCCACCGTAGAGAGAATAAAATGTACACTTAGTTCAATCTGCTGACGTATTATGCGGCGTGACATCACACCACCACAAGGCCTTCATTTGAATTACTATACCACCTCAGCATCTTTAGCGAAGCGGTTTCCTTGGCACGTCTTGTCGAAGCAGAGATCGTGTTCCCCTTATTCCGGGATTCTCATCAATACGTGCGTGGGTAACCCAACCGCTCCCGTCGCCACGCCTCCTCTATCGAAGGGGAATCCCAAACGGTCACGGAGATGGCCCTTGGTACTTTTTTCCCCTTTATAAGAGGACCAAGGCTCGCCATTGTTCTTCAATCTCGCATCGAATCTCGTCCCCGCTCCTGGTTCCAACACCCAGAGTCTCAGATTCGAGCGCTTCGGATCCTTAATCATGTTCGGCTCCGACCTCCAGGGCCGGTGGATGCCCTCCTCCGTCATGGAGGAAGACATATTGAAGTTGCGTGAGGCCAAGTACCTGGCCTACGAGGTTTCGCACAGGTTGCCTGTCCAAGGGCAGGCTGTGCCAGCCCCCGAGCCCGGTGAATACGTCGTTTTCGTATCCCACCTCCGTCGGGGTTTAGGCTTCCCGACGGATCCCTTCGTGAGAGGGCTCCTGTTCTACTACGGGCTGGACTTTCACGACTTGGCTCCGGAGTCCATCCTCCATATCTCCGCATTCATTATCGTCTGCGAAGCCTTCCTCCGCGTCATTCCCCACTTCGGCTTATGGCAGAAGACCTTCAAGGTGGAGCCGAAGGTGATCGGGGGGCGTCAAGCGGAGTGCGGCGGGGCGACCATAAGCAAAAAGGTCGATGCCCCGTGGCCCGAGGGTTCCTTCCAATAGGAACTTGGACCGTGGCAACAGGAGTGGTTCTATATCACCGCTCCAAGGGGCAGCAGGCAAAAGCCGCCGCCCTTATTCCGCCCGGGACCTCCACGCCAACTGATGTCGTGGGTCAACCAAGGGCTCAATTGGGGGCCGTCCGAAGACATGCCTTCACTGCAGGGCCGGATTCGAGATCTCCAAGCGAGGGAGATTGACCTGATCAAGGTGATGCAGGTTATGCTAATCAGGCATCTTCTGCCCTGCAAACGCCGTCCTCTCCGTCTATGGGAGTTCAACCCGGAGGGACCTCGGATTCTCCAACATTTCATGGGTGCGACACCCGTGGAGATGTACAAGTTGTTCTTCGGACCGCAGGTGGCGTGTCCGGATTTAGCAGAGGATGCAGGTCTAAGCCGCGATCGCCCGGATACTCAGGTAAGTAGCTCAGAGTCCGGACATTCTGTTTATGTGCCTTTCTATAATTCGCCTCTTGACCCTTTGTTCTTTACAGGAATGGGTGGCACGATCAAGGCTGATAAGGTGTCCGGCCCCCCTCGTAGAGACCGCACAGGAGCCCGTGCTGGTCAGAATGTTGGAGGTTGCGCCCACAAAAGGGGGCGACGGGGAAAATAGAGGAGCTAATATTTCACCCAAAGGGGCAACTGAAGAGGGAGGAAGCAAGAACCCCTCCCTTCAGGGGGAGAATAGGACCGCCTCCGACAATCCGGAGGCCAAAGCCCCTAAGCGTGGGAAGAGATCTTCCCCGGGGGGTCCGGCGCCCGGAAAGAATCCGGACGCACAATCATCATCAAAGGATCGGCCCTCCAGCGAGCCGTGAGTATGAAAGAGGGAGTTAATTAGTAAGGAAATACCTTCATTTGTGCTTCTGTAGATAACCAAAATATTTATATTGCAGTTCGGATCTGCAGCCTTCTCAGATGAGTTCATCTTCGGGGGACCTTCTTCTGGAGATGATGGAGAGCGATATGCCTCCATCCGCAGCGCCGCCAGATGAGGCAGGCGAACCCGAAGTGTCATCACGGAGGGTATCCCCGAGTCCGGAGGGGCCAGAGAGTTCGGCACCTACTAGTGTCCGGGCGGGAGAACTGAAGAATTTGCTTGAGAGGGCGTCTATTTCAGAAGATCATCGTGCGTTAATGCGTATGGTGATTGGAAGGATTTCGTCCGCCGAGAGCGAATTGCGTAATGCCGCCATGAGTTTGCTGACGGGATTTGAGGTATGCGAGAATGACGCGCCCCTTTGTTTTTTAACAGTTTTGCATATAAAAAATGCGCCCTGTATAGATAGTAGCCCCTGAGACTCGGTAGGTTGTCGGAAACGACAGCGTACCGAGGATCGAAATCTAAAGAAATGAGTTCCGTCGTTCCTGTATAGGTGGCGGATAGTCCGGGGGCTAGCCGGACTAGTGAGTTTGCCGAGTTAAATCGGCGATTGGACTTGGCAGATGTGAACATCACACTTGTCAACAGGCGACTTGACGAGTCGCAAGGTAAAAGAATTCTCTGCAGTCGCTTTATTAAGGGGGTCAAAGCCCTCCTCTGATAAATTATATGCTGTTTATACAGACGGTGCTGCTGCTGTGGAGGGCCTTCGGGCCAAACTTGCTCGAGCTAAGGAGTAAGCCCGAAGGAGTGAAGCGGCTGCCTCGAGGGCGGCCGAGGAGTTGAAAGCCGAAAAGGCTGCGCACTGCCTAAGCAGGGCCGAGGTGGCCGGATTAGCCATAAAAGTAAAGGATGCTACCGACCGCAATGAGGCTCTTGAAAAGGAGCGCTTATCGGAGCGGGAAGGCCTGAAGAAGGCCACCGCCGAAGCCAAGGATGCCCGCTCTGCAATGCAGGCTATGAAGGAGGAGCTGCGCCAGGCCGGAGAGATCGTGGCTGGCAAGCCTTTTCTGCTGCGTCGCCGATTTATGGATGAAAAGTATGCTCAATTTGAGCGGCTGTGGAGTCCGGAGGATCCGTATATGGAGTTAGCTACAAGTGCGGCCGATGCCGTTAAGCACTTCCGGAGCCGGAAGGATCACAAGACGGAAGAGCTATATTGGTCTCAATTCCACAGTCCGGATCACCCACTTCCATTGACGGACCGGTTGGCCGAATGGGCCGAGCTAAATAGATTGTCCGGACTTGCCATGACTGACATCGTGGCTCATGTCTGGCCAGAGAGGTCCAAGGCGACGAGCTACTTTGGCTTATTACAGCAATTCCTTGGAGCGGTGCCGCATATAAAGGAGATGAAGCGGTCGGCCTGTATAGAGGGCGCGCGGATGGCTCTTGCCCGTGTAAAGGCGCATTGTCCAGAGATGGACGCCACCGCTGTTGCTGCCCAGGGTACGGATGAAAACCGGCTCCCTGCCGAGCACTATTTCGGGGAAGTTATACGTGGCGCTCATGTAATAGAGTCGCAGTGCTCGAAGAATGTAACATTCAAATGAATGCATTAGCTTGTAAATGGATGATTATGTCATAACTGCTTTTTATACTTATGCGTCCAAGTAGTAAAACTTCTCCTTTTCGGCCGTTTACGTATACTTGTGTATAACCTGAAAGATGGCAGTCTTCGGCTTCAGCCCCCACGCACAAGGTGCTGGGGTGTTCGCAAAAATAGTGCGTTTTCACACTTAATCCGACGTCTCGGTCCTATTATAAGGAGGTGGTAGCGTAGCGAACGAGGCAATCCGGACTATAATGCTTTATCACTTTCACTTAGCCAGTGGAGCTCGAGGGTGGGCCTACGATATAGCCCCTTGTGGCATCGCCCTTCTCCGAAGTCGGAGCGCGTGTGCCTGACCGGGAAACGGCCCTTCGTCAAAGCGGGGAATTCTAAACATTCAGATAGTCGATCGAGGGCTGACCAGTCTCTCGCTGTATCATGACAGTCAGTTTTCGGCTTTCTCTACTGAGGTGCTCGCCCAGCCGAACTGGGGCACAATTGCAGTAGTTCTCCTGGTGCCGCGTTAGCCGATGATACGGAACGTAAGGCAGCAAAACACAGGAGCCGGGCAAACCCAACATTTGACCAAAGACATGATTCGGAGCTGATGCATATAATGCCTAACTCAAGACGCCGAACACTACCTAAGGTGTTCGGTCTTTATAATAATGGGCAGAACGATGCCCTAAGCCCCTAGTGTCTAGGTACGGGCATGGTCTTCTGACGCGGCCGATGGCAAAACGTTAGGCTCCGCTTTGGCTATAGGAAGAAACCAAGGGAGAATAACAACAAGAGACAGTAAAAAAGGTTTACGCAGGGTCTTAATCTGAAAAGAATCCTCGCAACGGGTCCCTACTGCACGTCTGCGCCTGTGTCTCCGTTGCGTCGTTATCCTGGACGGGTATGCACATTGTTCATCTGTAAAAAGAGAGGAACGTTTAGTTTTAAAAACAATTTGTGCAAAAAATATTAGAAATAGAAATAATTAAAGCGGGGTTTATATGAACCCGCGGTTATTTGTGCGCGCAGCCCCCTGTGAAGGGGTATGCGGCTAGGGAGCCCCTAGCCTACTGACGCCGGATTCGTCTATCCAAGTCCGGGGTCTTTAAGTGACCCTCGCAATAAAATTACGCCACGCGGTCCGGGCATCTTGAGTGTAAGAGATGCGTAATGCGGTATGGCGTTGAAGCGGACAAAAGCCTTTCGTCCCAAGAGTGCTTGATATTCACTTTCAAATGGGACGATATGAAAAATTAATTTTTCGCGTCGAGAATTGTTCGGCGATAAGAACACGACTTCTAGTAATATGGAGCCTGTGCACTTGGCGTAATGGCCTGGCGTCACTCCTTTGAAGGAAGTGCGGCTGTGTCGAATTTTGGTAGGGTCTATCCCCATCCTACGGACTGTGTTTGAATATAGCAGGTTTAAGTCACTGCCTCCGTCCATTAGGACGTTAGTAAATTGCAATCCGTCTATTATGGGATTCAATATCAGGGGAGTCCGTCCCGCATTTCGAATGCTTCTGGAATAGTCCAGGTGGTCGAAGGTGATTGGTTTTGATATCCAATCTCTACGGTCTGCTGGGTTGGACCGTGCGAAGCTCTTTTTAGGAAGTGCCGCACTATTTTTCCGTGTTATCACATGAAGTGAGTTTACTATTTTGACCCCTTGTGGGAAAGTCTTTTGTTTTCCGGTGCTCTGCTGGTGGGGTTTATCTTCTTCGCTTGACGCGTCGAGCCCCTTATGTTCGGCATTTATTCGGCCGGACTGTTTAAAAACCCAACAATCCCTGTGGGTGTGATTTGCAGGCCTTCCGGGGGTACTGTGGATTTGACATATCCGACCCAAAATTTTGTTTAAGTTGGACAATTCGTCACTGTCATCCTTAAGAGGCTGTGTTTTATTATTGGGCCGCGAGCTTTTGAATCCGGCGTTGACTGCCGCGCTCTTTGGGCTTTTCTCTTTATTCCGGCGCTGCTCTTTTCTGCACCGTGATTTTCCGTTTCCATCTCTTATCTCTGATGTACTTGGGTCGCTGGTGCTGCATCGTGCTAACCAGCTATCCTCGCCCGCACAGAAGCGGGTCATGAGGCTTGTCAGTGCGGACATTGTCCTCGGTTTCTCTTGACCGAGGTGCCTGGCGAGCCATTCGTCTTAGACATTGTGCTTGAAAGCTGCTAAGGCTTCGGCGTCCGGACAGTCAACTATTTGGTTCTTTTTTGTAAGGAACCTGTTCCAGAATTTCCGCGCTGACTCTCCGAGCTGTTGAGTTATATGAATTAGGTCATCTGCATCCGGAGGGCGGACATAAGTCCCTTGAAAATTTGCGCTAAACGCGTCCTCGAGCTCTTCCCAACTTCCAATAGTATTTTCTGGGAGGCTTTTAAGCCAATGACGGGCAGGCCCTTTGAGCTTGAGGGGTAGGTATTTTATGGCGTGGAGATCATCTCCTCTTGCCATATGTATATGTAGTATATAATCTTCTATCTAGACTCCAGGGTCTGTTGTTCCATCGTAGGCTTCTATGTTTATGGGTTTAAATCCTGCTGGGAATTCATGGTCCAGCACCTCGTCAGTGAAACATAGTGGGTGCGCGGCGCCCCTGTATTTGTGTGTGCCGCTATCATCGGACACTTGACGTGTTGTCTTTCTTCCTGGGGCCTTCTCCTTTGGCCCGTAGATGGATCTGGCTGGGCCATCTATCCTTCCAAGTTCGTTGGTTGGTTTATGTGGGGCGCCGCTGTCAGAATTTGGCCTATCATCTGGCCGTCTATCCGGCTAGGCAGCCTCTTTATTTTTGGACGGTGGGGGCTCTATGGCCTCCTCGTCGAATTCTGGTAGCAGCTTGCGCTTCGGGTAGCTCTTTGATTGGTGGCCATTGCCATACTTATCTGCGGTTTTGAGCACTTTGCTCCATGTCATTCTAAGTGTGTTTTCCGCTATTTTGAGCCTCCATTTTTCCTTCTTCAGGCTTTTTGCTGTGGCGATAAGCCTGCGCTTGAAGCGCTCTTGTTCGACGGGATCCTCGGGTACGACGAATTCGTCATCGTTGAGGCTTGCTTCGTCTTCGGAGGGAGGCATATAATTATGAACCTCAACCTCTTCATCTGCCGCCCCCTCATGAGGGCTTGCTTCTGCATCCTCCTGCGCTGAGTCTTGCTGGAGGGGATTGTCTTCGGCATTCTCTGGAGTATTATTATCTCCTGTGCCGGAATTTCCATTCTTGCTGTGGCGAGATTTAGAGCGGCGCCGCTGACGCCGGCGCTTGGGCTGTATCTTTAAGGGATCTGCCTCCGCTGTTTCTTCGCCACCCCCATCTTTTGGGGTATCCACCATATATACGTCATATGACGAGGTGGCCTTCCAGTGCCCTGTGGGCACTGGTTCCTGTTCGTCTCCGGCATCGTCGTCCATAGCGTCGATGTCTTCGGAGTCGTAGTCTAGCATGTCGGTGAAATCGTCGACAGTGGCTACAAAGTGGGTGGTGGGTGGGCTCTGAATTTCTTCGTCATCCGTATCCCAACCATCCTGGCCATAATCCTGCCACCGCTCTCCTGATAACAAGAGATGCTTTAGTGAATTCAAGATATCGCCGAAAGGCGAGCATTGGAAGATGTCCGCGGCGGTGAATTCCATAACCGGCGCCCAATCCGGATCGATTGGTAGGGGCGCGGGAGGTTCGGAGTCCGGCGAGGAGTCCGGCACCTCGGAATCACGAGTTTCGCAGGGGACAAAATTAGTGTTCGGCTCCATGGATATTGAAGCCCCTAGGGCGGCGTCTATCCACCGACCCTCGATCTGGGCGATCGGCTCCGGGCTAATGGCCGAAGCGGATCCGTGTGCGGCCACCAAGGCATTGTTCGGCGGCAGAGCTAGATCATGCCCATCGTCACAGTGCGGCGCGCTCGGCTGTGGCTCGAGTCTGTCGAGGATCAAGTCTCCGCGGACATCGGCCGTGAAGTTTAAGCTTCCAAATCTGACCTGACGGCCAGGGGCGTAGCTTTCGATCTGCTCCAGATGGCCAAGTGAATTGGCCCGCAGGGCGAAGCCGCCGAATACGAAGATCTGTCCGGGGAGAAAAGTCTCAACCTGGACAGCGTTGCAGGTTGAAGATGCCATCAAACCTATCGGTGACGACACAGAGGAACTCTCAATGAAAGCACCAATGTCGGTGTCAAAACCTGCGGATCTTGGGTAGGGGGTCCCGAACTGTGCGTCTAGGCGGATGGTAACAGGAGACGAGGGACACGATGTTTTTACCCAGGTCCGGGCCCTCTCGATGGAGGTAAAACCCTACGTCCCGCTTGATTAATATTGATGATATGGGTAGTACAAGAGTAGATCTACCACGAGATCAAGGAGGCTAAACCCTAGAAGCTAGCCTATGGTATGATTGTATGTTGTGTATGTTGTCCTACGGACTAAAGCCCTCCGGTTTATATAGATACCGGAGAGGGCTAGGGTTACACAGAGTCGGTTACAATGGTAGGAGATCTACGTATCCGTATTGCCAAGCTTGCCTTCCACGCCAAGTAAAGTACCATCCAGACACGAACCGGAGTCTTCAATCTTGTATCTTCGTAGTCTTGGAGTCCGGCGGACATTGATAGTACGGCTGTCCGGACACCCCCTAGTCCAGGACTCCCTCAGTAATTCCTAACAACATATAGCTCATTGAGCTAACATCATTCCAAGATGAATATATCAGGAAAAGCTCAATGAATGGCATGGCATGATTGAGAAAAGTGGATCCTTCAAAATGCTAAGAATAAAAGGATTGGCTCAAGCTCAAAAGCTCAAGACTCTACATTTTATATTTTGGTGATCCAAGATCACATTGAGTCTATAGGAAAAGCAAATACTATCAAGAAGGGATGAGGTGTTGTTTAATGAGTTTCTTGCTCCACAGTGCTTAGTGATATGCTCCAAAACCCTCAACTACTTTCTCACATCCACATATGACCTAAACCCAAAAGTCAAACTCGGCCCTACCGATTCTTTCTATCTGGCACCACCGAGTTCAATGTCATAGCCACTGCCACAAACCCTAGGCAAATCGGTCTCACCGATAGGGATCTCGTTCTCACCAAGATGGGATTGTAATCTCTCTGTTTCCCTTCATAACGTTTTGGTACCACCGAGATGAGCGATCGGTCCCACCGAGATTGCAATGTAAACTCCATGTTTCCTTTTCGTAACATTTCGGTCCCACCAAAACGAGCGAACCGGTCCCACCGAGTTTACCTGACCAACTCTCTGGTTAGCTTATTACCAAAATCGGTCTCACCGAGTTTGTGTAATCGGTCTCACCGAGATTACATTATGCCCTAACCCTAACCATATCGGTCCTACCGAGTTGCATGTCGGTCCCACCGAAAATCCTAACGGTCACTAGATTTACTAAATCGGTCCGACCGAGTTTCTCAATTCGGTCCCACCGAGTTTGATAAGTTGTGTGTAACGGTTAGATTTTGTGTGGAGGCTATATATACCCCTCCACCTCCTCTTCATTCGTGGAGAGAGCCATCAGAACAAACCTACACTTCCAACTTGCTGTTTCTGAGATAGAACCACCTACTGATGTGTTGAGGCCAAGATATTCCATTCCTACCATATGAATTTTGATCTCTAGCCTTCCCCAAGTTGCTTTGCACTCAAATCTTCTTTCCACCAAATCCAGATCCTGTGAGAGAGAGTTGAGTGTTGGGGAGACTATCATTTGAAGCACAAGAGCAAGGAGTTCATCGTCAACACACCATTTGTTACTTCTTGGAGAGTGGTGTCTCCTAGATTGGCTAGGTGTCACTTGGGAGCCTCCGACAAGATTGTGGAGTTGAACCAAGGAGTTTGTAAGGGCAAGGAGATCGCCTACTTCGTGAAGATCTACCGCTAGTGAGGCAAGTCCTTTGTGGGTGACGACCATGGTGGGATAGACAAGGTTGCTTCTTCGTGGACCCTTCGTGGGTGGAGCCCTCCGTGAACTCGTGCAACTGTTACCCTTCGTGGGTTGAAGTATCCATCAACGCGGATGTACGATAGCACCACCTATCGGAACCATGGCAAAAACATCCGTGTCTCCAATTGCGTTTGAATTCTCCAAACCCTTCCCTTTACATTCTTGCAAGTTGCATGCTTTATTTTCCGTTGCTCATATACTCTTTGCATGCTTGCTTGAATTGTGTTAAGATTGCTTGACTTGTACTAAGATAGCTAAAATCTGCCAAAGACTAAAATTGGGAAAAGGATAAGTTTTTATTTGGTCAAGTAGTCTAATCACCCCCCTCTAGACATACTTCCGATCCTACAGATATTGAAGAAGTCCAAAAAGGATCAGTCCAAGAAGGGGTTCTTGCCTGTATTGCAAGGTGTGAAATTGAGCTCGGCTCAAAGACCGACCTCGGCAGAAGATAGAGAAAAGATGAGTGTCATCCCCTATGCCTCAGCCATAGAGTCTATTATGTATGCCATGATGTGCACCAGACCTGATGTAAACCTTGCCGTAAGTTTGGTAGGGAGGTACCAAAGTAATCCCGGCATGGAACACTGGACAGCGGTCAAGAATATCCTGAAGTACCTGAAAAGGACTAAGGATATGTTTCTCGTTTATGGAGGTGACGAAGAGCTCGTCATAAAGGGTTACGTCGATGCTAGCTTCGACACAGATCTGGATGACTCCAAGTCACAAACCGGATACATGTATATTTTGAATGGTGGGGCGGTCAGCTGGTGCGGTTGCAAGCAAAGCGTCATGGCGAGATCTACATGTGAAGCGGAGTACATGGCATCCTCGGAGGCAGCACATGAAGCAATCTGGATGAATGAGTTCATTACCAACCTAGGAGTTATTCCCAATGCGTCGGGCCCGATGACTCTCTTCTGTGACAACATTGGAGCTATTGCCCTTGCCAAGGAGCCCAGGTTTCACAAGAAGACGAGGCATATCAAGCGTCCCTTCAACTCCATTCGTGAAAATGTTCAAGATGGAGACATAGATATTTGTAAAGTGCATACGGATCTAAATGCCGCAGATTCATTGACTAAACCTCTTCCACGAGCAAAACATGATCAACACCAGAACTCTATGGGTGTTCAATTCATCACAATGTAACTAGATTATTGACTCTAGTGCAAGTGGGAGACTGTTGGAAATATGCCTAGAGGCAATAATAAAATGTTTCTTATTATATTTCCTTCTTCATGATAATTTTCTATTGTTAATGCTATAATTGTATTCACCGGAAAACGTAATACATGTGTGAATACATAGACCACAACATGTCCCTAGTGAGGCTCTAGTTGACTAGCACGTTGATCAATAGATGGTCATGGTTTCCTGACCATGGGCATTGGATGTCGTTGATAAGGGATCACATCATTAGGAGAATGATGTGATGGACAAGACCCAATCCTAAGCATAGCATAGGATCGTGTAGTTCATTTGCTAAAGCTTTTCTAATGTCAAGTATCATTACCTTAGACCATGGGATTGTGTAACTCCCGGATACCGTAGGAATGCTTTGGTTGTACCAAACATCACAACATAACTGGGTGGCTATAAAGGTACACTACATGCATCTCCGAAAGTGTCTGTTGGGTTGGCTGATACGTCCATTTTGCATCATGCTTTTATATCGATATTTATTTCATTATGTGCAGTTATTACACATTATGTCACAATACTTATGGCTATTCTCTCTTATTTTACAAGGTTTATGATGAAGAGGGGGAATGCCGGCAGCTGGAATTCTGGCTGGAAAAGGAGCAAATATTGGAAACCTATTCTGCACAGCTCCAAAAATCCTGAAACTCCATGGAAGTCACTTTTGGAATTAATAAGAATTATTGAGCGAAGAAAATACCAGAGGGGGCCCACACCCTGGCCAGGCGGGTGGGGAGCGCGCCCCCCTACTGGGCGCGCCCCCTGTCTCCTAGGCCCCCTGTTGGCCCTCCGGTGCCCATCTTCTGCTATATGAAGCCATTTACCCTGGAAAAAATCGTAAGCAAGCTTACGGGACAAAACTCCGCCGCCACGAGGCGGAACCTTGGTGGAACCAATCTAGGGCTCTGGCGGAGTTGTTCTGCTGGGGAAACTTCCCTCCAGGAGGGGGAAATCATCACCATTGTCATCACCAACGATCCTCTCATCGAGAGGGGTTCAATCTCCATCAACATATTCACCAGCACCATCTCCTCTCAAAACCCTAGTTCATCTCTTGTATCCAATCTTGTATCAAAACCACAAATTGGTACCTATGGGTTGCTAGTAGTGTTGATTACTCCTTGTAGTTGATGCTAATTGGTTTACTTGGTGGAAGATCATATGTTCAGATCCTTAATGCATATTAATACTGCTCTCATCATGAACCTGAATATGCTTCGTGAGTAGTTACATTTGTTCCTGAGGACATGGCTGAAGTCTTGCTATTAGTAGTCATGTGAATTTGGTATTCATTCGATATTTTGATGAGATGTATGTTGTCTCTTCTCTAGTGGTGTTATGTGAACATCGACTAGATAACACTTCACCATTATTTGGGCCTAGAGGAAGGCATTGGGAAGTAATAAGTAGATGATGGGTTGCTAGAGTGACAGAAGCTTAAACCCTAGTTTATGTGTTGCTTCGCAAGGGGCTGATTTGGATCCAGTAGTTTCATGCTATGGTTAGGTTTACCTTAATACTTATTTTGTAGTTGCAGATGCTTGCAATAGGTGTTAATCATAAGTGGGATGCTTGTACAAGAAAGGGCAGTACCCAAGCACCGGTCCACCCACATATCAAATTATCAAAGTACAGAACGCAAATCATACGAGCGTGATGAAAATTAGCTTGACGATAATTCCCATGTGTCCTCAGGAGCGCTTTTCTCATTATAAGAATTTTCCAGGCTTGTCCTTTGCTACAAAAAGGATTGGGCCACCTTTCTGCTCTTTATTTACTTTCATTGCTTGTCACCTGTTACAAATTATCTTATCACAAAACTATCTGTTACCTACAATTTTAGTGCTTGCAGAGAATACCTTACTGAAAACCGCTTGTCATTTCCTTCTGCTCCTCATTGGGTTCGACACTCTTACTTATCGAAAGGACTACGATAGATCCCCTATACTTGTGGGTCATCAAGACTCTTTTCTGGCGCCGTTGCCGGGGAGTGAAGCGCCTTTGGTGAGTGGAACTTGGTAAGGAAACATTTATATAGTGTGCTGAAATTTTCTGTCACTTGTTACTATGGAAACTAATCCTTTGAGGGGCTTGTTCGGGGTATCTTCACCCCGACCAGTAGAGCAAAGAGTTGCTCCTCAACCTACTGAACCTACTGAAAATGTTTACTTTGAGATTCCTTCGGGTATGATAGAGAAACTGCTAGCTAATCCTTTTGGAGGAGATGGAACATTGCATCCCGATTTACACCTTATCTTTGTGGATGAAGTTTGTGGATTATTTAAGCTTGCATGTATTCCCGATGATGTTGTTAAGAGGAAGGTATTCCCTTTATCTTTGAAGGGAGATGCATTGACATGGCATAGGCTATGTGATGCTACGGGATCTTGGAACTATAAACGATTGAAGTTGGAATTTTACCAGAAGTTCTATCCTATGCATCTTGTTCATCGTGATCGTAATTACATATATAATTTCTGTCCTCGCAAAGGAGAAAGCATCGCTCAAGCTTGGGGGAGGCTTAAGTCAATTTTATATTCATGCCCCAATCATGAGCTCTCAAGAGAAATGATTATTCAAAAAATTTATGCTCGGCTTTCTCTCAATGATTGCACCATGCTCGATACTTCCTGTGCTGGTTCTTATATGCTGAAGACTACTGAATTCAAGTGGGATTTATTGGAAAGAATTAAACGCAACTCTGAAGATTGGGGTTCCGACGATGGTAAGGAGTCAGGTATAATACCTAAGTTTGATTGTGTTAAATCTTTTATGGATACCGATGCTTTTCGTGGATTTAGCGCTAAATGTGGACTTGACTCTGAGATAGTAGCTGATTTTTGTGAATCTTTTGCTACTCACGTTGATCTCCCTAAGGAGAAGTGATTTAAAGATAATCCTCCCACTGAAGTAAAAGTAGTTGCACCTATTACAGTTGAAGAAAAGACTATCACTTATAGTGATCCTATTGCTCCCACTACTTATGTTGAGAAACCACCTTTTCCTGTTAGGATAAAGGATCATGCTAAAGCTTCAACTGTTGTTCGTAAGAGTAATACTAGAACTTATACACCCCCTGAGCAAATCAAAGTTGAACCTAGTATTGCTATGATTAAAGATCTCTTGGATGATAATTTAGATGGGCATGTTATTCATTTCTGTGGTGAAACTGCTAATATTGCTAGACCAGATGCTAAGATACATAGACCTATTGTAGGCATGCCTGTTAATTTTGTTAAAATAGGAGATCATTGTTATCATGGCTTATGTGATATGGGTGCTAGTGCTAGTGCAATACATATTTCCTTATATAAAGAAATTATGCATGATATTGCACCTGCTGAAATGGAAGATATTGATGTTACTATTAAGCTTGCTAATAGGAATACTATTAAGCCATTTGGGATTGTTAGAGATGTTGAAGTCTTGTGTGGGAAAGTTAAATATCCTGTTGATTTTCTTGTTCTTGGTTCCCCACAAGATGACTTTTGTCCCATTATATTTGGTAGACCCTTCTTGAATATTGTTAATGCTAGGATTGATTGTGAAAAGGATATTGTTACAATTGGCTTAGGGGATATGTATCATGAGTTTAATTTTGCTAAGTTTCGTAGACAACCCCGTGATAAAGAGTCACCTAGTAAGGATGAGATTATCGGTCTTTCTTCTATTGTCGTGCCTCCTACTGATCCGTTAGAACAATATTTGCTAGACCATGAAAATGATATGTTTATGAATGAAAGAAGGGAAATAGATGAAGTATTCCTTCAACATGGTCCTATTCTGAAACACAACTTACCTGTTGAAATCCTAGGGGATCCCCCTCCACCCAAGGGTGATCCCGTGTTTGATCTCAAACCATTACCTGATAATCTTAAATACGCTTATCTTGATGAAAAGAAAATATATCATGTTATTATTAGTGCTAGCGTTTTAGAGCAGGAAGAGGAAAGATTATTGAAAACTCTGAAGAAGCACCATGCTGCTATTGGATATACTCTGGATCATCTTAAGGGCATTAGTCCCACTCTATGCCAACACATAATAAAAGTGGAGAAAGATGCCAAACCAGTTAGAGATCCTCAACGACGGTTAAATCCTAAGATGAAAGAAGTGGTAAGAAAGGAGATACTAAAGCTCCTTGAGGCAGGTATAATTTATCCCGTTGCTGATAGTGATTGGGTAAGTCTTGTCCATTGTGTACCTAAAAAGGGAGGTATTACTGTTGTTCCTAATGATAAAGATGAATTGATCCCGCAAAGAATCATTACAGGTTATAGGATGGTAATTGATTTCCGTAAACTAGATAAAGCTACTAAGAAAGATCATTACCCTTTACCTTTTATTGATCAAATGCTAGAAAGACTATCCTAACATACACATTTCTGCTTTCTAGATGTTTATTCTGGTTTCTCTCAAATACCCGTGTCAGCGGAGGATCAATCAAAAACTACTTTTACTTGCCCTTTCGGTACTTTTGCTTATAGACGTATGCCTTTTGGTTTATATAATGCACCTGCTACCTTTCAAAGATGTATGATGGCTATATTCTCTGACTTTTGTGAAAAGATTTGTGAGGTATTCATGGATGATTTCTCCGTTTATGGATCCTCTTTTGATGATTGCTTGAGCAACCTTGATCGAGTTTTGCAGAGATGTGAAGACACTAGTCTCGTCTTGAATTGGGAAAAGTGCCACTTTATGGTTAATGAAGGCATTGTCTTGGGGCATAAGATTTCTGAGAGAGGTATTGAAGTTGATAAAGCTAAAGTTGATGCTATTGAAAAGATGCCATGTCCCAAGGACATTAAAGGTATAAGAAGTTTCCTTGGTCATGCCAGTTTTTATAGGAGGTTCATTAAGGACTTTTCTAAAATCTCTAGGCCTCTGACTAATTTATTGCAAAAATATATTACTTTTGTCTTTGATGATGATTGTGTAGAAGCATTTGAAATACTTAAGAAAGCTTTGATCAGTGCACCTATTGTTCAGCCACCTGATTGGAATTTACCCTTTGAAATTATGTGTGGTGCTAGTGATTATGTTGTAGGTGTTGTTCTAGGGCAAAGAGTTGATAAGAAATTAAATGTTATCCAGTATACTAGTAAAACTCTTGATACTGCCCAGAGAAATTATGCTACTACTGAAAAAGAGTTCTTAGTAGTTGTATTTGCTTGTGATAAGTTTAGACCTTATATTGTTGATTCTAAAGTTACTATTCACACTGATCATGCTGCTATTAAATATCTTATGGAAAAGAACGATGCTAAGCCTAGACTTCGTAGATGGGTTGTCTTGCTCCAGGAATTTGATTTGCATATTATTGATAGAAAGGGAGCTGAGAACCCCGTTGCAGACAACTTGTCTAGGTTAGAGAATGTTCTGGATGACCCACTACCTATTGATGATAGCTTTCCTGATGAACAATTAGCGGTCGTTAATGCTTCTCGTACTGCTCCATGGTATGCTGATTATGCTAATTACATTGTTGCTAAATTTATACCACCTAGTTTCACATACCAGCAAAAGAAAACGTTATTTTATGATTTAAGAAATTACTTCTGGGATGACCCACACATTTATAAAGAAGGAGTAGATGGTGTTATTAGACATTGTGTACCTGAGCATGAACAGGAACAGATCCTACGCAAGTGTCACTCTGAACCATATGGAGGACACCACGCTAGAGATAGAACTGCACATAAGGTATTGCAATCCAGTTTTTATTGGCCTACTCTCTTCAAAGATGCCCGTAAATTTGTCTTGTCTTGTGATGAATGTCAAAGGATTGGTAATATTTGTAGACGTCAAGAACTGCCTATGAACTATTCTCTTGTTATTGAACCATTTGATGTTTGGGGCTTTGATTATATGGGACCTTTTCCTGCCTCTAATGGTTACACACATATTTTAGTTGCTGTTGATTATGTTACTAAGTGGGTAGAAGCTATTCCAACTAGTAGTGCTGATCATAACACCTCTATTAAGATTCTTAAAGAAGTTATTTTTCCGAGGTTTGGAGTCCCTGAATATCTTATGACTGATGGTGGTTCAAACTTTATTCATGGTGCTTTTCGTAAGATGCTTGCTAAGTATGATGTTAATCATAGAATTGCATCTCCTTATCACCCACAGTCTAGTGGTCAAGTAGAGTTGAGTAATAGAGATCTCAAATTAATTTTGCAAAAGACTGTGAATAGATCTAGAAAGAATTGGTCCAAGAAACTTGATGATGCATTATGGGCCTATAGAACTGCATATAAAAGTCCTATGGGTATGTCTCCGTATAAGATTGTTTATGGAAAAGCATGTCACTTAACTCTTGAACTTGAACATAAGGCATATTGGGCTATTAAAGATCTCAACTATGACTTCAAACTTGCCGGTGAGAAGAGGTTATTTGATATTAGCTCACTTGATGAATGGAGAACCCAGGCCCATGAGAATGCCAAGCTATTCAAAGAAAAAGTTAAAAGAAGGCATGACAAAAGAATACAAAAGCGTGAGTTTAACGTAGGTGATTATGTGTTGCTATTCAACTCTTGTTTAAGATTTTTTGCAGGAAAACTTCACTCTAAATGGGAAGGTCCTTACGTTGTTGAGGAGGTCTATCATTCTGGTGCCATAAAAATCAACAACTTCGAAGGCACAAGTTCGAGGGTGGTGAATAGTCAAAGAATCAAACATTATATCTCAGGTAATCCTATCAATGTTGCAACTAATATTATCGAGACCGTAACCATGGATGAATACATAAGGGACACTTTCTAGAATGTTTCAGACTCCGAAAAGGAATAGGTATGTGGTACGGTAAGTAAACCGACTCCAAAACAATTCTAATGGCAAATTTTCTCTGTTTTGGGATATTTAGGAATTTTGGAAAGCAAGAAGTAATACGGGAAGGACACGAGGCCTCCACTACGGTGGAGGGCGCGCCCACCCCTACTGGGCGCGCCCCCCTATCTCGTGGGCACCTCGTGTGCCTCCCGGACTCCGTTTTCTTGCACGTTACTTCTTTCGGTCGGTAAAAATTCATTATATAATCTCCCGAAGGTTTTGACCACCGTATCACGCAAAAATCTTCTGTTTTCGTTTCGAGCTATTTTTCTGACAGATCTAGAGCATCATGATGTCTCCAAGCGCTCCCAATGACAAGTTTTCGAGAGGGTTATCAACTCCAATATCGCGGAGGTGCTGCAACAACCTCATACCATTGAGATGCGTGAGGGGGTGCTGCACATTCGCGATGTGGAGGGACCAAGGCATACTGGGAGCGTGGAGACAAAGCTCGAAGCCATGGAGCAACAAGTTTTCAAGTGCCAAGGGATGGTGGAGCGTGGACTCAATGCCAACCAGATGATGATCGCGGGGTTCACCAACAACCACAAGCTGGATGCTAAGATCATTGGGGAGACCATCTTCAAGCTTCAAGAGAAAATCGAGCACCTCCAAGCCCAGATCTATGACCTGCAAAACCAAAACTGTGAGTATGAATATAGATTCAAGAGGATGAGTTTGGCTGAAGATTTCAGGATTCCGGAGACTCGATCATCCTTCTATGATGGTGAGCCTATGCCTTGGAAGATGGACGACAAGCCTACATCATCAACAACTCCTACTTCACCACCTTCGAGGACATAATCACTTGGGTATGGGCACTCCCCTTGGCAACTGCCAAGCTTGGGGGAGATGCCCCGGTATCGTATCACCATCACACTCCTATCTTTACCGTTTTACTTAGTTCGATCCTTTTAGTAGTATCTTGATCTAGTACATTGAAGTTTTGGTATGAAGTAGTTTTCAGTTTTGTTTTGTGATCTCTTTATGTAATCGAGTCCATGAGCTATATAATAAAGATTAGTGTTGAGTCAAGGGCTTGCTATCTTGCTTTGATCTTGAGAAAGTAGAAAAAATAAAAAGAAATAAAAGAGTTCATATTGATCTTATGGATAGTAATGACTTCACATATAAAGAGTATGGGGCATAAAAGTTGTTGAGAGTTGACAAAACATAGTTTTGGCCATCGTTGCAATTAATAGGAAGTAATAAGGAAAGAAAGGTTTTCACATATAAATAAACTATCTTGGACATCTTTTATGATTGTGAGCACTCATTAAGTATGACATGCTAAAGAGTTGATGTTGGACAAGGAAGACAATGTAATGGTTTATGTTTTCTCACATCTCAGTAAAAGTATATTGTCATTGATCTTCCCAACATACTAATCTTGCCTTTCCCCTCATGCTAGCGAAAAATTCCTTGCACCAAGTAGAAATACTACTTGTGCTTCCAAATATCCTTAAACCCAGTTTTGCCATGAGAGTCCACCATACCTACCTATGGATTGAGTAAGATCCTTCAAATAAGTTTTCATGTTGCAAGCAATAAAAATTTCTCTCTAAATATGTATGACTTATTAGTGCAGAGAAAATAAGCTTATACGATCGTGTGATATGGAAGCAATAAAAGCGACGGACTGCATAATAAAGGTCCATATCACAAGTGGCAATATAAAGGGACGTTCTTTTGCATTAAGATTTTGTGCATCCAACCCTAAAAGCACATCATGACCTCTGCTTCCCTCTGCGAAGGGCCTATCTTTTAATTTATGTCTTTACTTTATGCAAGAGTCAAGGTGATCTTTAGCTTTCCCTTTTTTTTCATTTTATCTTCGGCAAGGACCTCGTGTTGGAAAGATCCTGATACATATATCCAATTGGATGTAAGTTAGCATGAACTATTATTGTTGACATCACCCAAAGGTGAATACGTTGGTAGGCGAAACAATAAGCCCCTATCTTTCTCAGTGTCCGATTAAAACTCCATAACCATAAGTATTGTGTGAGTGTTAGCAATTGTAGAAGACTATATGATAGTTGAGTATGTGGTCTTGCTGAAAAGCTCTATTCTTGACTCTTTCTGATGGTATGATAAATTGCAATTGCTTCAGTGACTGAGATTATAGTTTGTTAGTACCTAATGAAGTTTCTGAACTATACTTGACATTGTGAATTGATTGTTACTTGAGCATAAGATATCATATGACAAAATCTATATATGTTGTTGCTATAAGAATGATCATCATGCCCTCATGTCCGTATTTTATTTTTATAGACACCTCTATCTCTAAACATGTGGACATATTTTTCGATTTCGGCTTCCGCTAGAGGACAAGCGAGCTCTAAGCTTGGGGGAGTTGATACGTCCATTTTTCATCATGCTTTTATATCGATATTTAATGCATTATGGAATGTTATTACACATTATGTCACAATACTTATGGCTATTCTCTCTTATTTTACAAGGTTTATCATGAAGAGGGGGAATGCCGCCAGCTGGAATTCTGGCTGGAAAAGGAGCAAATATTGGGAACCTATTCTGCACAGCTCCAAAAATCCTGAAACTCCATAGAAGTCACTTTTGGAATTAATAAGAGTTATTGAGCTAAGGAAATACTAGAGGGGGCCCACACCCTGGCCAGGAAGGTGGGGGCGCCCCCCCCCCCCCTACTGGGCGTGCACCCTGTCTCCTGGGCCCCTTGTTGGCCCTCTGGTGCCCGTCTTCTTCTATATGAAGCCTTTTACCCTGGAAAAAAATCATAAGCAAGCTTACGGGATGAAACTCCGCCGCCACGAGGCGGAACCTTGGCGGAACCAATCTAGGGCTCTGGCGGAGCTGTTCTGCCCGGGAAACTTCTCTCCGGGAGGGGGAAATCATCACCATCATTGATGACCCGCAAGTATACGGGATAGTTGTAGCCTCTTTTGATAAGTAAGAGTGTCAAACCCAACGAGGAGCTAAAGGCAAAACAAATACTCTCTCAAGTCCTATCGGCCACTGATACAACTCTACGCACGCTTGACGTTCGCCTTACCTAGAACAAGTATGAAACTAGAAGTACCTTGTAGGTGTTGTTGGATATGTTTGCAAGATAATAAAGAACACGTAAATAAAATCTAGGGGTTATTTAGATAAAGAAGTAATAAACTAAATATAGCGAGTGTGGAAAAGTGGTGGTAGGAGTTGTGAAATTGTCCCTAAGCAATTGACTATGTTACTAGACCGGTAATCGCTATTGCAATTCTATTTGAGGGAGATGCATAAGCTAACATACTTTCTCTTCTTGGGTCATATGCCCTTATGATTGGAACTCTAGCAAGCATCCACAACTACTAAAGATCATTAAGGTAAAACCCAACCATAGCATCAAAGTATCAAGTCCCCTTTATCCCATACACAAACAACCTACTTACTCGGGTCTGTGCTTCTGTCACTCACGCCACCCACCATAAGCAAATCATGAACATATTGCAAACCCTACAGCGGGAATCCCTCACGCTTGCGCGACACAGAGGGCACAATAGGACAGCACCAATAATAAAACGTGCAATTCAAACCAATCATAGCAATTCATCAATCACCGGTAGGACAACGAAAATCTACCCAGACATCATAGGATGGCAACACGTCATTGGATAATAATATGAAGCATAAAGCACCATGTTCAAGTAGAGGGTATAGCGGGTTGTGGGAGAGTCGACCGCTGAATATAGATGGGGGAAGGTGATGGAGATGTTGGTGAAGATGGCGGAGGTGTTGGTGAAGATCGCGGTGATGATGACGGCCCCTGGCAGCGTTCCGGCACCACCGGAAGCAACGGGGAGAGAGCCCCCCTTCTTCTTCTTCTTCCTTGACCTTCTCCTTAGATGGGAGAAGGGTTTCCCCTCTGGTCCTTGGCTTCCATGGCTTGGGAGGGGCGAGAGCCCCTCCGAGATTGGATCTATCTCTCTTTTTCTGCGTTCTCACATTCTGCCCCTTCACTGTTTCTTTTATATCCAGAGATCCGTAACTCCGATTGGGGTGAATCTTTAGCCCAGATTTTTCTCATAAAATTAGCTTTCTTGAGGCAAAAGAAGAGCATCAACCGCCTTACGGGTGGCCCATGAGAGTGAGAGGCGCGCCCCTATCTCTTGGCCACCTCGGACACCGTTTCGAGTAGATTCTTCCTTCGGAAAATTCAAAATATTCCAAAATAATTCTCCGTCCATTTTTATCCTGTTTGGATTTGGTTTGATATTGGGTTTCTGCGAAACATAAAACATGCAACAAACAGGAACTGGCACTGGGCACTGGATCAATATGTTAGTCCCAAAAATAGTATAAAAAGTTGCCAAAAGTATATGAAAGTTGTAGAATATTGGCATGGAACAATCAAAAATTATAGATACGACAGGGACGTATCAGCATCTCCAAGCTTAATTCCTGCTCGTCCTCGAGTAGGTAAATGATAAAAAAGATAATTTTTGATCTGGAATGCTACCTAGCATAATCTTGATCATATGTCTAATCATTGCATGAATATTAAGACACGAGTGATTCAAAGCAATAGTCTATCATTTGACATAAAAACAATAATACTTCAAGCGTACTAATAAAGCAATCATGTCTTTTCAAAACAACAAGGCCAAAGCAAGCTTATCCCTACAAAATCATATAGTTTGGCCATGCTTCATTTTCGTCACACAAAATGCTCCCATCATGCACAACCCCGATGACAAGCCGAGCAATTGGTTCATTCCTTTTAAAGCGCTTCAGACCCTCACGCAATACATGAGCGCAAGCCATGGATATAGCACTGTGGGTGGAATAGAATATGACGGTGGAGGTTATGTGGGAAAGACAAAAAGGGAGAAAGTCTCACATCAACGCGGCTAATCAACGGGCTATGGAGATGCCCATCAATTGATATCAATGTGAGGAGTAGGGATTGCCATGCAACGGATGCACTAAGAGCTATAAGTGTATGAAAGCTCAAACTGAAAACTAAGTGGGTGTGCATCCAACTTGCTTGCTCATGAAGACCTAGGGCATTTGAGGAAGCCCATCGTTGGAATATACAAGCCAAGTTCTATAATGAAAATTCCCACTAGTATATGAAAGTGACAACATAGGAGACAATCTATATGAAGAACATGGTGCTACTTTGAAGCACAAGTGTGGAAAAAGGATAGCAACATTGCCCCTTTTCTTTTCTTTCTTTTTTTTCTTTTTCGGTGGGCTTCTTTGGACCCCTTTTTTATTTAGGCTTCTTTGGCCTTTCCTTTTTTTCCTTTTTTTCTTCTTTTTTTCTCTTTTTTTCATGGGGAAATGCTCTTTAATGATGATCATCTCACTTTTATTTACTTACAACCCAATATTACAACTCGATACTAGAACAAAGATATGACTCTATATGAATGCTTCCGGCGGTGTACCGGGATGTGCAATGATCTAGCGTAGCAATGACATCAAAAAACGGACAAGCCATGAAAACATCATGCTAGCTATCTTACGATCATGCAAAGGAATATGAAAATGAATGCTCAAGTATGTATATGATGATGATGGAAGTTGCATGGCAATATATCTTGGAATGGCTATGGAAATGTCATAATAGGTAGGTATGGTGGCTGTTTTTAGGAAGATATAATGAGGCTTATGTGTGATAGAGCATATAGTATCACGGGGTTTGGATGCACCGGCGAAGTTTGCACCAACTCTCGAGGTGAGAAAGGGCAATGCACGGTACCGAAGAGGCTAGGAATGATGGAAAGGTAATAGTGCGTATGATCCATGGACTCACATTAGTCATAAAGAACTCATATACTTATTGCAAAAGTTTATTAGACCTCAAAGCAAAGTACTACTACGCATGCCCCTAGGGGGGTAGATTGGTAGGAAAGACCATCGCTCGTCCCCGACTGCCACTCATAAGGAAGACAATCAAAGAAACACCCCATGCTTCAAATTTGTCACACAACGGTTACCATACATGCATGCTACGGGACTTGCAAACCTCAACACAAGTGTCTCTACAATCCACAACCACCCACTAGCATGACTCTAATATCACCATCTTTATATCGCAAAACTATTGCAAGGAATCAAACATATCATATTCAGCGATCTACAAGTTTATGTAGGATTTTGTGACTAACCATGTGAATGACCAATTCCTGTCATCTCTCTAAATAGATATAAGTGAAGAAAGGGAGTTTCATTCTTTCTACAAAATATATGCCCACGCTCTAACAAATATAAGTGAAGAAAAAGAGCACTCTACAAATGGCGGTTTTCTATGTGAAGAGAAACAGGCAATCCAGACTTCAAATGATATAAGTGAAGCACGTGAAGCATTCTATAAAGCCATACTCAAAAGATTTAAGTGAAGTGCAATGATCATTCTATAAATCAACAAAGGACTATCTCATACCAGCATGGTGCATAAAATAAAAGTGAAAACTAAATGTAAAAGACGCTCCAAGACTTGCACATATCACATGAACGAAACGAATACGAAAACATACCGATACTTGTTGAAGAAAGAGGGGATGCCTTCCGGGGCATCCCCAAGCTTAGACGCTTGAGTATCCTTGAATATTTACTTGGGGTGCCTCGGTCATCCCCAAGCTTGATCTCTTTCCTCTCTTCCTTTTCCTCATATCGAGACCTCCTCGATCAAACACTTCATCCACACAAAACTTCAACGGAAAACTCGGTAAGATCCGTTAGTATAATAAAGCAAATCACTACTCTAAGTACTGTAGCAAACAAATTCATATTTTGTTTTTGCAATGTGTCTACTTTAATATAGCTTTTCCATAGCTTAATCCACTGATATAAATTTATAGAATCATCAAAACAAGTGAACTATGCATCAAAAACAGAATCTGTCAAAAACAGAACAGTCTGTAGCAATCTGAACATTCAGCATACTTATGTTATCCCAACAATTCTACAAAAATTAGGAAAACTAAGAAAGTTGTATAGCAAGAAAGTGCAAAAATAATCCGAACCATTTGACATTCCAGTTAAAAATGTAAAATCGCGCACTACAGCCAAAGTTTCTGTCCTGCACCGTACAAACCAACAAGCATTGTAGACATCCTAAAGGCAAACCTTGGCACATTATTCTTATAATGCAATGGAATTGTACAAGGTGATAATTATTTTTGATGAAAAGTTTCTGTAATCAAGATTCACAAAGTTTCTGTGAGCATGAACAAAGTTCAAGGAACTCTCCCACTTCAACAATGCTTGTCTTTCTTACTTTCACTTTCCTTTTTGAAAAGTTTTTAGGTTCCCCTCTTTATTTTTTTGTTTTAAACAATATAAAAGCACTCAACAGAAATAAATGACTCTCTAAAACTTCCGGGTTGTCTCCCTGGCAGCACTTTCTTTAAAGCCATTAAGCTAGGCATGTAGTGCTCAAGTAATGGATCCACCCGGATCCCAAGGTATATCAAAGCCAATTTTAATTAACAATGATTTGTAATTTAGTAGTGAGTGCAAAGTAACATATATCATGTAATGACGAAGTCTAACCCTCTTCCTATGCATCGGCATGTCATAAAAGAACAATTCATGCACACATAGTAAAGGCCAATGCATAATATAAGCAGATTCTTGCAATTCTATCGTGTTGGAAACATAAAGAGGCGGCGATGTAGTTCCTCTCTCATAATAATTGCAAGTAGGAGCAGCAAGCACATGCATATTATATTCATCAAAATCATCATGTGCAACAGTAAAAGGCAACCCATCAATATAATCCTTAATAAGCACAAACTTCTCCGATATAGTGTAGTTTGGAGAATTCAAAAACATAATAGGACTAACATGCGTGGGTGCAATATCAACAATTTCATGTTTAACATAAGGAACTATAGCAAGTTCATCTCCATAAGCATAATTTATATTGGCATCTTGGCCACAAGCATAGCAAGCATCATCAAATTTCAAGAGCATCAACGGGATCATAACAATCATCATAGCAATCATCCTTCGGTAAGCATGAAGGGGAATTAAATAATGTATGAGTTGAAGAGTTACTCTCATTAGAATGTGGGCACGGGTGATCAATCCGCTCTTCCTCCTTTTGTTCTTCACTCTCCTCATCATCTTTTTCATCCAATGAGCTCACAGTTTCATCAATTTCTTCTTCCATAGCTTCCTGCAAAATATTAGTATCTTCTTGGACAGCGGAGACTTTCTCAATAAATGCATTAATATTGTAATTGTATTCATAATTTTTATAGCAATATCTAAGTATAGCAAGATTTTCAGGCCTATAAACATCATCATCAAAAGCTTCATACTTTTCAAACAAAGATTAAATTTCATCAGCAGCCTTAAAAGCAACAAATTCTTCAATTTGTTCAACATCATAGTAATCATATATACCATTATCATAAGAAGCTAAGGTTTTATTATCATTAAATTTGCATGAAAAGGAAAGGTGTGGAGCCTTCATCCTAGAGCAACAAGTAATATCATATCTCAAGCATAGATCCCGAGCATACCAATGCAACATATTAATTAGATCCCATAATAGTTTCCCTTTTTGTGTCAAGCGATAATCCCTGAAGTATTCACGTCGATCCAACGTGTCTCCCGTTATAAAGTTGAATGGGGTTTTCTCAGGATTATCAAAGTAGTACATAATATCTTTCACATAATGAGAATCGAGGGTTTTAGGAGTTACCCCATCTCCATGAGTAGCAAGTACACCTAATTTTTTTGGTATTTTGTGTTCCATATCCATAACTAAAGATATAGAACAACTTAGAATAGCAAATAAAAATTACTTAGTGATAAAGCAAACAAGCACACACGAGAATATTCACCCCACGCTATGACTCCCCGGCAACGGCGCCAGAAAAAGGTCTTGATGACCCGGAAGTATACGGGATAGTTGTAGCCTCTTTCAATAAATAAGAGTGTCGAACCCAACGACGAGCTAAAGGCAGAACAAATACTCTCTCAAGTCCTATCGGCCACTGATACGACTCTACGAACGCTTGACGTTCGCCTTACCTAGAACAAGTATGAAACTAGAAGTCTCTTATAGGTGTTGTTGGATAGGTTTACAAGATAATAAAGAACATGTAAATAAAAGCTAGGGGCTGTTTAAATAAAGAAGCAATAAACTAAATATAGCGAGTGTGGAGAAGTGGTGGTAGGAGTTGTGAAATTGTCCCTAAGCAATTGACTATGTTACTAGACCGATAATCACTATTGCAATTCTATTTGAGGGAGAGGCATAAGCTAACATACTTTCTCTTCTTGGATCATATGCACTTATGATTGGAACTCTAGCAAGCATCCACAACTACTAAATATCATTAAGGTAAAACCCAACCATAGCATTAAAGTATCAAGTCCCCTTTATCCCATACGCAAACAACCTACTTACTCGGGTCTGTGCTTCTGTCACTTACGCCACCCACCATAAGCAAATCATGAACATATTGTAAACCCTACAGCTGGAATCCCTCATGGTCGCGCGACACGAAGGGCACAATAGGACAGCACCAATAATAAAACGTGCAATTCAAACCAATCATAGCAATTCATCAATCACCGAAAGGACAACAAAAATCTACTCAAACATCATAGGATGGCAACAAATCATTGGATAATAATATGAAGCATAAAGCACCATGTTCAAGTAGAGGGTACAGCGGGTTGCAGGAGAGTGGACCGCTGAATATAGATGGGTTAAGGTGATGGATATGTTGGTGAAGATGGCGGAGGTGTTGGTGAAGATCACGGTGATGATGATGGCCCCCGGCAGTGTTCCGGCGCCACCGGAAGCAAGTGGGAGAGAGACCCCCTTCTTCTTCTTCTTCCTTGACCTTCTACCTAGATGGGAGAAGGGTTTCCCCTCTGGTCCTTGGCTCCCATGGCTTGGGAGGGGCGAGAGCCCCTCCGAGATTGGATCTATCTCTCTGTTTCTGTGTTCTCAGATTCTGCCCCTTCACCGTTTCTTTTATATCCGGAGATCCATAACTACGATTGGGGTGAATATTTCGCCCAGATTTTTCTCATGAAATTAGCTTTCTTGCGGCAAAAGAAGAGTGTTAGCCACCTTACAGATGGCCCAGGAGAGTGCCAGGCACGCCTAGGAGGGTGGGCGCGCCCCCTATCTCTTGGCCACCTCGGACACCGTTTCGCGTTGATTCTTCCTCCGGAAAATCCCAAATGTTCCAAAATAATTCTCCGTCCATTTTTATCCCATTTCGATTCAGTTTGATATTGGGTTTTTGTGAAACATAAAACATGCAACAAACAGGAACTGGCACTGGGCACTGGATAAATATGTTAGTCCTAAAAATAGTATAAAAAGTTGCCAAAAGTATATTCAAGTTGTAGATTATTGGCATGGAACAATAAAAAATTATAGATACGACGGAGACATATCAATCGTCATCACCAATGATCCTCTCATTGAGAGGGGGTCAATCTCCATCAACATCTTCACCAACACCATCTCCTCTCAAAACACTAGTTCATCTCTTGTATCCAATCTTGTATCAAAACCACAAATTGGTACATGTGGGTTGCTAGTAGTGTTGATTACTCCTTGTAGTTGATGCTAATTAGTTTACTTGGTGGAAGATCATATGTTCAGATCCTTAATGCATATTAATACGCCTCTCATCATGAACATGAATATGCTTTGTGAGTAGTTACGTTTGTTCCTGAGGACATGGGTGAAGTCTTGCTATCAGTAGTCATGTGAATTTGGTATTCGTTCGATATTTTGATCAGATGTATGTTGTCTCTCCTCTAGTGGTGTTATGTGAACGTCGTCTACATGACACTTCACCATTATTTGGGCCTCGAGGAAGGCATTGGGAAGTAATAAGTAGATGATGGGTTGCTAGAATGACAGAAGCTTAAACCCTAGTTTATGCGTTGCTTCGTAAGGGGCTAACTTGGATCCACTAGTTTCATGCTATGGTTAGGTTTACCTTAATACTTATTGTGTAGTTGCAGATGCTTGCAATAGGGGTTAACCATAAATGGGATGCTTGTCCAAGAAAGGGCAGTACCCAAGCACCGGTTGACCCACATATCAAATTATCAAAGTACCGAACACGAATCATATGAGCGCGATGAAAACTAGCTTGACGATAATTCCCATGTGTCCTCGAAAGCGCTTTTACCATTATAAGAAATTGTCTAGGCTTGTCGTTTGCTACAAAAAGGATTGGGCCACCTTGCTGCACTTTATTTACTTTCATTGCTTGTTACCTGTTACAAATTATCTTATCACAAAACTATCAGTTACCTACAATTTCAGTGCTTGCAGAGAATGCCTTACTGGAAACCGCTCGTCATTTCCTTCTGCTCCTTGTTGGATTCGACACTCTTACTTATCAAAAGGACTACGATGGATCGCCTATACTTGTGGGTCATCATTGGCACGAATTGAGACTGGGATTTGTCATTCCGTCTGACGGAGAGGTATCTCTAGGCCCACTCGGTAATGCAACATCATAATGAGCTCAATATGACTAAGTAGTTAGTCACGGGATCATGCACTACGGAACGAGTAAAGTGACTTGCCGGTAACGAGATTGAACGAGGTATTGGGATACCGACGATCGAATCTCGGGCAAGTAACGTATCGATTTACAAAGGGAATTGTATACGGGATTGATTGAATCCCCGACATCGTGGTTCATCCAATGAGATCATTGTGGAACATGTGGGAGCCAACATGGGTATCCAGATCCCTCTGTTGGTTATTGGCCGGAGAGCTATCTCGGTCATGTCTGCATGATTCTCGAACCCGTAGGGTCTACACACTAAAGGTTCGGTGACACTAGAGTTGTTATGAGAATTAGTATGCAGTTACCGAATGTTGTTCGGAGTCCTGGATGAGATCCCGGACTTCACAAGGAGTTCCGGAATGGTCCGGAGACAAAGATTTATATATGGGAAGTCCTTATTTGGTCACCGGAAGTGTTCGGGGGTATATCGGTATTGTATCGGGACCACCGAAAGGGTTCCGGGGGTCCACCGGGAGGGTCCACCTTCCCCGAAGGGCCCCATGGGCTGAATACGGAGGGGAACCAGCCCCTGGGCTTGGCGCCACCCCCCTAGGGCCCATGCGCCTAGGGTTGGGGGGGAAACCCTAAAGGGGGTGCCCCCCTTGGCTTGGGAGGCAAGCCTGCCCCCCTTGGCCGCCGCCCCCCTCTAGATCCATCTGGAGGGGGCTGGCCCCCCTCTCCCTTGAACCTATAAATAGAGGGGAGGTGGGAGGGATGCCGCACCCTTCCCCTGGCGCAGCCCTCTCCCTTCCCAACACCTCCTCCTCCATAGTAGTGCTTGTCGCAGCCTTGCCGGAGAACTGCAAGCTCCTCCACCACGCCGTCGTGCTGCCGGAGCTCTCCCTACACTTCTCCTCTCCCCTTGATGGATAAAGGAGGAGGCGTCCTCGGGTTGTACGTGTGTTGAACGTGGAGGCGCCGTCCGTTTAGCGTTAGATCGGATCTTCCGCGATTTGAATCGCCGCGAGTACGACTCCCTCATCCGCTTTCCAGTGACGCCTCCGCTTAGCGATCATCAAAGGTACGAAGATGCTCATACTCTCTGTATCTTGTTGTGAGAATCTCCATAGATTGATCTTGGTGATGCGTAGAAAATTTTGACTTATTGCTACATTCCCAACAGATGGCTCCGGCGACCGTGATGACGGCTCCGATGACCGAACGGAGTTGGGATCAGCTGTTGCAAAGTCTGGCGAGGTATATGTATGTATACACACACACACACACATACACACACACACTACAAAAAAACACATCCTTGACATTTTGGGCCGAACAAATTTTTTTTCTGTCATACATATGACACTTCTATGACGATAATTGTGACAAAACCCGGTATCATCATAGATGTGGTGGGCTCCTACTTCTATGACAAAAAATCATGACAGAAAATGGGCTTTTAGTCCTGGGCGGGTCGGAGATGCAGCTGCATGACATTCTTTGGGCCATCCATGATGGAAAAAACCATGGTAGAAGCGAGGGCGAGGAAAATTTTGGGGTGTTCCCGGTTACGGTGGGTGGTCGGGGGCCGAGCGATGCGCGTTTCTCTCGTACACGTACGCGCGTGTGTGCGAGGCGTTGGCTCTAACTGAACCCGAGAGATTGCACTGCAGGCTACGCGTTACTGAACCCGAGCAGTCGATCAATGGCTGTTAACTGAACCCGATCGAGCGATTCCTTCGCTACTGCTGCTAACTAAAGCCGATCGATTGGGTGAACAATGAGCGTTGCGGAGGGGGGGGGGGTTGGATGAACTGTGAGCGGTGGCGTTCCCTCTGGATGAACAGGACCCCGTGGTGTGGAGGGCTGGATGAACAGTAGACGGTGGAGGGTTGCCCGTGGTGGGGTGGTTGAACAGCACCCCGTGGTGTGGAGGGCTGGATGAACAGTAGACGGTGGAGGGGTGCCCGTGGAGAGGTGGTTGAACAGTAGCCAGGGGAGTAGCATGCGGTGGAGGCTGGATGAACAGTCACAGGTGGAGGCTGGAGGAGGTTGACGGTGGATGAACAGTAGCCCGTGGAGGCTGGAGGAGGTCGACGGTGGAGATGAACAGTATCCCGTGGAGTCCCGTTTTGCGGTACGCCACACCCCTCCCGATGAACAGGACCCCCGTTTCGACCGTAGCGCTCCAACAAAAGTCCGTTTCGTCCGTTTTGCGGTACGCCACACCCCTCCCGAATAACAGGACCCCCGTTTCGACCGTAGGAGGTCCGTTTCATCGTTTTGCGGTACGCCACACCCCTCCCGATCAACAGTACCCCCGTTTCGACCGTAGGAGGTCCGTTTCCTCCGTTTTGCGGTACGCCACACCCCTCCCGATAAACAGGACCCCCGTTTCGATCGTAGGAGGTCTGTTTCCTCTGTTTTGCGGTATGCCACACCCATCCCGATCAACAGGACTCCGTTCCGAACATAGGAGGCATGTTTCCTCTGTTGTGCGGTATGCCAGGCCTCGTTTCCATCGCTTGTTCCATCCAAGCCCTCCCGATGAACACGACCACGCATTCCATTCCGATCCAGCCGGTTGGCTCCCACACGTTCCGTTGCCTCCCGATGAACACGATGCATTCCGTTTCCTCCCCGTGAACATGACGCATTCCGTTGCCTCCCCATGAACACGACGCATTCCGTTGCCTCCCCATGAACACGAGCCCTCGCCGTACGTATGCATGAGTAGGCGTTCGAGACCCCGCCCGTATGTACACATACGAGGCCGTATTTTCTTTCTTGCACCCTGGTCGTTGTACGTACGTGTAGATGCTACATGCGTGCCTCTACTACGACATGTGCACGCCTATACATCCACCAGTATATATGTACGTACACATTCGCGATCAGAATGACAATGCTACGTACGCTTCGACCAGGTGGGTCCCGACTGTCAGGCACTTCCTTGCGTGCAAAGATGTAGCTGGTGGGTCCCAGCAGTCAGGGGGTGAATCGTTTTTTTTTTGCCCGAACGCACTTCCTTGCATGCGAAGGTGTAGCTGGTGGGTCCCAGCAGTCAGGGGGCGAATCGTTTTGTTTCTTTTTCCCCGGACGCACTTCCTTGTGTGAGAAGGTGTAGTTGGTGGGTCCCAGCAATCAGGACGGAAACATTTTTTTCGTGAAATACGGTGGCCCGTCCGGTGGGTCCCCGCTGTCAGGTGGAGGAATAATTATTTTGCGCGTAATAAGGAGGCACTTCCTTGCTGCGGCCGTGGACCCAGCTGTCAGCCTCTCCACGTACAGTCCACGTCCGATGGAAGTCGTTCCTTGACCACGTTGACCACGCTGCGCCGAGAGCACCAGGGCGGTGGACGACGGCGAGGCTAGCAAGGGGACAACGTGGAGCCGGGGAAGACGCGGTAGTGGATGCCCACGCGTAGAGTAGTACGAGGGTTCACTGGTTCACTGCGGTGTGAGGCTGTCGTCGCAGTAGAATAACAGGGGGTGTGGGTGAGTGAGGGCTGGCCTGGCCAGCGGTGGGAGTAGTAGGTGGTGGTGAGGCCTCCGCCGCATCGCAGCCGGCCATGGGAGGCAGGCGCACGAGGCACAACCGCGCTGGTTTGATCGGCTGGAGCAAGAAGACTAGAGGTTGAAGAAGCACTACGGCCGTTGGATGGACATCGTACAGTCACTAGAGCTAGAATCGTGCATATTGACTTAGTTGACAAAGCTCTCCATCCCCGTCAACTTAGTAGGCCCACAAGTCAGCCTGCCACTATACTGGGTCCCAGCTAACAGGGGGAGTATTCATTTTTTTGTGCGTAATAAGGAGGCACTTCCTTGTGTGCAAAGATATAGCTGGTGGGTCCGAGCTGTCGGCGGCGGTAACATTTTTTCACGAAATACAGAGGCCCTTCCGGTGGGTCCCTGATGTCAGGTGGAGGAATCATTATTTTGCGCATAATAAGGAGGCATTTCCTTGCATGCGGCCGTGGACCCAGCTGTCAGCCTCTCCACGTACAGTCCACGTCCGATGGAAGCCGTTCCTTGACCACGTTGACCAGGCCGCGCCGAGAGCACCAGGGCGGTGGACGATGGCGAGGCCTAGGAAGGGAATGACATGGAGGCAGGGAAGACTCAACAGTTGTTTCCCACGTGGAGGGGAGTACGACTGTACGAGGGTTTACTAGTTCATCTGCCGTCGCCGGAGAATAACAGTAGGTGTGGGTGAGTAGAGGGATGGCTAGACCAGCGATGGGAGTATGGTGGGGCGGTGAGGCCTGCGCGGCAGCACAACCGGCCGCGAGAAGGAGGGAGCAGGCAGTCCCGCTGGCGCTTGTTTGAGCGGCTGGAGTAGGAAGAGCAGAGATTGAAGAAGCACGACGGCCGTTGGATGGACATCCAACAGTCACTGCTTGTGCGTCAACCTTTTTTTTAGGAAAGCCTCAAATCTGTGGAAAACAGCATACATCCCATCTGCCATTATTTCTAATAATTTACAGCCCATTTTCTAATTCTTAAGGTTTTTTTTGGAGCCCATATTCTTTGTTTTAGAATTACAACCCATATTGTGGCCACGGTTAAAAAATTATATGAAATTTTGCATATTTCGGTGCGGTCCGAACTGTTTTTAATCCCGAAATTTTGACTCACATTCAAACTGATTTTAAAAATAAATGTATATCAATATAAAATCCAACAAATTCTCCACACATAAAAATTAATGTAATTTAAAATCTCGAAATTAAAAAAAGATATTTGAAACTAATTGCTGGTTTGATGTGTTTTAAAAATGTACAGCCCATTTGTCATTACTGATGGGCCATTTTCTCGGCTAGCCAAATGAAAGCTCTCCTCATCTTGAAAGATTTGCAGCCCAACAGGCCTGAGAAAGTGACTTACTTGGCAAATCACAAAAAAATTGCACTGTGGTCGTGGACCCAGCTGTCAGCCTCTCCATGTACAGTACTCTTCCGATGGAAGTCGTTCCTTGACCATGTTGACCACGCCGCACGGAGAGCACCACGGCGGTGGACGACGGCGAGGCCTAGGAAGGGATGACGCGGAGCCGGGGAAGACACGGCAGTGGAAGCATGGGTGAGTGGAGGGATGGCCTGGCCAGCGGTAGGAGTAGTAGGGGGCGGTGAGGCCTCTGCGGCATCACAGCTGGCCACGGGAGGCAGGAGCAGGCGACACAATCGGCGCTGCTTTGGGCGGCTGGAGCAAGAAGACCAGAGGTTGAAGAAGCACGATGGACATTGGATGGACATCGTACTCCGTGGGCGCCAAAACGCCCTCTCTACCCCACCCTCCTCCATCCGCCACTGTCCTCCACCCCATCCACCGCCGTCCTCCTCCACCATGCCGGAGCTGATACCCCGACGCCGCCGTCCATTACAAGAGATCGACCTCTCTCATCCACGGCTTCGGACCGGGATCCTTGCATCCCGTCCTCTCGCTTCATCCCCGCCGTCGTCCACCTTGCCGGTGCTGCTCCTACAACCGTCCTGTCCACCGCACCCCGCCACCATCGTCTACCCTCCTAGATCTGGTTCCACGCAGCCGACAGCCATCGGTACCGCAGCACCGTCAAATTCTCAGCAGATGCGTACACGGCTCCGCACCAGAGGCAGAACTCTTTCGTATCTGCTCAACCTATTTATCGCAGCAAGAAAATAGATCGCCACTGCTTTACTCTGATTTCTTGTCTTGGTTGCGAAGTTGCCTTTGTCCGGTTTGCACCTTCAGGTCCGCCATGGCACACTCAACACTATACTCCCAATGATTATGGTTTTCCCCTTTTATATTCCTCACTAGTTAAATCACAGTAGACTAAATTTTTCAGAGCTCGCCGGAGTTCGCCGGTGCGAACAAAGGGGCTCGGGTGGTTGTGGGGCCTCGCCGAACGAAGAAAACTCGACGCGGGTGGGGATTGGGGCGGGGGTGGGGGTGGGGGTGGCGGAGGAACACAGGCGGTGGGGGCCGGTGTTCCGGCCGGCGGCCCGTGCGGTGTTCTATATGGGAAGAATCAGAGACAAGGAAGAAGATGGGTTAGGAGACATAGGATCTTCATCCAACCGCCTGAAATGGTCGAGAGACAGCTAGGAGTTGCATTCTTAATGCGCTCTGGTTCATCATGTGTGGGCACTGCACAACCAACATTTTATTATCCAAAATCTTCTTGCTCTTCTTTACCATGTTCCTCTTCCGTTCTTCTTTAATATGTACTCTCTCCGTTCCTAAATACAAGTCTTTGTATAGATTCCACCATGGACTACATATGGAGAAAAATGAGTGAATCTACACTCTAAAATGTATCTGGATACATCTGTATGTGATCCATAGTGGAAATCTCTAAAAAGACTTATATTTTGGAACGGAGGGAGTATGATAGTAGTACAGTATGTTCCTTGTACTGAAGATGAGCAGGGACATTTGTAGTGTAGAGGTCTATACGGTCGGTTGATGGACACTTTGAGCCTCTATGATTCGTAGGATCTTGTAAACATAGGAATAGGATTTGTAGTGGCCTGCCCACTTGAATCCTATAAGAATAGGAAGGATTTGTAGTCGCCTTTGACAGTTACACTGATATTAATAGTATCGCACCTTCACTTGAAGAGAGCTGGTATCTGAAGCCTTTCTAGCCGTATAGGCAAACTATCACATATATTCCAGCAAGTTCCACTTTGCTGATTTTACTCTGATTCTTAAGGTTTTCCCGTTATATCTACACTATGATCTGTGTAGCTGCTTTGCGTTGCACTAGCAGCAGTCCATTCTTGAAGCTAAACACTGCAATGACTTACAAAATTGGCACAAAGGCATTGAGTGCCATTCTGGATACAATGAAACTCATACGCTCCCCATTAGTTGACTCTTGTTCAGAATATGATCCTAATGACTCTTGTTCAAAATTGCCACATATAGAGAGACAGCATGGAGTTGCATTTCTTTGGGCGTTGTGATTCATCATGAGTGGGCAACCATCATTGTATGCAATGAAGCGGAACCTCAAGAATATGCTTCCTCTTCTGTTCTTTAACATGTTCCTCTTTGTATATTCTGTATTTAGTACGTACAGTATGTTCCTTGTCAGGAAAGGGCGCAGGGACATCTGCAGTCAACAGTTGATAGAGCTGGCCTGTACGTGATCGATAGGCTTTCAATTACTAGCGGCAATACAACACCGTATTTTCAAGCCAGTTCCACTTTCCCGATTTATATATCATGGTTATGGTGTACCCCTGTTATGTACACTATGATCTACCTAGTTGTTGTGTGCTCTTGTTATCATGGTTTGGCAATAAACTCTCTATACAGTATATTATGAACATGTCATCTGCCAGCTATCCTTACATCTGGAGCCTCTTTTTTCTGTACTTGTGCCAGATTATATAAATGCATGCACCATATTACAGCACACATGAGCTCTCTCATCAGAATCCATTGATAGCACACAAGTGTTTACAGGGGCGCCCCTATATTAGAATATCATCTGCATTACAAAGATAATCTCACAACTATTTATTTCATGGTTCTCAGATATTATACGCAATTACAGTGAATATCAGAATCCGCGCACCAGAAGAATATTGTGGATCACTGCAATGACTTACAAAATTGGCACCAAGGCATTGAGTGCCATTCTGGAAGCAATGAAACTCATACGCTCCCCACCTGTTGATTCTTGTTCAGAACATCATCCTAATGACTATTCTAACCTCGAGGAGTCAAAGGCAGATGGCCTGTCCTGTTCACCCATCAAGGTGCCTGTTCTAATTTGGCAAGGTTTTATTGATTGCGCGTATCTTGCATATGTTGTCTTGCATTTCTTCTACTTCGTTGCACCGCCATCTGCTTAGTTTACTCATCATATAACTCGAGATGCCATGCCCATCCATTATCAATACATATTCCATCTGTCATCATACCATGTTTTTTCACTCAAATGTTGTTCTTGTGCACCAGACATCAAAAAGGAAGAGGGTGATTGCCGAACCCGAAGGAGCACCAGCAAAGTCCTTGAAAAACATGGTGGTGCCGGAGAAATCAGACAGCACCCCACTTATATTGGCTGTACAACCAGTGACACAAAATGTAGGACTGACTCCAGCAGACTGTATCCATACTTCACTGGACACACCACTAGCCCCACCACACAGGACCTGCACTCCAGCAAAAGGTATACCGATTTCATTTGCCATAGCACCAGCCGTACCACAGAAAAATCCCACTCCAGCAAAAAGTACAGCAAGTCCACCGGCCGAAGACCTATCCCAACAGTAGAGACGGCCAATTCCTGCAGATTGGAACCCCATTCCATTTATTCCCAGCTTAAAAGACAATGCTTTCAATGTTGTTAGGGACTACGTTCATATATTCCCATCATGGGAAGATTATAGTGAAGACAAACACCATTTTCACATCTTCCTGTCCAACTTATCTATAAGTGCTATTATTCATGGTTATTATTTTCCTGTTTTCTGCTGATCGAACACATCAATGATTTACATTACATTGTTGTAACTAGGGAGGGTCAATCTGGATAGTCATGACGAGCAAAGCTTGCTTGTGCTTTTCAAGGAAGCATTGCAGTAGTATCGGTATTACCTGAGGAAATCACACTTTGATGGCAAGTCTATAAATGAATTTCCGGTGAAGTCTCATGTGCTAAATTTAGAAGACATTGAATGGAAAAACCTTGTTATGCGCTGGTCTTGTTCGCAGGATGAGGTACTGTCTATGAAATCACATGACAATTTGAACTTCTACTTTTCCGCATGTGCCTTACGGATCTTTTTTGCAGGAAATCTGCTCGAAGATGAATTCCAGTTTGAAAAGAATGACAGGATATCACAAATATGTTGCCCGCTGCTTTGCTCTTGTTAGTACATGTTGTCTTGTATCACTGTACTTGCATACATACCTGGTTCATTATGTGACATCAGTATGCATGATAGCTTGCTTATCAATTGTTCGCTCCAAATTATCTGATCTGTATGAATAGTTACATTAGTGTAGAATATATCCAATGCCAATGAATTTTTTTAGCCCTGTATTATTCTTGTAAGTACATGATGTCCTTTATCATTGTACTTATATTAATAGGTAGTTGTTCATGTACCATCACTCTGCAGCTTATTTTCTTTGCCCTCCATTTTCTACACATCAGATCTATATTTACTCTTACCATAAGGTTGGTACTGAAGAAGTTTAGCTGTGCATTGCTCTTGGCTGTGCCTTTTGCATGTATCGCTACACATACATTTATAGCTACTTGGTTATTTAGCATCACTCTTCATCTTATCTTAAATATTCTCCATTTTTTCGTATATTATCACACATCTATATATACTGTTACCAAAATGTAGAATAAAGGCAATGCTTATGAAGAAGATTCTGTGGTAAACTTCTTGAATTGCCCCCCCCCCCCCCCCCATCAGCATGGACAAGGGCTTTATAGAGCCTGTCTTCACCAGTAATGTAAGTTTGTCCTTCTCAAGCCTTCAAACTTTGTTGTGTATATTTGGTTAGGCATGACTGCAACAACTGTTTATTTTTGGTGTTTGCATCAAATTGCATGTTTAAAGTTTATTATGTAGTTCATAAAGAAAAGTTTGTCCTTCTCAATTTAAGTTTTCAGTTGTACAACCAAGTTCCTTCTTCATACCATGTAAATTAAACTATACAGAGCAAGTGATCTTCTTTTGCACTGCATCTATGCTTCTGTTCTTCATCCGTAATCTAGTGGTGTGGTGAACCTACCCACTATAGCACAATGTCGTATTCTGAATGTCTTAACTACGAACAATGTCATATCATTCTACTGTTATTTAAACCATCTCTTTATTTGCCAATCTGAAATGGGATAAATTGACAGCAGACTAACCATTGATACTTATGAGTTCTTGATCTGTAATCCAGTGGTGTCGTGAAGCTGCCAACTCCTTCACAAGTTCATTTCCTGCCATCACTTGACCTAAACAATACCATATTGTGTTAATGCATTTTTAAACTGTGTCACTTTATTCATCGGTAATAAATGTGATGAATTGTCAGCACTGATACTTTTATGTGCAAAATCTGTCATCTGACTGCTTGTTTATCTTTCAGAGTGAGGAAGATATAAGTGTTGAACAAGCGCAATCTCATCATCTTGCTCTGGTGCTTGCGCTGCAGCTCGCCAGCAGGGCTAACCTTTCCTGAACTCTATTGAAGTGCTGTCGGTTTTGTATATTATTTTGTCGGCCTGTTTATTTGCACTGGTGGCGATCTTTGATGCCCAATGTATGTAATCTGATGTCTTCTTGTGCTTTATTATCATAGTGGTGAACTTTGATGCCCAGTGGATGTAATATGCCGTAATTTCTTTATTGTATAGTCTAGGTTTTTTCTTATTCACGATGTTGCAGTTATTTTACTGTATATATATCATGTCTTCGTAGTAAAGCGGCCAAACCATAAAATTACGGTACATAATCGGGCTGTCATGCAATCACGACGTATGATCCGCATCATGGGCCCCGTCAAACTGGCCCACTAGTAGATTCAGGCCTTTAATAGGCCGAGTAACCCCCGGCCCTCTTTTCGCAAGAAAACTCAATGGGCTTTTAGGAGGCTGAGAAGTAGGTTGGGCCTGAAACATGCCGAATAGCTCACGCGCCGGCAGCAGCCCGAAATGGACCCCGGCCCATGATTGTGCGAATCAAATCACGGGCTTTTAACAGGCCAAAATTGTCTCGGTCCTTGTTTGGCCCAATCAGATATCGGCTGCAAGCAGGCCGGATGCAAACCGGGCCGTAGTTAGGCCCAACTATATGACGGGCTTTTAACAGGCCAAAATTAATATAGGGCCGAAATGTTAAACGGGCCCTTAACAAGCCGAAACTAATATCAGGCCGAATTACTAAATGGCCTTTTGCAAGTGGGCCCAAAAGCATAGCGTCCAGTTAACAGGTCGAATCTGATATGGGCCATATTTGAGGCTGAAGCCTCTTAAAGGGCCGGACCTGATCTGGGCCGTGATTTGGCCCAGAACGTGGGGGGCTTTTAATGGGCCGGATCTCATATGGGCCATTATTAGGCCCGGAACGTGGCAGGCCATTAATGGACCGGATCAAATATGGGCCGACATTTGTCCCAAAACATGGCAGCCAGTTAATGGGCCGGCCTACTAGGGTCCTCAAAATCTTGTGGGCCTACAGCTGGGCCGGCCCATTAGTGTCGGTGAAATCTCATGGGCCTTTAGCTGGGCCGGCCCATTATGATCCGCAAGAATTTTGTGGGCCTTTACCTGGGCCGGCCCATTATGACACACACAAATCTTGTGGGCCTTTACCTGGGCCGGCCCATTATGGCCCGCGAAATCTTGTGGGCCTTTAGCTGGGCCAGCCCATTATGGTCCGCAAAATCTCGTGGGCCTTTAGCTGGGACGGCCCATTATGGCCGCAAAATCTTGTGGGCCTTTAGTTGGGCCGGCCCATTTAAATTTGATGGGTCGTGCCACGTGTCGACGTATCATAGGCGCCTTCTGTCCAATGAGTGGATGACATCTGTCCCAACAACGAGCCGACACGTGTTTCCTCCAACCAATGATGATTTTACACGTGGAAAATCCCCATTGGTCGGGGTTGTTAACGGGTTATCGGATCCAAAACCCGACCCGATAGCGTAACGGCGTTCAGTTACAGTGGATGCCACGTGTCGGTCACCCTTGACGAAAGCACTTCTGTGACGCGCGATTTATCATCATGGAAGTGGACACTTCCGTGATGATAATTTTAGTAATGTCATGGAACACTTCTACGACAGCACAGGTATGACTATCTTGATTCTGTAATAAAATCGTCATGGATGTACATGCATGACAAAAAACGCGACCTACTGTGACAAACATGTATCATCACGGAAGTGTATTTTTTTGTAGTGATATATATATATATATATATATATATATATATATATATATATATATATATATATATATATATATATATAAAGCCTGTGCTGACTAGCTAATTGATGAATTAATTGTTTTGGTATGTACATATATTAACTCTTCTTTCTTCTTTTATAGCCCTTCGAATCGAGCCAAACTTCGGTAACGAGACGAGGCTCGAAGAAAGGGTTGCGCCAGGATGAAAGGTTCACGATCACAGCAATCGCGGGCGATGGCCAACCGATTGAACCCATCCGGACCAAGGAAGCATTTTCTGCTCCGTGCGGGGTTCTTGTTAGGGACATGATCTCGATCAGCATCCACCAATGGTATAAGCCTAAGAACTAAGACCTTCAAGTTTCTTATGTCGAAGATAGACAGAAAGATGATCTTTGGACCATGCTAAAGGAAAATTTCACCCTACCGCCATAGGAGGATCCAGATAAGCCAGTTATAGAGCCATTGGTCAAGGCTCAGGCTCTAAAGAAGATGGCAGATCTATTTAGGAGGTGGAAGAATGAGCTTAAATCAATGTATGTCGACAAAGATAAGACTCTAGAATTCACCAGCCGAATTGAGAAGATAAGAGATCACTGGGCCGCATTTGTGACCCACAAGACATCGGAGAAGAGTAAGAAGATGTCAGCGGCAAACAAGATAAATGCTGCAAAGAAGGAGCATCACCATCACACGGGGTCAGGTGGCTACCTCAAAGCCCGACCATTGTGGGACAAGGCTAAGAATGACCTGATTGCTAAAGGGGTTGAACCAGAGATATTGAACTAGCCAGACCGTTCAAGGAATTGGTTCTTTGGGGTTGGGGGAACCTTGGACCCTGAAATAAGGAAGTGCGTTTGGACGGACGAGCAACATGAAATACATGTCAAGAAGCTTTAGAAGTATATCACTGCAGCGCAGCAAGGGATGTTCATTCCCGACAGAGAGAACAACGAGCTCACACAGGCCCTCGGGGATCCTGACACCCTACATGAACACGAGGCACACCAGGCTCCGTTGCATGGAAGGTTGGGTTTCCCGGTGCAAGATGTGACAAAACCCAAGAGAGGAGGAGGAAAGTGGAGCTGAGCGAACTGCAGAAGCTGAATGCAAGGGTACGAAAGCTAGAGGAACAAGTTGTTGAGAGCCGGCTACCTGCCCAAGCTACCCCAAAAGCTACCCCGCCATCTTAGCGGAGAAGCATCATGGCTTCCGTCGAGCTCGTTCAGGAACCTGACTTCATAGATCCTAGCTACCCCGTGGATGCTATCACGGAGGCTCAACAGTGCCAGCTTATGATGCAATGGCAGAACATCAAAGTCAAGGCGGCTGTCGGCTCTATTGCACCTACTGAAACCGACGCAACTTTTTACTGCCTTCTGATTCCATAAGGCTATGTTGTTGTGATGGTGGATGAAATAACAGAGGGATTTGAGGACCTCCAGCTTGACCACCCTACATGTGAAGGGGAGACTCAGTTGGGTCTTGCTCTGGAGACTACATGTCTATGGTGGAAGGAGCACATCAAGCTTCTGAACTTCACGCCTTCGCCTCCTCGTCCTCCTCTGACGAGTCAGGGCACTCCGCCTCCTCCTCCTCCGGCGAGTCAGGGCACTCCTCCTTGGGCGAGTGATCAAGGCACTCTGCCTCCTTCTCTGGCATGTGAGGGCGTCACTCCGCCTCCTTCTCCGCCTGCTCCGGCACGTCCGAGCAGCCCGCCTCCTCCTCCGCCTCATCGGCAACGGTGCAACACAGACGCTGCTGCTCTGGCTGCTCCGGCGCGTCGGACCACTCCGCCTCCTTCTACTACTCATCAGCAGCAATGGAAGAGAGCCGATGCCGCTCCAGCGTCTAGCAGTACAGCAAGAGGTGGGAGGCAATACAGATTCGGTCCATCTCTAAAGCTTGTAGAGAAGTTACTATACAAGATGACCATGGAGGAAAACATGGAGATCATTCAAACCCAAGTGAAGGACTTCTTTGAAACGCGAAGAGCTATGAAACATCCACCTCCGGAGGAGAAGATAGATCCAGTGAAAGCGAAGTGCACTATCAATGCCCTAAAGTGACCACCGCCGCGTTTGCCGGATAACAACCATCTCCGCTGTCTTAAAAAGACATTGCAAGAAGCGCGCCAGTCGGGAAGTACTTCAACTGACAAAATGTTAAAAGAACAAAGAAGTGGGAAAATAATTCCCCAGCTTGGAGAACAGGAGAACCAATCATTCCCCCTGCTCAAGGTGTCTAGCGATATCGTCGCAAATCAGCCGCTGCTGCCCGGTACCAATCTTGGTGATTACCTGCCCGACGATGTACATTGGATACAATGGAGGTGGAGGAATTCAAATACCATTACGGGAAGCCTCTCATCAAAGATGGAACTCTTGCTCTAACAACGATGATGCGAAGATTCCATGATTGGTACATGAAAACCTGCAGGGAGTCTAGGAAGGATGCTTTGTCGATGAGAATTAAAGAGGACCATGACTTCATTGGCCAAGAACTGTTAACTGTTGATTTTGACGAGTTTTTTCCAGTTCTACAATCAAAAGGCCCTCAACAAATCACTTGTGGCTTGCTACTGTCTATAAGTACTCCTTTCTATAATTAAGTCTCTCTATATATAGCTCAGCTCTTTCATTGCATGTATATATAATTATCCTCACTATATTATGTAGATTGAAGATCGTCGAATGCAGAAAAGCACAAATCTATGACATTGGGTTCATTAACCCAAATGTCATACATGAATGGACGGTTCAACAGAATGTCACAGAAACCGAGGATGAATTGCTACAATCGTTGATCAAAAATCAAAGAAAAGATAAAATACTCTTTCCTTACAACTTCAAGTGAGTGTTACTGTCTTGTGCATATTCGGTTTCCCTTATTACTCGAGGTTATAGTCATGTAATTGATGAGTTGTGCATGCGTGAAGCTTCCACTTTATTCTCCTAGTGATTAATCTTGAGCAGGGAGAAGTAACCGTCTTAGACTCAAGACGAAAAGATCCCGAGGACTATGCGGACATGTCTCAAATGCTCCAGAAGTAAGTTCAATTGATCTTTATCGCACCATATCGGCAACTTTGTTCATTGATACGTCTCCAACGTATCTATAATTTTTGATTGATCCATGCTACTTTATCTACTGTTTTAGGCAATATTGGGCCTTATTATCCACTTTTACATTATTTCTGGGACTAACCTATTAACCGGAGGCCCAGCCCAGATTTGTTGTTTTATGCCTATTTCAGTGTTTCGAGGAAAAGGAATATCAGACGGAGTCAAAACGGAATGAAATCAACTGGAGAAGTTATTTTTGGAAGGAAACCCACCTGATGGACTTGGACCCCACGTCAGAAGATACGGGAGGTGATCAAGAGGGTGGCCCCCCCTGGGCGCGCCCCTGCCTCGTGGGGCCCCCGTAGCTCCACCGACGTTCTCTTTTCACCCATATATACCTACGTACCCTAAAACTTCCAGAACAGAAGATAGATTGGGAGTTCCGCCGCCGCAAGCCTCTGTAGCCACCAAAAACCAATTGGGACCCTGTTCTGGCACCCTGCTGGAGGGGGATCCCATCATCGGTGGCCATCTTCATCATCCCGGCGCTATCCATGACGAGGAGGGAGTAGTTCACCCTCGGGGCTGAGGGTATGTACCAGTAGCTATGTGTTTGATCTCTCTCTCTCTCTCTCTCTCGTGTTCTCTATCGTGTTCCTCTATGGCACGATCTTGATGTATCCCGAGCTTTGCTATTGTAGTTGGATCTTATGATGTTTCTCCCCCTCTACTCTCTTGTGATGAATTGAGTTTCCCCTTTGAAGTTATCTTATCGGATTGAGTCTTTATGATAACACTTGATGTATGTCTTGCCGTGATTATCTGTGGTGACAATGGGATAGCATGTGCCACTTTATGTATGTTTTGGTGATCAACTTGCAGGTTTTGTGACATTGGGAACCTATGCATAGGGGTTGGCACACGTTCTTGACTCTCCGGTAGAAACTTTGGGGCACTCTTTGAAGTACTTTTATGTTGGTTAGATGAATCTGAGATTGTGTGATGCATATCGTATAATCATGCCCACGGATACTTGAGGTGACAATGGAGTATCTAGGTGACATTAGGGTTTTGGTTGATTTGTGTCTTAAGGTGTTATTCTAGTACAAACTCTTTTATAGATCGATCCGAATGAATAACTTTTAGGTGGTTTCGTACCCTACCATAATCTCTATGTTTGTTCTCCGCTATTAGTGGCTTTGGAGTGACTCTTTGTTGCATGTTGAGGGCTTGTTATATGATCTATCTATGTTATTATTGTTGAGAGAACTTGCACTAGTGAAAGTATGAACCCTAGGCCTTGTTTCCTATCATTGCGATATCATTTACGCTCACTTTTATCGCTCGCTACCTTGCTATTTTTATTATTTCAGATTACAAAAACCTATATCTACTATCTATTTTGCACTTGTATCTTCATCTCTTCGCCGAACTAGTGCACCTATACAATTTACCATTGTATTGGGTGTGTTGGGGACACAAGAGACTCTTTGTTATTTGGTTGCAGGGTTTCTTGAGAGAGACCATCTTCATCCTATGCCTCCTACAGATTGGTAAACCTTAGGTCATCCACTTGAGGGAAATTTGCTATTGTACTACAAACCTGTGCACTTGCAGGCCCAACAACGTCTACAAGAAGAAGGTTGTGTAGTAGACATCAAGCTAGTTTCTGGCGCCGTTGCCGGGGAGGTTACCGCTTGAAGGTATATCTTTAGATCTTGCAATCGAATCTTTTTTTTTCTTGTTTTACCACTAGTTTAGTTTATAAAAGAAAACTACAAAAAAATGGAGTTGAGTTTGTCTCATACGCTTCACCTTTTTAATATCTTTCGTGAGTATGATGGAAAGGATAATTGTGCTCAAGTGCTAGAAGAAGAATTACATAGAATTCTTGGCATAAAATATGTGAATGATGAGCATGATTGAAATATTGTTAGTATGAATTCCTTGAATATCCATGATGCTAATGATATGCAAAGCCACAAGCTTGGGGAAGCTATGTTTGATGAAGATGATATTTTTTGTCCCCCAAGCTTTGATGAGCAAATTTACTATGATGAAAGCATGCCCCCTATCTATGATGATTATTATGATGACACATATGCTTTAAAGAATAATGATAACCATGAAACTTGTCATCTTGATCTTAATTTTCAATCACATGATAGTTGTTTTGTTGAGTTTGCTCCCACTACTATTGATGAGAAGAATTTTGCTTATGTGGAGAGTAGTAAATTTTCTATGCTTGTAGATCATGAAAATAATGCTTTAGGTGCTGGTTATATTGTTGAATTCATTCATGATGCTACTGAAAATTATTATGAGAGAGGAACATATGCTTGTAGGAATTGCAATAATATCAAGTTTCCTCTCTATGTGCTTAAATTCTTGAAGCTATGTTTGTGTTACCTTCCTATGCTTGTTGATTATTGTTTCCATAAGTTGTTTTCTCACAAAATCCCTATGCATAGGAAGTGGGTTAGACTTAACATGATGCTCCCGTTATGTTTCAATTCTTATCTTTTATGTGAGCATCATTGTCATCATCATGCCTAGCTAGAAAGGCATTAAAGAAAAGCGCTTGTTGGGAGACAACCCAATATTTATCCTTACTGTTTTTGTGTGTCCACATGCTTATGCTACTGTAGTAATCATGTTTTATAGCTTTTGTTTCAATAAAGTGCCAAGTAGAACCTTTGGGAAGACTTGGGTGAAGTTTATGTGATCTTGTTGTGAAAAACAGAAACTTTAGCGCTCACGAGATTAGCTGCCATTTTTTACTGGAGAGAGATTTTAGGTTGATTATTTTTCATATGATTAATAGACAAATTTCTCAGGTCCAGATATTTATTTCATAATTTTTGTAGTTCCAGAAGTGTACGTTTTATACAGATTACTACAGACTGTTCTGTTTTTGACAGATTCTGTTTTCTATGAGTTGTTTGCTTATTTTGATGAATCTATGAGTAGTATCGGAGGGTATGAACCATAGAGAAGTTAGAATACAGTAGATATTACACCAATATGAATTTAGAATGAGTTCATTACAGTACCTAAGTGGTGGTTTTATTTTCTTATACTAACGGAGCTTACGAGTTTTGTGTTGAGTTTTGTGTGGTTGAAGTTTTCAAGTTTTGGGTAAAGATTCGATGGACTATGGAATAAGAAGTGGCAAGAGCCTAAGCTTGGGGATTCCCAAGGCACCCCAAGGTAATATTCAATGACAACCAAGAGCCTAAGCTTGGGGATGCCCCGGAAGGCATCCCCTCTTTTGTCTTCGTTCATCGGTAACTTTACTTGGAGCTATATTTTTATTCACCACATGATATGTGTTTTGCTTGGAGCGTTATTTTATTTTGTTAGTTTTTGCTTGACGTTAGTTAGAATAGTGTTTTGCCTCTTTAGGTTCAATAAAAAAGTCAAGGATAGCCTTTGCCATGCTTGTTTTGCTAGTATGCATGTTGCTGTTTGAAAACAGAAAGTTTACCGCTGTTGCAAAAATTCCCTAGAAAAGTCAGAGAATGGTCTAACGTTGAATCTTTTTTCATATTGATCTCTGATAAATTTATTACAGTGGGAATTTTAGTTCATAATTTTTGGAGTCAGGGAAGTATTGATACTCTTGCATTCTTTGCAGACTGTACTGTTTTGGCAGATTGCTGTTATGGTTGCATTGTTTGCATATGTTTGCTTGTTTAGTGATTCTATTTGATGATAGGAGTATTAAATATGAAGAGGCATTTAGTATTCAATGTTGAATAATAATTTAAGTGATTTGTTACAGTAGAAAATGATAAGGTTTTGCATTGGTTTATACTAACCTATCTCACGAGTTCTTGTTGAGTTTGTTGTGAATGAAGCTTTTGATAAAAAGAGAGACCATGATATGAGAGGAATTAAGGAGACACAAAAGTTCAAGCTTGGGGATGCACAAGGCACATCAAGATAATATTTCAAGAAGTCTCACGCATCTAAGCTTGGGGATGCCCCGGTAGGCATCCCACCTTTCTTCTTCAACAACTATCGGTTAGTATCGGTTGAGCCTAAGTTTTTGCTTCTTCACATGAGTTGTGCTATCCTTGCAATGTAGTTTTATTTTGTTTTGCTTGCTGATTGAATACAATACCAAGATCTGAATTCTTTATTGAGAGATAATCTTCATTTAGTTGCATAATTATTTAGCTACTCATTGATCTTTGCTTATATCTTTCGGAGTAGTTTTTGATTGCTCTTGTACTTCACTTATATCTTTTAGAGCATGGTGGTGGATTTGTTTTAAAGAAACAATTGATCTCTCATGCTTCACTTAGATTATTTTGAGAGTCATTAATAGCATGGTAGTTTGCTTAATTTTAATATACTTAATGTTCGAGATATGTGAAACTTTCTTTTGAGTAAATTGAATACTAAGATAAGTTTGATGCTTGATAATTGTATTGAGATATGGAGGTGATAATATCAAAGTCGTGCTTGTTGGGTGATTATGAATTTGAGAAATGCTTGTGTTGAAGTTTGTAAGTCCCGTAGCATGCACGTATGGTTAAAGTTGTGTAACAAATTTGAAACATGAAGTGTACCTGGCTTGTGCATCCTTATGAGTGGCGGTCGGGGACGAGCGATGGTCTTTTCCTACCAATCTATCCCCCTAGGAGCATGCGCGTAGTACTTGATTTTTGATGACTTCTAAATCTTTGCAATAAGTATATGAGTTCTTTTGACTAATGTTGAGTCCATGGATTATACGCACTCTCACCTTTCCGCCTTTGCTAGCCTCTTCGGTACCGTGCATTGCCCTTTCTCACCTTGAGAGTTGGTGCAAACTTTGCCGGTTCATCCAAACCCCGTGATACGATACACTCTATCACACATAAACCTCCTTATATCTTCCTCAAAACAGCCACCATACCTACCTATTATGGCATTTCCATAGCCATTCCGAGATATATTGCCATGCAACTTCCACCATCATCATCATGACATACATTACTTTTGTCATATTGCCATTGCATGATCATGTAGTTGAAATCGTATTTGTGGCAAGGCCACCATGCATTATTTTTCATACATGTCACTCTTGATTCATTGCACCATCCCGGTACACCACCGGAGGCATTCATATAGAGTCATATTTTGTTCTAAGTTTTAAGTTGTAATCCTTATGTTGTAATCAATAGAAGTGTGATGATCATCATTATTAGAGCATTGCTCAAAGAAAAAAAAGAAAAAAAAAAGAAGAAAGGCCAAAAGAAAAAAGGAAAGGACCAAAAAAAAGAAAAAGAAAAAAAAGAAAAAAAAAGGGGGAAAAGGAAAAAGGGCAATGCTACTATCTCTTTTTCCACACTTGTGCTTCAAAGTAGCACCTTGTTCTTCATGTAGTGAGTCTTATATATTTTGCTTGAAAGTAGCACCTTGTTCTTCATGTAGTGAGTCTCATAAGTTGTCTTTTTATACAAGTGGGAATCTTTCATTATAGAACTTGGCTTGTATATTCCTACGATGGGCTTCCTCAAATGCCCTAGGTCTTCATGAGCAAGCGAGTTGGATGCACACCCACTAGTTTTCTTTTATTGAGCATTCATAGCTCTAGTGCATCCATTGCATGGCAATCCCTACTCCTCATGTTGACATCAATTGATGGGCATCTCCATATCCCGTTGATTATCCTCGTCAATGTGAGACTTTCTCCTTTTTTGTCTTCTCCACACAATCCCCATCATCATATTCTATTCCACCCATAGTGTTATATCCATGGCTCATGCTCATGTATTGCGTGAAGGTTGAAAAAGTTTGAGATTATTTAAGTATGAAACAATTGCTTCGCTTGTCATCGGGGGTATAGAAGTTGGGAACATCTTTGTGTGACGAAAATGAAGCATAGCCTAACTATACGATTTTGTAGGGATGAACTTTCTTTTGCCATGTTATTTTGAGAAGACATGATTGCTTTGATCATTATGCTTGAAGTATTATTATTTTTATGTCAATATGAACTTTTGTCTTGAATCTTATGGATCTGAATATTCATACCACAATTAAGAAGATTTACATTGAAATTATGCCAAAGTAGCACTCCGCATCAAAAATTCTTTTTTATCATTTACCTACTCGAGGACGAGAAGGAATTAAGCTTGGGGATGCTTGATACGTCTCCAACGTATCTATAATTTTTTATTGCTCCATGCTACTTTATCTACTGTTTTAGGCAATATTGGGCTTTATTATCCACTTTTATATTATTTTTGGGACTAACCTATTAACCGGAGGCCCAGCCCAGATTTGTTGTTTTATGCATACTTCAGTGTTTCGAGGAAAAGGAATATCAGACGGAGTCAAAACGGAACGAAATCAACTGGAGAAGTTATTTTTGGAAGGAAACCCAGCTGCTAGACTTGGACCCAATGTCAAAAGATACGGGAGGTGCTCACGAGGGTGGGGGGTGCCCCCCCCCCCCCCCCGGGCGCGCCCCCCTGCCTCGTGGGGCCCCCGTAGCTCCACCAACGTTCTCTTTTCACCCATATATACATACGTACCCTAAAACTTCCAGAACAGAAGATAGATCGGGAGTTCCACCGCCGCAAGCCTCTGTAGCCACCAAAAACCAATCGGGACCCTGTTCTGGCACCCTGCCGGAGGGGGATCCTATCACCGGTGGCCATCTTCATCATCCTGGCGCTATCCATGACGAGGAGGGAGTAGTTCACCCTCGGGCCTGAGGGTATGTACCAGTAGCTATGTGTTTGATCTCTCTCTCTCGTGTTCTCTCTCATGTTCCTCTATGGCACGATCTTGATGTATCCCGAGCTTTGCTATTGTAGTTGGATCTTATGATGTTTCTCCCCCTCTACTCTCTTGTGATGAATTGAGTTTCCCCTTTGAAGTTATCTTATCGGATTGAGTCTTTATGAGAACACTTGATGTATGTCTTGCCGTGATTAACTATGGTGACAATGGGATATCATGTGCCACTTGATGTATGTTTTGGTGATCAACTTGCGGGTTTCGTGACATTGGGAACCTATGCATAGGGGTTGGCACACGTTCTTGACTCTCCGGTAGAAACTTTGGGGCACTCTTTGAAGTACTTTTATGTTGGTTGGATGAATCTGAGATTGTGTGATGCATATCGTATAATGATGCCCACGGATACTTGAGGTGACAATGGAGTATCTAGGTGACATTAGGGTTTTGGTTGATTTGTGTCTTAAGGTGTTATTCTAGTACGAACTCTTTTATAGATCGATCCGAACGAATAACTTTGAGGTGGTTTCCTACCCTACCATCATCTCTATGTTTGTTCTCCGCTATTAGTGGCTTTGGAGTGACTCTTTGTTGCATGTTGAGGGCTTGTTATATGATCTATCTATGTTATTATTGTTGAGAGAACTTGCACTAGTGAAAGTATGAACCCTAGGCCTTGTTTCCTATCATTGCAATATCGTTTACGCTCACTTTTATCGCTCGCTACCTTACTGTTTTTATTATTTCAGATTACAAAAACCTATATCTACTATCTATTTTGCACTTGTATCTTCATCTCTTCGCCGAACTAGTGCACCTATACAATTTACCATTGTATTGGGTGTGTTGGGGACACAAGAGACTCTTTGTTATTTGGTTGCAGGGTTTCTTGAGAGAGACCATCTTCATCCTACGCCTCCTACGGATTGATAAACCTTAGGTCATCCACTTGAGGGAAATTTGCTACTGGCCTACAAACATGTGCACTTGTAGGCCCAACAACGTCTACAAGAAGAAGGTTGTGTAGTAGACATCATTCATTTCCTGATGTCAGGTAATTATTTTCTTTGTCTGGCAGGGTTTGGAAAGAGTTCATCGCAATTTCTCCAGGACTGCCGACCGAGCCGACATTTAAATACCCGAAAGTAAGGACTACTACCTAGTTCTGTGCATCTCCCATTGATTCTAGCTAGTTTCATCAATACCATTTAGCATGCTTGCTTATCAGTTTGATTGACCTCTATTTCTCGTAAAGTGCTTGTGGCAGGAACAAGGAAATAATTTTTGTGGATACTATGTTTGCGAGTTCATCTACAATGAGACGGCCAAGAATAAGCGGGGCTACTCTGAAAAACAGTATGAAATGCGTAAGAAAAGATATTCACAATTGTATTTTATTAACATCCCTTGTGTTGAGTTTCATTCATACACATGTATTGACCCTCTTCTTCGATTTAGATCTGGCAGCTACGGGGTGGGCTCCTACGACATGATCGCATAAAAGCAATTCAAGAGGAATTGGCGGGATTCTTTCTTGACCACGTCATCAATAAATCCAGAGAATACCATTTGGAACTTGAATTTAGATATTAAGGATTGGAATAGATCTTTTATTGTATATATGTAGCTAGTAGCATCGGATAGATATACGAAAACTTGTTGTTCGACCAATCTCGCGGAGAATGAGAGGTCGGTCACTTCTCTCTGTATATGTTCATGACGATCTTCTGTACTTAATGGTTTCCTTCATTTTCTTACTAGCTAGCGTGTCGAGTCCTGTATATGTATAGTACGTAGCGTCGACCAAGCACAGAGATAAGAGAGGTCTCACTTCTCTCTATTAGCTACCTAACATAATATATGAAACCCCTAATTAAATTAAACCTCCAAAACCCCCAAACCCCCCTTTAAAAAAACAAAAAACCCCAGCTCCTGGGCCATTGACGCGTGGATGCCTTCTGGTCCCGGTTGGTGTTACCAACTGGGACCAAAGGCCCTCCTACCGGGGCTCGTCGCAACGTCCACGTGAAGCCCCACTTGTCCCAGTTCGTGAGAGAACCGGGACTAAAGGTCATGGGCTTTAGTCCCGACTCTTTAGCCCCGGGTCCAGAACCAGGACAAATGGGCCTTTTTCCACTAGTGGGAGTACGAAAAGTTGAACTCTTTCTCCACCAAAATTGGTATTCCACACCATGTCTCGTGCCCTCATACCCATCAGCAGAATGGGTCAGTTGAGTGCAAACACTGTCACATTGTTGATGTTGGCCTCTCCTTGCTCGCCCAAGCTTCTATGCCTTTGAAGTTTTGGGATGAGGCCTTTCTTGCTGCAACCTACTTGATCAATAGGGTACCAAGTAAAGTCATAAATCATGAAACTCCTCTTACTAGATTATTTGGTGAAACTCCAAACTACTCCTCTCTTAGCATTTTTTGGTGCGCTTGTTGGCCCAATCTACGCCCTTATAATACTCATAAACTTCAATTTCGATCAAATCAATGTGCTTTTCTTGGATACAGTAACTTGCATAAGGGCTACAAGTGCCTTGATATCTCTACAAGACGTGTATACATTTCCAGGGATGTGGTGTTTGATGAAAATCATTTTCCCTTTGCTCCCCTTCACCCTAATGCCGGTGCTCGCCTAAGGGCTGAGATCCTTCTACTCCCTCCTGACCTACTCATCATGGGGGAAAATAGTTGATGATCATATGATTAATAGGACTACTAATGAGTCTATGATATAGGAAGTCGCAGTGAAAAAAATGCAACAGAAAATGCTGGATTTGGTCGTGATTTTATGCAGCACATACGGCCAAACCAGCCCGGCATGGAACACGGAATAGGTCCTCCTGCGCGTCCTGATCCCGAGAGATCTGGCGGTGCTGCTGCATTTGGCGCACGCATGGACTCAAAGGCGGCGCCCGCTCCACCTGATGCGGGCAGCCCATCCGCGGGTGACACGCGGCTAGGCTTGCGGTCAGATGCGCGGTCTAGCACAGATGTGTCCAACACGTCATCATTGCGCAATGATGAGGGGGCGCGGAATCCTGGGCGTGTGTCGCCTGGACACGGTTGCGCCTCGCCTGGACGCGGTTCTGCCTCGCCAACTGGACCGACGTCCCCTACTGGTGGGACCGACACGTCCCTGTCTCGGGCGCATGTTCCCCTCGACATGACATCATCTTGGGAGGATCCCCGGGCCCGATCGCGTCCAGAACCGGCTGCAAAATCCTCTGTAGCGTCAGGATCTTCTGTGGCTGCTGAACCTGAGTGACCCAGTACACGGTCACAAAGAGGTATTTTCAAACCACTTGTGCCTAAAGATGGAATGGTCAGGTATGGTAAAAATTTCAAAATGGTAAACTTTACTATTACTACTAGAGAACCTCGTGATCTAGCTGAAGCATTAGATGATAAAAACTGGAAACGAGCTATGGAGGTAGAGTATGATGCACTCATGAAAAATCAAACTTGGCATCTAGTCTCACCAAGGCAGGGCAGAAACATTATAGATTGCAAATGGGTATACAAAATTAAGAGAAATTCTGATGTTACATTAGATAGATACAAAGCTAGACTAGTACCAAAGGGGTTAAAACAACGTTATGGAATTGACTATGAAGATACTTTTAGTCCAGTAGTTAAGGCAGTTACTATTAGACTTGTTTTGTCTATTGTTGTTTCCAGGGGATGGACTCTTCGCCAATTGGATGTACAGAATGCGTTCCTAATTGTCATTCTCGAGGACGAGGTATATATGAAGCAACCACCTGGGTTTTTGGATGGCACCAAACCACAGTATGTGTGTAAATTGGACAAAGCACTATATGGTCTGAAACAGGCACCTAGAGCTTGGTACTCATGGCTAAGCACAAAGCTGCAACAGCTTAGTTTTCGACCTTCAAGGGGAGATACTTCTCTGTTTTTCTTCAAGAACCAGAAGGTGATTATTTATATGCTTATTTATGTAGATGACATAATTATTTCTAGCTCCTCTCAAGAAGCCACCTCAGCTTTACTTAAAAATTTGAAGAATGACTTTGCTCTCAAAGACTTGGGAGAATTACATTATTTCCTTGGCATAGAAGTAAAAAGGTGCATGATGGTATATTGCTGACTCAAGAAAAATATGCTAAGGATATACTCATGCATGTAGGTATGAAAGATTGTAAAGCCTCCAGTACACCTTTGTCTACAACAGAAAAATTGTCATTGCATGAAGGAGAATTGTTGAGTCCAGAGGAAGGGACTAACTATAGGAGTGTGGTGGGTGTTGGGGAACGTAGCAATAATTCAAAATTTTCTACGCATCACCAAGATCAATCTATGGAGATTCTAGCAACAAGAGAGAGAGAGAGAGAGAGGATGAGCATCTTTATACCTTTGAAGATTGCTAAGTGGAAGCGTCACTAGAACGCGGATGAGGGAGTCGTACTCGCAGCGATTCAAATCGCGGAAGATCCGATCTAATGCCGAACGGACGGCGCCTCCGCATTCAACACACGTAAAGCCCGGGGAAATCTCGTCCTTCTTGATCCAGCAAGGCGAGAGGAGAAGTTGAGGGACAGCTCTAGCAGCATGACGGCGTGGTGGAGGAACTTGCAGTTCTTAGGCAGGGCTTTGCCAAGCACTACTATGGAGGAGGAGGTGTTGGGGAGGGAGAGGGCTGCGCCAGGGGAAGGGTGTGGAAGCCCTCCCACCTCCCCTTTATATATAGGGTCAAGGGAGAGGGGGGCGGCCCCCTCCAGATGGATCTAGAGGGGGCGGCGGCCAAGGGGGCGAGGCTTGCCCCCCAAGCCAAGGGGGGACACTCCCTTTAGGGTTTTGTTGGGGATCGTAGCAGAAATTTAAAATTTTCTATGCATCACCACGATCAATCTATGGAGTCATCTAGCAACGAGAGAGAGAGAGAGGAGTGCATCTACATACCCTTGTAGATCATGAGCGAAAGTGTTCAACAAACGGTGTTGATGGAGTCGTACTCGTCGTGATCCAAATCACCGATGATCCTAGCGTCGAACGGACGGCACCTCCGCGTTCAACACACATACGGAGCAGAGACGTCTCCTCCTTCTTAATCCAGCAAGGGGAAGGAGAGGTTGAGGAAGAGGGCTCCAACAGCAGCACGACGGTGTGGTGGTGATGGAGAGGCAGTACTCCGGCAGGGCTTCGCCAAGCTCTTACGGAGGAGGAGAGGTGTTGGGGAGGGGAGGGGCTGCGCCTTGGATGTGGTGCTGCAGCCCTCCCCTCGCCCCTCTATTTATAGGAGGAGGGGGAAGGGGGCTGGCCCCCTCTAGATGAGATCTAGAGGGGGGCGGCGGCAAGGGGAGGGGGCTTGCCCCCCAAGCAAGGGGGGCGTCCCCTCTATGGTTTCCCCCCAAACCCTAGGCACATGGGCCAAGGGGGGATGTGCCCAGCCCTCCAAGGGCTGGTTCCCTACCCACTACGGCCCATGAGGCCTTCCGAGAGAGGTGCCCCCCCCCCCCCCCCCGATGGACCCTGAAACCCCTCCAGTGGCCCCGGTACAATACCGGTATGCCCCCGAACTTTTTCGGTGACCGTATGACAACTTCCCATATATAAATCAACACCTCCGGACCATTTCGGAACTCCTTGTGACGTCCAGGATCTCATCCGGGACTCCGAACAACATTCGGTAATCACATACAAGTCTTCCTAATAACCCTAGCGTCATCGAACCTTAAGTGTGTAGACCCTAAGGGTTCGGGAATCACGGAGACTTGACCGAGACAGCTCTACGGCCAATAACCAACAGCGGGATCTGGATACCCATGTTGGCTCCCACATGTTCCACGATGATCTCATCGAATGAACCACAATGTCAAGGATTCAAGCAATCCCGTATACAATTCCCTTTGTCAATCGGAACGTTACTTGCCCGAGATTCGATAGCGGCAAGTCACTTTACTCGTTACATAATGCATGATCCTGTGACTAACCACTTAGTCACATTGAGCTCATTATGATGATGCATTACCGAGTGGGCCCAGAGATACCTCTCCGTCAAACGGAGTGACAAATCCCAGTCTCGATTCATGCCAACCCAACAGACACTTTCGGAGCTACCTGTAGTGCACCTTTATAGTCACCCAGTTACGTTGTGACGTTTGGTACACCCAAAGCACTCCTATAGTATCCGGGAGTTACACAATCTCATGGTCTAAGGAATTGATACTTGACATTAGAAAAGCTTTAGCAAATGAACTACACGATCTTGTGCTATGCTTAGGATTGGGTCTTGTCCATCACATCATTCTCCTAATGATGTGATCCCATTATTAATGACATCCAATGTCCATAGTCAGGAAACCATGACTATTTGTTGATCAACGAGCTAGTCAACTAGAGGCTCACTAGGGACATGTTATGGTCTATGTATTCATACATGTATTATGGTTTCCGGTCAATACAATTATAGCATGAACAATAGACAACTATCATGAACAAGGAAATATAATAAGAATAGCCATTTTATTATTGCTTGTAGGGCATATATCCAACAGTCTCCCACTTGCACTAGAGTCAATAACCTAGTTACATTGTGATGAATCGAACACCCATAGAGTTCTGGTGTTGATCATGTTTTGCTCGCGGAAGAGGTTTAGTCAACGGATCTGCCACATTCAGATCCGTATGCACTTTACAAATATCTATGTCTCCATCTTGAACATTTTCACGAATGGAGTTGAAGCACCGCTCGATGTGTCTGGTCTTCTTGTGGAACCTAGGCTCCTTGGCAAGGGCAATAGCTCCAGTGTTGTCACAGAAGAGAGTCATCGGGCCCAACGCATTGGGAATAACTCCTAGGTCGGTAACAAACTCCTTCATCCAGATTGTTTCATGTGCTGCCTCCGAGGCTGCCATGCACTCCGCTTCACATGTAGATCCCGCCACGACGCTTTGCTTGCAACTGCACCAGCTTACTGCCCCACTGAGGGAGTCCTGGATTAGGGGGTGTCCGGATGGCCGGACTTCCGGACTATGAAGATACAAGATTGAAGACTTCGTCCCGTGTCTGGATAGGGACTTTCCTTGGCGTGGAAGGCAAGCTTGGCGATACGATATGAAGATCTCCTCCCATTGTAACCGACTCTGTGTAACCCTAGCCCTCTCCGTTGTCTATATAAACCGGAGAGTTTTAGTCCGTAGGACGAACAACAATCATACCATAGGCTAGCTTCTAGGGTTTAGCCTCTCCGATCTCGTGGTAGATCAACTCTTGTACTACCCATCTCATCAATATTAATCAAGCAGGAGTAGGGTTTTACCTCCACCGAGAGGGCCCGAACCTGGGTAATAACATCGTGTCCCTTGTCTCCTGTTACCATCCGCCTAGACGCACAGTTCGGGATCCCCTACCCGAGATCCGCCGGTTTTGACACCGACATTGGTGCTTTCATTGAGAGTTCCTCTGTGTCGTCACCTTTAGGCCCGATGGCTTCTTCGATCGTCAACCACGACGCGGTCCAGGATGAGACTTTTCTCCCTGGACAGATCTTCGTATTTGGCGGCTTCGCACTGCAGGCCAACTTGCTTGGCCATCTGGAGAAGATCGAAAGCTACGCCCCTGGCCATCAGGTCAGGTTTGGAAGCTTAAACTACACGGCCGACATCTGCGGGGACTTGATCTTCGACGGATTCGAGCCACGGCCGAGCGTGCCGCACTGTATCGATGGGCATGATCTAGCTCTGCCGCCGGACAGCGCCCAGAGTGCCGCTCAGATGTCTGATCCGACCATTAGCTCGGAGGCGACTACGCTAGCCAGGGACGGACGGTTGGACGCCGCCTCAGGAGCCACAATCTCTACGGCGATAGAGCCGAATACCAGCCTAGTCCTTTGCAAGGCCCGTGACTCCAAGGTGCCGGACTCTGTTCCGGACTCTGAATATTCCGCACCTCTTCCAATCGACCCCGATTGGGCTCCGATCATGGAGTTCACCGTTGCAGACGTCTTTCAAACTCGCCCTTTGGCGATATCCTGGATTCACTAAAGTCTCTCTCTTTGTCAGGAGAGCCCTGGCCGGATTATGGTCAGCAGAGTTGGGATGTGGACGATGAAGAAATTCGAAACCCACCCACCACCCACTTTGTAGCCACTGTCGACGATCTAACCGACATGCTCGACTTCGACTCCGAAGACATCGACAGTATGGACACCGATGAAGGAGACGACCAAGAACCAGCATCTATAGGGCACTGGAAGGCCACCTCGTCATATGACATATACATGGTAGGCACCCGCAAAGCAGGGGATGGCGATGAAAAAGCGAAGGATGACCCCTCCAAGAAGCAACCCAAGCACCGACGCCAGCGGCGCCGCTCTAAATCCCGCCAAAGCAAGAATGGTGAATCCGGCACCGGAGACGTCAACACCCTGACAGTGCCGAAGATAACCCCCTCCAGCAGGATTCAGCGCGGGAGGACGAAGGAGCCAGCCCTCATGAGAGAGCGGCAGACAGAGAGGTCGAGGACGACAATTATATGCTTCCCTCCGAAGACGAGGCAAGCCTCGACGACAACGAATTCGCCGTGCCAGAGGATCCCGTCGAACAAGAGCGTTTCAAACGCAGGCTTATGGCCACGGCAAGCAGCCTCAAGAAAAAACAGCAGCAGCTTAGAGCTAACCAAGATCTGCTAGCCGACAGATGGACCGCAGTCCTGGCGGCCGAAGAGTATAAACTCGAACGCCCCTCCAACAGTTACCCAAAGCGCAGGCTGCTACCCCAACTAGAGGAGGAAGCAACTAAACCTACATCACCAGCGTACGATGCGCCCGATCGGCCACCCTGTGGCCGCGACAAAGAGGCCTTTCGGCCCTCAATCCAAGCCGCACCTTGACATCGCTCTAAAAATACTAGAGCACGGGGAAACGCAACAGACCTGCATGAAATATTGGAGGATAAGGCAAGGTAAACAAGATCGATCTACGGATCGCGTGGGCGCCCCACATCACGGGACGATAACCGTCACGCCAGATATGATAAATACGGACAGGCCGAATACAACAGACAAAGCTCATCCGATCTACGTCGCGATACAGCCCAGTACAGGGGCGCCGCACACCCACTGTGCTTCACAGACGAAGTAATGGATCATCAAATCCCCGAGGGTTTTAAACCCGTAAACATCGAATCATATGATGGCACAACTGATCCCACGGTATGGATCAAGGATTATCTCCGTCATATCCACATGGCCCGTGGCGATGATCTACACGCCATCAAATACCTCCCGCTTAAGCTTAAAGGACCAGCTCGACATTGGCTTAATAGCCTGCCAGCAGAGTTAATTAGTTGCTGGGAGGACCTAGAATCCGCATTCCTCGATAACTTCCAGGGCACTTATGTGCGACCACCAGACGCCGATGACCTAAGCCACATAATCCAGCAGCCAGAGGAATCGCCCAGACAATTCTAGACACGGTTCCTAACCAAGAAAAATCAAATAGTCGACTGTCCAGACGCCGAGGCCCTTGCAGCCTTCAGGCACAACATCCGAGACAAATGGCTTGCCCGGCACCTAGGACAGGAAAAGCCGAAACCTATGGCAGCCCGCCCGACACTCATGACCCGCTTTTGCGTGGGCGAAGACAGCTGGCTAGCTCGTAGCAATAACATAACCAAGAGCCCTGGCAATTCGGATACCAAGGACAACAATGGTAGGTCACATCGCAACAAGCACAAGCGCCGCATTAATGGCGACAATACTGAGGATACGGCAGTCAATGCCGGATTCAGAGGCTCTAAACCCGGTCAGCGGAAGAAGCCATTCAAAAGAAACCCTTCGGGCCCATCCAACTTAGACCGGATACTCGATCGCTCGTGCCAGATACACGGCACCCCCGAACAACCAGCCAACCACACCAACAGGGATTGTTGGGTGTTCAAGCAGGCAGGCAAGCTAAGTGCCGAAACCAGAGACAAGGGGCTGCGTAGAGATGACGAGGAGGAGCCCCGGCCGCCGAACAACAAAGGACAGAAGGGATTCCCCCCACAAGTGCGGATGGTGAACATGATATACGCAACCCACATCCCCAAAAGGGAGCGGAAGCGTGCTCTCAAGGACGTCTATGCGTTGGAGCCAGTCGCCCCAAAGTTCAACCCATGGTCCTCCTGCCCGATCACCTTTGATCGAAGGGAACACCCCAGTAGCATCCGTCATGGCGGATTCGCCGCATTGGTCTTAGACCCAATCATTGACGGATTTCACCTCACTAGAGTCCTCATGGACGGCGGCGGCAGCCTGAACCTTCTTTATCAGGATACAGTGCAAAAAATGGGTATAGATCCCTCGAGGATTAAACCCACAAAGACAACCTTTAAAGGCGTCATACCAGGTGTAGAAGCCAGCTGTACAGGCTCGGTTACACTCGAAGTGGTCTTCGGATCCCTGGATAATTTCCGAAGCGAGGAGTTAATCTTCGACATAGTCCCATTCCGCAGTGGCTATCACGCCCTGCTCGGACGAACCGCATTTGCAAAATTCAATGCGGTGCCGCACTACGCATATCTCAAGCTCAAGATGCCAGGCCCTCGCGGAGTCATCACGGTAAATGGAAACACCGAACACTCTCTCCGAACGGAGGAGCACACAGCAGCCCTGGCGGCGGAAGTACATAGCAGCCTCTCAAGGCAACTCTCCAATCCGGGTGTTAAACGTCCGGACAACGTCAAGCGCGCCCGAAGCAACCTACAACAGAGCCGGCTGGCACGATCCGAGCAAGCATAGCAGTGCGGCCCCAACCCCAGCCCTCGCCAGATGATGCTATCGGTACCACGCGTACGTAATTACACTTTGAAAATACCATGTGCATAAGGGGAGGGGCACAACTACGGCACGCCCAGAATGCGGCTCAACTGCACCTAGGGGCTCCCTATTCCGCCGTCTTCTTTTTTTATATACTTTCAGGACCCAACTATCCGGAAGGCCTGTCCGGCAATACACTCGCCGAACACACGATGCAATAGCCAGGGCGAGAACAAGCTACGTCGAATGTCCAGGTGGTCTCTATAATGAGTTCAATACCTGTTTTTACATAAAGACCCGCAGCTTGCCCCAGGAGGGGGACATGTAAAATAATCCCATCTCTTGCTTATCGCACTATTTGTATCGTTCTGCTTTCATAGAAGCCCCTTTTTTAATAAACAAGATATAGCTCTTATCTATTATTGTATTCATCTATTTTTATACATATATGTTCAGTCATGACATTACGCAACCGTACACTTTGGTACGGCCAATACACCAGGGGCTTAAGTACCCCATAACATGGTGTGAGAAGACCGAACACTCTCCTGAGGGCGGCACCCCGAAATTATAGCACTATATGCATCGGCTCCGAATCATGTCTTGGGTCAATAGTTGGGTTTGCCCGGCTCCCATGTTTTGGTGCCTTACGTTCCGCAATGTTGGCTAAGGTAGCACTGGGAGAACTACTGCGATTGTGCCCCAGTTGAGCTGGGTTAACACCTCAGTAGAGAAAGCTAAAACTGGCCGTCATGATAGTGCGAGAGACCGGTCGCTGTTCGCGAGGTTTTTGGAGTCCTTAAAGACTTATGCCGCTTAGAGCGAGGAGCCGGATTTATCTGGCCTAGGCGTGGATAGAGCCCCGAACTCGGTCTTCCGAATACTAGGGGCTTCACCAAAATTTAAAATTATAGAATTCTATGGCTAAGTGAGAGTGATAAAGCATTATAAGTCCGACGGCCTGGTTCGTTGTGCTGAGTGCCTCCCTAGATGGACCCAAGAATGGGAACAAGAGCGCTCAGGTTTATCCCGAACACCCCAGCACTCGTGGCATGGGGGTAGAAGTCGACGACTTGCATCTCTCAGATTTGATAAACGGCCGCACAGAAGGTAATATTTTAAATTAACAAGCATTTCTTAAAGCACATGAACAAAGTTTTCAACGTACAGGATAACAAATGCGAGTCTACTCAAAAATTTCATCTTTGGAGCATTCATCCGCTATAAAGCGGGCACCCTTCAGAACGCCCTTATAATACATCTCGGGCATGCAATACTCCTTGCCCGGCGGTGGCGCGTCCGTCAAAAGCTTCTCCGCGTCCAGCTTGCCCCAGTGCACTTTAGCACGGGCAAGGGCCCGACGGGCACCTTCAATACAGACGGAGCGCTTGATGACTTAAATCCACAGACACGTATCCACCAGCCTCCGCACCAAGCCGAAGTAGCTCCCAGGCATGGCTTCTCCAGGCCACAGCCGAACTATGAGGCCCTTCATGGCCTGTTCGGCCACCTTGTGGAGCTCGACCAGCTGCTTCAGCTGGTCGCTCAGGGGCACCGGATGTTCGGCCTCAGCATACTGAGACCAGAACACCTTTTTTGTCGAGCTCCCCTCCTCGGCTCGGTAGAACGCGGCAGCATCAGACACACTACAGGGCAGATTGGCGAATGCTCCTGGAGAGCTCCGGATCCGGGTAAGTAACAAATAATTTATTTTTATATTCTTGCTTCGCATAAAGAATGCCTTACCCGCCGCTATCTTCTTCATCGCCTCGATCTCCTGGAGGGCCTTCTGGGCTTCGGCCTTAGCGGTTTTGGCACTCTCAAGAGCCAAGGCGAGCTCGGACTCTCGAGTCTTCGGGTCACGCTCCAAACTCTCATGTTTTTCCACGAGATCCTGGAGCTCTTGCTGCACCTCCGCCACCCGCACCTCCTGCTTCTCTCGCTCGGTGCGCTCCAAGGCTGCACTATTTTCTGCCTTCGAGACCGCCTCCTTCAGGGTTGCCACCTCGGTTGTGGCCCCTGCAACATTTACGCTGGTCCTGTCATTATTTGCAACCAAGTATTTCTATATACATTTACATGCGGTACTACATACCCTCCTTGTCCTCGAGCTGCTTCTTGGCACGGCCGAGCTCGTTCTCGGACCGAATGAGGCTCTCCTTCAATGCATTGACCTCCGCAGTTAGTGCGGCAGAGGTCAGCAGCGCAGCCTGCATTCCCATATTGACATATTTATATTAGACTCCTGCGTATATCTTTTTAGATCCTCAGCTCGGCTTTTCTTTCCGACCGCCGAACTGAGCATCAGGGGCTACTGTCTATGCGGTAACATTTTTATATGTTTTGAACACATACCTCAAAGCTTGTTAAAAGACTTGTACAGGCTTCTGTCAGCCCGCTCCTGGCGGACTGAACCTTCTGAATCACCGCACCCATAACAGTGCGGTGTTCCTCGTCGATGGAGGCGCCGTTAAGCACCTCCAGCAAATTGTCCGGCGCCTCCGGATGGACGGAGGTCGCCGGCGTCGTAGGCTTGCCCTTCTTATGAAGGCGCCGCCTATCGGACTCCGGAACCGTTGATGGTTCCGGAGCAGTGTCCGGCCCTGGGCCGGACTTAGACCCCTCTGGGGCTTTACCTCCTTTGGGCCTGGAGTCCGGGAGGTCGCCTTGAGGCGCCTCCAGGACCACCTCCTCCTGGTTCGGTCCCTTTTGGGACTCCACCTCGGCGCCGTCCGCAGGGAGAGGGGAGGAGGCCGTCGGAAGTGAAGCGTTGTTCGCATCCGACGAATTCAGGGAGCCGCTCGACGAATCGCCGAGCTGAGCTCTGGGCGGACTGCATAATTAAATTCAGCATCAGAAACTACCGAATAATAGAGGAGCGCCATAAGTCGTTTGGGTAACCGGACACTTACGATTTTGCCAGGGGCTTGACCCTGGATGGCCATTCCTCCCCGCCGTCTTCGGCATCGGAGGCGTAGTCCGGCAGAAGGGTCTTCCCCTTCTTGGACCCTCCGGCCTTCCCAGTTGGAGCGGCCTTCCTTTTCTTTCCTCCCCCCATCGGAGGGGGAGAGGCTTCTTCTTCTTCTTCTTCCTCCTAGTCTTCACAGGCAGAGGGCCCTTCGGGGTTGTCGGGCGATGAATCCGACACCACCAAGCGCCGGGAGCTCTTTTGAGTCCCCGTGGCCTTCCTCACGTGGTGCCGGAACCAGCAGCCCCGTCAATCGGGCGTCCGCTGGGTCTTCTGGTAAGGGAGCCGGACAGCTAACCCGCTCGGACTTCTCCAGCCAGACCTGTCAAAGGTAAGGGAGTTTAGATCCTGCATAGAGTCAATCTATGAAAAACAAGTACCCCTTAATGGGAAAATTAAGCTCACCGCGCTGGCTTGGCGCTTGGCGCAGAATCCGTGATCCTCGGTGACGGGAGGGGAGACCTCGAAGCTCTTGAATAGCACCTTCCAGGCATCCTCGTGCTTTGTGTCGAAGAGCCGGGACAGAGTCTGGTGTTGGGCCGGGACGAACTCCCATAATTTGAAAGCCCGTCGTTGACACGGGAGAATCCGGCGAAAGAGTATGACCTGGACCATGATGACAAGTTTAACCTTCCTTCCGATCAGGTCTTTGATGCAGGTTTGAAGTCCGGTCACTTCTGCCGAATTACCCCACAACAGGCCCGTCTCTTTCCAAGATGTGAGCCGTGTGGGGATGCCGGATCGGAATTCGGGGACCGTTGCCCACTCAGGGTCACGCGGCTCGGTGATGTAGAACCACCCCGATTGCCATCCTTTGATGGTCTCTACGAAGGCACCCTCGAGCCATGTAACGTTGGCTATCTTGCCCACCATGGCGCCTCCGCACTCCGCTTGGCAGCCGCCCACGACCTTCGGCTTGACGCTGAAGATCTTCAGCCATAGGCCAAAATGAGGCTGGATATGGAGGAAGGCCTCGCAAATGAGGCTAAATGTCGAGATGTTGAGGATGAAGTTCGGGGCCAGATCGTGGAAGTCCAGGCCGTAGTAGAACATGAGCCCCCGGACGAACGGGTGAAGAGGAAAACCCAGTCTGTAGAGGAAATGGGGAAGAAAAACAACCCTCTCATGGGGCCTGGGGGTGGGGATGAGCTGCCCCACATCTGGAAGCTGGTGCGCGATGTCGTCAGACAAGTATCTAGCCTTCCTTAGCTTTTTGATTTGCCCCTCCGTGACGGAGGAGGCCATCCATCTACCTCCCGCTCCGGACATGATTGTGGAAGGTTGAGGTGGGAAGTGCGGGCTTGGGCGTTGGAGCTCGAGTGCGCATGGACGGATAGGCAAAGGAGGAAGAAGGCGTAAATGGAAAGGGTAGAATCTTATCCCCTTATATGGGCGGCCAAAACTACGAGCCCCCATTAGCCTAATAAAACTTGCTTATCCCCCAAGCGCCACGGTTAATGGCACGGTTGGGTTACCCACGCCCGTATTGATGAGAATCCCGGAATAAGGGGACACGATCTCTGCTTCAACAAGACGTGCCAAGGAAACCGCCTCGCTAAACGCACTGAGGTGGAACGGTAAAATGATTCAAATAAAGGCTTGACTGTGGCGTGATGTCACGTTGCGGAATACATCATCAGATTAGATTTGTGCAGATATTATTCTCTCTACGGTGGTATGTGGAGCTTATTTTTGCAGAGCTGGACACTATCCTTGTGTTCAAACATCTTCTACGAAGTATTCGGAGGAGGAACCCGCCTCGTAATGCCGAAGACAATTGGCCCGCCGGACTCGTCGTCATTGAAGCCAGGTTCAGGGGCTACTGAGGGAGTCCTGGATTAGGGGGTGTCCGGATGGCCGGACTATGACCTTTGGCCAGACTTCCAGACTATGAAGATACAAGATTGAAGACTTTGTCCCGTGTCCGGATAGGGACTTTCCTTGGCATGGAAGGCAAGCTTGGCGATACGATATGAAGATCTCCTCCCATTGTAACCGACTCTGTGTAACCCTAGCCCTCTCCGGTGTCTATATAAACCGGAGAGTTTTAGTCCGTAGGACGAACAACAATCATACCATAGGCTAGCTTCTAGGGTTTAGCCTCTCCGATCTCGTGGTAGATCAACTCTTTTACTACCCATATCATCAATATTAATCAATAAGGAGTAGGGTTTTACCTCCACCGAGAGGGCCCGAACCTGGGTAAAAACATCGTGTCCCTTGTCTCCTGTTACCATCCGCCTAGATGCACAGTTCGGGACCCCCTACCCGAGATCCGCCGGTTTTGACACCGACACCCACCATTCAAAATATACACGTATCCGGTTTGTGACTTGGAGTCATCCAGATCTGTGTCGAAGCTAGCATCGACGTAACCCTTTACGACGAGCTCTTTGTCACCTCCATAAACGAGAAACATATCCTTAGTCCTTTTCAGGTACTTCAGGACATTCTTGACCGATGTCGAGTGTTCCATGCCAGGATTACTTTGGTATCTTCCTACCAAACTTACGACAAGGTTTACATCAGGTCTGGTACACAGCATGGCATACATAATAGACCCTATGGTTGAGGCATAGGGGATGACACTCATCTTTTCTTTATCTTCTGCTGTGGTCGGGGATTGAGCCGAGCTCAATTTCACACCTTGCAACACAGGCAAGAACCCCTTCTTGGACTGATCCATATTGAACTTCTTCAATATCTTATCAAGGTATGTGCTTTGTGAAAGAGCTATGAGGCGTCTCGATCTATCTCTATAGATCTTGATGCCTAATATGTAAGTAGCTTCTCCAAGGTCCTTCATTGAAAAACACTTATTCAAGTAGGCATTTATGATGTCCAAAAGTCCTATATCATTTCCCATCAAAAGTATGTCATCCACATATAATATGAGAAATGCTATAGAGCTCCCACTCACTTTCTTGTAAACGCATGCTTCTCCATAAGTCTGCATAAACCCAAACGCTTTGATCATCTCATCAAAGCGAATGTTCCAAATCCGGGATGCTTGCACACCTTTTTAGCATTCTTAGGATCGACAAAACCTTCCGGCTGCATTATATGCAATTCTTCCTTAAGATAGCCGTTAAGGAATGCCGTTTTGACGTCCAATTGCCATATCTCATAATCATAGTATGCGGCAATTGCTAACATGATTCCGAAGGACTTCAGCATCGCTACGGGTGAGAAGGTCTCATCGTAGTCAACCCCTTGAACTTGTCGATAACCCTTAGCGACAAGTCGAGCCTTATAGATGGTAACATTACCATCCGCATCCGTCTTCTTCTTAAAGATCCATTTGTTTTCTATCGCTCGCCGATCATCGGGCAAGTCTGTCAAAGTCCATACTTTGTTTTCATACATGGATCCTATCTCGGATTGCATGGCTTCTAGCCATTTGTTGGAATCTGGGCCCGCCATCGCTTCTTCATAGTTTGAAGGTTCACCGTTGTCTAACAACATGATTTCCAGGACAGGGTTGCCATACCATTCTGGTGTGGAACATGTCCTTGTGGACCTACGAAGTTCAGTAGCAACTTGATCTGAAGTACCTTGATCATCATCATTAACTTCCTCTCTAGTCGGTGCAGGCACCACATGAATATCTTCCTGAGCGGTGCTACTTTCCGGTTCAAGAGGCAGTACTTCATCGAGTTCTACTTTCCTCCCACTTACTTCTTTCGAGAGAAACTCTTTCTCCAGAAAGGACCCGTTATTGGCAACAAAGATCTTGCCTTCAGATCTAAGGTAGAAGGTATACCCGATGGTTTCCTTAGGGTATCCTATGAATACGCATTTTTCCGACTTGGGTTCGAGCTTTTCAGGTTGAAGTTTCTTGACATAAGCATCGAATCCCCAAACTTTTAGAAACGACAGCTTAGGTTTCTTCCCAAACCATAATTCATACGGTGTCGTCTCAACGGATTTAGACGGTGCCCTATTTAAAGTGAATGTAGCTGTCTCTAGAGCGTATCCCCAGAATGATAGCGGTAAATCGGTAAGAGGCATCATATATCGCACCATATCCAATAGAGTGCGATTAAGACGTTCGGACACACTATTACACTTAGGTGTTCCAGGAGGCGTGAGTTGTGAAACAATTCCACATTTGCTTAAGTGCGTACCAAATTCGTGACTCAAATATTCTCCCCCACGATCTAATCATAAGAACTTTATTTTTCTGTCACGTTGATTCTCTACCTCATTCTGAAATTCCTTGAACTTTTCAAAGGTCTCAGACTTGTGTTTCATCAAGTATACATACCCATATCTACTTAAGTCATCGGTGAGGGTGAGAACATAATGATAGCCTCCGCGAACCTCAACACTCATTGGACCGCACACATCAGTATGTATGATTTCCAATAAGTTGGTTGCTCGCTCCATTGTTCCGGAGAACGGAGTCTTGGTCATTTTTCCATGAGGCATGGTTCGCAGGTGTCAAATAATTTGTAATCAAGATACTCCAAAAGTCCATCTGCATGGGGCTTCTTCGTGCGCTTGACACCAATGTGACCAAGGCGGCAGTGCCACAAGTATGTGGGACTATCGTTATCAACCTTACATCTTTTGGTATTCACACTATGAATATGTGTAACATCACGTTCGAGATTCATTAAGAATAAACCATTGACCAGCGGGGCATGACCATAAAACATATCTCTCATATAAATGGAACAACCATTATTCTCGGATTTAAATGAGTAGCCATCTCGTATTAAACAAGATCCAGATACAATGTTCATGCTCAAAGCTAGCACTAAATAACAATTATTGAGGTTTAAAACTAATCTCGTAGGTAAATGTAGAGGTATCGTGCCGACGGCGATCACATCGACCTTGGAACCATTCCCGACGTGCATCATCACCTCGTCCTTCGCCAGTCTCCGCTTATTCCGCAGCTCCTGTTTTGAGTTACAAATATGAGCAACCGCACCAGTATCAAATACCCGGGAGCTACTACGAGTACTGGTAAGGTACACATCAATAACATGTATATCACATATACCTTTGGTGTTGCTGGCCTTCTTATCCGCTAAGTACTTGGGGCAGTTCCGCTTCTAGTGACCGTTTTCCTTGCAATAAAAGCACTCAGTCTCAGGTTTGGGTCTGTGCTTTGGCTTCTTCCCGGCAACTAGCTTACCGGGCGCGGCAATTCCTTGCCGTCCTTCTTGAAGTTCTTCTTACCCTTGCCTTTCTTGAAACTAGTGGTTTTATTGACCATCAACACTTGATGTTTCTTTTTGATTTCTACCTCCGCTGATTTCAGCATTGAAAATACTTGAGGAATAGTTTTCAACATCCCCTGCATATTGTAGTTCATCACAAAGCTCTTGTAGCTAGGTGGGAGCGACTGAAGGATTCTGTCAATGACGCGTCATCCGGGATGTTAACTCCCAGCTGAGACAAGCGGTTGTGCAACCCAGACATTTTGAGTATGTGCTCGCTGACAGAACTATTCTCCTCCATCTTACAACTTTAGAATTGTCGAAGACTTGATATCTCTCGACCCGGGCATGAGCTTGGAAACCCATTTTCAGCTCTTGGAACATCTCATATGCTCCGTGCTGCTCAAAACGCTTTTGGAGCCCTGGTTCTAAGCTGTAAAGCATGCCGCACTGAATGAGGGAGTAATCATCACTACGCGACTGCCAGGCATTCATAACGTCTTGAGTTGCTGGGAAAACGGGTGCTTCACCTAGCGGTGCATCTAGGACATATGCTTTCTTAGAAGCTATGAGGATGATCCTCAAGTTCCGAACCCAGTCCGTATAGTTGCTGCCATCGTCTTTCAGCTTGGTTTTCTCTAGGAACCTGTTGAAGTTGAGGGTAACATTAGCGTGGGCCATTTGATCTACAAGACATATTGTAAAGTTTTTAGACTAACTTCATGATAATTAAGTTCATCTAATCAAATTATATAATGAACTCCCACTTAGATAGACATCCCTCTAGTCATCTAAGTGATCCATGATCCGAGTCAACTAGGCCGTGTCCGATCATCACGTGAGACGGACTAGTCATCATCGGTGAACATCTTCATGTTGATCGTATCTACTATACGACTCATGTTCGACCTTTCGGTCTCTTGTGTTCCGAGGCCATGTCTGTACATGCTAGGCTCGTCAAGTCAACCTAATTGTTTTTGCATGTGTAAATCTGTCTTACACCCGTTGTATGTGAACGTTAGAATCTATCACACCCGATCATCACGTGGTTCTTCGAAACAACGAACTTTCGCAACGGCGCACAGTTAGGGGGAACACTTCCTTGAAATTATTATGAGGGGTCATCTTATTTACTACCATCGTTCTAAGCAAATAAGATGCAAAAACATGATAAACATCACATGCAATCAAATATGATATGATATGGCCAATATCATTTTGCTCCTTTTGATCTCCATCTTCGGGGCGCCATGATCATCATTGTCACCGGCGTGACACCATGATCTCCATCATAGTATCTCCATGAAGTTGTCTCGCCAACTATTACTTCTACTACTATGGCTAACGGTTTAGCAATGGAGTAAAGTAATTACATGGCGTTATTCAGTGACACGCAGGTCATACAATAAATAAAGACAACTCCTATGGCTCCTGCCGGTTGTCATACTCATCGACATGCAAGTCATGATTCCTATTACAAGAACATGATCAATCTCATACATCACATATATTTCATTCATCACATCCTTTTTGGCCATATCACATCACAAGGCATATGCTGCAAAAACAAGTTAGACGTCCTCTAATTGTTGTTGCATATTTTTACGTGGCTGCAATAGGGTTCTAGCAAGAACGTTTCTTACCTACGTCAAAACCACAACGTGATATGCCAATTTCTATTTACCCTTCATAAGGACCCTTTTCATCGAATCCGATCCGACTAAGGTGGGAGAGATAGACACCGGCTAGCCACCTTATGCAACCAGTGCATGTCAGTCGGTAGAACCTGTCTCATGTAAGCGTACGTGTAAGGTCGGTCCGGGCCGCTTCATCCCACGATGCCGCCGAAACAAGATAAGACTAGTAGTGGCAAGTAAATTGACAACATCTACGCCCACAACAAAAATTGTGTTCTACTCGTGCATAGAAACTACGCATAGACCTGGCTCATGATGCCACTGTTGGGGATCATAGCAGAAATTTAAAATTTTCTATGCATCACCAAGTTCAATCTATGGAGTCATCTAGCAACGAGAGAGAGAGAGGAGTACATCTACATACCCTTGTAGATCGCGACCGTATGCGTTCAACAAACGGGGTTGATGGAGTCATACTCATCGTGATACAAATCACCGATGATCCTAGCGCCGAACTGACGGCACCTCCACGTTCAACACACGTATGGAGCGGAGACGTCTCCTCCTTCTTGATCCAGCAAGGGGAAGGAGAGGTTGAGGAAGAGGGTTCCAACAGCAGCACGACGGCGTGGTGGTGATGGAGAGGCAGTACTCCGGCAGGGCTTCGCCAAGCTCTTACGGAGGAGGAGAGGTGTTGGGGAGGGGAGCGGCTGTGCCTTGGATGTGGTGTTGTAGCCCTCCCCTCGCCCCTCTATTTATAGGAGGAGGGGGAAGGGGGCCGGCCCGCTCTAGATGAGATCTAGAGGGGGGCGGCGGCCAAGGGGAGGGGGCTTGCCCCCCAAGCAAGGGGGGGCGCCCCCTCTAGGGTTTCCCCCCAAACCCTAGGCGCATGGGCTAAGGGGGGGATGCGCCCAGCCCTCCAAGGGCTGGTTCCCTGCCCACTACGGACCATGAGGCCCTCCGAAAGAGGTGGCCCCTCCCGGTGGACCCCCGGAACCCCTCCGGTGGCCCTAGGGCTGGACTAACGAGCAGCTCGGCTCATTAAGCTCGTTAAGATTAATGAGCAGAAAACCCTGCTCGGCTCGGCTCGTTTGAAGCTCGTTAAGCTCGTGAGCGCTCGTTAACATATTATAATGTGTTACGATATACATGATTAATGTGTAGGTATGGTTTTCAAGATAAAATATTGTGACTACAAAAAGAAATGAAGTAGTATGTTGCCTCATATGTTGATTAGATTAAATAGATAGGATGAGGTGCTACAAAAAGTTTGTCACGTAATATGAAAATATATGTTGTGTTGTTACTAACGAGCTTAACGAGCTACTCGTGAAATTCGTTAGCTCGCTCGTTAAGCTCGTTAAGCTTAACGAGCTAAAATCAATGATTGACTCTGTTCATTAAGAAGCGAGCTACGAGCATAACGAGCCGAACTATCGAGCGCTCATTAAGCTCGCGAGCTACGAGCTTTTGGTCCAGTCCTAGGTGGCCCCTTTACAATACCAATATGCCCCCGAACTTTTCCGGTGACCGTATGACAACTTCCCATATATAAATCAACACCTCCGGACCATTCCGAAACTCCTCGTGACGTCCGGGATCTCATCCGGGACTCCGAACAACATTCGGTAATCACATATAAGTCTACCTGATAACCCTAGCGTCATCGAACCTGTGTGTAGACCCTACGGGTTCGGGAATCACGCAGACATGACCGAGACAGCTCTCCAGCCAATAACCAACAGCGGGATCTGGATACCCATGTTGGCTCCCACATGTTCCACGATAATCTCATCGGATGAACCACAATGTCAAGGATTCAAGCAATCTCGTATACAATTCCCTTTGTCAATCGATATGTTACTTGCCCGAGATTCAATCATCGGTATCCCAATACCTCGTTCAATCTCGTTACCGGCAAGTCACTTTACTCGTTACATAATGCATGATCCTGTGGCTAACCACTTAGTCACATTGAGCTCATTATGATGATTCATTATCGAGTGGGCCCAGAGATACCTCTCCGTCAAACGGAGTGACAAATCCCAGTCTCGATTCATGCCAACCCAACAGACACTTTCGAAGATACCTGTAGTGCACCTTTATAGTCACCCAGTTATGTTGTGACGTTTGGTACACCCAAAGCACCCCTACGGCATCCGGGAGTTACACAATCTCATGGTCTAAGGAACTGATACTTGACATTAGAAAAGCTTTAGCAAACGAACTACACGACCTTGTGCTGTGCTTAGGGTTGGGTCTTGTCCATCACATCATTCTCCTAATGATGTGATCCCGTTATCAATGACATCCAATGTCCATAATCAGGAAACCATGACTATCTGTTGATCAACGAGCTAGTCAACTAGAGGCTCACTAGGGACATGTTATGGTCTATGTATTCATACATGTATTAATTATGGTTTCCGATCAATACAATTATAGCATGAACAATAGACAACTATCATGAACAAGGATAATAATAATAACCATTTTATTATTGCCTCTAGGGCATATTTCCAACATGTTTCCCCCCGAAACCCTAGGCGCATGGGCCCTAGGGGGTGGCGCCCAGCCCACTTAGGGGCTAGTTCCCCTCCGTATTCAGCACATGGGGCCCTCCGGGGCAGGTGGACCCTCCCGATGGACCCCCGGAACCCTTTCAGTGGTCCCGGTACAATACTGATATACCCCCGAACACTTCCGGTGACCAAATATGGACTTTCCATATATAAATCTTTGTCTCCAGACCATTCCGGAACTCCTCCTGAGGTCCAGGATCTCATCGGGACTCCGAACAACATTCGGTAACTACATACTAATTTCCCATAACAACTCTAGCGTCACCGAACCTTAAGTGTGTAGACCCTACGGGTTCGGGAATCATGCAGACATGACCGAGATAATTCTCCGGCCAATAACCAACAGCGGGATCTGGATACCCATGTTGGCTCCCACATGTTCCACAATGATCTCATCGGATGAACCACGATGTCCGGGATTCAACCAATCCCGTATACAATTCCCTTTGTCACTCGGTACGTTACTTGCCCGAGATTCGATCGTCGGTATCCCAATACCTCGTTCAATCTCGTTACCGGCAAGTCACTTCACTCGTTCTGTAATGCATGATCCCATGACTAACTACTTAGTCACATTGAGCTCATTATGATGATGCATTACCGAGTGGGCCCAGAGATACCTCTCCGTCATACGAAGTGACAAATCCCAGTCTCGATTCGTGCCAACCCAACAGACACTTTCGGAGATGCCTATAGTGTACCTTTATAGCCACCCAGTTACGTTGTGATGTTTGGTACATCCAAAGCATTCCTACGGTATCCAGGAGTTACACAATCTCATGGTGTAAGGAAATGATACTTGACATTAGGAAAGCTTTAGCAAACGAACTACACGATCTTGTGCTATGCTTAGGATTGGGTCTTGTCCATCACATCATTCTCCTAATGATGTGATCCCGTTATCAATGACATCCAATGTCCACAGTCAGGAAACCATGACTATCTGTTGATCAACGAGCTAGTCAACTATAGGCTCACTACGGACATGTTATGGTCTATGTATTCACACATGTATTAATTATGGTTTCCGATCAATACAATTATAGCATGAACAATAGACAACTATCATGAATAAGGAAATATAATAATAATAACCATTTTATTATTGCCTCTAGGGCATATTTCCAACATGTTTTCCCCCGAAACCCTAGGCGCATGGGCCCTTGGGGGTGGCGCCCAGCCCACTTAGGGCCTAGTTCCCCTCCGTATTCAGCCCATGGGGTCCTCCGGGGCAGGTGGACCCTCCCGGTGGACCCCCGGAACCCTTTCGGTGGTCCCGGTACAATACCGATATACCCCCAAACACTTCCGGTGACCAAATATGGACTTCCCATATATAAATCTTTGTCTCTGGACCATTCCGGAACTTCTCGTGAGGTCCGGGATCTCATTGGGACTCCGAACAACATTCGGTAACTGCATACTAATTTTCCATAACAACTCTAGCGTCGCCGAACCTTAAGTGTGTAGACCCTACGGTTTCGGGATCATGCAGACATGACCGAGACAACTCTCCGGCCAATAACCAACAGCGGAATCTGGATACCCATGTTGGCTCCCACATGTTCCGCAATGATCTCATCGGATGAACCACGATGTCCGATTCAACCAATCCCGTATACAATTCCCTTTGTCACTCGGTATGTTACTTGCCCGAGATTCGATCGTCGTATCCCAATACCTCGTTCAATCTCGTTACCGGCAAGTCACTTTACTCGTTCCGTAATGCGTGATCCCGTGACTAACTACTTAGTCACATTGAGCTCATTATGATGATGCATTACCGAGTGGGCCCAGAGATACCTCTCCGTCATACGGAGTGACAAATCCCAGTCTCGATTCGTGCCAACCCAACAGACACTTTCGGAGATGCCTATAGTGTACCTTTATAGCCACCCAGTTACGTTGTGACGTTTGGTACATCCAAAGCATTCCTACGGTATCCGGGAGTTACACAATCTCATGGTGTAAGGAAATGATACTTGACATTAGAAAAGCTTTAGCAAACGAACTACACGATCTTGTGCTATGCTTAGGATTGGGTCTTGTCCATCACATCATTCTCCTAATGATGTGATCCCGTTACCAATGACATCCAATGTCCATAGTCAGGAAACCATGACCATCTATTGATCAATGAGCTAGTCAACTAGAGGCTCACTAGGTACATGTTATGGTCTATGTATTCACACATGTATTACGGTTTCTGGTTAATACAATTATAGCATGAACAATAGACAATTATCATGGACAAGGAAATATAATAATAACCATTTTATTATTGCCTCTAGGGCATATTTCCAACCGTGGGTGCACTACAGTACCTAACTTTGACAAGACCTGATATATCTTTCTCTAACAAGGTTTGTCAATTTCTGCACCCCTACTTCACTGCATTGGACAACAATAAAGAGGATATTGAGATATATTCAAGGAAGTGTTGGTATAGGACTCAAAATATGTAAATCACCCTCAACAACTGTAAGTGCCTTTTCTGATGTAGATTGGGCAGGGTGTCCAGATGACAGAAGGTCTACTGGTGGATTCACTGTTTTCTTTGGTTCTAATCTTATATCCTGGAATGCAAAGAAACATGCAATAGTCTCTCGCTCTAGTACTGAAGCAGAGTATAAGTTTTTGGCAAATGCAACAGCTGAAGTAATGTGGGTGGAAACTCTATTAGATGAGCTAGGAGTAAGAAGGTCGGGTACTTCTTGCTTATGGTGTGATAATCTTGGAGCAACGTACCTCTCAGCCAATCCAGTGTTCCATGCAAGGACGAAACACATAGAGATTGACTTTCACTTTGTCATGGAGAGGGTTGCTAGGAAATTGTTGGAAATCAGATTTATTCCAACAGGAGACCAAGTGGCAGATGGTTTTACAAAGCCACTACAGATTCGACAACTACAAGCTTTCAAGAACAATTTCAACCTTGACACGTTTAGATTGAGGGGGGATGTTAAATGATGTAGTTGTAACGTCTCATATGTCACGGGGGTAACTTGTGTGCATGTGTTGTAACTTGGGCGGGTTGTTGGAGATTAGAGATCCTTATCTTGTATAGTCTTGGATGAGGGGTCAAACTAACACAACAACCTGCCAACCGATTGTAATCTTGTTCTCTATTTAACATGCACGTGTCCCTGCTTAGATGCATACGCTTACCTTTTTTTCTTTCAACAACCACATGTACATCAGAGGTGAAGCGTGAAGGAAAACATATCAGCGTAAGTCGATAGCCTTTATAACATAGTGTCAGGAGGAAAGGTTGCTAGAAGATCCAAATCATCAGCTTTGGTCATCATCAGGTTAATTGCATCCATGATAAGATCAAACGCATAAGGAAAAGAGCATCTCCTTGCAAAGACCACGACCACGCCAAATCGAAGGACCTGGAGCACCATTTAGGAGAAATTTTTGGGAATTTATGCACTTTCTTGAATTGTTTCAAACGGAGTCTACATCAAAATAATGACTGCAAGCGGCTGATACAAATTCTCCCGTACAGTAGTACTAGGGACGGGGAGTATCGTGCTACACTAGAGGCGTGTTGTACTTCTGTCGTTTTATAAGGCCAACTCCATCGCGCGACCCCAAACGGACGTCTGTTTTGTCTGGATTCTGTCCGTCTGGATAGGGATTTGGGGTCGTGTCCGGGCCTGTCCTGGGATGCGGTGGCCGTGCGCCCAGCGCGCGGCCGCATCCATTTGCCCCATCCTGTCCGCGTATAGTTCTTTGCAAGTCCTTAAACTTTTTTATCATTCATTTTTGGTACATGAATACATCATCACATTTTGACTAGTAAAGCAAGGCCAAAGAAAACAAGAACCACAAGAATACATTTGAGAAGATACCCAACTTCCATAACTACTCCCTTGAGTTGGGTTAGCGCCTTCTCGATGCACTCATTGTTGATCTGTGGAGGAGGCACGACGTTGCACCCTCCTTTCTTCTTCAAGCCAGAAGTCGACGTTGCTTCCTCACACGTAGTATCATGCCTTGTTGCTTCTTCGCACGTAGTATCGTGCCTAGCGTCTAATCTAGCAACAAGTGCACTTGTCTCATCTAAAGCCTCTAGCCTAACTAAAAGTGCACGAACATGCACTACATTTCGCTCTATCAACATATCGATGTACTCTTCTTCTCAATACCAAAACTTGCATCCGTTCTACACAATAAAACTTAAAGTTAGCACCACTAGTCTAATCCAAGAGCACAAACCGAAGCTAAAAGAGCACATACCCCATCGTTTAAGCACTTGATGAACACCCATCCGGGATGCTCCGGCGTTGTAGACACGCGGCGCACGACCACCCTTGGGCAGTGGTCGCACTTGATGAGGGGCAACGGTGCGCCGACGAGCTTTTGGGCAAGCACCGAGCCCGGCCGACTTGCATTCGCGTATCTGCCGGCGGACCACCGACGGTGCAGATCCGAGCGGCTAGAGGACGAGCCACTGCCTGCATGTGGCCTTGCGGCCCTGCCAGGGCCTTCCGGCAAGTTGCCCGGCCAGTCCATGGCGCCGCCCGGCCTCCCACAGCCGGGCGAGCTCAAGACCGACCGGATCCACCCCAAATCCGGCCGGCGGGTGCGCAAACAAGGTGGTCGTGCTTGGGTAGCTCGGCGGCGACGAGAGGAAGGGGCTGGGCAAGTGCGCTCCGAGTTGCACGGCTGCAATGGCAGCGGGTGGGCGGCCGGCGGCGGCGAGGGAAGAGTGGGGAAGAGTAGAGTGGATGCGGCCGGAGGGAGGGAGGGGGGGGGGATAGAAAAAGGCCCGTCCTGTGTCACCGACGGGCGGGCCAGGGGAGGACACGCGCAGATGATCCGCGCGTCCGCGTGGTGTCCGTTTTACCCCAAAAGCGGCGCAAACTTGGGTCACGGTGGGTCGAAAGCGGACACAAAGCGAACAAAAGTCCGTTTGCGCCTGTGCGCTGGGCCGTTTCGTTTGTGCCTTTTACTCCAAACGGACGAGGACGGACAGGATAGGGTCGCATGGTGGAGTTGGCCTGAAAGAAGCCACAGCACCGCTCGTTTTGGAGGCAAGACATGGACTCCCCGTGCAGCGTCCCTCGTTTTCGACCAGTACGTTAATTAGCTACACACATGGCCGAGACCGGCCGGAAAGACAAAAGCACGTTTCGAACTACTTTTACTACCACCTCTCAGAAAAGGACTGTAGTGGAAAGACATGTGCCGCCTCGGGTCCTCGGCGTACAACCCACAGCCCCCGCCCCCCGCATGCCGCCAGGCGCGCGCGTGATCCCTGCCGTTCCACCGCTCCGCCACTGGCCGACGCCCGGTGAAAAACAAGGAAAACGAGTTGACGCTGGATGGCCAGGGCGCCCGCGGCTCGTGTCCAGCGAGGCTGCGGGGTGAATCGTCGTGGCATTCATGCACGCGCGCGCGCGCACCGGCACCGGCACCGGCGACGGAACGTGCGCGTCGGGCCAAGGCGCCCGGTTGGGCGCTAGCGGAGGGCAGGACTTATTTAGGCGGCGTGGGTCTTTCGCTCCAGCCAGCCACGGGCCACCGCGCCTTGTCGCCTCTGGCTTCCATCGGCCGATCGCCGTGCGCGCGCATGGTACGTGCGGTCCGGCGTCGCTGTCGGTGCACGTCCAACCCCACGCAAAAACAAACAAGCCAAGCCAGCACGGCGTCGGCGTCGGCGAGCGCGTGTGGCCAAGCTCGCCAAGGAGCGATGCTTCTCATTATTAGCTAGGTGGTGCGCCATTGGTGGAGTGGCATGTCCGCAGCGCGGGTGACCTGAGGCCCGCGTGCACTGTGCATCAGCAGTGTGCGTGGTCTCGCTTGCTTGCGTGCACCGGAATTAGGCCACGAGTTCCACATCTCTTCTCCTGATTAAATCTTGTAGGAGGATTGCCGTACTGTGGACTAGTTGTTTCTTGTTCTTTTGATTGATGAGCGGACAGTGGACTAGTAGTTTTTTGTCCGTCCGGCATAGGTCCTGCTGGAATGGAAGATTGGGCTTGAATGCCTCTTTGTTTTTCAATTGTTTTTTTTTTTGAGGAAATTGTTTTTTCAATTGTTGCTCCTTCCCGTTCGCGTGCTCTGTTCCCGTCCACTCTTTCTTCTTCGCGTAGCTGGCCGATAACGGCCCGTCCGATAGGCCCACCACGGAGATAATCGGGTTACCAAGAAACAGGCCCACCACTCCTTTTTTTCTTCAAAAAGAAATGTCTTTCAAAGATTTCAGTGTAACTCTTAGTCGTAGGAATCCTTATCAAGCTACCAGTGTAGGGATGTAAGTGGCAAATAAATGGCGTCCACAATCCTGTTTAGTTAGTTTTTGCTAGTGTGATAGTTCATTTTTCTCAAACAAATAAAAAAACTTTTTGAACTATCATATCATAAGTGGACTTTAAACGGGATTAAACGGGACCCGGTTGACATCCCTATACCAGTGACACTTTGGCGACATGGTCGGCGAGAAGAAAAGCTATCCACGAGGGCATTTTCTAGAGCACACTATCGACACATCTTTCTATTAACTGGTTCATCGTAGAACTTGGGGACGTTGGGCAAAAATTTCGAGAGAAACAGTCCGTACAACCAAGAAACAGGGGAGTTGGCGCGAGATGGAAAACGCACCTTGTTGGGTACGCAAAAGTTCATGTGGATGCATGTGTGACTGGGTCTGGAATTGGTATGTCGTGATGACTCTGAAAAATATTTTGGTTCTTCGGCACCGGTGGTTCATGGCATATTGCATCCGGCCACCCTCGGAGCTATAGCTTGCCATGAAACATTATAGTGTTGGCCGAGGATCTTCTGCTACGTAGAATACTCATTTGAGTGTCGTTCTTGCCAAGGAGTGCGTCTTTTTTCAACCTACTCAAAGTCCAAATCTTAGTAGCAAACGGGAAAAACATCGTATACTAGGCCCTCCGACTTCTTAAAAGGTTTATCTAAATGACTTGCGAATCAGACTCAAAGTAGGTAGTGGATGATACTCCCTCAAAGTAGGTAGCGAATCAGTCTTTGTGAACTTTGATCAATAAGGCTTGGCAATTTCCCTAACAAAAGGTGTAGGATTTTCAATAAAATAATAATTATAGGAGTTACTTTCTAATTCTTGAATCTTGAATCCTAAGCAATGTATTTGTAACAGATGTGAGTATGAATAAAGTTTCGTGTCCTCCCTCCTCTCCTTTTTACTCCGCATTTAAGATATATCTGAAGTCAAACTTCGTAAAGCTTGACTAACTTTCTAGAAAAAAATATCAACATTCACAATACAAAATCAATATATTAGATGCATCATGAATTTAGTTTTCATATTATATAAATTTAGCATTATTGATGTTGATATTTTTTATATAAATATGGTCAAACTTTACGAGTTTGACCTCAAACAAATCTAATGTGCAGAGTAAAAACAACCGGAGGGGGTATTTCTTAAAAAAATAACCAGACGTGACGATACTAGTAAACTGATGAACTATTTTCTAAAAGGAGTAAACAGATGTATTTGTAATATAGAAGGAAGTCAGAAATTCGCAGGGGCAAGTACATGCCTAGCCGTATCGGTCGCCTCGCGATCCGCAAAATCATGGATCCCGCAAAGGCACACCAACTTTTAAGTTTTAGTTTTCGCAAGTTACATTTTTTTGGTCGCATGTTTGGAAACTTATGATTTTGTTGGTCGTTCGTACCAAGTTTTAGAAGTTGAAACATTTTTGCCTAGTACGGGTTCTGAAACATATGATTTTGACGGTCGCTCGTACCAAGTTTCAGAAGTTGAAACTTAACGAATTTTCAAAAACCCGTCAAAATGTATTCAAAATGGATCTCAGTTGAATGCCCTCGTCACCAGAAACACAGATATGCAAGCGAAACTTAATTTGTTATTTTGCTTCAACATATATGAAAGATTGAAAATCAAAAGCCAAAAGAAAAAGGGGATGCGTATCCCGGCTCCTGCATGCTACAGATCCCCTTCCCAGAGAAAGTAGCAAATGCTCATGATGGAAATGAAACAAGAAGCTTGAATATGGGTACCAACAATCGGGATTCTTGGACTCATCAACAAAGGGCAAGTCGGTTGTTGCCACGTGTGTGGTATGATAACTTCATCATGTGTCATGAAATTCGTACACGGGATGCTAGTTTTACATGGAATTCTTACACAAGACTCGTCTGGAAGTTACTAATCCCTCTAAAGATCTTTTTTACCATTGGCTCATGCTTATAACTAACTTTTTGACCAAGTATAATCTGATCAAGATAGGGAGAGCTGGCAATGATCGGTGTCACTTATGCTTGCAGAAAGAAAACATTACACACCTAATATTTCGGTGAGATCTTTCTAAATGAGGATGGCTGCGATCCTTCCCGAAGAACCCACAAAAAATAGTGCATGTGGAGGAGTAATTGTATGTTGTATTATTTGGAAGGTCAAAATTATGCTTGTTCTAACCAATGTTTTTTATGATCCTCTGACTGGTATTTTGAAACTATGTCACATATCTTGTAGAAAAGTCCCGGATGTGAAAGCACCAAGGAAGGGATGAAGCTGATCAAGGAGGTGATTCAAGATGTGTACACAAAGGGCCATGGATGGGATTATGTGATTAGAATTGAATCTTGGTGCCTTTTGTTGCCGACCTCTCCTAATGATGTATGCTTGATCAATTTTATCTCCTGAGAAGTTGTGGTGGTTCTTTGACTGGGCCTGCACTTTGGTTTGCTGGCGTGTAATATCTAATGCTTATGTTGTGCTGGATGTAATCATCATGCTTAGAAAATTTTGTCTGGGAGATTGTGTTCTCTTTGTTAGCTTAATACTTAGAGCAACTCTAGTAGAGTCGGCAAAATAACCGCCGATATGTCGACTTTGACCCAAAAACGCACTCTAGCAGAAGACGCCATACGACCCTGAGTCACCATAATTTATGGATGGCACTCTATATCCAACTCGCGAGCTTCCATATTTGGAGGCTATGGGTGCTGGTTTGGAGCGTGCGCCATGCGCCAACTGCTCACATGGGAGAAAAGTTTCAGGCCGACCTCTTCTTCCTACACACAACCCGGTCAATGATGTGGTCATCTGTACATTCGCCTCTTCCATCCCTGGCATTGTTACATCCGCTTTTCCACTGGAAAGATCGCCAATTAATGGTCGCCGCTACGCTTCCCAGCTGCCCATGCTACTTTGCGGGTAAATAAAAGAATTCACACAATTTACACAGAAATTGCACTTTTTGTAATATGCAAGAATAAACATATAATATTGGATATTTTGCAAAATAGATGTTTTCTAAGGATTAATAAATTAGTGGCATTGCTAACTGATCCATAACATCTCCACTTCTAAAAATAAAAATAATGAAGGTTTCTCAAAGGAATGAATTAGTGGCATTTCTATTGCCCTTTAAGAAAATAAAAATAAATAATTACAAAATTTGCACACAGTTAACATAGAAATTGCGCCTTTTTATAATACACAAGAATAAGAATATAATCGTGGACTTTCGAAACAAATAAGTTTCCCAAGAAGGAATGAATTACCGGCAGTGGTATTATCATTAAAATATAAATAATATACACAAACCAAAAACAAAAACATTATAATGGAGTTTTCAAACAAAGAATGAATTAGTGGCATTGGTATTACCTTTTAAGAAGAAGAAAATATGTGAAAAGGGACAAAATTTCCTCACAATTTGCACAGAAATTGCACTTTCCCATAATATGCGAGAATGAGCATATAATAGTTGACTTTTGGAAAAAAAATGTTTCCTAAGAAGGAATGAATTAGTGGCATTGGTATTACCCTTAAAGAAGAAATAAATGAAACAAAAACAAAAATAATGAAGTTTTCTAAGGAAGTATATTTAGAGGCATTGGTCTCTTTTTAAAAATATGAAAATGGAATAAAAACAAAACAATGAAGTTTTCTAAGAAAGAATGAATTAGTGGCATTGGTATTACTTTTAAGAAAAAAATGAAGAAGGATGGATAAATCTGCACGCAATTTACACAGAAATTGTGGATTTTATAGTAGTGGAATTTCAAAACAAAAGTTTCCTAACAAGGAATGGATTAGTGACATTTACATTACCATTAGACGGGAAAGAAAACGAAGTAAAAGCTTAAAATTTTGAAATTTGCTAAGGAAAAAAATTGAATTGGTGGCATTGATATAACCTTTTAAGAATAAAGATAATGAAAAAATGTGAAAAAAATTATACACAATTTGTACAAAAATTGTGATTTTTATAATATGTAAAAATTAGAATATAAGAGTGGTATTTTGGAAAAAGTAAGTTTCCTAATAAGGAATGAATTAGTGACATTACATTACCCTTAAAGAAGAAAGAAAAGGTTCCCTAAAAAAAGGAAACGAAAACAAAAACAAAAACAAAATAATGATGTTTTCTAACGGTGAATGATCTAGTGGCATTGGTATTATGCTTTACAAAGAAACTAAATAAAATAACAAATACTGACAAAATTGTGCACAATTTAAAAAATCCAAAATCAAAATCATGAAGTTTCCTAAGAAAAGTTGGAATTTCGAATATAATAGTGGAATACAATAGTTGAAATCGATGTTCAAATCTAGTACGGAAAAACTTTCATGGTTGAGGTGGGGCAGGAAGATATCTTCTAGCCAATGTCAACGGGGTTCTATAGGGCAGAAAAAATTGAAGGCTGATATTATACCGATTCCGTGTTTACGCACAAGCCCATCAGCTTGCATATCCATATGAAGCGTGTTCCATATGACATATGGGTATCACAAATATGGCAACTCTGTTAGAGTTGTTCTTAGAGTTGGTTGTAGGTTCTTTTCATTTCATTTACTTTTCTTTCCTTTGTTGTAAAACTATTGATTGTTTCTTTAATGAAAATCAATGGTGAGCCTTTTTTGTTTCTGTGACGCTCCCGATTTAATCGTACACTAATCATGCACGCAAATGTGTATGATTAAGATCAGGGACTCACGGGAAGATATCACAACACAACTCTAAAACATAAATAAGTCATACAAGCATCATAATACAAGCCAGGGGCCTCGAGGGCTCGAATACAAGTGCTCGATCATAGACGAGTCAGCGGAAGCAACAATATCTGAGTACAGACATAAGTTAAACAAGTTTGCCTTAAGAAGGCTAGCACAAACTGGGATACAGATCGAAAGAGGCGCAGGCCTCCTGCCTGGGATCCTCCTAACTACTCCTGGTCGTCGTCAGCGGGCTGCACATAGTAGTAGGCACCTCCGGTGTAGTAGGAGTCGTCGTCGACGGTAGCGTCTGGCGCCTGGACTCCAGCATCTGGTTACGACAACCAGAAAGAAAGGAAAGGGGGGAAAGGGGGGGAGAAAGCAACCGTGAGTACTCATCCAAAGTACTCGCAAGCAAGGAACTACACTACATATGCATGGGTATATGTGTAAGGAGGCCATATCAGTGGACTGAACTGCAGAATGCCAGAATAAGAGGGGGATAGCTAGCCCTATCGAAGACTACGCTTCTGGCAGCCTTCGTCTTGCAGCATGTAGAAGAGAGTAGATTGAAGTCCTCCAAGTAGCATCTCCAAGTAGCAGCTCCAAGTAGCATCTCCAGTAGCATCGCATAGCATAATCCTACCCGGCGATCCTCTCCTCGTCGCCCTGTGGAAAAGCGATCACCGGGTTGTCTGTGGAACTTGGAAGGGTGTGTTTTATTAAGTATCCGGTTCTAGTTGTCATAAGGTCAAGGTACAACTCCAAGTCGTCCTGTTAGCGAAGATCACGGCTATTCGAATAGATTAACTTCCCTGCAGGGGTGCACCACATAACCCAACATGCTTGATCCCATTTGGCCGGACACACTTTCCTGGGTCATGCCCGGCCGCGGAAGATCAACACGTCGCAGCCCCACCTAGGCACAACAGATAGGCCAGCACGCCGGTCTAAACCTAAGCGCACAGGGGTCTGGGCCCATCGCCCATAGCACACCTGCACGTTGCGAGGGCGGCCGGAAGCAGACCTAGCCTAGCCGGCGTTCCAGTCCAATCCGGCGCGCGCCGCTCCGTCGCTGACGTCTGAAGTGCTTCGGCTGGTACCACGATGTCGGGATACACATAACTACTCCCACGTAGATGGTTAGTGCGTATAGACCAAATGGCCAGACTCAGATCAAATACCAAGATCTCGTTAAGCGTGTTAAGTATCCGCGAACGCCGAACAGGGCCAGGCCCATCTGTCTCCTAGGTGGTCTCAACCTGCCCTGTCGCTTCGCCACAAAGTAACAGTCGGGGGCCGTCGGGAACCCAGGCCCACATCTACCGGGATGGAGCCACCTGTCCTTTCAGCCCCCTCATCAGAATCACTTGCGGGTACTCATCGAGCTGACCCGACTTTAGTCACCATCTGTATAGTATGTATGTATGTATAGTATATACCCGTGATCACCTCCCGAGAGATCACGGCCCAATAGTATAGCAAGGCAGACTGACAAGAAGGTAGGGCCAATGATGATAAACTAGCATCCTATACTAAGTATTTAGGATTGCAGGTAAGGTATCAACAGATGTAGCAACAATGTCAGGCTATGCATCAGAATAGGATTAACGGAAAGCAGTAACATGCTACACTACTCTAATGCAAGCAGTATAGAGGAGAATAGGCGATATCTGGTGATCAAGGGGGGCTTGCCTGGTTGCTCTGGCAAGAGAGAGGGGTCATCAACTCCGTAGTCGAACTGGGGCATCAGCATCGTCACGGGGTCTACCGAAGAGAAGAGGGGGGGAGAAACAGTAAATACATAGCAAGCAAGTGCATAACAGGATAACAGGCAGAGCTAGACGTGTCCTAACGCGGTATGAGGTGATACCGGTGAAGGGGGAAACATCCGGGAAAATATCCCCGGTGTTTCGTGTTTCCGGACAGATGAACCAGAGGGGGAAAGTTGCGAGTTTGATAGGTTAGGGGGGTGTGGCGGACGAACGGGTTGCGTATCCGGAATCATCTCGTCGTTCAGAGCAACTTTCATGTTGAAAATAATTTAATCCGAGTTACGGATTAAAAGTTATGATTTTCTAAAGATTTTATTAATTTCTGGAATTTAATTAGTTATTTACATTAATTCGAAAATGGAATAATGACATCAGCATGATGTCATGCTGATGTCAGCAGTCAACAGAGTTGACTGGTCAACTTGACGTGTGGGTCCCACATGTCATACTCTGCTTATACTAATTAGGATTTAACTAATCTAATTATAGTTTAATTAATTATCAATGGTTAATTAGGTTAATTAAACAAGATTAATTAAGTTAATTAATTCACTAATTAACTAATTAATTAATTATTAATTTTATTAATTCATTTTTATTTTAACTCCTTTTTTTATAAAACGTTCTGGGGCACGGGCCCCGTTTGTCATAGGCTTAGAGGCCATAGTGGCCCGGGTAAACGGGCAACGGTGCGGGCGCTCGGGCGTGGGCGCCCGAAGGGAGACCCAGGGCGCGGCGAGTGTTCGCCGGACAGTGACCAAGGGGCGGAGGTGGGACGGCGAGCGGCGGCAGCCACTGCGGGAACCGCAAGCGGGGCTGGGGCGAAAGCGGACGGGGCGGTGGAGGCATCCGGGGGTAGCAGCGGGGGGAGGCGGCCACGGTGGGCGCGCACGGGGAGGGACGCGTGCTAGGTGCGGCCACGGTGGGCACGCGCGGGACGTCGGTCCAGTCGCGGCGCGAAGGCCGCGGCCACGGGGTAGCATCGGGCGGACGGCGGGTGCGGGGAGAGGACGAGAGGGAGCGCGGGGGCGCGGCCATGGGCGCGGCCGGAGCCGGTCGGAGCACGGCCAGGGGGCGCGAGGGCCACAGTGAGGGCGAGGCGGACACGGGATAGAGGGGTGGCGCGCTCGGCACAGGAGCTCACCGTGGGATGGTGGGGTCTAGGCAGCGGGGGTTGAGGAGGATCGAGGGCGGCGCGTGGACGGCCGCCGGGGCGACTCGGGGTGAGGCGAGGAGGCGTCCGGCGAGGGGGGGGTGGTGACGGGCGATGCCAGCGACGCGGGATCTGGCTCCCCTACCTCGATCCAGACGAGGGAGAGAGGGGAACGTGGGAGGAGCGAGTGGGGGGGGAGTGGACGAGTGGGGTGGCGGCTAGGGTTGCGGGGGGATAAGGAGAGGAGTGGGGTTGGCCGATTGGGCCTTTGGCCGGTTGGGCCGGCCCGTTCGGGCGGCGGAGGCCAGCTGGGCCACTTGGCCCAGCGGGGGGAGGGGGTCTGTTGTTTTTGTTTTGTTTTGTTTTACTTTCATTTGTTTCTTTTTATTTATTTTCCTTTCTATTTTATTCAATTTAAAATATTTATGCATTTTCTAAAAATGTGTTTACTTCACCATAATTATCTATGCAATATTTGACACGGTCCGAACATTTTGTTTTAAAGTTTGAAAACTTTGTTTGTTTGCCAAAAAATTCAAATTTGAATTCGAATCGTTTTGAACTAATGCGAGATTAGCGACAGTAACGAAGGTGACATGGCGTCATTAGCAGAGGTTACTGTAGCTTGCTTATCCGGGCGTCACAGTTTCCAAAAAAAGTTCTATCGAAGCTGAAGCAATTAGGTATGTGACTGACTAGATGTCAGTAGACTGAAAACTATATTTGGCCCAGTCACTTTTTTGTGCAGAGTTCACCGTCGGTACGTTGCTCCACAACCTTCGTCAATGTCCGCTACTCTAATCTCAGGATTACCAGCTCCATATTCACATATGCATCTTCAATTTAGCTGCTTTGCTTAGTGCTAAGCACAATAGAAATTCCAATTGACAACCTAGCTCAATAGGGCTGCGTTGTACACCAGCCAGCTTTGTATCCCGGCCATGCTAGCTATACACATTCAGATTTCATTGTCAATTTTTATCCTTAACACAGAAGGTCAACCTCATGTAGACAATCAACTAGCCCATGTACAAACTAACAACTTGTACCGAATCAATGTAGTAAATTTGCAACCGGATCAATGAAGTAAATTTGCATTGACAATTAAAAGTAATACTAAAAAACTTCAGGTTCATTCAAGAGTTCAAAGTTACGATTAGTGGAACATATAATATACAGGAATAAATAAATATATAATAGTGAAACTTTTGCAAAAAAAAAAGTCTTCTACGGAGGAATGGATTAGTGACATTAGTATTACTCTTAAATAAATAATAATAATTCACACAGAAATGCACTTTTTGTAATATGCAAGAGTTAACATATAATACTGGATTTGTTTTCTGGAAAATAGAAGTGTTGTAAGAATGAATTAGTGACATTGGTATTTGATACATGACATCTCCACTTCTAAAAATAAAAAATAATGAAGGTTTCTAAGAAAGAATGAATTAGTGGCATTGGTATTACCCTTTAAAAAATGGAAATAAAAATAAAATAAAACTGACAAAATTTGCACACAACAGAGATTATGTTTTTTTAAATATGCAATAATAAGAATATAATAGTGGAGTTTCAAAAAACAAAATGTAGTGGAGTTTTGAACAATAATAATGAAGTTTTCTAATGAAGAATGAATTGGTTGCATTTGTATTGCCTCTTCAGAAGAAACAAAATAAAAAAAGGACAAAATTTTCACAGAAATTGTGCTTTTCTATAATAAGGGAGAATGGGCATATAATAGTGGCATTAGGGGAAAAAATAAGTTTTCTAAGAAGGAACGAATTAGTGCCATTGGCATTACCCTTAAAGAAGAAAGAAAATGAAAAAAACAAAAAACAAAATAATGAAGTTTTCAAAGAAAGAATAATTAGTGTTATTAGTATTACCCTTTAATAAGAATGAAAGTGAAAAAAATATAAAACAAATGATGAATTTTTTGCTCATAATTTACATAGAAATGGCCATTTTTATAATACACAAAAATGAGAATATAATAGCGGAATTTCATAAAAAGTAAGTTTCATAAGAAGAAATGAATTAGCTAGCGGCATTGATATTACCTTGAAAGAAGAAAGAAGATGAAACAAAAAGAAAAATAAAAAACAAAATAAAGAATAATGAATTAATGGCATTGGTATTACCTTCGGGAAGAATGAAAATGAAAAAGGATGAAAAAATTTAAACACAATTTACACAATAAATGCGCCTTTTACAATATGCGAGAAAAAAATATGATAGTGGAATTTAAAAAAAAGAAGTTTCCTAAGAAGGGATGGGTTAGTGGCATTGATATTACTATTAAACAAGAAAGAAAATGAAACAAAAACTAAATAATGAAGTTTTCTTAGAAAAAATGAATTGATGGCATCGGTACGCTATTACCCTTTAAGAATAAGGAAAATGAAAAAACAAAATTTGCAAACGATTTACATTTTTTTGCTTTTTATATTATGTAAAAATAAGAATATAATAGTGAAATTTTGGAAAAAGTGAGTTTCCGAAGAAGGAATGAATTAGTGACATTGGTATTACCCTTAAAGAAGAAAGAAAATGAAACCAAAACTGAAAAAACAAAATAATAATTTTTCTAATGAAGAATGAATTAGTTCATTGGTATTATCCTTTTAAAAAGAAAATAAAGAAAAAATGACAAAATTTGTGCACAATTTTAAAATCAAAATAATGAAGTTTTCTAAGAAAGAACGAATTAGTAGCATTTGTATTACTCCCTCTGATTCTATTTAGTTTGCATCTAATTTTTTCCCTTTTAGTTTGCATGCGAGCGTTCTTATTCTAATTCTTCTCGAACTACTGCTGCTTTTGGGTTGTGCTTGCGGATGCATTAAGGGCATCTCCAGCCGCGCCCCCAGGAAGGCCTCCCCAGGCATTTTTTTCGCGCCGGCGCCGAAAAAACGGCCCAGTCGTGCCCCCAGGAGCCCGATTTTCGCCGGCTTGGGCCGAAAACAGCGCCGGTGGACCCAGCCCGAACCCAGCGCGCTGGGGGCACCCGGGGGCGCCGGGCGAACTGATTTGGCACGAAAAAGCCGCGGGCCCGCCGCGTCAGCGACACGGCTCTCTTCTCGGCCCTTCATCGTCCTCATCGCCTCATTTCCCGCGGCGAATCAATGCCAAAGCTGCCGCGCCGGTCAGCCTGCGCCATTGATGCCTCACGGGCGGCGCAGTGAAGACCGGACGACGCGCGTCCCTCGCCCTCCCTCGCCCGCCACGCGTACACACGGTGGCACGCGCGTGGGCGGCGCCTCGGCCTATATATGATGCACCCCGGCGCACTAGGCGACTCATACACTCTCCCGCCGTCGTCCTTCCTCCCTCTCCTCTCCTCTCTTTCGCCGTCTCCAGTTCACACCCATGGCCGAGCGCTTCCCAGGCGATGGCGCGGCGGCGAACGGCTTCGGCCGCCGCCATCTTCATGAAGACGAGGCTCGCCTCCTTTACGAGGCCGAGTACCCGGTCTCGCCGGACATGCGGGTGTTGGAAATATGCCCTAGAGGCAATAATAAAAGGATTATTATTATATTTCCTTGTTCATGATAATTGTCTTTTATTCATGCTATAATTATATTATCCGAAAATCGTAATACACGTGTGAATACTTAGACCAAATACGTCCCTAGTAAGCCTCTAGTTGACTAGCTCGTTGATCAACAGATAGTCGTGGTTTCCTGACTATGGACATTAGATGTCATTGACAACGGGATCACATCATTAGGAGAATGATGTGATGGACAAGACCCAATCCTAAGCATAGCACAAGATCGTGTAGTTCGTTTTGCTAGAGCTTTTCAAATGTCAAGTATCTCTTCCTTAGACCATGAGATCGTGTAACTCCCGGATACCGTAGGGGTGCTTTGGGTGTACCAAACGTCACAACGTAACTGGGTGACTATAAAGGTGCACTACAGGTATCTCCGAAAGTGTTTGTTGGGTTGACATGGATCGAGACTGGGATTTGTCACTCCGTATGACGGAGAGGTATCTCTGGGCCCACTCGGTAATGCATCATCATAATGAGCTCAAAGTGACCAAGTGTTTGGTCACGGGATCATGCATTACGGTACGAGTAAAGTGACTTGCCGGTAACGAGACTGAACGAGGTATTGGGATACCGACGATCGAGTCTCGGGCATGTAACGTACCAATTGACAAAGGGAATTGTATACGGGGTTGATTAAATCCTCGACATCGTGGTTCATCCGATGACATCATCGAGGAGCATGTGGGAGCCAATATGGGTATCCAGATCCCGCTGTTGGTTATTGACCGGAGAGCCGTCTCGGTCATGTCTGCGTGTCTCCCGAACCTGTAGGGTCTACACACTTAAGGTTCGGTGACGCTAGGGTTATTAGGAAGACTTGTATGTGATTACCGAATGTTGTTCGGAGTCCCGGATGAGATCCTGGACGTCGCGAGGAGTTCTGGAATGGTCCAGAGGTGAAGATTTATATATGGGAAGTTGTCATACGGACACCGGAAAGTTTCGGGGGCATTTCGGTATTGTACTGGGGCCACCGGAGGGGTTCCAGGGGTCCACCGGGAGGGGCCACCCCTCTCGGAGGGCCTCATGGGCCGCAAGGGGCAGGGAACCAGCCCCTGGAGGGCTGGGCACCCCCCCCCCTTGGGCCCATGCGCCTAGGGTTGGGGGGAACCCTAGTGGGGGCGCCCCCCTTGCTTGGGGGGCAAGTCCCCCTCCCTGCCCCCCCCCTCTAGATCTCATCTAGAGGGAGCCAGCCCCCTTCCCCCTTCCCCTATAAATAGAGGGGCGAGGGGAGGGCTGAACACCTGATCCAAGGCGCAACCCCTCCCCTCCCCAACACCTCTCCTCCTCCGTCGAGTGCTTGGCGAAGCCCTGTCGGAGTACTGCTTCTCCACCATCATCACGCCGTCGTGCTGCTGCTAGAGCCATCTTCCTCAACCTCTCCTTCCCCTTTGCTGGATCAAGAAGGAGGAGACGTCGTCCGCTCCGTACGTGTGTTGAACGCGGAGGTGCTGTCCGTTCAGCACTTGGTCATCAGTGATTTGGATCACGGCGAGTACGACTCCATCATCCCCGTTCCTTTGAATGCTTCCGCACGCGATCTACAAGTGGTATGTAGATGCAATCCCTCTCCCATGACTCGTTGCTTAGATGAACTCATAGATGGATCTTGGTGAAACCGTAGGAAAAATTTTATTTTCTGCAACGTTCTCCAACAGTGGTATCAGAGCCAGGTTTATGCGTAGTTCTCTATTGCACGAGTAGAACACAATTTTGTTGTGGGCGTAGATCTTGTCAACTTGCTTGCCGCTACTAGTCTTTTCTTGCTTCAGTGGTATTGTGGGATGAAGCGGCCCGGACCGACCTTACACGGACGCTTACGTGAGACAGGTTCCACCGACTGACATGCACTAGTTGCATAAGGTGGCTGGCGGGTGTCTGTCTCTCCTACTTTAGTTGGAGCGGATTCGACGAAAAGGGTCCTTATGAAGGGTAAATAGAAGTCGACAAAATCACGTTGTGGTTATTCGTAGGTAAGAAAACGTTCTTGCTAGAACCCAATTGCAGCCACGTAAAAGATGCAACAACAATTAGAGGACATCTAACTTGTTTTTGCAGCAATTGTCATGTGATGTGATATGGCCAGAAGTTGTGATGAATGATGATTGATATATTGTGATGTATGAGATCATGTTCTTGTAATAGGAATCACGACTTGCATGTCGATGAGTATGACAACCGGCAGGAGCCATAGGAGTTGTCTTTATTTTTTGTATGACCCGCGTGACATTGAAGAACGCCATGTAAATTACTTTACTTTATTGCTAAACGCGTTAGCCATAGAAGTAGAAGTAGTCGTTGGCGTGACAACTTCATGAAGACACAATGATGGAGATCATGGTGTCATATGCCGGTGACGAAGATGATCATGGAGCCCCGAAGATGGAGATCGAAGGAGCTATATGATATTGGCCATATCATGTCACTACTATATAATTGCATGTGATGTTTATTATGTTTTATGCATCTTGTTTACTTAGAACGACGGTAGTAAATAAGATGATCCCTTATAATAATTTCAAGAAAGTGTTCCCCCTAACTGTGCACCGTTGCTAAAGTTCGTCGTTTCGAAGCACCACGTGATGATCGGGTGTGATAGATCCTTACGTTCACATACAATAGGTGTAAGACAGATTTACACATGCAGAACACTTAGGGTTAACTTGACGAGCCTAGCATGTACAGACATGGCCTCGGAACTCAAGAGACCGAAAGGTCGAACATGAGTCGTATGGAAGATACGATCAACATGGAGATGTTCACCGATGATGACTAGTCCGTCTCACGTGATGATCGGACACGGCCTAGTCGACTCGGATCGTGTAACACTTAGATGACTAGAGAGATGTCAATCTGAGTGGGAGTTCATTCAATAATTTGATTAGATGAACTTAATTATCATGAACTTAGTCTAAAACTTTTGCAAAATATGTCTTGTTGATCAAATGGCCAACGCTCATGTCAACATGAACTTCAACGCGTTCCTAGAGAAAACCAAGCTGAAAGATGATGGCAGCAACTATTCGGACTCGGTCCGGAACCTGAGGATCATCCTCATAGCAGCCAAGAAAGCATATGTCCTAGATGAACCGCTAGGTGAAGCACCCATCCAAGAGAACTAAGACGTTATGAACGTTTGGCAGTCACGTGCTGATGATTATTCCCTCGTTCAGTGTGGCATGCTTTACAGCTTAGAACCGGGGCTCCAAAAGCGTTTTGAGAAGCACGGAGCATATGAGATGTTCGAGGAGCTGAAAATGGTTTTTCAAGCTCATACCCAGGTCGAGAGATATGAAGTCTCCGACAAGTTCTATAGTTGTAAGATGGAGGAAAACAGTTCTGTCAGTGAGCACATACTCAAAATGTCTGGGTTGCACAACCGCCTGTCCCAGCTGGAGATCAACCTCCCGGACGAGGCGGTCATTGACAGAATCCTTCAGTCGCTCCCACCGAGCTACAAGAGCTTTGTGTTGAACTACAATATGCAGGGGATGGTGAAGACCATTCCTGAAGTATTTTCCATGCTGAAGTTAGCAGAGGTTGAAATCAAGAAAGAACATCAAGTGTTGATGGTCAATAAGACCACTAAGTTTAAAAAGGGCAAGGGTAAGAAGAACTTCAAGAAGGACGGCAAAGATGTTGCCGCGCCCGGTAAGCTAGCTGCCGGGAAGAAGTCAAAGAATGGACCCAAGCCTGAGACTGAGTGCTTTTATTGCAAAGGGAAGGGTCACTGGAAGCGGAACTGCCCCAAATACTTAGCGGACAAGAAGGCCGGCAACACTAAAGGTATATTTGATATACATGTAATTGATGTGTACCTTACCAGTACTCGTAGTAACTCCTAGGTATTTGATACCGGTGTCGTTGCTCATATTTGTAACTCACAGCAGGAGCTGCGGAATAAACGGAGACTAGCGAAGGACGAGGTGACGATGCGCGTCGGGAATGGTTCCAAGGTCGATGTGATCGCCGTCGGCACGCTACCTCTACATTTACCTACGGGATTAGTTATGAACCTCAATAATTGTTATTTAGTGCCAAGTTTGAGCATGAACATTGTATCTGGATCTCGTTTGATACGAGATGGCTGCTCATTTAAATCCGAGAATAATGGTTGTTCTATTTATGTGAGAGATATGTTTTATGGTCATGCCCCGATGGTCAATGGTCTATTCTTAATGAATCTCGAACGTAATGTTACACATATTCATAGCGTGAATACCAAAAGATGTAAAGTTGATAATGATAGTCCCACATACTTGTGGCACTGCCGCCTTGGTCACATTGGTGTCAAGCGCATGAAGAAGCTCCATGATGATGGACTTTTAGAGTCTCTCGATTATGAATCATTTGACACGTGCGAACCATGCCTCATCGGCAAAATGACCAAGACTACGTTCACCGGAACAATGGAGCGAGCAACCAACTTATTGGAAATCATACATACCGATGTGTGCGGTCCAATGAGCGTTGAGGCTCGCGGAGGATATCGTTATGTTCTCACTCTCACTGATGACTTGAGTAGATATGGGTATGTCTACTTAATGAAACACAAGTCTGAGACCTTTGAAAAGTTCAAGGAATTTTAGAATGAGGTAGAGAATCAACGTGACCGAAAGATAAAGTTCCTACGATCAGATCGTGGAGGAGAATACTTAAGTCACGAATTTGGTACACACTTAAGGAAATGTGGAATCGTTTCACAACTCACGCCGCCTGGAACACCTCAGCGTAACGGTGTGTCCGAACGTCATAATCGCACTCTATTGGATATGGTGCGATCTATGATGTCTCTTACCGATTTACCGCTATCATTTTGGGGATACGCTCTAGAGACAGCTACATTCACTTTAAATAGGGCACCGTCTAAATCCGTTGAGACGACACCATATGAATTATGGTTTGGGAAGAAACCTAAGCTGTCGTTTCTAAAAGTCTGGGGATGTGATGCTTATGTCAAGAAATTACAACCTGAAAAGCTCGAACCCAAGTCGGAAAAATGTGTCTTCATAGGATACCCTAAGGAAACCATTGGGTATACCTTCTACTTAAGATCCGAGGGCAAGACCTTTGTTGCCAAGAATGGATCCTTTCTGGAAAAAGAGTTTCTCTCGAAAGAAGTAAGTGGGAGGAAAGTAGAACTCGATGAAGTACTACCTCTTGAACCAGAAAGTAGTACAGCTCAAGAAAATGTTCCTGTGGTGCCTACATCAACTGGAGAGGAAATTAATGATGATGATCAAGGTACTTCGGATCAAGTTGCTACAGAACTTCGTAGGTCCACAAGGACACGTTCCACACCAGAGTGGTATGGCAACCCTGTCCTGGAAATCATGTTGTTAGACAACGGTGAACCTTCGAACTATGAAGAAGTGATGGCGGGCCCAGATTCCAACAAATGGCTTGAAGCCATGCAATCCGAGATAGAATCCATGTATGAAAACAAAGTATGGACTTTGACAGACTTGCCTGATGATCGGCGAGCGATAGAAAACAAATGGATCTATAAGAAGAAGACGGATGCGGATGGTAATATTACCGTCTATAAAGCTTGACTTGTCGCTAAGGGTTATCGACAAGTTCAAGGGGTTGACTACGATGAGACATTCTCTCCCGTAGCGAAGCTGAAGTCCGTCCGAATCATGTTAACAATTGCCGCATACTATGACTATGAGATATGGCAGATGGACGTCAAAACGGCATTCCTTAATGGACATCTTAAGGAAGAACTATATATGATGTAGCCGGAGGGTTTTGTCGATCCTAAGAACGCTAACAAAGTATGCAAGCTCCAGCGATCCATTTATGGGCTGGTGCAAGCATCTCGGAGTTGGAACATTCGCTTTGATGAGATGATCAAAGCGTTTGGGTTTATGCAGACTTATGGAGAAGCCTGCGTTTACAAGAAAGTGAGTGGGAGCTCTGTAGCATTTCTCATATTATATGTAGATGACATACTTTTGATGGGAAATGATATAGAACTTTTGGACAGCATTAAGGCCTACTTGAATAAGTGTTTTTCAATGAAGGACCTTGGAGAAGCTGCTTACATATTAGGCATCAAGATCTATAGGGATAGATCGAGACGCCTCATAGGTCTTTCACAAAGCACATACCTTGATAAGATTTTGAAGAAGTTCAAAATGGATCAGTCCAAGAAAGGGTTCTTGCCTGTACTGCAAGGTGTGAGATTGAGCTCGGCTCAATGCCCGACCACGGCAAAAGATAAAGAAGAGATGAGCGTCATCCCCTATGCTTCAGCCATAGGATCTATTATGTATGCCATGCTGTGTACCAGACCTGATGTAAACCTTGCCGTAAGTTTGGTAGGATGGTAGCAAAGTAATCCCGGCAAGGAACACTGGACAGCGGTCAAGAATATCCTGAAGTACCTGAAAAGGACAAAGGACATGTTTCTCGTTTATGGAGGTGACGAAGAGCTCGCCGTAAAGGGTTACGTCGACGCTAGCTTTGACACAGATCTGGATGACTCTAAGTCACAAACCGGATACGTGTATATGTTGAATGGTGGAGCAGTTAGCTGGTGCAGCTGCAAGCAGAACATCGTGGCGGGATCTACATGTGAAGCGGAGTACATGGCAGCCTCGGAGGCAGTGCATGAAGCTATTTGGATGAAGGAGTTCATCACCGACCTAGGAGTCATACCCAATGCGCCGGGGCCGATCAAACTCTTCTGTGACAACACTGAAGCTATTGCCCTTGCCAAGGAGCCCAGGTTTCACAAGAAGACCAGGCACATCAAGCGTCGCTTTAACTCCATCCATGAAAATGTTCAAGATGGAGACATAGATATTTGCAAAGTACATACGGATCTGAATGTCGCAGATCCGTTGACTAAACCTCTCTCGCGAGCAAAACATGATCAACACCAGAACTCTATGGGTGTTCAATTCATCACAATGTAACTAGATTATTGACTCAAGTGCAAGTGGGAGACTGTTGGAAATATGCCCTAGAGGCAATAATAAAAGGATTATTATTATATTTCCTTGTTCATGATAATTGTCTTTTATTCATGCTATAATTGTATTATCCGTAAATCATAATACACGTGTGAATACTTAGACCAAATACGTCCCTAGTAAGCCTCTAGTTTACTAGCTCGTTGGTCAACAGATAGTCATGGTTTCCTGACTATGGACATTAGATGTCATTGACAACGGGATCACATCATTAGGAGAATGATGTGATGGACAAGACCCAATCCTAAGCATAGCACAAGATCGTGTAGTTCGTTTTGCTAGAGCTTTTCAAATGTCAAGTATCTCTTCCTTAGACCATGAGATCGTGTAACTCCCGGATACCGTAGGGGTGCTTTGGGTGTACCAAACGTCACAACGTAACTGGGTGACTATAAAGGTGCACTACAGGTATCTCCGAAAGTGTCTGCTGGGTTGACACGGATCGAGACTGGGATTTGTCACTCCGCATGACGGAGAGGTATCTCTGGGCCCACTCGGTAATGCATCATCATAATGAGCTCAAAGTGACCAAGTGTTTGGTCACGGGATCATGCATTACGGTACGAGTAAAGTGACTTGCCGGTAATGAGACTGAACGAGGTATTGGGATAACGACGATCGAGTCTCGGGCATGTAACGTACCGATTGACAAAGGGAATTGTATACGGGGTTGATAAAATCCTCGACATCGTGGTTCATCCGATGGCATCATCGAGGAGCATGTGGGAGCCAACATGGGTATCCAGATCCCGCTGTTGGTTATTGACCGGAGAGCCGTCTCGGTCATGTCTGCGTGTCTCCCGAACCCGTAGGGTCTACACACTTAAGGTTCAGTGACGCTAGGGTTATTAGGAAGACTTGTATGTGATTACCGAATGTTGTTCGGAGTCCCGGATGAGATCCTGGACGTCACGAGGAGTTCCGGAATGGTCCGGAGGTGAAGATTTATATATGGGAAGTTGTCATACGGACACCGGAAAGTTTCGGGGGCATTTCGGTATTGTACCGGGGCCACCGGAGGGGTTCCAGGGGTCCACCGGGAGGGGCCACCCCTCTCAGAGGGCCTCATGGGCCGCAAGGGGCAGGGAACCAGCCCCTGGAGGGCTGAGCGCCCCCCCCCTTGGGCCCATGCGCATAGGGTTGGGGGGGACCCTAGTGGGGGCGCCCCCCTTGCTTGGGGGGCAAGCCCCCCTCCCTGGCCGCCGCCCCCCCTCTAGATCTCATCTAGAGGGGCCCGGCCCCCTTCCCCCTTCCCCTATAAATAGAGGGGCGAGGGGAGGGCTGAACACCTGATCCAAGGCGTAGCCCCTCCCCTCCCCAACACCTCTCCTCCTCCGTCGAGTGCTTGGCGAAGCCCTGTCGGAGTACTGCTTCTCCACCATCATCACGCCGTCGTGCTGCTGCTGGAGCCATCTTCCTCAACCTCTCCTTCCCCCTTGCTGGATCAAGAAGGAGGAGACGTCATCCGCTCCGTACGTGTGTTGAACGCGGAGGTGCTGTCCGTTCAGCACTTGGTCATCGGTGATTTGGATCACGGCGAGTACGACTCCATCATCCCCGTTCCCTTGAACGCTTCCGCACGCGATCTACAAGTGGTATGTAGATGCAATCCCTCTCCCATGACTCGTTGCTTAGATGAACTCATAGATGGATCTTGGTGAAACCGTAGGAAATTTTTTATTTTCTGCAACGTTCTCCAACAGCGGGTGCCCGGGGCGTGGAGGATCAGCGCGGGCGGCGTGCCGGTGCCCCGGTACCCACCGGTGTGGCGCGGCGTGCGGAGATCGCACGCATACGCTCGAACCTACCGCGTGCGGCGAGGGAGGGGCCACGATACGTCCCCGACAGCCCGCTCTGGGACCCTTACTTCCGCCGCCGTCACGCCCAGCAGCTCGAGGCCACCAACGGCGTCGTGCCCTCCGGCAGGCTCAACGCCGCCGGCCGGCATCGGTGGTGGGGCGTGCCCGGGCGCATGTTGGAGGCCGTCCTTGAGTACATCGAGGGCGGCAACACGCCGCGCCTCGAGTACCCCGATCCCCCTTCCTTCTCACGCCGCCGGGGAAGCTCCTGGACCCCGAGGCGCATGGAGACCGGGGGGTCCTCCTCCTCATCCGGCGGCTCGCCCTGCCTCCGCCCCGTCAAGCCGGAGCCCCAGGGTACGCTGGTCAGCGCGCGCACCCGCAATTCCGGCGTCCGCATCGGCACCAACGCCCCGCCACCCACCGGCCGCTTCGTCCTCGTCGAGCCCAAGCCGGAGCCCGGCCTCCCCGCGGAGTACGAGGAGATAGCCCGGCGTGGCTTCTCCGACGAGGACGCCATGCGGTCGGCGCGGGAGGACTACCTCCGCGACGAGACGGTCCGGCAGCGCCGGGCCCTGGAGGAGATCGCAGCCCGCAAGCGTGGGCGCGAGGACATGCACGGCGTCGTGGTCCTCGACAGCGACGACGACGACGATGACGCCGCCCCCGGACCGTCCAACCCGCCGCGCCAACCGGGGGAGGGATGCAGCAGGGACGGCGGAGGCGTAGGCGGGGGCGGCGTCGACGACGACGACGATGACGACGACGACGGCAGTGACTACACGCGGTTCTACAGCCTCCTCGGCATGTAGAACCGCGTGGGCGGGCGGCGAGGCGGGCGGCGAGGGAGACGGCGGGGGTAGCCCGTGGTAGTTTTTTTCTTTTTTTGTAAAATATGTTTAAGTTTGAACGAACTCGCCGATGTTTGCGTTAAATTTGAGTCGTTTTGTGACGTATTTGACTTTTTTGATTAACCGTGGGCGCCGCGACTGGGGGCATCACGCCCCCAGTGCGCGATTTAGCGCCGGTGCGTCCCTAGGGGGCGATTTTTTGCCCCTCCTGAAGGGCCAATGGCTGGAGATGCCCTAACTAGTCGCAAGAAAGAGGAAGGGCATGCACTGGTCGAGCGCCTGGACAGCGTGCATGGGGTGGCGTGGGGAACGAGGAGGAATGAAGGCAACCAATCAACTAGTTCGCAGTTACAACGGCGCAATAATTACGAGCATGCAGACAAAGCCAGATCAAACCCCGTATCATGGGTAAAAATGTCCAGCTTCTTGGTCGCGTAGCTCTCCTTGATATATGTGCTTGCTCTTAGACGCGAACTAAATAGAATCGGAAGGAGTATCCTTTAAGAAAATAGAAAACAATTTAAAATAAATAATGACAAAATTTATGCACAATTACATTGAAATTGTGCTTAAAAAATGCCAGAATAAACACATATGATGGTGGGATTTTTGTAAAATGAAGTACCCTACGAAAGAATAATCGTTCACATTTGTAAACACTTCTGACATAATGAAATTCATCGTCAAGCATTGACAATTTTTTCCACAATTGCTTTTCACGTAACAATTTGGACCTCACTCCACTCCGGGTGTGCGCCCAAGCTCCAGGCATCTCACACCTCCTGTTCGCGAATGACACCTTATTGTTCTTTCGTGCTAATGGAGAGGAGGCTGTCCAAGTCAAAGAAGTTCTTAGTACATATGCTAGAGCTACGGGCCAGCTCATAAATCCTGCCAAGTGCTCTATAATGTTCAGCCCCAAATGTTCACAAGCTAACAAGCAGGAGGTCATGCACAACTTGGACGTGGTGAATATGAGCTTTGAGGAAAAATATCTTGGCTTTCCAACGCCAAGTGGCCGCTTTTCAAAAGGGAAACTACACAATCTTCAGCAACAACTGACAAAGAGAATTATACAGTGGGGAGAATTGATGTCCCAAGCAGGATGTGAGGTTCTTATTAAGGCGGTGGCGCAGGCCCTACCCACCTTCCTAATGAGTTTGTTTAAATTTCCTAGAAGCACCTGCGTTGATTTGGGGCGGATGATTCGTAGCTACTGGTGGGGCGCGTACAGAGGCAAGAGGAAAACCCACTGGAAATCTTGGGACTCGATGCTGAGGCCCAAATCGGCTGGGGGTATGGGATTCAAGGACTTCAGACTCTTCAACCAAGCAATGTTAGCTCGGCAAGCATGGCGTATTTTGGTCAACCCGAAATGTCTTTGTACGCGCGTCTTGAAGGCAAGGTATTTCCCTAATGGATGATTAGAAGATACTGTTTTCACTAGCAACGCGTCGCAAACTTGGCAGGCCATTGTGCATGGGTTGGAATTGCTGAAGAAAGGCTTAGTCTGGCACATCGGTAACGGGCAGTCGGTCCGAATTTGGCGAGACTCCTGGATACCACACCCTGTTGGTCGGCCACCAATTACCCAACAGGGAAGGTGCCGTCTCCGCCGAGTCTCAGAGCTACTAGACGAGCATGGTGCATGGCGCGGAACCCTACTTCAACAGTAATTTTTGCCCGTTGATGTTCAGGAGATACTAAAGATTAAAGCGTCCCCTCGGCTGGGGGCAGATTTCCTTGCATGGGGTGCAGAACGTACTGGTATCTTCACCGTACGTAGTGCGTACCGGCTGGCGCTTGAGGAAAAGCTTCGTCCCTCTTCAGTCGCAGCGAGCAGGGCACCGGACGGGCGACGTGCCGTCTGGGCATTATTATGGAGGTGCCCTGCTCCTCCTAAGGTGCGTGTGTTTGCATGGCGTTTGGCTACTAACTCCCTTGCCACATGGTCTAATAAATTCAGTCGACACATGGAGGTTACTGATATATGCCCATTATGTGGTCTCGAGCGCGAGACACTTTTCATGTGTTTTGCAGGTGCCCTCGGGCGGTGCATTTGTGGCGGACTATGGCGGAGGTGTGGAGTATACCGGACATCGAGTCAGTCCGTAACACCGGCCCAGAGTGGCTCCTGAACCTAATTGCAGAAAGCAATGAAGGGGACCGGCTGCGCCTGATTATGCTGTTGTGGACATGTTGGCATGTGCGCAACGAGATCACTCATGACAAACCGGCGCCGCCTGTGGAGGTATCCCGTCGCTTTTTGCAGAGCTACGTAACCTCACTGCTTGGGATCCAGCAGTATCCGCAGGGAGATTGGGACAAAGGGAAGATGACCATCCAACAGGAAGGTGCAGAACAACCTATATCACATGTGGGAGGTGTGCCATGAATAGTCCACAAATGGAGTCCCCCACCCGCCAACTGGACGAAGCTGAATGTCGACGGCTCCTTTTCCCATGATGACGGGAGGGCCGGGCCGGGAATGGTGCTCCGTGACCAGGAAGGGGCCATTATTTTCTCCGCGTGTCGCTCGCTATGGTCTTGCCCGGACCCTCTACATGCCGAGCTGGCTGGGTGCATGGAGGGCATAGCTTTGGCCCTCCAATGGATGGAGTTGCCGTTTATCGTCGAGTGCGATAGTCTGCAGGCAGTGCAACTGATCAATGCCTCAGGACAAGACCGCTCGCAGTATGCCATGGTGGTCTCGGAAGTGAAGCATCTTATGAGTGAAAGGGAGTGTCATGTTATTCATATTTCTCGAGAGCAGAATAATGTAAGCCATGAGTTGGCGAACTTTGGAAGGACGGAGGACCGTACTGTGGTCTAGCTCCGCTCCGGCCCGGACAATATCCCTAGCTTGTGTAGGGAGGACCTTCTTGGCTCTTGAGTAATACAAATTCCTTTTACCCCGCAAAAAAAAAATTGGACCTTTTATTTCTTAATTGATACCGATTCTGACATAGAGAATAACTAATTTGCTAGTATTTGTTTTCTTCATGTTACTGTCATCTTCGGCTCACCATCCCTCATGAGGTCACGACTATGAGGACTCTCTCTCCTTTCCTTCCCGCTAGAAGTTACGACATGCTAAAAGGTTGTTTTCTTGAGCGAAAAGCTAAAATGTTCTTGGTTCAAATGCACTTAAATCTCTAAGACATCATATATTTTACAAATATGAGTAAATTAGGGGTGCTCAAAAAAATTAAGGTTCAGCTGACCTCACAAATAACACTTCCCACTTAGATCGGCACTGCCCCCTCTCCCCTACCATCTCAGTCTGAAGCCTAACTCTTCCAGTCTCGAATCCATCATAGTCTCTGCGTCAGTTCCTGTCCCACCTTGTCTCCGTCATCGTAGTCTCTGCGTCAATTCATGCCCCATTGATGGCGAAAACATCAACGTAAGCTCAAAAGAATTTCAGTTGCGTGGATAATGCCATACCGAGTTAATTGCATAAAACCACCATATTTGAGGCATCGTTTGCAGAAAACCGCGAGGTCACTAATTATTTGCAAAAGCCACCGCACATTCAGTAATCATTTTGCAGAAATCACTTATCGCTTGCTTTGCCGTGATTGATCAGGTTTCTAACAGGTGGGGCCCGCTCGTCAAGAGCTGACTTGGCAAAAAATTGCCACGTGTGTGTCTTGACTAAGTCTTCTTCCTTCTCCTCTCTTCCCCTCTCACACACATTACAACAAACATGTTGAGGGCAAGGCCCGACGTTGGCACCGCTTCACCATGGGGAGCAGAGGAACGTGGTCGTGTGAGAGGCCATGGAGGCGAGTCTCACCGCTGCTCGCCGCCGGCCGCTCCCTCAACGCCCACGATCAGGGCACCCGCTGCTGCGCCGCCGCGCTCTGACACAAGCGGCCTCGCGAGCCCGAGCCTCTGCTCGGTGGCCTCGCTCCCCCCGACGCTCCCTCTGCGCAGCGGCCTCGTTGGGCGCGTCAGGAGGGCCGTCGCCGGGCGCGCACGCGTCCTTGGACCTCCACGAGCTCCCCTGCATCTCCGAGCTCTCCGTCCACACCCAGATGGCCAGCGGGAACCATGTCCATTCCAAGACTATCCATCATCCTCGCCGTGCTCTTACCTGCGGTTTGGATGGCTGCGGTCTCCGTGTGCAGCTCAAGCTGCTCCTGGCACGCTCGCACTTGCAACTACATGGCCTGCGCAAGGCTCGGCACGCCGCCGCAGACTCTACTGGTCGCCATCGACCCGAGCAACGACGCCGCCTGGCCTGCAGCGGCTGCGCGCCCAAGTCGTCGCCGCGAGCATCCAGGCTCAGCACGGCCTACTCACCCACGGCAGCGACCAGACCTCCCGCTGCCATGCGGCTCCCTCGGCCTCTGCACGCCCGGCAACAACGGGTCCTCCTGCACCACGCACACGAGCTGCGGCTGCTCCCCGGCCGACGGCTCTACTCTCCCCGTCCAAGTCGACAGCGCCAGCCCTGCCCCTCCCAGTGCACGCACACAACATGTTTGTTGTAATGTGTGTGGGAGTGGAAGAGAGGAGAAGGAAGAAGACTTGGTCAAGACGCACACGTGGCAATTTTTTGCCAAGTCAGCTCCTGACGAGCGGGCCCCACATGTCGGAAACGCGATCAAACACGGCAAAGCAAGCAGTAAGTGCTTTCTGCAAAAGAATTACTGAATGTGCGGTGATTTTTCCAAATAATTAGTGACCTGGTGGTTTTCTGCAAACGATGCCCCAAATGTGGTGGTTTTATACAATTAACTCTGCCATACCTTCTACAAAAACACAGGCCATACATTTGCACTTACAAAGAGAACATATATGTGATCCACACAATTCTCATTCATATTCATTTTGATGACAAGTATTTTCGGACGGAGGGAGTATTGGATATAATATGTAGGAGCACATAATTCCATTTTATATTGAAAACCACAAAGTAGAATTATAAAAAGAGATATCCTGAAGACCCCAATCACGGAAAAAAAATTCTATGAGACCAGGTCTCACGGATTAGCAGGTGAGACCCATCCTGATGGATGACACGTGGCATTTACAAATCATAAAGCATCCACCCCACCTCCCATTTAAAATCAGGGGGGAGAGATTAGATGCTTTGTGATTTGTGAATGCCACATATCATCCATCAGGGCGGGTCTCACCTGATTTATATATTTTTTTCCCAATCACCATACTGTAAGCTGATGGGAGACACCTCACCAACCTATGAAACACATTTACTCATCATCTTACATGCATGCAAGAGTGCGTCCATATAAGTCCATATGTTGCACCGGCGACCTCACATCTTCTTCCAAGCCAGCCATGGATTCCCTCCTGTGGTTCGTGGAACTCCTCTCTCTCCTTTGTTTCTTCGTCTTCTACTACCGCCACCTCCAGTCCAAGAAAATAAGCAAGGCGGAGCCGACCGAATGGCCAATCCTGGGCCATCTTTTCGGAATGGTCGCCAACCTGTCCCACTTCCATGACTGGGCCACCGGCATCCTCGCCGGCACGCGCTACAACTTCGAAGCTCGCGCCGGGATCACCGGCGTCCGCTTCTTCGTCACCTGCGACCCCGCCAACGTGCGCCACATCTTCACCTCCAACTTCGCCAACTACCCCAAGGGCGAGGACTTCGCCGAGATCTTCGACGTCTTCGGCGACGGCATCTTCAACGCCGACGGCGAGTCCTGGCGCCGCCAGCGCGCCAAGTCACAGCTCATCATGGCCGGCCCTCGCTTCCGCGCCTTCTCCGCGCGGTACAGCCGCGACAAGGTGGAGAGGAGCCTCCTGCCTTTCCTCGCCCACGCCGCCGAGGCCGGGACCGGGACCGGGACCCCCTGCGACCTGCACGACGTCTTCCTGCGCCTCACGTTCGACATGACCTGCAACCTCGTCTTCGGCGTCGACCCCGGGTGCCTGCAGATCGGCCTCCCCATCGTGCCCTTCGCGCGCGCCATGGACGACGTGCTCGAGACGCTCTTCCTCCGCCACATCATCTCCCCGGCGTGCTGGAAGCTCATGTACCGGTATGAGGTCGGCACTGAGAGGAAGATGGCCGCGGCTCGTAGGACCATCGACCGCTTCGCCGCGGACACCATCGCCAAACGCAGGGCCGACCACAAGCTCCGACCAAACGAGGGCGTCAGCGACTCGTCCGACATGCTCTCATCCTTCATCTGCAACGGCGACGCGAGCGAGTACAGCGACGACTTCCTGCGTGACACCACGGTGAACCTCCTGCTCGCCGGCCGGGACACCACCGGCGCCGCGCTGTCCTGGTTCTTCTACCTGCTCTCCAAGAACCCGCGCGTCGAGCAGAAGATCCTGGACGAGCTGGCGCCCATCGCTTCCCGGAAGAAGAATAATCTGGACGGCATGGTGGTGTTCGACGTGAGCGAGCTGAGCGGCATGGTGTACCTGCACGCGGCGCTGTGCGAGTGCCTGAGGCTGTACCCGTCCGTGCCCTTCGAGCACAAGGCGGCGGTGGCCGACGACGTGCTCCCCAGCGGGCACGAGATGAAGGCCGGCAACAAGATACTCATCTTCTCCTACTGCATGGCGAGGATGGAGGGCGTGTGGGGCAAGGACTGCATGGAGTTCAGGCCGGAGAGGTGGGTCACCGCCGACGGGAAGCTGAGGTACGAGCCGTCCTACAAGTTCATCTCCTTCAACGCCGGGCCCAGGACCTGCCTCGGCAAGGAGATGGCGTTCGTGCAGATGAAGACCGCCGCCGCGGCCGTGCTGTGGAACTTCGCCGTCGAGGCCGTGCCGGGCCACGTCGTCGAGCCGAAGCTGTCCATCATTCTCCACATGAAGAACGGGCTCGCCGTCACGGTCAAGCGAAGGAACGCAGCACCCGTGCATGGCTAGCTAGTATACGTACGTGAGTGCCTAATGCCTACACGTCTCGGCTGCAAGGTATACGGGGCGCACGTAGCTACACGTACGTACATGTACGTATTATATGTGTGCAAGAGTGGCATGTGTGCTTAGTAATAGTGTAATGGTGCTCCATACTACAAGAATAAAAATTATAAGAAAAATATAGACGTGTGTAGGTGTGCGTTGTGACATGTGTGTAAGCTGTATGTGTGTGTGCCCTAAATAGAAAATGGACGTATGGGCACCAGCTTGGATGCGTGATCTATACAGGTTGGCCTGATGCTTGTCCCCGCTGCACACTATATTCTCGCACACGCTATATACATTTCTGGAAGTTATCATATGCCTGCTCACTTTCTTATTCGTTATGCATATCACACTTTTGTATGCTACATCCTTTTGCAACTAGCTGTGGCTAGAACGGGGAGAGGCAGACTTTGGAAGCAGCATTGATTCGGCAAACGGCCGGAGTCAGATATTCAGATAGATATCCATAAGATGTCCCACATGCGTTCGTTGAATAATGTGCCACGCACAGGGAGTTGTATCAATCTATCCATATATGGTGTAGTAATATAGATCAGCACGCAGGTACAACTAGCTAAGGGGGCAGGAGCTAGAATGAAGGAACTGTGTGTGAATAATTCTACTTCCCTTCCCCACATTGTTTGGCAATTTGTGTCCTTCCATCAGATTATCTTCCCCCTCCAACCAATCAATAATTTTGCTGATCATGTTTGCACAACTGCACTCCAATCAGTGGGAGTACTACCCTGCTATCTGCTCCCTTTGTTGCCGACGTACGAATACTACTATAGACTCGTGAGTTCTGACCAATCTCTATGCTCCCGAATATTCGTACGTACATGCATGCTCCACGTACATGCTACCTAACGCATACTTCCCGTCGTTTTTTTAGGATGGTAAAAGAGTTTTATTCCAAATGCACATGGATACAATCGAGAAGTAACAAATGCTTAATACACGGTGATCCTCTACCAAGCCATACGTCGGTAGTACTCTCTGTACGACTATACAATGCCAACCGATCTACCATCCTATTTTACTCAAGCTTAACTTTTGAAGGAATAAACTCTCTTTCAACCATAAGATGACGAATTTCAGCAACCAAATATCTGTACGCCGAGCGGGTAAGGATGTTCCCAGTCATAGCCGAAAGTGCCTTCGATGAATCAGACTAAACGATGATAGGCAGGTTACAATGTTGAGCTGCTAATGCCATACCTTACATTATTGCACGCAGTTCCGCCTCCAGAGCATCATTGCAGTTAAAAATGCAGCGGTAGGCCGCGAAGCTAACACTACCATCATGCATTCTCAGTATCATCCCTGCCGCTGCTGATTCATCGTTCTATTTTTTAATCCATATTTTTAGGGGTATTTTTGACATTGATCCATATTTTTTCATGCCAGAGAAACCCATAATATGTCATCCACAATCGTCGGGATTGCTGTAGCTGCTGGATGCGCTAGCTAGATCCATCGACATCGGTTATATGCAAACAAGGGAGTTTCTCTGGCATGCAACTTGCATTATTGCATACTAATTGAACTTGCGAAACCTCAGCATCAATAGATTTTGAGATGTTCAACCTTTTACATTGATACTTTTGTTTTTCTGTTTGTGCAGAGATTTCACAGATAGCATAAATTTTGAGTGGGTTTGCATTCCTCTATATAATATTTAGAAATCAAAAGTAACCCATCCTCCAGTCCCATTTGACCATCGGCTAATTAAAATGGGCGCTTTCAGCTTTTCACCACCTTTGGCAGTTTTCCCCACTCTAGGGCATGTCGATCACTTGTCTCGATCAGTGACAGTTGAGCGCTAGCAGCGGGTGATGCAGCAACATCATGACGGTGCAACTTTTGGCGGCACGCATGCAGCAACTGCACACGCACGTCGCACGCACAGCTGACAGAGGAAGCGCGGTGGAGTGGAGTGGCGGCCCTGGACGTCTATCTCGTGCGAGTGCGAGCGACTCTACAGTGCGGAGCTGTTTGAGCCACGCTACCGCCACCTTCGCCGATGTGATGTCCCAAGCAAAGGCGCGCGTGGTTTCTCAAGCCTAGTGTTCCAAAGGTTGTAACGATCGGCGACCCAGGACAAAACCGGCTGATGTTGCTAGCTTGCTTGCTGGAGACTGAGACACTTGCCGCGGTCCGTGTAGGTCTACGTATCCTAGTGCTCGACCTTCGGATGCAAATGTCATCAATGAAGTTTGAGCATACACGGATTCGTGTTGGCAATCCATACTAGAGTACGATGCACCCATATTGGTTGCCAGGTTGGCTCTTGGATACGGTCAGACAAAACCTTCTGTAAGAGCAACTCCAACGCGCCGACTCAAATGAACACGCATTTTCGTCCTCGCGACCAGCATGATCCATTTCTTAGCCTCTAGTTCACACATTAATAAATCAAACAAAATATAAATATCTCATAGTTTGACAACCAAATATATCTCATAGTTTACAAGCTAAATAAAAATTAAATTGTTTCAAATACATGTCCGCTCTGTCGGTTGCGATTCAACGCCGGAGTGTGCCCCGTGATCGAGCGCCTGACCATCGGCCGCTGTCTACTAAGGTGGTCAAGGACGACCAACACGGCAGGCACAATCTCCTCATCATCGGATGAAGAATCATCTTAATCAAAAAAGAAATTGTGGAAAAAGTACTCGTGTGGAGTCCATTTGTACATTGCGGGCAACGTGAAAGAAGTCGGCCGGTGAAGAGCCTTGCGCCTTCCCGAGGCCAGGTAGCAGGCCTGGAGGCGCGTAGGCGAACGTGCTGCCAGCAAAGAGACGAGGGCGTGGTGGCGGCGACGTCGGGGTACGACGGCGGCGAAAACGGTCCACCAAACGCCGTAAGATGGGGCCCGTCGGGGGTGACGTGCTGCTTGGGGAAGGTGTGGCGGGCGGCCGGCCCGGGCACTGGAATTGGGCGGTGATGGGTGGGGCAGCCGGTTGTGTTGATTGTCGATGGGAGGAATGAAGAATGATCAATGTGTCACCGACTGGCGGGTCAGAGGAGGACAAGGACAGGTGTCATACGGGGCCGCAGGCATGTAAGGTAGGTAGCGCTACCAGAGTTGGGTTGAGAAATCGGACGCATGCGGTAGGTGATACGACGGCGTCAAGTACGGTGTAACTTTTGGAAGCGCTAGCTAGGACGGGCGGGGGACCGATGGAGGCGCGTGGACGTACGTACACAGGACACAAGAATCCCAGCACGATCGGTCGATCTGTACGCACTGGCACTGTGCACGCACAGCCCAGCACGAGCGAGCGATGCTCTGCGTTGAACCTATAATTGATTTCACTTCACTGATGGCATCAGATATCGGAGCATGCATAGCTGCTTCGTCTATCTGAAGGGAAATCACACACTTGACACGTGCGGTTCGTGATGTAAAATAGTGACAGTGCAGTGCAGCCGTGCAGGGAGACTTGAGACTAGTAGTATCTCACACGGTTCAGTTACCTCGTCAGCGAGTGACAGCACAGCACAGCGCAGCCGTGCGGAGCAGGGGAGCCTTCAGTTAAATACGACGACTACGACGTCTATCTTCCGCCGGTTCGCGGCCTCGCTTGTTCGCGGACGCTGGACGCTAACAATCAATTAAGATACGTAGTTGACGATCGAGGTTTCGTGTGGCAAGTCCTTTTCTGTGGTAACCAACACGAGATAACAGGATTGTGGATCCAGCTCAATGGTGAGGCTATACTTATGACGAGCGAGCTATTCGTAAGTTCACTGGAATTTTTTGGGGTGTAATTAAGTCCGGTTTTGGGAAGCGCATGGCCGAAGGCGGGGGGGGGGGGGGGGGGGGGGGGGTCAGCGTACAGCATAATGATGGGAGGTTACTCGGAAGGAAGAAGGCGGGCAATGAAAACGCGATCCTGGCCATTGGGTGTCGATAGAAAAAGCATTACTTGCATAATATTTTTAAGTCAGACTTACACATAGCCGGTCCTTAATTTTGAACTAGCTTCTTGTTAAGTGGACTTACCTTTTTTCCTTGTTGTTCTTTGGACCGATTTTCATTTCGGTTTTCTTTTTGTTAATTTTCAAAAAAAAAATATGTACTAAAAAATTTAAATTTCAAATAACAATATAAAAATTGTTCATAAATTTCAAAAATGGTTCTAATTCCAAAAAATGTACATGAACTACCAAAAATGTTGAAACAAGTTACAAAATGTCCTCATACTAAAAAGATGCACAATGGCAGCGGGAACATCTCTATTGGGTGGAGATGACAAAAAGGTGACTTATGCTTTCACTCCACTTAAACATAGTCGGTCCCTACTTTTGAACTAGCTTCTTCTTAAGTTGACTTACAATTTTTCCCTGTTGTTTTCTGTACCGACTTTCATTTCGGTTTCATTTTTTTTAAATGTTCACAAAATACAAAAGTGTTTAATTTTTTATTGACAAAGATAAAAATTATCTGCAAATTTCAAAAAATGTTCCAATTTCTAAAACAATGTACGTAAATCTCAAAGAATGTTTAAGAAATGTTCACAAAAGATAATAAAGTTTTGACATAATTAAATTATGCTTTGGTATAAATGAAATATTTTTATGTTCTTGAAAATGAAAAAAACTTTAGAAAAGTAATAAACAGAAACAAAGTTCACCACAGTATATTCGCTAGCACAGTCGGACACAACATTAGAGCATCTCTAGCAAATCCCGTAAAATCTCATGCTGCAAAATCGTGTTAGTGTATACTGTAAAATGTTTTTTTTAGTATCGTGTGTGTTCCGCTAGAATAGATCCCGTAAAATCCTTTCGGGTCATATGTGGATCCCACTTGTCAGCAATTAAGTTTACAACAGAGTCCTTGAGAAATAGCATAAAACCCCATAAATGTAAATTATAGATTGCAATTGGGTTCATCCGCTACCATGACTAGCTGGCAAGCAGGCGATGGCTACTAGCACGCAAGTGGCGACTAACTAGCACGTAGGCGACGGATGCTAGCACGCACGTGACGCCATCCATGGCGGCTAGCTAGCACGCGCGCGATGCTATTTCATGGCGTCCCCTTCGAACGCGTTGTTGCCGTGTTCGGCGACTATGAAAGGCACCACATCTTGGCTGGCTCCTGTTCGGGTGGCGACCTCGAGCCCGCATCCAGAAGTTGCCATGACCAGACGAGAACTCAAGAGGTGCGATAGGCGTTGGGAATGAGGCGAGGAAGGTGGGGGATGTCGGACGGCTAGTTGGCGGCGGCGGAAATGTCTGAAATCGGGAGTTGGCGGCAACAATGGCGGCTGGACCTAAATCCTTACCGCCAACCTTTTTTTGTTTAAGGGGAATTGAAAATTTGCCCCGAATCTTGAACATATGAAGTGTTGGAGGCTCATTTTAAGGTTTTCATAAAAAAATATAGGGGTCGGCGAATTTTGAGGGATCCGCCTGGGTCAGTTTTTTCGCTTAGAACTGCAAAACCGCGGTTATTTTACAGTTTCGAGCCTTTTATGAGACCTTTTAGAGATGCTCTTATGTGATGCCACACATCTAGAGCCACAAGGATCGTTCAATAGATTTCTGGGGAGCGACTATGTACCGCCCGGGAGCGCCTCCTAATCACCTTTAGCGTGAGTTTGCGTTCCTGGCGCTCACGCGCCTCGCTTTGTAGGCTCGCCCAGAAACCAGCCAAGACTCTAGTGTCGCTAGGTTTGCTAATCATGGTCGCGGTGGACCGGCCAGTCGTTGACTTTTGAAAAATTCAAAAAATACAAAAAAATTGAAAATGTCCTGAATTCAAAAAAGTAAATGGATTCAAAAAAGAATCACAAATTCCATATATATCACTAATTTCAGAAAAAGTTCATGGTTTTGAAAAAAAGTTTGTGAATCCAAAAAATGTTTGCGGTGATTTCAAAAATAAAATTACAGATCTGGAAAAAAAATCATCGATATTAAAAAAGTTCACAGATTTGATGTTTTGAGAAAAAAGTTCACAGTTTTAGAAAATCATTGATTTTGAAATAAAAAGTTCATGGATTTGATATTTTTTGCAGATTTTGTAAAAGAGCATATGAAAATAAGTTGTAAAAGCTCAAGAAATTGAAAAAGAATCGCCAAAAGTTTAAGCATATATTTGAAAAAATTTAAATGAGTACAACAAAAACATTTCTGTTGTATATGGAAAATGTAGAGTGGCTAGGCTATATCTCACCGCGGGAGCTAGCCTACAAGATTTAAGTAGGACAGATGTGGAACTCGTGGCCTAATTCCGGTGCACGCAAGCAAGCGAGACCACGCACACTGCTGATGCACAGTGCACGCGGCGCTCAGGTCACCCGCGCTGTGGACATGGCGGGTCCTCCCGGCTCCCGCACCACCTAGCTAATAATGAGAACCATATAGTACTCTGGAATAAGAAGAAGCATCGCTCCGTCGCGAGCTTGGCCACAAGCGCTCGCGGACGCCGTGCTGGCTTGTTTGTGTTTGCGTGGGGTTGGAGTGGACGTGGACCGACGGCGACGCCGGACCGCACGTACCGCCAGAGGCGACATGACAAGGCGCGGTGGCCTGTGTCTGGCTGGAGCGAAAGACCCACGCCGCCTAAAATTCCTACCCTCCGCTAGCGCCCAACGCGGCGCCATGGCTCCGTCGCCGGTCTCGGCATGAATGCCACGACGATTCACCCCGCAGCCTCGCTGGGCGCCCGGGGCCATCCAGCGTCGACTCGTTTTCCTTGTTTTTCACTCGGCGGAGCGGTGGAACCGCAGGCGGGGATCACGCGCGCGCCCGGCGACATGCGGGGGCAGGGGGCTGTGGGTCGTACGCCGAGGACCCGAGGCGGCACATGTCTTTCCACTACAGTCCTTTTTTCACGAGGTAGTAAAAGTAGTACAGTAGTTCGGAACGTGCTTTTCGTCTTTCCGGACGGTCCCGGCCGGCGCGAGCTAATCAACGTACTGATCGAAAACGTGGACCGCTGCACGGGGACTCCATGTCTTGCCTCCAAAAGGAGCGGTGGTGTGGCTTTGTAAAACGATAGCACGCCTGCAGTGTAGGACGATAGTCCCGTCCCTAGTACTACTACTAGGTATATACCCGCGCGGCGGCACGCCGCGCCCCGTCGATAAATTATGTGTATTTTGGTTATTTTAAATTCATTTGATGAAATATTAGAGGTTTATCAGTGTAAGTTTGTATTCATGACTTTGTAGTCACAAGAAGGCAAGCCATGAAAAAGTAAGTGCACTAAAAATAAGAGCTTCCGGGGAATCAGTATTCACCACTACCGGTTTCGTGCGAGCATCTAAAAGCCATGCCCGTATTGTGCACGCCTCGCCCGGTCGATATGTTGTAATGAATTGTGTTGCGTGTTAGCTATGGAGTTTGTAATATAGTATGGTCATAATGTTGTGTTGCCAGCCATGCCGTTGCCAGCCTTTAGACACGTGCATTTGCATACATGTGCAAATTAAGAATCACATAAGCTTTTACACATGAAACTTGTCCCGCACGGCGTGCTGTTGATACGTCATGTGAGAATTTTTGTGTAAGGTATTAAACTTTATTTTTAATTATTTGATTAAGTATTCGATCTTCATGTGTTCACTTTATTTTTACGTTATGGCGTCTGTTCAATAATCATATTGGAACGGGTGCAGAAATATTTCATTAAGGAAAACTTTATTGAATGAAAATAATTAGTACAATGTAGATGAAGGGTATACATATTGATATTGCATGACAACTTTTCAATTGTTCAATCATTCATAGCATCCTTGTTCGACCGCTCGCTGGATGTGTGCAGATGATAAAATGATATAGAGCTCCAATGATACTTTATGTTCAAATTACATACACTCATGTGGTAGTTTTCCGACCCATTGATTAGTTGTTAGTTTGGACGTTATTTCTTTGTTAGGCGTTCAAGAATCATTGATGTATAAAAAAAGAATTGACCCAAAATTATTTGGAGTACAAGTTCATGAGACAATAAAGTTCTTGGCACATAGAATCATTGATTTATAAAAACATATTGACCCGAAATTATTTGGAGCATGTTCAAGAGGCAATGAAGTTACTGACACATAGTAAGTTTTGTAATATTAAGGGGAAAAACCTCTTACATCCAATCTCTACCCAAACTAATACCATCCATGCATAATTCAGTTGAATTCAAATTTGAGTCATCTCCGTGGAATGCTGTAATATATTTCTGAAAGTATTACCTGCAGTTCTAACTTGAGGCTTTTCAGGACATGAAAGTAAAAGAGACAACCTGTACTAACAAAACTTCCACTGTTTTTCACACCATGAAACCAATTATGCTCCCAAAATATAAGAAGCATCAAGCAAGTTCTGCATGTCCTCTATTTTCAACGGAGAAGACATAAAAAACCAAACCTACCTAAATATATACCATGATAATATAAGTACCTCTAACAGATGACCACTTTATCCTAATATAACCTACCTGAATATATACCATGATAATATAAGTACCTCTAACAGATCACCACTTCATCCTAATATATCCCAAGAAAGCAAGTTCCTCAAATCAAAGCAAGATGTCTCAAAAAAATGACAAGGTAGAACAACTTCTAAATACTTAATATTTGGGCTCCAACCTTGGGTACTTGATTGTATAGACCATTGACATGAGTTACAATTAAAAACATATTTCCTTCATTTTCAGGAAATTGTGTCTGATTGCTCATCCAGTCTTGTGTTATTTGCACATCGCTTTCCATGTTAACAGTAGTAGCAGTCATCTGTATCCATGTTAAGCAATACAGTCTACTATATGTGACTTTGAAACATAAACATAGATTAGAGAAAGGCCATACAATGCAAGTACCGTTACATACAAAAATCAACAGAGCTACGATAAATAGAACCTTTCCTTCACTTTCAACAAAGTGTCAGTAACAGTACCGGGTGTGCCTGACTAACGTCCATGCATGCAAACAAAGGGAAAGAAAATCAACAAAAACGGCTGGGAAAATAATTTGCCGCAGAGTGTGTGCCTGCACATGCAGGTGCAATCCTATAAACCGCCTACATTGATTAACCAAAATAAAATTTGGTTCCCAACTTACCATGCACATAGTCACATCAGCCTGAAATCCACAACCGATCTCTGCATGCAACCCACCAGCAACAAAAAAGAAAGCAACCAATTCTCTTTCGCCAGAAGACAACTTGACAAAAAAAATGCCGCTAAACGCCATCTACCTGCACACAGGGAGCCTACCGTCGAGTATACCCAGAATTACAAATGGTTGTTCCACAAACACAAGGAATCCAAATAATATATAAAAAATGAGAAAATAGAGACGGCATAGTCAAATCAATCAAATCTCAGAAAATCACGGACACCATCGCATACGTGCACGGGCGATAAATTGGAACCCCGAGAGTTAGCTACCGAAAAAGTCCGGCCAAATCCTGCGGTAATACACATGTCAATCATATATATTACTCTATTTGAAGGTGATTTTTTTTTTTGAAAAATGAACAAAACAGAAACTCAGCAGCAGGTTATATTTCAAATACTCGATCTCCTTACCCTGCCCAATAGTTCAACGATGTGTCAAATACATGCAATGACAGGAACAAAGAACAGATGCAATGAAGCTACTTCTGATTCATAGTACAATCCAAAATCGCTTCTAGCACACATATGCTTTAACAGATACGCACGTACATGGTTGGATTCAGTCACACGATGTAAGAACAAAAGAAAATTCATCTAAAAAATGAAAGAAGGGAGTGAGATATCTCCTGGCAGGATGCGCACAGCACGGCGGCGCAACCTCCTGCATCCACCGCGCGCTGAGTCCGGACGCGAGCAACTCGCCTGCTTCCCTCAAGCCACCGCCTCTGGTGAGGAGGGAGCTCCGTGTTTCTGCAACCCAGATGGCCTCGCGCCCTCGCCTAGCAGTGAAAGGTTGTAAGAAGTTAATCTAGTTGTAGTATTAGGTTTGGTCAAGTATTAGAGGGTGTTTGTTTTTAGGGACTTATTAGTTTAGGGACATAAAAAAGTCTCTATAAGTCCCATGTAAACCAAACATGAGGGACTTATAGGGATTTAAAATGGGCATTTGAGATTTATGAAATAAGACTCTTAAGGAGAGTCTTATAGGGACTTATAGTTGTAATATGGTCTTACAAGGACTTATAAGTCCCAGGAACCAAACAGATAGGAACTTTTTAGGGACTTGAAACTAAAAGAAGATCTAGAACTTATAAACCAAACAGGGCCTTAGTCCAACGAGTCCTAGTACGAGTCGTTCTAGTGTTTAGGTTAGAAAACGGACAAGTGTTTGTACGCGTCCGAGTTGGGTCGTGTTGGTTGCCGAGTCGGCAACGTGTTGGATGCGGCAGCGTTGTATCCCTTTATATACGTACGAGAAACCTGAAAAGGTGCAAGTCGACGCACCGCAAAAAGTAGTTTTCTCTGTCTACAGTTTCGATCGCAAGTATCGCCGCCTAGCGAACGCTTTTAAGTAATAAAGCTCTCACTATTTTCCCCGCAAAAAAAAGTTTCGATCGCAAGTATCGCCGGCTGCACACGTACGCCAGAATCCATCGAGCTGCCTGCTAGCTTGCTTGCTAGCTGGTTATACGTGCGTGTATCTCCCGAAGGTTTTTAAGGGTTCAAAACCAACAATTGGTATCTAGAGCCTCGACGATCTACGATCTATGATGACGGACAGCGACAAGGAGTCGGTCAAGTCCGGCAACGGTGGTTCCAAGGCATACAAGAACGGCGACAAGGTGAAGAAGGGTGGCAAGCCAGTAACCAGTGGTGGCGGAACGGGCGGCGCCAACATACAGGCGCATCGCAACATCCCCATCCAGTACCCAATGTTCACCGACGCCAACTACGGCGTGCGGGCGGTGAAGATAAAGATTATTCTCCGAACCCTTCGAGTGTGGGAGGCCATCACGGATGACGACGTCGACGAGGAGTGCGACGAAGGTGCCATGGCCGCCATAGCCCAGTCTGTGCCGGATTCCGTGCTGATGACATTGGCGGAGTTCGAGACAGCAAGAGAGGCGTGGAACGCACTCAAAGAGATGAGGATCGGAGAAGATCGCATCACGAAGGCTCGAGCACAAGTACTGAAGCGCCAATTTCACAAGTTGTAGATGGAGGAAACTGAATCGGTGAACGACTATGCCATGCGTCTGACTACATTGGTGGGAGAGATCCGCGCGCTTGGTGCAAAGCTCGAGGAGACCGAGATTGTGGAGAAGTTTTTCAGTTCGGTGACTGATAAATTCACGTACATCATCGGCACGCTCAAGAAGCTTTATGACATCGACGACATGACCATAACGGAGGCGATCGGACGCTTGCGGACATGGGAAGAGAATGCTCGTGGTTGTTGGAAAGGCAAAGGAGGAGGTGGTGACCAACTCATGTACTCACGCGCAGTTTGGGAGTCACCAAGTAGCAAAGGAAGGCGTAACGTCGGTGAAGTCTCAAACAACGCGAAGAGCAGCGGACAAAGCGGAAAAGGCAAAGGAAAAGGCAAGCCACAAGGTCGTGGTAAGGCGGACCGATCTAAAGAGCAGAAGCCACGAAACTTGGATATGTCCGAGGTCAAGTGCTTTAACTGCAACGAGATGGGTCACTTTGCGAAGGATTGTCCGGAGCCTAACAAGCGGGAGATCAAGGCAAATTTGGCGAAGCAGGAAGACGAACTTCCAGGTCTTCTGATGGCCGAAGTTTGTGATCTCGTCCAAACGGCGGTTGTGAAACCAAACCGGAAGGTGCTACTTCATGAGGAAAAAGTAACACCAAAGTTATTCGGAAGCCAGAATGTGTCGTGGTATCTAGACACGGGTTCCAGTAACCACATGACGGGGTGCAAGGAGAAGTTCCTCGAGCTAGAATATGATGTTCAAGGCTCGGTCAAGTTTGGTGATGGTTCAAATGTGGAGATTTGCGGGCAAGGTTCTGTCCTCTTCGAGGGTCTCACAGGAGAACATCGCATATTCACCGGAGTGTACTACATCCCACGGCTTCGCAACAACATCATCCCTATCGGGAAACTTGACGAGAATGGATGCAAGGTGGATATCGAGAACAGAGTGATGACGATCTTTGACAACCTCCGAAACGTGCTAGCGCGAGTGAATCGCACGCGGAACAGGCTCTATATTCTGAACCTTGATCAATCTCAACCGGAGTGTTGGCTCGCCAAGAGTGATGCTGATTCGTGGTTATGGCATGCTAGATTTGGACACGTTAATTTCTATGCCTTGAAGAAGATGTCAAAGATGGAGATGGTATCTAGGATGCCGTTTATCGACCATGTTGATCGAGTATGTGATGGGTGCTTGGTTGGAAAACAGCACCGCAGGCCGTTCCCTGCTCAGTCTACCTATCGTACAAGTGATGCACTCGAGCTGCTCCATGGTGATCTATGTGGCCCTATCAACCCAGCAACTCACGGAGGAAAGAAGTACTTCTTCCTTGTGGTAGATGACTACTCGAGATATATGTGGGTCGTTCTCCTATGATCTAAAGATGAGGCGTTTGAAGCGTTCAAGAAACTGAAGGTTGCAACGGAGATGGAACACAAGCTGAAGGTTCGCACTCTACGGATAGATCGTGGCGGAGAGTTTACGTTGAACGAGTTCAATGACTACTGCGAGAAGATTGGCATAAAGAGGTTCCTGACGGCACCTTATACGCCACAACAGAACGGGGTTGTTGAAAGGTGCAATCGAACTGTCGTTGACATGGCGATAAGTTTACTCAAGAGCAAGAACTTGCTGGGGACTTTTTGGGGAGAAGCTGTCTCGACGGCGGTCTATCTTCTCAATCGGGCTCCAATGAAGGCGGTGATCGGCAAGACTCCATATGAAGCAATTTACGGATGTAAGCCGAATGTGTCTCATCTACGGACATTTGGGTGCGTGGCGCATGTGAATACGGCAGAGCCGCATCTCTCAAAGCTTGCCGATCGTAGCACCAAGATGGTGTTTATCGGATACGAGAGGAGTTCCAGCACCAAGGCATACCGCTTCTACGATCCACGAACCAAGCGTCTATGAATTTCACGCGACGTCATGTTTGAAGAAAACCAAGCGTGGAATTGGAGCGCAGCAGCCAACGATGCTCCAAATGGTAACATATTCACAATTGAATTTCCAACTGATGAAGATGCAGGGGAGGATATCCAGGTGGTCGGCAAGACGCACAACTAAGGTGACCGCAATGGCAGTGATCACCATGGTGCCGACACCGACGACGACACGCATGGGTCGCAAGGTGATAGCGACAACGACGCGCAAGACACGGGTGGAGATCTCGGCAACGACATCGACAACGAGGCGCATAGTGACGAGGACAATCAAGATGATAGTCACGGTCTCAACGACTACGCCAACGACGAGGATGCCAACAACCCGGCATCTACCACGCCCGAGACTCAACCATGTTCCTCAAGTGCATCGACGCCGACACAATTTGTGTCGCCTCCTTCGCAAGCCCCAACGGATTCTTCTGGGCCTCGTCGCTACAAGACCCTCAAGAAAGTCTACAAGTACGCAAAGCCAGTTACGCTCGAGTACTCCGATTTGTGTTTACTCGGAGTTGAGGAGCCGGCGAACTTCGTAGAGGCGAGCAAAAGTTCAAGTTGGATGCACGCCATGGATGAGGAGATGAAGGCGATTGAGAGCAATGGCACATGGACTTTGGTAACCCGACCTACGAACCAAAAGGCCATAGGTTTGAAGTGGGTTTACAAGTTAAAGAAGGACACGAAGGGTGCCATTGTGAAGTATAAGGCAAGTCTCGTCGCAAAGGGTTACGTACAACGTCAAGGAGTTGACTATGAGGAGGTGTTTGCACTGGTTGCTCGAATCAAGACGGTGAGAGTGCTCCTAGCTTTGGCAGCATAAGAGGATTGGAAGGTTCATCATATGGATGTGAAATCCGCTTTCCTCAACGGCGACCTCAAAGAAGAAGTGTACGTGGAACAACCCCTTGGCTATGAGAAGAAAGGCGAAGAAGGGAAAGTTTACAAGCTCAAGAAGGCACTTTACGGGTTGAAACAAGCGCCAAGAGCTTGGAACGCAAAGTTAGACCGAAGTTTGATCTCGCTCGGGTTCAAGAGATGTCCCCTCGAGCATGCGGTCTATACAACGAACTCCAAAGGCTCAAACCTGCTAGTTGGAGTTTATGTCGACGATCTGATTATCACTGGAGATAGCGCACAGGAAATTGAACATTTCAAGGCGCAGACGAAGAAGTTTAACATGAGCGATCTGGGATTACTCAGCTATTACTTGGGCATCGAAGTGAAGCAAAGCTCCGGAGAGATTTCCCTATGTCAATCGGCTTACGCGGTCAAGTTATTGGACAAGTGTGGCATGACAGATTGCTACGAGACACATGCTCCAATGGACCAACGACACAAGTTGAACAAGCGTAGCTCAAATCCGCCAGCGGACACCACAATGTATCGAAGCGTTGTGGGCAGCCTAAGGTATTTGGTGCATACCCGACCTGACTTGGCTTATTCAGTCGGGATCGTGAGTCGTTTTATGGAGAATCCGACAACCGAACACATGAGCACGGTCAAGAAAATCTTGCGCTATGTGAAAGCCACTATTAATCTTGGCTGCACGTACCGTAAGGGAAAGGAAGGATTGATCCTTCGTGGATACTCAGATAGCGACATGGCAGGTGATGTGGATGACCGGAAAAGAACAACGGGCATGGTATTCTACCTTGGCCCAAATCCTATCACCTGGAATTCTCAGAAGCAAAAGGTGGTTGCGCTGTCTTCATGCGAGGCAGAATACATAGCGGCAAGCACGACGGCTTGTCAAACAGTGTGGCTGAGAAGACTCGTAGCTGATATTGCAAAGCGGGAGGTGCAGAAGGTGTCATTGAAGATTGACAACCAAGCTGCAATCTCATTTTGCAAAAATCCGGTTCATCACGAGAGGAGCAAGCACATAGATACTCGGTTTTGTTGACACCAGATTTTGGCACGATCAAGAACTTATTTAGGATGGCTTCAAATGGAGAAGTATTTTACATGAAAGAGTTCCGTATTGTTGATATGAACATCTTTGAAGTTTGGGCCATCGCCGTCCGGTTTCATCTCGAAGGCCGAAACTATGCTCAAAGTACTAAGATCTTATATTCAGAGTACAGTTTGGCCGATTAGGCCCCCAAGAAGACCTCAAACGGAAAAATGATCTACACGAATTGTCTTCGTCTTGTCGAAACGGTCGATTTTGATATAAGAAACGTCTCAATCGGAGTTCGTATGCAAAAGTTACAGCCAAAACCGCGTGGGTGCATTAGGATGGCCGGACACTCCGAGAATGACCATCCGGGTTTTGGATTTCTCCGAGGATGGCCGGACACTCCGGGGGTGTTTGTCCGGGTTTTGGATTTTTCTGCCGCAGACTTCGGAAAACAGCCTAAAACTCACTCAAGATGGCCTCTGATCAAAAAACGTTCAACATAAAAGTTGTTCGTCTCGTCGAAACCGTCAAGATTGCTTTTGGGCTCGTTTCCATCCGTGGTCGTTTACTACCTCAAACGTGGCCCGCAAGGTTCAGCCAGTTTAAACCGAACAATTTTGGAATACTCATGTTAAATTGATCAAGCCTAAGAATTCAGAAGTTGGCAAGGGGAAAAAGAATGAAGCTTAGTACAAGAAAATCAAGCCAACTTTTGAGATGTTGCTATCCAAATATGCAAGTCGAGCGGCCGGTTCTAGCTCTAATCGGCCAGCACATTCAAAGCGTTCAAGATCGCCTCTGGAGCAAGAGTTTCGACGCTATGCAAGGCCATATGGGTCATGGGCACCGACACCATGGATGTCACAACCCTACTATGCGCCATATTACATGAGAGGCTTCGGTGGAGGATGGGGGCAGCCCCCAATGGCTCCTTATGCTTTTCATATGGGGCGGGCAACACCTAGAGGGCCTGCTCGCGAGAGGCTTTGTTATCCCACACAAGGCCGTTTGAGCTATGGTGCTAATCGGTCAACAAAAATTTCTCCAAGTAAGGCCAACAAAAAAGTGTGGCGTGTTAAGTCACCTAATGCAGAAATTGCAGGATGTGACAAGCAAAAGGAGATCGAAAAGCCGGTTGTTGGTAATCTGGCTACTTCTAATGGTGATATTGTTATTGTTCAGCAGGGTTCGATGGTTAATGATCATGAGGCGAGCACAAGCAAGACCAAACCAAGGGATCCCAAATATACTCAACCTAAGTGGTGTCCTGCCGGTTTAACTAAGACCATGAAAAGGAGATTACAACGCATGAGGAACCACGAGAAGGTAGAACACAAAGAGGAGAGGCAAAGGGACGAATTGTTTAGTAAAATTCGGCCCATAGCACTCACAAAACAAGTGTGGAGGCCTAAACAAAAACAAAACACAGATGCTTCTACATTAGCTGCAGCAACACCTTCACCACCAAAAGAGGATGATGCGACCCCTATTACATCGTCCACACTACTTGAAACATCCCCTTCAATTGATGAATCTTTAAGCCCAATATACACATTGGGAGATGAAGACGAGATGGTGGATTATGAATCTACGCCGGTTCGGGAAGGTATGGATATTAATATGGTATATTACTTACCTGCCGAGTTTCGTGCTATAGGTGAAGAAGGGGAGGTAGCCCAGCTGAATTTTGGTCCTAAGAATGCTATTTTCGAGAAGCCAAGAGAACCGGTGAAACACTTGAAGCCATTGTACCTCAAAGGTCATATTAACGGATCGCCGATTGCTAGGATGCTCGTTGATGGTGGTGCTGTGGTAAATCTTATGCCCTACTCGGTCTTCAAAAAGTTGAGGTTAGATGATGATGCATTGATGAAGACCAATATGGTACTTAATGGATTCGAGGGTAAAGAAAAGACAGAGGCCAAAGGTGTGATGTGCATGGAACTCACCGTGGGAAGCAAAACTTTGGCCACCACATTCTTCATCGCTGAGGTGCAAGGTAACTATAATGTTATATTAGGTCGCGATTGGGTTCATGCTAACCAATGTGTTCCATCTACCATGCATCAATTCTTAATACAATGGGTCGATGATGAGGTAGAAGTCATTCACGCGGATAATTTGGCTTGTGTTGCTTTGGCCGATGCATCGGTGGATTGGAATCATCCCGATGTTACTTGCTTAACAGGGCGTGACCTCTCGGAGTTTGATTTCCTTAGTGCTACGAGGAACGGGTTCATTCCCATCTCTTTAAAGCCGATTGATGATAATCGGTTCCAAGGTATGATGTAAACAAGAAGTTAAAATCAATGGCTGATATAGAATTATCGCCCTAAGCATAAACATGGCCGATATATACTTATCGTCCTAAGCACATACAAATGGCTGATGGAGTGTTGACATCGTCCTCAGAGCAAGATATGTGCAAATTATTTTTCGGCACACAAGCTTTGCCGAAAAACAGGGGGGCATGTGTTGACACCAGATTTTGGCACGATCAAGAACTTATTTAGGATGGCTTCAAATGGAGAAGTGTTCTACATGAAAGAGTTCCGTATTGTTGATATGAACATCTTTGAAGTTTGGGCCATCGCCGTCCGGTTTCATCTCGAAGGCCGAAACTATGCTCAAAGTACTAAGATCTTATATTCAGAGTACAGTTTGGCCGATTAGGCCCCCAAGAAGACCTCAAATGGAAAAATGATCTACACAAATTGTCTTCGTCTTGTCGAAACGGTCGATTTTGATATAAGAAACGTCTCAATCGGAGTTCGTATGCAAAAGTTACAGCCAAAACCGCGTGGGTGCATTAGGATGGCCGGACACTCCGAGAATGACCATCCGGGTTTTGGATTTCTCCGAGGATGGCCGGACACTCCGGGGGTGTTTGTCCGGGTTTTGGATTTTTCTGCCGCAGACTTCGGAAAACAGACGAAAACTCCCTCAAGATGGCCTCAAAAAACGTTCAACATGAAAGTTGTTCGTCTCGTCGAAACCGTCAAGATTGCTTTTGGGCTCGTTTCCATCCGTGGTCGTTTACTACCTCAAACGTGGCCCGCAAGGTTCAGCCAGTTTAAACCGAACAATTTTGGAAAGTTCGGACAAAACCAATCCGAATTTGACTAGGGTTTTGGACGTGAATCCAAGCCTTTCCTTGCACGGGAAGTCCACCCGCCTCTTATATACGTAAGGGGTGACGGCCGATTGAAGAACACACAATCGCAAAACCCATCTACTTTTTACCCTAGTTTTACATCTCTCCCTTGTTCTTTCTCTCTCGTTCTTCGTTCGTTCTTCGTATTGAAGGGCAGCGATCCTCGAGGCTCTAGGGGCGGGCGAACCGACCTAGGGCAGCCCATAGCCACCGCGTGTCCAGACGGGGTCCCTCCCGTGCGCGTGGGGTTTCAGGTCCTGAAAAGCACCCGCCGAATTGCTTGCGAACCGCGCTTCCGGACGGGTCTCCTTCTGCATGAGCTGCGGTGCATCACCCTCGGCGTCGGAGGTACACAGTGACGTGTTCGTGTGCGAACACACTTTTTGGCGACTCCGCTGGGGGACGAAAGATCAAGAATCATCATCAACCATGTCTAATCTCCCCAAGCCCTCAGAAGTTGACGCCGATAACATCATTAAGCCCGGTCTTAATGAACTATCGGATGAACATCGCCAAGCCTACGAAGCGCACAAGAAGCAATGTGAAGAGGCTTTTGAGGCGCTCAAGAAGAAGCGCGAGGAGGAGGATTTGAAAGCGTTTCTTTCAAGTTTCAAGAAGGACCGTCAAGGCAACATCACTCTGGTTGGAAACGTCAATTTTCCTCCCCTCATCGACGAACAAGATGTAATCACTGTGAGTAAAGTTTTTTCTCCAGAGCAAGTGGCTGTGATTGAAAGTCTTGTTAGCAAGGGTAATGTGATGGCATACAATTCTTTTGTGGCTAGTGCTATAATGCTCAGAAAAATATGCCTCCGTCATCTAGTGGTACTGTTGGTGTATCTGAAAACGCCAGTCCAACTTTACCTATTTCATCGGTGCCTCCTATACAACAACAATATAGTATGCCGTTGAATTTTTACCCTAGTCAAACCAACCAGCTTGTGACTACACCTACATACCCTAATCCTATTATGAGTGTGCCCAATTCGGCGTCAACGCCGAATCATTTTGTCACACCACCCATAGGCGCAAGTATGTTTGGTCTTCCGCCGAATTATGGTTCGGCGCCTATCCCACAAGTTGCACCAATAGCTAGTACTCAGGTTGCTCCTATGTCATTGCCACAAACATCTTCATCTACCTTGGATCCAATTTTAGCTAAATTAAGGGAGGATTTGCATAAGATGTTTCTAGAAACTTTCGGAAACGAGCCAAAAGTAAAGAGTCGTGTGTATCAAAAGCCTTATCCTGAACACTTTGATGCAATTTATTACCCTCAAGGTTATAAGGTTCCTGATTTTGTTAAATTTAGTGGTGAGGGTACGAAAACAACTTGGGAGCATGTGAGTCAGTACCTAGCACAGTTGGGTGAAGCAGGTTCCATAGAAGGGTTGAAAGTGCGTTTATTTCCCTTGTCTTTAACTGGTATCGCATTTTCATGGTTTGCTGCTTTACCACATGGCTCAATTCTCTTATGGTCGCAATTAGAGCAAAAGTTTCATGATCACTTTTATAGCGGCGATAATGAGTTAAAGTTGTCACATCTTACATCGGTTAGGCAGAAACATGATGAATCCGTCACCGATTACGTCAAGAGATTTAGAAATATAAAGAACCGATGTTATAGCTTAGTGATAACTGAGAGAGACTTGGCGGATCTTGTTCTTAATGGTTTAAAAACTCACATTAAAGAGAGGTTGGAAAGTTATGAGTTTTTGAATATTAACCAAGTCTTGCAAAAGGCGTTGGCTCAAGAGAGTCGAAGTAAAGAGGTTCATAGGTCTACAACCGATCGTCCTAGAATGCATATGATTGAACATAATGATGATAATTCGGACGATGAGGTTGATGTCTATACTACTGAATTTGTTTGGTCCTCAAAGGCCAAACCCTATATGTGCAATGCTCTTAAGCCGATTCGCAAGAATCGTGATGAGGAGATGAGGTTTACTTTTTATATATCAAAGTGTGATAAAATATTTGATGCACTCTTGCAAGATAAGATGATTAGAATATCACACACCATACCGCCGTTTGAGGAGCTGAAACGGCGTGCTTATTGCAAGTACCATAATTCATTTTCTCATGCTACTAATGATTGCAATGTTTTTTGACGACAGATACAATCGGCCATTAATGACGGACGATTGAATTTTGCTGAGATGCAAGTTGATAAACAACCCTTCCCGATAAACACCATCGACTTGGAAGGGAAGAAAATGTTAATTCGGCCTAACATAGCCGAATCCGCTAATAAAGACAATGTTGTTATTGGTGAACCCAGGAATAGCACGGAGGGCGACAAGGTCTTGGGAAGAAAGGTTGTGCTTAAGAAGCAACCCGATGGCAAGGAAGTGCTGAAGATCACTATAAAAAATGCTACACTCGGGGGGCAACCACAAGTGCAAGAGAATACTCATGTTAAATTGATCAAGCCTAAGAATTCAGAAGTTGGCAAGGGGAAAAAGAATGAAGCTTAGTACAAGAAAATCAAGCCAACTTTTGAGATGTTGCTATCCAAATATGCAAGTCGAGCGGCCGGTTCTAGCTCTAATCGGCCAGCACATTCAAAGCGTTCAAGATCGCCTCTGGAGCAAGAGTTTCGACGCTATGCAAGGCCATATGGGTCATGGGCACCGACACCATGGATGTCACAACCCTACTATGCGCCATATTACATGAGAGGCTTCGGTGGAGGATGGGGGCAGCCCCCAATGGCTCCTTATGCTTTTCATATGGGGCGGGCAACACCTAGAGGGCCTGCTCGCGAGAGGCTTTGTTATCCCACACAAGGCCGTTTGAGCTATGGTGCTAATCGGTCAACAAAAATTTCTCCAAGTAAGGCCAACAAAAAAGTGTGGCGTGTTAAGTCACCTAATGCAGAAATTGCAGGATGTGACAAGCAAAAGGAGATCGAAAAGCCGGTTGTTGGTAATCTGGCTACTTCTAATGGTGATATTGTTATTGTTCAGCAGGGTTCGATGGTTAATGATCATGAGGCGAGCACAAGCAAGACCAAACCAAGGAATCCCAAATATACTCAACCTAAGTGGTGTCCTGCCGGTTTAACTAAGACCATGAAAAGGAGATTACAACGCATGAGGAACCACGAGAAGGTAGAACACAAAGAGGAGAGGCAAAGGGACGAATTGTTTAGTAAAATTCGGCCCATAGCACTCACAAAACAAGTGTGGAGGCCTAAACAAAAACAAAACACAGATGCTTCTACATTAGCTGCAGCAACACCTTCACCACCAAAAGAGGATGATGCGACCCCTATTACATCGTCCACACTACTTGAAACATCCCCTTCAATTGATGAATCTTTAAGCCCAATATACACATTGGGAGATGAAGACGAGATGGTGGATTATGAATCTACGCCGGTTCGGGAAGGTATGGATATTAATATGGTATATTACTTACCTGCCGAGTTTCGTGCTATAGGTGAAGAAGGGGAGGTAGCCCAGCTGAATTTTGGTCCTAAGAATGCTATTTTCGAGAAGCCAAGAGAACCGGTGAAACACTTGAAGCCATTGTACCTCAAAGGTCATATTAACGGATCGCCGATTGCTAGGATGCTCGTTGATGGTGGTGCTGTGGTAAATCTTATGCCCTACTCGGTCTTCAAAAAGTTGAGGTTAGATGATGATGCATTGATGAAGACCAATATGGTACTTAATGGATTCGAGGGTAAAGAAAAGACAGAGGCCAAAGGTGTGATGTGCATGGAACTCACCGTGGGAAGCAAAACTTTGGCCACCACATTCTTCATCGCTGAGGTGCAAGGTAACTATAATGTTATATTAGGTCGCGATTGGGTTCATGCTAACCAATGTGTTCCATCTACCATGCATCAATTCTTAATACAATGGGTCGATGATGAGGTAGAAGTCATTCACGCGGATAATTTGGCTTGTGTTGCTTTGGCCGATGCATCGGTGGATTGGAATCATCCCGATGTTACTTGCTTAACAGGGCGTGACCTCTCGGAGTTTGATTTCCTTAGTGCTACGAGGAACGGGTTCATTCCCATCTCTTTAAAGCCGATTGATGATAATCGGTTCCAAGGTATGATGTAAACAAGAAGTTAAAATCAATGGCCGATATAGAATTATCGCCCTAAGCATAAACATGGCCGATATATACTTATCGTCCTAAGCACATACAAATGGCTGATGGAGTGTTGACATCGTCCTCAGAGCAAGATATGTGCAAATTATTTTTCGGCACACAAGCTTTGCCGAAAAACAGGGGGGCATGTGTTGACACCAGATTTTGGCACGATCAAGAACTTATTTAGGATGGCTTCAAATGGAGAAGTGTTCTACATGAAAGAGTTCCGTATTGTTGATATGAACATCTTTGAAGTTTGGGCCATCGCCGTCCGGTTTCATCTCGAAGGCCGAAACTATGCTCAAAGTACTAAGATCTTATATTCAGAGTACATTTTGGCCGATTAGGCCCCCAAGAAGACCTCAAACGGAAAAATGATCTACACAAATTGTCTTCGTCTTGTCGAAACGGTCGATTTTGATATAAGAAACGTCTCAATCGGAGTTCGTATGCAAAAGTTACAGCCAAAACCGCGTGGGTGCATTAGGATGGCCGGACACTCCGAGAATGACCATCCGGGTTTTGGATTTCTCCGAGGATGGCCGGACACTCCGGGGGTGTTTGTCCGGGTTTTGGATTTTTCTGCCGCAGACTTCGGAAAACAGACGAAAACTCCCTCAAGATGGCCTCAAAAAACGTTCAACATGAAAGTTGTTCGTCTCGTCGAAACCGTCAAGATTGCTTTTGGGCTCGTTTCCATCCGTGGTCGTTTACTACCTCAAACGTGGCCCGCAAGGTTCAGCCAGTTTAAACCGAACAATTTTGGAAAGTTCGGACAAAACCAATCCGAATTTGACTAGGGTTTTGGACGTGAATCCAAGCCTTTCCTTGCACGGGAAGTCCACCCGCCTCTTATATACGTAAGGGGTGACGGCCGATTGAAGAACACACAATCGCAAAACCCATCTACTTTTTACCCTAGTTTTACATCTCTCCCTTGTTCTTTCTCTCTCGTTCTTCGTTCGTTCTTCGTATTGAAGGGCAGCGATCCTCGAGGCTCTAGGGGCGGGCGAACCGACCTAGGGCAGCCCATAGCCACCGCGTGTCCAGACGGGGTCCCTCCCGTGCGCGTGGGGTTTCAGGTCCTGAAAAGCACCCGCCGAATTGCTTGCGAACCGCACTTCCGGACGGGTCTCCTTCTGCATGAGCTGCGGTGCATCACCCTCGGCGTCGGAGGTACACAGTGACGTGTTCGTGTGCGAACACACTTTTTGGCGACTCCGCTGGGGGACGAAAGATCAAGAATCATCATCAACCATGTCTAATCTCCCCAAGCCCTCAGAAGTTGACGTCGATAACATCATTAAGCCCGGTCTTAATGAACTATCGGATGAACATCGCCAAGCCTACGAAGCGCACAAGAAGCAATGTGAAGAGGCTTTTGAGGCGCTCAAGAAGAAGCGCGAGGAGGAGGATTTGAAAGCGTTTCTTTCAAGTTTCAAGAAGGACCGTCAAGGCAACATCACTCTGGTTGGAAACGTCAATTTTCCTCCCCTCATCGACGAACAAGATGTAATCACTGTGAGTAAAGTTTTTTCTCCAGAGCAAGTGGCTGTGATTGAAAGTCTTGTTAGCAAGGGTAATGTGATGGCATACAATTCTTTTGTGGCTAGTGCTATAATGCTCAGAAAAATATGCCTCCGTCATCTAGTGGTACTGTTGGTGTATCTGAAAACGCCAGTCCAACTTTACCTATTTCATCGGTGCCTCCTATACAACAACAATATAGTATGCCGTTGAATTTTTACCCTAGTCAAACCAACCAGCTTGTGACTACACCTACATACCCTAATCCTATTATGAGTGTGCCCAATTCGGCGTCAACGCCGAATCATTTTGTCACACCACCCATAGGCGCAAGTATGTTTGGTCTTCCGCCGAATTATGGTTCGGCGCCTATCCCACAAGTTGCACCAATAGCTAGTACTCAGGTTGCTCCTATGTCATTGCCACAAACATCTTCATCTACCTTGGATCCAATTTTAGCTAAATTAAGGGAGGATTTGCATAAGATGTTTCTAGAAACTTTCGGAAACGAGCCAAAAGTAAAGAGTCGTGTGTATCAAAAGCCTTATCCTGAACACTTTGATGCAATTTATTACCCTCAAGGTTATAAGGTTCCTGATTTTGTTAAATTTAGTGGTGAGGGTACGAAAACAACTTGGGAGCATGTGAGTCAGTACCTAGCACAGTTGGGTGAAGCAGGTTCCATAGAAGGGTTGAAAGTGCGTTTATTTCCCTTGTCTTTAACTGGTATCGCATTTTCATGGTTTGCTGCTTTACCACATGGCTCAATTCTCTTATGGTCGCAATTAGAGCAAAAGTTTCATGATCACTTTTATAGCGGCGATAATGAGTTAAAGTTGTCACATCTTACATCGGTTAGGCAGAAACATGATGAATCCGTCACCGATTACGTCAAGAGATTTAGAAATATAAAGAACCGATGTTATAGCTTAGTGATAACTGAGAGAGACTTGGCGGATCTTGTTCTTAATGGTTTAAAAACTCACATTAAAGAGAGGTTGGAAAGTTATGAGTTTTTGAATATTAACCAAGTCTTGCAAAAGGCGTTGGCTCAAGAGAGTCGAAGTAAAGAGGTTCATAGGTCTACAACCGATCGTCCTAGAATGCATATGATTGAACATAATGATGATAATTCGGACGATGAGGTTGATGTCTATACTACTGAATTTGTTTGGTCCTCAAAGGCCAAACCCTATATGTGCAATGCTCTTAAGCCGATTCGCAAGAATCGTGATGAGGAGATGAGGTTTACTTTTTATATATCAAAGTGTGATAAAATATTTGATGCACTCTTGCAAGATAAGATGATTAGAATATCACACACCATACCGCCGTTTGAGGAGCTGAAACGGCGTGCTTATTGCAAGTACCATAATTCATTTTCTCATGCTACTAATGATTGCAATGTTTTTTGACGACAGATACAATCGGCCATTAATGACGGACGATTGAATTTTGCTGAGATGCAAGTTGATAAACAACCCTTCCCGATAAACACCATCGACTTGGAAGGGAAGAAAATGTTAATTCGGCCTAACATAGCCGAATCCGCTAATAAAGACAATGTTGTTATTGGTGAACCCAGGAATAGCACGGAGGGCGACAAGATCTTGGGAAGAAAGGTTGTGCTTAAGAAGCAACCCGATGGCAAGGAAGTGCTGAAGATCACTATAAAAAATGCTACACTCGGGGGGCAACCACAAGTGCAAGAGAATACTCATGTTAAATTGATCAAGCCTAAGAATTCAGAAGTTGGCAAGGGGAAAAAGAATGAAGCTTAGTACAAGAAAATCAAGCCAACTTTTGAGATGTTGCTATCCAAATATGCAAGTCGAGCGGCCGGTTCTAGCTCTAATCGGCCAGCACATTCAAAGCGTTCAAGATCGCCTCTGGAGCAAGAGTTTCGACGCTATGCAAGGCCATATGGGTCATGGGCACCGACACCATGGATGTCACAACCCTACTATGCGCCATATTACATGAGAGGCTTCGGTGGAGGATGGGGGCAGCCCCCAATGGCTCCTTATGCTTTTCATATGGGGCGGGCAACACCTAGAGGGCCTGCTCGCGAGAGGCTTTGTTATCCCACACAAGGCCGTTTGAGCTATGGTGCTAATCGGTCAACAAAAATTTCTCCAAGTAAGGCCAACAAAAAAGTGTGGCGTGTTAAGTCACCTAATGCAGAAATTGCAGGATGTGACAAGCAAAAGGAGATCGAAAAGCCGGTTGTTGGTAATCTGGCTACTTCTAATGGTGATATTGTTATTGTTCAGCAGGGTTCGATGGTTAATGATCATGAGGCGAGCACAAGCAAGACCAAACCAAGGGATCCCAAATATACTCAACCTAAGTGGTGTCCTGCCGGTTTAACTAAGACCATGAAAAGGAGATTACAACGCATGAGGAACCACGAGAAGGTAGAACACAAAGAGGAGAGGCAAAGGGACGAATTGTTTAGTAAAATTCGGCCCATAGCACTCACAAAACAAGTGTGGAGGCCTAAACAAAAACAAAACACAGATGCTTCTACATTAGCTGCAGCAACACCTTCACCACCAAAAGAGGATGATGCGACCCCTATTACATCGTCCACACTACTTGAAACATCCCCTTCAATTGATGAATCTTTAAGCCCAATATACACATTGGGAGATGAAGACGAGATGGTGGATTATGAATCTACGCCGGTTCGGGAAGGTATGGATATTAATATGGTATATTACTTACCTGCCGAGTTTCGTGCTATAGGTGAAGAAGGGGAGGTAGCCCAGCTGAATTTTGGTCCTAAGAATGCTATTGTCGAGAAGCCAAGAGAACCGGTGAAACACTTGAAGCCATTGTACCTCAAAGGTCATATTAACGGATCGCCGATTGCTAGGATGCTCGTTGATGGTGGTGCTGTGGTAAATCTTATGCCCTACTCGGTCTTCAAAAAGTTGAGGTTAGATGATGATGCATTGATGAAGACCAATATGGTACTTAATGGATTCGAGGGTAAAGAAAAGACAGAGGCCAAAGGTGTGATGTGCATGGAACTCACCGTGGGAAGCAAAACTTTGGCCACCACATTCTTCATCGCTGAGGTGCAAGGTAACTATAATGTTATATTAGGTCGCGATTGGGTTCATGCTAACCAATGTGTTCCATCTACCATGCATCAATTCTTAATACAATGGGTCGATGATGAGGTAGAAGTCATTCACGCGGATAATTTGGCTTGTGTTGCTTTGGCCGATGCATCGGTGGATTGGAATCATCCCGATGTTACTTGCTTAACAGGGCGTGACCTCTCGGAGTTTGATTTCCTTAGTGCTACGAGGAACGGGTTCATTCCCATCTCTTTAAAGCCGATTGATGATAATCGGTTCCAAGGTATGATGTAAACAAGAAGTTAAAATCAATGGCCGATATAGAATTATCGCCCTAAGCATAAACATGGCCGATATATACTTATCGTCCTAAGCACATACAAATGGCTGATGGAGTGTTGACATCGTCCTCAGAGCAAGATATGTGCAAATTATTTTTCGGCACACAAGCTTTGCCGAAAAACAGGGGGGCATGTGTTGACACCAGATTTTGGCACGATCAAGAACTTATTTAGGATGGCTTCAAATGGAGAAGTGTTCTACATGAAAGAGTTCCGTATTGTTGATATGAACATCTTTGAAGTTTGGGCCATCGCCGTCCGGTTTCATCTCGAAGGCCGAAACTATGCTCAAAGTACTAAGATCTTATATTCAGAGTACAGTTTGGCCGATTAGGCCCCCAAGAAGACCTCAAACGGAAAAATGATCTACACAAATTGTCTTCGTCTTGTCGAAACGGTCGATTTTGATATAAGAAACGTCTCAATCGAAGTTCGTATGCAAAAGTTACAGCCAAAACCGCGTGGGTGCATTAGGATGGCCGGACACTCCGAGAATGACCATCCGGGTTTTGGATTTCTCCGAGGATGGCCGGACACTCCGGGGGTGTTTGTCCGGGTTTTGAATTTTTCTGCCGCAGACTTCGGAAAACAGCCTAAAACTCACTCAAGATGGCCTCTGATCAAAAAACGTTCAACATAAAAGTTGTTCGTCTCGTCGAAACCGTCAAGATTGCTTTTGGGCTCGTTTCCATCCGTGGTCGTTTACTACCTCAAACGTGGCATGCAAGGTTCAGCCAGTTTAAACCGAACAATTTTGAAAAGTTCGGACAAAACCAATCCGAATTTGACTAGGGTTTTGGACGTGAATCCAAGCCTTTCCTTGCACGGGAAGTCCAGCCGCCTCTTATATACGTAAGGGGTGACGGCCGATTGAAGAACACACAATCGCAAAACCCATCTACTTTTTACCCTAGTTTTACATCTCTCCCTTGTTCTTTCTCTCTCGTTCTTCGTTCGTTCTTCGTATTGAAGGGCAGCGATCCTCGAGGCTCTAGGGGCGGGCGAACCGACCTAGGGCAGCCCATAGCCGCCGCGTGTCCAGACGGGGTCCCTCCCGTGCGCGTGGGGTTTCGGATCCTGAAAAGCACCCGCCGGATTGCTTGCGAACCGCGCTTCCGGACGGGTCTCCTTCGGCGTGAGCTGCGGTGCATCACCCTCGGCGTCGGAGGTACACGGTGACGTGTTCGTGTGCGAACAGGTTCCACCATATACGGGAGTGCACTGAGGAAGGGATGATCAAAGTTCAGCACGTGAACACGAACGACCAGCTTGCCGACATTCTCACGAAGTCCCTCGGTCGACAGAAGTTCATCGAGATGAGGAAGAAAGTCGGAGTGCAAGCAATGGAGATAAAGCAACAAGATTAAGGAGGTCAATGTAAGAAGTTAATCTAGTTGTAGTATTAGGTTTGGTCAAGTATTAGTCCAACGAGTCCTAGTACGAGTCGTTCTAGTGTTTAGGTTAGAAAACGGACAAGTGTTTGTACGCGCCCGAGTTGCGTCGTGTTTTTTTTTTTGAGAAATTGTTCATTTAAATCACGAATCAGTACAGAGTAGGTGACCCTTACAAGCACACTGAAACGCAAAAACAAAGGACCATGAACACCTAGAGTACCCTAAGACAACCATAACACAAGAAGATCTCCGGAGCCCTGTGTCATCATCCCTGAATCTTGAGAGAAGACCCCTGCAGCAGAAGGATCTGCACCTAGTCGTAAACAGGTCATCATCTTCGACCACGGTACAATTGCCGCCACGCTGCTTCCTCCTTTTTTGACACCAGCGCTGAGAGGGCATGGACATCAATCCAACACACCTGCAACAGCCGTCGCCATCTTTGGCTTTGAGTACCGCGAAAAGTGTCCCTTCCGGAAGGAAGAGATCTCGAGTCATCCGACCGGTCCGGCACCGCGGCCGGGCCATCCGCCCGGGCAAAGCAGGATCTCCCACCAGCATCAGCGCAGAGGAAGGAGAAGAACAGCAGCAGCAAATCGTACCAACAAGGAAGAAGAAAGGTCTTCGTCTCCCTACCTCCATCGCCCATCTGAGGATCCAAACGGCCATAGCCCGTGACCTCGACGAGATCCGGGGATCCCCAACACCGCTGGCTCCTAGACGAAGGCAAAAGCCTCGCCTGACCGCGAACGGAGCCCGAAGAAACTTATTCCGACGTGACACCACCGCAACGGCCTCGGCATCGTCTCCCTCAACCCTAACCCTACCACACACCCACCTAGTGAACAGACCCGAGGTTCCCCCTCCCTCCCGCCGCCGGAGCGGCCGACGGAGAGAGAGAACCGGCGGCGTCACCGGCGGCGCGCAAGGGACCCCTAGTCGCCTCCCTGATCGCCTCGAGCGATCCAACTTTTCCGGGCGTGTGGTTAGGAAACGATAGATCTAGGAGTTGCGTCGCGTTGGTTGCCGAGTCGGCAACGTGTTGGACGCGGCAGCGTTGTATCCCCTTATATACGTACGAGAAAACCTGAAAAGGTGCAAGGCGATGCACCGCAAAAAGTAGTTTTCTCTGTCTACAGTTTCGATCGCAAGTATCGCCGGCTACACACGTACGCCAGAATCCATTGAGCTGCCTGCTAGCTTGCTTGCTAGCTGGTTATACGTGCGTGTATCTCCCGAAGGTTTTTAAGGGTTCAAAACAAACAAAGGTAACGGCGCCACCATCGTTACATGGAGAAAAAGAGTGAGGATCGGGATCGCGTGCATGTGAGATTGTGGGGAATTTCCGCCAGGCGCCTGATTTCTCGTCAACAACTTGCGCCTCCCCCGACGCAATAGCCGAATCCGCTCGACCACGGCCAGCTGCCGGTCCACTCGCTCCTGCACCGCGTAGCCGTGACAATCATGTCCCACCGCTTGCTCTCCGCCTTGGCGCCGCATCCCAACGGCCCAACGATCGTCGATGGTCAAGCCGCCGTTCCCAGTAGCAAAAGGAAGGAAACACCGGCACGTTGCCACCGCCTCCGCTTCAGGACTTGATCGTGCTGCTGTGGTAGAGGTGGTGAGATGGGATGGGATGGGATGCATGGACGGTATTTATAGGGTGCCCACAGAACAACCGGGAGATCACCCGATAAGCAGCGAGGTTTCCAGATTAAACGACAACAGTGGCGCCGATCAGAAACAATAGCAGACTCTAGATCGCACGATGGAAGCAACACCGATCAAGAACACGAGGAGCCTCCAGATCACTCGATCGAAGCGGCACCGTTTTTTGGCACCGAGAGCGCGGATGCACGACACCACACCTCGATCAAGAGGCCCAGATAATAAAGGAAGCCCACACACGTTACGGAAGCATCGAAGAAACGCTACAGAACCAGGTCAACGGGCCATCGGGGCCCGCACGCACCCATATTCGCTAACGGCACCCAGGAAATCGCTACCCACGTTAAGAAATTTTTGATAGAAAGTCTGCAGTCACCACGCCTTTGTACACGGTCATTTCCCAAAAAAGGGCACGTGCCATGTCCCAGTTTACCCAGGGGTCTTTTTCATCCAAGTGGTGAAACCTTGGAGTGAAAACCTTGCTGGATATAGAGGCTTGGGTATGTGAGTATGTACGAGAGAATTTGTATCAGCCGCTTTCATTCATTATTTAGATGTAGACTCCTTTGAAATAATTCAATGAAGTACATAAATTCTCTAAACAATTTAAGGTTAAGACTAGACTTCTCTACTACCAGCACGGGTTCTGCCAACCTTGGGAGTGCACCTCTTGGTAGGAGTAGTAGACGCCAATACAACTTGGGAAGCTGGGTGCCTGAAAGAGTTGACGCTAGAGATGGTTTTGAAGAGAAGGAGAATAATGGTGATTCTGAAATTGATGCGGAGTTGGCAAGGCAAGTGCGAGCTATGCAGATGCAGATCGTAACTAATAATGCAGAAGTAAGTACTGGCCGTGGTCGTGGCCGCCGGCAGCCAAAAGCAGCAGGGCGAGGACGAGATAGAATTCCTATGCCAACTCCATTAGCTGTCAAACCGCCTCCCCCGGGCTTCATGCACTCGTCGGACATGATTCCAGCTATGCGTGGGTTCAGCTCCTTGGTTATTCCTTTCGGGTCAGTTGATGCTGCTATGTCTGATGCGGATTCGGTGCTAGGGAAGAGGGCTGCTGAATAGAATAGGAATGAGAATGTGGAGTTGGAGGGTGCCATAATTGCTATAAGTCAAGCTAGTGCAGGAGATGGTGGTAAGGCTAAAAAAGGTAAAGTCAGGGGATTCCAGACAGACATAAGTGGAGAACAGGGGGACATGGAGAAGGAAGCAGGGATTGACACGGAGGCAACCAGCCTTGGGGCCGCAGGTAAACTGACGGGGCCATATGTGGTGCCCCGTCAGGAGCAATGAATTGCCTGAGTTGGAATTGTCGAGGAATCGGGGGCGCCTCGACAGTTCGTGATCTCATCGCCCTCGTTCAAACTCATCGTCCACATATAGTCTTTTTGTGTGAAACTAGGAAGAAGTCTGATAAGGTCTGTCGTCTGTGTTCTCGTTTAGGCCTTCGTGGTTTTTTTGGTGTCGACAGTAATGGCCAAAGTGGTGGCCTAGCGTTGTTTTGGAATGATCAGTTGTTAGTGGAGATTAAAGACAAGAATGAAAGAATAATTGATGCTTATGTGCGTGCTTCTCCCTCTGATCCATTGTGGCATCTCACATGCGTGTATGGTGAACCCAGAACTGAAAATCGCCATGGTATGTGGTCTATTCTGCCTTACTTACGTTCTACCAGTGATCTTCCATGGATGCTCATGGGAGATTTTAACGAAGCACTTTGGCAGTGTGAGCACTTGTCGGTCACTCCGAGACCAGCTAGTCAAGTGGCAGCGTTCAGGGAAGTGGTACAAGACTGTGATCTCCATGACTTGGGGTTCTCGGGTGTGCCGTTTACATATGATAATAAGAGGATAGGCAGAACAAATGTCAAGGTCCGGCTCGATCGAGCCCTTGCGGATGACAGATGGAGAGATATTTTTTCTGATGCTGGTGTAGTCCACCTAGTATCCCCATGTTCTGACCATCTCCCCATCCTTGTGAAGCTACAGGAAGAGGAGTTCACGCCGCCGAAGAAGAAGGCAAGGCAATATGAAATTTTTTGGGAATGGGCGGGTGAGCTACCGAAGCTTATTGAACAAGCATGGGTGGCGGCGAAAGTCAATGGTGACCTTGCCTCGATCACGGCAGGTCTCAGCCATGTCATGAATGAGCTGGAAGGATGGAGTCGTAAGAAGTTCGGAAATGTTCTGCGGGAGGTCGAGCACACACGGAAAAAACTTGATCACCTGATGCGCACCAATGGCAACCAGCTAGAGATCCGTCGTCTCTCGGATAGTATGAACGAGTTACTGTATAAGGAAGAACTCTTATGGATGCAGCGGTCGAGGATTTCATGGCTGAAAGATGGAGACCGTAATACGAAGTTTTTCCATAGCAAATCTGTATGGCGAGCCCGTAAGAATAAAATCAAGAAACTAAAAGATGAGGATGGTACATGGCAGACAATACCCTCGGTTATGGAACTAATGGCCACCTCTTTCTTTAAGGATCTTTTTACTAGAGACCCGTCATTACAGGCTGATGAGATAATTAACCTTGTTGAGAGAAAAGTAACAAATGATACGAATGACGAGCTGTGTAAGGAATTTTCAGAGAAAGAAATATCGGACGCTTTGTTCCAGATTGGCCCCTTAAAGGCCCCAGGACCGGATGGTTTTCCGGCGCACTTTTATCAAAGAAATTGGGCAGTTTTGAAGGAGAAAGTTGTGGCAGCAGTAAGGTTATTCTTTGCTACCGGAAATATGCCTGCTGAAACAAATTCTACTTCAATTGTTCTGATTCCAAAGTCTGATCAGCCGGAGTCCTTGAAAGACTTTAGACCCATAAGTTTGTGTTCAGTACTTTACCAAATCGTAGCTAAATGTCTGGTGAATAGATTACGGCCAATTCTTGGTGATATCATATCGCCGAACCAAAGTGTGTTTGTTCCTGGACGTATGATTACGGATAATGCGCTCGTGGCATTTGAATGCTTCCATACTATTGAACATAGTAAGAAGGAGACGGAGACCTTCTGTGCTTACAAGCTAGACCTTTCAAAGGCGTATGACAGGGTTGACTGGGATTTTCTCAGAAGTACGATGCAGAGTTTGGGTTCCGCTCAACGGTGGATAGACTGGATAATGTCTTGTGTCACCTCGGTGAGCTATTCCGTGAAATTCAATGGAACCCTACTTGATTCGTTCACCCCAACCAGAGGTCTTCGCCAAGGTGATCCATTATCTCCGTTCCTTTTTTTATTTGTTGCTGATGGTCTTTCTTCCCTCCTGCAACGAGAAGCTCGCCATGGAACTGTTACACCAATCAAGGTCTGTAGAAGGGCGCCTGGTATATCACATTTACTATTCGCTGATGACTCATTGTTGTTTTTCAAAGCTGAGCCTGGCCAAGCAACTAGAGTTAAGCAGGTTTTGGAAATTTATGCAATGGGTACTGGGCAGTTTATCAATCCACAAAAGTGCTCAATCCTTTTTAGCCAGGCGTGTCCAGCAGCGGTACAAGAGAATATTAAGGAAATTTTACACATATCCCAAGTTACATTTGAGGCAAGATATTTGGGCCTCCCAACTCCAGAATGTCGTATGAGCAGAGGTAAACTGAAAACTTTGGAAGAGAAACTTGCAAAAGCGCTTATGGAGTGGGGCGAGAATCACTTGTCAATGGGTGGAAAGGAAAGTAAGATAAAAGCCATTGCTCAAGCTCTTCCGGTTTACATAATGAGTGTCTTTAAAGTCCCTGCCGAACTGTGTGATGACCTCACTAAAATGATACGTCGGTTCTGGTGGGGTGCTGAAAAAGGGAAACGAAAAACACACTGGATTGGATGGGATATCATGTTGCGTCCCAAGGCGAGAGGTGGTATGGGTTTCAAGGATCTTAGACTATTCAACCAAGCGCTTCTTGCGCGTCAAGCCTGGCGTTTGATCCAATACCCGGACTGTTTATGCGCACAAGTTTTACGTGCCAAGTATTACCCTGAGGGTGTCATTACTGATACCGTGTTTACAGGTAACGGATCAACAACTTGGCAGGCTATTGAGCATGGACTCGAGCTGGTCAAACAAGGGTACATTTGGCGAGTAGGGAATGGGGCAAGTATCCGTGTTTGGAGAGATCCCTGGATCCCTAGAGGACCGACCTGTAGGCCGATCACTCCCAAGCGTAGATGCAAACTTAAATGGGTTGCAGATTTTTTGGTGGCTGATGGGGCATGGAATGTTCCATTACTCAGGCAACATTTTTTCCAGGTTGACGTAGATGAGATTCTGAAAGTCAAGGCCTCGAGAAGAATGAACGATGACTGTATTGCCTGGTACCCGGATAAGCACGGAATTTTCTCTGTCAAGTCGGCTTATAACATGGCTCGTGATAGAGTTATGGATGTGCAGGGTGTAGGTGAATCAAGTGTTCGACCAGATGGGTCAAGACCGGCGTGGAAAATGTTATGGAGTTGTGGTGCTCCTCCAAAGGTGTGTGTGTTTGCATGGAAGGCAGCAAGGGGAGCGTTGGCTACAAAGGAAAATAAACGACGTAGACAATTGGAGCATGATGGGATTTGTACCATATGCGGTCAGGAAATAGAGTCAAATTTTCATGCGCTGGTTCGATGCCCACATGCTCGTAACTTATGGACTACCATGAGATCGGTATGGGACCTTCCAGCTGATGATCTTCTCAAAGGTACAGAACCAGAATGGTTGCTGTTGTGTATTCAGCAGCTCAATGAGACACAAAGGATGTTGTTCCTCATGTTATTATGGCGTATATGGCATGTCCGTAATGAACTTACCCATAACAAGCCAATCATCCCGGTTGAGGCCTCGAAGAAATTCCTATGTAGCTATATGGAATCGTTGCTACTGATTAAACAACACCAGGAGGTGGATGTGTTGAAGGATAAACAGGCTGTTATTTTCTCAGGCCAGGCAAGTCATAAGGGAGCTAGGACGACGCCAGTGGAGATTGTAAACTGGATTCCCCCATCATTTGGTGTTTCCAAGCTAAACATCGATGGATCCTTCGTCCAAGCGGACGGAACGGCGGGCGCTGGTACGATACTCAGAGACCACAAAGGTACGGTAATTTATGCAGCTTGCAGATCGCTCTTGAACTGCTCGGGTGCTCTTGAGGCTGAGCTTGCAGCGTGTGACGAGGGCCTACGACTGGCACTACACTGGACTCAACTACCGCTTCAGGTAGAAACGGATTGCTCCGAAATCATCAAGCTGCTTAACTCTAGTCCTACAGATCGCTCTAGTAACATGTATCAGGTGACTGAGATCACTGAGATGGCGAAGGAACGACCTGTACATTTCCGGAAAATTTTTAGATCACAAAATAATGTTGCTCATGCTATGGCAGCTCTAGGTCGTAGTCACCAACGCACTACTTGTTGGTTAGAAAACTCCCCAAAGGAGATTAGTATTATTATTTCAAACAATTGTAAGGCCCTGGTTGATTAAATGATATGCTTTCCCCCGCAAAAAAAAATTCAAGGTTAAGAACTGCAAAGGATCCCGGATCTCTGAGCCGAGGACACGGGCGATGGCGTGTCACGGTGTGACGGGTGATCCTGACGACACGAGATGGAAGGTCATGTTCGCCCCGGACTTTCGATTTTGGCGTTCGGTCTTGTTCCAGCCTGGAGTCCTCCTTCTTTGCTGGGAGGCGCTCCGGCTAGTGCTGCTCAATGTCGACAGGCGGTAGGTGAGTGTGTGTACGATGGTGGCGCGATCTCATCCCCATGCCATCTGGCTTGGATTGACCAGCGAATTCTCCCGCCATGCATGCCACCAACTGCCCCTGGGTCCTGCATGCGCGGGGGGAGGGGGGGGGCTCACGGCAACAGGTAGCCTCTCTGTTGGGGATATAACTCCTAGGTATGACCCACCCAGGAGGGGCCGTGTCATGCCTTTGGCGACTTTATCATGAGGATGGCGGTTCATGGGTCAAGATGATTGAAGGTCCAAGGCCCGGAGGCGATTCAAGGCCCAGAGGGATGAGCCCCCATATGTTTAACTTGTATTATAAGGCAAGCTTAGTTAGAAACCGATCCGGTCACGTTTGTGTGAGCCGGCCGGGACTCTGTGAGCCGCCGGGCATCAACCTGTATATAAACGGATGACCTGGTGGCAGGTTAACTCAAGAAACAATCGATCGAGTACTAGGTCAAGTGTATTCGCTCCTTGGTAATTGAAACCCAAGCAATACAACCGAAAGCAGGAGTAGGCTTTTACCTCATTGAGAGGGGCCGAACCTGGGTAAACTCTGTGTCATTTGTCCCGTTCAACCCCTTTAAGCTAACCTAGTTGTGATGGCTCCACACCTAAGTACTTTTGCTAGGGCGTCTGCCGTGTTAAATCCACGACAGTTGGCGTGCACCGTGGGACAAGAGCATGATGGTTTCGAGTTCTTGAAGGGAAACTTCTTAGGGATACGCCGTGGGCCGGATGACCAAGAGTCGCCGCGACAAAATATACATCAACGACGCAGGCTGAGATCCCGAGGCCGATTCAATCGAATATGGGTACCGGGTCCCCTTTGACGGAATCCACGTCTTCTTCGGCAAGATCGGTGAGTTGGAGCTTGAGCCGGACACCAACACCAACATCATCGAGACGGCTCAGCACACGCCACCCGCCAAGGTTCAAGCCACCATGAAGCATGCTTTTGTGGGTTTTACTCACAGAGTGGATCTTGAGGAAGGATCTGTGTCCGGTGGAGAGACGGCCATCTACTTTGATGATGAGTCCTCAACCGGCGAGACCAATTTCATGTATGAATTGCAAGATGGTAGGCTTGGGGGCTGTTCCGATGGCGACAGTATTCCGGACCCTTGTGAGCCGCCGGACAGAGTTGCGATCTTCATGGCTGGCACGCAACCGGTGTAGAATTCATGAACTGCAGCGGCAATGATTTCCAGTTCAGCGGCCACTGCGGCAGCCTGGGCAGGAGGCACTGTGTGCCCGCGGCTCAAGTTTTATCTGAACTATTCGAGGCTTTGGCAACTTTGCTAACGGTGGAGGCAATCCCAGTGAATCAAGCCCAACATAATGTGGACGTTGCAAAATTGCGTGATGAGATAGCTCAAGCTAAGGAGGATCTTAACGCTGAAAAAGCCAAGATGGCAACAGAGCAAGCCGCATTGGAGATGGAACCGCAACGGATTCAAGCAGAAAACTTTCACTTAAGCTTGGATCAGAATGCATTAGACGTTGTTTTTCATAGGAGATACCAGAGTCGTCTGCCTCACGAGTTTGATGAAAAGAATCTTTTCAATACGCCTGGGGCAGGACCAAGTAACCCGCATAGCGTGACCTGGGCACCTGAAACGCCTAGCACCGGAGCGACGACTCAACCTCATGTGGCGGATCTTGCCCGTGTCGATTTAGCCGCCTCAGCGAGTCTCAACACCTTCGGGTCACTTCTCCAACCCGTTGGACAACATGATTGCGGCAACATCATGATTGGCGGTTCTCCCAGTGACTGGCGAGTCTCCTGTGACGGCTGAGGCTTGGAAGGCTGTGGAGCTCCTTTAGACGGCGGTGGCTCAGCAGGCGGCTTACTCCTACAGCCGCGATCGAATCCATTCAACTCCACCTCAGAGTCGAAGCTATAGCTGACGCATTGAGTCGCCGGCGGTTTCGAGCAGTGAGCGGCATCGTAACCGGCCCCGTGGGCATGACCCACCACGGGTTGATAACCATGCTCAACATTTTGTAGATAGGCCAGGGCACGCCGAGAGGCGGAGCTAGCGGCTCAGTTGGCGGCTCAGCAACCCCAATTAAACCCTTCAACATCCATAGAAGCTAGGATGACTTCCAGGATGCTGGGTGTGCCGTGTTTAGTGCCGGCTCTATGTAATGAGCGATTACCCAAGGACTTCAAGGGCCCTCGAAAAGTACCCAATTACACAGCAGATCAAGCCCCGGAGGCTTGGATTGAGAGCTACGAGATGGCCATGAAGATGTTGGACGTCAATGACGTTGCATGTGCTAAGTATTTCACCATGATGTTGGATGGGCCGGCTCACATCTGGCTAAAGGGATTGCCCCTAACTCGGTCAGATAATGGGCTAAGTTGAAGGTGCGGTTTATTCAGAATTTCAAGGATACATGCAAGCAGCCCATGTCGATTCTTGATTTAGACACTTGTGTCCAGAGTGAGGGCGAATCGACCGCCCATTGGGTACGCCGGATCTCAACCATTATCCACTCATCAGACAACATCAATGCCGGCTCAGATGTCCTGATTTTGGAGAAAAATTGTCGGTTACTTCCCCTCAAATAGAAGCTGGGGCGGCTTAAGCGCCACTGCAATGATATGGGGGAGCTTATGGTGGCTCTTGTCCAATATGGCAACTTTGATAAATACTAAAGACCCTGAGTCTGATGAGGAGAAGGCTGGAAAGGGGAAGCAGAACGACAATGCAAAGGGACAACAACATAGTACGACGGGTCAAGGTAATAACAGTAAGCGCAAGCAAACTGATGGAGGTTCAGACTTTGTGGCCAATACCAACACGCAGAATAATAATCAGTGTTGTAAGGGGAAGTCATCAGTGCCCCGGTTTGGCGGACCAAAGTTCAATCTTGAGGCAATAATGAATCAGCCTTGCCCGAAGCATGGTACTCAAGATAAGCTGGCCACTTATCTCTGGAAAGATTGCTTCATCATGAAGGAGTATAGAAATTCTGGTTTTTATCAGGGTAACCAGGGCCCACACGATGGGTCAAGATCCGGCTCTCACGGACCCAGCTTTGGAGGTGGCGGCTCAAACTCTGGATTTCAGGGCCAAGGTAATCAAGGCGGTTTCAATCAGCAACCTAATCAGGGTAATCAACAGAAGTAGTCCGGTTATCAAAGTAATCAAAAGCAGCTGAATAGTGGTTAATATCATGTGTTTACCACGAGTCTGTGCAAACGAGACCAGAAGGTTCATAAGCGAGCGGTGAGCTCAATTGAGCCAGTGATGTCTCGATACTTGCGATGGTCAGAACAACAAATTGTATGGATCCGTGAGGATCATCCCCCCGGGTTGATAATCCGGATCAGCTAGCTTTGGTGGTGGCACCTCAAGTCGGAGAGTACACGTTCACTAAGGTGCTCATGGATGGGGGCAGTAGTATCAATATCCTTTACTATGATACTTTCCTTCGTATGAATTTGACTGACAAAGATCTTAAGCCGTCCTCTACAGTCTTTCATGGGGTGGTGCCCGGTAAGTCGGCATATCTGGTTGGTAAGAGAGCCTTGGAGGTAGTTTTTGGTGACGATTATGACTACATGGCTGCAAAATTGACTTTTGAATTGGTCAGGATCAAGAGCCCTTATCACGCCTTGTTTGGACAGCCGACTTATGCCAAATTTATGGCACGGCCTTTTTATGTTTATTTGCAGCTTAAGATGCCAGGTTATAAGGGTACCATCATGGTGCATGCAAACAGAAAGATAGCTTTGGAGTGTGAAGAGGGCGATGGTGCCTATGCCGATTCGGCCCGTGCAACTGAAGAGCTGAAGTTCTATAAAGATAATGTTGACCTGGCAGATGTGACCCCCTTGAAGAAGCCAACCATAGAGTAGGACCCTTTGTTGAAGTTTAAGTCAACGGATAACATGTCGACTTTGTCCCTGGCGACTCATCCCAGCAGTTCATTATCAGTGCGAACATGGATCTGAAATAGGAAGGCGCGCTCATCGAGGTCATCCATGAGAACCGGGACATCTTTGCATGTAATCCTTCTGACATGCCAGGTGTACCGAGGGAACTTGTTGAGCACACTCTTAATATTGATCCGAAGTTTAAACAGGTCAAGCAATTCCTTCGTCATTTTAATGAAGAGAGGCGCAAGGCCATTGGTGAAGAAGTGGCCTGGCTCTTGGCGGCCGGGTTTATTGTTGAAGTTTTTCATCCTGAATGGTTGGCTAACCCGGTGCTGGTTCTTAAGAAAAATGGCACTTGGTGCATGTGTGTGGATTACACGAACCTTAACAAGTCATGTCCAGCTGATCCTTTTGCTCTCCCCCATATTGATCAGATCATTGATGCTACGGCGGGTTGTGAGCGTTTGAGTTTTTTGGATGCTTATTCTGGTTATCATCAGATCAATATGGCAGTTAAGGACCAAGAGAAGACATCTTTCATCACTCCCTTTGGAGCCTTCTGCTATGTGTCTATGCCTTTTGGGCTCAAGAGTGCACATGTGACTTATCAACATTGTGTTCAAAATTGCCTCCACAGCTAGATTGGACGCAATGTTCATGCTTATGTGAATGATACTGTTGTGAAGTCTAGGAAGAAGGAGACCTTGCTAGATGATCTCAAGGAGACCTTTGACAATCTCCGGGTCTACAAGATGATGCTTAACCCGACCAAGTGTGTTTTTGGCGTACCAGCGGGCAAGCTCTTGGGTTTCCTGGTCTCTGAGAGAGGTATTGAAGCTAACCCGGAGAAAATCAAGGCTATGACTTCCTTGGCTGAGCCGGCTTGTGTTAATGATTTTCAGCATTTGGCGGGTCGTATTGTGGCCTTAAGCCGGTTTATAAGCCGCCTAGGGGATAAAGCTATTCCTCTGTACCAGATGATGAAGAAGACATATCACTTTGTCTAGAGTGATGCTGCCAATGAGGCGTTCGAGGCGCTTAAGAAATAGTTGGCTGAGCCACCAGTTCTTGCAGCTCCTATTGATAAGGAGCCCTTACTTTTTTACGTGGCTGCTAACGGCAGAGCAATTAGTGTGGCAGTTGTGGTGGAGAGGAAGCAATCAGGCAAGGAGTATCCAGTTCAAAGGCCGGTTTACTATATCAGTGAAGTATTGATTGAGTCTAAGAAGAGATACCCACATTGGCAGAAGCTAGTCTATGGAGTGTTCATGGCTGGTCGCAAGTTGAAGCATTATTTCCTTGGTCATCCCATCATTATGGTCAGTTCTGCTCCTCTTGGGGATATTATTCAAAACATAGAAGCTACAGGCCGGGTGGCTAAGTGGGCCATTGAGCTTGGACATCATGGTCTAAAATATATGCCTAGAACGGGCATTAAGTCTTAGGCACTTGTGGATTTCATCAATGACTAGACAGAGTTGCAAATGCCTAAGGATAAGCCGGATAATACGTATTGGACTATTCATTTTGATGGATCCAGACAGTTGGAAGGATCGGGGGATGGAGTTATTTTGACTTCCCCACGAGGTGATAAGTTTTGTTATGTCTTGAGGTTAATGTTTCCTTGCACTAACAATGCAGCTGAATATGAGGCTTTACTCCATGGTCTTCGGATGACCAAAGAGATGAACTTAAGCCAGGTCTGGTGTTTTGGCGATTCAGATCTGGTGGCTCAACAAGTCTCAAGAACTTGGGATTCTAAAGACCCGTGATACGTCTCCAACGTATCTATAATTTTTGATTGTTCCATGCTGTTATATTATCATTCTTGGATGTTTTACAATCATTTTATAGTCATTTTTGGTACTAACCTATTAACATAGTGCCTAGTGCTAGTTGTTGTTTTTTGCATGTTTTTTACATCGCAGGAAATCAATACCAAACAGAGTCCAAATGCAGCGAAACTTTTTGAGGATTTTTTTGGGCCAGAAGACATCCAGTGGGCCAGGAAATCACCTGGGGGTGCTCTGAGGGGAGCACAACCCACCAGGGTGCACCTGGAGCCCCAGGCGCGCCCATGTGGGTTGTGCCCACCTCGGGTGCCCCCTGAACCGCCTCTTTGCTCTATAAATACCCCAATATTCCAAAAACCCTAGGGGAGTCGATGAAAATCAATTCCAGCCGCAACAGAGTCCAGAAACACCTGATCCAATCTAGACACCATCACGTAGGGGTTCACCACTTCCATTGGTGCCTCTCTAATGATGCGTGAGTAGTTCTTTGTAGACCTATGGGTCCATAGTTAGTAGCTAGATGGCTTCCTCTCTCTCTCTCTCTCTCTCTCTCTCTCTCTCTCCTGATTATCAATACAATGGTCTCTTCGAGATCCATATGATGTAAGTCTTTTTGCGGTGTGTTTGTTGGGATCCGATGAACTTTGAGTTTATGATCAGATCTATGTTTTTATCCATGAAAGTTATTTGAGTCTTATTTGATCTCTTATATGCATGATTGCTTATAGCCTCGTATTTCTTCTCTGATATTTGGGTTTTGTTTGGCCAACTTGATCTATTTATCTTGCAATGGGAAGAGGTGCCTTGTGATGGGTTCGATCTTACGGTGCTTGATCCCAGTGACAGAAAGGGAAACGACACGTTTGTATCGTTGCTATTAAGTATAACAAGATGGGGTCTATTTCTACATAAATAAATCTTGTCTACATCATGTCATCGTTCTTATTGCATTACTCAGTTTCTCCATGAACTTAATACACTAGATGCATGCTGGATAGCAGTCGATGTGTGGAGTAATAGTAGTAGATGCAGGCAGGAGTCGGTCTACTAATCTTGGACGTGATGCCTATATAATGAGCATTGCCTGGATATCGTTATGATTATTTGAAGTTCTATCAATTGCCCAACAGTAATTGTTTTCCCATCGTTTGCTATTTTTCTCGAGAGAAGCCACTAGTGAAACTTACGGCCCCCGGGTCTCTTTTCATCAAATTTGCCTTTGCGATCTATTTTCCTTTGCATTTATTTTCAGATCTATTAAACAAAAAAACAAAAATACCTTGCTGCAATTTATTTGTTCCGCGATCTATTTGTCCTATCTACCACTTTTACCTCACGTTATTTGCCTATCTTGAGGCGCCGTACCCGAAAGGGATTGACAACCCCTTTAACACGTCGGGTTGCGAGTATTTGTTATTTGTGTGCAGGTGCTGTTTACGTGGTGTGAGGAGGTTCTCCTATTGGTTCGATAACCTTGGTCTCATCACTGAGGGAAATACCTACCGTCGCTATACTGCATCATCCCTTCCTCTTTGGGGAAACACCGATGTTGTTCTAGTAGACATCAAAAGGAATTTCTGGCGCCGTTGCCGGGGAGGATCTTCAATGTTAACCAGGTTCCTAATCACAAATCTCATCTCCTTGCAATTTACATTATTTGCCATTTGCCTCTCCCCCACTTCACAAAAAGTTGCCATTTTATTCATCCTCTTTTTCGTTCGCCGTTTTCTCGTCAGATCTCTTATTTGCTTGAACATGTCACCATGAGTGACTTTCGTATGGCAGAAACAGATGATGGCCTAACTACTAAAATGGAGCTTATGGGTAATATGGATACCAAAACTTTTGTCTTGGGGCAAGGGAATTTTATGGGGAAAGAACATATCCAAGAATTTTTCAATTGTGTCGGAACATTAACCCTTGATGATATTCCTATACTTAAAAGAACTAAATCTTATGCAGAAGCTATTTCGACACTTTTTTTGAAACTTGAAGCTAGATTTATTCGTACTCATCCCACCTTGCAAAGATCATTCTATGAGTTGCCCGTTATAAACAATCCTGAAACTAAAAAGTTAGCCACTCTTGTTTTGATGAATGAATTTGACTACATAATACGGGAAGCTAGGGAAATCTTTTATTTTTATGGCATGAATCGTGAAAAACCCCTGATTGATGAAATTATTTATAATTGTTATTATGCTTTAAGACATTTGCTTGGAGATAACCAAATCTTTGATGAGAATCTTAAAAGGCAAGTCTCGGGTTTAGATATGATCCAAACAAGTTTTTAATTATGTTAATGAACACTATTCTTGGATCACTGTCGGAAATCAAAGGGGTTATGATAAAAAGCAACTTGATAGTGCTAAGGTTTTATGTATAATGTATTTTATGTTTTATTTACAAAACTCCCGATAAAAGCACCTCCAAGGAAAACAATGATAAGGATGACAAAACTTGTATCCTACGTGTTATGCCTAGCTAGGGGCGTAAAACGATAGAGCTCGTTGGGAGGCAACCCAATGAATATTCTTTTTGCCTTTTGCTTTCTGTTCATGTGTGTTAGAACAATTATGCTGCTGTTATGATTGTGTTTTTTGTGTTTTAGTTAGTGTTTGTGCCAAGCTAGGCATTTGGGGTGATTTGGGTGGAAGTTGATTTAATCTTGCTGAAAAACAGAAACTTTTACACTCACGAGATTATTTTTCATTTTTAACAGAGGAGTGATTTTGAGTTGATTCTTGTTGAAGAATATTAACAGACAAATTACCCACGTCAAACTAATTTTTTCAGAATTTTTGGTGTTACATAAGTATTCAAAATATTCAGATTGCTACAGACTGTTCTGTTTTTAACAGATTCTGTTTTCTTTGCGTTGTGTGCTTTTTTTGATGATTCTATGGTTTTCTTTGATGAGTTTTTGCCATAGAAAAGTTGGAATACAGTAGATATAATGCAAAAACAAAACAATAATAGGTTTGAAACAGTACTTATAGTAGTGGTTTGCTTTCTTATACTAACGGATCTCGTGAATGTTTTGTTAAGTTTTGTGTGATTGAAGTTTTCAAGTTTTGGGTGATCTTACGATGGATGAAGGAATAAGGATTAGCAAAAAGCTAATCTTGGGGATGCCCGAGGCACCCCAAGATAATATTCAATGAAGTAGCAAGCAACTAAGCTTGGGGATGCCCCCGAGTGGCATCCCCGCTTTCTTCTAACAACCATCGGTATTTGCTTGAAGCTATATTTTTATTCGTCACATACTATGAGTTTTGCTTGGAGAGTCTTGTATGATATGAGTCTTTGCTTGTTTTTCTTTGTGTTTCAAGTGTTGAATCCTTGCTGAACACACCTTTTTGAGAGAGCCAAAAATTATGTTAGCTTGCTCCTATGCTTCACTTAAATTTTAGAGCCATGGATTTGCTCTAGTACTTCACTTATATCTTCTTGAGCATGGTGTTGTTTGTTATTTTTGAAGAAATGCTCTCATGCTTCACTTAGATTTATTTGGGAGTTAGTAAAATTTTCAGAAATTCTCTCTTGCTTCACTTAGATTATTTTGAGAGAAATAAAAGTTATGCTCATGTTCTTAACTTATATTTGTTTGAGATTATTAAAAGCAACATATGAAATTAGTCCCAAAGTGATAGATATCCAAGGAGGATATAATAAATACTTTCATGAATATCATCAGACACAATAAACTTGATTCTTCGTAATGGTTTTGAGATATGATGATATGATATGTGAGTCATGTTGATGAGTAATTGTGCTTTAGTAAGAATATTGAATATTAAGGTTTGTGATTCCCTATGCAAGCACGAAAGTCAATAGTTATACAATGAAATTTATATCCTACTTGTGGTTCATTACTTGGTGTTACTTATGCTTAATGCTTGGGTATGAGATTTTTTGCTTTTTGGTTGGTCGCTTCTCAATCTTTTTGCTAACCTTCATTTTGCACTAAGTATTATTACTACTTGTGGATCCAAAACCCTTTAAACCAGTTTTGCCTTATGAGTCCACTATACCTACCTATATGCGGTATTTCCATGCTATTCTAAGCAAAGTTGCAAGTGCCATCTCTAATTTTCAAAATAAATTTCTCTTTTGTGTGCTCTGCCGCTCGCGAGGTGGTGAGGGGTGGCCAATATTTTCCATGCTAGATGTGTTATTCTCACGATGAGTGTTTATTGACTTGTCATTGCACGAGAGTATGGCAAAGGTATTAGGAATGCCAAGTCCCGAAATGAAAAATGAATTTACTTTATGTTGTCAAATAATAAATTCCTTGGAAAGTGTTGGTATGGAGGGCAACCGTGGATTCGGCTAGCCATGGAAAGTGAAAGTAATGGTGGAAAAAGGAATAAACTTTATTTTATGTTTGGGAACCGCCTATGATGTATCTAGCATGGAAAGTGTTGGAAACTCTAAGTCATTTTCGTTGGTGGGAAAAGTATGCCTCTCAAAAATGTTTTTATCTCTCAATTTAAGTTTTGAGTTCCGGCACCTCTAGAAATCCCTACTTCCCTTCACGAAGGGCCTTTCTTTTACTTATGCAATTTTTAATTTTTAATTTGAGTATCCATCTTCTCTTATAAAGCACCAACTAAGGAGTGTGTTTCATGAATGGATTGTATTTGAGCATAATGGCTAGGGATAACTTGCTTTAGTGTTGATATTTTGAAAGACATGGTTGCTTGTTGGTATGTGAGGGAGTCCTGGATTAGGGGGTCCTCGGACAACCGGACTATGTACTTTTGCCGGATTGTTGGACTATGAAGATACAAGATTAAAGACTTCGTCCCGTGTCCGGGTGGGACTCTCCTTCACGTGGAAGGCAAGCTTGGTGATTCGGATATGTAGATCGCCTTCTCTATAACCGACTGTTTGTAACCCTATCCCCCTCCGGTGTCTATATAAGCCTGAGGGTTTAGTCCGTAGGACAACAACAGTCATAATCATAGGCTAGCTTCTAGGGTTTAGCCTCTACGATCTCGTGGTAGATCAACTCTTGTAATACTCATATCATCAAGATCAATCAAGCAGGAAGTAGGGTATTACCTCCATTGAGAGGGCCCGAACCTGGGTAAACATTATGCCCCCCGCCTCCTGTTACCATTAGCCTTAGACGCACAGTTCGGGACCCCCTACCCGAGATTCGCCGGTTTTGACACCGACATTGGTGCTTTCATTGAGAGTTCCACTATGTCATCACGATAAGGCTTGATGGCTCCTTTAATCAACCACAATGATGTGATCCAGGGTGAGGTTTTCCTTCCCGGACAGATCTTTGTATTTGACGGCTTCGCACTATGGGCCAACTCGCTTGGCCATCTAGAGCACATCGATAGCTATGCCCCTGGCCATCAGGTCAGGTTTGGAAGCCCGAGCTACACCATCGACATCCGCGGAGACTTGATCTTCAACGGATTCGAGCCCATGACAGGCGCACCAAACAGTCACGATGAGCATGATGTAGATCTGCCATCGGACGGTGTTCGGGAGATCATACCTGCAGTTGCCCTGGCTCTAAATCCGGAGCAGACCGTGTCGTCTGAGGACGGGTGGATAGACCCTGCCACAGAGGTCGCACACTCGTCGGCGATAGAGCCGAACACAGACTTCGCCTCCAATGAGGTCTGTGTCATCGGGCCCTCGGATTCATCTCCGGCCATAGGCTCCGAACCGCGCGCATCCCTGCCTATCGAATTTGATTGGTCACCGATCATGGAGTTTACCTCTGTGGATATCTTTCAGCACTCACCCTTGGGCGACGTGCTAAATTCACTAAAATCTCTCTCCCTGTCAGGAGACTCTTGGCCGAACTATGTCCGGCTTGAGTGGGAAGCAGACGACGAAGAAATTTGTTCCCCACCCAAGACCCACTTAATAGCTACTGTCGAAGACTATACCGACATGCTTGATTTCGACTCCGAAGACGTCGACGGTATGGACGACGACGCTGGAGAAGAACAGGAGCCACCGCCCATAGGGCGCTGGACAGCCACCTCATCATATGATATATATATATATATATATATATATATATATATATATATATATATATATATATATGGTGGACATGCCCAAAGAAAGCAATGGCGACGAGGCAATGGAGGATAATCCCCTTGAGAAGCAATCTAAGCGCCGGCGGCGCCGCTCTAAGCCCCGCCATAGCAAAAATGGCGATACCGGCACAAGAGACAATAGCACTCCGGATGGTGCCGAAGACGAAAACAACCCCGCCCAGACAAGCTTCAAGCACGCCGGACAGGAGGATGGGCAAGTTAGCCCTGATAAACAAGCAATGGATGGAGACTCGGAGGAGGATAATTACATGCCCCTCTCCAAAGACGAGGTGAGCCTCGGCGACAAAGAATTCATCGTGCCTGAGGACCCCGTCGAGCAGGAGCGCTTCAAGCACTGGCTTATAGCCACTGCAAAAAGCCTAAAGAAGAAGCAGCAGCAGCTTCAAGCTGATCAAGATCTGCTAACTGATAGATGGACCGAGGTCCCGACAGCCAAGGAATACGGACTCGAGCGCCCAACCAAAAGTTACCCAAAGCGCAGGTTGTTACCTCAACTCGAGGAGGAGGCACTAGAGCCTATACTACGAGCGCAGGACGCGGCTGACCGGCCACCTCATGGCCGAGACAAAGCGGCATATCAGCCCGAACACCAGCCCGCACCCCGTCGCCAAACAAACAAAAACACGAAGGCCCGGGGCTACGCGCATGACCTGCGAGACAAATTGGAAAACAAAGCAGGACAGCCAAGATCAATCTATGGGTCACGCGGGCACGCCCCAACACGTGACGATGACCGTCACGCTAGATATACTAAATACAAACCCGGTCGGGCCGAATACAACAGACCAGACTCATTTGAACTGTGTCGTGATGTAGCCTAGCATAGAGGCGCCGCACACCCCCTATGCTTCACTGACGAAGTTATGGATCATGAATTGCCAGAAGGAATTAAACCCGTAAATATCGAGCCCTATGATGGGACTACAGACCCCGCGGTATGGGTAGAAGATTTCTTTATCCACATTCACATGGACCCAGGGATGATCTACACGCCATCAAGTACCTCCCACTAAACCTCAAGGGACCGGCTCGACATTGGCTGAATAGTTTGCCGGCAAACTCCATTGGAAGTTGGGAGAACCTGGTAGACGCATTCCTGGATAACTTCCAAGGCACTTATGTGTGACCACCGGATGCTAATGATTTAAGTCACATAACTCAACAGCCCGGAGGGTCACCCAGGAAGTTCTGGACTCGGTTCCTAACTAAAAAGAACCAAATTGTCGACTGTCCGGATGTCGAAGCCCTAGCGGCCTTTAAGCATAACATCCATGACGAGTGGCTTGCCCGACATCTCGGCCAAGAAAAGCCGAAGTCCATGGCAGCCCTCACGACACTCATGACCCACTTTTGTGCGGGCAAGGATAGCTGGTTGGCTCATAGCAACAATACAACAAGCAATCCTGGCACATCAGAGACCAGAGATAGCAACGGCAAGCCCCGATGCAACAAACACAAGCGTCGCAAAAATGTTGATAACCCCGAAGACACGGCAGTCAATGCCAGGTTCAGTGGCTCTAAGTCCGGTCAGCGGAAAAAGCCATTCAAAAAGAACAATTCGGGCCCGTCCAGTCTGGACCGCATACTCGACCGTCCATGCCAAATTCATGGCACCCCAGGAACACCAGCCAATCATACCAACAGAGAATGCTGGGTCTTCAAACAAGCTGGCGGGTCAGGTGCCGAAAACAAGGAGTAGGGGTCTCAAAGCGATGACGATGACGAGGAGACCGATCATCAAACACAAGAGGGCAAAAGAAATTTCTCCCGGAAATCAAAACCGTGAATATGATAAACGCCACCCACATTCCCAAGCTGGAACGGATGTGCACTCTTAGGGATGTCGACTTAACGGAGCCAGCCGCCCCACAATATAAACTATGGTTTATCACTTTCGACCGTACGGATCATCCGACCGATACCAATCAGGGCAATTCAGCCGCGCTAGTCCTTGACCCAATAATTGACGGATTCCACCTCACATGAGTCCTTATGGACGGAGGCAGCACTCTAAACCTTCTGTATGAGGACATAGTGCGCAAGATGGGTATTGATCTTTCGATTGATCAAGCCCACTAAAACCACCTTTAAAGGTGTTATACCAGGTGTGGAGACCCGTTGTACAGGCTCCATCACTCTGGAGGTAGTCTTCGGATCACCGGACAATTACCGTACCGAAGAGTTAATCTTCGACATCGTCCCTTTTCGCAGTAATTATCACGCACTGCTCGGACGAACCGCATTTGCTCGATTCAACGCGGTGCCACATTATGCCTATCGAAAGCTCAAGATGCCCGGTCCACGCGACATCATAACAGTTAATGGCAAGGCCGAACTCCCCCTCTGTGCCGAAGAGCATACCACCACCTTAACAGTAGAAGCAACGAGTGGCATCTTTCAATCAAACCTCGAGTCGACGGCCAAGCTCCCGGGCACCATCGACGGAGTCCGAATTACTTCGCGGCAGCATAGCCGGCTTGTCCGGAGCTCAACTAAAACACTCCGGCAGTAAACAGAGGCAAAGCTAGGATAGGCCACACACTGCGGCTTAATCGCTCCGTGGCACACAAACATTTCTTGCATTTTCTTTGCAGGTTCACTTTTGCATAGGCCAGGACTGGGGACATGGAAACAGCTTGAATGCATAAGGGAATCCTTAGATATTCCCCTCGATGACCATCCGACTACACTCCGGATCTGCACACAGCCTCCTCCCGCCTAGTCTCAGCAGGTTCCGAAGTCATATTTATTTTTATCACATTACCTGTACTCATAGGCATCAACGTGTTATTCAATTACAACATGTGGCTTTATATGAGGCTTATCTGCTGTTGTTTCTTATTGACACTCTTTGTCAAATGGCATTTGTACATCGCGATATGCCTTAATATGCGAGGGGCTTCATTGTACCCATAATACGATAATAAAGTCTGAACACCTTCATGGTCGTTCGACACCCCGAACTTATAGCATTATATGCATCAGCTCTGAATCATGTCTTGGGTTAATAGTTGGGTTTTCCTGGATCCCATGTTTTGCTGCCTTACGTTCTACTATATCGGCTAAGGCGGCACAGGGAAAACTACCGCGATTGTGTCCCAGTTCTTCTGGACGAGCGCCTCAGTAGAGAAAGCCGAAACTGACTGTCACGATACGGCGAGAGCTAGTCAGCTGTTCGAGAGGTTGTAAAATCTTTAACGATTTCTTCCGCATTATGCCATAACTAATGCAGCGTGTGATGGATCGGCTTTTCTTGCGATCAGGTGCTAATAGGCCCCTCGTGCGGTCTTCCGAACACCAGGGGCTGTGCCTACCTTCCTTTTGTCAAACTCCTATGGCTAAGTGAGAGTGATAAAGCCTTATAGTCCGATTGCCTGGTTCGTTGCGCTGAACACCTCCTTCAAGGACCCAAAACTGGGATAAAGAGTGCTCAGGTTTATCCCGAACACCCCCTTACTTTCTACGTGGGGGCAGAAGCCGACGACTAGCCAACTCTCAGGATATATATATAAAACGGCCGCAGAAGGAAAACCTTTCACATAATAGGCAATCAATAATAGAAACGACCTTGTTTAACATTACAAAGGACAAGATGACTGTATTCATGAAAATATAATGTCCTTGGTGCATTGCTCCGCCGCAAGGCGGGATCCTTTCAGGACACTATCATAATATAACTCAGGCTTGCGGTGCTCCTTCCCCTCTGGCGGTCCCTCGGTCATCAGCTTTTCAGCGTCCATCTTCCCCCAGTGCACCTTTGCACGGGCGAAGGCCATTCGCGCACCCTCCATACAGACCGACCGCTTGATGACATCAAGTCGAGGGCAGGCACTCACAAGCCGCTTCACGAGCCCGAGTAGCTGCTTGGAATCAGCTCGGCAGGCCATAGCTAGAAAATTAAATACTTCATTGCTAGTTCGGCCGCCTTATGCAGTTCGGTCAGCTGCTTCAGCTGATCGACAAAGGGCACTGGATACACCGGTGCCAGATACTGCGACCAAAAGAGCTTCTCCGCGGTGCTCCTCTCTTCGGTTCGATAGAATTGTGCGGCATCAGATATGCTACATGGAATCTCCGCAAATACCCCTAGAGAAATCTGAATTCAAATTAGTAAACATGATTTTTCTCCCTTCAAATACCTGCTTTGCATAGAAAAAGCTTTACCCGCCGAGATCTTCCTCGCCTCCTGTATTTCCTGCAGGGCGCCTTGGGCTTCCCCCCGGGCATCGCATGCGGCTTGATGAGCCTGGGCGAGTCCAGACTCTTTCTCCGTTAAACTCTGCTCCAAGGTCTCACATTTCTTCACAGCCTCTTGAAGCTCTTGCTCAACTTCAATAACCTTGGCCTCATGCTTCTCACGAAGAGCCTGCTCTGCGTCTGCCTTCTTCTCGGCTTTGGCCACAACCTTCTTAAGAGCCTCAATTTCGACCATCGCCCCTAGAGCATATCATAAAAATATTTTCATCATATTAACTTATTAGTTCGCGCTAATGCGAACAAGGTTTTTGCATACCTTGGTTATCCTCCAATTGTTTCTTCAATCGGCCGAGTTCTTCTTTGGCCCGCTCCAGACTCTGCTTCAGTTCGGAGACTTCCACAGTATTAGAGGTGGCTCACTACAGACACCTGCTTATAAAGAGGGAGAGATGCCATACAGTGAGTCTCCTGCGAACATATATTTGATCCTCTATCCGGCTCCTTCTTTCACCGAACAGTGTATCGGGGGCTACTACCTATACTATGACACTCTTTGAAACCTCACAAAACATAACTCAAAGCCCGTTATAAGGCTGATGCAGGCTTCATGTCCACTCTCAGTGGACCGAATCTTCTCAATCACCGCACCCATAAGGGCACGGTGTTCGTCGACGATGGAGGTGCTCTTCAGTGACGCTGATAAAGTATCCGACACCTCTGGTTGGGCAGAGGTTGCCGGTGGAACAGGCGAACCCCTTCCAGCCGAGGGGGGCTGCCTTCCAGATTCTGGAGCCGTATCGGTCTCCAGAATTGCGTCCAGCTGGGGGCCGAATTCAATATAGCCCCCATCGTCGACATCCATGGGAGCCTGTTCTCCCGCGTGTCCAGCCCCTGAAGTTTGACCTTCTGGCGCCGCCTTGACGATCTTTTCCCCCCTCCTTGGCCTGGGTCCCTCTCGGACGATACCTCGGTGTTGTTCACGTGTTTTGGGGAGGGGGCCTTCGGGGGTGTCCCGTTATCCATAGCATCCTAGCCTAGTAAATCCTCTGATGAGGATTGTTCGGTGCGGGACCTCGCCGGACTACAAAATAGTATGGCTCAATGATTAAAACGTCATGCCATAGTGAGTCTGGATGCGTAAACATGTTCGAATTTTATATACTCACGAGTTCACTAGGAGCTGGGCCCTGGGATCCACGGCGATGAAGGCTGCCCCTGGTCTTTTTGGCCTCCTTCTCGGCCTTCTTCTTCGGCGCCTTGTAAGGCGCCGGGACCAACATCTTCGTCAGCAGTGGGCCGGCCGGTTCTTCCAGCAGTGGGGCCAGACAGTAGATCCGCCCCACCTTCTTCATCCAGCCCTAGGAGAGTTGTGGAAAACACATTAATAATTTCCCTTGGGTTATGCGAATAAAACGTATGACTTGCCAACATATGATGACTTACCGAACTTGTAGGGCCGGACAGTTAGTACCCGCGGTCCTCGGCTGAGTCTGGCCATGATTTGCCGGACTTGAAAAGCACCTTCCAGATGTCTTTGTGCGAGGATCCAAAGAGCTCTAGCAGGGTCTGGTGCTTGGCCGGGTCGAATTCCCATAAATCCGATGAACTAACATCACCTGGACTACAATCACAAGTTTGATATTCTTGTCTTCCATATCCTTGACGCGCGTCTGGAGCACCGAAAGTTCATCAGGTGAAGACCAGTTCAGGCCCTTCTTGGGCCAGGACGTAAGCCGCAGGGGAGCTCCGGACCGGAATTCGAATGGGTGGAGGGGAAACTCTAGCTCGTGGACAAAGTAAGGGAGGAATACAACCCTCTCGTGGGGTTCAGGGGTTGGGACGATCTGTCCCGCCGTCGGGAGACGATGGCTGATTTTCTTGGCCAGATACCCGGCCTCCTGAAGCTATTTGATATCCTTCTCCCGGACGGTAGAGGCCATCCACTTGCCTCCTGCTCCAGATCCAGACATTTTTGGAGGGCCCTGGCAGGCGGAGAAGATGAACGCTTGGGCGCTGGAGCTCGAGCGAGAGAGAATGGATAAGCAGAGAAAGAAGAAGGCGTGGGTGAAAAAGGGGATCCCTTATCTCCTTATAAAGGCAGCAGGGATCCTGCGCCTCCCCACTTGCCCGGTAAACGCGCTTATTTCCCAAGCGCCGCATTGATGGAACGATTGGGTTACTCACACCCGTATTGATGAGAATCCCGTGATAAGGGGACACGATCTCTGCTTCAACAAGACCAAGGAAACTGCCTCGCAATATGTGCAACATCAGGTTGAGGAAAACGGTTCGAATAGTGACCAGACCGTGGCGTGATATCACGCTATGAAAAAGTTGTCAGCAGATTAAGATTTGTGGGATATTGTGCTCTCTACGGTGGTATGTGGAATTTGTTTTGCAGAGACGGACATGATCCTTGTGTTCAAAATCTTCTATGGAGTATTCCGAGAAGGAACCCGCCTTGCAATGCCGAAGACAATCTGCGCACCGGACTCATCGTCATTGAAGCCTGGTTCAGGGGCTACTGAGGGAGCCCTGGATTAGGGGGTCCTCGGACAGCCGGACTATGTACTTTTGCCAAACTGTTGGACTATGAAGATACAAGATTGAAGACTTTGTCATGTGTCCGGGTGGGACTCTCCTTTGCGTGGAAGGCAAGCTTGGCGATTCGGATATGTAGATCTCCTTCTCTGTAACCGACTCTGTGTAACCCTAGCCCCCTCCGATGTCCATATAAACTGGAGGGTTTAGTCCGTAGGACAACAACAATCATAATCATAGGCTAGCTTCTAGAGTTTAGCCTGTACGATCTCGTGGTAGATCAACTATTGTAATACTCATATCATCAAGATCAATCACCCACGAAGTAGGGTATTATTTTCATCGAGAGGGCCCAAACCTGGGTAAACAGTGTGTCCCTCGCCCCCTGTTACCATTAGCCTTAGACGCACAGTTCGGGACCCCCTACTCGAGATCCGCCGGTTTTGACACCGACAGTATGCTTGAGTATTAAAGTCTTCATGTCAAAACTAGACTATAGCTTTGAATCATATAAAATTCCAAATGTCCATGCTATAAAGAAAAGAAATGTGATGGACATGTTAGGCAGCATTCCACATCAAAAAATTCTGTTTTTATCATTTACCTACTCGAGGACGACCAGGAATTAAGCTTGTGGATGCTGATACGTCACCAATGTATCTATAATTTTTGATTGTTCCATGCTGTTATATTATCATTCTTGGATGTTTTACAATCATTTTATAGATATTTTATATCCTTTTTTGGTACGAACCTGTTGACATAGTGCCCAGTGCCAGTTGTTGTTTTCTGCATGTTTTTTACATCGCAGAAAATCAATACCAAACGGAGCCCAAACGCAGCAAAACTTTTTTGAGGATTTTTTTGGGCCAGAAGACATCCAGTGGGCCAGGAAAGCACCTCGCGGGTGCTCCGAGGGGAGCACAACCCACCAGGGCGTGCCTGGAGGCCCAGGTGGGTTGTGCCCACCTTGGGTGCCCCCTCAACCGCCTCTTTCCTCTATAAATACCCCAATATTCCAGAAACCCTAGGGGAGTCGACAAAAATCTATTCTAGCCGCCGCAGAGTCCAGAAACCCAGATCCAATCTAGACACCATCACGTAGGGGTTCACCACTTCCGTTGGTGCCTCTCTAATGATGCGTGAGTAGTTCTTTGTAGACCTACGGGTTCGTAGTTAGTAGCTAGATGGCTTCCTCTCGCTCTCTCCTGATTATTAATACAATGGTCTCTTGGAGATCCATATGATGTAAGTCTTTTTGCGGTGTGTTTGTTGGGATCCGATGAACTTTGAATTTATGATCAGATCTATGTTTTTATCCATGAACGTTATTTGAGTCTTCTTTGATCTCTTATATGCATGATTGCTTATAGCCTCGTATTTCTTCTCTGATATTTGGGTTTTGTTTGTCCAACTTGATCTATTTATCTTGCAATGGGAAGAGGTGCTTTGTGATGGGTTTGATCTTACGGTGCTTGATCCCACTGACAGATAGGTAAACGACACGTATGTATCGTTGCTATTAAGGATAACAAGATAGGGTCTACTTCTACATAAATAGATCTTGTCTACATGATGTCATCATTCTTATTGCATTACTCTGTTTCTCCATGAACTTACTACACTAGATGCATGCTGGATAGCGGTCGATGTGTGGAGTAATAGTAGTAGATGCAGGCAGGAGTCGGTCTACTAATCTTGGACGTGATGCCTATATAATGGTCATTGCCTGGATATCGTCATGATTATTTGAAGTTCTATCAATTTCCCAACAGTAATTGTTTTCCCACCGTTTGCTATTTTTCTCGAGAGAAGCCAGTGAAACCTACGGCCCCCGGGTCTCTTTTCACCATATTTGCCTTTGCAATCTATTTTCCTTTGCATTTATTTTCATATCTATTAAACCAAAAAAACAAAAATACCTTGCTGCAATTTATTTGTTGCGCGATCTATTTATCCCATCTACCACTTTTACCTCACGTTATTTTCCTATCTTGAGGCGCCGTACCCGAAAGGGATTGACAACCCCTTTAACACGTCGGGTTGCGGGTATTTATTATTTGTGTCCAGGTGCTTTTTACATGGTGTGAGGAAGATGTCCTACTAGTTCGGTAACCTTGGTGTCATCACTGAGGGAAATACCTACCTTCACTATACTGCATCATCCCTTCCTCTTTGGGGAAATACCGACGTAGTTCTAGCAGACATCAACCCGCTCGTGGCAGCTTATCGCCGGGCGGTTGATGATATTGCTGGTCATTTCAAAGGTTATTAGGTGGAACATATTGATCGGAGGAAAAATGAGGCGGCTGATACTTTAAGCCGGCTGGGGTCCCAGCGTAAACCGGTACCACCTTATTAATGTTTTTCTTGATGTTCTGAATAATCCTTCAGTTAAATTGCCCACAGAGGATGGTCTTGCTATTCCTGACCCGGAGGCACAGTTGGTGGCGTCTCTTCATGTTGTTCCTGATTGGACAGTGCCATATTTGGCTTATATGACCCAGGGCGAGTTACCTGAGGATGAAACTTGGGCCAGGCAGATAACCCGACGGTCTAAGTCAATGACCATTGTCAATGGCAAGTTACATCGATGCAGTGTTAAGGGGTGTTCCAGCGATGTATCTCTCCTAAGGAGGGTCGCGAGATTCTAAGGGAGATTCATGAAGGAGATTGCGGCCATCATGTCGGCTCTAAGTCTCTTGTTGCTAAGGCTTTTCGTCATGTGTTTTATTGGCTGACAGCTCATGCTGATGTGGAAGATCTGGTTAGCAAGTGCGATGGCTGTCAGAAATTTTCCAGACGAGTTGATGTGCCGAGTCAAGAATTGAGGATGATTCCAATTACTTGGCCGTTTGCAGTCTGGGGGCTATATATTGTTGGGCCTTTCAATAGATCCAAGGACGAAAAGACCCACCGTTTGGTGGCAGTTGACAAGTTCACAAAGTGGGTTGTGGCAGAGCCGGTCAGCAAGTGTGATGCGGCAACGACGATTCTATTCATTAAAAAGGTGATTTTTCGTTTTGGCTATCCTCGTAGGATCATAACTGATAATGGCACTAACATGTCTAAGGGTTCTATGAAAGAATTCTGTCAACAAGAGCATATTCGTCTTGATGTTTCATCAGTGGCTCACCCTTAGTCCAATGGTCAAGCCGAAATGCCCAATCAAGAAATCTTGAGAGGTATCAAGCCCCGGCTTATGGTCCCTTTGCAGAGGACGCCGAGTAGTTGGGTTGAGGAGTTACCATCAGTGCTTTGGAGTATCAATACTACACCCAACAGATCCACGGGCCTTTTTTCATAGTTTACGGAACAAAGGCGGTTCTTCCTAGTGACATCCGTCACGACTCGCCCCGTGTGGCGGCTTATGTTGAAGCTGATAATGAAAAAGCATGTCAAGATGCTCTTGATTTGTTGGATGAAGAATGTGACCTTGCAGCGTCTCGTACGATGATATACCAAAAAGATCGGCGTCGCTGTCATAGCCGCCGGGTTAAAACTCGAACCTTTCAAGAAGGAGATTTGGTGCTCCGGCTCATCGAGGATCAAACAGACATGCACAAACTATCCCCACCTTGGGAAGGGCCCTTTGTGGTCAGCAAAAACCTGAACAACGGGTCGTATTACCTCATTGATATTCGAGACCACAAGGACTCACGCACATCGGAGGAGGAGACCCGCCGGCCTTGGAATATTGCTCATCTTCGGCCTTATTACACCCGAGCCACTGGCTCTTGTGTTGTACATATTTTCATCCATGTATATATTGTAATCAAGTATAATAAAGTCAGCATCCCTGATAATTCAGGGCCTCTGTTGTTTCATTTATGAGTATATGAGTCTTTATTGTCAATTCATAAGATCACTTGGGGGCTTCCTGCTCATTGAGCATAGCTGTGACTACCCTCTTGATCCGGCTTGCACGCCTTGTTAAAAATTACTTGGGGGCTTCCTGCGCATTGAGCATAGCTATGATACCCTATTGATCCGGCTTATACGCCTTGTTATAAATCACTTGGGGGCTTATTGCCCAAGTTAAAGGTTACCAAAGAGAATGTAACAGCCTGGATTTTGGCCCTTTTCTTTTTTCTTTTGATTTATTTGGTTTTTGCTCTATTTTTCTTTTTGGAGTGGTTCTGTGGCCTTGCCACCTGGGAAATCATCCTCATTCCCCCTCCCAAGTGGCTAATCATTCTCGAAACCTTGCCAAGATCATGTCACTTGACTTCTTAACCAAACCCTAAACTCTTTTTCTAGGGAAAATTCCTTTTTCATTAAAGGAATAACCCTATCCGCCCTAGGTTGTGAAGCAACCTATATTTCTGTCCATCCAAAAATTCCCAGTTAATTCTCATAATCCCTTTGGGTCATATGTTGCTCAAATATGCCCAAACATTTCTATCCTAGTCCTAGAATAATTCCCCAATAATTATTCTTCTTTTCTGCCCTGAATGGCACTTTGTGAAGGAAGTGTCATTTATAATTTCCTAGTGGCTCCCAACCTTTTTGGACATGCTTATATGTCCAAATAATTTCCTCATGCACAAGTTAAAATTTATTTGCCTAGCCAATCTTCCTCAGTGAATTTTCAAAGTTTCTATCAGACAGAAGGCTTTGTGAAGAAAGTACTAGCTAGGAGTATCCAAATGAGTTGAACTTTTGCAAACTCTTTAATGTGCTCAGTTTAAACCCCTCCACCCATTTGCAGCTCCATCCAATCATCTATGCGTGATGTCGTGATCGCTTGATTGCTTGTTGTGGTTTCCGTTCGTGCGAGCTAGATCGTGTCCCAGCTAGAGTCCCTGTGGAGTGGAGTTCACCACCTTCGTCGGTGTTCCGCTGTTAGAAGTATTCCGCTACTACGAGTTGTTCCACTACTAGCATAGAGCAAGTGTAGTATCGTAGGCGTAGTGTCGCCGTGCTGATGTGCCTCTTTGTAACATCAGACCCTTGTATCATTATTCTTATAATAAGAGCTGATTTGTTCTATGTCAATCAACGTCGTATTCTAGAGACTTCTCCTCGATCTCTGGGCTGGAATACGGGGCGTTCCGGTTTCTCTGAGTCGGGGTGCCACAGGTGCAGTGCACAGTTCAAACATAGGTATCCTTCCTTGAAGGCTCAATATGTGTCACTTGGGGGCTCCCTATTCAATGAACATAGCTTTATTAACCCCTTTTGATTGGCTTGTACGCCAGGTGTAAACCACCAAATTCTAGTTTATCCTGGCTTGTATGTCTGCCACTCCGCCCAGGTAATCCTGGAATGACCCGCCGTACTCTTGACAGTCAATCTTATAAAGACCCTGAACTTGTCCAAACTTAAAACGGCGGTTGGTCATGTGAGGCCCGGCTTACAGGTTTTGAATGAAGGATTAACTTAGTGGTTGTGCGGCCCATGAATAGCACTTAATATTGAGGCTTGGCAGCCTATGAAAGCATTGTTTTCTCTGATTTGGTATTTTCAATAAATATTGTTTCAAGTTCATATCTTTGTACCATATGACATATGGTTTAAACCAATTTAAGCCATGTAGCCTTAATCATTATGGCTCACATTTGAGCATATCTGGGGTTTTGATAACCCGTTCTGTATTTGGATGTTAAGTCGCCAGTATATTTGGATTGTGCGCTTAGAGTTATGTGCTCTAAGTCTTCGGGCTGTCCTCCTCACTGGATATGGCAATGTAAGCCGGCAGTATGAACCAATTTCACAGGTATGTTTTACTTGTTATATGAATATGTGCGGTTTTGATAGCCGGATCTGGTTCTAGACGTTTAGTCACTGGAACATATTATGATGAGCAGTATAACCAGCCCTGGTGTAAACCGCCAGGGCACATGTTATTTATTTGTGCGTGTGCAGGCAGCACAACACTATTTGTTACGACCCGTCTGATAAATGAATGTGATAAAGCATAAATTGTGGATCTTCATACATCAGAACAACGGTTTAACATGTTCAAGCATCAAAACATGCACGATGGCATGGCAGATCATTGTTTTCAACTAGCCTATTATAAGGCTACCATGAAGCTCAAATGATTAAGTGTTTTTTGAACAAAAAGTTCCATGATGTAGTTGGAGAGCCGCCACAAGGGATCAACTGTCCTGATCTTGGCGTGTTGAAGACTCCGGGTCATCTTGCACCCGTTCTTCTTCTTCCTCTTCACCCATTGGCTAGAAGTCAAATGTGTCCCAGTTGATCCCAGTCAAAGCTCTAAACACAACTTCATCATCTATAAGGCTCGATGGATCAATATCAGGAGCGAAGGTGTTCTTACCTAGGCGGGATGAGGTCCATGGACTCAAGAACCGGCGCTGCTACTCTCGAGTTTTCTTTGGTATAAGCCGCCTGATATTTTGACAAGTCCGTCTCCTTTGGGATGAGAGTCGTCTTCTTTCAAGTGTGGGCAACCGGTGGCAAACTCTTCCGGGTCAAGTTCTGCTTGCCATGCCTTTGCCTGGCTTAGCACAGTGATGGCACCGGCTCTGGCGGCTGACCGCTTTAGTTCTTCAACTCTTTGCGGCAGCACAGACAGTTATTCCAGCACTTCTTTGATGAGTGAAGGAGGTTGGTTTTTGAGTGAGACAGCAAAAATAGCCCATTGAGCACCAGTGTACAACTGCTCCACCAGGGTATATGCAGCTTTCAGCTTGATGCGCATGTCTTGACCCAGCTTGGAGCTTCTGGAGCCTACATCAGCAAACATATTGATGAGACGGCTAATGATCATTATACATTGGTGGTAAAGCATTGAAGTACAACATTACTTACCAAAGATGGCGACTATCATACTATTAATCTGATGCTTTAAACCGGATAACTCTTCAGTCACCGGCTTAAGAGCAGGCTCAACATCCTCATCTCTTTTCAATAGAGCCGCTTTCTCTGTCTCCCAGATGGTTCTATCATCGTTGAAGTCTCTTTTCAGCTTCTCAGTCTCTGCCAAGGTAGTTTTGAGCTCTGACTTGGCATTTGTGGTCTCTGATTGTTGAGATTTGATGTTCTGCCGCAAATCAATGATTTGGGATTCCTTCATGTTTAATTCAGCGCGCAATATACATATATAGGTAGCATTATAATCATTTTCTTTGAAGTCCCAAGCATAATACAAGTATTTTACTTGTCACTTGGGGGTTAATGCACATTGCTATTTTGAAGGTAAATCTATAATGACCCGGCTAAAAATTTTCAATTATAGTCGGTTCATGGGGGCTACATATTTGAATTTGTTCGTAAATATGATGGTAAGTCCCAGCTTAGCTATGCAGCTTAAGCTAGCCCTTAGGGGCTACATATGTGGATTTTAGCACTACAGTTTGAAGTCCCAGGTTATCTTTCCAATTTTAAGCCAGCCCTTGGGGGCTACTCGTTCTGATTCAGCAGTTACAAATTGACATGGTATAGCTACAAGATCAAAATGGTTATCTAAGTATAAAACATATTCAATTCTTCCATATTCTGTAGACTTGGCGGTTGACAATATATACTTCTATGAGAAGATCTTGTTAGTGCTACCTCAAAGCGCTCCTTCATGAGATTGACTAAGCCGGCTTCAAAGTCACAGCTAGTATGAAGGTGGTTTAAATAACCCGCGTGAATCTCCTGAGCGTTGAGCTGGGCATAGCTCTCCAAGTCCAGCTTCCAGTTGCCCTTTTCAGCAGCTGAAAATTCTTCCTTAGCAGAGTGTTTAGCCAGCACCGTGGGATTCCCTGGTTCATTGTAGCTGGTGACAGTGACCACAACATCTTCAGCTTCTTCAGCAGGCACTAGGCACTACAGGAATCTGCTACTTTGCCATCTGCCTGTTTGACACGAAAAATAATAACAAACAACGATGGTTATCGTGTTATTATCTCTCTACGCGCCAGGGGAAATAAATATGCGGGCGTGCCAGTGTACTAAGTACACAAATAAAAGATAGGTAAACTTGCACTTTATTAATCTCTCATTGGAGAAACAAAATTACAAGCTTCCATTACATAAGCGCTCCATGGCCTGCTAGCGCGGCCGATATGACTTGGGCGATGTGAGGTTCTGGTTCACGGGGCCTCGGAAGGCTCCCGATTAATTACATCCACGAGTCAAAGTCGCGGACCACCTCCGATTAAGCTGCTGCAATGGTCGTCGTCTTCAAGTCTCGTCTTCTCCAAGTGCTCGGTGTAGATTATGGTGATGATGTGGTGGAATAGAAGAGTGGAGCGGTACGTCCGTCGCTCCGGCGATGCTTAGTCACATCCCTCCATCTTGTCGATGTCCGATGATGAAGATGTCTGGCCGCGTCAGCTCAGACAAATGGTCGGCCTTCGCCTCGTCGGTGCCCGGCCTGGTGGTGTCCGCCTCGTCGGTGTCAGACACGGTGTGTCTTGCCTTCGCCTCGTCGGTGCCCGGCAAGATATGGATAGCTTCATCGGAAGAAGACATGTCGGTGAAGTGGCTTCGCCTCGTCGGAGCTTGGACGGGGTTGGGGGAGTGTGTTGATGTAGACGTCAGAGTAGATTTGAGTGTCGCCAGGTGGCGGCGTTGCTTGAAGATGACGACAATGCGAGCTCGTCGATGTAGACCTCAGACCATCGTGCCTCGTCGGTCTTGGCAGCGTTGGAATATTTGTTGTCGGGGCGGCATGGGTCGCGCTCGGCTTAGACTTCTCGACGGCCGGTTACTTCATCGGGGTGTGCAAGGGGGTACACCTTGCGGGAGTAATGGTTTGGGGAGACCGGCGTCAGTGTAAAAATTAACCACGCTCATATGGGCGTGGCCGGGGTGGTTGGCACCTTATCTTGGCTCGACGCCGAGTATTCGGCGGTCTACCAAGACAAAGGGGCCGCCTGACGAGGCCGTGTAAAGGTGGCGTTGTAGAGGCCACGTCGCCTTGGGCTGATGCTAGGCCAAAGGGTGACCTGTACGCCGGCGACGCCATGGACCTATACGCCAAGGACCTGTCCGCCATGGTGGGTGCGCCTTGCGGGAGTAATAGTTTGAAGAGACCGGCGTCAATGTAAAAACTGACGCGCACTCACATTGGCCTGGTCGAGGTGGTTGGAGCCTCGTCTCGGCTAGACGCCAAGTATTTGGCGGTCCGTCAAGGCAAAGGTGCCGCCTCACGGGGCCGTGGGAGGTGGCGCCGTAAAGGCCGCGTCGCCTTGGGCTGGTGCTGCGTGAAAGTGTGACCTGTGCGCCGGCGACTCTACGGACCTGTACGCCAAGTACCTATTCGACATGGTGGGTGCGCCTCTTGAAGGAGGGACCGGTCTTGTACTGTGTCGCTGCAAACTTTGATTCGACCAAAGATCTGTACGCCATGAAGGGGGAAGCTAGTCCCGGGCCGCGTCATCACCGAGCTCTGGCTCCGCCCCGCCGTCTCATCCGGGAAGCAAGACACCAAATCTGTGCACCGCGATTGGAACGCCATGGACCTGTACACCGGTGACCTATTCGTTGTGACCTGTGCATCGTGACCTGTTCGCCGGGGACCTGTAGACTGCCATGTTAGAGCAGCGACGGGGCTAGCGGTTGGGCTGCGTCGTTGGCAAGCTCCGGCAGCTCCCGAGTCATCTCCAGCCGAGAACATGACACCTGAAAATGAAAGGCTTGGCGTAGACAAGCTGCGATGGTATCCGTGCAGTTTTCAGTTCCGGCGCCGTCATCTCCAGCGGCGGCGACGGGGTCACACGAGTGTCATCTCCCGTCACCGGCACATACTTTCCATGTAGCGCATGCATGCTTCGATGTCGGGTAGAGTTGGCGCCTTGCTGCTTGCCCGCGGCGCAACCTGCTAGTCTTCCGGACGCGACTGGCGTTGCCTCGGGCCGCCGGCGAGCTGCTGCCGCGGTGAGGGTGCGTGTATGAAGGCGATGTCAGCCGCCGCCGAGAGCGCACGCATCTCCTGGGAACAGCTTCCGGTTACTTGGCCGTCCCGGGCGTACACGCCGTGCGCGCTGCCACAGGCGCTCCCTCGCCTCTCTGCTCCATGTCCTGGAGGTGCTGCTCCCGGACACTCATGGAATATCCTGACCTGGGTACATAAGAGATAGATGGATGTAGAAAAATATATATGTTGACCTGGATGGAGCTCCACGTTGTGTCATCGATAGCATGCTCGTCACCACCAGGCGTTCCGCGTAGGCTCCGCCCTAGTGCATGCCACCTTAGCCGCTGGTATATTCTGCTCTCTGTCGTGCGTCCTCCTCGGCGCATGCGCTGCTGCCACCGGACAGCGCCAGACCGCGTGCATGTTATAGGGCAAGTGCGCCGCCGCCGCGGGCGTGCCCACTCCTCGGCCTCTTCCGTCCATCTCGTCGACGCTGTCGCCTTGGGGGTTGATGTAGAGTGTGGCAGCTTTTATGGAAGAAGGCTTCGATCGGGCTCGCCGCCAGACGTTCGTCGTCGTCGCGGATTCCGGCGCATCATCTGCGGCCTAGGAGTGCACCGAGACCGAGCGCATGGTCTGCTGGCACGGTGCTCGCGGCCTCCGACGGCGCGTGTAGTCGCTGCATCTCTCCACCTCCTCCCTGGACGCATGCTGTACGTTCGGCTGACAAACTTTGCGTCTCCAATCTGCATAATCAAGAAGACAGAAGAAAAAAAGAGAGAGATGAATCAACGTGCATGGTTCATGCATCAATTCGGCCTTGATGCAAAAGACTTGACGTTGCTGCCACCGAGAGTCTCATCAACACCATGAAGATAGCATCGGGGCTTCCTGTTCGTCGGCGGCCGGCGCGTATGCCATGCCGCAGCCTCCTCCTCGGCCCGGGCGCTATGCCAGCGTCGACGCGTCATCCGCGGCCGGTTGCACGGCGCATGTCCATGGGTTGCCGCCCTACGCCCAGGGCGTCATCCACTGCTGCCTCACGTACGTGCGTGTGAAGTGCTAGGGCCTCTTCCGCAGGCTCCCTCCGTCCATCTCCTCGACGCGGCCCCTGTGGGCGCGTCTCCCCCCCTGCGAATGGCCTTGTGCCTCGTTATATAAGCAGCGGGAGGATGGATGGATGGCGATGGCGTTCGTGATCTTCGGCAGTAGTTACAACCGCGGATCTTATCCAGCCGGCCGGTTTGCTACGCGTGATCCCCGTACTGGTAATGGTTGTGCTTATCTCCTCCTTGGGCTTCTTGACACCCACGCCCTGTCTCGAAAGTTCATCAATTTCTATTTTATTTTGAAGTGGCTGTACGGGTATTCGGGTATGTACGCGCGCTTGCCGGCCAGCATACGGGCATTTGTACGTGGCTGTACGTGCCGGTCGTGGCGGCCGCCGCGTACATGCAAAGAGGTGCACGTTGCTGCTATACCTGGTCTTCAATGCATGCTTGTAGTACGTAGGCACTCCTTTTGCTTTTGCCATGCACCACGTACAAGGATAGGCATGCATTCATGTATGCTCCAGTCCCTTGTATGCACATATATTCTTCTCTGTATCCTGCACTCATGAAAAATCTTCTACAATAAAAGAAGTTAACCACGCGTGGGTTAGTCATGTAGAAGCAGAAAAATTCATTCTTCCATCCATGATTTTTTTAATACTACCAAAACTAATTAACCTTTGTTCTTTGATATTAAATCACGTCGAACAGTTACCATAGTATTTTTCAAAGAAAAACAACATCTTTGTCACTTCCATATACACGCATGTGCGTGCCTATTGGTGCCATATTTTCATAAAATTGCGACAAAAACGCTTCGAACACTGCCACGGCGGACGGCAAAGACCTTTGCCGTCAGCCGCGGACGGCAAAAGGTGACGGCAAAGTAGGGGACGGCAAAGAGCTGCGTTGCCGTCTGCTTCGGGCAGCTGACGGCAAAGGGACCTTTGCCATCGGAAGCGGACGGCAAAGCAGACGGACGGCAATAAATGCGTTGTTACTCCGTTAGGTGGTTAACGGCAGGCCTTTGCCGTCCGCTACGGACGGCAAAGCCTTTGCCGTCTGCTGCTGATGGCAAACCGACCAAATTGGTCAGCCTCCCAAAAGCACAGTTGCCTGCCACGTGGCCTTTTTGCCGTCCGCTGCTGATGGCAAAGAGCCCTTTGCCGTCGGTGGCAGACGGCAAAGAGCCTGCATATTGTCTCTTTTTTCTGTTTTTTTAATCCAACAATTTTCACAGCAAATATATATGACATATATAGATATATTTCCATATCACATATCCAGCACATAAGTTTCATATCACATATCACATCAGTTTCATCCATACACATTGTTCATACATAAGAAAGTTCCATCCATACACATTGTTCATACATAAGCAAGTTCCATCCATATACATATTACAATGCAAAGTTTCGTCAAGATAGCAAGTTCTATCATAGCAAGCTAGATACAATGCAAAGTTTCATCAAAGGAAAAGCAAGCACTCCATCATAGCAAGCTAGCTTCCATGAAGTGAATGAAATCTGCAAAATGGAGCATAAGAAAGTTAGAAATAGGTGACTAGAACAAGAAGTATATGTCATTTATGAGCTAACTTAGGTGAAATGGATCATATATGAGCTAACAAAGTTGAAATGGGTTGTTTATGAGCTAACTTAGTTGAAATGGATCATTTATGAGCTAACTTAGTTGATATGGGTCGTTTATGAGCTAACTTAGGTGAAATGGATCATTTAAGAGCTAATTTAGGTGAAATGGGTCGTTTTTAGCTAACTTAGGTGAAATTGATCATTTAGGAGCAAATCTAGGTGAAATGGGTCATTTTGGAGCTAACCTAGGTGAAATGAGTCATTTTGGAGCTAATCTAGGTGAAATGGGTCATTTTAAAGCTAACGTAAGTAAAATGGATCATTTACGAGCTAATCTACTAAAATGGGTCATTTTAGAGCTAACTTAGATAAATTGGATCACTTGTAAGCTAACTAAGGTAAAATGAGTCATATTAGAGCTAACTAAGGTAAAATGGATCGTTTATGAGCTAACTAAGTTAATTATGCAATTTTTGACATAAGTAAGCTTATTAAGTCATTTTGAAGGAAAAGAAGCTAACTCTAGGTCATTATGGTAAGCATATTGGAGGAAATAAAGCTAAGTCTAAGTCTAGAGAAACTTACTGTGATCAGGGAGGTGTAGGAGCGGGCTGGCTCGTGCCGGTAGCTGGAGAAGGATCGCACGATGCGTTTCTGGAGTTAAGCTGCACCAAAGATCATTTCCAATGTCTCGTTAGCATTATGACACTCAAATGTTAAGACTAGCAAGTAATGTCCATTCAAATTAAACTCACCGTGCTCCCAGGAGCAATCACTGGCATCGGCGGAGCGGTCTAACCGGACTTCTCTCACACAGACTGCACATTTGGTTTTCACAACAGAGTCATACTAGTTAGTAATGAGACTCAAATGTTAAGACTAGCAAGTAATCTGCAGAAGAAACTTACCACAAGGAGCTCATACATGGCCCTTGCCTGCATGTCATTCCGTGCCCTCTCCTCCTCCAACATCTTTGTCATCCTCTCCTCCAACTCCCGCTGCCTCTCCGCCGCCTCCGCCAGAAGTTTCTCCGTTCTATCTCTCTCACTCTGTATAGCAGCCTGCAACACCACTCACATGACCATTTGTAATCATTGATGGAAGCGCACACAATGTAATGGAGAAAGATAGCTGAGTACGTATAACTAACCTTGATGGCGAGTTGGACTGGCCGTTCACGAGGCCTTATCTCAGGAGCGGAGCTCGACTGGCGCGCCTTGATCTCCGGGAGAGTGCTAGGACAACGGATATGTCCATCTCCCATGGCTATGGAGCCATGGGACCTCCCCCCACCAGATATCATCAGCAACTCTGTATCAATGGGACCCTGGCTCGGGTTAAAGTCCTCCCCTTTCCTCGCCTTCCCCTGATCTCTATATTGCACGAGCTTGTCATGGGCGGACATGTTGGTGAAGTTCTTTGGATCATCGAGGTCAGACGCAGAGAATGCCTTGACTTTCTTGTAAGAGCCAGTGTGGGCCATGGCATACAGGTCGTACACCTCTGGCACCTTATCCGCCTTATTGTAGCGTGCCTGAAAGAGAGAAACAAAGTAAATTAGTAATTAAAGGGCTAAAGCTAGCATGATGAATGAATTGCATGAATCATGAAGCAAACCACATACCCAGTTCCGCCCGTACTGAAATAAGTTGGAGGTGCCTTGGTGGTGTGGCACACCTTCCATTTGGGCACGTTTGTCCTTGGCCTCGTTGTGGGTGGCCCGCCATTCTTTTGAGCACCACCCATCGACCAACACCTCCCAACAATCCATCCGATCCGCACACCATCTCTGAGGGGCCTAAGTTAGCAAATAGAAACTTCAGCGCTACGGCTATGAATTACTAAATGAAGGAATTAAGTACAAGGCCTTAAGAATTACCTTCATGTACTGCTCCTTACTCAAGAACTTATCGCGGCAATCCCGCTTGGACTTCTTGATACCACGGTCAGCGTAGTAGTCTCGAACAGACAGCACTCGAGCCTCATGCCGTAAGTTCTGAAGTAGGCGCTTGCACTCCTTCTGGATAACATCTGCCGCCTCCTCCTCGTATCCCTCCTCACACCTGTAGAATGTCTGCAATCAAATGAGACAATATTGATTAGTACAATTAATAACTAGCTAGTTGAAGATTTTTAATTGTGTAAAGGAGAAATTACCCAGAACTTTCTGATCACCATGTCTGCCCTCGTCTTGCACAAGACACCGTCGATAATCTCACCCGGTGGGGCCGGGGCAGCCAAGTAGTCCTCCCAACTCAATCCAACCTCTGGAAGCCGACCATCACCAGGCAACGTGACAAACCCCGGAAAGTTTTGCCGAATCAGAACTACAAAAACGGAGTTGGGCCGGCGGACACTTTCATGGTGGTCCCAACCCCTGCAGCATGACAAGGCCAACGCATTAGTTATTTCAAGAAACGTGAATGCAGATGTTACAAAAAGATTAAATGCACTTACCTCTCCCCATCAGGGAAAATCAACCACCTCTGCTCGCGGGTCGCCGGCACGGACGGGAGCCGTGTAGCACCACGCTGGTAGACATTGCCCCCCTCCTCCCCCTCCTCCTCAAAATCAGTCGGCTCCCCGCCATCATCAGCATGGCCACTCGGCTCCCCGCCATCATTAGCATGGCCACTCGGCTCCCCGCCATCCTCAAGCTGACCCGACCAAGTACCCCATCCAGACGTGTGCTCCTCCGGGGTCTCGTGGGCCCAACTCTCGTGGGCCGAAGGCCCGTCGACCCGAGGCTCGTGGGCCGAAGACCCGTGGACCAGAGGCTCGTGGACCGGAGTCCGTGTAGCCTCCTCCTCAGACGTGTCCACCCTAGCAGTCACGTGCTCGGGTGAAACAGCTGGGGGCGGCGGCGAGGAAGGCGCCGTAAGAGTCACCCTACCTCCTCTCCCGCGACCACGTGCTCCACCTCGGCCCTTCTTCTTACCTCGTCCCCTGCTGGGCACCGCGGTCGACGAAGAAGGGCCCGGTGGTGTCGCCATACTGCCCAGCAACGCTCGGCGGAGAGGTGCGTGTGGAATGGAAGACCTCACACTATGCGCCGACGAAGAAGGGGCCTCGGCGCGCTCCCGACCAGCGCCCACCATCTTTCAACACCTGCCATGACAAAGAATAAACGAAATTAGTACAACATGAAAAAAAGTGCCGACATGAATAATAATATGTATATCACTTAAGTGTATCATCATCAAGTACAACATAAACAACTGCACATTTGAAACTACCCAATCAACACAATTATATATGATGTTTTTCATAACAAAAATCGAAAAATATATGACCCCGTCGGCCTCTGGAAGGCCAAAGAACACCTTTTCGGGAGGTGTCGGGGGTCGGGGTGTCGTGTCGGTGTTGGGGTGCCGTGTCGGGGTCAGGGTCGGGGTCTCGGGGTCGGGGTCTCGGGTCGTGGTGCCAGGTCGGGGTCGGGGTGCCGTGTCGGTGTCGGGGTCGGGGTGTCGGGTCAGGCTCGGGGTCGGGGTGTCGGGTCAGGCTCGGGGTCGGGTGTCGGTGCCGGTGCCGGTGTCGGGGTCGGGGTCTCGGGGTCGGGGTGTCGGGTCGGGGTGCCGGGTCGGGGTCGGGGTGTCGTGTCGGTGTCGGGGTCGGGGTGTCGGTGTCGGGGTCGGGGTGTCGGGTCGGGGTGCCATGTCGATGTCGGGGTCAGGGAGTCGGTGTCGAGGTCGGGGTCGGGGTCGGGGTGTCGGGGTCGGGGTCAGGGTCGGGGTCTCGGGGTCGGGGTGTTCTTCTCCTCCTCTCCTCTTTTTTCTTCTTCTTCTTCCTCTTCTTTTTTTTTTCTTCTCCTCCTCCTCCTCTTCTTCTTCTTCCTTTCCTTTTTCCTCTTCTTTTTCTCCTCCTCTCCTCTTTTTCTTCTTCTTCTTCCTCTTCTTCTTTTTTCTTCTCCTCCTCCTCTTCTTCTTCTTCCTTTCCTTTTTCCTCTTCTTCTTCTCCTCCTCTCCTGTTTTTTTCTTCTTCTTCTTTTTCTTTCCAAAAACTGAACTAAACCTAAAACTAAACCTAAATCTAAATCTAAATCTAAAACTAAAACTAAATCTAAACTAAACATAAACCTAAAACTAAAAAAAAGAAAAAAAGGAAAAAACTAAATCTAAACCTAAAACTAAACTAAAACTAAACCTAAACCTAAAACTAAACCTAAAACTAAAACTAAAACTAAATCTAAACTAAACATAAACCTAAAACTAAAAAAACAAAAAAAAGGAAAAACAGAGGAGGTAGAGCTCACTTGGGCTGGTGGAGGAGGTGGCCGGTGGAGGAGGGGGGCGGGGCGGCCTGGGGCGGCGGCGGGCCCAGGGCGGTGGGGCGCGGGGGGCGGGGGGGCGCCGGGGGGCCGGGGCGCGGCGGCACCGAGACGGCAGGGCGGCGAGGGCGACGGGGCGGGGGGCCGGTGGGTCGACGGCGCCGGGAGGCAGTGGCGACGAGGCGGGGGGCCGGTGGAGGAGGGGGGCGGGGCGGCCTGGGGCAGCGGCGCCGGGCCCGGGGCGGTAGGGCGCGGGGGGGCTAGGGCGCGGCGGCGGGGGGCCGGTAGGGCAGTGGGGCGGTGGGGCGGCGGGGGCGACGGGGCGGGAGGGCGGTGGGACGACCGGGCAGCGGCGAGTGCTGCGGGCGGCGGCGCGCGTGTGGGAGCAGGAGAGAAACAGAGAGAGAGGGCGGGTGGGGCGCGCTGTTATTTTTGTTGAATGTTTGTCGTCCGCCCTCTTTGTCGTCCGCTTTTTTGCTCTTTGCCGTCCGCTAGCAGACGGCAAAGAGGGGGGACGTTAAGTATTTTTTAAGCAACTCCTCAGTGGGGCCCCCTCCCTCTTTGCCGTCTGCTAGCGGATGGCAAAGATTCTTTGTCGTCAGCTAGCGGACGACAAAGAGCTGGCTGATGGCAAAGGCTTTCTTTGCCATCAGCCAGTTCTTTTCCGTCTGCTTTCGGGTAGCTGATGGCAAAGAGCTTCTTTGCCGTCCGCTAGCTGACGGCAAAGAGCTGGCAGATGGCAAAGTAGCTAATTCCAGTAGTGAGGCTTGGCAGGGCTTGGCGGTTTAGCACTCGATGAATCAATATTCATGGGGTCCACAGAGGCCTCTCGAATTACGGTGGCGGCTCGTCAGCAAGGTTTTCAAGATTTTGAATTGAGGCTTCAGACTCTGGCAGTTGTTTTTCCAGATCGTGCACCTTGGGGTCATCAACTAACTTATTTATCTTGGCTTTCTTGCTTGGCTTGGCCATTCCGCTGACAAAGGAAAATGAAGAGATCAATATATCTGTTTACAAAGTTAAAACAATGAAGGCAAGAATTGTTACCCAGGGGCAATCATGAAAGCCGGAATATGAGTCCCCGTTGAGTTGCCAGAAGAGGAATTTGAAGTTCCCTAATAGTTTGAGTCGGAAGGACTAAGTGGTTGGCGAACAAGACCCGCCTTTCGATAAAAATAGTTTGAACATGGAGGCACCTCTTTTCGACGTTTGCGTGGGGCCGGAGTTTTGGGTAAACCAGAGGAGAGCTCCTCGCCTCTGTTGTTCCGGGTCGTGCGGCGAACCTCATGTTGCTGCTTCTTCAAAATAAAGTTGGGATCCAAGTAAGCTGAAGGGTGAGAAAACCTTACTTTCCGGCTTACTTGGCAAACTATCTGTCTTGGCAAAGGCTCTGAGTCGGGGAAATGGATAGTTACCTCGACACCATCTGCATTGCTGGCTTCCGCTTCGTCCTGATGACAATCAGTGTCAATAAGATAGTTAAAAAATGAGCCAAGGGAGTCAAGTTCTACCTCCGGCTCATCATCATCCAAAGCAAATTGCTCTGAGGTGTTGGTTTTCTTCTTGGCAGGCTTCTTGATAGCGTTTCTCTTTGTCCTGACCTTTTTTGCCGGTTTATCTTGGAGTTCCTTCTTCCAAAAGGGGGAGTCAGCCTGCAAAAATTCAAAGTAAGAATGAGAAGGCATATTGACAAATAATGAGTTAATGAAAGTTGTTTAAAGTACTTACAGCTGCAACTTTGTTAAGAGTACACAAAGGAGCTAAGTCAGTTTTGCTGCAAGTATCAAAGCTCTCATTGAGCAGAGTCTTGGTCATCGTACTGATGGAGTCATCATCAATCTCTATCTGGCAGTGGCGTTGGGGATCTTTGACATTACCAGTATACTCACACATTAAGCCAGGCTGGCGACTTAAGGGCAAGATCCTCCATGCGACCCAGCATCGAACAAGATCAAATCCAGTCAAACCATTGGCCATTCAGGCCCTAATCTTTGAAAAAAATGGGCATATATTTGGTCGTGCTTCTGTGCTGATTCACTCTAGGAGATGGTATCTATTGTTAAGCCGGTTTTCGTGGAAACCCGGTAGAGGATTTCATCCGCTGGATGTGTCTTGGCAGTAAAACCACGTTTGGTTGCAGTCTTTCGAATGACTAGGAAGTGCAACAGCAGGAAAAGTGGCTTCTTTGCGCCTCTGAATTGAAATACCAAGTAGTTCTAGGGTAGGCCCATCTATGAACTCGGTCTGCCGGTTCAAGTAATAAAATTCCCTGAATAGTTCTACAGAGGGCTCTTGTTGAAGGTACACCTCACAAAAAACTTGAAAGTCGCAGGTGTTTGAAATAAAGTTGGGCCCAATGTCTTGAGGATGGAGTTTGAAGAAATGCAGCACGTCACGAAAGAATCTTGAGCCGGATGGGGTGAACCCACGAAACATGTGATCAGTAAAAACTACAACTTCGCCCTCTTTTGGGGCGAGTATGGCTGAGCGAGTCCCGGATTAAGGGGTCCTCGGACAGCCAGACTATATAATTTGGTCAGATTGTTGGGCTATGAAGATACAAGATAGAAGACTTCCTCCCGTGTCTGGATGGGACTCTCCTTGGTGTGGAAGGCAAGCTTGGCGATTCGGATATGTAGATTCCTTTCTCTGTAACCGACTTTGTACAACCCTAGCCCCTTCCAGTGTCTATATACACCGGAGGGTTTTAGGCTTCTAGGGTTTTAGCCATAACAATCATAACCTCATAGGCTAGACTTCTAGGGTTTAGCCATTACGATCTCGTGGTAGATCAACTCTTGTAATACTCATATTCATCAAGATCAATCAAGCAAGAAGTAGGGTATTACCTCCATAGAGAGGGCCCGAACCTGGGTAAACATTGTCTCCCCCGCCTCCTATTACCATTAGCCTTAGACGCACAGTTTGGGACCCCCTACCCGAGATCCGCCGGTTTTGACATCGACATTGGTGCTTTCATTAAGACTTCCACTGCGTCGTCACCAGAAGGCTTGATTACTCCGTCAATCATCTACAACAACGTAGTCCAGGGGGAGATCTTCCTCCCCGGACAGATCTTCGTATTCGGCGGCTTCGCACTACGGACCAACTCGCTTGGCCATCTAGAGCAGATCGATAGCTACGCCCCTGGCCATCAGGTCAGATTTGGAAGCCTAAATTTCGTGGCCGATATCCATGCAGACTTGATTTTTGACGGGTTCGATCCCATGACGGCTGTCCCCGGCAACCGCCATGAACATGACCTAGATCTGTCATCTGGCTGCGCGCAGGAGATAGCGCCTGTGACCGCTCTGGCCCTAGATCCCGAGCAGACTGCGTCGTCCGAAGATGGGAAGCTTAACCCCACCATGGAGGCTGCAGACTTAGCGGCGCTCGAGCCGCATACAGACCCAACATCGAGTTGGGCTTGTGTCGCCGGAACCTCGGACTCGTCGCCGGCCATGGGTTCCGGACCGCATGCACCCGCGTCCATCGAACCTGATTGGTCGCCGGTCTTGGAGTTTAGCTCTGCGGACATCTTCCAGCACTCGCCTTTTGGCGACGTGTTAAACTCAATTAAATCCCACTCCTTGTCGGGGGACTCTCGGCCAAACTATGTCTGGCTCGAATGGGAAGCAGACGATGAAGAACTTCGTTTCCCACCCACCACCCACTTGATAGCCACTATCGACGACTTTACTGACATGCTTGATTACGACTCCGAAGACATCGACGACATGGACGAGGATGCCGGAGAGGAGCATGAACCACCGCCTACAGGGCGTTGGACAGCCACCTCCTCCTATGACATATACATGGTGGATACACCCAAAGAAAACAACAGCGATGATGAAAATCTAGTCGGTGATAAACCTCCTGGGATACAGCCAAAGTGCCGACGTCGGCGGCACCGCTCTAAGCCACGCTGTAGTAAAAACAGCAATACCGTCACAAGAGAAAATAACACTCCAGACGACGCTGAAGATAATGAAGACCCCATTGAGCCAACCTCCGAGCAGGAGGAATGGGAGTATGGGCGAGTCAGCCTTGGCGAACAGGCCATGAATGAAGAATCAGAGGATAGCAACTACCTTCCTCTCTTCGAGGATGAGGTGAGCCTCGGTGACGAAGATTTTATCGTGCCTGAGGAGCCCGCCGAACAGGAACGCTTTAAGCGCCGGCTAATTGCCACTACAAGGAGCCTTAAAAAGAAGCAGCAGTAGCTTCAAGCTGATCAAGATCTGCTCAACGAAAGATGGACTGATGTCCTGGCTGCCAAGGAATATGGCCTCGAGCGCCCAACCAAAAGCTACCCGAAGCGCAAACTGTTACCACAGTTCGATGACGAGGCGCTGGAGCTCTTCCTACTAAACTACAATGCGGCTGACCGCCACCACGTGGCCGGGACAAAGCGGAACCTCGAGCCGAACACCAGCCGCATTACCGCTCCGAACAAACATAAATACAACAGCTCGGGGATATACACATGACCTGCGGAATGACTTGGAAAACAAAGCGGGTCAGACAAGATCAATCTATGGATCACGGTGGTGTGCCCCGATGCACGAGATGGCCATCCGGTTGAACGTGACAAACATAACTAGACCCGGGACGAAAACCGCAAACGAACTCCATTCAAGCTACGTCACAACTTGGCCCGATATAGAGGCGCCGCACACCCCCTTTGCTTCACTGATGAAGTAATGGAACATGATTTCCCAGAAGGATTTAAACCTGTGAATATCGAATCATATGATGGCGCGATAGACCCCGCGGTATGGACTGAGGACTTTCTTCTCCATATTCATATGGCCCGCGGTGATGATCTTCACGCCATCAAATACCTCCCACTCAAACTCAAGGGACCAGCTAGGCACTGGTTGAACAGTCTACCCGAAAACTCCATTGGCAGCTGGGAGGACTTGGAGGACACCTTCCTCGACAACTTCCAAGGCACATATGTCCGACCTCCGGATGCCGATGACCTAAGTCACATAATCCAACAACCCGGAGAGTCAGCCAGGAAATTCTGGACCAGGTTCTTAACTAAAAAAGAACCAGATCGTCGACTGTCCGGACACCGAAGCCCTAGCGGCCTTTAAACACAGCATGCATGACGAATGGCTGGCCAAACACCTCGTCTAGGAAAACCCGAAGTCCATGTCAGCCCTTACGGCACTCATGCCCAGCTTCTGTGCGGGCAAAGATAGCTGGCTAGCCTATAGGAACAACAATACAAGCGAACCTGGCACTTTTGAAGCCAGAAACAGCAACGGCAAACCCTGATGCAATAGACATAAGCATCTAGACAACGGTGAGAACACCGAAGACACATCGGACAACGGAAGAAGCCATTTAAGAGAAATAATTCGAGCCCATCCAGTTTGGACCGCATACTAGATCGACCATGCCAGATCCATGGCACTCCTGATAAACCAACCAATCATACCGACAGGGAATGTTGGGTCTTCAAACAGGCCGGCAAGTTAAATGCCGAGAATAAGGAGAAAGGGTCGCAAAGCAACGACGATGACGAGGAACCCCGACCACCAAACATAGGGGGACAGAAGAAATCCCCCCCCCCCCAAGTCAAAACGGTGAACATGATATACGCCACCCATATCCCCAACAGGGAGCGCAAGCGTGCACTTAGGGACGTCTATGCGATAGAGCCAGTCGCCCCAAAGTCCAACCCATGGTCGTCCTGTCTGATAACCTTCGATCATAGGGACCATCCGACCAGTATCCGTCATGGCGGTTCAGCCGCACTGGTCCTTGACCCAATTATTGATGGATTGCATCTTACGCGAGTCCTCATGGACGGTGGCAGCAGCCTGAACCTGCTATATCAGGATACAGTGTGCAAAATGGGTATCGATCCCTCAAGGATTAAACCCACAAAAACCAGCTTTAAAGGTGTCATACCAGGTGTAGAGGCCTGCTGTATGGGCTCAATCACACTGGAAGTGGTCTTCGGATCCCCGGATAAATTTCCGAAGCGAAGAGTTGATCTTCGACATCGTCCCCTTCCGTAGTGGATATCATGCCTTGCTCGGACGAACTGCATTCGCACGATTCAATGCGGTGCCGCACTACGCCTACTTCAAGCTCAAGATGTCCGGACCACGCAGTGTTATAACAGTCAATAGAAACACGGAACACTCCCTTCATACTGAGGAGCACACCACTGCCCTTGCAACAGAAGTACAGAGCAGCTTTTTTAGGTAGAACCTCAATTCGGCAATAAAGCTCTCCGACACGGTCAAGCGAGTCCAAACTACTCTGCATCCAGAGCTCGACTAGCAATTCGGCCTCCGTCCCAGTCCTAATCAAGCGGTGACATTTGTGTTGTGCGTACATAACTACGCGCTCAAACTACCATGGGCATGGACGGAGGCACAGCTAGACCGTGGTCCATAATGCGGCTTAACCGCCCCTGGATCCGCATACCTTCACTTTTCCTTTTTCATTTCAGGTCCTTCTCTTCCCGAGGCTTTTTCTGATAACCTGATCAACGGACCTATCAAGGGAGGGATACACCAAGAAGGCAAGAAGCTTTGACGTACAAGGGAACCCCCAGGTGGTCTCTGCTACCGATCGTTATACCTGTTTTAAAAAAACCGCACGCAGCTCGCCCTTGGTCGTGGCATGTCAAATAGCCTTATTTTATTATCGCACAACCTGTACAAATATGCCTTGACGTATTAATCAAATTACAATGGAAAATAATTTGCGGCTCAATATTTGTGGCATCAGCTTATTACTTGATTTTTTCCTTGTCTTTTTATTTTTTATCAATTGCACCCGTACACTCTGGTACGCCTTAAGTCGCCAGGGGCTTCATCATACCCCATAACACAGCAATAAAGTCCGAACACTTTTATAGTATAGTTCGGCACCCCGAACTTATAACATTATATGCATTGGCTTCGAATCATGTCTTTGTTCAATAGTTGGGTTGCCCGGCTCCTGTGCTTACTACCTTACGTTCTGCTATATCGGCTAGGGTAGTAAAGGGAGAACTACTGTGATTGTGTCCCGGTTCTTCTGGACGAGCACGTCAGTAGAGAAAGCCGAAAACTAACTGTCATGATGCGGCGAGAGCTGGTCAGCTGTTCGAGTGGTTTCAAATCATTAGAGATTTTTTCCGCATTATGCGAGGAATTGGTTTTTATCCGATCAGGTGTTTACAACATCCTAAATCCGGACCTCTGAACACTAGGGGCTGAGCCTAAATTTTTGTTGTCAAACTCCTATGGCTAAGTGAGGGTGATAAAGCCGTATAGTCCGATTGCCTTGTTCGTTGCGCTAAACACCTCCTTTAAGGACCAAACTCTGGAGTAAAGAGTGTTTAGATTTATCCCGAACACCCCCGTACTACCTACGTGGGGGCAGAAGCCGACGACTGGCCAACTCTCAGATTTAACAAAACGGCTGCACAGGAGGCAAAATTTTAAATAACAGACATTATATTACATAACAGATCTGTTTCATATTACAGGACATGATACATGAGTGCATTCATGGGAATATGATATCCTTAGCACATTACTCCGCCACAAGGCGGGATCCCTCCAGGACACTGTCAAAATATAGTTCGGGTCGGCGGTGCTCCTTGCCCTCAGGCGGCCCCTCGGTCATCAGCTTCGTGGCGTCCATCTTCGCCCAATGCATCTTAGCGCGGGCAAGGGCCATTCATGCACCTTTGATACAAACCGACCACTTAATGGATTCAAGCTGAGGGCAGGCACTGACAAGCCGCTTCACGAGTCTGAAGTAGCTGCTGGGCATGGCTTCGGCAGGCCATAGCCGGATTATCAAATCTTTCATGGCTACTTCGGCTGCCCTATGCAGCTCGACCAGCTGTTTTAGCTGATCGCTAAAGGGCACTGGATGTTCTGGTCCAAGGTATTGAGACCAGGACAGCTTCTCCGTAGGGCTCCCCTCTTCAGCTCGATAGAATTCTGCAGCGTCTAACACGCTGCACGACAGATCCGCAAACGCCCCTGGAGAACTCCAAATCCGGGTCAGTAAGAGGAACCTTACCTTCACATATTTGCTCTGCATTATAAAAGCCTTACCCGCCGCGAGTTTCTTGGCTGCCTGGATTTCCTGGAGGATGCCCTGGGCTTCGGCTCGGGCATCTTGTGCGCTCAGGCGGGCCTTGGCAAGTTCGGACTCTTGATCCTTAAAATCGCGCTCCAAGGACTCGTACTTCTTGACGGCGTCCTGGAGCTCTTGCTGGACCTCACTGACCCGAGCCTCATGCTTTTCACGTGCGGCCTTTTCCTTAGCCGCCCTGTTCTCAGCCTCGGCCAGCGACCTCTTGAGAGCCTCTGCCTCGATCATTTCCCCTAACAAATATTATGACACTTGAGTCAGAACAAATCGTTCATTACACCTAAATTTAGACAAGGTTAAATACTTACCCTTGCTTTTCTCCAGCTGCTTCTTCACGCAGTCGAACTCTTCCTCGGCCTGCTCCAGATTCTGCTTAAGTCCGGAGACTTTCGCAGTATGAGCGGACGCAGCTAGCAGCGACGCCTGTTTGTTCACATAGACATTTTAGATTAGACTCTTGCGAGAATTATTTGATCCTATGTTCGGCTTTTCTTTCCGAACACCGGACAGAGCATCAGGGGCTACTGTCTATACAGTGACATTCCTTTTATAATTGCATTGCTTACCTCAAAGCCTATTAGAAGGCTCGTGCACGCTTCGGTCAGTCCGCTTTTCGCGGACTTGATCTTCTCAATCACCGTACCCATAAGGGTACGGTGTTCTTCAACAATGGAAGCGCCTCGCAGCGCTTCCAGCAATCTATCTGGTGCCTCTGGATGGACAGATGTCACCGGTAGAGTTGGCTCACCCTCCTCTTTCGAAAGAGGCGGCCTGCCGGAGTCCGGAGCTACATGGGCCTCCGGATCTCTATTCGGCTGGGGGCCGAATTGGATACAACCCCCATCGTCGGTATCCATGGGGGTTTGCTCCCCCATGTGTGCGGAAACCGAGGTTTCACCCTCCGACACCACCAGGACAACCTCCTGAGCCTCTCCCTGGCCTGGGAACCTTCGAGACAACACCTCGGTGTTGTCCACGGCCTTGGGTGAGGAGGCCGTCGGAAAGGACCCGCTGTCCATCGCCGACGGGTCCAGCGACCCCTCTGAAGAGGAGGATAGCTCGATGTTGGACCGAGCCAGACTGCAAGTGCATGATCCAACACGTTAAAAACAATAAAGTAAAAAAGGTCGGATGTATTACTGTGTCCGGTCACTTATGATTTGGCCAGGGGCTTGTCCCTGGGCTCCCACTCCCAGCTGCTGTTGGTGGCCGCTGCGGAGTTGTCCGGAAGGGAAGCTTTCCCCTTCTTGGACGCCTCGGCCTCCATGTGCATGGAGGTCGTCCTCTTCTTTCTCCCCCTACAAGGGGGATGGATTACTTCTTCTTCCTCCTCCTCTTCCTCGTCATCTTCGGCGATGGAGGAGTGATCCTCGGCGTCTTCGGACATTGCGTCCGAAGCGCCCTTGCAATAGAGACCTTCTCTGGTCCCCTTGGCCTTCTTCTTGGCCTTCTTCTCCGGCACCTCATAAGGCGCCGGAAACAACATCTTTGTCAGAAGCGGGGTTTCTGGGCCTTTGGGCAGTGGAGCCGGACAGTTAATCCGCTCCGCTATCTCTATCCAAGCCTGAAAAAATTGATAGAGAGGCTTAGATTCCTTCCTCAAATATGCCAGTAAAGGGTATACCTTGAAAACATGAAAGAACTTATCGAATTTGCTTGGCGAGTTTAGCTAAGCCCATGATCCTTGGTCGTGGGCAGTATTGTCTCGTCGGCCTTGAAGAGCATCTTCCAGATGTCTTCGTGCGTTGTGCCGAAGAGCTCTAGTCGCGTCTGGTGCTTGGCCGGATCAAACTCCCACAAATAGCAAGTATGGCGTTGGCACGGAAGGATCCAGCGAACGAGCATAACCTGGATCACGTTGACGAGCTTGATTATCTTGTTTGTCATGTTCTGGACGCACGTCTGGAGCCCTGTCAGCTCGTCCGAAGAGCCCCAGGCCATGCCTTTCTCTTGCTAGGAGGTGAGCCACATCGGGACTCCGGATCAGAATGGGGGGGGGGGGTGCCGCCCAATTGGTGCCGCGCGGATCGATGATATAGAACCACCCCGATTGCCACCCTTTGACCATCTCCACAGAGGAGCCCTCGGGCCATGTGACATTGGGCATCTTGCCCACCATGGCGCCTCCACACTCTGCTTGTTGGCCGCTCACCATCTTCGGCTTCACATTGAAATTCTTCAGCCATAGGCCGAAGTGAGGTGGGATGCGGAGGAAGGCCTCGCACACGACAATAAATGTCGAGATGTTGAGGATAGAGTTGGGGGCCAAATCATGGAAGTCTATCCCGTAGTAAAACATCAGTCCACGAACGAACGGGTGGAGGGGGAATCCCAGCCCGCGGATGAAGTGTGTGAGGAACACCACCCTCTCCTGGGGCTCCTGGGTGGGGATGATTTGTCCCTTGGCCGGAAGTTGGTGTGTGATTTCCTTGGCTAGATACACGTCCTCCCGGAGCTTCTTGATGTCCTTCTCCTTGACGGAGGAGGCCATCCACTTGCCTCGTGCTCCGAATCCGTACATGATTGGAGTGCTTTTTTGGGCGGAGAAGGCGAGAGCTCGGGCGTTGGAGCTCGAGGATGGATGAGCGGAGCAAGGAGAAGGTGTGGGTGAAAGAGGGTGAATCCTTATCCCTTTATAAAGGCAGTAAGAGTCATGCGCCTCCCCACTCGCCTTAAAATTCGCCTATTCCCCAAGTGTCGTGCAGATGACACGGTTGGGTTACCCAAGCCCGTATTGATGAGAATCTCGTGATAAGGGGACACGATCCCTGCTTTGACAAGACGTGCCAATGAAACCGCACCTCGAAATACGGAGCGGCAGGCTAAAAAATGGTTTGAATAATGACCGGGTAGTGGCGTGATGTCACGCTGCAAAAAGTTGTCAGCGGATTGGACTCGTGAAATATTATACTCTCTACGGTTGTGCGTGGTACTTGTTTTGCATAGCCGGACACGTTTTATATGTTCGGAAGCCTATGTTGGAGTATTAGGAGAAGGAACCCGCCTTGCAATGCCGAAGACAATCTGCGCGTTGGACTCATCTTCATTGAAGCCTGGTTCAGGGGCTACTCGGGGAGTCCCGGATTAAGGGGACCTCGGACAGCCGGACTATATACTTTGGCCGAACTATTGGGCTATGAAGATACAAGATAGAAGACTTCTTCTCGTGTCCAGATGGGACTCTCCTTGGCGTGGAAGGCAAGCTTGGCGATTCGGATATGTAGATTCCTTTCTCTGTAACCGACTTTGTACAACCTTAGCCGCCTCCAGTGTCTATATAAACCGGAGGGTTTTAGGCTTCTAGGGTTTTAGCCATAACAATCATAACCTCATATGCTAGACTTCTAGGGCTTAGCCATTATGATCTCATGGTAGATCAACTCTTGTAATACTCATATTCATCAAGATCAATCAAGCAGGAAGTAGGGTATTACCTCTATAGAGAGGGCCCGAACCTGGGTAAACATTGTGTCCCTGCCTCCTATTACCATTAGCCTTAGATGCACAGTTCGGGACCGCCTACCCGAGATCCGCCGGTTTTGATGCCGACAATGGCTTCATCTCCTGGAACCCTCCAGTGGATAACCTCTTTTGGGGCTAAGACGCCCACTTTGACATGATCATTGAGAGCTTCCTCCGTAATAGTGCAGACAACCCAATTGCATGAAGTAACAATTTTTGTCATTTTTATTTATGAAAGGCCTAGAAAGAAAAGTGTTGCCGGGTTAAGAATATGATGTAAACCGATAAGTGATTTGAGGGAAGGTATGCAAATCAAGGTTAATTGATATACAGAAAATACATGTCATAAAGGTTGGCATGTTTAAACCGGCAAGGAATAACCAGGTTACATCAAAAGTATTTGGCGGATTACGGGTTATCATTTAAACCACCATGAGGAGCTAATGACTACAGATCTAGAGTAGAGCTGAAGTTTTACTAACTACTGGAAAAACATGATTCACAGATCAGTTCTATTATTTTGGATCTACAGAAGTTCAAAAAAGAGAAATAAATTCTAAACCTAAGGTCTTAGTAGTGGAAGAACTCATGTGCTCAGATAGGATATTATGCAAAAAAGGTATTTCTTGCGATTGGAAAGGGGTACTAAACTCCCACCACGTGACTTTAGCGTCATGTTCAGATCAAACTACGTGATCCAAGAGAGGAAAGTTAGGAACACAGAAGAACGCCGACAAACGGTGGAAACCCTAATGCAGATCTGTTATGGGGAAAGATGGATGCTTACTGACACCGATGAACAGCGGAGGTGCACCGCAGTTTTCTGGTTTGTTCAGGTCGATGCAGTGGCCGGAGTTGAGGACGTTGGAGGAAGACGGCTGTAGCGGAGCTCGTGCAGAGGAGTCGAGAGGAGGAAGACGAAGACAAGAGGGCAAGGGTAATAAGTGAAAGAAGGACCCCATGCCCCTTTTTATAAGGAAGTGGATAGATGGCAAGCGCGGGAATCGAGGAGGCCAAAAAATGATTACATGGCTATATGATGCCTCGATTTTTGGGAATTCTTTTAAGATAAAGATCTGTTGAGATGATTTGGGCCTCGTGCAGAATTAATGCGCATGATGTCATGGCGGGTTACAATGGTTTTGCGATGTGACATCATGGCGGTTTACAACGAATAGGGAAGGAGCTGGTAATGGAAGATTCCACTAAGTCAAGTGGTGGAGATTGATGTGAACAAGTTTCAAATCAACATGGGGCCTAATGTTGGGGATATAACTCTTAGGTATAACCCGCCCAGGAGGGGCCGGGTCATGCCCTTGGTAACTTAAGCATGAGGATGGCGGTTCATGGGTCAAGATGATTGAAGGCCCAAGGCCCGGAGGCGATTCAAGGCCTAGAGGGATGAGCCGCCATATGTCTAACTTGTATTATAAGGCAAGCTTAGTTAGAAACCGAGCCGATCACGTTTGTGTGAGCTGGCCGGGACTCTGTAAGCCGTAGGGCATCAACCTGTATATAAAGGGGTGACCCGGCGGCGGGTTAACTCAAGAAACAATCGATTGAGTACTAGGTCAAGCGTATTCGCTCCCTGGTAATCGAAACCCCAAAAATACAACCGGAAGCAGGAGTAGGCTTTTACCTCATTGAGAGAGGCCGAACCTAGGTAAACTCAGTGTCCTTTGTCTCGTTCAACCCCTTTAAACTAAGCTAGTTGTGGTGGCTCCACACCTAAGTCATTTTGCTAGGGCATCTACTGTGTTAAATCCACGACACTTTCGATGTGCTCGACCTGATGTGGGTGCAAGAGAGGGACTCTTGGATCCATGGCCATCGACCGCCATGAGGGCCCCAGAGCTGCAGCGGGGCGTGGGGGATATAATGCGGTGCAGATGGATTCCCCACCTACCACACCTCCATCCTAGGGGGCTGGCGATTCGCATCTCGAGCACCTCTTTTCCCATCTTTGGGTCCGATCTAGGGTTTGCTCTACGCCTTCTCCTACTGATTCGTTCCAGTGGTGGCAGGAGAAGTTCGCCGCGGACGCGAGATCCTTTGCTCAAGTTGCGGGTTCCCCTACTGCGTCACGCACCGCTGCTCTGATGGCAGATTAGGGGGTGAGGGAGTCCTAGATTAGGGGGTCCTCGGACAGCCGGACTATATGCTTATGCCGGACTATTGGACTATGAAAATAAAAGATTGAAGACTTCGTCCCGTGTCCGGGTGGGACTCTCCTTTGCGTGGAAGGCAAGCTTGGCAATTCGGATATGTAGATTTCCTTCTCTATAACCAACTCTGTGTAACCCTAGCCCCCCTATGGTGTCTATATAAACCGGAGGGTTTAGTCCGTAGGACAACAACAATCATAATCATAGGCTAGCTTCTAGGGTTTAGCCTCTATGATCTCGTGGTAGATCAACTCTTGTAATCATATCATCAAGATCAATCAAGCCGGAAGTAGGGTATTACCTCCATAGAGAGGGCCCGAACCTGGGTAAACATTGTGTCCCCCGCCTCCTATTACCATTAGCCTTAGATGCATAGTTCGGGACCCCCTACCCGAGATCTACCGGTTTTGATACCGACATTGGTGATTTCATTGAGTGTTCCACTGTGTCGTCACCATAAGGCTTGATGGCTCCTTCAATCGTTTACAATGTTGTGGTCCAGGGTGAGGTTTTCCTCCCCGGACAGATCTTCATATTCGGCGGCTTCGCACTGTGGGCCAACTCGCTTGGCCATCTGGAGCAGATCGATAGCTACGCCCATGGCCATCAGGTCAGGTTTGGAAGCTTGAACTACACTGCCGACATCCGCAGAGACTTGATCTTCATCGGATTCGAGCCCATGACAGGTGCGCCCTACAACCACGATGAGCATGACTTAGATCTGCCATCAGACGGCGATCAGGAGATCACACCTGCAGCTGCCCCGGCTTTGAATCCAGAGCAGATTGTGCCATCCGAGGATGGGTGGATGGACCCCGCCATGGAGGCCACACACTCAGCGGGATAGAGCCGAACACAGATCTCACTTCCAAGGAGGTCTGTGCCATCGGACCCTCGGACTCGTCTCTAGCCATAGGCTCCAAACCGCGTGCATCCGTGCCCATCAGACCTAACTGGGCACCGATCATGGAGTTTAGCTCCGCGGATATCTTTCAGCACTCGCCCTTGGGCGATGTGCTAAATTCATTAAAATATCTCTCCCTTTCAGGAGACTCTTGGCCGAACTGTGTCCGGCTTGAGTGGGAAGAAGACGACGAAGAAATTTGTTCCCCACCCACCACCCACTTAATAGCTACTGTCGATGACTATATCAACATGCTTGATTTTGACTCCGAAGACGTCGACGGTATGGTCGACGACACAGGAGAAGAAGAGGAACCACCGCCCACAGGATGCTGGACTGCTACCTCATCATACGACATATATATGGTGTACACACCCAAAGAAAACAATGGCGAGGATGAAAAAAATGCAATGGAGGGTGACCCTCTTGAGAAGCAACCTAAGCGCCGACGTCAACGGTGCCGCTCTAAACCCCGCCATAGCAAAACAGCGATACCGGCACAAAAGACAATAGTACTCCAGATGACGCCAAAGCCGAAAACAATCCCACCCAGCCAAGCTTCGAGCAAGCTGGACGGGAGGATGGGCAAGCTAACCCGGATGAACAGGCAATGGATGGAGACTCGGAGGATGACAATTACATGCCCCTCTCCGAAGACAAGGTGAGCCTCGGCGACGAAGAATTTACCGTGCCTGAGGATCCCTTCGAGCGGGAGCGCTTCAAGCGCCGGCTTATAGCCACTACAAAGAGCCTGAAGAAAAAACAGCAGCAACTTCAAGCTGATCAAGATCTGCTAACTGATAGATGGACTGAGGTCCTAGCAGCCAAGGAATACGGACTTGAGTGCCCAACCAAAAGCTACCCGAGGCGCAGGTTGTTACGTCAATTCGAGGACGAGGCACTAGAGCCTATACTACCAGCGCAGGATGCGGCTGACCGACCACCCCATGGCCGAGATAAAGCAGCGTATCAACCCAAACACCAGCCCGCACCCTGTCGCCAATCAAACAAAAACACGAAGGCCCGAGGCTACACGCATGACCTGCGAGACGAACTGGAAAACAAAGCAGGCCAGTCAAGATCGATCTACGGATCGCGGGGGCGCGCCGCAACACATGACAATGACCACCACGCCGGATATACTAAATACAAATCCGTCCGGGCCGCATACAGTAGACCAGACTCATTGGAACTACGTCACGATGCAGCCCGGCATAGAGGCGCCGCACACCCCCTATGCTTCACTGACGAAGTAATGGAGCATGAATTCCCAGAAGGGTTTAAGCCCGTGAACATCGAACCATATGATGGAACAACAGACCCCGAGGTATGGATCGAAGATTTCCTTTTCCACATTCACATGGACCGTGGTGATGATTTACATGCTATCAAGTACCTCGCACTAAAACTCAAGGGACCAGCTCGGCATTGGCTGAATAGTCTACCGGCTAACTCCATTGGCAGTTGGGAGAGCCTGGACGACGCATTCCTTGACAACTTCCAGGGCACTTATGTGCGACCACCGGACGCTGATGACTTAAGTCACATAACTCAATAGCCCTGAGAGTCAGCCAGGAAATTCTGGACCCGGTTCTTAACTAAAAAGAACCAAATTGTCGATTGTCCGGATGCTGAAGCCCTAGAGGCCTTTAAGCATAAGATCCGTGATGAGTGGCTTGCCCGACACCTTGGCCAAGAGAAGCCGAAATCCATGGCAGCCCTCACGACACTCATGACCCGCTTTGTGCGGGCGAGGACAGCTGGTTGGCTCGTAGCAACAACACCTCAAGCAAACCTGGGACTTCTGAACCAAGAAATAACAACAGCAGGCCCCAACGCAACAAACACAAGCGGCGGAATAATGGCGACAACGCCGAAGACACGACCGTCAATGCTGGATTCAGTGGCTCCAAGTCCGGTCAATGGAAGAGGCCATTTAAAAGAAACAGTCCAGGCACGTCTAGTCTGGACCACATACTCGACCGTCCATGCCAAATTCACGGCACCCCAGGAACACCAGCCAATCATACCAACAGAGAATGTTGGGTCTTCAAACAAGTCGGCATGTGAGGTGCCGAAAACAAGGAGAAGAGGTCGCAAAGCGATGACGATGACGAGGAGCCCAGGCCACTAAACACTGGAGGGTGGAAGAAGTTTCCTCCGCAAATTAAAATGGTGAATATGATAAACGCCACCCATATTCCCAAGCGGGAGCGAAGGCGCACACTTAGGGATGACGACGCAATGGAGCCAGTCGCCCCAAAATACAACCCATGGTCGTCCGGCCAGATCACCTATGACAACAAGGATCGCCCGGCCAATATTCGTCAGGTCGACTCAGCCGCATTAGTCCTTGACCCAATAATTGACGGATTCCACCTCACACGAGTCCTTATGGACGGAGGCAGCAGTCTAAACCTGCTTTATCAGGATAGAGTGCGCAGGATGAGTATCGGTCCTTCAAAGATCAAACCCACTAAAACCACCTTTAAAGGTGTGATACCAGGCATGGAGGCCCGCTGTACAGGCTCCGTCACTCAAGAAGTAGTCTTCGGACAACTAGATAACTACCGTAACGAAGAGTTAACCTTTGATATCGTCCCTTTTCGCAGCAGCTATCATGCACTGCTCGGATGAACCGCGTTCGCTCAATTCAACGTGGTGCCACATTATGCTTATCTTAAGCTCAAAATGCCCGGTCCACGCGACGCCATAATAGTTAGTGGCAAAGCCAAACGCTCCCACCGTGCTAAAGAGCACACCGCCGCCTTAACAGTAGAAGTGTAGACTGGCATTTTTTTAACCAAACCTTCATTCGATAGCCAGGCTCTCGGACATAGTCAAAAGAGTCCGAACCACTCTACGGCAGGATAGCCCAGCTCGTCAAGAGCTCAATTAACCACTTCGGCGGTAGACGAAGGCAAAGCTAGGATAGGCCACTCATTGCGGCTTAACCGCTCCGTGGCACACAAACATTTTTCATTTTCTTTGCAGGTCCACTTTTGTGTAGGCCATCACTGGTGACATGGCGACCAGGCCCACGAGGGGATGAACATACCAAGGAGGGAAACAGCTCGAACGCGTAAGGGAATCCTTAGATATTCCCCTTGATGACCATCCGATTACTACCAGGATACGCACACAGCCTCCCTCCCCTGGCCTCAGCAGGTTCTGAAGTCATATTTCCTTTTATCACATTACTTGTACTCTTACGCATCGACGTATTATTCAATTACAACATGTGGCTTTACATGACACTTACTTGCTATTCTTTTTATTGATATTCTTTGTCAAAACGGCATCCATACACTATACGCTATAATATGCCAGGGGTCTCGTTGTACACAAAATACGACAATAAAGTCTGAATACCTTCATAGTCGTTCAGCACCCTGAACTTATAGCATTATATGCATCGGCTCCGAATCATGTCTTGGGTCAATAGTTGGGTTGCCCGGCTCCTGTGCTTGCTACCCTACGTTCCGCAATATCGGCTAGGGTAGTAAAGGGAGAACTACTGCGATTGCATCCCGGTTCTTCCGGATGAGCGCCTCAGTAGAGAAAGCCAAAAACTGACTGTCATGATACGGCGAGAGCTGGTCAGCTGTTCAAGAGGTTACAAAATCTTTAAGGATTTATTCCGCATTACGCGATAACTAATGCAGCGTGTGACGGATCGGCTTTTTTCTTCCGATCAGGTGCTTATAGAGCCCCTAGTGCGGTCTTCCGAACACCAGGGACTGCGCCTACCTTTCTTTCGTCAAACTCCTATGGCTAAGTGAGGGTGATAAAGCCTTATAGTCCAATTGCCTGGTTCCTTGCGCTGAACACCTCCTTCAATGACCCAAAACTGGGGTAAAGAGTGCTCAGGTTTATCCCAAACACCCCCGTACTTTCTACGTGGGGGCAGAAGCCGACGACTGGCCAACTCTCAGGGTTAATATACAAAACGGCCACACAGGAGGTAAAATTTTCAAATAACAGGCATTATATCATTTAAATGACCTTGTTCAACATTACATAGGACAACGTGAATGTATTCATGGGAATATAATGTCCTTGGCACATTGCTCCGCTACAAGGCGGGATCCTTTCAGGACACTATCATAATATAACTCGGGCTTGCGGTGCTCCTTCCCTGCAGGCGGTCCTTCGGTCATCAGCTTTTCAACATCCATCTTCGCCTAGTGCACCTTTACACGGGCGAAGGCCATTCGCACACCCTCCATACAGACTGACCGCTTGATGACTTCAAGTCAAGGGCAAGCACTTACAAGCCGCTTTATGAGCCTGAAGTAGCTGCTGAGAATCGGCTCGGCGGGCCATAGCCGGATAATTAAATCCTTCATGGCTAGTTCGGCCGCCCTATGCAGTTCGATCAGCTGCTTCAGTTGATCGGCAAAGGGCACTGGATACTCTGGCACCAAATACTGCGACCAGAAGAACTTCCCGGTAGTGCTCCTTTCTTCGGCTCGGTAGAATTGTGCGGCATCAGATATGCTACGCGGTAGATCCACAAACACCCCTGGAGAAATCCGAATTCAAATTAGTAACGTGATTTTCTCCCCTCAAATGTTCGCTTTACATAGAAAAAGCCTTACCCGCCGTGATCTCCCTGGCCTCCTGGATTTCCTGCAGGGTGCCTCGGGCTTCACCTCGAGCATCGTGTGCGGCTTGACGAGCCTTGGTGAGTTCGGATTCTTTCTCCATTAAACTCTGCTCCAAGGTCTCGCACTTCTTCACGTCCTCTTGGAGCTCTTGCTCAACTTCAAGGACCTTGGCCTCGTACTTTTCACGAAGAGCCTACTCTGTGGCTGCCTTCTTCTCGGCCTCGGCCACTGCCTTCTTAAGAGCCTCGACTTTGGTCGTTGCCCCTGGAGCACATCATGATTTTTTTTCATCATACTCAATTATTCATTCGCGCCGAATGCGAACAAGGTTTCTGCATACCTTGGTTATCCTCCAACTGCTTTTTCACATGGCCAAGTTCTTCTTCGGCCCGCTCCAAACTCTGCTTCAGTCCGGAGACTTCAGCAGTATGAGAGGCGGTGGTCGCTACAGACGCCTGCTTATAAAAAATAAAAAATAAAAGAGGGAGAGGTGCCACAAGGTAAGTCTCCTGCGAACATATATTTGATCCTTGGTCCGGTTCTTTCTTTCAAACACCGAACATCGTATCAGGGGCTACTATCTATACTATGACACTCTCTGATACCTCACAACATACCTCAAAGCCCGTTATAAGGCTAATGCAGGCTTCATTCAGCCTGCTTTTCGCAGACTGAATCTTCTCAATCACCGCACCCATAAGGGCACGGTGTTCTTCAACGATGGAGGCGCTCTTCAGCGCTGCTGATAAGGTATCCGGCACCTCTGGTTGGGCAGAGGTTGCCGGTGGAACAGGCGCACCCTCTCCTGTCAAGGGAGGCTGCCTGCCTGATTCCGGAGCCGTGTCGGTCTCCGGAATTGTGTCCAGCTAGGGGCCGAATTCAAGATAGCCCCCGCCATCGGTGTCCATGGGATCCTTTTCTCCCGTGTGTCCGGCTGCCAAGGTTTGACCCCTGGCGCCGTCTTGACGGTCCTCTCACCCCCTCCTCGGCTTGGGTCCCTCTGGGATGATGCCTCGGTGTCGTTCACGTGTTTTGGGGAGGGGGCCTTCGGGGGTGTCCCGCTGTCCATAGCATCCGAACCCAGTAAATCCTCCGATGAGGATTTTTCGGCACGGGACCTGGCCGGACTGCAAAAAAGGCGTACCTCGAGGCGTTAAACACTATATGATAGTCTGGATACATAAACGTATCCAGATTTTATATACTCGCGAATTCACCAGGGGCTGGACCCTGGGATCCCACTCTGGGCTGTTGTTGGTGGTGGATTCCTTCAGAAAGGGAGTTTTTTCCTTCTTGGGTATTGGCTTTCCTCTTCTTCCTCGTCCTCTTTGGAGGAAGAGCGGGCCTCGGAGTCTTCGGTTACTGTGTCCAAAGTTCCTCGGCGACAACGGCCGCCCCTGGTCTCTTTAAGCTCTTTCTCGGTTTTCTTCTTCGGCGCCTTGTAAGGCGCCGGGACCAGCATCTTCGTCAGAAGTGGGCCGGCTGGTTCTTCGGGCAGCGGGGTCGGGCAGTAGATCCGCCTCGCCTTCTTCGTCCAGCCCTAGGAGAGTTGTGGAAAAATACATTGAGCGTTTCCCTTGGATTATACAGATAAAGCATGTGGCTTGCCAACATATGGAGACTTACCGAACTTGCGGGTCAGGATAGTTGATACCCGCGGTCCTCGGCTGAGTCCGGCCACGATTTGCCGGACTTGAAGAGCACTTTCCAGATGTCTTCGTGCGATGAGTCGAAGAACCCTAGTAGGGTCTGGTGCTTGGCCGGGTCGTATTCCCATAAATTGCAAGCCCTGTGTTGGCAAGGGAGAATCCGGCGAACTAACATCACCTGGGCCACGTTGACAAGTTTGATATTCTTGTCTTCCATACCCTTGATGCGCGTCTGGAGCACCGACAACTCATCAGGCGAAGACCAGTTCAGGCCCTTCTTGGGCCAGGACGTAAGCCGCAGTGGAACCTCGGATCGGAATTCGGGAGCTGCGACCCATTTTGTGCCGCGTGGCTTAGTGACGTAAAACCACTGTTGTTTCCACCCTTTGACGGAATCATTGAAGGTACCTGATGGCCATGTGACATTGGGCATCTTGCTCACCATGGCTCCTCCGCACTCAGCGTGCTCGCTACTCACTACCTTGGGCTTCACATTGAAAATCTTCATCCATAAGCCAAAGTTTGGCGAGATGCGGAGAAAGGCCTCGCACACGACAATGAATGTCAAGATTTTGAGGAAGGAATTGGGGAATAGATCATGAAAATCTATCCCATAGTAATACATAATGTCGCGAACGAATGGGTGGAGGGGAAACCCTAGCCCGCGGACAAAGTGAGGGAGGAATACATCCCTCTCATGGGGTTCCGGAGTAGGGACAATCTGTCCCGCTGTCGAAAGACGGTGGCCAATCTTCTTGGCCAGATACCCGGCCTCCCGAAGATTCTTGATATCCTTCTCCCGAACGGTACAGGCCATCCACTTGCCTCCAGCTCCAGATCCGGACATTTTCGGAGGGCCTCTGTGGGCGGAGAAGGTGAATGCTTGAGCGCTAGAGCTCGAGCGGGAGAGAATGGATGAGCAGAGGAAGAAGAAGGCGTGGGTGAGAAAGGGGAATCCTTATCTCTTTATAAAGGCGGTAGAAACTATGCGCCTCCCCACTTGCCCTGGAAACTCGCTTATTCCCCAAGTGTCGTGTTGATGGCGCGGTTGGGTTACCCACACCCATATTGATGAGAATCCCGTGATAAGGGGACACGATCTCTGCTTCGACAAGACGTGCCAATAAAACCGACTCACAAGATGTGCAACAGCAGGTTGAGAAAATGGTTCAAATAATGATCGGGTCGCGGCGTGATGTTGTGTTATGGGAAAGTTGTCAGCAGATTAGACTTGTGGAATATTGTGCTCTCTACGGTGGTGTGTGGAACTTGTTTTACAGAGCCGGACACGATTCTTGTGTTCAAGATCTTCTTTGGAGTATTCGGAGAAGGAACCCGCCTTGCAATGTCGAAGACAATTTATGCGCCGGACTCATCGTCATTGAAGTCTGGTTTAGGGGCTACTGAGGGAGTCCTGGATTAGGGGGTCCTCGGACAGCCGGACTATATGCTTATGTCGGACTGTTTGACTATGAAGATACAAGATTGAAGACTTCGTCCCGTGTCTGGGTGGGACTCTCCTTTACATGGAAGGCAAGCTTGGCAATTCTGATATGTAGATTTACTTCTCTGTAACCGACTCTATGTAACCCTAGCCCTCCTCCGGTGTCTATATAAACCGGAGGGTCTAGTCCATAGGACAACAACAATCATAATCATAGGCTAGCTTCTAGGGTTTAGCCTCTACGATCTCATGGTAGATCAACTCTTGTAATACTCATATCATCAATATCAATCAAGCAGGAAGTAGGGTATTACCTCCATTGAGAGAGCCCGAACCTGGGTAAACATTGTGTCCCCCGCCTCCAGTTACCATTAGCCTTAGACGCACAGTTCGGGACCCCCTACCCGAGATCCGCTAGTTTTGACACTGACAGGGAGCAAGCTCGGGGGGCGCCACGAGGGTGCTGGGCACGACAACGCTGGAGGGGGTTGAGTGCAAGGCCCGCCCAACCAGGGGTGCAACCTAGTTTGGCAGCGGACAGATCCGACTCCTCCACTTGGAGGCGCAGGGTCTGGGAGGCGCGGCGGCGGGGGATCGATGGGAAGCAGCAGCGAAGACGCATGGCGGGGGCTCCAGGGACTAGTGGCCTGACCCTGCGTCCAAGACGGCGCTGAAGAGAGGAGGTCCTGCTTCCCCACCTGCTCCGCCTCGAGTCCAAGGCAACAAAGGCGCGGATGAACTATGCCACAACTGCAATCTAGTAGGTCATTTTACTCCTCACTGTCCCACCATTAGATGTGAGAAATGTGGCAAGCTAGGGCATATGGCACAGTTGTGTCACACACCTCATCCTTGGGAATGCGTCCCATTTATGTGTGTGTTCCAATCTCCTGGTCAAGGTTTCTTCTTTATTCCTAATTGTTGTTCATCTAAGAAAGCTAGTGAGAAAACTAATACTGTGGTGATTGCTTTGGTAGAAGGGTCGGCCTCTATGAAAGAGATTGAGAATGAGTTCAATGGTTTCTTCGCGAAAAAACCTAAGAAATGGTGTTGCACTACTCGCCAGATCAGCCCAACACAATTTCTTATGAGATTTCTGAATGCTCGTGAGGTTGAAAGAGCTTGTTGTTATGGTAAATGAATTTCTATTCTAGCTAATTCTGTTGTTGTATCTATTTCTCCTTGGTCAGTGATACGTCTCCAACTTATCTATAATTTATGAAGTATCGATAGACCTCACCCACAGTCGGCAGACAAGGATGATGACAATCAAACACCACGGACAGGGGAGGTTAGCTTTGTACACGACAGTCGTGTATACGTGCATGTACAGATGTACTAGTACTTAGGTTCACGTGGAATCAATTCACCTTCTTGCATCCCTGCTTTGTGTATGTGCCCCTCAACTCCCGCCGAATCAGCTAGCTCGTGTCTCGATGAAAACAAGTTACGTACATGTAGTCTAGGGCCGGAAAGTACTCGACCAGTTTGACCACCGCAGATCATGGCACCAATGTGGACCACAATATTGGAGCGTACATATACATGCGCACCATCTGTTGCACATCCTAAAATATGGGTGAACTTATTGCTTTTTTTACTACATCCAGGATAGTCACACAATCCACTAGGGGCAAAATGGTATTTTCACCACACACTTACCACCATCAGGGCCTAAAATGGATGAAAGTGTCATATAAGGAACAAAATCTACTTTAGGTGTCAAATAGGGAAGAAAAAAATTATTTTTGGCCAAATAGGGAAACAAATTTTAAGAAAGGGCCAACTAAAGAATTCTCTCATAATGATAGGGGTCTTCTGGAATTGTAGGTGGGCAGGAAAGAATGGCATGGCTTCTTATCTCCCTGACATTATTAATGCTAATAGTGTTGATTTTATTGGTCTGCAAGAGACCATGAAGAAGAATTATAATCCTTCCTTTTTAGGAGGTTTGATCCATATTCTAATTTCCACTAGGAATGGATCCCGTCTGTTTGGGAAATCTTGGGGTATTTTGTGTGGGTTGGGGTTAGAAAAATTTGATCTCATTGATACTGTTTGTGGCAGATACATACTCCATATTAATCTCTTTGATAAAATTAAAAATTGTAAGTGGGCTTTGCTGGTTGTTTATGGATCGGCTCATGGTAAGAACAAGCCAGAGTTTTTGGCTGAACTATCTTCCTTCTGTAATAAGATCAATACCCTGTATTTAGTGGGGGTGATTTTAGGCACTGTGGGGAAAAGAATAAACAAACACCTTTATCTCATGTCTCTGATGTTTTCAATTCTATCATCCAGTTTCTTGGGTTGAGAGAGATTTTTATGACTGGTGGATGCTTCACTTGGTCTAATAAGCAAGAACATCCCACCTTGGAAAAATTGGATAGAGTGTTGATGTCCTCTGATTCGGAGGATCTATATCCATTAGTGTCGGTGTGTAAACTCGTAAAAGATCTTTCTGGCCATAATCCCTTGCTTCGGGATGGGGGGGTGCCCCTTCAAGGGCTCAGGGTAATAGATCCTTCAAATTTGATATTTCTTGGTTGCAAAATCCCGAGTTCCTCCCTCTTGTAGCTGAAATCTGGTATAAGCATGTTTATACAGATGATCCTATTGACACTCTGAACATTAAGTTGAAGAGGATTAAAAAGTTTTTAAGGGGTGGGGCTCTAATGTTTTTGGCAATAACAAAATCAATAAGAACCTCCTTAGATTGGAGCTCCAGCAACTGGAACTATTGGAGGAACAGTGTGATTTGTGTGGGGAGGCTCAGACTAGGAAGCTAGATATCACAGCGGAGCTTAATAATATGTATTTGGAGGAGGAACTCTTTTGGCACCAAAAATCTAATGAAAGGTGGGTTTTGAAAGGTGATAACAATACTGATTTCTTTCACAAATTAGCTAATGGGAGACATAGGGAAACTGTAATGCACTCTCTTGAGTGTGGTCCTGTGGTTATTGAAGGGACTAAAAACCTACTTTCTCATGCTATTGGTTTCTTTAGGGAGCTGTTTGGGCCTGCTCCTGGTAACATTTGTAGTATTGAGGCTTCTCTACGGTCTAACGAGGAAACCCTATCTTCCTGTGATAATGATGACTTAATTAGAACTTTACTCTTGAGGAAGTTAAAGTTACACTTTTTGCCATGGAGTCTAATCGTGCCCCTAGTCCTGATTGTATTCTTGGTGAGTTTTACCAGCACTGCTGGGATGTTGTTTGCATGGACCTATTCAGGTTCTTAGAGTGGTTCTATGAGGGTAGACTAGACGTGCAACGAATGAAATATGGCATTATTACACTTCTGCCCAAAACCTCTGTAGCTAATAAAATCCATCAATACACACCCATTTGTTTGTTACGCTACCCTTATAAGCTGATTACTAAGGTCATGGATAGGAGGGTAAGTGTGTATGCTCCCAAGCTATTTAGTGTTCAACAAAATGCTTTCATAAAAGGGAGGAATATTATGGATGGGGTGAAGGAAATATGCCCTAGAGGAAATAATAAAGTTATTATTTATTTCCTTATTTCATGATAAATGTTTATTATTCATGCTAGAATTGTATTAACCAGAAACTTAGTGCATGTGTGAATACATAGACAAAACATATAGTACCTAGTATGCCTCTACTTGACTAGCTCGTTAATCAAAGATGGTTATGTTTCCTAACCATAGACATGTGTTGTCATTTGATGAACGGGATCACATCATTAGGAGAATGATGTGATGGACATGACCCATCCGTTAGCTTAGAATTATGATCGTGTCAGTTTCATTGCTACCGCTTTCTTCATGACTTATATAAGTTCCTCAGACTATGAGATTATGCAACTCCCGAATACCGGAGGAACACTTTGTGCGCTATCAAAAGTCATAACGTAAATGGGTGATTATAAAGATGCTCTATAGGTGTCTCCGAAGGTGTTTTTTGGGTTGGCATAGATCGATATTAGGATTTGTCACTCACGTATCGGAGAGGTATCTCTGGGCCCTCTCGGTAATGCTCATCACTATAAGCCTTGCAAGCATTGTGACTAATGAGTTAGTTGCGGAATGAAGTATTATGGAACGAGTAAAGAGACTTGCCGGTAACGAGATTGAACTAGGTATGATGATACCGACGATCAAATCTCGGGCAAGTAACATACTGATGACAAAGGGAACAACGTATGTTGTTATACGGTTTGACCGATAAAGATCTTCATAGAATATGTAGGAACCAATATGAGCATCCAGGTTCCACTATTGGTTATTGACCAGAAGTGAGTCTCGGTCATGTCTACATAGTTCTTGAACACGTAGGGTCCGCACGCTTAACATTCGATGACGATTGGTATTATGAGTTTATGTGTTTTGATGTACCGAAGGTAGTTTAGAGTTCCGGATGTGATCACGGACATGACGAGGAGTCTCGAAATGGTCGAGACATGAAGATTGATATATTGGAAGGTTATGTTTGGACACCAGAATAGTTTCGGATGAGTTTGGGCATTTACCGGAGTATCGGGAGGTTACCGGAACCCCCCGGGGGGTCAATGGGCCTTAGTGGAAATAGAGGGCAACAAGGGAGCTGTGGGGCGTGCCCCCCTAGGCCCAAACCGAATTGTTTTAGGGCTTGGGGGCCGGCCCCCTCTTTCCTTCTCCCCTCCTCCTCTTTCCTTTCCCTCCTAGTTGGACTAGGAAAGGGGGAACCTACTCCTAGTAGGAGTAGGATTCCCCCCCTTGGGGCGCACCCTATGAGGCCACCGACCCCCTCCCCTTGCTCCTTTATATACGGGGGAGGGGGCACCCCTAGGACATAGAAGTTGACAATTGTTTTAGCCGTGTGTGGTGCCCCCCTCCACAGATTTCCACCTCGATCATATCGCCGTAGTGCTTAGGCAAAGCCATGCGCCGATAACTTCATCATCACCCTCACCACGCCATCGTGATGACGAAACTCTCCCTTGACCTCAGCTAGATCTAGAGTTCGTGGGACGCCACTGATATGAACGTGTGCTGATCGCGGAGGTGTCAGACCTTCGGTGCTAGAATCGGTCGGATCGTTAAGACGTATGACTACATCAACCGCGTTGTCATAATGCTTCCGCTTTCGGTCTATGCGGGTACGTAGACAACACTCTCCCCTCTCGTTGATATGCATCATATAAAGATAGATCTTGCATGATCGTAGGAATTTTTTTTGAAATTACTGCGTTCCCCAACATGGGGTCTTATCTTTGCGTGAGATTATGCATTATCTAATCTTATAAAAAAAACAGAGTTGGTGATGATGGTGTGCTTGCCATCCTGCAATATAGGTCATCTATTTTATATCTGACGGGTAGGATGGAAACTATGGCAATTTTGCAAAAAGATACCCACACCCCTCTCCACATTTGCAAATAAGGCCTTCCCTCGTTCATCCTTTTCTCCCACAAGATAAACTACTCATACAAATGCATCTTGATGTTCCGTGCAACGCATGGGCATCTTGCTAGTACTCATATTAAAAACGGACTGGGATCATCCTTAAGCTTGATTTTGAAAAAGCTTACAACAAGGTCAATTGGGATTTCCTCCTTGATTGTCATGTTAAGCGAGGGTTTAATGCTAAGTGGTGTGGATGTCTCAGATCCTTTGTGATGGTATGGTTAGTGTCAAGATTAACGATAAAATTGGCCCTTATATCCAAAGTGCCAAAGGGGTCTGTCAGGTTGACCCTTTTTCCCCTTTTTTTTAATTTGGCTGCTAAGTGCTTAACTAAGTTGGTCCTGGCCGCTCAGAAAAATAATTTGATTCAAGGTCTAGCCCCTGATCTCATTGATGGGTACATGGGTATTTTGTAGTACGCGGACGACACAGTGTTATGCTTCTCCCATGATGTGGATGAAACAGTGAATGTCAAGCTACTACAGTACCTGTTTGAACTCATGTCGGGCCTGAAAATTAACTTTGATAAAAGTGAGGTTTTTTCTATTGGTAGGGATAATGCTATTGACCAGTTATATACCGAGATGTTTGGTTTCCAAGTTGGTAAGCTGTATATGAAATATTTGAGGGTTCCAGTGACATATACAATGCTTAAAACTGTTGACTAGGATTTCTTGGATGCTAAGCTTCTTAAAATACTAGCTGTTGGATCAGTTATGTTGCTTCTTTTAGAGCAAGATTAACTTTGGTTAACTCCAGTTTTATGGGATCCCGTCTTATTTCATGTCAATGATCCTCCTCAACAAAACTTTCATTGAGAAAATGAATACCCACTGTAGGCGATTATTTTGGAGGAAGAAAAAGAATAAACGGGCCTACATTGGGTCAGGTGGTCTAGCGTCTGTCACTCTAACAAAAAAGGGGGGATTCGGTATTTAAGATCACTATAAGCAGAATATCAGCCTCCTCGTTAAGTGGTGGTGGAAACTGGATTCTAGAAGTGGGTTATGGCAACATATTGTGCTTGCTCAGTACTTTAAGCGCAAGACGGTGGCTAATGTGCAGACTAGATTTAACGATTTGCCCTGCTGGAAAGCTATTATGAAGGTTAAAAATGTGTGTAGGGATGGTAGGGGTCCATTTCAATATGGGATACCTGGCTCGAGTCTGGCACGATCCCTGTCTTTTTGATATTCCTTTAAAAGCTCGTTATCATGTTGTGTTCGCCATTTGTCACAAGCATGACTGTATTGTGGCTGATTTTGCTGTTAATAACTTCGTGGTGAAATTCCGGCATACTCTCTTCGCTGAATTGGAAGATCAATGGTCTGCTGTTGTGGATGGGGCTAAGGATTTTCCTTTGAACAGTTTGCCTGATCAGGTTGTTTGGAGGTTTAATAGTAAAGGAAACTTTACCACCAAATCTATCTATAAGTGGCTGGAAAAGGACTTGTCGGGTCCAGATTACAAATGGATTTGGAAGGAAAAGATCCCTTTGAAGATCAAAATTTTCCTCTGGCAACTGTTTCAAAATGCTGTTCCTACCAGGGACAACATGCATAAGAGAAACTAGCATGGAAATTCTACTTGCTCCTTCTATCGTGATGTTGAAACCACTGATCACTTATTTTTTGGATGTGTTTTTGCTCGTTCAGTGTGGGGTGCTTTTGGGTTGGCTTTGGGCGCATTCTGCTGTCCTGAATTTCATTGGCAAAGTTGGGCATGGCTTTATAAGTATCTCCCCGGTGGTATAGACAGCATTACATGACCATTATTGCTGCTATATGATGGGGGATTTGGTGTATTCGCAACAAAGCAACTTTTGAAAACGTATCATACGCTCTCCTTTGGAGGTTGTCTTCACTGCGTGCTCGTTTTTGATATATTGGTCAGGCTTGCTAAAGGGGGGTGACAAGGAAAACTTCCAGGCTGGGGTCCAGAAGATGGTTCGTGTAGCTACTTCGTTTGCAGATCGCTCTACTTCCAAGGGCAAACTTAAGTTGGGAGGTGGCGCTGAAGTTTGATGCTAGCATATGATGCGTGTTTTAGTTGCTAGTAGTCCTCACTAAGGTTCGATGTCCTCTGAGTCTTATGTGGTTTCCTTTTGGTGCTAGCGCTCATACTTTCCTGATGTGTTAGGTTCACCATGTTGCTCTTTTGAGGCTGGGATGGTTGGTGTCAACAGGTTTTTGCCCCGTGGTGGATGATTCATTTAGAGTCATCTATTGCGGATTTCCTGTTGATGCCCCAACTCACTCTCCCCTTTCAGTCTCCTTTTGCTTCCTCAAAAATACTCTTAGGATCTGTGTTCTGAAAACGACCGAGACTGACCCATTTTCGTTAAGCAATTAATGGAGCGGTGTGAGCCCGGTTGGAAAAAGATGGTGATATGGGTCCTCCAATTTGGCATGGTCGTGGCCTTCGCCAAGGAGATGCTCTTTCCTTATGCTTTTTATCTAGTCATGGATGCAGTTAACCTGATGATGACCAAAGCCGATGACCTGGATCTTTTAACGACCTTTCCTCCTAACACTATGTCAGAAAGGCTATCAATTTACGTCGATGATGTTGTTGTTGTTTTCCTACGCACTTCAACGGCTAATGTACAGGTGGGCGTCTCTTTGATGGAGATTTTTAGAGGTTCCTCGGGACTAATTTGAAATTTTCTAAGCTCCATCTATCCTATCAAATGTGATGATTTCTTCGCTACCATATGCTGCAACCTCATAGGCTGCAAATTTTGGACATGAAAACTTAAACAATTCACATTGCTCTCATGTTGTTAGCCCCGTGAGCCGTCAGATTTTGTTTCTCAGTCATCTTCATCCATTGGATCTGCTCTTAGACGCCACCTTTCTTGATCCGTGGGCTAGCTTTCCTATGGGGACACTATATGTGCGCTGGTTGTCCTAAGGGGATGCTACTAAATGATAGATTTCTAAAATTCATTTAGACGTAGACTTCGTCTGAAACAATCCAAGAAAGTACATATATTCTCAAGAATTTATCCTAAATGGTGCTCCGGTCCTCCGATTTGGCATGGTCGTGATCTTTGCCGAGGAGATGCTCTTTTGCGAATGCTTTTTATCTCTCCATGGATGCAATCAACGTGATGATGACCAAAGCTGAAGACTTGGGACTTCTAGCTGCCTTCCCACCTGGCATTGTCGCACAAACGCTCGATGATGCCATTGTTTCCCTTCGCGCTTCACCGGCTGATGTACAGGTGGTCATCTCTTTGCTGGAAATTTCCATAGGTGCCTTGGGGCTAAGTTGTAATCTTCTCAAGAGATCCATCTCTCCCATCAAATGTGATGAGTTCTTCACTACCATATGCTGCAACCTCATAGACTGCAAACTCGAACATATGCCAATACCTATCTTGGTTTACCGTTAAACTACAATAATACAAGTAAAGAAGATTTCCAGAGGCTCCTGGGCATTCTTAGGGCAAGGCTGGCTTCTTGGTTGTTTGTTATGCTAACTCGGAGCGGTGTTTGGTGCTTATTCATTCGATCCTCAACTCCATCACCATTTTCCATCTTCTTTTCCGCTCCCCCATCCCTGGTTCTTAGAGGCAACCAACAAGGTTCTTCGGGTGTTCCTTTGGAGTGGTTTTGAAGAAACGGTTGGAGGGCATTTTTCGGTCAAGTGGGAGATTATCTGCAGCCCCAGGAGGTTGGTGGCTTTGGTATTACTCGCTTGGTCGGCATGAACGCGGCCATGAAACCGTGACGGGCTTTGGTCACCCATGTTGAAGCTGACAAACCATGGAGGCATTTTGGGTGACTCTCGGTAGTGATGACTTGCACAAATTTAACGCCGCTACTGAGGTGACTTTATTGTGTCCTCACTGTTATTTGTCAACTGGGGTTATTTGTGTAAAAAACTGTAGGGGTACTAAAATTCACTCTTTTATGTTAGGAAAACTAAATTTATATTTCAGTGTTTGTAGGGTTGAGTGAAGTCTGAAATAAACCCTGACTTCGTAGAGGCCGACGTAAATGAACCCTCACCTTTAAATCCCTGAAGTTGATACCCTGGACTCTCTGATTCCGATCTTTTCAAACCCTAGACATGTTTGGCCAGTGGGAAAAGAGACGATCCCAGCCGGGTTCGTCAGGTACCCTCACTGACAGTATGGGTCCACAACTCATATCCATCTCTCTCTCTCTCTTATCTTCTTCCTCTATCCTCTCCTCTCCTCTCCCGATGCACTTTTCCTCTCTAGCCCCCAACTCTCCTTTCCCTCTCCACTACTGATCCCTCTTTCCTCAACTGCGAGGTAGACGGAGACGGTGGGCTAGACATAGTGGTGGCGGCGGGCGGTGGGATCTCAGTGGAGTGCGACGCAGCCAGCTGCTCCCGCCCGCGATGCGGCTGTGGCTAGGCAATTGCGGCGGCTTGCACGCGGCTAAACCACGGTAAGCATGGAGACGCGGGGGCAATCCGGCCGGTGACGTGCACGACTAGTGGGACCGAGGCAGGCGGTGGCTGACAGTAATCGGGCTATCACGCGGCACCTGCAGCTCATGGCGTAGTCGAGGCTTGCGCGGCGGCGAGGACCGACACATCTCGCTGACCACGGTCGCCATCGTGTTGTGCTTGCTAGGTGCAACATGCATGCTCTTGAGGAGCTCGTCTGGCGCTGGTGCCGATCATCGTTGCACTGCACCTAATTAGTTGGGGGAGTGTACTCGTGGGGAGATGCATATGATAGGTGGGCCCAAGTAGTAAGTCACTGTGGAAATCAATTCTGCCTGGGATCACACCTTTCCAATTAGACCAAACAAGATTTTACTCATGCAGGTCGGGATTGACCGGGATCTGTAAGTACAGAGTACCAACTTCAGGGATTTGAAGGTAAGGGTTCATTTATACCGGCCTCTACAACTTCAGGGTTCATTTCAGACTTCACTCTGTAGGGTTTGGGGATTTGTCAGCCATGTCCCCTTAATTCCCATTTAAGCTAAAGAAAATTCATATGTGAATATATATTGTTCACATGTGAAATATATATTGTTCACATGTGAATATATATTGTTGGCCCTTTTTATCTACTCCATTTTCTATCTTTTAGATGAGATACAATTTTCAGCAGAATTTAGCTCACCATTGTTGTCTTCGTTTCCCTCGATTTATGCCGGCGGGTGGACTGATTCTACCACAGGGAGACTACTTGATCGATTTGAGACCGGCAACAAAGTGGGCAAGGACATACTCCTCGAGTCATTGTACGTACATGTAGTTGACACTAGATCGATTTAAGATCGTCAACAGAGTGAGCACGACTTGCTACTGGCCAAGTGGGCAACACCATACATTCAACAGTTCGACACTAGATTTTGTTTGGGCAAATAGCTCCCATGCGAGGTCGTTGGTGTGAATTGTCTCTCATGCGACATAGTTGGCTGTATTAGCTCGCATGCGACATCTGCGTTGGAAAAAATAGCTCCCATGCGACACTGCTGCCTAATCCAAAGACACATGTTTAAAACTTGAATCAGGTGAGCGGGACCCACTAACTTATCCAGCTCAGCATTGGTCAGGTGAGCGGGACCCACAGCGTGGGACCCACTAACTTATCCAGGTCAGCATTGGTACAAGAGGACACCGAGCCGTGCAGCACCCGAGCCCATCCTCCTCCCCCCCCCTCCCCCCTCCCCGACCGTTGTTGTTCTTCTTCTCCGGCGACGACGGGCAGCAACGCCGTTCCGGGCCGCGACCTAGCAATGTCGAGCTCCGCTTCAGCCTCCCGCCGCTCATGGCCTCGCTATGGCGCAGTGCCATGACAAGGTGCCCTGCATGCCCATGTATCGCACCCCTGAAGCGGCTAGTCACAACGACCGACAAGAATGGCAACCTTGGGCGGGAATTCATGAAATGCGAGAGCAAACTAGAGCAGGGAAAGGTGAGATTTTACTTCTCAATATGCCAATTTTGGTTTTTGTCTCCCAATTTCATATTTGCCCATTTTTCCCCATCGGATTTGGGATTTATGGTTCATCTTTCCGATTTCAGAAATTGAAGCAATGCACCCATTTTGAGTGGCTAGATGAGTACATAGAGCGGATTCAACTGGAGGGTGCATCAGGGGAGCTCGATTTACCGTTGGAGGCGGAGAAGTTGGGCACGTTTGGATCGGGCCCCTGGATCTGCCCATTCCATTGGGACTACTGTGGGGGATGCAGTAGTGACGGCAGAGCTGAAGAAGCTGAACAAGCAGATGAAGAAACTCATCGAATTGCAGAAGCAGGGCAATTTGATGGGGCCGATGGCCGGACTTTTTTATGTTTGTGTAATTGCTCTCGCATTTGTTTATGTGATGATAATTAGTCGTAAGTGAATAGATTGGGCATCATTTGTAATCGTAATGATATGTATATTTGAATAAAAAGTGTTGCGCTGTACGAATTCAGCATATCCTCTCCACTCTGTTTCGGCCCCGTATTTTTAGTTCTTCAGTTCGTCATCAGTTTCAGTTTCAGTGATAGAGGGAGAAAAGGAAAAAAAGGTTCATCCACAGCCCGTTGCCCAAAAAGGCCAGGCCCATATAGAAGTTAGGCAGAGCCGAATAGAACGGGCCCGAATAGAACATATCTAGGCCCATTGATAAAAGAAGTGTAGCTAGTGCAAAAAAAAGTACACACGGACATTGACATCGATATATCTTTTCGGCTTTAGGTTATTTCACAAATTTTAAGTTTCCTGCAGTCACCTTTTTTGACATAACTCATCTGATAATTATTTGAGCTATTTTTATGCATAAGCTATCGTGTCCGATGGTAGGGTCCCGTGTTGTTTCGGCTAAAACAAAAGGTTGGTTCTAGTTAGCAGTCCAACTTGCAGTCTTTGTGAACCAAAAAAGTTGCAATTGTTTGCTTCTAGTTTATTTCAACCAAGCATCATTTTTTTAATATTTTTTCTAACTTGTGCTATGGTGTTTTCAAAGTTTTTACTCGTGTGTTTCAACCGAAAAAGGTTGTGCCCCTCTCAAAAAAAGAAGACATCTAGTGTGCCCCTAGTAGCATCTCCTTACAACATAGAGGGGCATCCCCTTACAACATATAGTGCATAAAACATAAAAGGAAGATAATTAACTAGACACGTGCTAACAACAACTTATATGATTGGATCATGTTTTAGTGCATTTTTTAGTACACATGGCCACATAAATAAAATGCAATGGAGAAACTTTAGGACCGAAAAAACATATAGATAGATAGAGGGGCATCGGGTACCCTAGTAGCATAGATAGATAGAACATATAGAGGGGCATCCCCCCACTACATATAGTTCATAAAACATGAAAGTAAAATAATTAAAACTAGATATATAGAAGACACGGGCACACACGCCCGAACCAACACAAACACAAACTAGATAGATAGAAGACTCGCACTTGAACAACTCCTTGGCCCCTCCTCCTTGCCACTCCTTGGCCCCTCCTCCTTGGGCCCCTCACTCGTCGTCGTTCTCCGGCATCTGGTAGGGGAGGGTGTGCATGCCGTTGGGGTGAGGGAAGATGTGGTGGAAGTTGGTGAAGATGTTGTAGGTCGTGAACGCGATAAACTCGCATCCACACCAGAACACCTCCCCGAGGAGGTGGTGAGCGTCGTATGGGTTGGTGAAGGTGACGTAGAGGCCGATGACAAAGCCATTGGGCCTGGCGTTGCCATCATACTGCTCGTGGAGGTGGAACATGGGCGGAGTGCCCGGAGGAGGTGGCGATAGCCGGCTTGGAGGAAGAAGCGAGCCAACTCTCTAGGGCCCCTCCACCTAGAGATGGCCCACACCCTCAGGCTATTCTCGACGACGACTCCGACCAGGTACTGCCTCTCCGGCACGGTGCGAGGGCGACGGTAGGTAGGGCTGTTGAACTGCATGGTGGCTCGAGTGGTGGATTTGGCTCGAAAAGAAGAAGGGGAGGAGGCTTGAGAGATGAGTGTGAGATGATGAGGAAATGGTGCCCTTTTATAGCCGCGTTGCAGCCATGGTCAATGTGTACACGGTGCCTTCTTGATCGTTTTCTCTTCTCCGTTCGCACTGGCATAAGTAATTGCGGGCATTAATTCAAAAAACGGCGGGCAGAGCATCCAAAGAGGCACAGGCGGCACAGGCGAGATGCATCGTTTCGTGCACTTGCATCGGCTTTGGACGACAACCTGCTTTGAATCCGCGCGTGACACTGAAAAAGGAGCTGCACCACCGACGCGTCCGTCTCGTTCAAACATGCATTTGTTAAAATAGCTTAGATGCGACGTACCTATACGCTGCGCCCCTGCCGTGCTTTACTGCGTCGATGCGTGCGTGCAATCCTGCATGCAAATGGCTAGGTGTTCACGAGCAAAGAATAGCTAGGCTGCGACATTGCATGGCATGCATGGGACAGGGATGGCCCACATGTCATTGACCCTCCCGCATGCAGCCCATCCCACCCTCTCGACGGCCGTGCGCACGCACGTCAGGCTCTGCCGGGCCCGATCCGCTCGGTCCAATGGTCACTTAGATGCTCCCCCGCTCAACATTATCTGTTTGTCAGAGAGAAAAAACGGTGGCCAATCAGATTGGAGCCCACGGTGGACGTTTTGGTGCTAGGGTTACATGGGGTTTGGAGGCAGTCAACGGGGTTTTGAAAGATTTGACCGAACATTCAAATGTGTATAACTAATTCAAAAAAATCTAAAAAATAAAAAACCTGCGCATATAGCCTTTTTATGTTACATAGTTATGATATAAAATGATAAACTTGATCTAATGATCTTTGCATGAAAAAACCTTCACAAATTGGACTATCTCGACTGAGGTTGCATAGAGTTCAAAGGAGTGAGAAGAGGGTTTGAGGTTTTGAAAATGCAAAAAAATCAAAAACATCACCTTAGCTTCATTTTAGAGTGACTAAGGAGGATCTGAAGTTATTTTTGCATTTAAAATTTTTAAACTTGTTTTATTGCTGACTTTGTATTAAAGGGTGTTTTTTCAAAAATAAATTAAATAATATGAATACTTATTCAAAAAAAGGTGAGACTTCGTATTGATCCTATATAGGTATAATATAAGCTAAGAAAATCTTTTTTGGGTGATTTTGAGAAGGTTAAAAAAAACTTGCTTAGAAATGGGGCCGTTTTCCCTTACTTTGGAGCCTGTTTGGACAACATTTTCAGTGACTATGAGTTGGACTTCACAAAAAGGGTTGGATTTATGAACTAAAGTGCATAGTAGTACATAAAACGATGCAACATCACAGAACAAACAAATGTACTCAAAAAATATTGGAGATAGGTTCAAATTTGAATTTTATTTCAAGTCAAATCAACATCATAGCACATAAGTTTTCACATGAAAGAACATAAGTTTTCACATCAAATGACAATAAACTTAAGTTTTCACATCAAATTTGAATATTTCGACTCTATTTCTTTTGCTTCTTTCTACCACTCGATTTCTTCTGCTTTTTTCCACCGTTTGGTTCCACGGCGCATAGTTTGTTGATGCTGATGCTCTTGCTTTTTGGCCCCTTGGTTTTCTTGCCAACTCCACTAGGCCCCCTCAACTTTTGCACCTAACCATGTCCCACTTCTTCAGTTTGCACTTCTGCATATTGAGTAGATGGCACACATTGTTCAACTACTTCAGTTTGCAACTCAACACTTGGCAGCACAACCTCCAAACATGGCAACACAGTTGTCAAAGCAGATTCACATGGTAGCACAACAGTTGCTTCATCTGCAACAGTTTCAAATTGCCCTAGCGTCTGCAAAACAGATTCAGTATGCATCACATCGTCCAAAACAAAAACACTTAGCTCATGTTCAGCAGTAACTGTTTCAGTTAGCTCCATATCTTTGTCACCAAACATTATCTGCTTAGTGCTCTTCCTTCTATAGCCATTGAGTCTTGCTTTTTTCACTGGCCAGCATTGTTCAACAACAAGAGGTGGGGCTTTTTCTGCACGCTTCCTCCTAAAAAATAAAGCATTTGACTTGGTTAGATACTAGAACAAGTAGCAAAATCAAAAACTTGCAAAAACAATAATATAAACATACTTTGGCCTTTGAGGAGTGTAGATGCACTTGGATGAACCAATTCTGTGCCCAAGTACCTCACACAACTTGCACCTATTTTTGTTACCTTTTTGAGCCCTTTTGGGCTTATCATTATTTTCCTTTTCCTTTTTCCCCTTCTTACTACAACCATATTTCTCAAACCAAGCTTTGAATCTGCTCTGTTTAGGCCTCCCAGCCTTTCTTCTAGTGACAGGAGGACACAAGGTAAATTCTATTTCCACCTCAGGCCACTGAGATTGGTCAGTCAGTGCAGGAATTGGACTTGCATATGCAGCTTTGAATTTTTGTACTGAATAATACTCATGCAAATATGAGTGCATATTTAACCTGGGTTTAGATGCCAAAGAAAAGTATGGAATGCTCACGTGGTTTTCCGGTGTGTTGCCACTCTTGGCAAGTGCACTCATGCAATTCAGTATTTACCACATGCCTCTTGCCACTCTTTGTATCTCTAACTTCAGCACCCCACAAGGAAGATTTCTCAACAGATAGATGTGAAAGATTTCTACTCCTGTTGACCACCTGTTGTACCACTGCTGGAAGCTTGTCCCCTTCCAAAATATTAGTAATTTTTCCTCTCAACTCCCACAAACGCATGATCATGATCCTTATTTGGTCCACCATGTCATGCACAGGCAAGTCTTTCAAATCCTTCACTTTGTTGTTAAAACTTTCTGCCAAGTTGTTATTGATATGATCACATTTTATGGCAGTATTAAAACCTGATCTATACCACAACAGAGAATGATGGATGTTCAACCATGAAGCAAATTCATTATCACTACATGATGCCAATATCTTACCAAGGTGATAGGAATGTGTCTGTCTGGTGTAGGATCTTGCTGTTGGCCACATGCGCCCAAATTCATCTCCTCTGAATTTTTTTATCAGATTCATCCACATATGTCCAAAGCACTCCCTCTGCTCAGCATGGGGGAAAACATTTTTTACTGCATTTTCCAACCCTTTACATGCATCTGTGTGGATGGCCAAAGGAGAAACTGGCCCTATGCATCTTTTCAGTTGCATCATGAACCATATCCATGATGCCTCTGTCCGTAATTGAAACATTCCTATTGCAATTGGGAACATCCAGTTGTGTCCATCTAGAGCATTGCATGCAGCCAACTGACCATTCCACTTTCCAGTCAAAAAAGATGAGTCTATGCTCAAATATGGACGACAACCTGCTTTGAATCCATCTATGCAAGGCTTCAAACACATAAAAAACTTGCTGAATAAAACCTTGCCATCCTCTGTTACCTCTGTATCTATCTCCACCACACTCCCAGGTGACCTCTTCTCCACCTCTGCTTTAAAACTATACAACATCCTAAATGTATTTGCCCAGTCACCATACAATGATTTCATGGCCCTTTGTTTTGCTTTCCACACTGTGGTATATTGCAGCTGGATGGGGTACAGCTTCTCCAAGTCAACTTTAAGCCTCTTTGCAGTAGTGTGTGGAGTCCTGGCTAAAATAGGAGTAATCTTCTCTGTAACCCAAAGATGTGATGTCATCTTTGAAACTCTCTGTGAAGTGGTCATACATGTATGCTGGTGTGGTATTTGATTTACCCTTACTGTACTTCCATCAGGTTGTAGTCTGGCAGACAAGTACCATTTGCAAGGATTGCCACCACCATCATAACCTTTGCACCGAGCATAAAATTTCTTTCGATCAGTCCACATAGTCTTGGCATCAAACTCTTTTTTCACTGCATAGGTCCTGAAAGACATCCTAAACTCCTTCATGCTTGGCCACAATTTTCCCACCTCAATAACTGGGTTCTCTTTGTCATACAAACAAACCAGCTCATTATCATCTGCATCATCCACATCATCTGCAGCCTCTCTCATCAGCTGTTCTTCATCCTCATTTGCATTTCTAGGGCCTGTGTTACCTTCAGCAGGCAAAGAACTGTCATCCTTCTCCTTATCTTTGTCATCAACTTGAATGCCAAACATTTCGGCCATATCAATGTCAGATATTGGTGTAATGACCAAATCTGTTTTTTCATTCAACTCTACTATATTCCAGTCAACAACAATCTTCCTAGCACCATGGGTTCCCTCCTCTCCATCTGCATCAATCCCTGTATCTTCAGCTACTACAGTCGGTTCAGTCAACAATGCCAACATCTTCTTTTGTGAAACCCACTCATCATCTTCCATCTGTGCAGCCATCTTTGATGGCACATAACCAACTCTGGAATGAGTTTGCAGATCAATTAGCTCTGCATAAAATGTTACTTGTTTGCTTGCCCACCCTTCTTGCTGATCAATTTCAGCAACCATGGATTCTCCATCTTCAATTCTCACATATTCACCATTGTAGTTATCGAAACGTTGCAGAGATACCTCTTGTTCTGGACCCCAAACAATACTCTCCCCAATTCTCTCCACCAAATTGCTCACGGCCTTCTCCTTCATGCTCTCCAATTCTCGGGGATCAACATCTGCAAATTCGACATCCAACCTCACGGTGGTATCTCTATCAATGTCTTGGACACTGCCATCACTGAGCTTGGCTTTACAGGGAAAAAATTCCACTATAATTGCGAATGTGGTGGTAGAACCTGAACCTCCCCTGTTTTGTCAATGGCAGGCAGCGGCGGCAGTCACTACCAAATCGAGTTCGATTCTAAATCGCCAAGAAAAGAGGGTGGCATTACCGATTTGAAGCACTGTCTCCTCGCTCCATCTCATCCAGCCCTCGCTCCATCTCCTATCCAATCGAGATTCTAAAACGCCAAGCAACAGGGGCAGCATGAGGCCACAGATTTATCCAAAATTCAGTGGAATGGGAGTAGTGTTTGGAAAATACTCACTCGCAATAGCCGCTGCAGAGATAGGCGCTCCACCACCGGGCCGCGGAGAAGAAACAACCCCCGGATCCAATGGAGCCCGATTCTAAATCGGCAAGAAACAGAGGGCAGCATGAGGCCACAGATCCGCCAAAATTCTGGGGAGTGGGACTAGGGTTTCGGGCTCACCTCGCAATAGCTCTACCGCTGCCGAGAAATGCGCTCCACCACCGCGGAGAAGAAACCGCTGCCGGAGAAGATGCTTACGGCGGCGCCGCTCGCCCAGTCCAGCACGGGCGAGTCGAGCACGGTCACACAGTCACCGGTCGAGTCGTGGACGGTTGACTCTTGACTACGTGGCCATAGGTGGACCCCACCAGTCAGAGCACATAACCCTCAGTGTCCTAACCAAATCTCAGCCTAACGGACAGCCAACTAGCCGCGTAAATGGTGTGTCGCATGGGAGCTATTTTCTCCAACGCAGATGTCGCATGAGAGCTATTACAGCCAACGACGTCGCATGAGAGACAGTTCACACCAACGACGTCGCATGGGAGCTATTTGCCCGATTTTGTTTTCCTTCTAGCTACATGCGGCGTCACTTCTCAGCGATCGATCAAGCGCAGCTACAAATTCGCTGACTCCTTGCATCTTTCTTTCACGATCATCAGGCACACGATCGATTACTCTGAATTCACTTTTCAATCAACACCTCCTCTTGATCCTGGCCTTGAAGCCGTTCTTGATGTGGAGGATGATGGAGATCTTGGGCTCCACGACCTGCCCGGGCACCGCCTCCACCTCGAAGTTCCTCACCACGGCGGCCGCCACCGCCTTGAGCTGCACCAACGCCATGTCCTTGCCGAGGCACGTCCGCGGGCCGGAGTTGAAGGACACGAACTTGTACGACGGCACGTACCGCGGCTTCTCGTCCTCCCCGATCCACCGCTCCGGCCGGAACTCCCGGCAGTCCTCGCCCCACACCGCCTCCATCCTCCCCATCGCGTACAGCGACACCATCACCTTGTCCCCCGGCCGCACCTCGTGCCCGCTCGGCAGCGCCTCCGCGGCCACCACGCCCTTGTGCTCCATCGGCACTGGCGGGTACAGCCGGAGCGACTCGCACAGCGCCGCGTGCAGGTACACCAGCCGCCCCAGCTCGTCCGGGTCGTAGGTCACCATGCCGTCCGGGGTGGTGCTGGAATTCACGGTGTCGAGCTCCGCGAGGATCTTAGAAACGACGCGCGGGTTCCTCGTGAGGAGGTAGAAGAACCAGGAGAGCCCCGAGCCAGTCGTGTCGCGGCCGGCGAGCATGAGGTTCATGGTCGTGTCGCGGAGGAACGCGTCGACGACCGTGCTGGCATCGGCCTCGTCGTCGTCGTCGATGTAGGAGGAGAGCAGGTCCGCCGAGTCCTCGATGCCGCCTCTGGCTTTCACCGCCTCCCGCCGCTTGGCGATCGTCTCGCCGATGAATCGGTCGATGTCGCGCCACGCCACGGCCATCTTCCGCTCGTACCCGACCCCGAGCCACCGCACCAGCTTCCACCACGACGGAGGGAGCACGTTGCGGACGAGGAGCACGTCCATGGCATCGTCCATGGCGCGCGCGAACGGCACCTCAGGGAAGCCGATGGCCAGGCAGCCCGGGTCGACGCCGAACACCAGCGTGGTCGTCGTGTCGAAAGTGAGCCTGAGGAACACGTCCTGAAGGTCGCACACGCCGGTGCCGCCGGCAGCGACGTGAGCGAGCAGCGGGAGCAAGTCGCGCTCGACCTTGCGGCGGCTGCACCGTGTCACGAAGGCCCGGAACCTTGGGCCGGACATGAGCAGCTGCGCCTTGGCGCGCTGGCGCCGCCAGGAGTCACCGTCAGCGTTGAAGATGCCGCCGCCGAGGATGTCCATGATCTCGGCGAACTCGGGGCCCTTGGGGTAGTTGGCGAAGTTGGAGGTGAAGACGTGGCGGACGTTGGCCGGATCGGAGGTGAGGAAGAGCTCCATGCCCGAACGCGGCGGGCCGACGAAGCGGAAGTTGAGCGGGCTGGCGGTGACCAGAGTGGTGACCCAGTCGTGGAGGCGCGGGAGGTTGGTAAGGAGCGCCGGGAGCATGCCCACCAGCGGCCACTCCAGCGGGATCACCGGGTTCTTCCGCTTGGCCCTGGCGTGGAAGTAGTAGAAGACGACGAAGCAGAGCAAGGAGAGCTCGAGCTCGAGGAAGGAGATGGGCGCCATTTTTGGCAGCTCCCTTGCACCGTTGCACACTGCACGCACGTACGTGATGGAGCTCGAGCGCGCCAATGGAGGTGTGGAGTTGGAGAATGGAGACTAGCGAAAGCTCGGAGGGTCACTCATAGATGTACTGGTACTCGAGCAGAGCATCATCTTTCATTTCCGATGTTACTCCTGATTGGTGTTTCGTTTATAATATTATTATGGAAAGTATAATATATTTTTTTAGTTCACGGGAGAGAACTACCCCACCTGAATTGTATTCAAATTGCCTATAAGACTTCGCAGCCTTTTGCAGGATGGGTTCAAGTGAACCAGAATTACGGAGGACACAGGAGGAGAAGAGGTAAAGCAAAAAACACAACACACCACAACAAATAAACTCGGGAGAACAAAGAGGGAAAACACAAAGCACCCCATTGAGATCGGACATTGGCCAGCCGAGACCAAGCCATGGTCCTGCACCATCGACGCAATCGGAGGCATCACGCAACAAAGAATGCACAACGCCACGACACCACCTGTGTCGGGGGTGCATTCGAACGGTCACGCGAGGTCGAGATGACGCCACGGCGCCTGTGTACCACAGGCAAAGTTGGCATCGCCAAGCAGACAAACCAATGACACTGTACCATCCACGCAATCGAAGGCATCACGCAACCAAGACTGCACAACGCCACGACACCACCTGCGTCGGGGGTGCATTCGAACGGTCACGCGGGGCAGAGACGACGCCACGACACCTATGTGCCACCGGCAAAGTCGCTGGACATCGCCAAGCAGAGACACACCAAAGAGCGCAGGAGCAAGAACACAAGAAGAACACCGCCAAAGAGGGGCTCCAGCCACCGTCGACCCCAAACCGGCCGCACCACCACAACCTCAAACTTATCAGCATAGCCAGCCTGAAGGAGGACGCCAACTTTCATCTTCATCTGACCAAACAAGGCGAAGCGCCTTGAACATTGGTTGTCTGGTCGCCACCCAACAAACCCCCCGAAAGAGGAGAGGTGGGAACGAGGAAAAGTACCACACCTCACAAACCCGGCTTCCGACGAAAGAGTCAGCCCCACTTCAGGGCATGGCCGAGCCAAGATCACGAAGACAGAATACCACTTCTCCATCACAATCGCCCCCACGAACCACCAACGGAACCTCCTCGATCCACTGGTCACCCTAGCCAAGGCAAGCTCAAGACGAAGCCCATGCAGGGAATGTGACGTTGAGCGCCACCATTGCCTGATCTGGGAGACCAGGATCCAAAGTTTCCTCCGGAGCAGGCAGGAGGGAAGACGAACACCGCACCATGACGCCTTCAACAAGGATACGACGCCCACATGCACCGCCATCATTGGCTACGACCGACATTACGCTGGCAATGTGCGCGCCCCCCAAAACCTGTAGCTTGCTAGTCCTCCTAGAGCGAAACCCACAGAGCAGAGGAAGTACTCGCTGCCAGCCCACGAAGAGAGACCGTCGCGCCATGCGAAGCCTCCAGATCGGGGGAGAACGGGGACGAGCGAGAACCGCACCTGCTTCACGCCTAGCCTGCCGCACACCTCGTGCGTAGAACCCCGGCACGCTCACCCACACCCCATTCCGAGTTCCAGCACGCAGGAGCTCAAAGACCGTCAGATCCCGCCGCCGATGGCAGCGCACACCCAGGCCCGTGGGCGGCAGTCCACAGCCGAGGCAGAAGACTTCGACGCAGGAAGACGCCGCCCTGACAGCCGAGGGACCGCCCGCTCGCCACACTCACCGATGGAGGGACCGCAGGCAGGGCCACCGCGCCGGATCTGGGAGGCGACCCCGCCAATGCGCGCCCCACAGAAAGCGGAGTACGGGGGCGCAGCACCAGCCCGCCGCGAGCACCGCCGCCCGAAGCACGAACGGCGCGCGTGGAGGAGCGACGCACCGCCACCGCCACACGAGTCCCCAACTCGAAGACGAGCCGCTCCGGCGCGCCAGAGCCCCGCCGCCGCCGGATCCGCGCGGGGCATTGCCCGGTAGAGGCTGTTGGGCGGCGGGCGGGGGGAGAACTTGGTTTTCATCTGATATTTGTCTTCATTTTAAGTGAGCTCGCAAAATAGATGCGGGCCAAAATATAGAGATGTACCACACTACCACTACCATTTTAAGTGAGCGGAGGTGCCACTGCCGTGTTGATGCAGTAGGAACTAGCGGAGGACCACATTCTGAGTTTCCAACGCTGAAAACAGAGGAAAAGCTCAGAACATGATCCCGTGAACAAATTTTATTAGGAACGCACCGAGTTAGAAGCCCGTGCCAAATCTAATCTCACGTATACCACTCCTATCGCGTGTGCAGGTCCATCTTTGTTGTCACTTTCCTGGCAGTTGCATGCTGACATAAATGATTGCCTGCGTACGTACGTACGTGTCTTGATAGCAAAAGCCACATGCACATGCATGAAGTGATAGGCCTGCCCGCATCGCATGCTCGCGGGCTGCCACCGAATCACGGATGGGTACGTGCGTGTGGATGCAGGAACGGCAATGGCAGGGGACGTTGAGTGAGGCAGAGAAATGGTGCATACATGCGTCGACATGGTTCCGATTGATATTCTGGACTGGACCATCCGTCGGTGTGCATGTGTACTTTGCTACTTCCTCCGTCCGGAATTACCTGTCATTAAAATGGATGAAAATGAATGTATCTATAACTAAAATGTTTGCATCCGGTAAAGGTAGAGGCGCAACCACCGAAACCGAGCAAGAGAGGAGGAAGGCAACAACAGAGGAGACGCACGGGAGCAATGAAACTAAAGTGCTTCTCGTACTCCTTCCGTTTTTCTTTTTGAGCTATCAGAACATTTATCAATGTTTCACACAGACGGAAAAATCAGATTTTTTTTTTACTTTACTGTTGTTCAGAACAGCTGGGTTCACAAATATGTCTCTTTTTAAGGATAATATTATGTCTCTTTTAATGCTGCTTTCCGTTGCTAATAGCTAGCTAGGACCTCACATGGCCGTCGTTTGATTGCCAGTTGAAGCAATACCTCACAGATTTTTTCAGATTAAATCACATGGCCTGTCGTCCAACGTGGATCCACGAGGGACTGTTGGTACACAGTGGCCGTCTCGATGTCTAGCCGGTGGCGATCGATGGCGCTCGTTGCCTGCCCGACACGCAAACCTCCGAGTGGCCGGCCTCAATCACGCTGTAGCATGGCTCGATCGGACCTGATTGGTCGATCCTTCTCACAAATGTGACACGCAGTACCGATTCCATTGATTGGGCACAACAGTGGCCGTGATGTTTTCTGGTAATCCATCGAAATGATCCGTGATCCTTGCACCGGCCGGCCACAGGGTGCAAACGTACCGATGGGCACGCATGCAGGCATGGCATGGCAGAGAGTACGGTACGTACGTAGGCGGTGGCGGTGGAGATAAGGCATGTGTGGGTGTGGCAGCTCGTTCGTTAGCTAATCGGGACATGGCTGGTGCCGCCCTGCCCCGCGTGGGTGCTATACCCTCTAGGTAGCGTAAAAAAGTCTCTTGTCTAGAGTCTAGTTGTCTCTTGTCTAGATCCCGTGGAAACCATGGAGAAGTCGACACATCTACCTCTCATCTCCATACTTGCTTAACGGTACGTGCGCGTGTCACGGCTGGCGCGGGCCGCCAGCCGTTGCCGTGGCTCTCAGGCAGCCACACCTTAGCTAGCTAGCTAAAGCACCACGTGATGCTGATGCTGATGCTGATGCTGATCCGTATACATATTGAACGGACTTCAATATATATACATCCCACGTCAGATTTTTAGGGTTAAAAACATCTGACTCGCTTGGGTATGTCGGATCCCGATCGGATGCATGATATTTAATTGCTGCTACATGTCAATTTTTCTGTCTATGTTTGAGGCTACATGGCAATTTTTGCATGTAGAACATGACAACTTCTTATACACAAAGTATGACAATCTTATCTGTTTTCGTATGGCAAATCGATCTGATGTCAGATTTTTAAAGCTAAAAACCTTACGACCAGATATGGATCGGAGGGAGTATATGTTTTCAGTATAGTTCACCTCAGTTAAGAGCATGTTATAAGTCTGCTTACACGACGCCTTTGACTATTTAGAGAAGCGTGATAAAGAAAAATTGGAAAGAACGAGTTTTCAAGCAAGAGCTCTTACTCCTAGAAAAGATAACTAATGCAAAGAAAAGAGAAAGAGATTAAGTGGAATGGATGACTAACCTGCAATAATAGCCAATCTTCCAACCAACTCTATCATGTGAAAGATTAATAATGCTGACTCTTGATGACATAGCAATCACATATTGACATATAGCCAGCTACTAATTACAATATTGTTAGCCATGCTCTAAGGTTGCTCGTAATACGAGTATCATAGCTAGTGTTATGCAAGCCAAGTAGACAATTTACAGGACGTGGCACTGAGCTAAATGAAGAAAAGAAAAAAAGAATTGAGTATCATATCATGATACAACATCATAATAAATATTGTGCTACTAGTATATATATTTTGCATGACAATAAATAAGGTCGTCTATAAGATAATAATCTATGATACTCCCTCCATTTACTCATACAAGGCCACTATGGAATATACATTTTGCATCTATACAAGGCCGCCAATAGTACACTAGTAGAAAACCCCCCACTAGTCCCGGTTGGTAAGGCCCTTTAGTCCCGGTTTTTGAACCGGGACTAAAGGGTCGTTACTAATGCCTCTCCCCTTTAGTCCCGGTTCTTAAACAAACCGGGACTAAAGGTCGCGGCCACGTGGAGCTCCACCTTTAGTCCCGGTTGGTAACACCAACCGGGACTAAAGGAAATTTTATGATTTTCTTTTTGAATTTTTTTTTTGATTTTTTGGTTTTTTTTGAATTATTTTAACCTCTAATCTCTAATCACCACCCCTCATCACTGCTCAATTTATCCTCTAATCTCTAATCACCCCTCATCATTCCTAATCATCTAACTTCCTGAACGGTCACCCATCCTCCCACTCCCCCAGCCTGAGCACGCTTAACTTCCGGGTTCTATTCTCCCTCGTTTCCAAGTCTGCACTTGTTGTTTTCCTGACAATAGTAAGATGTCAATCCTATTAACCCTCAGGAATTTAGTTTGAGCATGAAGTCACACATTTCGCTGTTTGAGTTTGAAACTATTGTTTAAAAAATAATAATTATTTAGTAACACTAATATTTCTTGAATAATTAGTTTGACCATTGTTTGACCACAGTTTGACCACAGTTTGGCCAGATTTGACCAAAATTCAAAATAACTGAAATAATTATTTAGTAACACTAATATTCTAGAATAATTAGTTTGACCATTGTTTGACCACAGTTTGAAATTTTTTCGATTTTTTCCACTCTAGATCTTAAAAGCCCCGTAACTTTTTTCTGTTAGGTTTTTGAGGATTCTAAAAATGTTTAACGGGGTTCCCCCACTTAAATTTGGATGTAACTTTTCGAGTAGATAATTTTTCATATAAAAAACTTTTTCATCCGAGTCAGTATGCAAAAGTTATGCCCATTTTACTAAATTCTAGAGAGATTTTGCAAATAAAGTCGAAATTCACATTTGTAAATTTTCCCAACAACTAACCACATATCACATGGGAAACTAATTTTTTTTATTTTTTTTGACATTTTCATCATTTTCTTTTCTTTTTTAAAAAACTGAAAAGGCGATGGGTGGGGGGGGGGGTGGAGTTTGAAAATGTGATCTTTAGTACCGGTTCGTGCCATGAACCGGTACCAATGCCTCAAACCCCATTAGTACCGGTTGGTGGCTCGAACCGGGACTAAAGGTTAATGCCACGAACCGGTACTAATGGGCATCGCACCCTTTAGTCCCGGTTCGTGGCACCAACCGGGACTAAAAGGTCCAGACGAATCGGGACAAATGGCCCACGTGGCCCCTGGGCGCACGAACCGGGACTAATGCCCCCATTAGTCCCGGTTGTAGATTGAACCGGGACTAATGGGCTAACCCAGGGTGGACCAAAGTCCTCTTTTCTACTAGTGGTAATTGAGACAAAAATTAATGATATTTCCTCGTACATGCAAGGAGCCAATGACTTTGACACATTTGTTATAATTATGAGCGATGGATCCACCAGTACGAAACAAAATTGTCTGTGATAGCTTTGCCCAATCAACATCCCGAACAAACGGTCTACATATAAATACGTAAAAGAAGATAAGATGTCGATCACGTCCATAAGTTAATGTAGTTCCTTGCACTGGAATTGGTCACAGTAGCTGCTAGCTAGCTCGAGAGCGACGCACACGCATGCACGAGAGGTTCTTCATTATGCTTTGCTGCTGGTGGATTAGATCAATGGATATATACTATTGGAGCACTGCTATATTAGCTCCTAATTAATTCCCCTACAGTGAGATGAATCGAGAATGTCGTGGTACGATTCACTGCCACACGCCACTGTAGCGTGGTCTCTGCGATGCTAGTTTGACGAGCCCAGCACGCTAATGCGAATCTAATGAAAGCGATTCAGATATAACGACGACACCGGTCGCTGCTAGCTTAAAATGCTGAGCATGCCAACCAACAGCGAGCGATTCATTAGATTTTAAACAAGAATGGAAGATAATACTAGAAGAGATAACTCTCGCGGTCTCTGCACTGTACGTGTACTCTAGACGAGATGGACAAACTAAAACAACGGCCGACATGCCCATCATGCCGAGGTTAACTAACTTGGAAGCACGTGCCGGCCGGCCGGTGCGGGTGCTCCGTCGACGTTGCGGTTGTTCAACGAGGCAGCGATGCTTTTGCAAGTGGATCGATCGGTCGACGGACGACAGGTGCATGTGTACCCGCGGGCGGCGCTTACGACGAGCGACGAGCATGGGCAGTGGTAGAAACCTCGTCGATCGTCCCGGCCGTCGCCGTCTTTTTTTTTTAAAGCCACGGGGCGTGGTGTGTCCATCCCTCGCAAGGAAGCGACCGGTCGGGTCGATCGACCTGTAGCGACATTTAAAAATAATATGAATATTTATTAAACGAGTATTTGTAATTCTAAACATTTTTCTATAGTGAACAATTATTGAAAAGACGAAGTTGTTTTGAAACCCGAACTTTTTTCAAAAACATGAGCGAATTTTGAAATTGTGAACAAAAAGAAGACAGTCAGGAAATTTCTAAAATCTCCGACTACCCCAGCACCTGATTTAGGGCCGGTCCATGTGCGTAGCGGGACGCCCGAGTTTTTTCATTTCACTTTTCTTCTTTCTGTTTTTTGTCTTAAATACTACGGGGTTTCAAAAAAGTTTAATTTATGACACAAAATGTGAATTTGGGAAAAATATATTTGAAAAATCATAAAATATCCGTGAATTCAATAAATGTTCATGATTAGAACAAGTGTTTGGGAATTTTTAAAATATTTGTGGTTCAGAAATGATCATGATTTTGAAAACTATTTGCATATTGCAAACATGTTCATGAATTCGAAATAAAAAATGCTCCAGAAATCAACAAATGTTCATGACTTTGAAAAAATGTTTGTGAATTATTCATAAATGTTAAATAAATCATAACATATTTACGAATTTCAAAATAATTTCATCCATTCAAAAAATTTGCTGGTTTAAAAAATATTCATGATTTCGATACATGTTCATGCATTTCAAAAATTCTTCGTAAAAAAATACTTTTGAGTTCTATAAATTATTCCCAAATTTCAAATAAAGTTTGTCGATTCAAACAAATGGTCACAATTTTGGAAATATGTTTGAAAATTAGTAAAAGACATTTGCAAATTTAGAAAATGTTCACAATTTCACAAGACGTTTGTGAATTTCTTTTAAAAAGGTGTGGATTTTTAAAAAAAATCATCATTTCACAAACAATGTTCGCAAATTCTAAAAAATGTTCATGGTTTCTAAAAATGTTCACGAATTTTAAAGATATTCACAAAGTTTCAAAGATAAAAACTAGAATTAAAATAGTAAAAATAATAGGAAAATAAAAAGAGAAAAGAAAAGAAGATATAGAAAATATTTTAGGGCCCTACGTACGTGCTCCTGGGAGCCGAATTGAATTTCCGGTTTGCAATTTCGTACATCTATGAACCAAACATGTGATATAAGTTTACAACTGTGGTTTTCGATCACCTGTTTTGACATGTATTCCTATCAAATTTCCATGTCCATTCTATCCCCGTGTTTTCCGAATCCTACCCCTCATGCAAGGAGCCAAGGACTTTGACACAGTTGTTATAATTTTTGGGCTCGGGAGCCAAATTGAAATTCCAGTTTACAACAGTCTTTTTCCTACATCTATGAACCGAACATGTAATGTAAGTTTACAGCTGTGGTTTTCGATCACCTGTTTTGACATGTATCCCTACCAAATTTCCATGTCCTTTCTATCCCCGTGTTTTCAGAATACTACTACCTGCCATGCAAGGACTTTTTTTTGAAACAAGCCATGCAAGGACTTTGACACAGTTGTTATAATTATGTGCGATGGATCCACCAGTACGAAATAAAATTGTCTGTGAGAGGTTACATCCCGAACAAAACGGTCTACATATAAATACGTAGAGAGGATAAGATGTCGATCACGTCCATAAGTTAAGGTAGTTCCTTGCACTGGATCGGAATTGGTCACAGTAGCTGCAAGCTAGCTCGAGAGCGACGCACACGCATGCACGAGAGGCCCTAAGTAATTCCCCTACAGATGAGATGGATCGAGAATGTCGTGGTACGATTCACTGCCGCACACTACTGTGCCGTGGTCTCTGATGCTAGCTATACGAGCCCAGCACGCTAATGCAAATTTAATGAAGTGATCAGCACCAGTAGCAGGTGATTATCTGGAGGAGTATGTCAAGAAACAACGAGCTGGTTTTAAAATAAGTATTGTAGGTAATACTAGAAGAGATACCTCTCGCAGTCTGTGCACTGTACGTACTCTAACTGAGATGGGCAAACCAGCAGCTGACATAGCCATCATGCTGAGCTTAACCGGCTCGGAAGCACGTGCCGGCCGGCCGGTGCGGGTGCTCGGTCGCTGTTGTTCCGTTGCGTTTGTTCGACGATCATGTTGCAAGTGGATCGATTGGTCGACAGACGACAGCAACGTGTGCACCGGCGCGCGGGTGGCGGACGACGAGCGATGGGCATGGGCAGTAGCGAGGTGGTAACCTCGTGTGCTCGTCTTTCCGGCCGTCATTGCCGTTAATCTTCTCGGTGAAAGCCACGGGTGCGTTGCGTGTCGACCGATCCTAGCACGATCCCTAGCATGCAAAGAAGCGACCGGTGGATCCAACTAATCCTCCGGTCACCGCTCAAGGCTATACCTGGAAATACCTCGGGCCGGGCTTAGCCAAGCCCGACCCAAAAAACCCAGGCCCGGGTCTGGGCCCGGCCCGGCCCGGCCATCGGGCCTGTTTTCTGGGCCCGAGCCCGGCCCGAACACGTAGAAGCCTATCGGGCTCTGGGCCGGGCCGGCCCGACCTTCAGAAAAACGCAAAAACGATGGGCCCGGCGCGGCGTGGCCTTCAGGCTCAAAATCTAGGCCCGAGCCCGGCTCGGGGGCAGCGTCGGGCCGGGCTTCCCATGGCGCCTAAGAGTATGGGTCGTTACGATTTGGACGGCTTAGCATAATCTTGCACCCAAATCCCCAGCAAATAACATAATCTATACATGGACAAGCCCTTTCTTTTTCTGTCCCGCGAATAACATAATCTTGCAGCCAAATCCCTAGCAATTTGCAGTTAACACCCTAAAGTTTTTGTTTTCTTACAAACAAGGACAAAATTTCGACAAGTCGGGGTTATTTTGGCTAGAAATTTCGGCGACATAACGCGTGAGAAAGAAATGCATCCACAACAGCATTACATGACTGAAAAGCATTTTTTCCTAGAAAGGGTGAACTAAAAGAATGAGTGCAAGCCATTTGGTACCAAACATATCAACATGGTTGTAACCGCAGAGTTTTCTGAATAAAATTATACTCCCTCCGTAAAGAAATATAAGAGCGTTTACATCACTAAAGGTGATCTTAACGCTCTTATATTTCTTTACATAGGGAGTACATGTCAGATCATGACACCAATAATTCACTTTTTTGTTGAATATCTTTAGTCGTAGACATGCATGCATACTAGAGCACTCGGATCAAGTGGGAATAATATTAGAAAAACGGCATGCAACAAGCTGCGGGTCTTTTGAAGAGTTCTAAAATGCCACCAGTTGTGAGAATGACATGTGGATCCAGATTCTAAATGTCATTTTTCAATTTCAAATATTGTTTTGAATATACATATATTTAATAAAAATATCGTGACTTTGTTTTAATATTCTGCGGGGCACTCTAAAATCATTTACATGTTTTTGAATCCACAAACAATATTCAAGGTCGTGAATATTATCTGAATAGGAAAACATTTCTTTGTAAAATTATGAATATTATTTGAATCCGTGAACATTGTATGATGTTCTGAACATTTTTTTAAAATGCACATATTTAAGTTTTCGGAACGTTTTGAAATCCCAAATTATTTAAAATAGAAGAAAAATAGAAAACCAAAAATAGAAATGAAAAGGAAATAAACGAAATTTAATAAATAGAGTGCCCTGCACATGGGCCCAAATGGGCAGGCCGGGGGAGCGAGGGGTGCGCGTTGCTTGCGTGCTGCGCACGGTATAGGAGGTCCCATAGCGGAAGGTGCTTAATTTTTTAAATAATACATTTTTTTATTAAATTTAAGAAATAGTACAGCATAGTTATATTTTTTAAAAATAATGCCCAGTCAGCCTACTGCTGGCCAATTGGACCCAGTCATCCTACTAGTGGCCGATTGGCCCCCAGTCGGCCCACTGCCGGCCGATTGGATCCAGTCGGCCCACTGCTGGCCGATTGGCCCCAGTTAGCCCACTGCTGGCCGATTGGTGCCCAATCTACTTCCTCTATGCCTTCAGGTGCATGCACCCATTTATCGGTTGAATAGGTACTTGCAAAATGTTGAAGAAGTATTTGAAAAAATGTTGATCATGCATATAAAAATGTTAATCAAGCATTTGAGAAAAAAGGTTGAACAATTATTTGAAAAATGTTGAACAGATATTTGAAAACTGTTGAATAGGTATTCAAAAAATGTTGAAGAATTATTTAATTTTTTTATCATGTATATAAAAATGTTAATCAAGCATTTGCAAAAACTGTTGAATAATTATTTGACAAATATATAAAATGTTAAACAAGTATTTAAAAATGTCGACCAAGTATTTGTAAAAATGTTGATCATGTATATAAAATGTTAAACAAGTATTTAAAAAAAGTTGAACAAGTATTTAAAAAGTGTTAAACAAGTATTTTTAAAAAATTGAACAAGTATTTGAAAAAAGGTTTAACAAGTATTTAAAAATGATAAAGAATTATTTTAAAAATTTGAACACGTATTTGGAAAAATGTTTAACATGTGTATGAGAATGTAGAATGAAAATCAAATCGGAGAGGAAAAAAGAATTTTGGACAAGTATTTAAAAAAGTTGATCATGTATATAAGAATGTAGAATGAGAAACAAAAAAAGAATATAAAGAAGGAAAAGATTAAACCAAATATTTAAATAATTCAGAGAAGAATGAATGAATGAGAAATTCAGAGAAGAAAAAATAATACAGTAATAAAAGAAAAAAAGAAAGAAAGAATGGAGAAGACCGGCTCAGTCACCTCTAGTTGGTCGCGATCCCTTTTCTAACCAGTAGCTGGAAGTTGGTGGGGTGGTTAGCAGCGCTGGGCACTCTAAAATCAAGCACATGTTTTGATTCCACAAACAATGTTCAAGGTCGTGAATATTATTTGAATAGGAAAACATTTTTTGTAAAATTATGAATATTATTTGAATCCTTGAACATTGTATGAATTTTTTATTTTTTTTAAAAAATGCTCATATTGTTAAAAATTTGGAACATTTTGAAACCCCACTAGCTTCCATTTACTGGTTAGAGAAGGGATCGCGATCAACTAGAGGTGACTGAGCCGGTCTTCTCCATTCTTTCTTTCTTTTTTCTTTTCTATTTGTATTATTTTTTCAAATAATTGTTCAATTTTCTAAAATATTTGTTCAATTTTTTTAAAATACTTGTTCAATTTTTTTCAAATACTTGATCAACATTTTTATATACATGATCAACATTTCTACAAATACTTGTTCAACATTTTTCAAATACCCATTCAACAGTTTTCAAATACTTGTTCAACATTATTTTCAAATGCTTGATTAACATTCTTATATGCATGATAAAAAAAAAATCAAATACTTCTTGTACATTTTTTAAATACCTATTCAACAGATAACTAGGCGCATGCACATGTCGACCTAGAGGATGTAGGCTGGACGCCAATCGGCCAGTAGTGGGTCGACTGGATCCAATCGGCCGATAGTGGGCCAACTGGGGGCCAATCGGCCACCAGTAGGATGACTGCATCCAATCGGCCGCAGCAGGCCGACTGAATCCAATCGGTTAGCAGTAGGCCGACTGGGTTTATTTTAAAAAAATATAATTACGGCTTAATATTTCTGAAATTTAATAAAAAATGTATTTAAAAAAATAGCGCGGAAGGTTAAGTTTTCCTAGGCAGATCCTATTTGACGCCCGGGGGCGTCAAAAGGACGACCCTTCGCTGAAGCGAGTCACCACATGTGCCAGCCCACGTACGGATTTGGTTCACTGTTGTTTCCTTGTTTCTTGCGTTTTTTTTTTTCGTTTTTCTTCTATGATTTTGCTTCCAGTTTTTTCACTGTTTTAGCCGGTTTTCAACTATTTTGTTCCGGTTTTTTACTTTTACATTTTGGTTCCTTTTTTCCTTTCATTTCTTTACATTTCCTTTTTTATTTTCTGTGTCTATTCTTCTTCTCTTTATGGTGTATTATATAAAAAGTTCACATGTATTACAAAAAAAAACCATCGTATTAAGAAAATGTTCATTGTATACTATGAAATACTTCACCTTGCATTATGAAAATGTTCATCGTGTAAAAAAATGTTCATCATATATTATTAAATTTTCCAACATATATTAGAAAATTTTCATTATGTATTTAAATTTTGTTCATCATGTATTGAGAAATTTTTCAACGTATACTATAAAATGTTCATTTTGAGTAGTTGCTTGTTCAGTAAGTGTAGCAAAAAGTTCACCATATTTTCAATTTTGTTCAACGTATATCATAAAAATGTTGAATGCTTTTTTTAAGGATTTGCTGCTGTACCTTCTGCTTTAAGATTAGCGCTCGCTCGGCTGGCTTGCCTTGCTAGAGTCTAGGATGAGGTTGTGGGTCCGATCCCATGTATTCGCTTCTTTTTGTTTTGGATTTTCGCTTACCGCGTGATAATTGGGCCGGCCCATGTGCGTGTCGCTTCAGTGAAGCCTCGACGATCGGATGCACGCAGGTGGCGTATAGGAGCTCCCGTTTTCCTTGGCCAACCATGGAGTGGTAGGTGTGCACGTAGAAAAGGCCATAGGCATGTCTTTTCTTTTTAAAAAGTGGGGAAGGGCAAACCCACCCCTCCTGGCTTAGATGTTTGGATAACACAAGTGTGATTGCGGAACAATACAGCCCATCCGCGACCAGGAAAGAACATACAAATCAATGGGTGTGACTATATCTCGCTTATAGCGACATATACATAGCTTCCAGAATGGGCCGCCTCAGGGCAAGGGAGGCATGCCTCAAAACGGCTCGTCTTTTCACATTATTTGTTTCTGTTTTTTGCTTTAATTTTTGCTTTTGTTTATATAAGAGTACAAATATTACAAATATATAGAGATTTAGTATCCTTTCTTGCATTTTCATAACTCGTGAAAGGAGTATATTACAAAAAACACATCATATTAGTATTCTAAAAATGTTAATCACATATTTAAAAATGTTAAATGTATATAAAAATATTATCAGTATATGTACAATGTGTAGGGGAAAAAGTAGACATAAAAAAATTCATATATTTTTGTAAAAATGTAAACATGCAATTGAAAAGGTTATATGTGTACAAAAAAAATATTTTCAATGTATATGAAAAATATATACAAAAAGTCTACAATTTGTATGGAAAATATAGACATAAAGAAATATAAGTTTTAAAAATCCATTTATTTTCACAATCTTAAACATGTATAAAAATGTATGATGTATACAAAAAATGTACACTATGTATAAAAAAATAGATATAAAAAATATATGTTTTTAAAAAATAAATATATATTTCCAAAATGTTAAACTGATAGATAGAAATGTTCCTGGTGTATAACAAAAACTTTAGAACATGTAAAAGTATACATAAAAATATATAAATTGTCAAAAATTTAAATGTCTACATAATAAATGTTCCTAATGTATACAAAATTGTACAAAAGAAAATGAAAAAAGGTAATAAAATAAAAAAAACACAAAGAAACCAAAAGGAAGAAAAGCACAAAAGTAGTAAAAATTGAGAAAGAACAAAAACAAATAGAAAAAGGAATGAAAAGATAGAATTGCTAAAACCGAGAAAGTAACAATTGAAAACGATGTAAAACGGGAAACTGAGAGAATGGAGAAATAAAAGAAAACAAAAAGGGGAAAAAGGACAAACAACCAAACCACTACATCGAACAAGTGAGCGAGCAACCTTGGCTGGTGAGCGAGCGACCTACAGTGTGGTGCTACTGTGCCGGTGAAAGGGCATTTCCCGCCTTAAGTGTTTTGGTGTTTACGACAATGCAATCTGTGGACTGACCATGTGCCTACACTACTAAGGTATACTTTATATGACACAAGACGGTTGGGCACCCCTCCGGATGGAAAAGAATGAAGACGACATTTCTGACATGTTTTATTTTTTTGGTTTTAGAAAATCCGTACCATTAAAAAGGTATGATGGAATCAAACACGTACACAAACTCATATTGCACCCACCATATAGCCTTCTGTTGCAAGGAGAGAGCCTCTTATCTAACATATGCAGAGAAACATGTCTGGAGCGGTTGTATTGCAGGTGCCAGAGGTTGTACCGCTTCCTTGTGGAGTGGTCACGCTGTCACTGCCACATCGGTTGTACCGCGGGCAGAGGCGGTTGTACCGCTCGAGTTTTGAGCTTTACTACCAGCCCTTGCACCGGCCCGACCACCGCCCAAGGGGTGATTTCCCTCGGGTATGGCGTGCGGTAGCCGACGGTTGCTGCCCGGTTGTTTTGGTGTATGGTTTATATACCGGTACAACTACGGTCCAAGGCAGTTGTACCGCCAGGGACTTAGCGACCACCGGAGGACGCTTCTGGGCGGTTGAACAACCTCGAGTCGGGTGATTCCGCTTGGGTTCTTGGTGAGGTACCATGCGGTGGCTGAACGGTTGTTCTGGTAGTTAATTTAATTCTGATACAATAGGGACCCCCAAAGGTTGTACCGCTCTGATCCTGCAATAGTGCATTCAACATAAATATGCTTCCACTTAGTTTTCCTAGATTACTTCCGTTATCGATTTTCAAGTTCAGAACTCCTATTTCCTGGTAAGTATAGAGGATATAAATGGGAGGCAAAAATCACAATCTCATTGCCTTGATTAATAATCTTACAAGAGTAAACTTGTTGGTTTTATTTATTTAATTTCTACACACTCAGATTTCATTTTATTATACATAGTTATTATAAGTATTAAGTGTACATTTATGTAGAAATAGAGCGTGATTCAGGCAATAAAATAAACTCAAAGTCAGAATTTGAAGAAATAATTGGATTCCATGCGTCATCAAGGTTTTCGAAGAATTAATCAAGTATTATCGGTCCATGGATATCCGAAAACTTGACATTGCCCTAACTCCTGAGGCTGGATATTTTCCTTTTATGAAAATGAGGTGGGAGGGGCATAAGCCCTCCCCTAACCATGACATGTACATTGGTGTTTCTTCTTCTACCCCTTCTTTTCCCCCAAAAAACTTGTGTTGACCTATTTTTCAGTGGCAAAAAATATTACCTACATTTTTATGGTCGATTGTAGACCCTGACATTCGAGTGGAATAGTCATAGCAACAAGCCTCGTTACAACTTGAATATGATGAACATTGTCCTCAATAGCAATGAATCCACATAAAACAGAGAGGAAGAATTGGTGATGGAAAAAAGAGTAGCCCATGTTGGAGGAGAGTGTGTGCTCTATAATCTGAGCATCACGAGCGGCATAGCTCTATAGAAATGAAAGGAGCATCGAACTGAACACTTCTCCCTACCGATCCACGCATTCTCCCATCACCTCGTTGCCCGTGGTTCGATCGATAAAGCTCATGGATTGTGTAACCACGATGGTGTGTTCCTGGCCACAACCACTCCTATTGTGGGGAAATCTTCTACTTCATCGACGCTCGCACTATACTGCAGTGCACCGTGCATCTGTCGTCAGCGTGGCTGGAGCACCTCCTGAAGCCGAATAGGGCACGGTCCACCTGTAGGGCACGCTCGGATGAGCTGATCTACTATGTTTCTTCCTCCTTCCCTTCCGTTTGTTGGCATCATCGACCAACGACGAAATTTACCAAGCCAGCTCACTCACTGGTGGCCAGGGTTTGCCAAGCACTGCAAAACATCACTGTCATTGCTAACCCGTAGATTAATTGATGTTGATGCCTGATGGACACCCTCTGGTCGACCCCGATGTCGCCGGGCACTTGTTCCGTCCGAAACCCTCTAGTCAGCGGTATTGCTAATGAGTGCGATGTCCATGGATATCTAAAAACTTGACTTTTCCCTAACTCTCAAGGCCATATATTTTCTTTGTATGAACATGGCCCCTCCGCTAATCATTAACTGCACATTTATGTTCTTCTTCTAATCCTTCCTTTCACCCCAAATAAACCTGTGCTCAACTGCATGAATTCATTGTAGCTTGGAGTATCTTGTAGCACCCCATTTCATTTTATCAGTTTGGTGGTATGCAAAGATTTTTGCAATAAAGGGGATCAGGACATTGCTCGGTGCTTTTTGTGGGGAATTTGCTCTTAACTGGTTAGTATGCAAGTTTTAGTTTGCTTCAGTGTTACGTACCTTACTCCACATTGGTCGTGATTGACCAACCTCCGTCTGTAGCATGTATCTAGCTGATGGGTTAATAAAAAGGGGGGCATGCCATCGTGTATTGTGTCTTCATGTCACATGTGGCCAATACCACAAAAAATGTGGAACTATTGGTGAAGAAATATGCCATCTTGCACGGCCAATCGACCACGACACTGACAAGGAGGTGTCTAAGTGCTTCGTATACCTGTGCAAAGGGATTCAGTTCAACCTTGATGACGCCGACTGCAACTGCCTGCGGGAAACATGCAAGAATATGGAGAAGCATTATGGAACATACTCGTAGGGGTGGATGGAGTGAGTGAGGCGCACATACTTCAGCAACCCATGGCTCAGTAGTGGGCTACTAGCGGGCTTATTTGCGCGCTCCTCTAATCGATCTACTCCATTTTGAGTTAGAAACATGCAAAGAACTAGAAGTCACATCCAGCACGTAGGTGATATCATGGGGCTTACATGTTGGTAAATTGGGATGAGTGTGTACTCGATGTATAATAGCCATGTATGATATAACAATGTATTTCCAACGTCTAGTATATCATGTCATAACTGCTTAGATTGTGCCTATTCAAAGCTATAGATTATATGGGTTTGGTGTCTTAACTCCCGAGACCAGAGATTTTCCTTTTATAAACATGGATTGGGAGGGGGCATGGGCCCTCCCCTAACCATTAAGTGTGCATTCATGTTTCTTCTTCTACCCTTTCTTTTCCCCAAAGAAACTTATGCTTGGCTACATAAATTAATTACACCTTGGAGTAACTTGTTGGCCCCCGTTTAGTTTGATCAGTTCAATAGTGTGCATGGAGTTGTAGAATACAGAGGATTGGGGAATTGCTTGGTGGTTTTCGTAGGGAATTTTCTCTGAATTGGTTTGGATGCAAGTTTCGGTTTGCTTCAGTTTTACTCACCTTAGTTTATAGATTTTTTGATTGACCAACCTCCTTCTATACTATGTAGCTAGTTGATGAGTTCATTACAATGTGTAGCTTGTAGAATCATATTTCGTTGGATCAGTCTAGTGATAGCTTGGAGTTTTTGTATACAACGTATTGTTGGTTGATATTTCTCAAATGTGTCTATAATGTATGTATGGTTCATGCTATTTTGCTATAATTTACATACACTTTGGGCATATATTTTATCAAATTTTATTGGACTAACATATTAATTAGGTGCTCATTGTCAATTCCTGTTTTTTTTGCTGTTTTTGTAATCTCAAGAAAATCCCTAGAAAAAATCTAAGGAATAATATAAGAAAAATAGTTCAAGAAGTTCCGCATCAGGAAAAGACCAAGAGCCAAAGCTCTGCACCAGGGTCCACCCACTGTGTAGGTGCCTGATGTAAGCGCCCTTGGGCTCTGAGTGCCTATAGGAGGCACCTATGGCATGTGGGGTCCCCATGGCCGCCCTTTGATACGTCTTCAACGTATCTATAATTTTTTATTGTTCCATCCTATTATATTATCTGTTTTGATATTTTATATCATTTTTTGGGACTTACCTATTAACCTAGTGCCCAGTGCCAGTTGATGTTTTTTTCCTTATTTTTGGCTTTTTCATAAAGAAATATCAAACGGAGTCCAAATGAAATAAAACTTTCGCGATGATTTTTCTTGGACCAAAAGACACTCATGTAGTTTGGAGAGGGGGCCAGAGGAGTCCCGAGGAGCCCACAAGCCCTTAGGGCGCGCCCCTGGCTTGTGCGCCCCTCGGGAGTCCCCCAACCCTAATCTTTGATCTATAAATTCCAAAATATTCCCAAACCATCAAAGGCATCCACCAAAATACCTTTCCGCCGCCGCAAGCCTCTGTTCCGTGAGATCCCATCTTTGGGCCTTTTCCGGCGATCTGTCGGAGGGGGGTTCAATCACGGAGGGCTTCTACATCAACCTTGCTGCCCTACCGATGATGCGTGAGTAGTTTACCACAGACCTACGAGTCCATAGCTAGTAGCTAGATGCCCTTTTCTATCTCTTTGATCTTCAATACGTTCTCCTCGATGTTCTTGGAGTTCTATCCGATGCAATATTTTTTTGCGGCGTGTTTGTTGAGATCCGATTAATTGTGGATTTGTCATCAGATTATCTATGAATATTTTTGAGTCTTCTCTGAACTATTTTATGCATTATTAAGATATCTTTGTATTTCTCTTTGAACTATCGATTTGGTTTGGCCAACTAGATTGGTTTTTCTTGCAATGGGAGAGGTGCTTAGTTTTGGGTTCAATCTTGCGGTATCCTCACCCAGTGACATAGTAGGGGTAGCAAGGCACGTATTGTATTGTTGCCATCAAGGATAAAAAGATGGGGTTTACATCATATTGCTTGAGTTTATCCCTCTACATCATGTCATCTTACTTAAGGCGTTACTCCGTTCTTATGAACTTAATACTCTAGATGCATGCTGGATAGCGGTCGATGTGTGGAGTAATAGTAGTAGATGCAGGCAGGAGTCGGTCTACTTATCATAGACGTGATGCCTATATTCATGATCATTTCTTTATATATTGTCATAACTTCGCGCTTTTCTATCAATTGCTCAACATTTATTTGTTTACCCACCGTTTGCTTTCTTTAAGAGAGAAGCCTCTAGTGAAACCTATGGCCCCCAGGTCTATTTTCCATCATATATTTTCAGATATATAAACCCAAAAATACCTCGCTGAGTTTTATTTACTTTTACTTTGTTTTACGTTTTAGTAATCTTTTATATCTATCTCTATCAGATCTCATCCTTGCAAGTGACCGTGAAGGGATTGACAACCCCTTTATCGCGTTGGGTGCAAGTGTTTGTTTGTTTTTGCAAGTGCATAGATTGAAGACTTGCTTGTACCTCCTACTAAATTGATACATTGGTTCTCAAATTGAGGGAAATACTTATCTCTACTTTGCTGCATCACCCTTTCTTCTTCAAGGGAAAAACCAACGCAAGCTTAAGAAGTAGCAGGAAGAATTTCTGGCGCCGTTGCTGGGGAGGTTCTACATCAAGCCTACCAAGTACCCATCATAAACTCTCATCTCTTGCATTACATTATTTTCCATTTACCTCTCCTTTTCCTCTCCCCCACTTCTAAAACGTTTTAAAAAAACACAAAAATATTTGCCTTTTTATTCACCCTTCTTTCGTCTGTCTTTTTGTTTGCTTTTTGGTTGCTTGTGTGCTAGATTATTATTTTGTCAGGATGACTAAAGAGAATACCAAGTTCTGTGCCTTTTCGAACACTAATAATAATGATTTTTAGTACTCCCATTACTCCTGCCACTAGTGCAGAATCTTATGAAATCAATGCCGCTTTGTTGAATCTTGTTATGAAAGAACAATTTTTGGTGTTCCTAGTGAAGATGCTGCATCCCATCTAAATACTTCCGTTGAGTTGTGTGATATGCAAGAGAAAAATATGTGGATAATGATATGTGTACTGGCTTCGTCTCTCCTGCCGACTAGAAAGCGGATTCCACAGTCGGCTTTTTGGACATCAGTAGCTCACTCAAGTCCACCGCCTTCTTGTACTTATCCAACTCGGCCATTGCCATCTGTTTGTCGGTGATCTAGGAGCCCTTCTGGAGACATTCTTCAGCCAACTTCTGATTGCCCGTGATGGTGATCACAACCTTTGGCCCTGGCATCTTAAGCTTAAGATATACGTAACATGGATGGGCCATGAAACGTGCGTAGGCGGGCCTACCCAAGATAGTGTGGTAAGCACTCCGAAAGTCTATCACCTTGAAAGTTAGCCATTCCTTTCGAAAGTTCTTCGCTTCGCCGAATACGGCGTCGAGGGTGATCTGTCCGAGGGATTTGGCCTTCGTCCCGGGGATTACCCCATGGAACTGCATATTGCTCTTGCTGAGTCGGGACATCGGAATGCCCATTGCCTCCAAGTGTCGGCATAAATAATGTTGAGCCCGTTGCCGCCGTCCATTAGGACTTTGCACAATCGGACCCCTCCAACAGCCGGGTCAACCACCAAAGCATGCCGCCCAGGGGGTCGAAATGTGGGCTAGGTGGTCCGACTGATCAAAGGTCACTAGTGTCTTGGCCCAGTCGAGGTATTTGGTGATAGTCAGAACTGCCATGTTGACCTCTCGGTTAATAACCTTGAGGTGACTCTTGCTTTCGATGTCAGCAAAGATCATCAAGACTTTATCGGTGTTAGGGTACCCGGAAGTACCTTTGCCTCTGTCACCGTCTTTGTCTTCATCTTTGTCCTTGGAGGAATCTTGCCGCATCTCTTGCTTCAGGAGTCGGTACTCCCGAGTGGTTTGCTTGGGCAGAATTAAACTGCCCCCCCTCATCTTTCTTCGTATGGATCTGGCAGGGTTGATCGAGGATGTCACTCTTCAGGGCGACTTGCTTCTTCCCCTTCTGGTCTTTCTTGTGCTTTTGGGAGCCTTTGCTTTTTCCTTGGCCAACCAGGGATGTAACGTTAGCGCTCCCTCCAGCTTCAGCCTTCCGCTTGTGCTTCTTACCCTTGTTGTTGTCCGACTATGAGCATCGCATGCTTGGCTTTTGCTGCTTCTCAGCCGGTCTTCCGCTTCACCATTGGCATACCGATTGGCTATCTCCATAGCTTGACTGAGAGTTAGGGTCTTAGTTCGACTGAATTCATGTTCAACTCACAGTATCTGCCTCCGGCCTTGAAGGCACAGATCGCCTGGTGCTCGATCACATTCTCCACCGTATTGTGCAAGGTGGTCCACCACTGAATGAACTCATGGAGAGTCTTGTTCTGCCTTTGTACGCAGTGCCGCGACTCGGCCAGACCACCTGGTCTCTTGTAAGTGCCTTCAAAAGTTTTGACGAACACTCTCGCCAAATTGTCCCAACAGAATATGCTGCCTAGCGAGAACTGTGTCAGCGAAGCCCGAGCAGAGCCCTTGAGCATTAGCGGCAGGTGCTTCATGTCTACATTGTCGTTGCCGCTGCTGATCTGGACTGCCACTCGATAATCTTCCAGACAGATCTCTGGCTTGGACTCGCCGGTGAACTTGCTGATCCCAGTTAGCCAACCTGAAGTTGCTGGGAATCTCTATTGCCCGTATATAATGGCTGAAACACTCGGGACCTGATGGTACAGAACCACTCGGAACATCGGCATCTTGGCATTCTCGCAAGGCCTGGCCCTTGTCGACTAGGTTCTGTGCGAGAATGGATCTCGCATTGAAATGCAAGTCTCGGGTGTCCCTCATGTGACGAGTAAGACTTGGCCTATGATTGCCATCGTGCATCCGTCTATCATCGTAGGGCTGGTGCCCATACGCGCCATCTCGCGGTGGAGGCATCAGGGCGCGATCGTAGTCATCGTGACGTTGGGGCGACGCAACTCGACCGCGCCTCCAATCTTCATAGTGATCTCTTGAGGAGGATGTGGCTCGGTGTCTGCGGAAGCCGAGTGGGCTATGAGCCAACTGAACAGTCTCTGCGTGCACTGATGCGGTGTGGATACAGTTGATACATCTCCAACGTATCTATAATTTTTGATTGTTCCATGCTATTATATTACCCTTTTTGTATGTTTATGGGCTTTACTCTACACTTTTATATCATTTTTGGGACTAACCTACTAACCGGAGGCCCAGCCCGAATTGCTGTTTTTGCCTATTTCGGTGTTTCGAAGAAAAGGAATATCAAACGAGTCCAAACGGAATGAAACCTTCGGGAGTGATCTTTTTGGAACAAAAGTGATCCAGAGGACTTGGAGCGGAAGTCAAGAAACAAGCAAGGCGGCCACGAGGGTGCCCGACGTGCCCCTACAGGTGGGCGCGCCCCTACCCTCGCGGGCCCCTCGATCGTCCACCACGTACTTCTTCCTCCTACATATACCCATGTACCCCGAAACATCAGACGCGACCATGAAAAACTATTTCCACCACTGTAACCTTCTGTATCCGCGAGATCCCATCTTGGAGCCTTCGCCGGCGCTCTGCCGGTGGGGGAATCGACCACGGAGGGCCTCTACATCATCTCCAAGGCCTCTCCGATGAGTTGTGAGTAGTTTACCACAAACCTTCGGGTCCATAGTTATTAGCTAGATGGTTTCTTCTCTCTCTTTGAATCTCAATACAAAGTTCTCCTCGATCTTCTTGGAGATCTATTCGATGTAACTCTTTTTGCGGTGTGTTTGTCGAGATCCGATGAATTGTGGGTTTATGATCAAGTTTATCTATGAGAAATATTTGAATCTTCTCTGAATTCTTTTATGTATGATTAAGTTATCTTTGCAAGTCTATTCAAATTATCAGTTTGGTTTGGCCTACTAGGTTGATCTTTCTTGCAATGGGAGAAGTGCTTAGCTTTGGGTTCAATCTTGCGGTGTCCTTTCCCAGTGACAGCAGGGGCAACAAGGCACGTATTGTATTGTTGCCATCGAGGATAAAAAGATGGGTTTATATCATATTGCATGAGTTTATCCCTCTACATCATATCATCTTTCTTAATGCGTTACTCTGTTCGTTATGAACTTAATACTCTAGATGCATGCTGGATAGTGGTCGATGTGTGGAGTAATAGTAGTAGATGCAGAATCATTTCGGTCTACTTGTCACGGACGTGATGCCTATATACATAATCATGCCTAGATAATCTCATAATTATTCACTTTTCTATCAATTGCTCGACAGTAATTTGTTCACCCACCGTAATAATTATGCTATCTTGAGTGAAGCCACTAGTGAAACCTATGGCCCCCGGGTCTATCTCTTATCATATAAGCGTTCAATCTACTTTTATTTCCATCTTTACTTTTCCAATCTATATTATAAAATACCAAAAATATATTTATCTTATCATATTATCTCTATCAGATCTCACTTTCGCAAGTGGCCGTGAAGGGATTGACAACCCCTTTATTGCGTTGGTTGCGAGTTCTTGTTTGTTTGTGTAGGTGTGTGGGACTTGTGAGGAGCCTCCTACTGGATTGATACCTTGGTTCTCAAAAACTGAGGGAACTACTTACGCTACTATTGCTGCATCACCCTTTCCTCTTCAAGGAAAACCAACGCAAGCTCAAGACGTAGCAAGAAGGATTTCTGGCACTGTTGTCGGGGAGGTCTTCGCTCAAGTCAAGACATACCAAGTACCCATCACAAACTCATCTCCCTCGCACTTACATTATTTGCCATTTGCCTCTCGTTTTCCTCTCCCCCACTTCACCCTTGCTGTTTTATTTGCCCTCTCTTTCCCAATCTCCTCTCTCTTTCGCTTGCCTTTTTGTTTGCTTGTGTGTTGGATCGCTTGTCGCGATGGTGCAAAGATAATACCAAATTGTGTGACTTTTCCAATACCAATAATAATGATTTCCTTAGTACTCGGATTGCTCCTCTTAATGATGTTGAGTCTTGTGAAATCAATGCTGCTTTGCTAAATCTTGTTATGAAAGATCAATTTTCCGGCCTTCCTAGTGAAGATGCCGCTACCCATCTAAACAACTTTATTGATTTGTGTGAGACGCAAAATAAGAAATATACTAATAATGATATTGTTAAATTGAAGTTATTTCCTTTTTCACTTAGAGATCATGCTAAAGTTTGGTTTTCGTCTTTGCCTAAGAATAGTGTTGGTTCATGGAATAAGTGCAAAGATGCTTTTATCTCTAAGTATTTTCCTCCCGCTAAGATCATGTCTCTTAGGAATGATATTATGAATTTTAAACAACTTGATCATGAGCATGTTGCCCAATCTTGGGAAAGAATGAAATTGATGATTTGCAATTGCCCTACTCATGGTTTGAATTTATGGATGATCATACAATTTTTTTATGCCGGATTGAATTTTGCTTCTAGAAATCTTTTAGATTCGGCCGCGAGAGGCACTTTTATGGAAATCACCTACTAAACTCCTTGATAACATTATGGCTAATTATTCTCAATGGCACACCGAAAGATCTACTAGTAAAAAAGTGCATGCTATAGAAGAAATTAATGTTTTGAGTGGAAAGATGGATGAACTTATGAAATTGTTTGCTACTAAGAGTGCTCCTATTGATCCCAATGATATGCCTTTGTCTACTTTAATTGAGAATTATAATGAATCTATGGATGTGAATTTTGTTGGTAGGAATAATTTTGGTAACAATGCTTATAGAGGAAACTTTAATCCTAGACCGTTCCCTAGTAATTCCTCTAATAATTATGGAAATTCCTACAATAATTCTTGTGGAAATTTTAATAAGATTCCCTCTGATTTTGAGAATAGTGTTAAAGAATTTATGATCTCTCAAAAGAATTTTAATGCCTGCTTGAAGAAAAATTGCTTAAAGTTGATGATTTGGCTAGGAACGTTGATAGACCTTCGCTTGATGTTGATTCTTTGAAACTTAGAACTACTCCTCCTAAGCATGATATCAATGAGTCTCTCAAAGCTATGAGAATTTCCATTGATGAGTGCAAAGAAAGAACCGCTAGATTGCGTGCTAAGAAAGATTGCTTTGTGAAGGCGTGTTCTTCTAGTTTCCACGAAAATATTGATGAAGATCTAAAAGTTATTGATGTGTCCCCTATTAAATCTTTGTTTTGCAATATGAATCTTAATAATAATGGGACTGGAGATGAGTTAACTTTAGTTAAAAGGCGTCCCAATGATTCGGAGTTTTTAGATCTTGATGCTAAATTTGGTAAAAGTGGGATTGGAGAGGTCAAGACTTTAAATAGCATTGAACCCACTATTATGGATTTCAAGGATTTTAATTATGATAATTGTTCTTGAGAAGATTGTATTTCCTTGTTGCAATCCGTGTTAAATTCTCCTCATGCTTATAGTCAAAATAAAGCCTTTACCAAACATATTGTTGATGCCTTGATGCAATCTTATGATGAAAAACTTAATTTGGAAGTTTCTATACCTAGAAAACTTAATGATGAGTGGGAACCTACTATAAAAATTAAAACTAAAGATCATGAGTGTTATGCTTTGTGTGATTTGGGTGCTGGTGTTTCCACGATTCCGAAAACTTTATGTGATATTCTAGGTTTCCATGATCTTGATGATTGCTCTTTAAGTTTCCACCTTGCGGATTCCACCATTAAAAAGCCTATGGGAAGGATCAATGATGTTCTTATTGTTGCAAATAGGAACTATGTGCCCGTAGATTTTATCGTTCTTGACATAGATTGCAATCTTTCATGTCCTATTATTCTTGGTAGACCTTTCCTTAGAACGATTGGTGCGATTATTGATATGAAGGAAGGGAATATTAGATTAAAATTTTCATTAAGGAAAGGCATGGAGCGATTTCCAAGAAAGAAAGTTAAATTACCTATCATGCGAGCTACTTATGAATCAAGTGCCAAAGATGGCACTACTTAGATCTATCCTCGTTTTTTATGCCTAGCTAGGGACGTTAAACGCTAGTTGGGAGGCAACCCAATTTTACTTTTGTTTTTTTATTTTTGCTTCTGTTTAGTAATAAATTTTGTATCTACCTTCTGTTTAGATGCGTTTTCATGTTTTAATTAGTGTCTGTGCCAAGTAGAACCTATAGGATAACCTATGGTAATAGTTAATTTGATTCTGCTGAAAAACAGAAACTTTGCACTCACGATAAAAAATTCAATAAATCACAGAAACGTGATTTTGCGCTGATTGTTTTTTCTGTAGATCAATAGACAAATTTCCTAGGACTTCCTATTTTTGTAGGAGTTTTAGAATTCCAGAAGTATTCAAAAGTTACAGCTTGCTACAGACTGTTCTGTTTTTGACAGATTCTGCTTTTCGTGTGTTGTTTGCTTATTTTGATGCATCTATGGCTAGTATGTGGGGGTATGAACCATAGAGAAGTTGGAATACAATAGGTTTAACACCAATATAAATAAAGAATGAGTTCATTACAGTACCTTATGTGGTGGGTTTTCTTTCTTGCACTAACGGAGCTTATGAGATTTCCTGTTGAGTTTTGTGTTGCGAAGTTTTCAACTTTTGGGTAAAGATTTGATGGACTATGGAATAAGGAGTGGCAAGAGCCTAAGCTTGGGTATGCACATGGCACCCCAATATATTCAAGGATAACCAAAAGCCTAAGCTTGGGGATGCCCCGGAAGGCATCCCCTCTTTCATATTTGTCTATCGGTAACTTTACTTGGAGCTATATTTTTATTCGCCACATGATATGTGTTTTGCTTGGAGCGTCTTGTATGATACTAGTCTTTGATTTTTAGTTTACCACAATCATCCTTTCTGCACACACCTTTTGGGAGAAACCCACTTGATTGGAATTTATTAGAATACTCTATGTGCTCCACTTATATCTTTTGAGCTAGATAGTTTTGCTCTATGTGCTTCACTTATATTTTCTAGAGCATGGCGGTGGCTTTATTTTGAAGAAATTTTTGATCTCTCATGCTTCACTTATATCATTTTGAGAGTTCTTTAGAAAAGCATGGTATTTTCTATGGTTATAAATTTGGTCCTAGAATGATGAGCATCCAAGTTGGGTATAATAAAAACTATCATAGAAAGTGCATTAAAAACTATGATCAATTTGATGCTTGATAATTGTTTTGAGATGTAAAGGTGGTAATGCTAGAGGCATGCTAGTTGGCTAATTATGAAATTGAGAAATACGTGTGTTGAAGTTGGCAAGTCCCGTAGTATGCACGTATGGTGAAAGTTGTGTGACAAATTTATTGCATGGGGTGCTATTTTGATTGTCTTCCTTATGAGTGGCAGTCGGGGATGAGCAATGGTCTTTTCCTACCAATCTATCCCTCTAGGGGCATGCGTAGTAGTAGTTTGCTTCGAGGGCTAATAAACTTTTGCAATAAGTATATGAGTTCTCTATGACTAATGTGAGTCCGTGGATATACGCACACTTACCCTTCCACTTTGCTAGCCTTTATTATGCCGCGCAACTTTCGTCGGTATCTTGCACCCATTATTTACCTTCCTCAAAATAACCACCATACCTACCTATTATGGCATTTCCATAGCCATTCCGAGATATATTGCCATGCAACTTTCCACCGTTCCGTTTATTATGACACACCCCATCATTGTCATATTGCTCTTTGCATGATCATGTAGTTGACATCGTATTTGTGGCAAGGCCACCTTCATAATTTTTCATACATGTCACTCTTGATTCATTGCATATCCCGGTACACCGCCGGAGGCATTCACATAGAGTCATATTTTGTTCTAAGTATTGAGTTGTAATTCTTGAGTTGTAAATCAATAAAAGTTGATGATCTTCATTATTAGAGCATTGTCCCACGTGAGGAAAGGATGATGAAGACTATGATTCCCCCACAAGTCGGGATGAGACTTCGGACTTTATAAAAATAAAAGAGGCCAAAGAAGCCCATAAAAAAGAGGCCAAAGAAGCCCACCAAATGAAAAAAATGAAAAGAGAGAAAAGAGAGAAGGGACAATGCTACTATCTCTTTTCCACACTTGTGCTTCAAAGTAGCACCATGATCTTCATGATAGAGAGTCTCCTATGTTGTCACTTTCATATACTAGTGGGAATTTTTCATTATAGAACTTGGCTTGTATACTCCAATGATGGGCTTCCTCAAAAACGCCCTAGGTCTTCATGAGCAAGCAAGTTGGATGCACACCCACTTAGTTTATTTTGTTGAGCTTTCATATATTTATAGCTCTAGTGCATCCGTTGCATGGCAATCCCTACTCACTTACATTGATATCTATTAATGGGCATCTCCATAGCCCGTTGATACGCATAGTTGATGTGAGACTATCTTCTCCCTTTTTGTCTTCACAACCACCACCATATACCACCATAGTGCTATGTCCATGGCTTGCGCTCATGTATTGCGTAAGAGTTGAAAAGGCTGAAGCGCGTTAAAAAGTATGAACCAATTGCTCGGCTCGTCATCGGGGTTGTGCATGATGGGAGTATTTTGTGTAATGAAAATGAAGCATGTCCCAACTATATGATTTTGTAGGGATAAGCTTTCTTTGGCTATGTTATTTTGATAAGACATGATTATTTGTTAGTATGCTTCAAGTATTATTATTTTTATGTTTTACAAGCTTTTATATTCAATCATTTGGATCTAAACAATCATGCCACAATAAAGAAAATTACATTGAGAATTATGCTAGGTAGCATTCCACAACAAAAATTCTAATTTTTTATCATTTACCTACTCGAGGACGAGCAGGAATTAAGCTTGGGGATGCTTGATACGTCTCCAACGTTTCTATAATTTTTGATTGTTCCATGCTATTATATTACCCGTTTTGTATGTTTATGGGCTTTACTCTACACTTTTATATCATTTTTGGGACTAACCTACTAACTGGAGGCCCAGCCTGAATTGCTGTTTTTTTTGCCTATTTTAGTGTTTCGAAAAAAAGGAATATCAAACGGAGTCCAAACAGAATGAAACCTTCGGGAGCGATCTTTTTGGAACAAACGTGATCCAGAGGACTTGGAGTGGAAGTCAAGAAAAACGTGAGGCGGCCACGAGGGTGCCCGGCGTGCCCCCTACAGGTGGGTGCGCCCCCCACCCTCGTGGGCCCCTCGATCATCCACCGACGTACTTCTTCCTCCTACATATACCCATGTACCCCGAAAACATCAGAGGCGACCACGAAAAACTATTTCCACCACCATAACCTTTGGTATCCGCGAGATCCCATCTTGGAGCCTTCGCCGGTGCTCCGTCGGAGGGGGAATCGACCATGGAGGGCCTCTACATCATCTCCAAGGCCTCTCCGATGAGTTGTGAGTAGTTTACCACAGACCTTCGGTTCCATAGTTATTAGCTAGATGGCTTCTTATCTCTCTTTGAATTTCAATACAAAGTTCTCCTCGATCTTCTTGGAGATCTATTCGATGTCACTCTTTTTGCGGTGTGTTTGTCGAGATCTGATGAATTGTGGGTTTATGATCAAGTTTATATATGAGAAATATTTGAATCTCCTCTGAATTCTTTTATGTATGATTAAGTTATCTTTGCAAGTCTCTTCGAATTATCAGTTTAGTTTGGCCTACTAGATTGATCTTTCTTGCAATGGGAGAAGTGCTTAGCTTTGGGTTCAATCTTGCGGTGTCCTTTCCCAGTGAGAGCAGGGGCAGCAAGGCACGTATTGTATTGTTGCCATCGAGGATAAAAAGATGGGGTTTATATCATATTGCATGAGTTTATCCCTCTACATCATATCATCTTTCTTAATGCGTTACTCTGTTCTTTATGAACTTAATACTCTAGATGCATGCTGGATAGCGGTCGATGTGTGGAGTAATAGTAGTAGATGCAGAATCGTTTCGGTCTACTTGTTATGGATGTGATGGCTATATACATGATCATGCCTAGATAATCTCATAATTATTCACTTTTCTATCAATTGCTCGACAGTAATTTGTTCACCCACCGTAATAATTATGCTATCTTGAGAGAAGCCACTAGTGAAACCTATGGCCCCCGGGTCTATCTCTTATCATATAAGCTTTCAATCTACTTTTATTTGCATCTTTACTTTTCCAATCTATATTATAAAATACCAAAAATATATTTATCTTATCATATTATCTTTATCAGATTTCACTTTCGCAAGTGGCCGTGAAGGGATTGACAACCCCTTTATTGCGTTGGTTGCGAGTTCTTGTTTGTTTGTGTAGGTGCATGGGATTTGTGAGGAGCCTCCTACTGGATTGATACCTTGGTTCTCAAAAACTGAGGGAAATACTTACACTACTATTGCTGCATCACCCTTTCCTCTTCAAGGAAAACCAACTCAAGGTCAAGACGTAGCAACAGTCTCTGGACTGGGACACGACCGCATTTTGCGATAGCGCTGTCTTCGGGAGCGCTTGGATCTGCCGAATCCCCTCTCCAGCTACCGAGTCGGAGGGCTAGATGGAATCTGTGATCCGAGAAGCGGCCGCCAGATTTTGTAGCGGAGTACTGAGGACTTGATACTTATGAGGCTGGTTACTCGAGAAGAGCTGGCGCTTATGCCAAAATGGAACTGGGTTGATGGCGCACGCGGTCGTCCAGCTCCTCTGAAGCCGTTCGAGGCGATCACGCTCGGCCAGGGTGGCCAGGCGAGTCGACTCCATGGCCAATGCCTCGGGGTCGTCCTAGTGATGGGGGTGTTCAGGAGCTGCTCATTCCTGTGATGGAGCTCGTCTCGTTGCTCCCGGGTGAGAGTCTGAGGCACGTATGGCTCGTGGCCCCTGGCGTCACCGTCAGTGTTGCCGTGTGACGCACCCGCGCGGCCGTCCTGGGCGTCGGTGTACTCTGGGGGCGCGCGATGCGCGGAGCTGTCCGCCATGAGAACTTTGGCGGTCGACTCAATGCTTTCACACTCGAACTCCTCAGAGGAATCGTCGAGTGACCCGTCGGAGAGGTCGAGGGCGGGCTCGTCGAACTCAAGAGCTGCCACATGTTCCGCGTGGCCTGGGTGGCCACAAAGTGTTTGACCCAGCGCTGCAGCCACGAGCACCCGGAACGCTTGCGGCGGCGTGCATGGGTAGGGCGAGCGGCCACTCGGTACGGATCCGAGGACTGTCGGAGCAGGACTCCGTAGCATGATGCGCGGAAATGCGTCATGCCGCGGACGAGCAGCGCCTCCATGTCCAACGTGGCCTCGCAAAGCCATGCTGAGTCATCGACGATGAAGGAGGGTGTCCCGAAATGGAATTCGCTGCCGACTTACATGACTATTAAGAATTCCACCTACACCATGAAACTTTGCTAGACGCCTATAGCCCCATGGTGGGTGCTAACTATTGGGGTTACGATCCTGACAATGAGTTCTAGGGGTACGAATATGGGGGCATAACCTAGCCACAGTGCAGGTGTGACACTCGGTGTTTAACGACTTCAGGCCCCTCTCGACGGAGGTAACAACCCTATGTCTCGTGCCCTTAGGCTTGCTTTGATTTTATGGATATGGTCAGAAATATTGCTCATCCCCATCTATGGAGGGTGTGTAGCTTATATAGAGTGCGCCGTAGCCCCATGTCTCCCACGTCGCCGAGGCATTTAATGACACTGAAGGCATTAGTCATAGGTGTGATGAGTCTCTACTACTATAGTTACACGTAAAGGTAGCCTTGACTCTTGTTAAAGGCCGACTTAGGATTCCTCGACCGTTGCAGCTCCCAATACGCCCTCTTGTCTCCTTGGTTCGAGTGGTGATTAGTTCAACCGAGTGGTGTGTGGTCGTTTGAGTGCCGTTGAGCCGTCCGAGTGGACTTCTTGATGTATGCATCGGAGTGCTGGCATGGTCCTGGGACCTACCCATGGTGGTGATAGGCCCCATGTGGGTCCAAATGACTGGTCCTTGACCCTACTTGCAATAGGTGACCTCATCACCGGGCAACTGTCGGGGTCTCCAATTAGGTTGTGGAGATCGCCTGAGCAATTTGTACGGGTTCTGATGACCGCCCCCAAGGGTTGCCAAAGTGTATGGGTACCGGTGACCGCCGCCAAGGGTTTCCATTTGTACGGGTTCGGAGACCGCCCTCAAGGGTCTCTTAGTGGAATCACAACATCTTGCATTGTGTGAGGGCGTGAGGAGTTAGGACATTACAGTGGCCCTAGTTGCTTCTGGGAGCATTGTGCCTTCACACCGCTCCAAACGGAGATTAACATCCGCAAGGGTGTGAACTTCGGGATACATCATCGTCTCCACATGCCTTAGTATCTCTTATCCAAACCCTTTACTTATGCAATTCACTTTGTGATAGCCATAGTGTTGGGGATATAGCTCCGAGGTGTGACCCACCACAGGAGGGTCCGGGTCACACTGTTGGCGGTTTAATATGAAGAAGGCCCAAGGAATCCTAAGGCATGAAGACAGCGGCTCATGGAGGTAGGCCTGGTGAAAGCCCAAGACCTGGGCCTGTGAGATGCCGCATGATGACTTGCCTTGTAAGGCATGACTAGTTAGAAACCGAGCCGACCATGGTGTGTGAGCCGGCCGGGACTCTGTAAGCCTCTGGGTCTCAACCTGTGTATATAAAGGTGAGACCCGACAGCGGGTTAACTCAAGAAACAAGCAATCGAGAACTAGGTCAAGCGTATTCTCTCCCTTGTAATCGAAACTCAAGTAATACAACTAGAAGCAGGATGTAGGTTTTTACCTCCACCGTGAGGGGCCAAACCTGGGTAAACTCTTTGTTTCATTTGTGTCTGGCGGAGAGACAACCATCTACTCAGGTGATGAGTCTTCCACTGGCGAAACTAAGTAAATTTATCGACTACAAGACGACGGGCTTAGGGGCTACTCCGATGGGGATATTATTCCGGTTGCCTATGAGCCACCGAGGAGGGTTGCTATCTTCATGGCCGGTACGCAACATATGCTGAACTCATCAACCACCACGGTTATGACCTACGGTTCAACAACTGCTGTGACGGCCGAAGCGAGCGGCTCCGTGCGCCCACCGGCTCAGGTCTTATCCGAGCTCTTGGATGCTTTGGCGACTCTGTTAGCCGAAGAAGTGACCCCGATGACTCAAGCACAACATAATGTGGAAGTTGCGAAGCTACGTGATGAAGTAGCCAAGGCTAGAGAAGAGCTTAAGAATATCAGGATGGCAACAGAGCGAGCCGCCTTGGAGGCTGAATCACAGCAGGTACACGCCGAGGACTTTTGTTTAAGTCTGGACCAGAACACATCAAATGATGTCCTACGGAGGAGGCACCAGACCCGCTTGCCTCCGCAGTTTGAGGGAAGGAATCTCTTTACCACGCCCGGCGCAGGGCCAAGTAACCCGCCCAGTGTGACCCGGACCGCTGAGCGCCTGTGACCGGAGCGGTGGCTCAGCCCCGTGTAACAGACCCGGCTCGCGTAGATTTAACTCCGCTTCAACGAGTATCAGCACCTCCGGGTCATTACTCCAACCCGCTGGATAACATGATTGCTACGGCATCAAGGCTGGCGGATGTTCCCATTGAAGGCGAGTCTCCTGTTGCGATAGAGGCCAGGAACACCGTGGAACTTGTTCAGACGGCGGTAGCTCAGCAGGCGTCTTACTCCTATAGCCACGAGCGAATCCATTCAACTCTACGTCAGAGATGAAGCTATAGACGGCGTGTTGAGTCGCCGGCGGTTTCCAGCAGTGAACGGCGCAAAAACCCTCCCCATGGGCCTAACCCGCCCTGTGGTGATAATATGTTCAGATTCTGACAGATCAGGCTAGAGCATGTCAAGAGGCAGAGCTGGCAGCTCAATTAGCAACTCATCACCGGCCTTAGTTAAACCCTTCTGTGTCTATAGAAGCTGGGATGACCTCTTGGTCAGTTGGAGTGCCCTGTCTAGTGCCGACTCTGCGAACCGAGCATCTACCCAAAGATTTTAAGGATCCTCGTAAGGTGCCTAATTACACATCTGATCAACCACCTTAGGTTTGGATAGAAAGCTATGAGCTAGCCATGGAGATGCTGGATGTTAACGATGCTGTATGTGCCAAATACTTCACCATGATGCTGGATGGGCCCGTTCGAACTTGGCTGAAGGGGTTGCCTGCCAACTCCATCAATTCATGGGCAGAGTTGAAGGCACGTTTGATACGTCTCCAATGTATCTACTTTTCCAAACACTTTTGCCCTTGTTTTGGACTCTAACTTGCATGATTTGAATGAAACTAACCCGGACTAACGCTGTTTTCAGCAGAACTGCCATGGTGTTGTTTATTGTGCAGAAAACAAAAGTTCTCGGAATGACCTGAAAATCCACGGAGATAACTTTTGGAGAATATAAAAAATACTGGCAAAAGATCAAGGCCAGGGGGCCCACACCCTGTCCACGAGGGTGGGGTGCGCGCCCCCTCCCCCTGGGCGCGTCCCCCCTGTCTCGTGGGCCCCCTGACGCTTCACCGACCTCAACTCCAACTCCATATATTCCGTTTCGCGGAGAAAAAAATCAGGGAGGAAGTTTCATCGCGTTTTACGATACAGAGCCGCCGCCAAGCCCTAATCTCTCTTGGGAGGGCTGATCTGGAGTCCGTTCGGAGCTCCGGAGAGGGGGATTCGTCACCGTCGTCATCATCAACCATCCTCCATCACCAATTTCATGATGCTTACCGCCGTGCGTGAGTAATTCCATCGTAGGCTTGCTGGACAGTGATGGGTTGGATGAGATTTACCATGTAATCGAGATAGTTTTGTTAGGGTTTGATCCCTAGTATCCACTATGTTCTGAGATTGATGTTGCTATGACTTTGCTATGCTTAATGCTTGTCACTAGGGCCTGAGTGCCATGATTTCAGATCAGAACCTATTATGTTTTCATGAATATATGTGAGTTCTTGATCCTATCTTGCAAGTCTATAGTCACCTATTATGTGTTATGATCCGACAACCCCGAAGTGACAATAATCGGGATACTTCTCGGTGATGACCGTGGTTTGAGGAGTTCATGTATTCACTAAGTGCTAATCCTTTGGTCCGGTTCTCTATTAAAAGGAGGCCTTAATATCCCTTAGTTTCCACTAGGACCCCACTGCCACGGGAGGGTAGGACAAAAGATGTCATGCAAGTTCTTTTCCATAAGCACGTATGACTATATTCAGAATACATGCCTACATTACATTGATGAACTGGAGCTAGTTCTGTGTCACCCTATGTTATAACTATTACATGACGAATCGCATCCGACATAATTATCCGTCACTGATCCAATGCCTACGAGCTTTTCACATACTGTGCTTCGCTTATTTACTTTTCCGTTGCAATTGTTACAATCATTACAAAACTACTATCTTTACTTTTGCCACTATTACTGAGGGATTCCTGGACTAGGGGGTGTCCGGATAGCCGGACTACCACCATCGGCCGAACTATCATTGGCCGGACTATCATCATCGACCGGACTCCAAGACTATGAAGATACAAGATTGAAGACTTCGTCCCGTGTCCGGATGGGACTTTCCTTGGCGTGGAAGGCAAGCTTGGCGATACGGATATGTAGATCTCCTACCATTGTAAACGACTCTATGTAACCCTAGCCCTCTCCGGTGTCTATATAAACCGGATGGCTCTAGTCCGTAGGACAACGAACAACATCAACCCTTACAATCATACCATAGGCTAGCTTTTAGGGTTTAGCCTCCTTGATCTCGTGGTAGATCCACTCTTGTAAACATCCACAATATCAATATCAATCAAGCAGGACGTAGGGTTTTACCTCCATCAAGAGGGCCCGAACTTGGGTAAAACATCGTGTCCCTTGTCTCCTGTTACCATCCGCCTAGACGCACAGTTTGGGACCCCCTACCCGAGATTCGCCGGTTTTGACACCAACATTGGTGCTTTCATTGAGAGTTCCTCTGTGCCGTCACCGATAGGAAGGATGCCTCTTCCCGTGTTCAAGGACGATATCTTCGCCAATGGAGCCTTGGCTTCCGGCCAAACTATTCGGCTAGGAGGTTTTCTTATGGCCGCCTGTCCGGCCACCGCCTCCGCAATGACCTCTCGAGTCATCGAGAGCAATCTTCACGTCAACTCGGAATTCGCCGAACATCTAGATCCAGCAGAGCTCTCGTCTGTAAATGAACTCTTGGATCGGATCGCCGCCCTGGGAGTCGCTACAGACTACGATCAGATCGGGCTTAAAACTGATCTGAGAGAGATTAACTCTCCCCAGGTCACCCACCATGTTACGGTGGTAGACGAACAATGCGGCGACTCTTCTCCTATATTGAAAACTAGTCATGTCCGGGCTCCCAAACCCTCCACACTGGATTCCCGCGGAGGGGCGGACTTCGATCGAGCACCGAACTTAAAATCAGGCCTCGTTCCGGACTCATTGGACAATGTCCAGCGATCAAAGCTTCTGAGCTTGGAAGCTCCTCGGCCTTCAAGCCTTGAGATGGGTAGGGTTCGGGACTTAGTTCCACCCACCCGACCAGATATATGCGATCTATCTCTAATCCGGCAAGAGCCCACTGAAACAGTACATCACTACTGGGCCAGATTCCTCCTGGTTATGGACAGGATAAAAGACTGCCGAGAGGAAAACGCAATCTCAATTTTCTGCAATAATTGCACGGACGAGGGAATCCTAAACGCCGTTAGCCGTCGTGAAATCACACGCTTCGCCGACCTGGCATCCATAGTACAGAAGTACTGTGCGATAGAGAGTTTCCGGAAAACCGAAAATAGGTTTTGGGACAATCCGGCCCCGGATACAGACCCAGTCCGCAATAAAAGGGTGCATCACACTCAGGCACCAGGTGCAAGAACCAAAAAACAGAAACCCCTTAAAGGGAATGGAACCGTACTGGAGGGATGGCTCAGCAGACCCTGTACAATTCACAGTACAGAGGGCGCCGTCCCAACACATAGCCTTCGAGCATGTTGGATACTATGGCAGGTGGCCAAAAGTGGCGAGGAGCTTCTAGCCCCGGGAAACCACACCAACCATACCGGTACGGTATTAACAGTCTTCGAGACTTTCACATCAAACAATATGCGGAAACGAACAATCCGCAGCCTTGTCGAAGCTTACCAAGTAGCCACAACAAATCCTTGGAGTGACGCGGCCATCACCTTCGACGCCGGCGACGAACCTAAATTCCGAACAGCCCGAGCACCAGCCGCATTGGTCCTCAGTCCGATAGTGGACGACTTTCGGCTTACCAAGGTGCTCATGGATGGCGGCAGCGGATTAAACCTCATCTACGAGGAAACCCTTCAAAAAATGGAAATAGACTGGAGCCGCATTGAGCGAAGCAGCACAACCTTCAGAGGAATAATCCCTAGCCGGGAAGCGCACTGCACAGGAAAAATCACACTTGATGTGGTATTCGGCTCGCCGGACAATTACAGGTCTGAAGAAATCACGTTCCAAGTGGCCCCGTTCAACAGCGGATACCACGCTATATTAGGACGAGAGGCATTCACAATCTTCCAAGCCGTACCCCATTACGGGTACATGAAGCTCAAAATGCCTGGGCCCGGCAGAGTAATCACTCTCGTTAGTGATCCGGACATAGCACTCCGCGCCGAAAACAAGACGGCCGCATTAGCCCTGGAGGCACTATCTGAAGCCTTAGCGGCAGAGGAACTCACCGCGCTGCGCTCTACGGTGAATAGGGACGATGTGATACTCGATAAGAGATCCAAGTCCACCTCCTTTAAACCAGCCAAAGAAATAGTAAAATTCCAGGTCCACCCAACGGACCCGACAAAGACGGCCTCCATCGGGGCACAATTGAACCCTGATGTAGACGCCGCACTGCGAGAATTCTTTCGGGAAAATTGGGACATTTTCGCTTGGCACCCCTCGGATATGCCCGGAATCCCACGCAGATTAGCAGAACACAACCTAAACATCCTAAAAGGATTCAAGCCAGTCAAACAGGCTCTTCGACGATTTTCCGAACCCAAAAGACAGACAATGGGAGAGAAACTAGCCAAACTATTGGAAGCCGGATTCATCAGAGACATCAAACATCCGGATTGGCTAGCAAACCTGGTAATGGTACCAAAGAAGGACAAATCCTGGCGCCTATGTGTTGATTTCAAAGACCTAAATAAAGCCTGCCCAAAGGATCCCTTCCCCCTCCCCCGCATCGACTAGATCATCGATGCCACTACAGGGCACGATTCATTGTGCTTCCTGGACGCATACTCCGGCTATCACCAAATCAAGATGGCAGAAGTGGATCAAGCCGCAACGGAATTCATTACTCCATATGGACCATTCTGCTTCAACACGATGCCCTTCGGACTTAAAAACGCCGGCGCAACATATCAGCGCATGATTCAGACATGTCTGGCTACCCAGATCGGCAAAACAGTAGAGGCATATGTAGACGATGTGGTCGTCAAAAGTAAACGCGTCGAAACTCTAGTAGACGACTTGAGGGTCACATTTGACAACCTCCGAGAATATGATATCAAACTGAATCCGGAAAAATGCGTTTTCGGCGTGCCAGCCGGAAAGCTCCTGGGCTTCATCGTATCCGGTAGAGGAATTGAAGCAAATCCGGCCAAGATCCAAGCTCTATCACAGCTGGATATTCCAAAAAACCTCAAACAGATCCAGAAATTGACGGGATGCGTGGCGGCCCTCAACCGCTTTATCTCCCGCTTAGGAGAAAAGGCATTGCCCCTCTATCGCCTCCTCAGGCACACCGAACACTTCGAGTGGACGGATGCTGCCACCGCCGGACTCGAAGAAATAAAGGCCATATTGGCAACGAATCCGGTCCTGGCTACGCCCAACCTGGGCGAACCAATGCTGTTATACATCGCAGCAACACATCAAGTTGTAAGCGCGGTACTCGTCGTCGAACGAGAGACAGAAGGGCATAAATTCCCTCTTCAAAAACCAGTGTACTACATATCCACTGTGTTAACCCCCTGCAAGTCCCGTTACCCGCACTATCAGAAGATCGCGTATGCAGTGTTCATGGCATCTCGGAAGCTCCGACACTACTTTCAAGAGTGTTCGATAATAGTGGCCTCTGAAGTACCACTCAATGACATTATAAACAACCGCGACGCAACGGGCAGGATTGCAAAATGGGCCATTGAGCTCTTGCCATTCAATATAACTTACAGGCCTCGGCGAGCTATAAAGTCACAAGTTTTGGCTGACTTTGTTGCCGAATGGACCGAAGCCGAACTCCCTAAAGAGTATGGCGCATACTCCAATTGGATTATGCACTTCGACGGCTCTAAAATGTTGGCCGGACTGGGGGCTGGCGTCGTATTGACATCCCCGACCGGTGATACAGTCCAATACGTACTTCAAATAATGTACATGGACTCCAACAACGCAGCCGAATACGAGGCCCTTTTACATGGTCTCCGGATGGCAATCTCCATGGGCATTCAATGCCTAGAGGTGCGCGGGGATTCAAACCTCGCAATATCCCAAATAAATGGAGACTTTGATGCCAAGGATCCGAAAATGGCAGCATATCGCAACACTGTCCTAAAAATGTCAGCTCGATTCGACGGACTCGAATTCCATCACATAGCCAGGGATAACAACCAAGCGGCCGATGTATTGGCACGCATCGGCGCAAAACGTGACGCTGTCCCTCCAAACATCTTCCTGGAACGGCTGTTCAAGCCATCCATACTATGGGAAGAGGAGTCCGGAAATAACAAACCAGAAGCAGCCACACCAACCGACACAGAGCAATTTGACATAAGCGGCAATTCCGCCACCGAAATAACACCCTCAGCCCACGACATAATGGCCGTAATCGCCCCGTGGACAGAACCATTCCTAGCCTACTTACTTAGGCATGAACTTCCCGAAGACCAAAATGAGGCCCACTGCATAGTTCGGCGATCTAAAGCCTACAAGGTCCACGAGGGAGAGCTTTATAAGAAAAGCACAACCGGAGTCCTTCAAAGGTGTATCTCCGAAGAGGAAGGGCGAAATCTCCTGGCTGAAATTCATGCCGGACTAGGCGGACACCACGCAGCAGCCCGGACCCTCGTAGGAAAGGCATTCCGTACAGGATTTTATTGGCCGACGGCCTGGGCAGATGCTCAGGACTTAGTCGAACGATGCGTTGGTTGTCAGCTCTTTGCTAATCAGAGCCATATGCCACCCACCGCCCTCAAAACTATACCCATTACCTGGTTGTTCGCGGTCTGGGGGCTTGACATGGTTGGACCACTTAAAGGGGGAACCCACAAGCAAAGATACCTATTGGTCATGGTGGATAAATTCACGAAATGGATAGAGGCCAAGCCAGTTAAAACGGCAGAGTCCGGACCAGTGATAGACTTTATATCCGGGGTAGTACACCGTTACGGTGTCCCCCACAGCATTGAATTTTACGGCCGATGAGGTTAAATCATGGTGCAAAAATATGGGCATTAAGCTCGATTATGCTTCAGTCTATCATCCTCAAACCAACGGTCAAGTGGAACAAGCAAATGGTCCAATAATGAGCGGCATCAAACCCAGACTAGTGCGGTCACTTACGAAATCTGACACGCACTGGGTAGAGGAGCTCGACTCCGTACTCTGGGGGCTGCGGACAACGCCCAAACCGTACTACCGGATTCACACCATTTTTTATGGTGTACGGCGTAGAGGCAGTTTTGCCCTGCGACATTATTCATGACTCACCTAGAGTGCGCATGTATGAAGAAAGAGAGGCCAAGCTTGATCGGCAGGACAGCTTAGACGCATTGGAGGAAGAACGTGACGTCGCCAAGGCTCGTTCCGCATTCTATCAGCAGCAGGCTCGAAGATATCAAAGAAGAGAAGTACGGGCCAAGACTTACAACGTGGGCGAACTAGTTCTACGCCTGCCGGACAAGAAAAAGGACAAGCTCAAGCCCAAATGGGAGGGCCCCTTCATCATCGATCAAGTCCTGACCGGCGGAGCGTACCGTCTACGAAATGCATCGGATAATCGACTCGAGCCGAAACCATGGAACGCAGCCCGCCTACGAAGATTATATGCCTAGCGCCGGATTAAGAGTTCGTCCTTTTCTCCCGTCCAAATTTTTTATACTTCAGCTGCCTTTTTTCTCTCACCCCTATTCATAAACAGCCTTACAAGGCTTATTTGCGCATAGTCCGCACATAATCAATGTGCTATCCGCACTCACTATACCTGGGGGCTTCTTTACCAGAAGCTTAAATTATAAGGGCTTCGTGCCCAGCACATGTGTCAAGCTCCCACATGTACCTTTTATTCACCATTATATGCATCGATATGACTTAAGTTTTGGCCAATCTGGGTTGCCTGGCTCCTGTGCTCACCCCTATGTTCCCGATTGTTCGGCTAGGAGGTAAAGGGAGCACCTCTGCGATTGTTACTGCCGGGTCAGCCGGATGTGTACCTTAGACTGGGTGAAGCCGAAAGCTAGCGTTCTTAAGGGAATACTCGGTCGGTGACTTGAAAGATGATTTTTACATACTTATTTATCTGCCCCCAGATGTTTTTCTGCTTTTTTCGCAGTCCGGACATGCACTTTAGGGCATGCCACCCCCAGAGGAAAGGAACCCTTAACGGAACTATTCTCCCTGGAAGATGTTTCTTACTAACCATGTAATATAACATAACTAGTTGGGCACTTGTCTGATAAAGCACTAATGACCCCTACGCCTGGTCTCCATGCATACCCCGGTTGTTTCATAACCGAGAAGGTATTCGGACACACTCCGGACTCTAGGGTCCCGAGGTCGAAGCGAAAAGGTCGGCAAAGACAAACGATCTACAATCTGGCTAGAAGGCATTTTACATGTCATTTTATAATACATTGTCAAATTGACTGACTATATTCTTCCTCAATCCCGTCTAACAGACTGTCTAATTTACACTCCTGTTGGGAAAACTTAGCAGCCAACTCTACTTGGCCGTATACTAAACTTACAGGGATCTCCTTCCCATCGGGCCCCACAGGTCCGACTTCGGCCATGTGGTTGGGATCCGCCCTCTTGTACCGCGTCTTCACCATGGCCCAGGCCTCCCTGGCACCTTGGCGGCAGGCTGAAATCTTCCACAAATGGAAGCGCTACCGCACTCCCTGAAGCTTCTCCGCAAGCTCCCCAAGTCCCTCGGGTAGGGAGAAGGTTGGCCATAAAGCCTGGTTGACGCCGCTCATCGCCTGCCGAACTCGTTCGGTCAGTCGCAACAACTCGGGAAGTTGATCACCCGTTGATACGGGCTCCTCCGCGGGGCGACCTGTGAGTATACCTACAGACATATTTTGTCAATTAACTTCCTCGCCGAACTCTTCTTTTCAAAGGAGTTCGCTCAAGCACTTACTATAGATGCCACGACGAAGCCGCTGATTCTCCTTAACGGAGCCAGACAACTCGGCCCGAACGCCTTTCAGCTCTTCTCCAAGCTGGGCATGGGCATCCTGGAGCTTGTTCCTTTCATGCTGCACCTTATGCAGCACCCTCTCGCCGGCCTTTAGCTGGCGCAGAAGTTCTTTCCTGTCCGGATCTTGTCCGGCAGCACCTGCAACGTTATTATCAGACTTGCACACAGTCCAAACACTACTTATCCTTTAAAAAAATGTGTGTTACCAGGAGAGGTCGCTGCGTTTCCTCCTGCGGCAGCGAGTGCAGCTTCAAGTTGAGCCTTGCACTCTTGCAGCTCTTGAGACAGTTGGGTATTCTTCTCGGTAAGACCCTGCGTTTCATATGATCCTTAAATCAGTTAATATAACTACTTTAAGTCTCGGGGGCTACTGGCATATATAACTATTAAATTCGCTTACCCGTATGTCCTTTACATACTGCTCCGTGGCTCTGGTTAAACCATCTTGAGCGGCACAGAGGTGCGCGTCCCCTGCGTTAAAGGCATCCAACGCCTCAGGGGAGAAGCACGCGTCACGATAAATAGTCCGGCGGTGCCTATGGTTCATGGCACTCTCTGTCGGTGTCAAAACCGGCGGATCTCGGGTAGGGGGTCCCGAACTATGCGTCTAGGCGGATGGTAACAGGAGACGAGGGACACGATGCTTTTACCCAGGTTCGGGCCCTCTCGATGGAGGTAAAACCCTACGTCCTGCTTGATTAATATTGATGATATGGGTAGTACAAGAGTAGATCTACCACGAGATCAAGGAGGCTAAACCCTAGAAGCTAGCCTATGGTATGATTGTTATAATGTATGTTGTCCTACGGACTAAAGCCCTCCGGTTTATATAGACACCGGAGAGGGCTAGGGTTACACAGAGTCGGTTACAATGGTAGGAGATCTACATATCCGTATTGCCAAGCTTGCCTTCCATGCCAAGGAAAGTACCATCCGGACACGAGCCGGAGTCTTCAATCTTGTATCTTCGTAGTCTTGGAGTCCGGCGGACAATGATAGTCCGGCTGTCCGGACACCCCCTAGTCCAGGACTCCCTCAGTATCCCCTGAACTAGTCTTCAATGACGATAAGTCCGGCGTGCATAATGTTCGGCATTGCAAGGCGTGTTCCTCCCTTGAATAATCCAGAGAAGATCATGAACACCAGGATAGTGTCCGGCTCTGCAAAATAAATTCCACATTCCACCGTAGAGAGAATAACATGTACACTTAGTTCAATCTGCTGACGTATTATGCGGCGTAACATCACACCGCCACAAGGCCTTTGTTTGAATTACTATACCACCTCAGCATGTTTAGCGAAGCGGTTCCCTTGGCACGTCTTGTCGAAGCAGAGATCGTGTTCCCCTTATTCCGGGATTCTCATCAATACGTGCGTGGGTAACCCAACCGCGCCATTGATGGTGGCGCTTGGGAGATAAGCGAGTTTTACCAGGCTGGTGGGGGACGCATAGTTTTGTCCGCCTATATATAAGGGATAAGGATTCACCTTCTCACCTACGCCTTCTTCCTCCTTTGCTTATCCATCCCCGCGAACTCAAGCTCCAACGCCCGAGCTCGCGCATCTCGCCTCGACGTTCTCCGAATATGTCCGGAGCGGGAGGTAAATGGTTAGCCTCCACCGTCAAGGAGGAGGACATCACCAAGATGCGCAGCGCCGGATACCTTTCCGGCGATATCGCGCATCGGCTGCCCGACGAGGGGAAGCTCATCCGTACCCCCAGGCCTCATGAGAGGGTCGTCTTCCTCCCCCACTTCCTCCGTGGACTGGGCTTTCCGCTCCATCCATTTGTCCGGGGGCTCATGTTTTACTACGGCCTGGATTTCCACGATCTGGCGCCGAACTTTATCCTCAACATCTTGGCGTTTATCGTCGTGTGCGAGGCCTTCCTCTGCATCCGGCCCCACTTCGGCCTGTGGCTCAAGACCTTCAACGTCAAGCCGAAGGTTGTGAAGGGTACACAAGCGGAATGCGGAGGCGCCATGTTGGGCAAATTGCCCAACGTCCCTTGGCTAGAAGGGACCTTCGTGGACTCCGTCAAGGGGTGGCAATCGGGGTGGTTCTACATCACCGAGCCGCGCAAATCCTCATGGGCGGCGGCCCCCGAGTTTAGATCTGGCATCCCCACGCAGCTCACCTCCTGGAAAGAGAAGGGCTTGTAGTGGGGGAATCCGGTGGAGGTGACGGGACTCCGAGCATGTATCAAGAAGATGGTGAGCAATAGGCTCAGGCTCGTCAATGTGGTCCAAGTCATGCTCATCCGGCGGATCCTCCCATGCCAAGAACTGGCATTTAATTTGTGGGAGTTCAATCCGGAACAGCACCAGGCGCTAAGCGGACTCTTCGATACAACATACGAAGGCGCCTGGAGGGTGCTGTTCAAGGGCGCCGAAGCCCCCGCGTCCGCGACCGAAGACCGCGGATTCAGCTCGCGGCATCCAACTGACGAGGTAAGTGATTCAACCCCATTACGGGACACTTGTTATAATTAGATTGACTCTAGTGAGGTTTCATTCTGCCTCTTCCTTTGATAGGATTGGATGGAGAAGGCCAAGCTGCTCATCAGCTTGGCTCCCATGCCAGAAGACCCAGCGGACGCCCATTTAACAGGGCTGCTGGTTCCGGCACCGCACGTGGTGCCGGAGAAGAAGGCCAAGAAGGTGGCCGCGGGGACTCGAAAGAGTTCCCGCAATCAGGCGTCTGACGACAACGAGGACTCCTCCCCTGAAGAGGAGGAGTACTCTCTCCCGGAGGAGGGAGAGAAGAAAAGGAAGGCTTCCCCCATCGGGGAGGCCGAAGGGTCCAAGAGGGGGAGAACTATCCCCCCGGACAATTTCGCCAACATCAGCGTTGGTGAGGATGAGTGGCCTCCAAGGGCCAGGCGTCCGGCAAGATCGTAAGTATCTGGATCCTTGATGTGTAATTTCTTTTATGTCGCGTAGTATCCTTCTAACGCCGCATTCTGCCCGTAGTCCGGCCAATGATGATCTCCCCGACTCATCGAGCGGGTCATTGGCCTCGTCGGATGTGAATTCCATCCCGACTGCCTCCACACCACGCGCCGACGAGGACGTCGAGGTGGGATCCCAGAGAGGGACCCATCAGGAGGAGGCTCCGGAGGCGCCATCAGGCAGCCTCCCGGACTTCGTGCCGGACTCTACAACGGAACCCGCAGTGGTTCCAGAGTCCGGCAAGCGGCCCCTTCGAAAGAAGGGCAGGACCGTGACGCCGGCGGCCTCCGTCCAACCGGAGGCGCCGGATAATCTGCTGGAGGCGCTTAAAGGCGCTTCCATCGAGGAAGAACACCGCACTATCATGAGTGCAGTGATTGAGAAGGTTCAGCTCGCTAAGAGCGGGCTGACCGAAGCCTGCAGCAGCCTTTTAACAGGCTTTGAGGTAAGAAGTTAAAATTATGTAATGTAATACCGCATAGACAGTAGCCCCTGATGCTTAGTTCGGTGTTCGGAAAGAAAAGCCGGACTAAGGATCTATAACAAGATATACGCAGGGTTGCCTAAAATATGTCAATATGGGTTTGCAGGCTGCACTGCTGACCTCTGCCGCACTAACGGCGGAGGTTGATGTGCTGAAGAAGGAACTCGAGCGGTCCGAGCAAGAGCTCGGCCATGCAAAGAAGCAGCTCGAGGAAAAAGAAGGTGAGTAACACCTCTTTGAATAAGTACCTTACAGAAAAGGATTTTGGTTGCAAATAAAATTAACAAGGATAATATGTGCATTGAAGGGGCCACTAACAAGGTGGCAGCCCTGAAGGATGCTGTGTCCGCGGCCAAACGCAGTGCGTCCGCGGAACGGGCTAAGCGAGAAAAGCAAGAGGCACGGGTGGCGGAAGTTCGGCAAGAGCTCCAGGTTCTCATGGAAAAACATGAGAGTTTGGAGCATGACTCCAAGACTCGAGAGTCCGAGCTTGCCTCGGCTCTCGAAAGTGCCAAGTCCGCCAAGGCCGAGGCCCATAAGGCCCTTCAGGAGGTTGAGGACATAAAGAAGATAGCGGCGGGTAAGGCGTTTTTCATGCAAAGCAGGCATGTTAATGTGAACTACCTGACACTTACCCGAATTCGGAGCTCTCCAGGGGCGTTTGCAGATCTGCCGCATAGTGCGTCTGATGCCGCCGCATTCTACCGTGGCAAGGAGGGGAGCTCGACGGAGAAGGTCTTCTGGTCTCAGTATACTAAGGCCGGCCATCCAGTGCCCCCAAGCGACCAGCTAAAGCAGCTGGTCGAACTCCACAAGGTAGCTGAGGAGGCCATGAAGGGAATCATAGTCCGGCTGTCGCCTGGACAGGCCATGCCTGGTAGCTACTTTGGCCTCGTGTGGCGACTGATGTATGCATGCCCTAGGCTGGATGTAGTCAAGCGCTCCGCCTGTATCGAAGGTGCTCGTCGGGCCCTTGCCCGCATAAAGGTGCAATGGGGAAAATTGGATGCGGAGAAGCTTCTCACGGACCCACCGCCGCCGGGCAAGGAGTATCGCACGCCGGAGAAGTATAAAATTTTCCTGAAGGGAGCCTGCAATATTGCAGATGAGTGCTCCCGAAATGTAATCTTTGAGTGAACTCGCTCTTTATTTATCCTGTGCGCTGAAAACTTCGTTCATATGCGCCATGAGCAACACTTGTTTAATTTAAAATATTACCTTCTGTGCGGCCGTTTATAAAATCTGAGAGATGGCAAGTCGTTAGCTTCAGCCCCCAAGCCACAAGTGCTCGGGTGTTCGGGATAAACTTGAGCACTCTTGTTCCCATTTTTGGGTCCATCTAGGGAGGCGCTCAACACGACGAACAAGGCAACCGGACTTATAATGCTTGAACACTCTCACTTAGCCATAGAATTCTATAATTTTAAATTTCGGCGAAGCCCCTGGTATTCGGAAGACCGAATCCAGGGCACTATCCACGCCTTCATCGGACATTATCCGGAACTTCGCTCGAAGCGGCGTGAGTCTTTAAGGACCCGAAAAAAACCTCTCGAACAGCGACCAGTCTCTCGCCTTATCATGCCAGTCAGTTTTAGCTTTCTCCACTGAGGCGTTAACCCGGCTCAACCGGGGCGCAATCGCAGTGGTTCTCCCAGTGCCACCTTAGCCGACAGAACGGAACATAAGGCACCAAAACGTGGGAGCCGGGCAAACCCAACTATTGACCCAAGACATGATTCGGAGCCGATTCATATAATGCTATAAGTTCGGGGTGCCGCACTTGTGAAAGTGTTCGGACTTTAGCACACCATAAAGTGGGGAACATAAGCCCCTGGTGTATTATGCCGTACCAAAATATATGGGTGCCAGATGTCATATAATGAGCATATATATATATAATGTAATGCAATTGCGATCATAAAGGTGCTGCATTATTAATGAAAGAAAAGTCGGCTAGTAGAGCGGACTGATACAAATAGTGCGGTAAGCAAGGGATTTGGACTAAATAAACATGTCCCCCTCCAGGGATGAGCTGTAGATTTGGTGTATATAACCGAATTTAATGCTCGTAATTGAGACCACCTGAGTGTTCGACGCGGCCTTCTTTAGTCCCTGACGGTTGCATCATGAGTTCGGCAGGTTCACCGCCGGACAGGGCTTCTGGTTAATAGAGTCCTGTGTACAAAAAATAAGGAAAATAATAAAAAAAAGAAGGGCACATTTGCGAGCCCCTGGTGTGGTCGAACCGCACTCTGGGTCCGTTGTGATCGTGCCCCCTACCCTGTGCCCATGGTATCTCCAAAGCGTAATGATGTACGCGGAGTGTTATTCTTGCGATCATACGCGGGCGAGGGTTGGGGCCGCATTGCTACGCATGCTCTGATCGCGCCAGGTGGTCTTGGTTGGGATTGCTGCGGGCGCGCTTTGCTGTATCCGGCCGTTTAACGGCCGGACTCAAGAATTGCCTTAGGAGGCTGCTCTATACTTCTGCCGCGAGAGCCGCTGTATGTTCCTCCGTTCGGAGGGAGTGTTCCATATTCCCATTGACCATCATGACTCCACGAGGGCCTGGCATCTTGAGCTTTAGGTATGCATAGTGCGGCACCGTGTTGAATTTGGCAAACGCGGTTCGCCCGAGCAGGGCATGATAGCCGCTGCGAAACGGGACTATGTCGAAGATTAACTCTTCGCTCCGGAAATTATCCGGGGATCCGAAGACCACTTCCAATGTGACTGAGCCTGTGCAGTTGGCTTCCACTCCTGGTATGACACCTTTAAAGGTTGTCTTTGTAGGTTTAATCCTTGATGGGTCTATGCCCATTTTGCGCACTGTATCCTGATAAAGCAGGTTCAGGCTACTGCCGCCGTCCATCAGGACTCTCGTGAGGTGGAACCCATCGACGATTGGGTCTAAGACCAATGCAGCGAATCCGCCATGGCGTATGCTGGTCGGATGGTCTCTTCGATCGAAAGTGATCGGACAAGAGGACCATGGGTTGAACTTTGGGGCGACTGGCTCCATCGCATAGACGTCCAGTAGTGCGCGTTTCCTCTCCCTCTTGGGTATGTGGGTCGCGTATATCATATTCACCGTCCGTACTTGTGGGGGAAAACCCTTCTGTCCTTTGTTGTTCGGCGGCCGGGTCTCTTCCTCGTCGTCGCTATTTAGCCCCTTGTCATTGTTTTCGGCAATTAACTTGCCGGCCTGCTTGAACACCCAGCAATCTCTATTGGTGTGGTTAGCTGGCTTTTCAGAGGTGCCGTGTATCTGGCATGAGCGGTCGAGTATCCAGTCCAGATTGGATGGACCCAGACTGGTTCTTTTAAATGGCTTCTTCCGTTGACCGGGTTTAGAGCCTCGGAATCCGGCATTGACCGCCGTATCCTCCTTATCGTCGCCGTTAATTCGGCGCTTGTTTTTGTTTCGACGTGACCTGCCGTTGTTGTCCTTAGTATCCGGACTACCAGAATTTTTACGGAGATTGTTGCTGCGGGCAAGCCAGCTGTCCTCTCCCGCACAAAAGCGGGTCATTAACGATGTGAGGGCTGCCATGGATTTCGGCTTTTCCTGCCCCAGGTGCCGGGCTAGCCATTCGTCCCGGATGTTATGTTTGAAGGCTGCAAGGGCCTCTGCGTCCGGACAATCGACGATTTGATTTTTCTTTGTCAAGAACCGTGTCCAGAATTGTCTGGCCGATTCGTCTGGCTGCTGAATGATGTGGCTTAGGTCATCGGCGTCTGGTGGTCGCACATATGTGCCTTGTAAGTTATCAAGGAATGCGGCCTCCAGGTCTTCCCAACACCCAATTAACTCTGCGGGCAAGCTGTTAAGCCAATGCCGAGCTGGTCCTTTAAGCTTGAGTGGGAGGTACTTTATGGCGTGGAGATCGTCGCCGCGGGCCATATGGATGTGGAGAAGATAATCTTCGAAACACACCGCGGGGTCTGTTGTGCCATCGTAAGATTCGATGTTTACGGGTTTAAACCCTTCGGGGATCTTATGATCCATTACTTCGTCAGTGAAGCATAACGGGTGTGCGGCGCCCCTGTATTGAGCGATATCGCGACGCAGCTCGAGAGAGCGCTGTCTGCTGTGTTCGGCCCGGCCGGGGTTATTGTATCCGGCACGACGGTATTCGTCGTGGGTCGTAGGGCGCCCCTGTGATCCATAGATGGATCTAGATTGTCTTGCTTTGTCCTCCAATATGTCTTGCAAGTCCGGCGCGTTCCCTCTTGGCTTCGTACTTTTGGAGCGATGCCGGGGTATGGTCTTGGCTGGGGGCCTGGATGCCTCTCTGTCACGACCACGGGGTGGTCGGTCAGCCATATCGTGCGCTGGTGATGGAGGTACGAATGCTTCCTCCTCTAGTCGGGGGAGCAGCTTGCGTTTTGGGTAACTTTTGGAGGGACGTTCGAGTTTATACTCTTCGGCCGCGAGGACCTCGGTCCATCGATCGGCCAGCAGGTCCTGATCAGCTTGAAGCTGCTGTTGCTTTTTCTTTAGGCTGTTTGCTGTGGCGATAAGCCTGCGCTTGAAGCGCTCTTGTTCGACGGGATCCCCGGGTACGACGAATTCGTCATCGTTGAGGCTTGCTTCGTCTTCGGAGGGAGGCATATAATTATGATCCTCAACCTCTTCGTCTGCCTCCCCCTCATGAGGGCTTGCTTCTGCATCCTCCTGCGCTGAGTATTGCTGGAGGGGATTGTCTTCGGCACTCTCTGGAGTATTATTATCTCCTGTGCCGGAATCTTCGTTTTTACTGTGGCGAGATTTAGAGCGGCGCCGCTGAAGCCGGCGCTTGGGCTGTTTCTTTAAGGGATCTGCCTCTGCTGTTTCTTCGCCGTCCCCATCTTTTGGGGTATCCACCATGTATACGTCATATGACGAGGTGGCCTTCCAATGCCCTGTGGGCGCTGGTTCCTGTTCGTCTCCGGCATCGTCGTCCATAGCGTCGATGTCGTCGGAGTCATAGTCTAGCATGTCGGTTAGATCGTCGACAGTGGCTACAAAGTGGGTGGTGGGTGGGCTCTGAATTTCTTCGTCGTCCGCATCCCAACCATCCTGGCCATAATCCGGCCAGGACTCTCCTGATAACGAGAGATGCTTTAGTGAATTCAAGATATCGCCAAAAGGCGAGCATTGGAAGATGTCCGCGGCGGTGAATTCCATAACCGGCGCCCAATCCGGATCGATTGGTAGGGGCGCGGGAGGTTCGGAGTCCGGCGAGGAGTCCGGCGCCTCGGAATCACGAGTTTCGCAGGGGACAAGATTAGTGTTCGGCTCCATCGCCGTGGATGTTGAAGCCCCCAGGGCGGCGCCTATCCACCGACCCTCGATCTGGGCGATCGGCTCCGGGCTAATGGCCAAAGCGGATCCGTGTGCGGCCACCAAGGCACTGTTCGGCGGCAGAGCTAGATCATGCCCATCGTCATAGTGCGGCGCGCTTGGCTGTGGCTCGAGTCCGTCGAGGATCAAGTCTCCGCGGACGTCGGCCGTGAAGTTTAAGCTTCCAAATCTGACCTGACGGCTAGGGGCGTAGCTTTCGATCTACTCCAGATGGCCAAGTGAATTGGCCCGCAGGGCGAAGCCGCCGAATACGAAGATCTATCCGGGGAGAAAAGTCTCACCCTGGACAGCGTTGCAGGTTGAAGATGCCATCAAGCCTATCGGTGACGACACAGAGGAACTCTCAATGAAAGCACCAATGTCGGTGTCAAAACTGGCGGATCTCGGGTAGGGGGTCCCGAACTGTGCGTCTAGGCGGATGGTAACAGGAGACGAGGGACACGATACTTTTACCCAGGTTCGGGCCCTCTTGATGGAGGTAAAACCCTACGTCCTGCTTGATTGATATTGATGATATGACTAGTACAAGAGTAGATCTACCACGAGATCAAGGAGGCTAAACCCTAGAAGCTAGCCTATGGTATGATTGTTGTAATGTATGTTGTCCTACGGACTAAAGCCCTCCGGTTTATATAGACACCGGAGAGGGCTAGGGTTACACAGAGTCGGTTACAATGGTAGGAGATCTACATATTCGTATTGCCAAGCTTGCCTTCCACGCCAAGGAAAGTACCATCCGGACACGAGCCGGAGTCTTCAATCTTGTATCTTCGTAGTCTTGGAGTCCGGCGGACAATGATAGTCCGGCTGTCCGGACACCCCCTAGTCCAGGACTCCCTCACTCTCCACCTCAGATTTGGTGGCAGACAGACGGTCGGCATCCTCCGTTGGAGGAGTATCCAGCTCGCGCCTTGCGCTCGCATCCCCCTCCGGACCAGGCGCTGGAGCTTGGCTGGTAGAAGCCGGATTGACAGACTCTACACCCGCAGTCCGGCGGGCGCTTTTTCCCCTACAGAAAGTCATGAGCATTCGAACGCTTCCTAGGAATGTTGCTCCGGATAATGAATTGTGAGCTGTACCTTTGCGGCGACGTTTCAGTCCGCGCCGCGCTCCTCTTCCGTCTACTTGTCCGGACTGACCCTTGATGGTCAGTCGCCGCGGGCTCGGCTTCCCGCCCTAGAGGCGCCTCCTGCACAGCGTCATCATATACGGTGGTCAGAAATAAGCAAGGAAGGACTAACGGTGTCAGAACTTCGGTCACAAGAACCTGGGAAGCCGGATATAGTCCGGGATAGTCGGCCGTAATGGCGACTAAGGAATTATCCATGCTGAGCTGGTAGAACACCCCGTCGATTAGCTCCACTCCTATGTCCGGATCCTCTTCGAAGGCCGGGTCTCGGGATCTCTCTGGATCCTCGGGTTGCGGAGCTGGACTTAGCATGTCCTCCACCGTCCGACGTAGCTCCTGCGTCGAAAGAAGAACACAATATAAGAAACTTAAGTTTCAAAGGCATGGGTTGGACACGTGTAGTGTTCACTTACCCAAGGCTGGGGATTATTCATGGAGAACCCATTTAACGGGTTCGTCCGAAGGAAATCCTCCTTCTCCCCCTTATACAAGCCGGACAGGATCTTCACCAGGTCTTCGGCTGAATCCGGCCCTTTGCGACCGTGACGGGTGGCATCGTCCTCCCCGTTGAAATCCCACATGGGGTGGCCCCTGTATTGTAGTGGCTGCACTCCCCTCATAATGCATGTTGCCATGACTCCAATCATGGTCAACCCGGAATGGGTCAGTAACCTTATCCGGCCCATCAAATAATGGACGCTCTTGTCTTCCTCCAGTTGGGGGCTCCGTGGGCGCCAACTAAGGCGTTTCTTCAGAGGAGCATTGTTGAACTCCGGGAGGCCGATCCGGACAGGGTCCGGCAGCGGAGCATCTTCTATATAAAACAATAACGAAGGCCAGTCTTCGGATGCCTTCTTAGGGGTTCCGGATGGATATCCAGTCCCGGCAATGCGCCATATTTCGGCGCCGCCCACTTGATATATTAACCCCTCGTGAGAGCGGGGTACAAGGCAAAACAACCTCTTCCACAGCGCAAAATGGGGCTCGACGCCCAGGAATAGCTCGCAAAGAGCTACATAACCCGCAATATGCAGGATCGAGGCGGGCGTGAGGTGATGAAGCTGGAGTCCGTAGAACTCCAGGAGCCCGCGGAGGAACGGATGTACGGGAAATCCGAGCCCCCTTATCAGATAGGGGATGAAGCATACCCGCTCCCCTTTGTTGGGATTTGGGGTAGCCTCCGCTTGCTTCCCACCTTTGTAGGTGGCCAGCTCGGCTCGGACAGGAACCATGAAGGCCGGAGGGAGATATCCCCCCGTTTGGAGCTTCACCAGCTCGTTGTGCGGAATAGAGCATCTCCTCCAATCTCCTGGCAGAGGGCTGGGAGCGCGAGAAGAGGAGCTGCGTTGGGGATCCATGATGGAATGGATTCTGGGTCGAAAATGCTCCGATGAGTGTTCGCGGGAGGAAGATGGTGATTTGGATCTGGATTCGTGCCTCTCTTATAGGCAGATTACTCGCACAACTAGGGGGTAAAACATAAAAGACACCCTGGCTTTTCGCATTCGTGCGACGTGTGGAAGAAGGCCATTATTGGGCGTGGGAGCCAAGAAACGCAACTTTAATGAAGAGGCCGGACACTGTTTGGCGGGTACATGGAACTTGAAGGAGAACCCGCCTTGCAACGCCGAAGACTACACACATGCTGGACTTATCGTCATTGAAGACTGGTTCGGGGGCTACTGAGGGAGTCCTGGACTAGGGGGTGTCCGGATAGCCGGACTACCACCATCGGCCGAACTATCATCGGCCGGACTATCATCATCGACCGGACTCCAAGACTATGAAGATACAAGATTGAAGACTTCGTCCCGTGTCCGGATGGGACTTTCCTTGGCGTGGAAGGCAAGCTTGGCGATACGAATATGTAGATCTCCTACCATTGTAACCGACTCTATGTAACCCTAGCCCTCTCCGGTGTCTATATAAACCGGATGGCTCTAGTCCGTAGGACAACGAACAACATCAACCCTTACAATCATACCATAGGCTAGCTTTTAGGGTTAAGCCTCCTTGATCTCGTGGTAGATCCACTCTTGTAAACATCCACAATATCAATATCAATCAAGCAGGACGTAGGGTTTTACCTCCATCAAGAGGGCCTGAACCTGGGTAAAACATCGTGTCCCTTGTCTCCTGTTACCATCCGCCTAGACGCACAGTTCGGGACCCCCTACCCGAGATCCGCCGGTTTTGACACTGACAGTTACCATTACTATCATACTACTTTGCTACTAAATACTTTGTTGTAGATACTAAGTTATCCAGGTGTGGTTGAATTGACAACTCAACTGCTAATACTTGAGAATATTCTTTGGCTCTCCTTGTGTCGAATCAATAAATTTGGGTTGAATACTCTACCCTCGAAAGTTGTTGTGATCCCCTACACTTGTGGGTTATCAACGTTTTATTTAGAATTTCAAAGACATGTGCAAGCAGCACCTGTCGATCATCGACCTAGACGCTTGTGTCCAGCGCGAGGATGAGTCAGCCCACCACTGGGTGCGCCGGATCTCAGCTGTTATCCATTCATCGGATAGCATCATCGCCGGTTCTGCTATTCTAATTCTGGAGAAAATTTTGTCGTTTTCTCCCCCTCAAGAAGAAGTTAGGGCGGCTTAAGCACCATCGCAATGACATGGAAGAGCTCATGTCGGCTCTTATCAAATACGCCGACTCAGACAACACTAAGACCCTGGGTCCGATGATGAGAAGTCCAGCAAGGGGAAGAAGAACGGCAATGGAAAGGGACAACATCAAAATATGACAGGGCAGAGTCAAGGCAACAATGGTAAGTGTAAGCAATTGGATGGTGGGTCAGATTTTGTGACCAACACCAATACGCAGCGTAATACTCAACATCGTAAGGGTAGGCCACAGTTTGGAGGGCCAAAATTCAATCTGGAGGCGTTGTTAAATGAGCCTTGCCCAAAACATAGTCTTTCAGATAGTCAGTTAACTCACTTGTGGAAGGATTCTTTCATCATAAAGGAGTATAAAAATCCTGACTATCTCCAAAATCATAATAACAATAACGACCCGTATGGCGGGTCAGGGTCCAGCTCTCATGGCCCCGGCTTTCATGGAGGCGGCTCAAACTCTGGATATCAGGGACAAGGTAGTCAGAGTGGTTATAATCAGCAGCCCAGTCAGAATAACTAGCAACAACAGTCAGGGTATCAGAGTATTCCTAAGCAGCTTAATAGTGGCCAATATCATGTTTTCACCACAAGTCTTTGTAAGCGAGAGCAAAAGGTTAAGCGTGCGGTTAATACAGTTGAGCCGGCGGTGCCTTGATACTTATGGTGGTCAGAGCACCCAATCATATGGAGCCGTGCAGATCACCCGCCCCGGGTTGACAATCTGGGTCAGCTGGCATTAGTGGTAGCTGATACGTCTCCGTCGTATCTATAATTTTCGATTGTTCCATGCAAATATTTGACAACTTTCATACACTTTTGGCAACTTCTTATATTATTTTTGGGACTAACATATTGATCCAGTGCCCAGTGCTAGTTCCTGTTTGTTGCATGTTTTATGTTTCGCAGAAACCCAATATCAAACGGAGTCCAAACGGGATAAAAACAGACGAAGATCTTTTTTGGAATATTTATGATTTTTGGGAAGAAAAACCAATGCGAGACGGTGCCCGAGGGGGCCACGAGGTAGGGGGCGCGCCCCAGGGGGACAGGCGCACCCCTGACCCATATGGGCACCCCGTAAGGCAGTTGACGCTCTTCTTTGGCTGCAAGGGAGCTAATTTTTGAAAAAATATCTGGACGAAGGTTTCAATCCAATCGGAGTTACGGATCTCCGGATATAAAAGAAACGATGCCAGGCCAGAATCCCAGAGCGCAGAAACAGAGAGAGACAGAGAGATAGATCCAATCTCGGAGGGGCTCTCGCCCCTCCCACGCCATGGGAGCCAAGGACTAGAGGGGAAACCCTTCTCCCATCTAGGGAGAAGGTCAAGAAAGAAGAGGAAGAAAGGGGGCTCTCTCCCCCTTGCTTCCGGTGGCGCCGAAACACTACCGGGGGGCATCATCATCACCGTGATCTACACCAACACCTCTGCCATCTTCACCAACATCTCCATCACCTTCCGCCCTTCTATATTCAGCGGTCAACTCTCCTGCAACCCGCTGTACCCTCTACTTGAACATGGTGCTTTATGCTTCCTATTATTATCCATTGATGTGTTGCCATCCTATGATGTCTGAGTAGATTTTTGTTGTCCTATCGGTGATTGATGAATTGCTAGGTTTAATTTGCTTGTGGTTATGTTGCTGTCCTATTGTGCCCTCCGTGTCGCGCAAGCGTGAGGGATTCCTGCTGTAGGTTGTTGCAATACGTTCATGATTCGCTTATAGTGGGTTGCTTGAGTGACAGAAGCATAAACCCGAGTAAGGGGGTTGTGGCGTATGGGATAAAGGGGACTTGATGCTTTAATGCTATGGTTGGGTTTTACCTTACTGATCTTTAGTAGTTGCGGATGCTTGCTAGAGTTTGAATCATAAGTGCATATAATCCAAGAAGAGAAAGTATGTTAGCTTATGCCTCTCCCACATAAAACTTGCTATCGGTCTAGTAAAGTAGTCAATTGCTTAGGGACAATTTCGCAACCCCTACCACCACTTTTCCACACTCTCTATATTTACTTTATTGCTTCTTTATCTAAACAGCCCCTACTTTTTATTTACATGTTCTTATTATCTTGCAAACCTATCCAACAACACCTAGAAAGTACTTCTAGTTTCATACTTGTTCTAGGTAAAGCGAACACTAAGCGTGCGTAGAGTCATATCAGTGGTAGATAGGACTTGAGAGAATATTTGTTCTACCTTTAGCTCCTCGTTGGGTTCGACACTCTTACTTATTGAAAGAGGCTACAATTATCCCCTACACTTGTGAGTTATCAAGACCTTTTTCTGGCGCCGTTGCCAAGGAGTCATAGCGTGGGGTGAATATTCTCGTGTGTGCTTTTTTGCTTTATCACTAAGTAATTTTTATTTGTTGTTATAAGTTGTTCTCTATCTTTAGTTATGGATATGGAACATGAAATACCAAAAAAATCAGGTGTACTTGCTACTCATGGAGATGGGGAACCTCCTAAAACCCTCGATGCTCGTTATGTGAAAGAAATTATGTACTACTTTGATAATCCTAAGAAAACCCCATTCAATTATGTTATGGGAGACACGTTGGATCAACATGAATACTTTAGGGACTATCGCTTGACTCAAAAAGGGAAACTATTATGGGATCAAATTTATATGTTGCGTTGGTATGCTCGGGAACTATGCTTGAGATATGATTATACTTGTTGCTCTAGGATGAAGGCTCCACACCTTGACTTTTCATGCAAATTTAATGATAATGAAACCTTGGCTTCTTATGCTAATGGTATATATGATTACTATGATGTGGAACAAATAGAAGAATTTGTTGCTTTTATGGGTGCTTATGAAATTGAATCTTTGTTTAAAACATGTGAAATTTTTGATGATTCAGTTTATAGACCTGAAAATTTTGCTATACTTAAATGTTGCTATGAGAATTATAAATATAATGCCAATATTGATGCATTTATTGAGGAAGTCTCCGATGTCCAAGAAGAGACTAATATTTTGCAGGAGTCTATGGAAGAAGAAATTGATGAAACTGTGAGCTCATTGGATGAAAAAGATGATGAGGAGAGCGAAGAACAAAAGGAGGAAGAGCGGATTAGCTACCGTGCCCACCTTATAATTAATGATAGTAACTCTTCAACTCATACATTGTCTAATTTCCCTTCGTGCTTACCGAAGGATGATTGCTATGATGATTGTTATGATCCCGTTGATTCTCTTGAAATACCCCTGTTTGATGATGCTTGCTATGCTTATGGCAATGATGCCAATATGAATTATGCTTATGGAGATGAACTTGCTATAGTTCCTTATGTTAAACATGAAATTGTTTCTATTTTACCCATGCATGATAGTCCTATTATCTTTTTGAATTCTCCTGACTACACTATATCAGAGAAGTTTGTGCTTATTAAGGATTATATTGATGGGTTGCCTTTTACCGTTGCACCTGATGATTTTGATAGATATAATATGCATGTGCTTGCTGCTCCTACTTGCAATTATTATGATAGAGGAACTATATTTCCACCTCTCTATGTTTCCAATATGATAAAATTGCAAGAAACTGCTTATACTATGCATTGGCCTTTACTATGTGTGCATGAATTGTTCTTTTATGACATGCCGATGCATAAGAAGAGAGTTAGACTTTGTTGTTGCATGGTATATGTTACTTTGTGCTCACTACTAAATAATAAATCATTGTTAATTAAAATTGGCTTTGATATACCTTGGGATCCGGGTGGATCCATTACTTGAGCACTATATGTCTAGCTTAATGGCTTTAAAGAAAGCGCTGCCAGGGAGACAACCCAGAAGTTTTAGAGAGTCATTTATTTCTATTGAGTGCTTTTATATAGTCTAAAAAACAAAAAAATAAAGAGGGGAACCCAAAACTTTTCAAAAAGGAAAGTGAAAGTGAGAGAGACAAGCACTGTTGAAGTGGGAGAGCTCCTTGAACTTTGTTCATGCTCCCGGAAACTTTGTGAATCTTGATTACATAAACTTTTCAAAAAATATAATTATCCCCTAGTACAATTCCATTGTATTATAAAAATAATGTGCCAAGGTTTGCCTTTAGGATGTTTACATTGCTTGTTAGTTTGTGCGGTGCAGGACAGAAACTTTGTCTGTAGTGTGCGATTTTACATTTTTTTTGCTGGAACATCAAATGGTTCTGATTAGTTTTGAACTGTCTTGCTGTACAAATTGTTTATTTTTCCTAATTTTGTTAGAAGTTTTGGGGTACCATAAGTATGGTGAATATTCAGATTGCTACAGACTATTCTGTTTTTGACAGATTCTGTTTTTGATGCATAGTTTGCTTGTTTTGATGAAACTATCAATTTATATCAGTGGATTAGGCCATGGAAAAGCTATATTACAGTAGACACAATGCAAAAAAAATATGAATTGGTTTGCAACAGTACTTAGAGTAGTGATTTGCTTTATTATACTAACGGATCTTACTGAGTTTTCTATTGAAGTTTTGTGTGGATGAAGTGTTTGATCGAGGAGGTCTCAATATGAGGAAAAGGAAGAGAGGCAAGAGCTCAAGCTTGGGGATGCCCAAGGCACCCCAAGTAAATATTCAAGGAGACTCAAGCGTCTAAGCATGGGGATGCCCCGGAAGGCATCCCCTCTTTCTTCAACAAGTATCGGTATGTTTTCAGATTCGTTTCGTTCATGCGATATGTGCAAGTCTTGGAGCGTCTTTTGCATTTAGTTTTCACTTTTATTTTATGCACCATGCTGGTATGAGATAGTCCTTGGTTGATTTATAGAATGCTCATTGCACTTCACTTATATCTTTTGAGTATGGCTTTATAGAATGCTTCTTGTGCTTCACTTATATCATTTGAAGTTTGGATTGCATGTTTCTCTTCACATAGAAAACCGTCATTTGTAGAATGCTCTTTTGCTTCACTTATATTTGTTAGAGCGTGGGCATATATTTTGTAGAAAGAATTAAACTTTCTTGCTTCACTTATATCTATTTAGAGAGATGACAGGAATTGGTCATTCACATGGTTAGTCATAAAATCCTACATAAACTTGTAGATCGCTGAATATGATATGTTTGATTCCTTGCAATAGTTTTGCGATATAAAGATGGTGATATTAGAGTCATGCTAGTGGGTAGTTGTGGATTGTAGAAATACTTGTGTTCAAGTTTGTGATTCCCGTAGCATGCACGTATGGTGAACCGTTATGTAACGAAGTTGGAGCATGAGGTATTTATTGATTGTCTTCCTTATGAGTGGCGGTCGGGGACGAGCGATGGTATTTTCCTACCAATCTATCCCCCTAGGAGCATGCGCATAGTACTTTGTTTCAATGACTAATAGATTTTTGCAATAAGTATGTGAGTTCTTTATGACTAATGTTGAGTCCATGGATTATACGCACTCTCACCCTTCCATCATTGCCAGCCTCTTTGGTACAGTGCATTGCCCTTTCTCACCTCGAGAGTCGGTGCAAACTTCGCCGGCGCATCCAAACCCCGTGATACGATACGCTCTATCACACATAAGCCTCCTTATATCTTCCTCAAAACAGCCACCATACCTACCTATCATGGCATTTCCATAGCCATTCTAAGATATATTGCCATGCAACTTCCATCATCATCATATACATGACTTGAGCATTCATTGTCATATTGCTTTGCATGATCGTAAGATAGCTAGCATGATGTTTTCATGGCTTTTCCATTTTTTGATGTCATTGCTACGCTAGATCATTGCACATCCCGGTACACCGCCGGAGGCATTCCTATAGAGTCATATCTTTGTTCTAGATATCGAGTTGTAATATTGAGTTGTAAGTAAATAAAAGTGTGATGATCATCATTATTAGAGAATTGCCCCAGTGAGGAAAGGATGATGGAGACTATGATTCCCCCACAAGTCGGGATGAGACTCCGGACTTGATGAAAAATAAAAGTGGCCAAAGAAGCCCCCCCCCCCCCCAAAAAAAAGAGATAGAGGCCAAAGAAGCCTACAAAAAAAGAATTATATATATATATATATATAATGAGAGAAAAAGAGAGAAGAGGCAATTTTACTATCCTTTTACCACACTTGTGCTTCAGAGTAGCACCATGTTCTTCATATAGAGAGTCTCTTGAGTTATCACTTTCATATACTAGTGGGAATTTTCATTATAGAACTTGGCTTGTATATTCCAATGATGGGCTTCCTCAAATGCCCGAGGTCTTCATGAGCAAGCAAGTTGGATGCACACCCACTTAGTTTCAGTTTGAGCTCTCATACACTTATAGCTCTTAGTGCATCCGTTGCATGGCAATCCCTACTCCTCACATTGACATCAATTGATGGGCATCTCCATAGCCCATTGATTAGCCGCGATGATGTGAGACTTTCTCCTTTTTTCTTCTCCACACAACCTCCACCATCATATTATATTCCACATATAGTGCTATATCCATGGCCCACGCTCATGTATTGCATGAAAGTTGAAAAGGTTTGAGAACGTCAAAAGTATGAAACAATTGCTTGGCTTGTCATCGGGGTTGTGCATGATTTGAATATTTTGTGTGATGAAGATGGAGCACAGCCAGATTATATGATTTTGTAGGGATAACTTTCTTTGGCCATGTTGTTTTGAAAAGACATGATTGCTTTATTAGTACGCTCGAAGTATTATTTTTCTTATGTCAAATGATAGACTATTGCTTTGAATCACTCGTGTCTTAATATTCATGCCAAAATTAGACATATGATCAAGATTATGCTACGTAGCATTCCACATCAAAAATTATCTTTTTTATCATTTACCTACTCGAGGACGAGCAGGAATTAAGCTTGGGGATGCTGATACGTCTCCGTCGTATCTATAATTTTTGCTTGTTCCATGCCATTATTTTACAACTTTCATACACTTTTGGCAACTTTTTATATTATTTTTGGGACTAACATATTGATCCAGTGCCCAGTGTCAGTTCTTGTTTGTTGCATGTTTTATGTTTCACAGAAACCCAATATCAAACGGAGTCCAAACGGGATAAAAATGGACGGAGATCATTTTTGGAATATTTATGATTTTTGGGAAGAAAAACCAACGCGAGACAGTGCCCGAGGGGGCCACGAGGCAGGGGGGCGCGCCCCAGGGGGCAGGCATGCCCCTGACCGTCGTGGGCACCCTGTAAGGCGGTTGATGCTCTTCTTTGGCTGCAAGGAAGCTAATTTTTCGAAAAATATCTGGGCGAAGGTTTCAATCCAATCGGAGTTACGGATCTCCGGATATAAAAGAAACAGTGTCAGGGCAGAATCCCAGAGCGCAGAAACAGAGAGAGACATAGAGATAGATCCAATCTCGGAGGGGCTCTCGCCCCTCCCACGCCATGGGATCGAAGGACCAGAGGGGAAACCCTTCTCCCATCTAGGGAAAAGGTCCAGGAAGAAGAAGAAGAAGGGGGGGCTCTCTCCCCCTTGCTTCCGGTGGCGCCGGAACGCTACCGGGGGCCATCATCATCACCGCGATCTACACCAACACCTCCGCCATCTTCACCAACATCTCCATCACCTTCCCCCCTTCTATATTCAGCGGTCCACTCTCCCGCAACCCGATGTACCCTCTACTTGAACATGGTGCTTTATGCTTCATATTATTTTCCAATGATGTGTTGACATCCTATGATGTCTGAGTAGATTTTTGTTGTCCTATCGGTGATTGATGAATTGCTATGATTGGTTTAATTTGCTTGTGGTTATGTTTCTGTCCTATTGTGCCCTCCGTGTCGCACAAGCGTGAGGGATTCCTGCTGTAGAGTGTTGCAATACGTTCATGATTCACTTATAGTGTGTTGCTTGAGTGACAGAAGCATAAACCCGAGTAAGTGGGTTGTGGCGTATGGGATAAAGGGGACTTGATGCTTTAATGCTATGGTTGGGTTTTACCTTAATGATCTTTAGTAGTTGCGGATGCTTGCTAGAGTTCCAATCATAAGTGCATATAATCCAAGAAGAGAAAGTATGTTAGATTATGCCTCTCCCACATAAAACTTGCTATCGGTCTAGTAAAGTAGTCAATTGCTTAGGGACAATTTCGCAACCCCTACCACCACTTTTCCACACTCTCTATATTTACTTTATTGCTTCTTTATCTAAACAGCCCCTACTTTTTATTTACGTGTTCTTTATTATCTTGCAAACCTATCCAACAACACCTACAAAGTACTTCTAGTTTCATACTTGTTCTAGGTAAAGCGAACACTAAGCGTGCGTAGAGTCGTATCAGTGGCAGTTAGGACTTGAGAGAATATTTGTTCTACCTTTAGCTCCTCGTTGGGTTCGACACTCTTACTTATCGAAAGAGGCTACAATTATCCCCTGCACTTGTGGGTTATCAGTAGCCCCTCAAGTTAGGGGTTACAAGTTACCAAAGTGCTCATGGACGGATGCAGCAGCATCAATATCCTTTATTATGATACTTTTGGTCGTATGGATTTGACTGACAAACATCTTAAGCCATCTTCTACGGTCTTTCACTAGGTGATACCTGGTAAATCGGCATACCTAGTTGGTAAGATTGCCTTGGAGGTGGCTTTTGGTGATGACCATGATTATAGGGCAGAGACATTGTGGGTTGAGGTGGTCAAAATTAAGATCCCTTATCATGCTTTGTTTGGACGGCTGGCTTATGCCAAATTTATGGCACTGCCTTGTTATGCATATCTACAACTTAAGATGCCAGGACATAAAGGTACCATTATGGTTCATGGTAATAGAAAGATTGCTTTGGAGTGCGAAGAAGGTGATGCGGCTTATGCTGAGTCTGCTTGTGCTATAGAGGAACTTAAGTATTATAAGGATAATGTTGACCCGACTGACATGACTTCGTTGAAGAAGCCAACCACATAGCAAGCCTTTTGTTGAAGTTTAAGTCGGCGGGTGATACCAAGCAGGTTGACTTTGTCCCTGGCGACTCATCTCAACAGTTCACTATCGGTGCTAATATGGATTCGAAATAGGAAAGCGCGCTCATCGAGTTCATCCGTGAAAATCGGGACATCTTTGCATGGAAGTCTTCAACATGCCGGGTGTACCGAGAGAACTTGCTGAGCACACTCTCAATACTGATCCTAAATTTAAGCCGGTCAAGCAATTCCTTCATCGTTTTAATGAAGAGAGACATAAGGCCATTGGAGAAGAGGTGGCCCGACTCTTGGTGGTTGGGTTCATCGTTGAAGTTTTTCACCCTGAGTGGTTGGCTAATCCGATGTTGGTACTTAAGAAAAATGGCACTTGGCGTATGTGTGTGGATTATACAGACCTCAATAAAGCTTGCCCAGCTGATCCTTTTGCTCTTCCCCGTATTGATCAGATCATACATGCCATGGCGGGTTGTGAGCATTTGTGTTTCCTGGATGCTTATTCTGGTTATCATCGGATCAAGATGGCAGTCAAAGACCAAGAGAAGACGGCTTTTATCCCACCTTTTGGAGCTTTCTGCTATGTGTCTATGCCTTTTGGGCTCAAGAGTGCCTAGGCGACTTATCAGCGTTGTGCCCAGAACTGCTTTCATAATCAGATTGGACGTAATGTTCATGCTTATGTGGATGATATTGTTTTGAAGTCTAGGAAGAAGGAGACTCTGTTGGATGACCTGAAAGAGACCTTTGATAATCTCTGGGTCTACAAAATGATGCTTAACCCGGCCAAATGTGTCTTTGGTGTGCCTGCAGGCAAGCTCTTGGGGTTTTTGGTCTCTGGAAGAGGTACTAAAGCTAACCCGGAGAAAATTAAAGCTATCACTTGATTGGCTAAGACGGCGTGTGTCAATGATGTCCAGTGTTTGGTGGGTTGTTTTGCAGCCTTAAGCCAGTTTTTAAGCCGCCTAGGAGAGAAGGCTATTCCTCTGTACCGGATGATGAAGAAAACACACCGTTTTGTTTGGAGTGATGCTGCTAATGAGGTGTTTGATACATCTCCATCGTATCTACTTTTCCAAACACTTTTGCCCTTGTTTTGGACTCTAACTTGTATGATTTGAATGGAACTAACCCGGACTGACGCTTTTTTTAGCAGAATTGCCATGATGTTGTTTTATGTGCAGAAAATAAAAGTTCTTGGAATGACCTGAAACTCCACGGAACATCTTAGAAAAAATAATAAAAAATCCTCACCAAAGATGAAGGCCAGGGGGCCCACACCTTGTTCACGAGGGTGGGGGGCGCCCCCCTAGGGCGTGCCCCCCTACCTCATGGGCCCCCTGGTGGCCCTCCGATGCCAACTCCAACTCCATATATTGGCTTTCGGGGAGAAAAAAATCAGGGAGAAGAAATCATCACGTTTTACGATACGGAGCCGCCTCCAAGCCCTAATCTCTCTCGGGAGGGCTGGTTTGGAGTCTGTTTGGGGCTCCGGAGAGGGGGATTCGTCGTTGTCGTCATCATTAACCATCCTCCATCACCAATTTCATGATGCTCACCATCGTGCGTGAGTAATTCCATTGTAGGCTTGCTGGACGGTTGAGGGAGTCCTGGATTAGGGGGTGTCCGGATGGCCGGACTATAGCCTTTGGCTGGACTCCTGGACTATGAAGATACAAGATTGAAGACTCCATCCCATGTCTGGATGGGACTTTCCTTGGCATGGAAGGCAAGCTTGGCGATACGGATATGTAGATCACCTCCCATTGTAACCGACTCTGTGTAACCCTAGCCCTCTCCGGTGTCTATATAAACCGGAGGGTTTTAGTCCGTAGGACGAACAACAATCATACCATAGGCTAGCTTCTAGGGTTTAGCCTCTCTGATCTCGTGGTAGATCTACTCTTGTACTACCCATATCATCAATATTAATCAAGTAGGAGTAGGGTTTTACCTCCATCGAGAGGGCCCGAACCTAGGTAAAAACATCGTGTCCCTTGTCTCTTGTTACCATCCGCCTAGACGCACAGTTCGGGACCCCCTACCCGAGATCCGCCGGTTTTGACACCGACATTGGTGCTTTCATTGAGAGTTGCTCTGTGTCGTCATCTTTAGGCCCGATGGCTCCTCCGATCATCAACAACGATGCGGTCCAGGGTGAGACTTTTCTCCCGGGACAGGTCTTCATATTCGGCGGCTTTGCACTGTGGGCCAATTCGTTTGGCCATCTGGAGCAGATCGAAAGCTACGTCCCTGGCCATCAGGTTAGATTTGGAAGTTTGAACTACACGGCTGACGTCCGGGAGACTTGATCTTCGACGGGTTCGAGCCACAGCCGAGCGCGCCACACTCTCACAATGGGCATGATCTAGCTCTGCCACCGAACAGTGCCCAGGAGGCCGCACCAGTGTCCGCTCCGACCCTTAGCTCGGAGCCGACTGCGCCAATCGAGGACGGGTGGCTGGACACCGCCTCGGGGGCTGCAATCTCTATGACGATCAAGCCGAACACCAGCCTTGTCCTTTGCGAAGCCCGTGACTCCAAGGTGTCGGACTCCTCTCCGGACTCCGAACCTTCCGCGCCCCTGCCGATCGAATTCGATTGGGCGCCGATCATGGAGTTCACCGCCGCGGACATCTTTCAGCACTCGCCCTTTGGTGACATTCTGAATTCACTAAAGTCTCTCTCTTTATTGGGAGAGCCCTGGCCGGACTATGGTCAGCAAGGATGGGATGCGGATGACGAAGAAATTCAAAGCCCACCCACCACCCACTTCGTAGCCACTGTCGATGATTTAACCGACATGCTCGACTTCGACTCCGAAGACATCGACGGTATGGACGATGATGTAGGAGACGAACAGGAACCAGCGCCTATAGGGCACTGGACAACCACCTCATCTCACGATGTATACATGGTGGACACACGTAAAAGAAACGACGACGAGGAACAAAGGGATGCAACAAGGGATCGTTCCCTCGAAAAGCTGTCAAAGCGGCGGCGTAAGCGCCGCTCCAAACCCCACCTCGACAGAGACAGCAGCCATACAGACCCAGCCACAAAGCAGGGCGCACCGGCGGACGACGAACATGCCATCAAGCAACCGTCCGAACAGGGCAACTTGGATAAACAAACCAAACAACCCGTCCCCGGCGAAGATACTAGTCCGGACGACCTCACGCTGGACAAGTTGCTGGAGCAAAAGAACCTCCACAAAAGGCTCGTCGCCACTGCGCGTAGCCTGAAAAAGCAGAAGCGGAAGCTCAAAATAGCGGAAGATGCACTCAGAATTAGATGGAGCAAAGTACTCAACACCGCAGACAAATACGGCGACACTCGCCACACAAAGAGCTATCCGAAGCGAAAATTACTGCCGGAATTTGATGAGGAGGCCATAGAGCCCCCGCAATCGAAAAATGAGGAAGCCACCCGGTCGGATAAACAACCCCATGGCCAACATAGAGCGGCAAATGGCGCCGCACACAAGCCGGCACGCGATCTGCACAAGGATTCACATCAAAAAGACGGCCCAGCCAGATCTATCTACATGCCAAGAAAGCAAGCTCTAGTAAGCAATGCAACGCAACAAGTTTCCGAACACCACGGCACATCCAGATATAGGGGTGCCGCACCCCCCCCCCTATGTTTCACCTATGAGGTGCTGGACCATGAATTTCCAGCGGGATTCAAGCCCGTAAACATAGAGGCATACGACGGAACAACAGACCTTGGAGTCTGGATTGAGGATTATATCCTCCACATACACATGGCTAGAGGAGATGGCCTCCATGCCATAAAATACTTACCCCTCAAGCTCAAAGGGCCAGCCCGGCATTGGCTTAAAAGCCTTCCCGAAAACACCATTGGAAGTTGGGAAGAGCTCGAGGATGCTTTTCGGGCAAATTTTCAAGGGACCTATGTCCGACCTCCGGATGCAGACGATCTAAGTCATATAACTCAACAACCCGGAGAATCAGCCCGAAAACTCTGGAACAGATTTCTTACTAAAAACAACCAGATAGTCGACTGTCCGGACGCCGAAGCCTTAGCAGCTTTCAAACACAGTGTTCGAGATGAATGGCTCGCCAGACACCTCGGCCAAGAAAAGCCAAGAACAATGGCTGCATTAAAAAGCCTCATGACCCGCTTTTGCGCAGGAGAGGATAGCTGGTTGGCAAGAAACAGTACAAGCGACCCAAGTACATCCGAAGTTAGGGATGGAAACGAGAAACCACGACGCATCAAGGACCAGTGCTGGACCAAGGGAAACAACCCGAAGAGCACGACAGTCAATGCAGGATTCAAAAGCTCTCGGCAGAATCAGAAAAAGCTGCCCCTCAAGGATAATAGGGACGAGCTATCTAACCTAAACAAAATCTTGGACAAGATATGCCAAATCCACAGTACTCCCGGGAAGCCTGCAAACCATACCCACAGAGATTGTTGGGTCTTCAAGCAATCTGGCAAACTCAATGCCGAACACAAGGGGCTCGACATACCAAGCGAGGACGATGACGAACCCCACAAGCAGAGCACCGGAGAGCAAAAGAATTTCCCACAAGAAGTCAAAACAGTAAACTCACTTCACGTGACAAAAGGGAAAAACAGAGTGGCGCCTATAGAGATACACGCCATACGGCGTATCCTAGAGGAGTCCCGCCACTTTGTTAAAACCAATCACCTTTGACCATCAGGATTACTCTAGAAGTATCCGGAACATAGGCTGGACTGCCTTGATATTAGATCCGATAATTGACGGACTCCACTTTACACAAGTCCTAATGGACGGCGGCAGTGGTCTAAACCTGCTATACCAGGACACAATCCGCAAAATGGGGATAAACCCAACAAAAATTCGCCATAGCAACACCTCCTTTCAAGGGGTAACGCCAGGCCCAGATGCCCATTGTACGGGCTCTCTCCTGCTAGAAGTTATGTTCGGCTCCCCCGACAACTTTCGCCGTGAAAAGCTAACCTTCCACATCGCCCCATTCACAAGTAGCTATCAAGCACTACTGGGACACGAAGCTTTCGCCCGCTTTAACGCAATACCGCATTATGCATCCCTTACGCTTAAAATGCCCGGTCCGCGAGTCATCATCTCATTAAAGGGAAATATCGAGTGTTCCTCGAGCGCGGAAGACTGTGCGGCTGCCTTGACAGCCACACACTAAACTGGCTTCACTAATCAAAGCACCTAAACAGGTCGTTCAGACCCCGGACATGGCTAGACGAGTCCGGCGTAAACATACAAGGGCTTACTAGCCGCATACCCCCGTACAAGGGGCTCCGCGCGTGTACAACAAGAGACAATAAAGCTCAATTTTACCCATTTTCTAAATTATACTTTGTTTATTTAATAGAACATAGATTTTCGCACGATCTTTTTCAACTAAGTTCCTCTCTTTTACAGATGAACACCGTGCTACACCCGTCCAGGATACGGCACAACGGAGACACAAGCGCAGATGTGCAGTAGAGACCTGTTCCAAGGATTCTTTTTAGATTAAGACCCTGCGTAAACCTTTTTCACTGTCTCTTGTTGATACACATCCCCTGGTTTCTTGGTATAACCGAGGAGGAGGCTGGCGTCTTGGCATGTGGCCACGTCAGAATTTTGCGCGTACCTGGACACCAGGGGCTTCTTACCAAGGGCGTTGTTCAGCCCGTTTTCATAAAGACCGAATACCTTAGGGAGTGTTCGGCGTCGCGAGTTTGGCCTTATATGCATCAGCTCCGAATCATGTCTTTGGTCAAATGTTTGGTTTGCCTGGCTCCTGTGTTTTGCTGCCTTACGTTCCGCTCTATCGGCTAAGGCGGCACTAGGAGAACTACTGCGATTGTGCTTCGGTTCGGCCAGGCGAGCACCTCAGTAGAGAAAGCCAAAAACTGACTGTCATGATATAGCGTGAGACTGGTCAACCACTCCATGACCAGCCGGAATCTTTAGGATTCCTCCGCATTAACGAAGGGTTGTTTCCTGGCCAGGCACACACATGCCCCGAATTCGGGTGAGCGCAGTGCCCCTAGGGGCTATATAGTAGCCCCACTGTCAAACTCCTATGGCTAAGTGAAAGTGATAAAGCATTATAGTCCGGTTGCCTAGTTCGCTGCGCTATCACCTCCTTAATAGGACCAAGAAGTTGGATCAAGTGTGAAAATGCGCCTTCTGCGAACACCCCCGCATTATATGCGTGGGGGCTGATGCCGAAGACTGCCATCTTTCAGGTTATATACACATATACATTAACGGCCGCACATGAGGTATTCTAATTCTTGAAAGCACAAGTATAAAAAGCTTTTATATTCCATCGAAACATTGTTCTACAATAATACATGTTATTCGAACATAATATCCTTCGAGCACTGTGTCTTTATTAAACGAGCGCCCTGCAGAACTTCCTGAAAATAGTGCTCGGCAGGTACTCGGCTCTTGTCCGAATCTTGGGATGCAACAGCATGGCCTTCATCTCCGCCCAGTATGTCTTGACACGGGCAAGAGCCATCCGCGCACCCTCTATGCACGCTGACCTCTTCATTGCATTAATATGCGGCACCGCACCAAGGAACTGCTGCACCAAGCTAAAATAACTCTTCGGCTCGGGCCTTTCCGGCCACAGATGACTCACGACATATTTCATGGCGAGTCCGGATAACCTATTCAGCTCCGCCCATGCGGCCAAATGATCGGTTAATGGAAGTGGGCTCTCTAGATTGTGGAACTGTGACCAAAAAAGCTTTTCCACTTCGGGGTCCTTTTGATCTTGGAAGTGCTCGGCCGCGTTCGCGGCACTCGCCGCCAAGTCCAGATAAGTGTTCGCTGCACTCCACAGCCGGTCCAACGGAGCATATTTCGGATCCCCGAACTTCATCCGCAGCATAAAGGGCTTTCCAGCCGTGATATCTCTGGCCTGACGTAGCTCCTCCTTCATAGCTCTCATCGCAGAGTGAGTATCCTTGACCTTGGTAGTGGCCTTCTCTAGGTCCTTCTGTGCCACCCGATCTTCTTTTTCAAGAAGCTTGCAGCGGTCGGCAGCATTCTTCAACTTTACAGCCATCTCGGCCATTTCCTTCTTGCTTTGCCAGTGAGCAGCCTGTTCGGCTTTCAGCTCTTCAGCCGCCTTTAAGGCAGCCACATCGCTTTTCCTGGCCTGCTCCTTGGCTCTTGGCTCTAAGTTCTGCCCGAAGGTTCTCCATGGCAGCGGCACCATCTGCATCAAGCAAACATGTTGTAAGGTACGGGCATCAAGCTTCTCTTACCAGGTGTCTTCAGAGAAATTACATACCTTGTGCCTCGTCAAGCCGCTTGTTGACAAGTGCGATGTCGGCATCTGCCACGTCAAGTTGCCGCTTTAGCTCGGCAAATTCATCAGTCCGGCTAGCCACCGGACACTTCGCCACCTACATAGGAAAGGCGACATATTATACCTGGGATTATGATCCTCGGCACGCCGTCATTTTTGACAATGCACAAAGTCTCAGGGGCTACTATCTATACAGGGCGCATCTTATATATGCGGATCTGTCAAAAGGTACATCATTTCGCGTACCTCAAAACCTGTCAGTAAACTCCTTACGGCCTCGTACAACCCGCTCTCCGCGGATGAAATCCTTCCAATCACCATATCCATCAATGCACAACGTTCTTCTGAGATAGAAGCTCGCCCGAGCAGATCCTTCAGCTCCTTCGACCGTGCACCGGAAGGTGCCGGACTCGTCCGATGGCCTTTTTCGAAGGCCGGACACGGAGGGCCTTGGGAGGCCATACGACTGCCTTCCGGCCCTGCCGGATTCGGAGAAACCCTCCATGACAACACCTCAAGGTCGCCCACCTCGCAAGGCGGTACGGCAGGGGGAGGCGTTCCGCTCTCCATCATCTCCAGACGAAGATCCCCTGAAGATGAGGTCTGCTGAGAAGGGCTAAGATCCGAACTACAAGGTAAAATTTCGGTTATCTTCCTCAGAAATAGAACAGGGATGTCTCTCATTTTAAAACTCCCCTCTTTACTTACGGCTCGGTGGAGAGCTGATCCCCTTGGGGGCGCAATGCGACCGAGGCACCCCCCGGCGCCGGACCCTCTGACAAAGATTTCTTCCCCCGCTTTGAGACCATGGCCTCCGGGTCTTCAAAGGCGGTCCTCTTCTTCCCCTGGTTAGAGGAATTATCGATTCCTCCTTTCCTGACAGCCTCCTTCGGGGAGGCAGTAGCTTCCTTGTTCCCCTCTTCGCCTTCTTCCAAAGGCGCAACCTCCAGCATCCTAGTTAACACGGGATCCGGCGTAGTCTCAGGGAGGGGGGCCGGACACCTGATTAGCTTTGCTTTCTCTATCCACTCCTGTTTAAGGGACAACTCTTTTAAGGGCAATTCTATGATAAATATACGGATAGCGTGTCTGGGTACAGGGCTACTTGAGTATATGGGCGATTGCAACTTAGACCTGCGCCCTCGGACGAGTCCGGACACATTGCTTGTGATCCGAAGAACAATTTGTACATCTCCACGGGCGTCGCGCCCACAAAATGTTGGAGGGCTCGTGGTCCCTCCAGATTAAACTCCCACAGGCGGAGGGGTCGACGTTTGCAGGGCAGGATGCGGCGAATCAACATGACCTGCGTCACTACAACCAGATTGATGTCTCTTTCTAAGAGATCTCGAATGCGGCCCTGCAACAAGGGCCCGTCCTTGGACGGCCCCCAGTTAGACCCTTTATTGACCCATGACGCTAGCTGTGGTGGGGGGACCCGAGCGAAAGGCAGGTGGCGCCACCCACTTGGTGCCCCTAGGAGCTGTGATATAAAACCACTCTCGTTGCCATAAGCTGAACTCCTCTTGAAAAGAGCCCTCGGGCCATGGAGCGTTAGCATTCTTGCTTATAACAGCACCTCTGCACTCCGCGTGCTACCCCTCGATCATCTTCGGATCTACTTTGAAGGTCTTAAGCCACAATCCAAAGTGAGGAGTAATATGGAGGAAGGACTCACACATGATAATGAACGATGAGATATGGAGGATGGACTCCGGAGCTAAGTCGTGAAATTCTAGCCCGTAATAAAACATGAGCCCCCTCACGAAGGGGTCTGTCGGGAAGCCTAGCCCCCGAAGGAAGTGAGACGTGAACACCACGCTCTCACCAGGCTTGGGAGTGGGGATAACCTTCCCTTGAGCAGGCAGCCTATGCGAGATTTCGCCGGTTAGATACCTGGCATCTCTTAGCTTTAGCACGTCTTCTTCCGTAATGGAGGAAGGCATCCACCAGCCTTGAAGGTCGGAGCCGGACATCATCGGAGGTCCGAAGCGCCTGAATCTGGAGCTTTGGGTGTTGGAACTCAAGGTGAGAGGCGGATTCGATTGAGATTGAAAGAAAGGAGTCGAGCCTTGGTCTCTTTATAAAGAGGTTGAATACCAAGAGCCCTCCCCATGACCATTTGGGACTCGCCTTCGATTGAGGAGACATACCAACAGGCACGGTTGGGTTACCCACGCCCGTATTGATGAGAATACCAGAATAAGGGGACACGATCTCTGCTTCGACAAGACGTGCCAAGGAAACCGCCTCGCTAAACGCGCTGAGGTGGGACAGTAAAACGATTCGGATAAAGGCTTGGCCGTGGCGTGATGTCACGCTGCGGAATACGTCAGCAGATTAGGTTTGTGCAAATATTATTCTCTCTAGAGTGGTATGTGGAACCTGTTTTGCAGAGCCGGACACTATCCTTGTGTTCAAAATCTTCTATGAAGTATTCGGAGGAGGAACCCGCCTTGCAATGTCGAAGACAATCTGCGCGCCGGACTCGTCGTCATTGAAGCCTGGTTCAGGGGCTAATGAGGGAGTCCTGGATTAGGGGGTGTCTGGATGGCCGGACTATAGCCTTTGGCCGGACTCCTGGACTATGAAGATACAAGATTAAAGACTCTGTCCCATGTCCGGATGGGACTTTCCTTGGCATGGAAGGCAAGCTTGGCGATACGGATATGTAGATCTCCTCCCATTGTAACCGACTCTACGTAACCCTAGCCCTCTCCGGTGTCTATATAAACCGGAGGGTTTTAGTCCATAGGACGAACAACAATCATACCATAGGCTAGCTTCTAGGGTTTAGCCTCTCTGATCTCGTGGTAGATCTACTCTTGTACTACCCATATCATCAATATTAATCAAGCAGGAGTAGGGTTTTACCTCCATCGAGAGGGCCCGAACCTGGGTAAAAACATCGTGTCCCTTGTCTCCTGTTACCATCCGCCTAGACGCACAGTTCGGGACCCCCTACCCGAGATCCGTCGGTTTTGACACCGACAACGGTGATGGGTTGGATGATATTTATCATGTAATCGAGTCAGTTTTGTTAGGGTATGATCCCTAGTATCCACTATGTTCTGAGATTGATGTTGCTATGACTTTGCTATGCTTAATGCTTGTCACTAGGGCCCGAGTGCCATGATTTCAGATCTGAACCTATTATGTTTTCATGAATATATGTGTGTTCTTGATCCTATCTTTCAAGTCTATAGTCACCTACTATGTGTTATGATCCGGCAACCCCGAAGTGACAATAATCGGGACCACTCCCGGTGATGACCATAGTTTGAGGAGTTCATGTATTCACTATGTGCTAATGCTTTGTTCCGGTTCTCTATTAAAAGGAGGCCTTAATATCCCTTAGTTTCCAATAGGACCCCGCTGCCACGGGAGGGTAGGACAAAAGATGTCATGCAAGTTCTTTTCCATAAGCACGTATGACTATATACGGAATACATGCCTACATTACATTGATGAATTGGAGCTAGTTCTGTGTCACCCTATGATATGACTGTTACATGACAAACCGCATCCGGCATAATTATCCATCACTAATCCGGTGCCTACAAGCTTTCCATATACTGGTTCTCGCTTATTTACTTTTCCATTGCTACTGTTACAATCACTACAAAATACCAAAAACATTACTTTTGCTGTCTTTACTTTTGTTACCGTTACCACCACTATCATATTACTTTGCTACTAAACACTTTGCTGCAGATACTAAGTTTCCAGGTGTGTTTGAATTGACAACTCAGCTGCTAATACTTGAGAATATTCTTTGGCTCCCCTTGTGTCGAATCAATAAATTTGGGTTGAATACTCTACCCTTGAAAACTGTTGCGATCCCCTATACTTGTGGGTTATCAAGACCTTTTTCTGGCGCCGTTGCCGGGGAGCATAGCTCTATTCTTTGAGTCACTTGGGATTTATATCTGCTGGACACTATGAAGAACTTGAAATACGATCGAACTACTATTTTGCCCTCAACTACGAGGGGAGGTAAGGAACTGCCATCTAGCTCTGCACTAGATTCTCCTTCCATTATAAGTAAGCTTGCGACACCTAAACCTGCTACTGCTATGAATTCTTATATGTCGCATATTATTTATGATGCCACTTCTGCTATGAATGATACTTATGATGAAACTACTTCTATGCTTGATAATACTGTGCCCCTTGGTAAATTTCTCGATGAGCAAATTGCTAGGTCTAGAGAAAGAGAAATTATTGAATTTGAATATGATGATGAGAGTGATGATGAAAATATGCCTGCTATTCCTGAGGGTTATCTTTTTGATGCAGAATCTTCTGCAACTATTTTTGCTTGCCAGGATAGATACGAGCTTAAGAGGTTGCTAGTTAAATGGAGTAAAGAATCTCTTAGGGATAGAATGAGAACCGACCATGCTTTTGCTACTTCACTTATTTGTGTTCCCGATAAGGATTATTATGAATTTTCTGTTGATCCAGATATAGTTACTTTGGTTGAATCTGATCCTTTCTATGGCTATGAATCTGAAACTGTTGTGGCACATCTTACTAAGCTAAATGATATAGCTGCCCTGTTTACTAATGATGAGAGATCGCGCTACCTTTATTTACTCAAAATATTTCCGTTCTCATTAAAGGGTGATGCTAAGATATGGTTTAATTCTCTTGATCCTGGTTGTGTGCGTAGTCCCCGGGATATGATTTATTACTTTTCTACTAAATATTTCCCTGCTCATAAGAAACAAGCTGCTTTGAGGGAAATATACAACTTCGTGCAAATTGAAGAAGAGAGTCTCCCACAAGCTTGGGGAGGCTTCTCAAGCTACTTAATGCTTTGCCTGATCATCCTCTTAAGAAACCTGAAATACTTGATATCTTTTATAATGGGCTAACTGATGCTTCTAGAGATTACCTGGATAGTTGTGCTGGTTCTCTTTTCAGGGAAAGAACACCGGATGAAGCTGAAATTCTATTGAATAATATGTTGACAAATGAAAATAATTGGGCACCTCCCGAGCCAGCTCCTGAGCCAATTACTGAGTCTATTCCTAAACCAACTCCGAAGAAGAGAAGTGTTCTATTTCTCAGTCCCGAAGATATGCAAGAGGCAAAGAAATCTATGAAAGAAAAAGGTATTAAAGCTAAAGATGTTAAGAATTTACCTCCTATTGAAGAAATACATGGTCTTAATTTACCGCCTGTTGAAGAAGTTTATGATCTCAATTCCTTATTCACTGAAGAACCTCCTGATCCCGATATCCCGACACAGGTAGTAAAGGTAAATTCTCTCTATAGATATGATAAAGCTGAAGTCCCTCCTACTAAAATTGCTAGTCAGTGCTTGGATGAGTTTGATGACTTTATGTTTAAGCAAGATGACTTTAATGCTTATTTTGGTAGACAATTAAAACAGAATTCCTTTATGATTAAACGCTTGGGTGACTATATGGCTATATTAGAGGTGAACTTAAACTTGTTAGCAAACAAGCTTCTATGGTTACCACTAAAGTAGAACATGTACTTAAAGCTCAGAAAGAAGTACTTGATGAAATGAATAGTAAGGAAAATGATTATGCTGTTAGAGTGGCTACTAGAACTGGTAGAATGACTCAGGAACCTTTGTATCCTGAAGGCCACCCTAAGAGAATCGAGCAATATTCTCAGAGAAATAATATTGATGTACCTATTTCTTCTAAAAGGAAGAAAAAGAAAAATGATAGGACTTTGCAAACTTCTAGTGAACCCATTGCTGAACCACCTGAGAATCCAAAAATGATATCTCTATTTCTGATGTTGAAACACAATCAGGTGATGAACATGAACCTAATGAAAATATTAACGATGATGTTCATGATGATGCTCAACCTAGTAATGATAATGATGTAGAAGTTGAACATGCTGTTGATCTTGATAACCCACAATCAAAGAATCAACGTTATGATAAAAGAGACTTCGTTGCTAGGAAACATGATAAAGAAAGGGAACCATGGGTTCAGAAACCCATGCCCTTTCCTCTGAAACCATCCAAGAAAAAGGATGATGAAGATTTTGAGCACTTTGCTGAAATGATTAGACCCATCTTTTTGCGTATGCGATTAACTGATGTGCTCAAAACAAATCCTTATGCTAAGTATATGAAGGATATCATTACTTATAAAAGAAAGATACCGGAAACTGAAATCTCCACCATGCTTGCTAATTATACTTCTAAAGGTGGAATACCAAAGAAACTAGGAGATCTAGGGGTACCTACTATACCATGCTCCATTAAGAGAAATTATGTTGAAACTGCCTTATGTGATGTTAGAGCCGGTGTTAGTGTTATGCCTCTCTCTTTATATCGTAGACTTGACTTGAATAAGTTGACACCTACTGAAATATCTTTGCAAATGGCTAATAAATCAACTGCTATACCTGTCGGTATTTCTGAGGATGTGCCTATTGTGGTTGCAAATGTTACTATTTTAACGGACTTTGTTATTCTTGATATTCCCGAGGATGATAGTATGTCTATTATTCTTGGAAGACCTTTCCTTAATACTGCAGGGGCTGTTATTGATTGCAACAAAGGAAATGTCACTTTCCATGTTAATGGCAATGAGCACACGGTGCACTTTCTGAGGAAACAATCTCAAGTTTATAGTATCAACTCTATTGGAAAAATTCCAACAATTATATTTGGAGGTTTTGAATTTCCTCTCCCTACTGTCAAGAAAAAGTATGATATTCTTATTGTTGGGGATTTTCATATCCCCGTTGAGGTAACTTAGTGTTATTCAAAATTTCTCCGGTTCCGTGTTATTCGGAATGAGTTTGTTAACAAGACTTGATCAACCTTGTTAGTGGGTTCATTTTGATGATCACGAGATGGATGAAACTAGAAGCACAACCTTCTCTACCCTATTTATATTTTGTGTTATTTAGTAGAAATAAAGTAAAATAGTATTTTTTCTGTCTGTTTCCTGATTTATCCGTGCAATATAAAAATATCCCGAAAATAAAAGTCCTCAAAATGTCATGCCAATTTAATATGATTTTTTCGGGAATATTTGAGGATTTACTGTGCAAAAATTACCGCGGGGGAGCTGCCACCTGGCCACGAGGGTGGAGGGCGCGCCCCTACCTTGTGGGCCCACTGTGGCCCTCCTCCACTTATTTCTGCACCCATCTTCTTCCTCTGCCTCACACAAACACGAAAAACCAACTCAAGCACGAGTTCCAACCCCTGTTGCTGTGATTTTCGATCTCCTTGCTCAAGGCACCTCTCGCAAAACTGCTTGGGGAGATTGTTCCTTGGTATGTGACTCCTCCATTGGTCCAATTAGTTTTTGTTCTAGTGCTTTATTCTTTGCAAATTTGTGCTGCATAGGTGACCATGTTCTTGAGCTTGCATGTCAAATTTATATGGTTCCAAGTAGTTCTAATGCTTGATATAGGCTCTATGCACTTATGGGAGTTGTTGCTATCAATTTTATTGAAGTTGGTTCACTTTTATTTGAAGTTACTAAAAACTTTAGAAATTTTTCAGAGGAAACAATATGTCTAGGAGGATGTTCCAAGGTGGTTCTTCAAGGAAGCAAGGTCCCAGGCTCGCAATACGTGATGCTGACGAGGAACCACCAAGAGACGCTCCTGTGAGGCCCTGTGAATGGCCTTCGGAAAATTTTATGAATCAAGTGGGAATCAACGAAGAATTTAGCGCATATTTGCTTAATGCCGGTCTTGAGGACTTTGAAGCTGACAAATGCCCCCAGTATCATGATCTCACAAGTTCATTTGTGAGGAGGTTCAAGTTTTCATCTTCGCGTAATTCTCCTTTAGTCATGTTTGACCTTTATGACAAATCTTATACCATGGACTTAGAGGATTTCACTTCTGCTTGCAAACTTCCATCTTGGGGTAGTGTCAGGCATCCCCCTGAATCTGAATATAGAGACTTTCTTGCTAGAATAACTGTGGGGGAATCTAGAGATATAACACAAGCCACTATAGGGAGCGTTCACTTTCCTGCTATACATTATTTTGCTCTCTTCATAGGTAGATGCATAAATGCTAAGGATGAAGCATGTCACATGTGTGCCCCTGATCTCAGCATTCTCAGAAGTGTTGTGTTAGGAGACCAATCTTATCATATGGGAGCCATTGTAGCTCGTAGGTTGCATCATAATAGACATAACGGAGATTTCTTTGGAGGAATTTATGCAACCCTCTTAGCTAATTTTCTTGAGATAGACATTCGTGAGGGTGATATGGAGTTACCCCCTTCTTATTTAGATTTTGATTCTATGGTTTCCCACCAGTTTGTTGAGAGGACTGAACCACCTCTCCAGTATCGACTAATCTTTAACAAACAACATGTAGTCCATATTGCTCTTCCTGCTCCTGCCTTCTTTGATTCTTAGACAAAACGAAGATATATTATTACTAGAGAGGAGGCAGATGAGTACGAGAGGAGAGCGGAGGCTGCTCGACGCCACGCTACAGCTCAGGCGGCGATAGCCGCTGCATCGCAGTATGACCCCAGCTTCACCTACGGGTATCCGCCAGGCTATCCCTGGCAATAGACCAACTTAGGCCAAAAGCCTAAGCTTGGGGGAGTACGTATTTCCCACCGACATTACATTCATGTTCACACACACTCATTGCTAGATGTCGGTGCTCTTACTCTTTCACTGTAATATCCATGCTAGTTTATTTTTCTTTTTCCCGCTTTCTTCTTGTGTGTTTGATAAACCTTAAGAAAAAAACCAAAAAAAATTAGTAGTACTTTATCTCTTTGCTGTAGTAATTAAAAAGAAAACCCAAAAATATTTCCCGTTCTTCTTTTGCTTGTTGGGAGCTTTCCCGTGTAAATAGTTTTTATTTCTTTTTTCTTTTCTTTGGGGGTCAGTAGGAGAAGACCATGATTAAAATGCTTAGTGGCTCTTATATGCATGATTGTTTATTTAACTTAGAGCCCATATTATTTGTCTTCTCTCTTGAGTTGAATGCTTGCAGATTCCAGCTTAGTCCAATGCACGTGCACTCTTATTATTATACACATCATTCAGTCGTGCAAGTGAAAGGCAATAATGATGATATATGATGGACTTATTGGGATGAGAAAAGCCGGTATGAACTCGACCTCTCTTGTTTTTGTAAATATGATGATTCATCGTTCCTGAGTCAGCTATTATGAAGTAAACATATTTGCAATGACATTTAGAGATTATAGTTGCTTGTGCCATGCTTGATTAGCTTTGAGTTATAATGGTTTACCTTGCGTGCCAACATGCTATTAGAATGATTATGATGTGGTATGATGGGATGGTATCCTCCTTTAAATGAATCGAATGACTAGACATGGCACATGTTCACGCATGTAGTTGAATCAAATCAACATAGCCTTCATGATATTTATGTTCATGGTAGATTATATCCTACTCGTGCTTGTATTCGGTGTAAATTAATTTTAATGCATGTTTACGACTGTTGTCGCTCTCTCAGTTGGTCGCTTCCCAGTCTTTTGCTAGCCTTCACCTGTACTAAGCGGGAATACTGCTTGTGCATCGAAACTCCTTAAACCCCAAAGTTGTTCCATATGAGTCCACTATACCTACCTATATGCGGTATTTACCTGCCGTTCCAAGTAAATTTGTATGTGCCAAACTCCAAACCTTCAAATAAAATTCTGTTTTGTATGCTCGAGCAGCTCATGTTTCAACTAGGGCTGCCCTTATCTTCCATGTTAGGCGGGTTATTCTCAAGAGGAGTGGACTCCGCTCCTCATTCACGAGAAAATGGCTGGTCACCGGGATGCCCAGCCCCATGCTTTATGCAAACTAAATCAAAATAATTGCAAACAAAACTCCCCCTGGGACCCGTTGAATGTTGGAGGCACTCGTTGTTTCGAGCAAGCCATGGATTGATGCTTGTGGAGGAGGGGAAGTATAAACTTTACCATTCTGTTTGGGAACCGCCTATAATTTGTGTAGCATGGAAGATATCGTCATCTCATAGTTGTTGCATTGACAGCAAAAGTATGCCGCTCAAAATGTTATTCAATCTCTATTTTAAAATCGAGCTCTGGCACCTCTACAAATCCCTGCTTCCCTCTGCAAAGGGCCTATCCATTTACTTTTATGTTGAGTCATCATCCTTCTTATTTAAAAGCATCCGCTGGAGAGCACACTGCCGTTTGCATTCATTATAATTGGTTTATATTCGGTATGACTTGACTGGATCTCTTTTACCATGAATTACAATGTGTAGTCAGTCCTTGATCTTTAAAGGTGCTCTGCATTTATGTTTTGCGGTCTCAGAAAGGGCTAGCGAGATACCATTTTGTTATATCATGATTATGATTATTTTGAGAAAGTGTTGTCATCCGAGTTTTATTATTATGGCTTGCTAGCTGATTATGTTATTGATATGAGTAATTCTGAGACCTGTGTGTTATTATGAGTATGGTTAGTTCATAGTACTTGCTGAAACTTGAATGCTGGCTTTTCATGTTACAACAACAAGGGCAAACAGATTTGTAAAAGTTTTTCTTTTTCTCTTTCAGTTTTTCAACTGAATTGCTTGAGGACAAGCAAGGGTTTAAGCTTGGGGGAGTTGATACGTCCCCGTCGTATCTACTTTTCCAAACACTTTTGCCCTTGTTTTGGACTCTAACTTGTATGATTTGAATGGAACTAACCCGGACTGACGCTGTTTTCAGCAGAATTGCCATGATGTTGTTTTATGTGCAGAAAATAAAAGTTCTCGGAATGACCTGAAACTCCACGGAACATCTTAGAAAAAATAATAAAAAATCCTCGCCAAAGATGAAGACCAGGGGGCCACACCCTGTTCACGAGGGTGGGGGGTGCCCCCCCTAGGGCGCGCCCCCCTACCTCGTGGGCCCCCTGGTGGCCCTCCGACGCCAACTCCAACTCCATATATTGGCTTTCAGGGAGAAAAAAAATCAGGGAGAAGAAATCATCGCGTTTTACGATATGGAGCCGCCGCCAAGCCGTAATCTCTCTCGGGAGAGCTGATCTGGAGTCCGTTCGGGGCTCCGGAGAGGGGGATTCGTCGCCGTCATCATCATCAATCATTGCCCATCACCAATTTCAGGATGCTCACCGCCGTGCGTGAGTAATTCCATTGTAGGCTTGTTGGACGGTGATGGGTTGGATGAGATTTATCATGTAATCGAGTCAGTTTTGTTAGGGTATGATCCCTAGTATCCACTATGTTCTGAGATTGATGTTGCTATGACTTTGCTATGCTTAATGCTTGTCATTAGGGCCCGAGTGCCATGATTTCAGATCTGAACCTATTATGTTTTCATGAATATATGTGTGTTCTTGATCCTATCTTGCAAGTCTATAGTCACCTACTATGTGTTATGATCCGGCAACCCCGAAGTGACAATAATCGGGACCACTCCCGGTGATGACCATAGTTTGAGGAGTTCATGTATTCACTATGTGCTAATGCTTTGTTCCGGTTCTTTATTAAAAGGAGGCCTTAATATCCCTTAGTTTCCAATAGGACCCCGCTGCCACGGGAGGGTAGGACAAAATATGTCATGCAAGTTCTTTTCCATAAGCACGTATGACTATATACGGAATACATGCCTACATTACATTGATGAATTGGAGCTAGTTCTGTGTCACCCTATGTTATGACTGTTACATGACAAACCGCATCCGGCATAATTATCCATCACTAATCCGGTGCCTACGAGCTTTCCATATACTAGTTCTTGCTTATTTACTTTTCCGTTGCTACTGTTACAATCACTATAAAATACCAAAAACATTACTTTTGATGTCTTTACTTTTGTTACCGTTACCACCACTATCATATTACTTTGCTACTAAACACTTTGCTGCAGATACTAAGTTTCCAGGTGTGGTTGAATTGACAACTCTGTTGCTAATACTTGAGAATATTCTTTGGCTCCCCTTGTGTCGAATCAATAAATTTGGGTTCAATACTCTACCCTCGAAAATTGTTGCGATCCCCTATACTTGTGGGTTATCAGCGTTTGAGGCACTTAAAAAATAGTTGGCTGAGCCGCCGGTTCTTGCAGCTCCTATTGAGAAAGAGCTGTTGATACTATATGTGGCTGCTAATAGTAAGGCGGTTAGTGTGGCAATTGTTGTGGCGCACAAGGAAGTTGGAAAGGAATACATTGTTTGACGGCCAGTTTACTATGTCAGTGAGGTGTTAATTGAGTCTAGACAGAGATACCCACATTGGCAGAAGCTGGTTTATAGAGTATTCATGGCGATTCGTAAGCTAAAGCAATACTTTCTAGGCCATCCCATTACTGTGGTCAGTTCTGCTCCTTTAGGAGATATTATTCAAAATAGAGAGGCCACTGGTAGGGTTGCCAAATGGGCAATAGAGCTTGGACCTCCTGGCTTAAGATATGTGCCAAGAACAACTATCAAGTCTCCAGCACTAGTGGACTTCATCAACTATTGGACAGAGCTGCCTGAAGAGAAGCCTGATCACTCATATTGGACTATTAATTTTGATGGGTCCAGGCAATTGGAAGGCTTGGGGGCTGGAGTTATTTTGACTTCCCCACGAGGTGACAAGTTTTGTTATGTCTTAAGGCTGATGTTTCCTTATACTAACAATGCAGCTGAATATGAGGCTTTGCTTCATGGCCTCAGAATGGCTAAAGAGATGAACTTAAGCCGGGTTAGGTGTTTTGGTGACTCAGATTTGGTGGCTCAGCAAGTCTTAGGCACTTGGGATTCTAAAGACCCGCTCATGGCGGCTTATCACCGGGCGGTTGATAATATCGCTGGTCACTTCAAAGGTTATCAGGTGGAGCATCTTGATCGAAGGAAGAATGAGGCGGCTGATGCTTTAAGCCGGCTTGGGTCTCAGCGTAAGCCGGTACCCCCTAACGTTTTCCTTGACGTGTTGCATAATCCTTCAGTCAAATTGCCGTCAGAAGAGGATCTTGCTATTCTTGACCCAAAGGTACAACTAGTGGTGGCGCTCCATGCAATCCCTGATTGGACAGTTCCATATTTGGCTTATATGTCCCGGGGTGAGTTTCCTGAGGATGAAACTTTGGCCAGGCAGATAACCCGACGGTCTAAGTCCATGACCATTATATATGGCGAGTTACACCAATGCAGTGTCACAGGACCGTTCCAGCATTGCGTTTCTCCTGAAGAAGGCCGTGAGATTCTAAGGGAAATCCATGAAGGTGATTGTCACTACTACAGGATGCTACTAATGCGACACTACGATCGGAGACCCTTCGAGAAACTGTGTGCAATGCAATAATCGCAAACGGTGGTGTAAGAAAACCGTCAAAAATGTGCAAAACGTTTGCGATGATGGATGCATCAAACATGGTTCAGATTGTAGTTGCGTGTGCGATGCAGGGCATACGGTTCAGTTCAATTAATTGTTTGCGATGAGGAGGAACAAAAGAAATGGGTAGCCAGATGAAGGCGTGTGCGATACACAACATATGGTTCACTCAGATGAACTGTTTGTGATTAGGCAACACAAAAGAAATGGTCAGCCAGATCAAGGTGTGTGCGATATACAGCATGCGGTTCACTCGGATGAACTGTTTGTGTTGAGACAAGAGAGCAGAAGCAGTTCAATATAACAAGATATGTGTGATACGCGGAAAACAGGTCTGTAATCAAAAATGTGTGCGAAGACCGATAATAACACAGACGATTGCTTCTAATAAGACGTATGTGATATGCTCTATCTACACAACATGTATTGGCCATTAGGGGACGGGCGGTCATCCGGATATGCCATAAGGATGCAAAGAGACATCCTATATCAGCAAGGACTAGCTGTTCCAACAGTAGCTCATCTAAGAGAACTCTCAAGTTAAGTTTGCTCAGGCTGGAGCAGCCATCAGATGGGTGACTGGATGGGAAGTTGTGTTGATGTTAAATTAACTGATAGGATGGGTCATTTCAGTCAAATGACCGAATTGACCCATTCCCTCAGCTAATTTAACCTCGAGGTCCTTATTTTTTATTTTTATGTTATTTTTTAACATATGTTAAAGAAGGTCTACTGCATTACTTTTTGACAATGTATATACGTGGCATACAGTTGATCCATCCGACCTGTTTGTGATGGAATAAGCCTTGTGTGTTGTGGGCAAACGATTGCTAGTGTACAACCATTTGCGATTGATGAATTCATCACCGATGCGTTCCCTAGTGTGGTCCGTGTTGATCTCATCATCGTCTACTTCTTGTGCTAGCTCGATGTTCCTTATATGCTAAGTTTCAATTAATTGATGGCGTTCTATGAACACGCCACCATTTCCCGCCATTTCCTCACCTGTTTCCCGCCACCCAGCGATATTGCACATAAACCTAGGGCGGCGCGACACACGGAGGCAACAAGCACAACCTATAGCACATCCACCTTTTCCAAGCATGCCAACGCACCAAAGTGTCGCCTCTGTCATCAACCTCGTCGACGAGGAAAAACAGAAGGCGCCACGGACCGTTGAGGCCGCGACGCTCCCCGGCAACACGATGGACGATGCAGTGATGCGCATCATCTCCAGGGTTGAGCAGACCCTTGGCGCATGATGCTTTAGCGCCGTGGATCAAGATACGCATGTCAGCGCCGAGAGGCTGCAGCTCGCCGCACAACATGATGATGGCGCGCCACAAAGCAAGCTAGGCGCGCCTGCGCCGATAGGCTGCGGCTCGTCGCACGGCGAGACCGTTGGAGCGCCGCAGAGCGAGAGGCACGGCGCGTCGCACGGCAAGAGCGGATCCATCGGTGCTTGCCTGCTATCGACAGGGCGTCGCAGCTGGGTACACGTCCCGTCAGTACCCCCATTCCTCACCAGGAGTGGGCACATGCCCTCTGTGTTGTACTTGCACCAGAGGCCGGCCGTGCCGTACTTGCACCGGACGCCCGCCATGTTGTTCGCATGGGTCGCGCCGTTCGCCTTGTCCGCGGCCCACTCGATGCCAACACACTGGTCGGTAGGCTCGACCGCCTCACCTGGGCGCAGTAGAGGAACATGGCCATCGCATCCTCAAGGTGGTGATCTCCGATGAAATAGCCAACTTGGAGCTCGAGATCGCGCTCCAGATGTACCGTGAGCGTGTCGACCGCTTGGACGAACGCCTGCACGAGTTCAGGCAGAGCCAAGAGCTACCATAGGCAAGAGCTTCTGGTCATGGTCTCATGGACGCGTTTTATTTTGTTGAGTCGTTTCGACGTGGATAGCTATGTATTCACAGCAATCATACTATTGCTCTGTTTCAATGTGTGTACTTTGTTTTCTGTTCTTATATGTTCTGTTTCAATATGTGTTTATACCCTTTCCATTCTGTATATGTGGATGATAACAGATAGATTCAAATTAGTATACAAAAATAGATAGAAAATGGAATTCATAATATATATATATATATAATATTAATTGTTCATTAGTTCATCATAGGATGTATATAATATCATCACATATATGTGAAGATACTTAACTACTAGGTACAATGCATAAAAATGAAAACGAACAATACTAAAACTAATAATCCCTCCTGGGGCGAGTATTCCGACAGCCCCTCGCTAGCAGCTCCCTGGTGCGCGGCGTCTTCCCAGAGCGGAGGCAGTACTCCGCCTCGCAGCGCTTGACGTGTCGATCTGCCTCTTGCAGGCAGACGCACGTGAACGATCTTGCCATTTCGTTGGGCGCCCACCATAGCTCCTCATTGGTGGCACGCTGGAGCTTGTCGGCCCAGCTCCACGCAGCGACGAGGTGCCTAGCACTGTCGGCGTTCTGGATACGGGGGTACCCAGACTTGCCTGCCCACGGCCCACGGCATGGCTCCATCGACGACCTGGTATGGCCCAGCTTCAGCATCAACAACTCAAGACCCTCATGAGGGGCCAAGCCTCCCGAGGCGAACGACACCAAGACCTCCAAGGGGATTGCCCCCCTTAGGCTGGCTCCCGAGGAGAGGATATTTCTATGCAAGGCGCACCTCGCGAGGTTCAGCTGACGTGAGCCATGACGATCAAGGCCAGGCGGGCGCCAGCGGGCACAGAGTACAAGTTTCCTGTTCGGTGCAAAGGAGGCAAGCGGCAGGCACAGAGTCCTGAGGAATCAACCAAAGGTTTCCATTCTGGTGCAACAAGACCAAGACCGCTAGGATGGAGATCACCACCGAGCCCACTGCAGCGTCATGATGTCACTTGAAGCTACGTTGGTATTTCCCCAAAGAGGAAGGGATGATGCAGCACAACGGCGGTAGGTATTTCCCACAAAGATGAAACCAAGGTTATCGAACCAGTAGGAGAACCAAGCAACACAAATAAACAGCCCCTGCACACAAATAACAACACCTCGCAACCCGATGTGTTAAAGGGGTTGTCAATCCCTTTCGGGGTACGGCGCCTCAAGATAGGCAAAGGACGTGAGGTAAATTTGTAGTAGATTGATAGATCGGACGCCAAATAAAATAAATAAGAATAAATTGCAGCAAGGTATTTTTGTATTTTTTTTGGTTTAATAGATCTGAAAATAAATGCAAGGAAAAAGTAGATCGCAAGGCAAATATATGAGAAAGAAGACCCGGGGCCGTAGGTTTCACTAGTGGCTTCTCTCGAAAAAGATAGCAAATGGTGGGTGAACAAATTACTGTTGGGAAATTGATAGAACTTCAAATAATCATGATGATATCCAGGCAATGATCATTACATAGGCATCACGTCCAAGATTAGTAGACCGACTCCTGCCTGCATCTACTACTATTACTCCACACATCGACCGCTATCCAGCATACATCTAGTGTATTAAGTTCATGGAAAAATGGAGTAATGCAATAAGAACGATGACATGATGTAGACAAGACCCGTTTATCTATTGTGGCAGATATAGATCTCATCTTGTTATCCTTAGTAGCAACGATTGTGTCGGTTCCCTTTCTGTCACTGGGATCAAGCACCGTAAGATCGAACCCACTATCAGGCACCTCTTCCCATTGCAAGATAAATATATCAAGTTGGCCAAACAAAACCCAAATATTAGAGAAGAAATAAGAGGCTATAAGAGATCACGCATATAAGAGATCAAAGAACTCAAATAACTTTCATGGATATAAAAAGATATAACTGATCATAAACTCGAAGTTCATCAGATCCCAACAAACACACCACCAAAAGACTTACAACATATGGTTCTCCAAGAGACCATTGTGTTGATAATAAAGAGAGAGAGAGAGAGAGAGAGAGAGAGAGAGAGAGAGAGAGAGAGGAAGCCATCTAGCTACTAACTACGGACCCGAAGGTCTACAAAGAACTACTCACGCATCATCAGAGAGGCACCAATTGAAGTGGTGAACCCCTCTGTGATGGTGTCTAGATTGGATCTGGTGGTTCTAGACTCTGCGGCGGCTGGATGAATATTTCGTCGACTACCCTAGGGTTTCTGGAATATTGGGGTATTTATAGAGCAAAGAGTCGGTCCAGGGGGCACCCGAGGAGGGCACAGCCCACCAGGACGCGCTTGGGCCTCCTGGCGCACCCTGGTGGATTGTCCCCTCCTCAGGACTCCCCCCAGGTGCAACCAGGGCCCAACTTCTTCCTTCTAGTCCATAAAAAATCATCATAAATTGGCGTGGCATTTAGACTCCGTCTGATATTGATTTCCTGCGATGTAAAAAACATGCAAAAAACAGCAACTGGCACTTGGCACTATGTCAATAGGTTAGTACCAAAAAATGATATAAAATGACTATATAATGATTATAAAACATCCAAGATTGATAATAAAACAACATGGAATAATAAAAAATTATAGATACATTGGAGACGTATCAGCATCCCCAAGCTTAACTCTTGCTCGTCCTCAAGTAGGTAAGTGATAAAAATAGAATTTTTGATGTGGAGTGTTGTTTATCATGTCATATCATATTCTTTTCTTTATAGCATGGACATTTGGACTTTTATGTGATTCAAAGCAATAGTCTACTTTTGACATAATAATTTAGATACTCAAGCATATCAACAAGCAACCATGTCTTTCAAAATATCAATGCTAAAACAAGTTATCCCTAGCCCATCATGCTCAAACATTGATCCATTCATGAAACACACTCGAATATTAGCTACACCCAATACTTAAGTATGATCATATTGCCTCCTAGTTGGTGCTTTTATAAGAGAGGATGGAGACTCAATTAAAAATAAAAATACATAAAGTAAAAAAAGAAAGGCCCTTCATGGAGGGAAGTAGTAATTTGTAGAGGTGCCAGAGCTCAAAGCGAAAATTTAGAGATAAAAAACATTTTGGGAGGTGTATCCATCCCACCAACGAAAATGACTAGGAGCATCCCAACACTTTTCATGCTAGATATATCATAGGCGGTCCCAAACAGAAAATAAAGTTCATTCCTTTTTCCACCATAACTTTCACTTTCCATGGCTAGCCGTATCCACGGGTGCCCTCCATACCAACACTTTCCAAGGAATTTATTATTTGAAAACATAAAGTAAATTCATTTTTGCATTTCGGGACTGGGCATCCCTAATACCTTTGCCTTACTCTCGTGCAATGACAAGTGAATAAACACTCGTCATGAGAATAACACATCTAGCATGGAAAATATTAGCTACCCATTACCATTCCACGAGCAAAACAAACACACAAAAGAGAAGTTCATTTTGAAAATTAGAGATGGCACATGCAAATTTTCTTAGAATGACAAAAAAATACCACATATAGGTAGATATAGTGGACTCATGTGGCAAAATTGGTTTAAAGGATTTTGGATGCACAAGTAGAGGTCATACTTGGTGCAAAATGAAGGCTAGCAAAAAGATTGAGGAGTGACCAACCAAGAAACGAATAATCTCATAAGCAAGCATTAAGCATAATTGACACCGAATAATGCACCACAAGTAGGATATAATTTTCATTGCATGATTATTGACTTTCGTGCATGCATAAGGAATCACAAACCTTAACACCAATATTCTTACTAGAGCACAATTACTCATCAACATAACTCAGATATCACATCATCATATCTCAAAACTATTACTAAGAATCAAGTTTATTTTGTCCAATGATCTTCATGACATATTTTGTACACCTCCTCCACACGACGACACGCCCGCCCCCAAAAGCTCCGCCTCCTCCTTTTTCCCGGCGGCATCACGGGCTTCACAGGCCGCCTGGTACCTGGCATCCTCCTCCGCCATCTCCTTGAAAGCAACTTTCCTGGCTTTCTCAGCCGGCGGTAGCGACTTCCAAAGACAAAGATCGTACCGGCCCCAAAACCAATTCAAAGTTGGGGGTCCTGCGCAACCTTGTGTGGCGGCGCGTAGGTGTCCTCATCGCTGCTCTTCGAGTGAGCGTCCTCGGGGGGTGGAAACTCCTCGTCGGCGCGTGGGCAGACCGGTGGCGCCATGGCAAAGATTTGAGAGAGAGAGAGAAAGGGGGTGAGCAAGGGGAGGATCTAGATGAGAATGCAGGCGAGACGACATGAGCAAGATAGTATTTATTGGCGGCCGGAATCTAGATCGACGGGAACAATACACACGCTAGTCGTCGAAATTTACGAGTACTGTAGTGTGAATTACACACGATTCCCGTACCATAATCCATGTGTGAACATAATAGCTGACGGTTCCCAATGCAGAATCGTGTCTGATTAATAAAGCCCGCCACTCACCTTCCAAATCACGAGGCGCGAAATAAAGTGCCAATCGTGTGGGGCCGGTTGTCTTGCCAGATTTTACATTTTAGTTTTTTGAACACCTGATATTTACATCATCTGATGATTTTTTAACTCGCACACAAGTACACAAATATAATTTTTTTTTAAACCGTTAAGGTTAGCCGTTGCATGTAGATGTAGTTCAAATTTGAATTATGGTCATTAAATGGCTAGAAAATCACTTAAATGTCTTCAAAAGGTCAACTGACCCCTGAATTTTTCCAAATTTTCACATGACAGTTGCATTAGTGCATGTTACACAGAAAAAAATTAAAGGCCGTAAGAGGAAACTATCTACCGTTCGTCATCAAACATGCATTGTTCCCTTCTCGGAACCACGATCCTTCTAGTGAGTTGCTCCGATTTGTGAGGGGTGTGTGTCCAAACTTCGTCAAACAGACAATTTTTTTTACCACATCATCTTGGTGGCATGACATTACATCAAGCAAGGTTTCATGTTTTTCTGATCATTTATTAATTTTTTGGAATTAAAATGCCATGACACTCCATGCATGTGTCCATGCCATGAGACCAATATGTTTGAAAATTCGTTCTAATTTACTGCACATGGAATTAAATCGCACACAAGTACACAAATATGATTTTCCAAACCGTTATGGTTAGCCGTTGCATGTACATCTAGTTCAAATTTGAACTAGTTGACCCGTTGTGCCAAATAGCGCAGAGACCTCCTGAAGACATGTTGTCGATGAAGATAGTTTCATGCTGCAAGAACCTTCAACTAAAGCCATGTTCATGATAAAAATAGTTTCCTTTACTAAGGACATGTCATGTATATACAGTTGGTTTAGTTGTGGTCTGCTAAATTTAGATGCGCCTTGAAAAAAAACATGGTTTAATTTCCAGAGCCTCACGTGTTTCAAGTATGAATAAGAACTACGAACTCTTTTTGTGCGATTCAAACATATTTCCAGAGTTTTTATTTCTTAGTACATGTTGTTTAAAGTAACATTTGCCCAGGGAGAGAGAGAGAGAGAGAGAAGCATACCCCTCTCTCATTATGATTATTATTAAAAGGTATTAAATTCTTTTACGCAATGCTCATTTAACCTGTGAAGGACAAAAATATTCTACCATCTCTGAATGATGAACTAAACTAAATAAGAAATATATGCAGTAAATTCATTCAAAGTAGAAAAGGGATCTTACATCAAATAAGGCATTACAACAAACATGGTGTAATCTTAGTAAAAGAAATTACATCATTAGAAGAGAAAAAGGGAAGAAAACCAAACATGAGATTGAGATTAATACATCCATGGTTTTTATATGACTTATCCGGCTGCTGGAGTAGATGACATGGAAACGTCGTCTCTACCATCTCGATGGCTTAGACCCAGGGAGCCAGATGTTCATCCCGGCCCTCCCCAGCTTCCAACAATGGATTTTTATAGTCAGAGTTAAAGACTGAGAGGCCCTATGCATGTTCAAATATGTGAGTAGCATATACAATACAAATCAAGAAAAAGAAAAGATAAGACCACAAACATTACAAAAAAACAATTTTGACAAATTAACTCTATTGCAAAATTGAGGGAGTAACTCACTATTCGAGAGAACTGATCGTACATGAAGCATCAAGAACACACGTGCAAAAATCTAATTCTAACTGAATTTAGCTTTCAGTTGGCATTTCCTCAAACAGTCAAGTGCACCAATTATTATTTGGCTGACAAAAATATGAACACCAAACATGCCATCATCGTTAAGCAATTCAAGGATGTCTATGAATCAGACATGAAATATTTGGAGCATGGAATAGAAAACAGCACACGGTCTTCTGGCGTAGATGCACAATAGATGCACTCCTTCAAATAGAGATCAATTTTCAGCTGAAACAATAGATGCACTCTTTCAAATATGCATCATAGTAGGTCCTACAAAAATCACGAGAAATTAGAGGATGCAACTTGACTGCCTTCCATATCATTTGGAGGATAAAAGAAGCTAGAAAAATTGTGATGAACCACCAATCCCTGTTAAAAGTAACTATTATTCCCCTGTGATATATGGATATATCAATCAAGAGAGAGAGGGGGGGGGTATCCCAGGAAACACTTTGCAAACGTAAGCTTTTAAACTGGTAGTCAACTTACTGTCAACATGTAAGGTTGCCTCATTTCTGAAAAACACAAATCCACCCTAAATTTTCACATGAATAAAATGTAGATTTTCTCTTCTATCAAGATATTAGATGTCTGGTATCTTCTTGTACAAACTGCTACCATCATTTGCTTGTTCTCACAAAGAATTCAATCTATAGTATGCCAAGAAGCTATGAAAAAATTGTAATTTCTTCAAAGAATATAATACATTGCAGAAATAAAATACTCTATCAGAGAGTTGGCAGGCGAGGTAGTAGGGACAAGAAGAGCAAGAACTAACTTTGAGAGGAGATGGGCAGACTCCTGCATCGTGCCCTGGCTGACCCCTACGCTTACGCCATGCCTCCTATATCCATTCCTCATTCCTCTGTGCTGTAATAGAAATTCTGAATGGCAAATAAAAGTATTCTTAGATTACAACCTTAATTTCTTATCCTTCAGTAGATGCACATTTGATTCTATTCTTAGATTGCAGCCTTAATTTCTTATCCTTTAGTAGACGCACATTTGATTCTGAAGGAAGAAGATGGGAAATATGCATATAGCAAGAAATAGTAAAAAGATGTTCTTTCAAACTTGCATGGCTATTTGTTTTTCTGTAAACATGCCAATCTACTGCCATCTCACTGGCCTTAATTTTTTACCTTTTCATAGATGCAAATTTGATTTTGAGCAAGTAGAGAAGCAATATACGATAACATACATCAAGAAAGAGTAGAAGAATGTTCTTTTCAGCATATATATACGATCATACACTGATGTACTACCATCTCATTACAAATTATGTATCGTGCCAAGGAAAAATCGTTTTACTTTTCAGCATATATATACGATCATACAGTAGTCACACATATAAGCAGCACCACCAAAACAAACACACAAACACGACACCTGAAAAAAATCAGGAACAGAGGAATTAACACGACAATAAGTAGTAAACAAATAGGGTAGAAAAGTGCAGTGCTTAGAAAAGAATGACAAGGACAAACCTTGACCAAAGGAACAGAGAAGGAGCAACCTTAGTGATTCTAGAGCCTGCAAAATAAAAGGAAAGGAAGGTTAGCCAAACAAGCCAATCTGTTCAATACCTAACACAATAACAAATCAAAGACAACCTAGCTTTACAAGGTAGAAATTTCAAGTAAGAGAAAAAATATATAATATGATATCTAACTGTGCGAATACATTAGGAAATACCACTTCCAAATTAGAGCGCACCATTCCCCACAACTCGAGGACACAATATTGAGAAACTACACATCATGATAGTTAGTTGTTCTACAGCTGAAAGGATTGAGATGGACCTAGAGGGGGGGTGAATAGGTACAATTACAAATTTTAATTATTACTTATTAATTTTAGGCAATAATGCGGAATACGAAGGTGAGCCTAACAATAGCAAGTGAGTACTGAGTACTAAGCAAGTAACACGAGCATGTAAGTAAACAATCACAATATGATATAAGTAAGTGCAAAGAGACAAGTAACCACAAGTAGAAAGTTTGGGTTAGGAATAACCGCAACTTTGGGAGACGAGGATGTAGGTCGATGTTCACTTCCTTGGAGGGAAGCTAGTCACCGTTAGAAAGGTGGATGTTACCACGAAGGCACCACAACGCCACGAAGGCTCACCCTATTATCCCTTTGAGACAACACCACGGAGGTGTTTCTCAACCACTAGTGGTAGACCTTGGGGTGGTCTCCAAACCCCCACAAACTTTTCCGGGGGTAATCACAAGGTTCGATTCCTCTCTGAAAGACTCCTACCGCCTAGGAGTCTCCAACCTCCAAGAGTAACAAGAACGATGGGGAAAAGCTCAAGACTTGCTCAAATCACGAATTCCTTCGGTGCAAAGACAGAGAAGGAGTGGATCTATCACTTTATTGGACAACTTCTCTCAAATGCTCTCAAATCCCTTGGGAATCTAAGATTTGGTGTGGAGGAGTGAGAGAGAGAGAGAAATGTGTTCTAGGGTTTGTTCAAAGTGAGTGGTCAACCCTCTCCCGTGGGGGTGAAGGGCTATATATAGTGTCAGCACAAATGTGGCCGTTGTAGTGTAAGTGAACGGGCAGGCCGGACATCCGGGCTAGGGGCCGGAAATCCGGACTGGAAAGGCACTCAAAGAACAAGGCAGAAGTAGAGCAGAACACAGAGTGGCCGGACATCCAGGGGCTAAGCCCGGACATCCGGCATATCAGGAAGGCCCGGACATCCGGCGCAATCACCAAGGGGTTACAGAACCTCAGTTGTTCCACGAGTAGCAGAGGCCGGACATCCGGGATAGGGCCCGGACATCCGGCGCGGCATGGAGAGCCCGGACATCCGGCATAGAGGGTCGGACATCCGGCAAATAGCACCAGCACAAGTGCATTCTGGATAGCAAGGTCCAGAAATCCGGCCTGCAGGCCGGATATCCGTCGTGAGCCCGGACATCCGGGGTCAAGCCCGGACATCCGGCAGGCCAGCGACAGAAACATTCCAGAGAATATAAAGATGGAACAGAAACATATTTGGAACGGGTGTTTGTGGAATGAGCAAGCCTTAAACTAACCCTATCGATCCCCTCTTAATAGTGCGGGGTCCTATACTCAAGGGAAAAAAATATGAAATCAATTTTGATACTTCATCCTTGAGTAAAATCACTTCGTATGCTCTTGATCCATACGCTTCGATGAACCGGGGACTAACACCTGAGATTTACTTAACAACCATTATTAGTCCCCTACATGTATATTGTCATCAACATCAAAACATGATGTAAGGGCATGATTGCTCTTTCAATCTCCCCCTTTTTGTTTGTTGATGACAATCACACATGTAGTATCACAGTTGTAATAAATAGTCTTAGCATTGACAAACACGAGAGCAAGAATACAAAGTATGTTGATGTTTCTATTTGTATTTGGCTCCCCCTCATTTTGAGCATGAGATGAATATGTTAGGATGCATATGTATCTCTAGGAGATATATATGAGAGAGGCATGCACATATGAAACCACCGTAACACATGGACTAAAACAAAATTCCATACCCACAAGATAACAACATAGTCTCACATGATCAAGAATAATAAGATACAAGATAGTCTCACATGATCAAGATAATAACATAGGTAGCAACATAACAAGTTCAAATAATAGTAGGGCTAACACAAATAGCTTAATACATCAAGAACGACCACACTAAGATACTACTCCCCCCCCCCTCTTTGACAGCAACAAGTAAAAAGGGGCGAAGAACTAAACGCACTCGGTCACACCTGGCGGATGCCATCATGATCATTAAAGAACTCAGGATACTCATCACGAGAGGGGAAACCAAAGGTAGAGGTGGACGGAGCCGCGGGAATAGGATCATCATCACTCACAGGACTCCCGCGGTTACGGAGGCGCTGCTTGAGCTGATTCTTGGAGATGATGAGGGGCTTCTAAACATCATGATTCTGCTGATAGCTGAAAGTGATTGACCTCATGATAGCAGATTGAGCCTTGCTGATGAACATGGCAAAGCGACCATGAGGAGCCGACGAGGAAGATGGAACAGAGGAACCAGTGGGCTGAGTCCCACCAGCAGACCTCCTAGACTGAGAAGGAGCAGGAGGCTGAGCAGCAGCCACCACACGCATATGAGGAGCAGGCTTCCAACAAGAATGAACAGCAGTCTTAACCACCTCAAAGGGAGCAGTGTGATCAATCAGAGCCTGAATGAATGGAGCATGAGGAAACTGGCGCGACTGAATGAAACTGCAAAGATAGATCTCATGCCAAATGAAATGGGCTGTGTCCAGAGGCTCAGTGGGTTTGTCATGCATACGAACCATCAAGTCAATGCAATAGTTGTAAGCCCTCGAGCGACCTCCCTTCTTAGGATAGAGAGTGCGAAGCACACACTGATAGAGGATAAAGTAAGGGGCACGGAAGATAGATACCTCATTGAGTGGATATGCAAGTTCTTCTTTAGTGAGCTGAGAGGTAGGTTTGATAAGTGGCAAGCAAGCGTCAATCGCTTTGGGCTTGCTCTTAGGATCCATACTGTGGATGCGATGGCCAACACTGGAGAGACCCAAAATCTGAACAAACCTGTCATAGGTGATGCTCAGAGTAGTGTTATCTGTCATCCAAGTGAGAGTGTTGTCCGGACCAAAGAAACAGGTGGCATAGAACTGTAGAATGGCAGCTTCATTCCAATCACACCTGAAGGTCATTGCGGGACCGAGAGTCATATCATCAATGATCTTGACTGGATTGTTAGGAAACATGTCAGGATTCTCACGGAGGAAGTTGAGATCCAAGTATGAGTGAGGAGCAAGTCCACGCCCACGGACGAAACTGGAATAGAGATCCTGCTGCATACGAGTCCGGAACCAAGGATCCTCCGCATCAACCACCATCTCATATTGATTGACATCCCGACGAAACGCAAGATATTGAGCTGCCCCTACAGTTTTGAAGTTGTGAGGGGCGCGATCCCCGCTGTCAGGAAGCTCCATGGAGATGCGACGACCATGGACAACGGGCATTGCAGAACCACGAACTTGAGGCATTGGCGTCCTCCTAGTACCAGGCTTGGACTGCCCAATGGAGTGTCTTTGTGCACTGACATCCTCTTCCTCCCCAACATAGTCCGCATCATCTGGATCCGAGGCCGACGGACTAGTGGATGGTGCCCGCTTCTTATTCTTAGTGGTGGTGGTCTTCTTCTTCTTAGGCCGAGCATGCTCATCGGAGTTGGTTGAGCCTTGTCGGCGAACAACTGGAATGGATGAGAGATCCCGATGAGATGGTGCCAACAAGTATGAACATGGATAGAACAAATTTAAACAATGGGATGACCATTTTTGAGCATGACCATAGAATAAGTCCAGTGGTAGATCAAAAAATGGGACATGTCCATGATTTAAATTGAGTAGCCGAGTTCATTGACAGATTTTTAGGCTTAGGCAAGAGACACCAACACTCAAGAGAGCCATAGGCACCAGATATGCATGAGAGAGTGAAGCCCTAAGATTTGTCGGTCACCATAGAAGTAAAATGGAGGAGAGATAGCATCCATACCCCTGGAAGAGGGCTCGGGGTGATCGGGGCCGCAGTTCTTGGTCCGCGCCATGAGGAACTCCGGCAGTCACTCCCACAATACACCGGTCCCTCCCGAGGGATTCACAACCCAAACCAAGAAATGGATTGGATAGAATCGTAGATCAGGACGAGAAGCCGTGAGCAGGATATCAGGGCCGGAGCACGGAGGAGAGGGCCGGGGCAGCACCGTAGTGACGGCCCGGCGGCGGCGGCTGTGAGGTGCAATGGGGAAGAGGAACAGGAGTGAATGGGGAAAATTGACCCCAATGCCCGGGTCCCTCCCCTGTTATGTGTGGCTGTAGGTGACGGACCGGACATCCGGGGCCTGGCCCGGATATCCGGCGAGCGGAGATTAGAGAGCAGAAAAAACAGGGGACAACGGGCCGGACATCCGAGGGGAAGCTCGGATATCCGACGTGTGAGGGTCAGGCAGCTATAGGATCAGGGCCCAGATGTCCGGCCACTGGACAACAAATCCAGGCAAGAGAGAGATTTGGAAGGAGCCAACTAATATGATTTGCTATAGACTCCGCCAAGGAGTTTTGAGAGAATTTATAAAGGTGACTACCTGAGTAATTTTGAGGCCATACTAAGATGAAATAACAGCCCTACCAAAATAAGTACGAAAGGTTCACACAAGCAATGTACAAGCAATGACCAAGGTCACCATGTTTGAGCATATGTAACATAGTGCCGCAAAGATGTAGAATTTGGGCACATAGTCACGACTCCATCATGTTAAAGCACCATAGTTCGAGAACTATGATAACTTTGAGAGTGTTTGTTCTATTTATGCATTATGTAGGGTGAGAATATTCATGAATTGAATGTCTTCCCCTAAATATATGCCTACATCATGACAAGACATTAAATTCATGCATGAATGGGTACTAGATTTCACATAATATTGTCAAGCTCCAAGATACCAAGTTCACGCCTAAGTCGACAAAACCATGCTTCATCCAATGGTTTGGTGAAAATATCTGCCAGTTGCAAATCTGTACCAATGTGATCAATGTGAATATCACCCTTTTCAACATGATCTCTCAAGAAGTGATACCTAATATCAATGTGCTTGGTGCGGAGATGATCCTTGGGGTTCTCAGCAATATTGATGGCACTTTCATTATCACATAGAAGAGGCACATGTCTATAGGTGATATCGTAATCCTTCAAAGTTTGCCTCATCCATAGTAACTGAGTTGCACAACTGGCGGCAGCAGGTTCTACTTATAATTTTGGATCTACGACAGTTTGGAAAATAGGTGGAAATTGTTAAACCTAAAACATGGAGGATGAACTGCTATATTGAGGGTTGAATCTCGGAAAGAAGGGATAAATTTATGATTCAAGATGAATGTTACAAGCTACTGTTGCAAGTTTTCAGTGTCATTCTTGGATTGATTAAAGTAGTGTGGCAGTGGAACTGCGATGAACTTCGATGAACCCTGTGAACAAGGACGATCCAACGTGAATCTAGGTCAAAGGGAGAGCTTTACCTGGATGCTTGAATGAAGAGAGGGGGTGTGCCGTCGTTATCTAGTTCGGTCAGGTTGATGTAGCGGCCTGTGCTAAACTCGCTGGTGGGGGACGGCGGCGGTGGAGCTCTGTCGGCGTTGGTCGTCGCAAGGAGGAAGAAGAAGAGGCAGAGGCAAAGGTAAAAGTGAAAAGAAGGGCCCCTGTCCCTATTTATAAGCAGATGATAAGATGGCATGCACGAAAATGAGGGGGCAAGATGATTATGTTTACGATGCGGGCGCCTCGATTTTCGGGAAGCCCATTAAAGATAAAGACCCGTTAAGATATCCTGGGTCCTGTGTGACATTAATGCACATGACGTCATGGCGGGTTATAGGGATTCTATTTACATGACGGCATGGCGGGTTACCGTGGTTTGCATAAAATTAGACATTGGTGCGGTTCTGTTAAGTTAAAACACTGAAGATTGACATGAACAAGTTCAAGTCAACCTGGGGCCTAATGTTGGGGATATAGCTTCGAGGTGTGACCCGTCCAGGAGGGGCCGAGTTACACCGTTGGCAGTTTAATATGAAGAAGACCCAAGGAACCCCAAGGTGTGAAGACAGCGGCTCATGGAGGCAGGCCTGGTGAAAGCCCAAGACCCGGGCCTGTGAGCCGTCGCATGATGACTTGCCTTGTAAGGCATGACTAGTTAGAAATCGAGCCGGCCACGGTGTGTGAGCTGGCCGGGACTCTGTAAGACTCCAGGTCTCAATCTGTGTATATAAAGGTGAGACCTAGCGGTGGATTAACTCAAGAAACAAGCAATTGAGAAGTAGGTCAAGCCTATTCGCTCCCTTATAATCGAAACTCAAGCAATACAACTAGAAGCTGGATGTAGGTTTTTACCTCCACCGTGAGGGGCCGAACCTGGGTAAACTCTTTGTGTCCTTTGTCCCGTTCAACCCCATTAAGCTAACCTAGTCGCAATGGTTCCACACCTAAATCCTTTCACTAGGGCATCTGCCGTGACAAAACCACGACACATAGTGTTTCTTGATATATATCTTGCTACCACTTATGTTTAGCTTGCTTAACATAAGTTGTTGGTGCACATATGTGAGCCTAATTGTTTTAGGTTTTGTGCTTGACAAATTAAACGCTAGTTTTATTCCGCATTTGTTCAAGCCTAAACCGTAATTATTTTAAAGCGTCTATTCACATCCACACACCCCAAGCGACATCCACGATCTTTCAGCGTGCTCTGTGTGAGAGAGATCAGAGGCAAAGAAGGCTTGGGTGGCTGCAGGTGGGACCGAGCGGGGTGCCCTGGCGCGCCCGGACGCCCTCATATATCGCCCCTATATTCCGTCCTAATTTGAGGGTTGACGGCCAGTTCGGATGTCTAAGGACGAAGTGGGTTTAATTGGGTCACTTTTTTTTGACCGAAAACTGATGGGACGGACGTTTCGAATTTTAGGAGCAAATAGAGGGTGGTGCTCTGAGATCCCCACCTACTCGGGTGTGCAACTCGGCAGCGTCGCAATCTTCATGAACGCACGGGCCCCGTGCGCTGCCCAGCATCGAAGAAAAAAACAGCTACTGGAAACACTGAAGCAACGACACCGATAACTGACAGGCACGCATGGAGAAAACCGCCCAATTTCGTCCAATCAGCGTATGTGATGTAGCACTAGTCTATTAAAGATGCTAGCGGCAAGATTAAAAGCTCTCTTTTTCGTTGAAACTTAACCTAAGAAAACAACAGCAGCTGACAGCGACGATGGAGATAAGGTACGTGTGGCAGCTCGTTGGTTGGGACATGGCCGATCCTGCTCCGGCCGCGCGGTCCGTGGGAAACCACGGAGAGATCGGACACATGCTGGGTTAAGTGAGTATGGGGTGTTGATTTCAGGACCGGAAGGTTAGAATTCGATTCCGATCCGTGGTATTCCCTCCGTAAACTAATATAAAAGCGTTTAAAGGTTTAAAATAGATTTCACTCTTGTTCGCAACGCATACGTTGTGTTAAGATACGTATGTGCACGCGCTGTCACGTCATGCACGTGATGATGCTGATTCATGCTGATTCGGAATTTCGGATACGTAGTGCATAGTGCCGTGTGTTCACAATCAAATCACGTCAGCTGGTGCAACTTTTGCCGCTTGCGGTGCCGTACGTCCTCTCCTGCTGATCGATAGAGAGTCCAGCTTAGCTATGGCGACAAGGCCGCCCCACCGGCCGCCGCTTGTGCAATCATTCTCCCTGCTGCTGCTTCTCCTCTTAGTCCATCCTTTCCTCTCCGCCGCGACGCCGTCTATCACCACCAAAGCCGTGCCGCGGCTGCCCGGTTTCACCGGACCCCTGCCCTTCTCCCTCGAAACAGGGTATGCTCTGCTCGCTCTCTCCTAAGTCGTCGCCGTCTTCTTCCTCTTCCTCCTCGGTTAACTTGGTCGTGCGGTACGGCGCAGGTACGTGGAGCTGGACGACGGCGTCCGCCTCTTCTACTACTTCATCCAGTCGGAGCGCGACCCGGCGGAGGACCCCGTCCTGCTCTGGCTCACCGGCGGGCCCGGCTGCTCCGCCCTCTCCGGCCTCGTGTACGAGATCGGCCCTTTCTACTTCGACTTCCATGGCTACACGGGAGGCCTGCCTACTCTGCTCTACAAGCCAGCGTCTTGGACCAAGGTTAACCCCCCTTCCCCCCTTTCGTTTTGTTACAGAAAAAATCCTTCAAATGTGATATAACAGTGTACTTTTTGTTACAATAACGGTGTACTTTTTGTTACAATCACCTGAATTTTTTGTTGATATGGCAAAATTAAAAATCCCTCTCCGCAGAGGAGAAATTGTAATGTCTAGTTGTTGTGTACTGATAAATGTGTGTGTTGTAATGTGCTGGTTTCATATATTGTAGGTTAGCAATGTCATCTTTGTGGACGCTCCGGCAGGGACAGGCTTCTCATATGCGACCGGAGACAAGAGAACCATACCCAGTGACACAATTGCTATTCAACAGCTGCACGTCTTTCTCGAAACGGTCTCCGCTTGTTACAATTTATACGCATTTTCTACTATAATGTATTCCCTCCGTTCCTAAATATAAGTCTTTTTAGAGATTCCACTATGGACTACATACGGAGCAAAATGAGTGAACCTACACTCTAAAATATGTCTATATACATCCGTATGTAATTTGTAATGGAATCTCTAAAAAGACTTACATTTAGAAACGGAGGGAGTACGAGTTAATCATCTGTGCGATTTTCCAATTGCTTCCTTGTTGTCTCTACAGTGGTTTGATGAGCATCCACGGTTCTTGTCGAATCCGCTCTACATTTCGGGTGATTCATATAGCGGTATAATCATACCTTCTCTTGCTATGAAAATTGCTAAAGGTAACTGAACTTCCTTCACGCTCTCCATCTCTATCAACAAGGATTATTCTGCTTACAAGTTTATTCAAAGCACATGCATTTCTTTTGAGGGTATAAAGTGCATCTTTTAACTACATGTCGCTTTCATTCTAGGGATAGAAGTTGGTGATGAGCGACTCGTTAATCTCAAGGTATTCATAACAATTACTTTCATGACTTCTCTTCCGACATAGTATTATTCATGGTTCATATTTGTGCCATTGTAATGTTTCTTATTCTCTTTCTAAGATCTATAATATCATTTCTAGTGGTGAGGGCCAGGTTCTCCATGTATCAAGGCCAACAAATTTAGTTTAATAACACAAAATTGGAAAACCAAATTTAATCTATCTTTTAATTTGAATATTTCTATTCAAATATGTGTCTGAATCGGGTATATGAATTTCTTGAACTTCAGTGGGTTCAAAGTTCAAACACATGGTTACCATATTCGGGTGAAAGTCACCCTTTTATCTTTTCCTTTGTTTGGTCAATTTTCTATTTAGTTACAAATAGTAACAACCTAGTGTCCATTGCAACAATGCTCTAAGTAGTCTACCGATGCATGTTTATTTCTCTATTTTCATTTATGCCTGTTGTAGTTGAAACTTTGCAATGACCTTTTGCTTATATGCACTGTCAGATACAAAGATTGGACAAGTTTTTAAAATTCTATAGTTATTCTTTCTCTCGTCCTTCCCTTTGATAATATGTTTAGCATTCTTGTAGATATGTCAAGTTGTGGTCCTCACATGATCTGTTTAAGGAGTTAGAATCGTACCAACATGGAAGTTTATCTTAATTGATCAGGGTGTCATTGTTGGCAATCCGTTGACTGATACAATGACGGTCTTCAACGCTCGAATTCCATTTCTTCATGGGATGGGAATTATACCAGATGAAATCTATGAGGTGACATAGTGACGACATATTTAAGTTTACCTTTTGAGAGTAATTTATGTGTATGCGATACGAAGATGACTAGTACAAATTACATTTGGTATCAGCTTGCTTCTTCCTTTTCGGAAAAAAAATCAGCTTGCTACCTCTCTAGTCAAGTATAACGTTTCTCAGTCAGAAAAAAAAATATTAACTTAAATACTGAATTCGGTCAAGTGCATCCCTATTAATTTGGAATATCATGGAACAATATAAAGTTAACCACAGTGCAGAAAATGTGATTAGCTTGCATTCACCTTGCAGGCTGCTCGTGAAGATTGTGGAGGAGAATATCGCTGGCCATCGAACTCCCAATGTGCCAATTCCCTCCAAGAAATCCAAGAGGTGAGTGACAGTACCAGCCCCAAATGTGTTGATTATCCCGGTAGCAATCGCACGACACACTTAGCTAGCGCTAGCAGCTTGCTAGTTGATGATTTGGTCAGCATTTTTGGCTTGTGATACAGTGCATGAGGGGCTTAAACGATGTACACGTCTTGGAGCAAATCTGTCCAGAATATCCAAGCCTCACCCTTCACAAGCAGCCGGCATCGCAGGATCATGGAAGGAGAAGGCTAACAGAGTCCGCAGTTTCATCTCTGTGCAGGGTAAACATCTCAAGTACCATTCTTAGTTTCTTCTCAGTTTTTATTTTTCACTTCTCGCTTTTTTTTAATAAAAGGGGTTTTCCCCCAGCCCCATTTTATAACAAACGAGGCAAAAAGCACACCTTATTTTTACTTCTTGTTTGCTTTGTCGAAATCTGTTATTGGTTTCATTTTGTTATTCTTATTTTACGGCGTTAGTGTATCATCTTAACTGTTGTGCTTCATTTGTTTGATGTAGAATGCCACATACTTCCTGTCCGAGTTGTGGACAAATGCCGAAGCTGTAAGGGAGAGTTTGGGTATTCACAAGGTAAGGTAGGGTGCGACTAGCTTAGAGGCATATATATGTATTCTTACTTGATAAAGTGTTTGACTGGCCGTAACTAGAGCTAGGAAACGGGAATTACTCCTACTGTTTTAATAACAAGGTAGGAGGTGAGAATTGGAAGAGAAATATTTTAGTGATTATATATTGACATTTTGTTGTCAGCTTTAACTAATCCCTAGGCTTTTCTTTGCACTGAGAGAATTCTCCGCATGCCACCAAATAAGAAGCACATGTTCCATCAATAACGAAGGGCTTATTTGGTAAATATGGTGTATGTTGTGCAGGAAACCGTTCCATCATGGCTACGATGTGATTTCAATCTACCTTACACAAATGAAATCAGCAGCACGGTTGATGATCATTTAGCCTTGATTACTAAAGGATACCGGGCTATGATATACAGGTAAGCACGCATGCGAATATACGTTTCACCTGAACAGTCATTTGATGATGGAAATATACACTTGGGTGAACAGTCGCTTAATTAATTACAACCGTAAGCTAATAACTAGATTCGTCGTTTCATGATGCTGCAGTGGAGATCATGACAGTAAAATATCTTATGTTGACACCCAAGCATGGATCAGACGACTTAACCTGCCCATCACAGACCGTTGGCGACCATGGCATCTGGACGACCAAATTGTGGGGTAAGGACACCCACCCAGCACAACTTATACGTTCTGGCCTAGTGTGTTTATTAGTGGAAAGCTGAACGGTTGTAGTTCACATATTGATGCCTTACACGTCGCCTTTTCATTCTCTTGTTTTGCATAGATACACGAGAACTTACTCCAACAATCTGACATACGCAACTGTGAAGGTACGTGTCTGGATGAATATATATATATATATATATATATATACACACACACACACACACATGCGCCATTAACTGCTTTCAGGTTTAACTTGAGCTTAATTACCAAAGCTAAGTTAGCATCCATAACAAGTACTCCCACTCTAACTTGATATATAAGACATATTTTGACACTATGATAGTATAAACAAACGTCTTTTATTAAGTTACAAAGGGAGTAAATCTAGTACTTACTTTGTCCGGAATTAGCTGACGCTCAAACCTATGTATCTAGACGTATTTTAATGCTAGATAAATCCGTTTGAGCGCCAACTAATTCCGGACGGAGTAAGTAAAAAATCAATTGTGGTTTGGTTAATTTAAATATGTGCGTGTAGGGTGCTGGCCACACAGCCCCGGAGTACATGCCAAGGGAGTGCCTGGCTATGATCGATAGATGGCTTTCCGGTGAGCCTCTTTGAGCGATCAACTGATGATGTGGCAGTGCAGAAGATTGCTAGCAATGTGTATTGTATAAGTGACAAATAAGAGAATAGACAGACATGTATGTGTTGTATTGAGGCTTTTGAGCCGTGCGCATTCATTGAGCTTACTTGAGCTTGCGGGGGAGCCGGTGGAAATGAATAAATAAGCTCCCACAGGAAAAGGCTCTGTTTTTCTTTTGTCATATTCATTTCAGATTATGAGATTTTGGTGGCCATTGAGCCTATGCAAAGGCCTGTAATATAATGGTGCCAATGTATGTATGATTTCTATGTACTACTCCCTCCATTCCAAATTACTCGTCACTGAAATGGATGTATCTAGAACTAAAATACATCTAGATACATCGAGTAATTGACAAAAAAAACTACCACATTTCACGTATCCGTCCCACAGAACTACCACATTTTGAAAACTGACCAAAAACTCCAGATTAGTGCTAATTTCATGGCAAAAAACTACCAGGTCGAGTTGACGACCGATTTAACCGTTTTAAACCCCTTTCTAACAGAGCTGGCCCACCTGTCGGGACGGCTGCCGCGCTAACGGCTAACGGCCCACACGTCAGCACCAACCTTCTTCTTCCTCCTCTTCTCCTTCTTGTTGGCATTTCCTCGAACACCTTACCAGCAGCAGAGCAGGACACCGGCGTCAGCTAAATCAATCGATGCTGCCGCTCGCCGAGGACCTGCTCCTCGTGCCCCGGTGCGTCAAGCCGCGGATCTGGTAGCCACCATCATCCCCGCACGCCGCCGACGTGGATCCGGTCACCACCACCGTCTCCATCACGCTGCACAAGCAGCAGGCCACGGCACCGTCCAGATGCGGGAGAGTAGCAGCAGCATGCAGCAGCGTCGGTCAGATGTGGGAGACCAGCGACCGCGAGCCCCGGCAGCGGAGGGTGGCGGAGGTATGCGCCGAAGCCCCAGGCGTCCTCCAGCATCATCATCACGGAGGCGACGCGCCGGCGAGACCACCTTGGCTTGGACCGGGAGAAGGGAAGCGACCACAGCCACAGCGCTAGGTTTTGGCCACGGCCAGGAGGCGGACGGCTGCTGCGTCGGTGAAGACCGCCGCCCTCCCGGCCGCTCTGGTTGGTTGCCCGCGGGTGGCTCGTCGCGCGTGACGGCATGAAGCAAGCATCACGTTTCGCTGCCGCGTAAACAAGGCCACATGGAGCAGGGAGCAGGAGGAGGAGGAAGAAGGTCGCCGGTGCCACAGGCTGCCGCTGCTTACCGACGTCGACGCGTCGGCACGGTGGTGCTGCCCGATGCACATAAGGTGCTTGTTGAAATGTCAAACAGAGAGGGAGGGTAGGAAGAAGAAGCTTGATGATGACGTATGGGTCCCATTTGTCATAACGGTTAACTTCACGGTCAAAATAAACAGTTGACTTTGCTGCCGGTCCCACATGTCATAAACAGGTTTAAAATCATAAAAACGGTCATCAACACAATTTGGTAGTTTTTTGTCATAAAATTAGTATTAATCTGGAGTTTTCGGTCAGTTTTCAAAATGTGGTAGTTCTATGGGACAGATACGTGAAATGTGGTAGTTTTTTGTCAATTACTCAGATACATCCATACGTGCGAGAAGTAATTCGGAACGGATGAAGTAGTACAAGTCAAACAAAAGGGTTTTCTCCACATACAAAAAGGAGTTACAGTTAAAAGCTCATCCATATGCTGTATACTCCTTGGTACTCCTAGTGAAGCTATCAAAGTCGCATCAAATATCGTCGGTAGCAGCCAAGTTGCGTGCACATGTTGGTTGGTGCTATGCTGGGTGCAAGTGGATGGATGGGGTCGATCGACATGGACGCGGCGTTAGAGCATCTACTACAATATATATCTACTACAATCATATATGACAAATATGGTCTCTCAAATATCCACGGACACGTCCGGGCATGGACATGAGCAGTGACCAGGCACGCCTCAAATTTCACTTGTTGCTTCGGATATCTCATAGTCGATTCTTATATGCATACAAAGACATGCAAAAGAAGTAGAACCTACGCACTACGTCGATCCTAGCTACTCCTCGTCGGAGATCACGACGATCTCCGTGCCCGGCTCCGGCAGCATGGGCGGCAGCTGCAGCTCCGACTACTGCACTCTGGCCTACTCTGCCTCTATCTCCGCGTTGAATTCGACAAAGAGTGTGTCGGACCCCGCCTGCTCCCGCCGGAGGAACCCCCGGTTGGCCTTCACATAGGTCTCATCCTGGATGGACTCCAGGATGGCTTGCTGCTCGGCCATCTCGTCGGACTAGGTGACGGTGAACTCCGCCTCCGCCTGCTTCATGTTGAAGGCTGGCACCTGCTGGTTCGGCTCCTCCGCCTCCTCCACCTCCATTGAAGTCATCTCCTTCTCCTCCTCTTCCCACGGCTGCTCCTCCTCCTCCTCCGGCTCCGGCTCCGGCGAGTCCGGAGGCAGCCCGGCAACGATGCGGGCGGCGTGCGCGGCTTGCCTCGCTCGGATCTCTTGCTGGATCTCGTAGCAGTGCTCCAACGTCAGCATGGTGTAGTAGGTGATCTTGCTCCGTACCATGACGGGGTGCCGGAGCGTAGGCAGAGCGCCGAAGCGGGAGAGGGAGGAGGTGGATGGGTTAGGGTTGCGGGACGCCGTCTGGCTTAAATAGTCGAATTTGGTCTTGAACGGCAAGCCGGAGCGGCGCCACGCGGCGCTCACACCGCGGCGACGGATGCGGTGTTCGTCGGGCCGCCGGATTTTCGGGCGTTTTCGCATGGGACCCCGCCGTTGGACCGACGTGGCGGGCATGCCCGGGCGCTTCATATCAGCCTCATTTTTGGGCTGGATATGAGGGTGTCGGTCAGCCGGACGTTTGAGGCATGTTTAAGGCGGCCGTCTGGGTCAAAAAAAAAGACCGCACAATGACAGGGCGGCCCGGGTGTAGATGCTATTAGATTACGACGAGCGGCATCTTCCGGTACGTTGGCGTCGACGTCCAGTGTGTAGCGTACTACTGGGTAGAAATCACATATTTGACTTGAGGCAGAAATCAATTCACAAACTAACCTGCTTTCAAAAAAAATTCACTCTGCTGACCCTTTCGTGTGGCGCCCGACAGCTGGGCGCCGCACACTACTATGCAGCGTCTCAGTCTTAGGCGTTGCACCTGCTGCCAGCGTGGCAGCCCTGGTCCAGTTGCGGCCCCACACGCACCTGTGCAGCGCCTAAGTCTTAGGCGCCACACTTGTAATGTGCAGCGCCTAGCTCGTGGGCGCTGCACAGTCTGTGTTCCACTTGGGCTGGCCCCACCCTCTCTCCCCTCCCACCCCCACCCCACACACCCCCACCCCATCCAAACCCTAAGGCTTGCGGCCCTCCTCTCTTCCCCTCTCCCCCCCCCCCTCTCAAATCCTTCTCAAATCTTGCAAATCCTGAGTATTTGACCGTGGATTTCGAAGCCAACCCCTCCCTTAAGGTAATCTCCTCCCATCCCCTCCCTTAAGGTAATCCATCAGAATCGGTGCTCATACATAGAGGCCTCCCGTCGATAGCAAGACCGGTGATCAACGAGACATCCTCGAGCGTCACGGTCATCTCCCCGGTCCGAAGATGGAAACTGTGGGTCTCTGGCCTCCACCGATCAACAAGAGCGGACACCAGTGGAGCGTTCAGATTCGGCGTGGACCGGCTGACCAACAGAATCCACGGGAGTAGTCCTGCCTGCTTGATGTACGGTGTGTACCGCTCATCGTAAGGCATGGCAGGACCAGAGACCCCGTGATACCGAATCTTCAGAGGTTCAAGCTTCTGCAAAAAACAAGTAATGACAAATCTTAGGGCATGTAAATTTCAACTAAAGGCAAATTTACAAAATATTTAGATTACTCATTATTACCTTATCCTTCTCGCGCATCATGTAGGCCCGGTGTTGCACGTCGTAGACATCGTCCAGAAGCCAAACCATCCTTACAATTTCAAACAATAAACATATAAAAGTTCATCTTCATCTCAAATATCGGTATACACTAAACATATAACATGTGTTCAACTACAAGAATCTCAACATCTCCTTCTCACACAATGAATATGTCATATGTGTTCAAATAAACTAAACATCTAATATTTCAAATAAACTCAACATCTAATATTTGAAATAAACTGAACATCTAATATATATCTAAACAAACTTCTCATATATGTCTACAAAAATCAACATCTCATAGTTATCTATAAAAATAGGCATCTCATATATATCTAGGGTTTCAACAACAAGAATCATATATTGTGAACTAATAAATAACACTAGGTACTACCAATATGAATACACATCCTAAATCGAGCAAACCAAACAAATCAAGGATTCCATCAAATCATGGACAAATCTCTAGAATGGCAACAAATTTATGGAGCAAAAGAAAGAGAAGGGAAGAGTTTACCTAGTAGGATGGATTGGGGATCGAATCCACGGATCAAATCTTCAGATCTGAGAGGGATGTGGGGGGATTAGATGGGGGCGCCGCCGCCGCCGCTGCTCTCTGTCCAGAGAGCGGAGAGACGAAGAACTGCCTGGTCGGGCTGGGGCGGCCGCGCTTAAGTCACTGTGCAGCGCCCAAGGGCTAGGCGCTGCACGTCAAAATATGGCGCCTAGCTCTTAGGCGCTGCACAGGTGCGTGTGGGGCCGCAACTGGACCAGGGCTGCCACGCTGGCAGGATGTGCGACGCCTAAGGGAGAGGCGCTGCACAGTAGGGTGCGGCGCCCAGCTGTTGGGCGCCACACCGAAGGGTCAGCAGAGTGAAATTTTTTCGTGAACAGGTCAGTTTGTGATTTGATTTCTGCCTCAGGTCAAATCTGTGATTTCTGCCGTACTACTGCAGCTGACCCATCTTAATTAACCCAACTACATATGCATCCACCATGGTTATGACGACGTGACAGCACTGGACCGCTCACCAGTGACTCAGCTGTGACGCTCACCATGTCGGGAGGGTAGCACAATCCTCAACGCCGCTTCTGCCTGCCTTGGACCGCCGAGTAACTCTGCCTGCCTGAATTTAAGTGATGGCGCGGGCGTCCATTTGCATAAATCCCCGGTAATAACTCTGCCTGCCTGCCAGTAGGTGTAGTGCCACTGCACAACAGAGGGGTACGCGACGACGATGATGCTGACCTGACCTGACCTGACTCGTACAGGTAGTGCATGCATGTTTTTCATGGTCTCTCTCATGTCTCATGTGTTGATTCACACACGAGGGTAGGTACGCTATCCATCTCTATCAACACCGATTATTCTCCTTAATAGTTTATTCAAAGCCTGTGCATTTCTTTTGTGACCATGAAGTGTGTCTTTTAACCTACATGACGCTTTCTTTCTAGGGATAGAACTCGGCAATGAGCGACTCATTAATCTCAAGGTATTACTTTAATGACTTCTCTTGCAACATATTATTTTTCAAGTTTCATATTTGTGTTATTGTGATGTTTACCATTCTCTTTCTAAGACCTTTAAGATCATCTCTAGTGGTGAATCGACTCAAATCAAAAAGTAGGAACTTGGAATGGTTAGCCATTTTGCTCCAGTGTAAGAACAAGCTCCAACAACTAAACATGGAGATCATATGGAATAGAAAAGAAAATATGCTCCTCCATGGTCCCTATCCCTTTGCACGGATGAAACACAAGGCGCTCTGGTGTGTCGCTTTTCTCCTCTGAACATTTAGCATTGGTAGCTGCAATTTATGTAATCGGTTTGAAGGAGTTTTAAATTCGCTTTTGGTCAACACTAGAGATGGTCTAAGATCTAGTTCTAGAGTTTCATGTCCACACAAGTCTTTGTTACTTATCTAAGTCAAATAATTGAACAAATAATCTTACAGAAAATGAATTGATAAGGCAGGGCCAGGTTCCCTTTGTATCACGGCCAAGAAAGTTTTGTTTAATAACACAACATTGGAAAACTAAGTGTAGTTTATGTTTTAACTTAAATATTTATGTTCAAACATGTATCTGGATCAGATCTATGAATTAATTAAACTTCAATGGTTTCAAAACATGGTTACAATGGTTGGGTGAAATTCACCCCCATGCCTTTTATATTGTCATTGATGCTTTTTTTTGGTGGTTGAACCTTTCCAATGACCTTTGGAGACTGGTTCTTCTAAACATGGGTGCATTGTACCCTTGATAAACAATATAAATAAAAAAAATAGAAGAATAAAATAAATTCTGAAATTGTTTGGCTTCAAAGATGCACAAACGTGTTAGGTGCTTACAAAATTTGATGGCAAAATGATATCCGAGGAGCTCCAGATAAAAAAATAGTTTGAGAATTTATGAGTGCTGAGTTTTTTTAGCTCATAGGCTGTCATTTCTCCATGACCTTTTGTAAGCACCTAAAACATTTGGGCATCTCTGAAGCCACAAATTTTCAGATTTTTATTTGATTTTTCTTCTTCTATTTTTTTATTGTTCATCGTAGGTTAAGCTAGAACTTCTCCATGACCTTTGCTTATTTGTACTCTCAGATACAGAGGTTGACCAAGGTTATTATAATATGTTTAGCATGCTTCCTTACATAATCTTTGTAAGGAAGTGAGAATTCTACCAACATGGAAATTTATCTTAATTGATCAGGGTGTCATTGCTGGCAATCCATTAACCGATAACACGACGAACTTCAACGCTCGAGTTCCATTTCTTCATGGGATGGGAATTATACCAGATGAACTCTACGAGGTGATATATAATAAATATTTAAGATTATCATTTCTTCGAGTAATTTACGTGTATGTTGTACGAAAATGACTAGTGCAAAATTACATTTGGTATCGGCTTGCTTCTACCTCCCAAGTCAAAGATAATGCCTCCCGTCCGGAATTAAAATTGATACCAATTAACTTAAATACTGAATTTGGTCAAGTGCATCACTATCGATTTGGAATATCATGGAACAATATACAGTTCACCTATAAATCAGTTAGTCCGCAGGTGCATAAAATATGATTAGCTTGTAGTATTATTCACCTTACAGGCTGCTGGTGAAAGCTGCGGGGGAGAATACCGTTGGGCATCGAACGCCCACTGTGCCAATTCCCTCCAAGCCATCCAAGAGGTGAGTGCCAGTACCAACCACGAATTTGTTGATTATCCCGGTAGCAACGCACGAAACACTTAGCTAGCAGTAGTAGCTTGAATTTTTTTAAAATAAATTGCGGGGAGTAGTAGCTTGCTATGCTAGTTGATGACTTGATCAGTATTTTTGGTTTGGGATACAGTGCATGAGGGGTTTAAACACTGTACACGTCTTGGAGCCAGCGTGTGAAGAATATCCAAGCCTCGCCATTCACAAGCAGCAGACGTTGCAAGACCACGGGAGGAAAATGCTAACAGAGTCCGCATTTTCGTCCGTGTGCAGGGTAACACTCCCTCCGTCCGAAAAATCTTGTCTCAAACTTGTCCCTCAAATGGTTGTATCTAGCACTAATTTGATGCTACATACATTCATTTGAGGGAGAAACTTTTTCGGATGAAGGAGTAATAATCATCTTGGTTTATTCACAGTTTTCATTTTCATTTCTTGTTCCCTTCTATTTATTTATTTATTTCCAAAAAAAGTAGTGCTTTGATTTTGCTATTCTGATTGTGCGGTGTTAAGTGTATCGACGTCTTACTTGTTGCATGCGCTTCATTTGATTGATGCAGAATGCCACATACTTCCTATCCGAGTTATGGACAAATGACGAAGCTGTAAGGGAGAGTTTGGGTATTCACAAGGTAAATAAAGAAGCCCCTCTTCCCTCCATAACGCAAGTCTTATTTTATTACATATGGTCGTATGTACTGTGCAGGGAACAGTTCAATCATGGCTACGATGTGATGTCAATCTACCTTACACACATGAAATCACCAGTGCGGTAGATGATCATGCAGCCCTGATTACTAGAGGATACCGGGCTATGATATATAGGTATGCATGCATGCAGCCTCTCTCTGATCCCCTTAATTATGGAAATATATATAGTACACTTGATTGAGCAGAATCGCTTAATTACTCCTGCAAGAACTAATTAGATTCGTCTTCTCATGACGCTGCAGTGGAGACCATGACCCTAAAGTATCTTATGTTGACACCCAAGCATGGATCAGACGACTTAAGCTGCCCATCACAGATCCTTGGCGACCATGGCATGTGGACGACCAAATCGTAGGGTAAGGACACCCACCCACAACTTATTGTTTTGGCTCTAGTATTGGGTGCAGAGGCAGGAAACAGTACTGTGTTTATTAGTGGAAGTGAACAGTCGTGGTTCATTGTGTGCGCAGTGAGTGTTTCGTACTACATATTACTGCCTCCGTCCCGAATTATAAGATGTTCTAACTTTTTTTCTGAATCGAATGTACGTAGACGGGGTTCAGTGTGTTTGTTCACTCATTTTAGTCCGTATGTAGTCCATACTGAAATATCCAAACCATTTGGTGCCTTATACATCACTTTTGTTTCTCATAATTTGAACAGATACACAAGAACTTTCTCCAACAATCTGACATACGCAACTGTAAAGGTACGTGTGGTTGGATTTAGTTTACCAAAGCTAGTTAGAATCCGTACCGACTTTACCAAGTACTCCCTCCATTTCTAAATATAAGGTGTGTTAATTTTTGCAGAAGTCAAACTACTATATGTTTCACCAAGTTTATAGAGCAAAATACCAATAACAACAATAGCAAATCAGTATAATTGGATACACCATGTCATATATTTTTCATACTTTATTTATTTGGTACTGTTTTCTATAAACTTGGTCAGAGATAGAAATATTTGACTTTTCAAAAAACTAACACCCTTTATATTTCAAAACGGAGGGAGTAGAATGCAAAAAAGGAAAAATTGCAGGCTAGTAGAATGCAATTTAACAAATTATGAGCTGGTTAATTTAAATAAGTGTGCATGTAGGGTGCCGGACACACAGCCCCGGAGTACATGCCAAGGGAGTGTCTTGCTATGATCGATAGATGGCTTTCCGGTGAGCCTCTCTGAGCAATCAACTAACGTTGCGCTACATGCGAAGGTTAAACTAGGGTTATTTCAAAGCTGCGACACTTATTATGGATCGAAAGTAGTAATAGATAAGAGAATAGATATGTAAGATGGAAGATGTCGTCGTATATGTGTGTGTTGTATTGAGGCTTTTATTGATCTTGATCAAGCTTGTGGAGGGACTGGCTTGAGAATTCCGGTGAAAATAAATAAGCTCCTATGCGGAAAAGCTCTCGAAAATGTTTTTTTTTTTGCCCTATTTTTTTAGATTATGAGATTTGGGTGGGTCTATTTTCATGATGAGCTTATGCAAAAGTCTGTAATGGTACCGATGTGTAATTTCTGGCCCGCACATGGCCCCAAAAAACTTATTAAGCAGTACTGTTAATGCTAATCAAGGGATTTAGCTAGGCCTGATTGAGCTTCGGTGCTTGTAGTCGTCGCTAGGTGGTCTACGATTCTGGATGTAATTTTTATTTCTGGTATTCGTTGTACTGCCATGATTGAAGATGAATAGATTGGAAGTTTTTCCGGAAAAAAAAGGGTATAAGAGCTGAAGTAAAAGAGACTCGTGTGATGGAACCCAAGACAAGGAGCAGTATTTTTCTCGTTCCAAGAACCTCCGAACTTAACATGCATAAAATTATGCACGCGCTCTCTCACTTCCTTGACTCATTTTTCCCCCTAGTCTCGTGCAAAAGATCAGATTAAATAACAACAAATTAAATCTTCAACTCCTCCTTGATTCTTCGCTAGTGATCTCACATTTTCCTCAAAGGAGAGCAATGAACTGCACGGCTGTTTCAAATATACCAATGCACTGGGGTCCTTTCCTAGCGGGTGATTCATATTCATTGTTGATATTTTGGAATTGCTTATCACGTTTACCACGCGACGGGATGATTCATACTCATTGAGTTGTTTCGTTCAGGCCCAATTAGTCCAAGTTGTTTTGGTTCTTTGAAAAAGCAATAGGGGTTTTCGCCACGTACAACAGGGGAGTGTGGCAAAAGATCAAATGTTCCCAATTAAAGGCATATACTTCCTCCGTTCCTAAATATTTGTCTTTCTAGAGATTTCAACAAGTGACTACATACATAGCAAAATGAGTCTAAAATATGTCTATATACATCCGTATGTGATAGTCTATTTGAAATCTCTAGAAAGACAAATATTTAGGAACGGAAGGAGTACATATTTTGTAGACTCCTTGTAGTGAAGCGATTTTCCGTTCTGGTGTTGGCGCATCTTTCTTCCCCTACGTCGCCTTCGACCTCCTAATGTGTAGCGCAGTACAGCAACCGACCGTGGTTAACTAGATATGATTCCATCGTGGTTAACTAGATATGTAGCCATCGTGGTTAACTAAGACGAAGTGACAACACCGTCGCTCACAAGTGACGCCAACCTCGCTGACTGCCAAGTTTAACCACAGAAAGCATTTTGAATGTTTAACCTCTGTTGGAGAGGAACACAATTATAACCTCGGAAAAACCACGGCCCACGGTCCAGGAAAAACCCTAGAAATCTGGGGCTCCTCGACGTCGCTTCTGCCTGCCTCGTGCAGTTCAAGTTCAGCCATATGCCTGGTACTTCGACCTATACATACATAATATAAATCCAAAACCTAGGGTATTGTCTACACGCACGCCCTATGACCCACCCACCCCAGCTGCGGAAAGCCTTTCTGCATCCTACATATTTCGGCGCAATCATCGAACTACAAAAACATGCGGCTCACCCAGCAGGTTTGCTCAGCTACTTGGACCGCCGGGCTGCTTCAGTTCAGGGACATGCATTCCTCTTTCAAGCATATCCTGGACAAGGCGCGCAGGGCTGACCACCAAAGGCAAAACGGTTGTGGCGCCGTGAGCAAAATCGACAACATGTATCATCGTCTAGTCATTGCTCCGCTGATTCTGATTTTGCCTCCTCCATCTGTTCATCTCCAGGGAGCCCAAATACGCGTAGGTTGTGGTCCATGGAACCTACGGCCACATACTTAGCATCTGCCCCAAACTTCACCGATGTCACTTTCCCTGGAAAGGACAGGCACAGCCATGTTAATTTACCCACGACAAAGGGAACCCGCGACACTGGACAAAAGCAGATAAATACTATGTCGAACCTGTGCCGGATAAATCTGGCAACGTCTTGACAAGATTCCATTCCGTCTTCACATTGGCCACTTGGTAAACCCTGCAACCATTATGCACAAGGGGTTATATTCAGCGCAAAGCTAACAACGTATCGTGAGCTGAGCCATTTCATTTCTTACAGTATAATAATACCAAGAAGCTAAGTTGGATCGGTTGGTAGCATACCTTATATCAGAACCAGCAACGGCGATATAACTTCCACTAAAGTCAAACTCCACTGCAAGAGAAAATGTCTTGTCATTCATGAAAGTACGGATTTTGGTTGTATGGAAGCTTTATTTCACATTAGTTTGAGCGGTTTTCTTCAAAATTTCAACTTGCAATTTATGTAGAAACCCGGTACTTTCGTACTTCTTTTAAGAAAAAATAGAGATCTCCTTACCAGAACTTGTTGGTGTGTCTGGATCGTATGGAGAGAGGGTCCTAAAATTCCTCAACTTTCGTAGATCCCAAAGCTTGACACCATCAAGAGCTGCGGTCTGTAAAGTGATGGTGAAAATATCAGTATGAAACAGCAAGTGATCCAGAGTAATTGTGCAAAGGTCTCGACTTCCACACAATTCGATCTTATAAGAAAAGAAAAGAAAGAACATACCGCTAGGAAATATCCATTTTCTGAGAAGGACATAGCAGTCACTGTTCCAACATGCCCGACCTCCCCTTCAAACTTTGCAACCCTTGCCTGCAAATATAAATTTTCAATCACGAGATGAGAGACATCATTAGAAGAGGATGGCATGTATGTCAACCTGAATTTAATCTGAATAGTATTTTTTGCCTTGTCTTACCTGTGATTTTACATCCCAAATTTTGATAACACCTTCTGACGTGCCTGTTCCAAGAATAAGACCGTCCGGGTGGAAAGCTGCTGATGTGTATCCATCTTGTCCAGAAGCCTCGCCAACCTGAATAACAGCAGCTGTCAAAATGGTAAATCTCTAGATGTGCATGCTCCTGGAAATTTAAGCAAAGTACCAGACCTGTGTGAGGCAAGACCCTGTTGAAATATCATAAAAGCACCATGTGCTATCTCTGGAGGCAGTTGCAAAGTATTTCTGACTAGCATGGACCGTGACAGCTTCAACCTGGTACATTTTCAAAAAGAAAAATCAGAACGTAAGATAATACAACGAGCAGCATCAACAGCGAGATTATTCAAATAACAAAATACAGAAAATGCACAGGATCCACATGAAATGAACGCAAGAACATCCCCTGCTAGCTAGCACCGTGCATGCACGAAAAGGAAACAAGCCAATAATAGTGTAGCCGAACCATTTCAACAGTTTAAAAGAAAGGTTCAACATTGAGAACTAACAGAGAACTAATTGTTTTTCTAAATCTCAGAAATTGATGTATATATATACTCGTATTATGGTTCTTGAGAAAAACAAAAACTGGAGATGCTCTCTAACATATTGCATCATTCAATTCAACCAACAAGTAAAACTGACAATATTGTTAAGCAACAGCAAGTCATACAGCAGATTGACTGCCATGGATGTGAGCAGCCTATTAGTTAACATATAATGTTATGAATTGATACTGAATTAATTATTTGTTTCCAATCTTCATGTACTGGGCTACTGGCTATGTAGGCTAAGCATTCATATAATTTCATGAATAACCAATAAGTCTTCTCAAATCCCTTAAAGTCCAGCTCTGGTCTCTTCCTTGACTGTTGATTAGGCTAAGTATTCATATAATTTCATTAACCAAGAAGTCTTCTCAAACCCCTAAAGTTTGATTGCAAACATCAAATAAGCAGGCATTCACCAGAGACAAATGTCAATGCAAACTAACCTCTGCACCATGATCTCTCATTGTGTGCCTGCAACCATAGCTTCCATCTTCATTACCTTGCCATACACGGACAGTCTGCAGAGTTTACAAACAAAAGAGTGAAGCCTATAATGATAAGTGGTGTGATGACTATGCAGTATCTGTAGGTGTACCTTATCTGCTGATCCGGTTATCAAAAGCTCATCACGGGGAACAAATTTCAAACTCGTAATCTGTGCATAGGAATAAGCCATATTAACATATGTAGATGTAAAATGATGGGGAGAGAGTCAGTGAGTTTGAGTTTGGCAATGGACCTTCTTTGAGTGATCAGTGAGAGTGCACAAGACTTGACCCGACGGCCTATCGAAAAGAACTGCATTTGTATCGATACCCCCAGTAGCAATAATATCCTGGTGATAAATATAGAAATCAATTAGGTAAGTAAACAACCATCAATTGCAGTGTCACTATTCAAGCATACAATTTACCACTTTTAAAAACTAAACTTGAAATAATCTGACCTTTGAATGATGAATATCAATAGATAAAATCCCTGGTTTGTTTGTCTTGTGAAGTGGATGACTGGAGATTTGAGTATATCTTTCAAGTGCATCAATTGGTACTAAACTTGGAGGTACCTGACAAAAACACAGAAATTAGTGTACCATTTCAACAAGACAAGACAAAAAAAAAACAAGTGGGTAAAAACCACAATTATTTTTGGCATATAATCTTTATATGATCTGATCTAGAAGGCATGCACTCCCTCCGTCCGGAAATTCTTGTCGGACAAATGCATAAAAATGGATGTATCTAGAACTAAAATACATCTAGATACATCCATTCCTCCGACAAGTATTTCCGGACGGAGGGAGTAGTACACAAGTGTGGAGAGGGACATATCAAGTTTCCTATGAACTAAAACAGGACAGGTTTGACAAACAAAAACTTCAGGTCCTTCTTTAATTGATTGTCAGGGAGAAGAGAAGCACACCTGCCGTTTCTTGCGCTGTGCTGAGAGCACAGAATTGCATTCTGTTAATTCATCGATGATGACAGGATTAATACCAGGACGTATCTTCTTCCCATCAGGACCCACTTCATCTTCCAAAGCTGTGTATCCAGGAAAGAGGATTAGAGCAAAACAGACAAAAAAGTGCTTTTGACATGTTAGAATGGTGAAAACCTCTTTTCCCATTTGTAACAGCAGCTACAGGCACAGGTCCTGCAGCTGAAATAGGAATCTGCCTTTCAGCTTGAGCCAAAAGTGTCCTAGACTCATCTCTTTCCTTCTTTAGTCTGGCGATAACACGGCAAGCAGCATCATGCTGGAAATGGGCAAAACAAACTAGTAAAAACCAATAGGTACATGATGATCATGCTCATGAAAGAAGACTAAAAACTAAAGCGTTTCTAGAAATAATTTATGGAACCTCCTATCCAAGTGATCCACAAAGATGTCCTAGCTATGGCTGTATAAAGCTCCGAAATCCTCTAAGCACATTCACAAGCATCCATAAGGCTGAAATTTCAGAAACTTAACTAGCTGGCAACTGCGAGGTTTTATCAAGATCCTGATATCAAATGGCACTTGCACTTTTAAAGGAAGAATACTTTATTGTTGAACACAATAAAAAAGTGTATAATTCAAGACACTATTTGGAAAGATTGGAAAACCTGGTATAACGCGTGACTGAGCTCTTGTCTTGCTGTATGTAGCTGCTGCTCCAAAGCAAAATTAGACAGCATGAGAGCATCCCACTCCTGCAACATCAGAGGAAAGAAGTCTTAATCTGCACTTGCAGCGCGATAAGAATTCCCAACTATTTAACAACAGAAAGATCAAATGCTTCGCCATAAAAAGAATATTACAGTAATATGCAGAGACTCAAATGCATTACCCATTACCAACAAGCTGGAAGTACAACAAAAGCAGAATACTTTTGTACAGTTTAGAATATCTCAAGATTATTACGGTTTTTCATGGCATTATATACCCACATAAAAAAGGAAGTGACTTCAGTAGTCTTACATAATGAAAACAAAATCATGAGTCGTCTTAAAATGCCAAAGAGCAAAAGGGAAATTCTGTGAGCTAAATGTGTTCATATTCAATTACTGCTCATTTCTTCCTATTTGAATTCAAACATAAGCACATTGTGAATCATATCCAGTCTTTAGGCAAAAGAACTTAACTTGATTCTTAAAAGTTACAACAATTGACTCCAATACAAAGAACATGCTTAAGAATTATGATGACTACAAAATCAAATATATAAACTGTAAACGGAAGGAAGCAGGCACTCACATTCTGAAACATACCAAGGAGTCCAGGGACACTTGCAGCTTGCAGAGGTCTAGGCTTAGGAATCTGCAAAAAACGATAGTTCTTCAATTGACAGCTATACACAACATATGAGAGTACGGCAACTAGTTTATTTTAACAAGGTATGAGTGTCAGCCTTAAAAAACAAGTAGGATGTCGATTTCTTTTGCCATTCTCTAAGCTAGAAGTTTCAGCCCCACAAGTAATGGTGCATGCATACATGTTGAGTCAGGTTTATCAATTGTGGTTCGGATATAATACATTATCACAACGATCGACCCTATCTAACAAACCAATATTTCAATCAACTGGTGGTTAATACTTAATACATGATTACTGTTTTAATTTCAGTACACGCTCATGGCTAAAACCTTTATGTAGGTAATCGACATTGTGTGGAAATACAGGTGCCTGCTCAAATGCATTTACCCAGTTAGTGCAAATGGCGACTTGAACCGTGCAAAAGAATACAAAATCACCGCAAATCCTAAAACCTAATTTATTGCCCTTGTTCCATTATGTAAGTCTGATTGAGAACCCATCAGATATCTTTCTGAAGTAGCAAAACCGCACTACGAGACAGGCTGATTCCTTCCCGGGGTTACTAACAACATATGTGGAGAACCTTCGACCCGAGAATCCTGAACATGATGGCTAACTAGTATGTCCTCCACAAGTAAGAGACTGTCACCCCATACATACTAGTAAGATGTAGCAATAAATTGCCACATCGTCTGATTGTAAGCCAAGGAGTACCAAACACCCAATCCAAAGCAGGCGACTACAAAGTGTGGTACTAGCAGGCATCAGCGAGGCTCATGACCAAACCCTAGCGTCTGAACAGGTTCTCCAGAACAACAAGATAAACACTGGAACCGCATTGAAGGAAAGAGAAACAGTCTGCAGGCCTCACCTTGTCGGTCTTCACCGTCACGAGGTCGTCCATGGCGAGCTCCTCCTCGGTGACCGGGCACTTCCCATGGTCCTGGGGAACCAAAACCAAACAGATTCAGCGCGAAGGGACCAGGCGCACGGACGCGAAACCTAGAGCGGGGGAGACGGTGGTGACCTCGACGTAGCGCTGGATGAGCCTCCGCTCGAAGAGCAGCCCCGACTTGGTCGACAGGACCGGGTCCTCCGGCACCTCGCCGGAGACTTCGCAGGAGGAAGCGGCGGGTTAGTGCTTGGAAATTGGACAGGGAGCGGGGCCGTGGAGCTAGGTTTCGGTGGTAGGGATGGGGCGAGAGACGAGAGCTTACTTGCGCAAATCATGGCGGCGGAGATGACGGTGGTATCAGCGGGCGGCTGCGCCTCAAGAGGACCGGTTCTCCGGCGGCGGCAATGGTGGTGGCAACGACGAGGTGGGGGTGGGGTGGGCTGGGGTGGGATATTTGGTGAAGACACCCTGGAAATTTTGCAGAGTCCTTTGTTATTAGTGGGCTGACCGGCAAATCTTGAACGGTCCAACGTCTCGGCCCAATCGGCAAGGTTGAAGGTCCTTTTAGTTGTTTGGGCCGTAAGGGCATCCAGCACGCCCCCAAAATACTCCCTCAAATGTCTTCTAAAAAAAAACTCCCTCAATAAAAAAAAACGCCCAAAATGTATGTACTGGAGGTCCGGACACTTTTGATCCTCCAACGCTATTCATCAAATGACCGTGGACTGGTCGGCACATTTGAAATCCCACAAACCTTCCCTAAATCGAGGGTGAAGACCTCCTCTTTTCTTTGAGGTGAACCAGGGACTTTATTCAACGTTCAAGATAATAGTACATGCAATATCAGGGGAGGAGACCTCCTATTCGCCGTGTTAAGTGACTGTTGGCAAACCAGCGCATAGAGGACGTTGCGGCCCAGAAGCCGCTCGCTGGCCGCTTGCTAGCTCGGCATGTCGATGCTTTTTTTTTTGTTCGTCTTTTTGTTATGGCTATTCTACTAGCATACGAAAAAATGAACAGACTTTCCCGTTAATTTTTTAAAAAACTAGGAAAATCAAAACATGTTCACAGATTTTGAGAAGGTTTATAAAATTTAAGAAGTCATGAATTTGAATAACAAATAAGGTTCACGAATTTGAAAATTTTCATGAATCTAAAATGTTCACAAATTTGAAAGAGTATTCACAAATTGAGAAAAGTGAAAACAAAAGAAAAGGAAGAAAAACAGAAGAATAGAAAATAACTAGAAGAAAAAACACATAAAAGAAAAACCGCACGCAAAACATTATAGAATGTTCGCCAAATCGGCTGAAAGGAGAGTTCAATATTGCCCCTTCATGGGCTGGCCCAGTCGTGAACTACTCGTTGGTTCGAACAAATGGCTTCAACCCAAAGTTATGAAATGGTTTCGTTGGCTTCATCTGGAGAGTTTGGTTTGAAAAAAAATGGATTGCGTTGGTAAGTTTGATTAGTTTGCATGGTCTAGGTTTCAAACCATTATCGGCTTGCCTGCTCATCCACGAGCAACGCTGATTCACTTTGTTCAGAAAGTTTGTTAGATGTTGAATGATGGATCTGGGCATCGATTTTTCTTTTCAAACCATACTTCTGTTGGAAATTTTCATTTCAATCCCCTTGGTTCATATCTTCTAAGATTCTAGGTTTTCTATTAATGGAGGCTCCTGGTGGGTCGGGGCTTTGGGGGCCATCGACGGGCCCACCTGTAAACACTTGTAAGGGAGTGTATCGTTGATGTGCGATGCGTTTGGGTCCGCTCCTAGGTTAACGTGGCGCCTATATGTCGATTCATGTGTTACGTGTAAGTAGAGCACAACCGCGCGCACAGAACATAGTTCACCTCGCACACCAGCTACGGCAAAGCCAACAGAGAAAATTCATTGTTATCATAATTAAAGGCCAACCCAACTCATATGAAACACACAACAAAACAACTAACAATACAGCGCGTACAAAAGAAAAAATAAGGCTTAACTCATGATTGAAGGGCAGCGCGACAAAGCGCGTCACTCTCCAGTTGGGTTGGAGTTGGGTTTGCATTTTCCATATTTGCAAAACTTGTCTAATTGCATGGTGCACATACATAAAAAGAAATGGAATTGCTTTTCATACGACATCTTTGCAAAACTTGTCTAATTGCATGGTCCGCATGAAAAAGAAATGGAATTACGACAGCTTTCAAGTAGCGATTTGATCCACGGTCTCATTTTTCAAGCAGCGATTTGAGATGCTATCTCTGCAGTATATTTGTTGAATTGTCTGTCTGGCCAAATGGCACATTGCTACTGTAAAGGATGGGATCATGGGAGAATGACGACATTTTTTACTAAACGAACCCTCAAGAAACCTAATTCGCTCACTGACCCTCCAAAAAAAACGACCCCTCAAGAAACTTAATTCGCTCACTGACCCTCCCACAAACTTATTTCATGTTCCCCATTCACGCAATTATGATTGGCACCAGCCGCAACGACACAATTTTCAGTACAGTAGCGTGTTCTCCTATGACAATGCAAGTCAGTTTGTGCTACAATGTATTTGATATAAAGCAACTTGCCCATGAAAATTACTCCCTCCGTCCCATAATATAGCACGTTTTTTGACACTAGTGTAGTATCAAAAAACGTCTTACATTATGGAACAGAGCACGTTTTTTGAGTATCAAAAAACGTCTTACATTATGGGACAGATAACATATAGTAAACATGTCACAGAACGAAATATGATACGGGGGCGCGCCATGTCGATTACAGTTATATGCCTTCAAGGCTAAAAATCGTTGTCACTTCTCAGTAGTTTCTCTATTGTGCTTACCAAAATCTCACAGGCAATGCAGAGTGGTGGATGCAAATCAAATTGAGCCCATGGTTACTTCTCGTCACAACAAACACGGTTACATATATCTTTGCAAAATCATGGTTATTTCCCTGGCAATCACAATAGAACTGAAACAAAACTGAATTAAACCAGGGACCCGGTCTATCACAATATTTCTTTCTTGTAGCCAGATAATCACCTGGTACCCCTCCCTTTGGGGTTGCCTTTTCCTTTTCCTTTACCTTTACCTTTACCAAACCCTTTGGCGTTCCCTTTTCCGCCCCCTTTCCCTTTCCCGTCTGGTCTTCGGCTCTTCTGGGATCTACTGTCTTGGAATTTATCATCTCTCCCAGATCCATTAGGTCTCCTGTTTTTCTGGAACTTCCCGGGAGATTTACCGTCTCTTGCAGATTTCTCATTCCTGCGCAGATTTTGCATCGCCTTTTCCTGCCTGCCCTTCCGCATCTGTTGGGGGTTTCTTATCTCCGATGGCACATCAGCATTTGGTATAGACGAACGTCCGCGACCGGCTGCAGGGTATCTTCTGTTTCCTCCTCTTTGATAGCCAGCTGGAAAAGGTCATAGCATCAGGCAGTGTTACATATGACAGTAATGATATCCAAGTTACGGAATTAACATTTTAAACAAGCCAAGCTAACACAACTGATAACTGTAGCGAGAATATGACAAGAGATTTCAAGTGGATGCGAACATATAAGAGCATACGGCGTCCAAGCTTATCCCGTTGCAGTGAAATCTGGTCAGCATTTTGTCACCAGAGTTGCTTTAATTATACTTTCAGGTTTTCACTACACCTCAAATAACGCACGTCCAAACATTTCATGACACGTATGGCGCATGGTGGCAACAGGGTGTAGATGACTGCCTCACCCCATAGCTACTTGATTGATTCATTCTATTCGTGATTCCCAATTCGCTACCTCACCCGAATCAGATCCGCTAAGGGGGTATACATCTCTGATTCGTGAATCTAGATTGGTGTTCAGAGTGTGGTTTAGTGAATCTGGTAACTATGGTCTGACCTGGAGAGAGAGGGGATGAACATGGAAGATGGGGAAAGGTGGAGAGATGAAAGGGAGAAGAAAAGGAACCAAACTAACATGCGGGGCTATCTTTATTTTGTCGGACGCAACTGAATGTTTTGTCTACCATCAAGCCAAGGTTTTCGAGTCGACGAGTCGTTCTGGGGTAGCGACTCTTGACGAGTCGTGCCGTGCCGATCGACTAGTCGAGGTGTTTGAGTCGACTTCAAGTTACGACTCATCGACTAGTCGTTCGACTCGAAAACAGGGCGTCAAGCTACTTCATTATCTAATAGTCCATTGGACTTGCAACGCAAATGAACACAATTCAGGCAGCCCAAAATGTAATTTTCAAGTTTGGCAAGCTAAGTGGAAAAGCACACAACTTACAAAGCTCCAGTGTAATTTGCTTCAAGTACAAATACAAAGAAAAACCAGATCAAGGATGAGAATCGTCAATCTGTTAAATAAGATAAGCCTCCATTGGGTGATATACTGACTGAATGCGCATGAATGCACGCACAGCTTCAATGAATTCTTTTTGACAAAATAAAAAGGTGTTAGCCTGCCAAACTGTAAAGCTGGGACATGCTTACCATACATGTATTTTTCAGAAAACAATGTGAACGAATAGGAAAGCTAAAACAAAATTCAACTGATTGGATGCTTAAATAAAGCTTTATTGAAGATGATACACCCAACAAGAACAAAAGTTAACTAAAAACAGCTTTGCAGGAAATAAGATGACCAGATTGATGGAACTATAATGGACTTCATACAAAATTTACAGCAAAAAAAAAAAGAACACAATCACATGTGATACTAGAGGACAAATAAAAGTTGGTTACCTGGTGTGGATGTGCCTCCTTCTGCACCATCTTTTCCACCAGAACCGATTGCTCTATGTGACTTCTGCTGCCATTTCTTATAGATATCTTTACTTGCCTTAATCTTTGCACTGGTTTCCGTTTTAATCTGATCACAATAACAGTAATCAGAAGTTTCAAAATTATGCCAACTGCTCGTCTAGGCTCTAGATTAGGTAAGACATGTCTACAGAAATAATCTAGGTAGGTAGACAGTAGAGCACCATATTATAAAGTCTTCGTACACACCTCAAAAAAATGGATACGTGTTTGTTATTGGCTGTTGCTGGCTGGCGGGTAATCTGCTGATCCTAACAGCTACACATACTTAAATTTTTTTTTAAATAGTACACGTATTGGCGATGTCCTAAAATGATGTATTTAGGTCCATATCAGTGCAACTTAGGTACACGGTATATGCTAAGAACATATGCAATATCGCACATCTGAAATAGACCTTCCATGTCCAACACATGACTAATATATCAAAAATTCCTCAATATATTGTTTTGGAGTAAATGTTAGAATTTGGGAAATGATATTTTTATTATCAACTAAACTGAAAGAAATATGTATTATGTCCAATGAAAACTTTAACTACTCATAATCAACAAGCTATACCATTTAGATAGGAGCCATGTATAACAATCATATAGTTCTATTTTTCATAGTACAAGAATGTATTAAAATTTCAAATCATATTCTTCAGCATTGAAATAATACCCTCTTGTTGGAGATTTACATGTTTTACCATAATAATCCAATTCCAGATTGTTCACATTAGACCATTACAAAACCAATCCTGGCATGAGAACATATATTTTTGGAAGTGCAAATACTACATCCAATAGTTTGTTCCAGAAAATTTTAACACAGACAAACAGCACCGAACTTCCAAGATATTAACAACCGGACAGGCACATATTTTAAGCTGTCAAACTAGAACAGAAAAGGATTAGCTGCTCAAATCCAAATTATGAAATTATTAAGTTAGCGATCACAGTTTATACACATCTAGCACAGTAGCACTGTAAACATGGTATAGGAAGAAACTGTATGCACAAGATGTACCTTTCCTGTAGAAGTGACACGATCCCCATTATTCAACTTGACAAACTTGTTCTGCAATAATAACACAAGGATTAACATGACCAAACGTGAATTTGCATATTGCAGACCGATATGTTGCTAGGAAAAGTTATACCTTCATCCAGTGATATCGAGTTTTCTGAGATTGCATTCCAGAAGTTTCATCATCAACTAAATCAAGGACAGCAGCATCCAATCTGCACACATCATTAAGCTTTATTCAAAGTGGCATGGTGTTGAAACTGCAGACCTATTTCATGAATAATGAGAGCAAATTTGGATACGTCAAATTAATTTGCAATGGAAGCATGGGCCAAAATTTCTTAGAACTGAATGGCAGACCCTACTCAGTGTCAGATTTTTAAATAACTGTTAGTTCTGTTGTACTTTCGGCTCAGTCATGATCACACTATTAATGCTGGAGAGCAAGCATGAAAAACACGAAAAACACAAGTGTTAATGGACATTCAACAAAAAGTAAGCACATTAACATGATGATACAACTTGTAGTTAAAACCAGGGACAATGTAACCTGTGGCAAGCCGCTGGTTATCTGTCCTGCTGGTTAAACCGGTAAGTTCCATAAGCAGAGGATGATGTGATGTGATCTCAAGCAAATTTAATGAAATCTTGATGTTTATGATTACAGAAGACAAAAGGGTAAAGAATAATAGCAAACAGAAATTGAATGGGAACTGAAAACCAGGTTTTCTCACCACTTCTCCCTACACTAGTACTCCCTATATCTCCCAGTATTAGATATACTGATCATTTCCTATGGCTATTGATAGTGGCTCACTTCCACATCAAACAAAGAGTCAATTGTATATCAGGAAACGTGCACAGCATACCTATCTTGAACAAATCCTTCATTTCCCTTTACTGACAACCCAGCTTCTGAATGCTGAAGGGGAAAAGAATAATGAATCAAAAATTATGCTGAAATGCTAGTGCAGTAAAAATTGAGAAGGATATTTCTCTTTAAGCTGCATACTTGGTTTTGAGGCACTGAACTTATGTAGTGATCCTCATCTCTAAAGCTCTGTGACTTCCGCTTCTTACCACAAACTTCTGAAATCGATAGATAAAGGAAATATTATAATCACCATTACAAGAGGGGATGAACTTTCTCTAGGAATACTGTTACAGAGCTCAAGATGCACTTTGACGTTGAAACAGCAATGACAGGTATTAATCTCACTACACTACACCCCACAGGAAGGAAAAGAAATGTAGACCTTTTTTCTCCCAGTTAGAAACGTTTTCTGTCTCTTCTTCCTGCATAAAATATAGCCATAAATCACTGCACAAAGCATAAGAACAAAGTAGCATATTCAATGTGGCACTCGCAGAAGAACGAATAAAGGTAGGCTTATTAACATTAGAGTGTTATATGCTGTCCATTAATCTATAACTTTTGAAGGGATAAGTGGAAACTGTTCAAAAAAACGCAGAATAGGCCCTATACACAGAACTGGTGCGTAGTGGATATCAGAACAAGTACTGGTCACAAACGAAACTATCAACCTACAAAAAAATTATGGAGCAAACAAACGAATTCACTTCAAATGGATCTGGCATGATTGATGCATCCACTGTGTGTTCCATCTAAATGAAATTTCAGAATACATGAATAAATATTGCTCCCTATGTTTTTAAGGCGTCCGTAAGGCGACGCCTAGGCGTCGAGGCGCCCCCCCAGCGCTTTGCGCTTTAGGCGCCTAGGCGTCCGCTTTAGGCGCCTAGGCGTCGAAGCGCCCCCCCAGCGCCTTAAAGCAAAGCGTCGCCTTAAAAACATAGATTGCTCCATCGCTGCATGAAGTTGAATTGCTAAATTACCAAGGCCAAATTATTAGAGCATTCAATAGAAGTAAATATTGCAGACCAAATGACTAAAGAAAATCACAACCAAGACTACCATCTGCAAATTTCAGAACACGGAACATGAATGTGCTGTGCAATATATTATTGCTAATCAGCTATGCAAGAAATGAATTCTCCACTGCAATATATTATTGAGTCACAAAGACAACAGTCACGAAAAGGTATTGACCTTCGAGGCCAGTGCAATATATTATTGCAATCTTTTTAGGGTTAATTTTCCATACAGATGATAAGGCACACCAAAGTAGTATAATGGTTAGGCTAATACTACACCTTAGCCCAGTAAAAATTGTCATATGTAGCATTTGAAGGTACATTAAGTGTATCGAGTGATTAAGTTATGTCAGCACTACATATTTATGTGGTGGTTTGCAACTTGCTATGCTTAAATGAGAAGTTGAGAAAAAAACAAAGGTATGACTTCAGAGTAATAATTACCTTTGTTGCCAGATCACCAGACTGTTCATGCACCAAATTTATTATCCCCTCATGGACTTCTCTTTTCTTCTTCATCACATCTAGCCATTGATTGCTACCCTACAAGGGAGAAAAGATGGTCGTGTTAGTTTTAAAAAAGATACGGTGATATGTAAATATATGTACGGTTCGCCTGAACCAGATCTGGAATGCCTAAAAATCATATGAAAAGTTGGTTCCAGCATTAGTCAAGTTCAAGTAATCAGATCAGAGTTATTAGTATACTAAGTTAGTAACTGCATGTTGTTTGGTAATACACCAATTTGGCCACTATTAGTGAGTAAAAGGATTCATGTCACTTCACAGTCCCAAATAATCCAGTTAGGAATCGACATATAGAGATTTAATCTCATTTCTTAAATTTGTCCTCCTCTTATATGCCCCCCCCCCCCCCCCCCCCTCCACCCACCCACCCAAATAAATAAAAATGTTCTGATTGCTGAGGCAGTCCCTGCCGCAGCTGACTTAGGCACACTATGTGTTGTTTTTGAAACACTCTCAACTCCTAGCAGCGGTGCTGGATGTCGAACGGTCGACTCTTCTGCAAATGCTGCTGTTGCAGAGGGCATCAAATTTCAGATGAAGATGTGGTTCTCTAAATGCGAGGTGTGGGCTTGTCGGCGTGCGGCGAATACTGTAGCGAATGAACTGGCTAAAATCGGAAGCCCGTGCGAGGCTGATAGTTCCCTGTGTTGGGACTATGATGTTCCAGCCAAAGTGGCTGTTCATGTAATGGGCAATTTGCGCAACTGTTAAGTAACTAAAGCTATTGCTTTCCCTCAAAAATACCCTACATGTTTCCGCAATGTAGAACCAGTAAGAAACTCTGCCACAAAGGGCATGTGCCATTAGAAGCTCCATTTTCCATGCTCTTACAAGTTAGCTTAAGCAGTAATCAAGTATTCAGATCAGAGCTACTAGTATACTAGCTGCATGTTGCAGACGTAGGAGAATAACTTAATATGAAGCTGAAATTTCTCAGAACTAAGGAAATAAGATGAAGCAATGCATTACTTTAGAACTTCTTGATTTAGCAGCTTCACCTTCAGCCTCTAGAATAGTCTGCTTTGGCCTGACAAGCATTAAGAATGAAAAAGGACCATTAGATTGCACAAAGCGAGCAAATACAAGCAAAACAAAGAATTGCTAGATGAAGAACCTACCGAAATGATTTCAGCCGCTCCGAGAACGCAATTGCTGAAATTTCATCTGGTCTAAGAACATCTCTGAACATTGGATGAAGACCTTCACGAGGCAAATCTTTTGCTCTTCTGACAGATTCTTTTGAAGGCATAGCGCGGGTCTTCAGATACAACCGGAAAGCATTAGCGCATGGCTTTTCCAATGCAATCAGATCTGTGCATCCACTGATGACTTCTTTTACTCCATCAGAGCAAAGATCAAGTATTGTCTGAGGAAAACGGCCATATATCGTTTCCCCATCAGCAAGACTCTGGTTGATTTTTAAATTCATTCCATCCATGTCTTTCAGCAGTTCCTCCTCCATTGGAGCAGGTCTAAGAGGTTTTGAAAGAAAGAGATGCAGGTCCAGTAAAAATGGCATGTCCTCTGAAGTGACAAATGTAAATGCTGTACCAGTTCTACCTTGCCGAGCTACTCGGCCAACTCTATGAATAAATAACTTCGGTTTAGCAGGAAAGTCCCAGTTCACTACATTGTCAAGCAATGGAATATCCAGACCCCTTGCAGCAACATCTGTCACTATAAGTAGCATGGTCTTCCTTGCCCTGAATCTTGAAATGTGAATAGTGCGGGCTTCTTGATCCATGGCACCATAGGAAAGGGAAGCTTCTAAGCCCTCTTCTCGGAAAAGAATATTCAAGAACTCTACATGATACTTCGTTGAAACAAATATCATTGTCTGCTCCTCGGAGCTGATACGCTCCCGGACCAAATACAGCAAAGCAGCTAGTTTCTCTTCCTGACGCAGTGTGAAAAAGGCAAGCTTCAGATCAGGGCTGATCTTTTTGTCCAAATCAAGTCTTATGACTTGAGGATCACGCAAGCCAGCTTTTGCGAATTCTGCGAGGGCTTTCGGCATAGTAGCACTGAAGAGCAATGTTTGCCTTGTATCACTCAACTTGTGTAGAATTTTGTGTAACTGCTCAGCGAACCCCAAGCTAAAGAGGGAATCCGCTTCATCAAATACAACATATTCTACTGATCGCAGTGACAAGTCATCAACCATTGACAAGATGTGCTCAAACCTACCAGGTGTTGCAATTATTATATCAGGATTATCAGCCAATACTTCAAACTGACTCTCCATACTACCTCCACCAACAATTAGGCCAGTTTTTAGATCTGCCGAAAAGACAAAATTACATAGTTCATCAACACTTGTAGCTTTTGTTTCGCAGCTGCATGGGAGTACAATAGTGTTTCCAAACTATTTTACACACATAGTAAAACTGTGTACAAAAAGTAGTAATTCAAAAAAAAATATTGACTATCCAAGTCTCTCGCATTTCCCAAAAAAATACTCTATGATGTATATATTATTTACTATATTTTGTGAACTTGTAATAGGTGGTGTGGAATAACCTGTTCGAAACTATTATGAGGATTCAATCACCACTAACAATTTACTCAAACACCATGTTTCATATCACTTCATATCTCGAATTGGCTAGTGACATATCACATAATGCATGACAAGTACAAGATCAGTTGTAATAAATTTTACACACATGGAACTCTTGGGCACAATAATAACCAGTGATACTGAAACACTTATGCTATCCATAACACTAAGCATAGTTATCACATCCATACATACATGAAGCAAAGTGAGATAGACTGTTCGAAGTACCGATGGCGATGATATCATACAACATTAAAGTCTCAAATTGCCACTGGCTAGAATAGAAAGGATAAACCAGGATCCTGAGGTGGCATGGTTATGAGAGCGGTACGCACCGGAGAACTTGCCGAGCTGGTGGGTGAACTTGAGCGTCTGCGTGGCGAGGTCGCGGGTGGGGGAGAGGATGAGGGCGCGGATGCCGGCGCCGGGGTCGCGGTGGCGGAGGCGCTGGAGCATGGGCACGAGGAAGGCGGCGGTCTTGCCGGAGCCCGTGCGGGCCATGGCGGCGACGTCGAGGCCCGCGAGGATGAGCGGCATCGCCTTGCGCTGGATGGGCGTGGGCACGCGGTAGCCCTTGTGGCGCACCCCGCGGTAGACCTCCTCGCAGAGCCCCATGGACTCGAACCCGCCCGACTTGGGCTTCTTGTTGTGCGCCGCCTGCGCCGCCTTCTTCTTCCCCGCCGCCTTCGACTTCATCTGCGGCCGCCGCCACGGCTTGCGGTCCGCCGTGGAGGCGGCGGCGGCGGCGTCGGCGGAGGGGCTGGACTTGCCGCTGGGCGCCATGGGTGGGAGGCGGGGACGGGGGGCGGCGGAGGGGGGACGGGGGATGGTTTGGGTTCAGGGCTTTAGGTCTCAGCCGCGGCGGCGAGGTGGCGTGCGGGGGAGGAGGTAGGGTGCTGGTGGCTTTGTGGACCGGGCTGGACTTGTCTGGCCCGAAAGGGAACAAACACGAACTGAAATTTTGATCATGGACCGGCCCATATTATCCCAACGGGTTTCATTCACAAAACTAAGGTTTTTTTTTTATCTCTATATACTCCCTCCGTTTCTTTTTAGTCTGCATATAAGGTCTGGTCAAAGTTATAGTAAAAATATATCAACATTCACAATATGAAATCAACATTTTCAGATGCACCATGAAATGTATTTTCATCTTATATAGTTTAAGTATTGTAGATGTTCATACTTTTTAATACAAAATTTGGTCAAACTTGTGTAGTTTGACTTTGACCAAAACTTATACGCAGAGTAAAAAGAAACGGAGGGAGTACTACCCTAAAAAAACATAGCGTTCCGTTTCCCGTCTTACATCTTCTCTTTCGTCGAGCCCTCCCGCACCCGCGAGGCCGCGATTGGTTTTTCTTCACGTCCTTCCCCACGGTTTTCCATGGAAACCCCTCCTCAAAAAAGCCCCACGCCCGATTGATTCCCTGCCCTATCCCACTTGAGATCCCGCCGTCGCCGCCGCCTCCTGCATCTCGCGAACGGCACGATGAGGCGCACTCCCGATCCACGACCTCCAGCCATCGACGCCCCAAGTTCACGTTGGGCGCGGCCCAGGTTGCCGCCCATGGCGTCCAGGATGGGTGGGCGAGAGGTCGTGCACTCCTAGCTCGTCTTGCAGGCCGACGTGGTGTTGATGCGGCCGCTGCCTACGCCCTATTCTTCTCCCTCTCCCTCCGAGTTCATGCTCCCCTACATCTTCCCCCGATTCTTGAGGTCAATCATGAGGGACTCCCAATTTTTGAACATATATGTTGCTTGTTGTGCTGCAACCTATGGGTCGTTGAGGTCGGGTGTGGCAACTCGCGATGCGGTGCAGTAGGGCACCACCGGCGACGCGAACGAGCTCCAAAGGTCATCGTTGGAGTAGGTGTTGCGGATGCCATTTGAATATTTGAGAACCCTTTCCAGCAAGTGACAACTCGATAACGAGCATGGCTGAGAAGCGGTGGTTTCACATGATCCGTTCATTTCTTCCGACTATTCTTTATCTTATTTCTCTATTTGGCAAAGATAGGTCTTTTCTGCCTTGTCTTGCTTTAGTTTTGTATAATCGCCACTCCCATACTTCCTTGTAGTGTTAGCATATGACCAACAATTTACAGGGAGTAGCGGCCGCTGCCCACGCCCTATTCTTCTTGTTGCCTTGCAGATCCATTTTTACCTGCTTCACTGCCTTGACTTGATTGGGCCATCATCACAAGCATGTGCACAGCTAGACCTTGATGCCACAGCCATATGGACCGATAATTTGCTCCACGGTTTCTGCCTTCTTCTACTATAAGCAACTCAACTTCCATTGGTTCTTGAGATTTTTTTTGTTTGTGGCAGAGTGAGAGCTTGCTTTCAGGTTGCATTCTCACTTTTAGGCATTTCATAGTCATAAATTCAATTGGAAATAAGTATGCTCAGTACTCCAAACTGTGTTGCTAGGTAATGCACTGAATTTCATAGCCATATGCCCAATACTCTAATTGGTCTTTTAGCACCAAGGTGTAGTCGATTCGAGTGCTATATACTTTTTCATTTGCATTTGTATGCTTGACATATGATAGTTTTCACTATGTAGGTATAAGTGATACATGCAAAATTTGCAAGGAAAAAAATTCATTTGAAGGCTTGGGCACACTGTTAGTAGTCTACCAGGAGGAGCCTAGCAAACCATGGTGGAGTGCCTTGTATGAGATACGAACAAAAAATAATATCAAGAGAACTAATCATACGGGAGGTAGTATGATTGGCCATATTAACTTGACTCACCTATTAGTTGTGTCTGAGATAACTTGCATGAGCACTAATTATAATGATGAGAATGTAGGGTATTATATCACTGAACATATGAATTTGGTAATTTCATCAAATTAATAAAATGTAGGAGATGTTGGAGTTAAATGAATCTACGGAAGAATCTTTATAGGGGAGTCCCTAGAGATTTAGTGGTGATGTTGGATTTGCACTCCTGACCCTGATCCCCACCCCACGCACACACTCCTGAGCTCTATCCATCCGATGTTGGACATGCTCGGCATCCATGTTGGGATGGAAAGAGAGGGAAGAGGAGGGGAAAGAGGGACACACACATATGAGAAAATTGATAATATGACACACTTTTCCTGGGACTTTGATCTGATGACACACCTTTCTTTTAGTTTGATTAGACGACACACCTTTGAGTGATAGCTGGACTAAATGACACGAATTATGTTTTTCTCTCCTTTTCTAGGTACATGCCCCCACATCATATTTTGTAGGACGAATTTGCCCCTGGTGGTTTCACCTGCCTGGCTCGGTCGCTGGTTCGATCGATCGTTCCTGGAAGAGCCAAACACGCCTCGACCAGTACATGCATGCAGGCGTACATATGGTAGCCTACGTATGGAACGAGGTGATCCTGCTGCATGCTTCCCCGCGCCTTATCTCACGGTAGCTCCTTCCCGGCGCGCCGCCACCTTGCTGTCTCCTTCCCGTCGCCCACACAGCCATTCCGGTGACGGTGATGGCGGCCGCGCGGTCGCCGGCACGGCCACGCTGTCGATGACGGCGACCGCAGTCGCCGTCGCCGGCATGGGCGTGCCGTCGCTGGTAGCTTTGTAACTATTCGATGTTGTTGTATGAGTAGCTTTGTAGACTGTAGGTCTTCGGTGCTACTCCCTCCGTTCGGAATTACTTGTCGCGAAAATGGATGTATCTAGATGTAAAATACATCTAGATACATCCATTTTCGCGACAAGTAATTCCGAACGGAGGGAGTAGCTTTTTGCTGTTGGCTGGAGCCGTCTGTAGCTGCTCGCTGCTGTTGTTTGAAGTAGCATATGGCCAGCAACAGCAAAATACTATAGCTATAGCCCTCGCTTAATGGTTGTAGCATGAATTTATGTACAGTTTTGTTAAAAAATTGACATCATTTTCACCACAATCAGTGCGTTCTACTCGTCGTAAAGCCTGCCCACTATCTCTCCTCCATCATAATCTCCATTATCTAGGGTTCCTGTACGCCTCAACTGTACGCCTCAACTTTCTAGCTGCACAAGAGAGAGATGTGATTCCACCTGTGAGTCGATGGACGAGGGGTCGACAGGGCGGAACAGCTGGAGCGTTGCCGGATGAGAAGAAACGGACACGAGGCAGCGGGGAACTGCCAGCACTTGGGGAAGAGGCACATCGACGCGGTGTTGGGCACTGGCGGGGCGGGTGGGAGGAGCAGGATCGGCGGGGCGGGTGGGACGAAGCAGGAGCGGCGGCGCAGCGGCTCCTTGTTTTGTTCGTTGTTCCAGGAACGAAATTACTCTGCGCACGATAGTTGCCGGACGAAAATCACTCTGATCAACAGCTGATGCCCACTGATCTACGGGAATACATGGCTGCAGGTTTGTGTCTGTGCGTGAATCGGCTGCATAATATCGTCCATGTAGCATTGCTCTTCCAGGAACGATCGATCGAACCAGCGACCGAGCCAGGCATGTGAAACGACCAGGGGCAAAATCGTCCTACAAATTATGATGTGGGGGCCTGTACCTAGAAAAGTAGAGAAAAACATAATTTGTGTCATTTAATCCAGTTATCACTCAGAGGTGTGTCATCTAATCAAACTAAAAGAAAGGTGTGTCATCAGATCAAAGTCCCAGGAAAAGTGTGTCATATTATCAATTTGCTCCACACATACAGGGAAGGAGGGAGGGAGAGGGAGGGAGAGGGGGAGAGGGAGAGGGGGGAGAGAGGGAGGGAGAGAGAGGGGGGAAGAGAGAGAGATTTATGTGACGATTGCTATTGAAACACAATAATATGTATGTCCCGCTGCAACGCATGGGCAATTATCTAGTAAATCATAAAAATCTGACGCAAGGTTTTTGGAGATTCAGAGCGAACGCAACACCGCCAGCCAATCGATCGCTTTTTTCTGTCTAAAAAAATCGCTCGCTTTTTTCGGGGAAAAACTTTTGATCTATTTAGCGTCTGTCACGGCAGTACAAAGAACACTAGAAGTAAAAGAAATAAACCAGATCAGCCATGACTTTTTTTGAACTTTTGCCAACACCATGACTTTTTATTGAACTTTTACCAATGCAAACATTTCCTTGATATTAGAGCATCTACAGCCGTGATGGACAAATCCGACCCTTAAATGCCCATGGACGCTTCCGCGAACACTAACGGTCACGCCTCAAATAATGCAATCCACATCTGGGCACCTCAATTACCATATCTCAAACCCATACAAACTCATGCAACTACGTCAATGCACACGCATCGTCCGGTTACTCCACCACTGCTAACTAAACATGCCATCGGACTACCAAAATTTGGAATGTTTAGCTATGGTGGAGATCATCCACGACCGCCCTTGCCCTTCCCGGCACCCTTTTCATCCTTCTCGTGGAAGTATCGGTCGAAGACGCAGTACGGATCGAGCCGGATCTGCTCGTCGTCGGAGCTGTCCTCGCTGTGGCTGTCCTCCTTCGGTAGCAGTCCGGCCATGGCATGGACCACATGATTCTGCTCCCACGCGGCGGCGCTCGTGTTCCTCCGTTGTCATTTCTTCATAATGCGGGCCCTGGATGGCTTCCTCCTCTGCGGCTGCCCGCGCCGCCGCATCAGCCGCCTCTGATGCCGCTATTTTCATCGCGATACGGGCCTTGGTGGCCCTTATCCCCTCCTTTCCACGGCGGGCTGCCTGCTACCTCTTGAGCTTGCGTTGGTTTTTTCCCTTGAAGAGGAAAGGGTGATGCAGCAAAGTAGCGTAAATATTTCCCTTAGTTTTGAGAACCAAGGTATCAATCCAGTAGGAGACGACACACAAATCGCCTAGTACCTGCATAAACAATCAAAAACCTTGCAACCAATGCGATAAAGGGGTTGTCAATCCCTTCATGGTCACTCGCAAAAGTGAGATCTAATAGAGATAGTAAAGTAAATATTTTTAGTATTTTTTTTGTATAGATTGGAAGTAAAGAATGCAAAATAGTAAACGAGATTTGAAGAGATGCAATATAATAGAAAAGAGACCCAGGGGCCATAGGTTTCACTAGTAGCTTCTCTCAAGATAGCATATATTATGGTGGGTGAACAAATTATTGCCGAGCAATTGATAGAAAAGCACATAATTATGAAGATATCTAAGGCAATGATCATGAACATAGGCATCACGTCCGTGTCAAGTAGACTGAAATGATTCTGCATCTACTACTATTATTCCACACATCGATCGCTATCCAGCATGCATCCAATGTAGAGGGATAAACTCAAGAAATATGATATAAACCCCATCTTTTTATCCTCGATGGCAACAATACAATACGTGCCTTACTACCCCTACTGTCACTAGGAAGGGACACCGCAAGATTGAACCCAAAGCTAAGCACTTCTCCCATTGCAAGAAAGATCAATCTAGTAGGCCAAACTAAACCGATAATTAGAAGAGACTTGCAAAGATATCAAATCATGCATATAAGAATTCAGAGAAGAACCAAATAATATTCATAGATAATCTTGTTTAGAAATCCACAAATTCATCAGATCTCAGCATACACACCGCAAAAGAGTATTACATCAAATAGATCTCCAAGAACATCGAGGAGAACTTTGTATTGAGAATCAAAGAGAGAGAAGAAGCCATCTAGCTAATAACTATGGACCCGAAGGTCTGTGGTAAACTACTCACGCTTCATTGAAGAGGCAATGGTGTTGATGTAGAAGCCCTCCGTGATCGATGCCCCCTCCGGCAGATCGCCGGAAAAGGCCCCAAGATGGGATCTCGCAGGTACATAAGGTTGCGGCGGTGGAAAAGTGGTTTCATGGCTCCTGTCGGTGTCAAAACCGGCGGATCTCGGGTAGGGGGTCCCGAACTGTGCGTCTAGGCGGATGGTAACAAGAGACAAGGGACATGATGTTTTACCCAGGTTCGGGCCCTCTGATGGAGGTAAAACCCTACGTCCTGCTTGATTGATATTGATGATGTGGGTATTACAAGAGTAGATCTACCACGAGATCAAGGAGGCTAAACCCTAGAAGCTAGCCTATGGTATGATTGTTGTAATGGTTGTTCTATCCTACGGACTAAAACCCTCCGGTTTATATAGACATCGGAGAGGGCTAGGGTTACACAGAGTCGGTTACAATGGTAGGAGATCTACATATCCGTATCGTCAAGCTTGCCTTCCACGCCAAGGAAAGTCCCATCCGGACACGGGACGAAGTCTTCAATCTTGTATCTTCATAGTCTTGGAGTCCGGCCGATGATGATAGTCCGGCTATCCGGACACCCCCTAGTCCAGGACTCCCTCAGTAGCCCCTGAACCAGGCTTCAATGACGATGAGTCCGGCGCGCATATTGTTCGGCATTGCAAGGCGGGTTCCTCCTCCGAATAATTCATAGAAGATTGTGAACACCAGGATAGTGTCCGGCTCTGCAAAATAAATTCCACATTCCACCGTAGAGAATATGTACACAAGTTCAATCTGCTGACGTATTTTGTGGCATGACGTCACACCACTACCAAGACTTTACTTGAATCGTTTTTTACTATACCACCTCAGCACGTTTAGCGAAGCGGTTTCCTTGGCACGTCTTGTCGAAGCAGAGATCGTGTTCCCCTCATTCCGGGATTCTCATCAATACGGACGTGGGTAACCCAACCGCGCCATTGATGGTGGCGCTTGGGAGATAAGCGAGTTTTACCAGGCCGGTGGGGACGCATAGTTTTCGTCCGCCCATATATAAGGGGATAAGGATCCACCTTTTCACCTACGCCTTCTTCCTCCTTTGCTTATCCATCTCCGCGCACTCGAGCTCCAGCGCCCAAGCCCACACATCTCGTCTCAACCTTCTCCAGTCATGTCCGGAGCGGGAGGCAAGTGGATGGCCTCCTTCGTTACGGAGGGGCACATCGAAAGACTGCGCAGCGCCGGATATCTGTCCAGCGACATCACGCACCGGCTGCCCGACAAGGGGCAGCTCATCCCCACCCCAAGGCCCCATGAGAGGGTCGTATTCCTTCCCCACTTCCTCCGCGGACTGGGCTTTCCACTTCACCCCTTTGTCCGGGGGCTCATGTTCTACTATGGCCTGGATTTCCACGATCAACATCTCGGCGTTTATCATCGTGTGCGAGGCCTTCCTCTGCATCCAGCCCCACTTCGGCTTGTGGCTCAAGACCTTCAATGTCAAGCTGAAGGTGGTGAAGGGCACTCAAGCGGAGTGCGGAGGCGCCATGTTGGGCAAGATGCCCAACGTCATCTGGCTCAAAGGGACCTTTGTGGAATCCGTCAAGGGGTGGCAATCGGGGTGGTTCTACATCACCGAGTCGCGCGACCCTAAGTGGGCGGCGGCCCCCGAGTTCAGATCTGGTATCCCTATGCAGCTCACCTCCTGGAAAGAGAAGGGCTTGCTATGGGGTAGTTCGGAGGAGCTGACAGGACTCCAGTCCTGTCTCCTGACCCTGGTGAACAAGAAGCTTAGGCTCGTCAATGTGATCCAGGTCATGCTCGTCCGCCGGATTCTCCCTTGCCAACAACGGGCTTTTAATTTGTGGGAGTTCGATCCGGCACAGCACCAGGACTTGAGCGGGCTCTTCGACACGACGTACGAAGCCGCCTGGAGGTTGTTGTTCAAGGGCGGAGAAGCCCTCGCGTCCGCGACGGAAGACCGCGGATTCAGCACCAAGCGCTCGGCCGGCGAGGTAAGCTTTGTTATCCTCTATGGGACATTTATTTTCTTTCATAGTTTGACTCTATGCGGGATCTAAAACCCCCAATGCCTTTGACAGGACTGGTAGAGGATGTCCGGACAGGTAGACTGTCCGGCTCCCCTCCCCGAAGACCCAGCGGACGCCCGCCTAGCGGGGCTGCTGGTTCTGGCACCGCATGTGGTGCCGGAGAAGAAGGCCAAGAAGGAGGCCACGGGTACTCGAAAGAGTTCCCGCTTTCAGGTGTCCGACGACTCCGAGGCGGACTCCTCCCCCGAAGATGAGGAGGAGAAAGAGGACTCTCTCCCAGAGGAAGGAGAGAGGAAGAGGAAGGCTTCCCCAACAGGGGAGGCCGAAGGGTCCAAGAGGGGAAGGACTATTCCCCCGGACAGCTCCGCCAACGCCAACGTTGGCGACGAAGAGTGGCCTTCAAGGGCCAGGCCTCCAGCAAGATCGTAAGTATCCGGATTCCTGAATGATTTGTAATTTCTCTTTTGTGTCACATAGTGTCCTTCTAATGCCGCACGCTGCCTGCAGTCCGGCCGATGATGATCTCCCCGCTTCATCGAGCGGGTCGTTGGCTCCGTCGGATGTAGACTCCATCCCGACTGCCTCCACCCCTCGCGACGCTGAGGACGCCGAGGTGGGATCCCGAGAAGGGACCCATCAGGAGGAGGCTCTGGAGGCGCCACAAGGTAGCCTCCCGGACTTTGCGCCGGACTCCACGCCGGAACCCGCAGTGGTTCCGGAGTCCGACCGGCGGCCCCTTCGCAAGAAGGGCAAGACCGTGACGCCGGCAGCCTCCGTCCAACCGGAGGCGCCGGAGGACTTGTTGGAGGCGCTCAAAGGCGCTTCCATCGAGGAAGAACACCACACTATTATGAGTGCGGTGATCCAGAAGGTTCAGCTCGCCAAGAGCGGGCTGACCGAAGCCTGCAGTAGCCTTCTAACAGGCTTTGAGGTAAGAAGTTAAAAATATGCAATGTAATACCGCATAGACAGTAGCCCCTGATGCTCGGTTCGATGTTCGGAAAGAAAAGCCGGACTGAGGATCTAAAAAAGATATACGTAGGATTGCTAAAAATTATGTCAATATGGGTTTGCAGGCTGCGCTGCTGACCTCTGCCACATTGACTGCGGAGGTCGGTGCTTTGAAGCAGGACCTCGAGCGGTCCGAGCAAGAGCTCGGCCGTGCCAAGAAGCAGCTCGAGGACAAAGAAGGTGAGTAACACCACTTTGAATTTTTACCTTACAGAAAAGGATTTAGGTTGCGACAAAAATAACAAGGATAACATGGGTACTGCAGGGGCCACGAACGAGGTGGCAACCCTGAAGGAGGCTGTGTCCGCGGCTGAACGCAATGCGGCCGCGGAACGGGCAGAGCGAGAGAAGCAGGAGGCGCGGGTGGCGGAGGTGCGGCAAGAGCTCCAGACTCTCATGGAAAAGCATGAGGGTTTGGAGCACGACTCAAAGACTCGAGAGTTCGAGCTTGCCTCGGCTCTCGAAAGTGCCAAAGCCGCCAAGGCCGAGGCCCATAAGTCCCTCTAGGAGATTGAGGCGGTGAAGAAGATAGCGGCGGGTAAGGCATTTTTCATGCAAAGCAAGCATGTGAATGTAAATTACCTGTTACTTACCCGAATTCGGGGCTCTCCGGGGGCGTTTGCAGATCTGCCTCGCAGCGTGCCCGATGCCGCCGCATTCTACCGAGCCGAGGAGGGGAGCTCAACGGAGAAGGTCTTCTGGTCTCAGTATGCTGAGGCCGACCGTCCGGTGCCCCCTAGCGACCAGCTGAAGCAGCTGGTCGAGCTCCACAAGGTAGCCGAGCAGGCCATGAAGGGCCTCATAGTCCGGCTGTGGCCTGGAGAGGCCATGCCTGGGAGCTACTTCGGCCTCGTGCGGCGGCTGGTGGATGCATGCCCCTGGGTGGAGGTCATCAAGAGCTCCGCCTGTATTGAAGGTGCTCGTCGGGCCCTTGCCCGCGCAAAGGTGCACTGGGGCAGGCTGGATGCGGAGAGGCTTATCACTGACGCGCCGCCAGCGGGCAAGGAGTATCGTACGCCCGAGATGTACTATAAGACTGTCCTGAAGGGTGCCCGCAAGATTGCGGATGAGTGCCCCAGAGATGTAATTATTGAGTAAATTCGCAATGTGTTATCCTGTGCGCTGAAAACTTTGTTCATATGCGCTAAGCAACGCTTATTGATTTAAAATATTACCTTCTGTGCGGCCGTTTATTAAATCTGAGAGATGGCAAGTCGTCGGCTTCAGCCCCCATGCCACGAGTGCTGGGGTGTTCGGGATAAACTTGAGCACTCTTGTTCCCATTTTTGGGTCCATCTAGGGAGGCGCTCAACACAACGAACAAGGCAACCAGACTTATAATGCTTGAACACTCTCACTTAGCCATAGAATTCTATAATTTTAAATTTCGGCAAAGCCCCTAGTATTCGGAAGACCGAGTTCAGGGCGCTATCCACGCCTTGGCCAGACATTATCCAGTTCTTCGCTTGAAGCGGCATAAGTCTTTAGGGACTCGAAAAGACCTCTCGAACAGCGACCAGTCTCTCGCCTTATCATGACAGTCAGTTTTAGCTTTCTCCACTGAGGCGCTCGCCCAGCTCAACCGGGGCGCAATCGCAGTGGTTCTCCCAGTGCTACCTTAGCCGACAGAACAGAACGTAAGGTACCAAAACATGGGAGCCGGGCAAACCCAACTATTGACCCAAGACATGATTCGGAGCCGATTCATATAATGCTATAAGTTCGGGGTGCCGCACTTGTGAAAGTGTTCGGACTTATCACACCATAATGCGGGGAACATAAGCCCCTGGTGTATTCGGCCGTACCAAAATATACGGGTGCAAAATGTCATAAATGAACATATATGCAAAGTAATGCAATTATAGGCAAAAAGTGCTGCATTATTTATTCAAGGAATTCTGCTATGAGTGCGGAATGATACAAATAGTGTGGTAAGCAAGGGATTGGACTAATTAGACGTGTCTTCCTCCAGGGGTAGGCTGCGGAATGGTGTATTTAACAAATTTAATGCTCGTAATGGAGACCACCTGAGTGTTCGTCGCAGCCTTTGTCCCTCCCTGGCTGTTGCATCGTGAGTTCGGCAGGTTCGCCGCCGGACAAAGCCTCTAGTGGATGGAGTCCTGTGTAAAAAAGAAGGAAAATAAAAATAAAAAGAGCGACACACTTGGGAGCCCCTGGTGTGGTCGAGCCGCACTCTGGGTCTGTTGTGGTCGTGCCCCTCCCCCTATGCCCATGGTATCTCCAGAGCGTAATGATGTACGCGGAGAGCTTGTCTTGCAATCATGCGAGGGTTGGGGTTGGGGCCGCATTGCTACGCGTGCTCGAAACGTGCCAGGTGGTCTTGATTGATGTTGCTTTGGGCGCGTTTGGCCGTGTCCGGTCGTTTAACGGCCGGACTCGAAAATTGCCTTAGAAGGCTGCTCTGTACTTCTGCCGCGAGAGCCGCTGTATGTTCCTCTGTTCGGAGGGAGCGTTCCGTATTTCCGTTGACCGTGATGACTCCACGAGGGCCTGGCATCTTGAGCTTGAGGTATGCATAATGCGGCACCGCGTTGAACTTTGCGAACGCGGTTCGTCCGAGCAGAGCGTGATAGCCGCTGCGGAACAGGACTATGTCGAAGATTAACTGCTCGCTTCGGAAATTATCCGGGGATCCGAAGACCACTTCCAGTGTGACTGAGCCTGTACAATTGGCCTCAACACCTGGTATGACGCCTTTGAAGGTCGTCTTTGTAGGTTTAATCCTTGAGGGGTCTATGCCCATCTTGCGCACTGTATCCTGATAAAGCAGGTTCAGGCTACTGCCGCCGTTCATCAGGACTCTCGTGAGGTGAAATCCATCGACGATTGGGTCTAAAACCAATGCGGCGAATCCGCCATGGCGGATACTGGTCGGATGGTCTCTTCGATCGAAAGTGATCGGGCAAGAGGACCATGGATTGAACTTCGGGGCGACTGGCTCCATCGCATATACGTCCCTTAGTGCACGCTTCCGCTCCCTCTTGGGTATATGCGTTGCGTATATCATGTTTACCGTCCGCACTTGTGGGGGGAAGCCCTTCTGTCCTCTATTGTTCGGTGGCCAGGTCTCTTCCTTGTCATCGCTGTGCAGCCCCTTGTCATTGTTTTCGGCAATTAATTTTCCTGCCTGCTTGAATATCCAACAATCTCTGTTGGTGTGGTTAGCTGGCTTTTCAGGGGTGCCATGTATCTGGCAAGAGCGGTTGAGTATTCGGTCCAAATTGGACGGGCCCGGAGTGGTTCTTTTGAATGGCTTCTTCCGCTGACCGGGTTTAGAGCCTCGGAATCCGGCGTTGACTGCCGTATCCTCATTGTTGTCGCCGTTAACACGGCGTTTGTTTTTGTTTTGACGCGACCTGCCATTGTGGTCCTTGGTATCCGGACTGCCAGCATTTTTACTGAGGTTGTTGCTGCGAGCTAGCCAGCTATCCTCTCCCGCACAGAAGCGGGTCATGAGTGATGTGAGGGCTGCCATGGATTTCGGCTTTTCCTGTCCTAGGTGCCGGGCCAGCCACTCGTCGCGGATGTTATGTTTGAAGGCTGCGAGGGCCTCTGCATCCGGACAGTCGATGATTTGATTTTTCTTTGTTAAGAACCGTGTCCAGAATTGTCTGGCCGATTCGTCTGGCTGCTGAATTATGTGGCTTAGGTCATCGGCGTCTGGTGGTCGCACATATGTGCCCTGGAAGTTGTCGAGGAATGCGGCTTCCAGGTCCTCCCAACACCCAATTGACTCTGCGGGCAGGCTGTTAAGCCAATGCCGAGCTGGTCCTTTAAGCTTGAGTGGGAGATATTTGATGGCGTGGAGATCGTCGCCGCGGGCCATATGGATATGAAGGAGATAATCCTCGATCCAAACCGCGGGGTCTGTCGTGCCATCGTAGGATTCAATGTTGATGGGTTTAAACCCTTCAGGGATTTGATGATCCATTACTTCGTCAGTGAAGCATAGTGGGTGTGCGGCGCCTCTGTATTGAGCAATATCACGACGTAGCTCAAGAGAGCGTTGTTTGCTGTGTTCGGCCCGACCGGAGTTGCTGTATCCGGTGCGACGGTATTCGTCGTGGGTTGTGGGGCGCCCACGTGATCCATAGATAGATCTGGATTGTCTTGCCTTGTCCTCCAATATATCCCGCAAGTCCGACGCGTTCCCCGGTGGCTTTGTACTTTTTGAGCGGTGCCGGGGTACGGTTCTGGTGGAGGGCCTAGATTCCTCTCTGTCGCGGCCACGAGGTGGCCGGTCTGCCGTATTGTGCGCTGGTGATGAAGGTTTGTATGCTTCCTCCTCTAGTTGGGGGAGCAACTTGCGTTTTGGGTAGCTTTTGGAGGGGCGTTCGAGTTCATACTCTTCGGCCGCGAGGACCTCGGTCCATCTGTCGGCCAGCAGGTCTTGATCAGCTTGAAGCTGTCGCTGCTTTTTCTTTAGGCTATTTGCTGTGGCCATTAGCCTGCGTTTGAAACGCTCTTGTTCGACGGGATCCTCGGGCACGACGAGTTCATCGTCGTCAAGGCTTGCCTCGTCTCCGGAGGGAGGTATGTAATTATCATCCTCGACCTCTTCGTCTGCCGCTCTCTCATGAGGGCTTGCTTCTGCGTCCTCCTGCGCTGAATCTTGCTGGAGGGGGTTGTCTTCGGCACTTTCTGGGGTGTTGTTATCTCCTGTGCCGGAATCTCCATTCTTGCTGTAGCAGGATTTAGAGCGGCGCCGCTGACGTCGGCACTTGGGCTGTTTCTTTAAGGAATCTGCCTCCGCTGCTTCTTTGCCGTCCCCATCTTTTGGGGTGTCCACCATGTATATGTCGTATGATGAGGTGGTCTTCCAGTGCCCTGTAGGCGCTGGTTCTTGATCGTCTCCGGCATCGTCATCCATACCGTCGATGTCTTCGGAGTCGTAGTCTAGCATGTCAGTTAGATCGTCGACAGTGGCTACAAAGTGGGTGGTGGGTGGGCTTTGAATTTCTTCATCGTCCGCATCCCAACCATCCTGGCCGTAGTCCGGCCAGGGCTCTCCGGATAGCGAGAGATGCTTTAGCGATTTCAGGATGTCGCCAAAGGGTGAGTGCTGAAAGATGTCCGCAGCGGTGAACTCCATGATCGGCGCCCAATCGGATTCGATTGGTAGGGGCGCAGGAGGTTTGGAGTCCAGCAGGGAGTCCGGCACCTCGGAGTCACGAGCTTTATAAGGGACGAGGTCAGTGTTCGGCTCCATCGCCGTGGAAGCTGCAGCTCCCAAGGCGGTGTCCAGCCACCCGTCCTCGATCTGCGCGATCGGCTCCGGACTATGGGTCGGAGCGGATTCGTGTGCGGCCTCCAAGGTACTGTCCGGCGGCAGAGTTAGATCATGCCCATCGTGACAGTGCGGCATGCTCGGGTGCGGCTCGGATCCATCGAAGATCAAGTCTCCGCGGATATCGGCCGTGAAGTTTAGGCTTCCAAACCTGACCTGATGGCCAGGGGCGTAGCTTTCGATCTGCTCCAGATGGCCAAGTGAATTGGACCGCAGTGCGAAGCCGCCGAATACGAAAATCTGTCCGGGGAGAAAAGTCTCACCCTGGACGGCGTTGTTGTTTGAAGAAGCCATCAAGCCTATCGGTGACGACACAGAGGAACTCTCAATGAAAGCACCAATGTCGGTGTCAAAACCGGCGGATCTCGGCTAGGGGGTCCCGAACTGTGCGTCTAGGCGGATGGTAACAGGAGACAAGGGACACGATGTTTTACCCAGGTTCGGGCCCTCTTGATGGAGGTAAAACCCTACGTCCTGCTTGATTGATTGATGATGTGGGTATTACAAGAGTAGATCTACCACGAGGTCAAGGAGGCTAAACCCTAGAAGCTAGCCTATGGTATGATTATTGTAATGGTTGTTCTGTCCTACGGACTAAAACCCTCCGGTTTATATAGACACCGGAGAGGGCTAGGGTTACACAGAGTCGGTTACAATGGTAGGAGATCTACATATCCGTATCGCCAAGCTTGCCTTCCACGCCAAGGAAAGTCCCATCCGGACACGGGATGAAGTCTTCAATCTTGTATCTTCATAGTCTTGGAGTCCGGCCGATGATGATAGTCCAGCTATCCGGACACCCCCTAGTCCAGGACTCCCTCAGCTCCCCTGATGTTTCTAGGGTATAAGAGTATATATAGGCGAAAGAAGTACGTCGGTGGAGCTACGAGGGGCCCACGAGGGTGGGGGGCGCGCCCTCCTGCCTTGTGGACACCTCGTGGCGTTTCTGACTTCAACTCCAAGTCTTCTGGATTGCTTTCGGTCCAAGAAAGATCATCGCGAAGGTTTCATTCCGTTTGGAATTCCTTTTCTGCAAAACTCTAAAATAGGCAAAAAACAGAAACTGGCACTGGGCCTCCGGTTAATAGGTTAGTCCCAAAAATAATATAAAAGAGCATATTAAAGCCCATTAAACATCCAAAACAGATTATATAATATCATGGAACAATCAAAAATTATAGATACGTTGGAGACGTATCAAGCATCCCCAAGCTTAATTCCTGCTCGTCCTCGAGTAGGTAAATGATAAAAACAGAATTTTTGATGTGGAATGCTACCTAGCATATTTATCAATGTAATTTTCTTTATTGTGGCATGAGTGTTCAGATCCAAAATATTGAAGACAAAAGTTTAATATTGACATAAAAACAATAATACTTCAAGCATACTAACAAAGCAATCATGTCTTCTCAGAATAACATGGCCAAAGAAAGCTATCCCTATAAAATCATATAGTATGGTTATGCTCTATCTTCATCACACAAAGTATTTAATCATGCACAACCCCGACGACAAGTCAAGCAATTGTTTCATACTTTTGATGTTCTCAAACTTTTTCAATCTTCATGCAATACATGAGCGTGAGCCATGGACATAGCACTATAGGTGGAATAGAATGGTGGTTGTGGAGAAGACAAAAACGAGAAGATAGTCTCACACCAACTAGGCGTATCAACGGGCTATGGAGATGCCCATCAATAGATATCAATGTGAGTGAGTAGGGATTGACATGCAACGGATGCACTAGATCTAAAAGTGTATGAAAGCTCAACCAAAGAAACTAAGTGGGTGTGCATCCAACTTGCTTGCTCACGAAGACCTAGGGCACTGCTTGTCTTGAGCTTGCGTTGGTTTTCCTTGAAGAGGAAAGGGTGATGCAGCAAAGTAGTGTAAGTATTTCCCTCAGTTTTTGAGAACCAAGGTATCAATCCAGTAGGAGGCTCCTCAAAAGTCCCACACACCTACACAAACAAACAAGAACCTCGCAACTAACGCAATAAAGGGGTTGTCAATCCCTTCACGGCCACTTGCGAAAGTGAGATCTGATAGAGATAATATGATAAAATAAATATTTTTGGTATTTTTATGATATAGATTGGAAAATAAAATATGCAAATAAAAGTAGATAGTAAACTTATATGATAAAAGATAGACCCGGGGGGCATAGGTTTCACTAGTGGCTTCTCTCAAGATAGCATAAGTATTACGGTGGGTGAACAAATTACTGTCGAGCAATTGATATAAAAGCGCATAGTTATGAGATTATCCAGGCATGATCATGTATATAGGCATCACATCCATGACAAGTAGATCGACTCCTGCCTGTATCTACTACTATTACTCCACACATCGACCGACTCCTGCCTGCATCTAGAGTATTAAGTTCATAAAGAACAGAGTAATGCATTAAGAAAGATGACATGATGTAGAGGGATAAACTCATGCAATATGATATAAACCCCATCTTATCCTCGATGGCAACAATACAATACGTGCCTTGCTGCCCCTGTTGTCACTGGGAAAGGACACCGCAAGATTGAACCCAAAGCTAAGCACTTCTCCCATTGCAAGAAAGATCAATCTAGTAGGCCAAACCAAACTGATAATTCGAAGAGACTTGCAAAGATAACTTAATCATACATAAAAGAATTCAGAGGAGATTCAAATATTTCTCATAGATAAACTTGATCATAAACCCACAATTTATCGGATCTCGACAAACACGCCGCAAAAAGAGTTACATCGAATAGATCTCCAAGAAGATCGAGGAGAACTTTGTGTTGAGATTCAAAGAGAGAGAAGAAGCCATCTAGCTAATAACTATGGACCCGAAGGTCTGTGGTAAACTACTCACAACTCATCGGAGAGGCCTTGGAGATGATGTAGAGGCCCTCCGTGGTTGATTCCCCCTCTGGCGGAGTGTCGGCGAAGGTTCCAAGATTGATCTCGCGGATACAGAAGGTTGCGGCGGTGGTAATAGTTTTTCGTGGTGCTCCTGGATGTTTTTGGGGTACATGGGTATATATAGGAGGAAGAAGTAGGTCGGTGGACGCTCGAGGGGCCCACGAGGGTGTGTGTGTGTGTGGGGGGGGGGGTGCCCACCCCTAGGGGGCACGCCGGGCACCCTCGTGGCCGCCTTCTCTGTTGTTTGACGTCCACTCCAAGTCCCCTCGATCATGTTTGTTCCAAAAAGATCGCTCCCGAAGGTTTCATTCCGTTTGGACTCCATTTGCTATTCCTTTCCTTCAAAACACTGAAATAGGCAAAAAAAAACAATTCGGGCTGGGCCTCTGGTTAGTAGGTTAGTCCCAAAAATGATATAAAAGTGTAAAGTAAAGCCCATAAACATCCTAAACGGGTAATATAATAGCATGGAACAATAAAAAGATTATAGATACGTTGGAGACGTATCAAGCATCCCCAAGCTTAATTCCTGCTCGTCCTCGAGTAGGTAAATGATAAAAACAGAATTTTTGATGTGGAATGCTACCTAGCATAATTCTCAATGTAATTTTCTTTATTGTGGCATGAATGTTCAGATCCAAATGATTCAAAATAAAAGTTCATATTGACATAAGAAATATTAATACTTCAAGCATACTAATAAAGCAATCATGTCTTCTCAAAATAACATGGCTAAAGAAAGTTATCCATACAAAATCATATAGTCTGGCTGTTGCTCTATCTTCATCACACAAAGTATTTAATCATGCACAACCCCGATGACAAGCCAAGCAATTGTTTCGTACTTTAGTAATCTCAAACTTTTTCAACTTTCACACAATACATGAGCGTGAGCCATGGACATAACACTATATGTGGAATAGAATGGTGGTTGTGGAGAAGACAAAAAGAAAGAAGGTAGTCTCACATCAACTAGGCGTATCAACGGGCTATGGAGATGCCCATTAATAGATATCAATGTGAGTGAGTATGGATTGCCATGCAACGGATGCACTAGAGCTATAAATGTATGAAAGCTCAGCAAAAGAAACTAAGTGGGTGTGCATCCAACTCGCTTGCTCATGAAGACCTAGGGCATTTTGAGGAAGCCCATCATTGGAATATACAAGCCAAGTTCTACAATGAAAAATCCCCACTAGTATATGAAAGTGACAACATAGGAGACTCTCTATCATGAAGATCATGGTGCTACTTTGAAGCACAAGTGTGGTAAAAAGGATAGTAGCATTGTCCCTTCTCTCTTTTTCTCTCATTTTTTTATTTGGCCTTTCTCTTTTTTTTTATTTGGCCTCCCGTTTTTTTTGGTGGGCTCTTTGGCCTCTTTTTTTTAATAAAGTCCGAAGTCTCATCACAACTTGTGGGGGAATCATAGTCTCCATCATCCTTTCCTCACTGGGACAATGCTCTAATAATGAAGATCATCACACTTCTATTTACTTACAACTCAAGATTACAATCAATACTTAGAACAAGATATGACTCTATATGAATGCCTCCGGCGGTGTACCGGGATATGCAATGAATCAAGAGTGACATGTATGAAAAATTATGAAGGTGGCCTTCCCACAAATACGATGTCACCTACATGATCATGCAAAGAGCAATATGACAATGATGACGCGTGTCATAATAAACGGAACGGTGGAAAGTTGCATGGCAATATATCTCAAAATGGCTATGGAAATGCCATAATAGGTAGGTATGGTGGCTGTTTTGAGGAAGTTATATGGTGGGTGTATGGTACCGGTGAAAGTTGCGCGGCACAAGAGAGGCTAGCAATGGTGGAAGGTGAGAGTGCGTATAATCCATGGACTCAACATTAGTCATAAAGAACTCATATACTTATTGCAAAAATCTACATGCCATTGAAAACAAAGTACTACACACATGCTCCTAGGGGGATAGATTGGTAGGAAAATACCATCGCTCATCCCCGACCGCCACTCATAAGGAAGACAATCAATAAATAAAATTGTGCTCCAACTTCATCACAAAGCAGTTCACCATATGTGCATGCTACGGGAATCACAAACTTCAACATAAGTATTCTTTAAATTCATAATCACCCAACTAGCATGACTCTAATATCACCACCTCTATATCTCAAAACAATTATCAAGCATCAAATTGATCATAGCATCCAATTCACTTTCTATGATAGTTTTTATTATACCCAACTTGGATGCCCATCATTCTAGGACCAATTTTATAACCATAGCGAATACCATGCTGTTCTAAGAGACTCTCAAAATAATATAAGTGAAGCATGAGAGATCAACAATTTCTACAAAATTAAGCCACCACCATGCTCTAAAAGATATAAGTGAAGCACTAGAGCAAAAATTATCTAGCTCAAAAGATATAAGTGAAGCACATAGTGTATTCTAATAAATTCTAATCAAGTGGGCTTCTCCCAAAAGGTGTGTACAGAAAGTATGATTGTGGTAATCTAAAAAGCAAATACTAATATCATACAAGACGCTCCAAGCAAAACACATATCATGTGGCGAATAAAAATATAGCTCCAAGTAAAGTTACTGATAGACGAAGGCGAAAGAGGGGATGCCTTTCGGGGCATCCCAAAGCTTAGGATTTTGGTTATCCTTGAATATCTTGGGGTGCCATGGGCATCCCCAATCTTAGGCTCTTGCCACTCCTTATTCCATAGTCCATCACCCAAAACTTGAAAACTTCACAACACAAAACTCAACAGGAAATCTCATAAGCTCCGTTAGTGCAAGAAAGAAAAACCACCACATAAGGTACTGTAATGAACTAATTCTTTATTTATATTGGTGTTAAACCTACTATATTCCAACTTCTCTATGGTTCATACCCACCGATACTAGCCATAGATGCATCAAAATAAGTAAACAACACACGAAAAACAGAATCTGTCAAAAGCAGAACAGTCTGTAGAAATCTGTAACTCTCGAATACTTATGGAACTCTAAAAATCCTACCAAAATAGGAAGTCCTGGGAAATTTGTATATTGATCTACAGCAAAAAGAATCAACGCAAAATCCCGTTTCTGTGAATTACTAAAATTATTTTCATGCGTGCAAAAGTTCTGTTTTTCAGCAAAATCAAATTAACTATCACCGTAGGTTATCCTATAGGTTCTACTTGGCACAAACACTAATTAAAACATGAAAACACATATAAACAGAAGCTAGATGAAATATTTATTACTAAACAGAAGCAAAAATCAAAAACTAAAATAAAATTGGGTTGCCTCCCAACAAGCGCTATTGTTTAATGCCGCAAGCGAGGATAGATCTAAGTAGTGCCATCTTTGGCACTCAATTCATAAGTAGCTCGCATGATAGATTCATAAGGTAATTTAACTTTCTTTCTTGGAAAGTGTTCCATGCCTTTTCTTAATCGAAATTGGAATCTAATATTCCCTTCCTTCATATCAATAATTGCGCCAATCGTTATAAGGAAAGGTCTATCAAGAATAATAGGACATGAAAGATTGCAATCTATATCAAGAACGATAAAATCTACGGGCACATAATTCCTATTTGCAACAATAAGAACATCATTGATTCTTCCCATAGGTTTCTTAATGGTGGAATCCGCAAGGTGCAAATTCAAAGAGCAATCATCAAACTCATGGAAACCTAGCGCATCACATAAAGTTTTCGGAATCGTGGAAACACTAGCACCCAAATCACACAAAGCATAACACTCATGATCTTTAGTTTTAATCTTTATAGTAGGTTCCCACTCATCATAAAGTTTTCTAGGTATAGAAACTTCCAAATTAAGTTTTTCATCATAAGATTGCATCAAGGCATCAACAGTATGTTTGGTAAAAGCTTTATTTTGACTATAAGCATGAGGAGAATTCAACACGGATTGCAACAAGGAAATACAATCTATTAAAAAACAATTATCATAATTAAATTCCTTGAAATCCATAATAGTGGGTTCAATGCTATTTAAAGTCTTGACCTCTCCAATCCCACTTTTACTAAATTTAGTATTAATATCTAAAAACTCCGAATCATTGGGATGCCTTTTAACTAAAGTTGACTCATCTCCAGTCCCATCATTATTAAGATTCATATTGCAAAACAAAGATTTAATAGGGGACACATCAATAACTTTTAGATCTTCATCATTATTGTCATGGAAACTTGAAGAACACGCTTTTACAAAGCAATCTTTCTTAGCATGCAATCTAGCGGTTCTTTCTTTGCACTCATCAATGGAAATTCTCATGGCTTTGAGAGACTCATTGATATCATGCTTAGGAGGAGTAGATTTAAGTTTCAAAGAATCAACACCAAGCGAGAATCTATCAACATTCCTAGCCAAATCATCAACTTTAAGCAATTTTTCTTCAAGCAAAGCATTAAAATTCTTTTGAGAGATCATAAATTCTTTAACACTATTCTCAAAATCAGAGGGCATCTTATTAAAATTTCCATAAGAGTTGTTGTAGGAATTACCATAATTATTAGAGGAATTACTAGGGAACGGTCTAGGATTAAAGTTTCCTCTATAAGCATTGTTACCAAAATTATTCCTACCAACAAAATTCACATCCATAGATTCATTATTATTCTTAATCAAAGTAGACAAAGGCATATCATTGGGATCAATAGGAGCACTCTTAGTAGCAAAAAATTTCATAAGTTCATCCATCTTTCCACTCAAAACATTAATTTCTTCTATAGCATGCACTTTTTTACTAGTAGATCTTTCGGTGTGCCTGAGGGAGTCCTAGACTAGGGGGTGTCCGGACAGCCGGACTATCATCGTCGGCCGGACTCCAAGACTATGAAGATACAAGATTGAAGACTTCGTCCCGTGTCCGGATGGGACTTTCCTTGGCGTGGAAGGCAAGCTTGGCGATACGGATATGTAGATCTCCTACCATTGTAACCGACTCTATGTAACCCTAGCCCTCTCCGGTGTCTATATAAACCGGAGGGTTTTAGTCCGTAGGACGACCAACCATTACAACAATCATACCATAGGCTAGCTTCTAGGGTTTAGCCTCCTTGATCTCGTGGTAGATCTACTCTTGTAATATCCACATCATCAATATCAATCAAGCAGGACGTAGGGTTTTACCTCCATCAAGAGGGCCCGAACCTGGGTAAAACATCGTATCCCTTGTCTCCTGTTACCATCCGCCTAGACGCACAGTTCGGGACCCCCTACCCGAGATCCGCCGGTTTTGACACTGACATTGGTTCTTTCATTGAGAGTTCCTCTGTGCCGTCACCGATAGGAAGGATGCCTCTTCCCGTCTTCAAGGACGGTATCTTCGCCAAAGGAGCCTCCGGCTAGGTGGTTTTCTCATGACCGCCTGTTCGGCCACCGCTCCGACGATGACCTCTCGGGTCATCAAAAGCAATCTTCACGTTAACTCGGAATTCGCCGAGCAGCTGGATCCAACAGAGCTCTTGTCCGTAAATGAACTCTTGGATCGCATCGCCGCCCTGGGAGTCGCTACAGACTACAACCAGATCGGGCTTAAAACCGATCTGAGAGAGATTAACTCTCCCCAGGTTACCCACCACGTCGTGGTGGTAGAGGAACATCGCGGCGACTCTTCTCCTATATTGAAAACTAGTCATGTCCGGGCTTCCGAACCCTCCATGCCGGATTCCCGCGGAGGGACGGACTTCGATCAAGTGCTGAACCTAAAGTCAGGCATCGAACCGGACTCGTTGGACAACGTTCCACTTTCCAAGCTTCCGAATTCGGAAACTTCTCGGCCCTTGAGCCTTGAGATGGGTAGGGTTCCGGACTCAATTCCACCCACCCACCCAGACATATGCGATCTATCTCTAATCCGGCAAGAGCCTGCTGAAACAGTACATCATTACTGGGCCAGATTCCTCCTGGTTATGGACAGGATAAAGGACTGCCGAGAGGAAAATGCAATCTCATTTTTTTGCAAAAATTGCACAGACGAGGGAATCTTGAACGCCGTCAGCCGTCGTGAAATCACACGCTTCGCCGACTTGGCGTCCATAGTACGACAATCCGGCCCCGAATACAACCCTAGTCCGCAACAAAAGGGTGCATTACACTCAGGCACCAGGTACAAAAACCAAAAAGCAAAAACCCCATAAAGGGCACGGAACCGTACTGGAAGGATGGCTTAGCGGACCCTGTAAAATTCACAGTACAGAGGGCTCCACCCCAACACATAGCCTTCGAGCATGTTGGATATTACGGCAGGTGGCCAAAAGTGGCGAGGAGCTCCTAGCCCCGGAAAACCACTCCAAAAATACCGGTACGGTATCAACAGTCTTCGAAACTTTCGCATCAAACAATATGCGGAAACGAACAATTCGCAGCCTCGCCGAAGTCTACCAAGTAGCAACAACAAATCCTTGGAGCGACACGGCCATCACCTTCAACGCCAGCGACGAACCTAAATTCCGAATAGCCCGAGCACTAGCCGCATTGGTCCTTAGTCCAATAGTGGACGGCTTTCGACTTACCAAGGTACTCATGGATGGCGGCAGCGGATTAAACCTCATCTACGAGGAAACTCTTCAAAAAATGGAAATAGACTGGAGCCGCATTGAGCGAAGCAGCACAACTTTCAGAGGAATAATCCCTAGCCAGGAAGCGTGCTCCACCGGAAAAATCACACTTGATGTGGTGTTCGGCTCGTCGGACAATTACAGGTCCGAAGAAGTCACGTTCCAAGTGGCCCCGTTCAGCAACGGATATCACGCTATATTAGGACGCGAGGCATTCACAATTTTTCAAGCCGTACCCCATTACGGGTACATGAAGCTCAAAATGCCTGGGCCCGGCGAAATAATCACTCTCGTTAGTGATCCGGACATAGCACTCCGCGCCGAAAACAAGACAGCCGCATTAGCCCTGGAGGCACTATCCGAAGCCCTAGAGGCAGAAGAACTCACCGCGCTGCGCTCTACGGCGAATAGGGACGATGTGATACTCGATAAGAGATCCAAGTCCACCTCCTTTAAACCAGCGGACGAAATAGTAAAATTCCAGGTCCATCCAATGGACCCGACAAAGACGGCCTCCATCAGGGCACAGTTGAACCCTGATGTAGATGCCGCACTGCGAGAATTCCTTCGGGAAAATTGGGACATTTTCGCCTAGCACCCTTCAGATATGCCGGGAATCCCACACAGATTGGCAGAGCATAGCCTAAATATCCTAAAAGGGTTCAAGCCAGTTAAACAGGCTCTTCGACGATTTTCCGAACCCAAAAGACAGGCAATGGGAGAAGAACTAGCCAAACTATTGGAAGCCGGATTCATCAGAGACATAGGAAGCCGGACACTGTTCGGCAGGTATATGGAACTTAAAGGAGAACCCGCCTTGCAACGCCGAAGACTACATACGTACTGGACTTATTGTCATTGAAGCCTGGTTCAGGGGCTACCGAGGGAGTCCTGGACTAGGGGGTGTCCGGACAGCCAGACTATCATCGTCGGCCGGACTCCAAGACTATGAAGATACAAGATTGAAGACTTCGTCCCGTGTCCGGATGGGGCTTTCCTTGGTGTGGAAGGCAAGCTTTGCGATACGGATATGTAGATCTCCTACCATTGTAACCGACTCTGTGTAACCCTAGCCCTCTCCGGTGTCTATATAAACCGGAGGGTTTTAGTCCGTAGGACAACCAACCATTACAACAATCATACCATAGGCTAGCTTCTAGGGTTTAGCCTCCTTGATCTCGTGGTAGATCTACTCTTGTAATATCCACATCATCAATATCAATCAAGCAGGACGTAGGGTTTTACCTCCATCAAGAGGGCCCGAACCTGGGTAAAACATCGTGTCCCTTGTCTCCTGTTACCATCCGCCTAGACGCACAGTTCGGGACCCCCTACCCGAGATCCGCCGGTTTTGACACCGACAGTGCCATTGAGAATAATTAGCCATAATGTTATCAAGGAGTTTAGTAGCTTCTCCTTAGGTGATTTCCATAAAAGTGCCTCCCGCGGCCGAATCTAAAAGATTTCTAGAAGCAAAATTCAATCCGGCATAAAATTTTTGTATGATCATCCATAAATTCAAACCATGAGTAGGGCAATTGTGAATCATTAATTTCATTCTTTCCCAAGATTGGGCAACATGCTCATGATCAAGTTGTTTAAAATTCATAATATCATTCCTAAGAGAGATGATCTTAGCGGGAGGAAAATACTTAGAGATAAAAGCATCTTTGCACTTATTCCATGAATCAATACTATTCTTAGGCAAAGACAAAAACCAAATTTTAGCACGATCTCTAAGTGAAAATGGAAATAACTTCAATTTAACAATATCATTGTCCGTATCTTTCTTCTTTTTCATCTCACACAAATCAACAAAGCTGTTTAGATGGGTAGCGACATCTTCACTAGGAAGGCCAGAGAATTGATCTTTCATAACAAGATTCGGCAAAGCAGCATTGATTTCACAAGATTCAACATCATTAACAGGAGCAATCGGAGTGCTAAGGAAATCATTATTATTGGTATTGGAAAAGTCACACAATTTGGTATTATCTTGCGCCATCGCGACAAGCAATCCAACACACAAGCAAACAAAAAGGCAAGCGAAAGAGAGAGGAGATTGGGAAAGAGAGAGCGAATAAAATGGCAAGGGTGAAGTGGGGGAGAGTAAAACGTGAGGCAAATGGCAAATAATGTAATGCGAGGGATATGAGTTTGTGATGGGTAATTGGTATGTCTTGACTTGAGCGGAGACCTCCCCGGCAACGGTGCCAGAAATCCTTCTTGCTATGTCTTGAGCTTGCTTTGGTTTTCCTTGAAGAGGAAAGGGTGATGCAGCAAAGTAGCGTAAGTATTTCCCTCAGTTTTTAGAACCAAGGTATCAATCCAGTAGGAGGCTCCTCAAAAGTCCCACTCACCTACACAAACAAACAAGAACCTCGCAACCAACACAATAAAGGGGTTGTCAATCCCTTCATGGCCACTTCCGAAAGTGAGATCTGATAGAGATAATATGATAAGATAAAGATTTTTGGTATTTTTATGATATAGATTGGAAAATAAAATATGCAAATAAAAGTAGATAGTAAACTTATATGATAAAGATAGACCCGGGGGCCATAGGTTTCACTAGTGGCTTCTCTCAAGATAACATACATATTACGGTGTGTGAACAAATTACTATCGAGCAATTGATAGAAAAGCGCATAGTTATGAGATTATCTAGGCATGATCATGTACATAGGCATCACGCCCGTGACAAGTAGATCGACTCCTGCCTGCATCTACTACTATTACTCCACACATCGACCGACTCCTGCCTGCATCTAGAGTATTAAGTTCATAAAGAACAGAGTAACACATTAAGAAAGATGACATGATGTAGAGGGATAAACTCATGCAATATGATATAAACCCCATCTTTTTATCCTCGATGGCAACAATACAATACGTGCCTTGCTGCCCCTGCTGTCACTGCGAAGGACACCGCAAGATTGAACCCAAAGCTAAGCACTTCTCCCATTGCAAGAAAGATCAATCTAGTAGGCCAAACCAAACTGATAATTCGAAGAGACTTGCAAAGATAACTTAATCATACATAAAAGAATTCAGAGGAGATTCAAATATTTCTCATAGATAAACTTGATCATAAACCCACAATTCATCGGATCTCGATAAACACACCGCAAAAAGAGTTACATCGAATAGATCTCCAAGAAGATCAAGGAGAACTTTGTATTGAGATTCAAAGAGAGAGAAGAAGCCATCTAGCTAATAACTAGGGACCCGAAGGTCTGTGGTAAACTACTCACAACTCATTGGAGAGGCCTTGGAGATGATGTAGAGGCCCTCCGTGGTCGATTCCCCCTCCGGCGGAGTGCCGATGAAGGCTCCAAGATGGGATCTCGCGGATACAGAAGGTTGCGGCGGTGGAAATAGTTTTTCGTGGTGCTCCTGGATGTTTTCGGGGTACGTGGGTATATATAGGAGGAAGAAGTAGGTCGGTGGACGCTCGAGGGGCCCATGAGGGTGGGGGGCACGCCGGGCACCCTCGTGGCCACCTCCTCTGTTGCTTGACGTCCACTCCAAGTCCCCTAGATCATGTTTGTTCCAAAAAGATCGCTCCCGAAGGTTTCATTCCATTTGGACTCCGTTTGATATTCCTTTCCTTCGAAACACTGAAATAGGAAAAAAAACAATTCGGGCTGGGCCTCCGGTTAGTAGGTTAGTCCCAAAAATGATATAAAAGTCTAAAGTAAAGCCCATAAACATCCAAAACGGGTAATATAATAGCATGGAACAATCAAAAATTTTAGATCCGTTGGAGACGTATCAGGCACTTTTGAGGAAGCCCATCATTGGAATATACAAGTAAAGTTCTATAATGAAAAATTTCCACTAGTATATGAAAGTGACAACATAGGAGACTCTCTACCATAAAGATCATGGTGCTACTTTGAAGCACAAGTGTGGTAAAAGGATAGTAGCATTGCCCCTTCTCTCTTTTTCTCTCATTTTTTATTTTTTTATTTGGGCCTTTTCTCTTTTTTATGGCCTCTTTTTTTCTCCTTTTTTATTTTTTGTCCGGAGTCTCAGCCCGACTTGTGTGGGAATCATAGTCTCCATCATCCTTTCCTCACTGGGACAATGCTCTAATAATGAAGATCATCACACTTTTATTTACTTACAACTCAAGAATTACAACTCAATACTTGAAACAAAATATGACTCTATGTGAATGCCTCCAGCGGTGTACCGGGATGTGCAATGATTCAAGAGTGACATGTATGAAAAAATTATGAACGGTGGCTTTGCCACAAATACGATGTCAACTACATGATCATGCAAGGCAATATGACAATGATGGAGCGTGTCATAATAAAAGGAACGGTAGAAAGTTGCATGGCAGTATATCTCGGAATGGCTATGGAAATGCCATAATAGGTAGGTATGGTGGCTGTTTTGAGGAAGGTATATGGTGGGTGTATGGTACCGGTGAAAGTTGCGCGGTACTAGAGAGGCTAGCAATGTTGGAAGGGTGAGAGTGCGTATAGTCCATGGACTCAACATTAGTCATAATGAACTCACATACTTATTACAAAATTCTATTAGTTATCGAAACGAAGTACTACGCGCATGCTACTAGGGGGATAGATTGGTAGGAAAAGACCATCGCTCGTCCCCGACCGCCACTCATAAGGAAGACAGTCAATAAATAAATAATGCCCCAACTTCATCACATAACGGTTCACCATAAGTGCATGCTACGGGAATCACAAGCTTTAACACAAGTATCTCTCAAATTCAGAACTACTCTACAAGCATGACTCTAATATCATCATCTTCATATCTCAAAACAATCATAATAAAGAATCAAACTTCTCATAGTATTCAATGCACTTTATATGAAAGTTTTTATTATACCCATCTTGGATGCCCATCATATTAGGACTAATTTTATGACCAAAGCAAATTACCATGCTGTTCTAAAAGACTATCAAAATAATATAAGTGAAGCGTGAGAGATCAACAATTTCTATAAAATAAAACCACCACCGTGCTCTAAAAATATATAAGTGAAACACCAGAGCAATATTGTCTAGCTCAAAAGATATAAGTGAAGAAAATAGAGTATTCTAATAAATTCCGATTCATGTGTGTCTCTCCCAAAAGGTGTGTACATAAAGGATGATTTTGGTAAACTAAAAAGCAAAGACTCAAATCATACAAGACGCTCCAAGCAAAATACATATCATGTGGTCAAGAAAAATATAGCCTCAAGTAAAGTTACCGATAGACGAAGACGAAAGAGGGGATGCCTTCCGGGCCATCCCCAAGCTTAGGCTTTTGATTGTCCTTGAATTTTACCTTGGGGTGCCTTGGGCATACCCAAGCTTAGGTTCTTTCCACTCCTTATTCCAAAATCCATCAAATCTTTAACCAAAACTTGAAAACTTCACAACACAAAACTTCAACAGAAAATCTCATGAGCTCCGTTAGTATAAGAAAATAAACCACCACTTTAAGGTACTGTGATGAACTCATTATTTATTTATATTGGTGTTAAACCTACTGTATTCCAACTTCTCTATGGTTCATACCCCCCGATACTACTCATAGATTCATCAAAATAAGCAAACAACACACGAAAAACAGAATCTGTCAAAAACAGAACAAACTGTAGAAATCCGTAACTTTCGAATACTTATGTAACTCTAAAAATTCTTAAATAAATTGGTGGACATGAGGAATTTGTCTATTAATCATCTGCAAAAAGAATCAACCTAAAAGTACTCTTCTGTAAAAAAATACAGCTATTCTCGTGAGTGCAAAAGTTTCTGTTTTTTACAGCAAGATCGCAAAGACTTCACCCAAGTCTTCCCAAAGGTTCTAGTTGGCACAAACACTAATTAAAACATAAACTACATCTAAACAGAAGCTATATGAATTATTTATTACTAAACAGAAGCAAAAAGCAAAGAACAAAAATAAAATTTGGTTGCCTCCCAACAAGTGCTATCATTTAACGCCCCTAGCTAGGCATAAAAACACGAATAGATCTAGGTATTGTCATCTTTGGTATGCAATCCATAAGTGGCTCTCATAATAGATTCATAAGGCAATTTAGTTTTATTCCTAGGAAATTGTTCCATGCCTTTCCTTAACGGAAACTGGAATATAATATTTCCTTCTTTCATATCAATAATTGCACCAATCGTTCTAAGGAAAGGTCTACCAAGAATAATAGGACATGTAGGATTGTTGCAATCTATATCAAGAACAATGAAATATACAGACACATAATTCCTATTTGCAACAATAAGAACATCATTAATCCTTCCCATAGGTTTCTTAATGGTGGAATCCGCAAGACGCAAATTTAAAGAACAATCATCAAATTCACAGAAACCTAGCACATCACACAAAGTTTTTGGAATCATGGAAACACTAGCACCCAAATCACACAAAGCATAGCATTCATAATCTTTAATCTTAATTTTAATAGTAGGTTCCCACTCATCATAAAGTTTTCTAGGGATAGAAACTTCTAATTCAAGCTTTTCTTCATAAGATTGCATCAAAGCATCAATGATGTGTTTAGTAAAAGCTTTATTTTGATTATAAGCATGAGGAGAATTTAACACGGATTGCAACAAGGAAATACAATATATCAAAGAGAAATTATCATAATTAAATTCCTTGAAATCCAAAATAGTGGGTTCATTGCTACTTAAATTTTTGACCTCTTCAATCCCACTTTTATCAATTTTTACATCAGGATATAAAAGCTCTAAATCATTGGGACGCCTTTTAACTAAAGTTGACTCATCTCCAGTCCCATCTTTATCAAGATTCATATTGGAAAACAAAGATTTAATAGGAGTCACATCAATCACTTTTAGATCTTCATCATTATTATCATGAAAACTAGAAGAACACACTTTCACAAAGAAATCTTTTTTAGCACGCATCCTAGCGGTTCTTTCTTTGCACTCATCAATGGAAATTCTCATGGATTTGAGAGACTCATTGATATCATGCTTAGGTGGAATAGATCTAAGTTTCAAAGAATCAACATCAAGAGAAATTCTATCCACGTTCCTAGCCAACTCATCAATCTTAAGCAATTTTTCTTCAACCGAAGCATTGAAATTCTTTTGTGAACTCATAAATTCTTTAACACTATTCTCAAAATCAGAGGGCATCTTATTAAAATTTCCATAAGAGTTGTTGTGGGAATTACCATAATTATTAGAGGAATTACTATGAAACGTCCTAGGATTAAAATTTCCTCTATACGCGTTGTTACCAAAATTGTTCCTACCAACAAAATTCACATCCATAGATTCATTCTTATTCTCAATCAAAGTGGACAAAGGCATATCATTAGGATCAGAAGAAACACTCTTATTAGCAAACAATTTCATAACTTCATCCATCTTTCCACTCAAAACATTAATTTCTTCAATCACATGAACCTTTTTACTAGTGGATCTTTCGGTGTGCCATTGAGAATAGTTAACCATAATATTGTCTAGGAGTTTAGTAGCTTCTCCTAAAGTGATCTCCATAAAAGTGCCTCCCACGGCCGAATCTAAAAGATTTCTAGAAGCAAAATTCAATCTGGCATAATTTTTTTGTATAATCATCCACAAATTCAAACCATGTGTAGGGCAATTATGTATCATTAATTTCATCCTCTCCCAAGCTTGTGCAACATGCTCATGATCAAGTTGCTTAAAATTCATAAAATCATTCCTAAGAGAGATGATCTTAGCGGGAGGAAAATACTTAGAGATAAAAGCATCTTTGCACTTATTCCATGAATCAATACTATTTTTAGGCAAAGAAGAGAACCAAGTTTTAACACGATCTCTAAGCGAAAACGGAAATAGCTTAAATTTAACAATATCATTATCCACATCTTTTTTCTTTTGCATATCACACAAATCAACAAAGTTGATTAGATGGTTGCGACATCTTCACTAGGAAGGCCAGAAAATTGATCTTTCATAACAAGATTCAACAAAGCGGTATTAATTTCACAAGATTCAACATCGGTAGTAGGAGCAATCGGAGTGCTAATAAAATCATTGTTGTTGACATTGGAAAAGTCACACAACTTACTATTATCTCGAGCCATCGTGACAAACAATCAATCCAACACACAAGCACACAAGAAGCAAGCGAAAAGAGACGAACGGAAGAGGGGCGAAGAAAAGGCAAAGGTTTCCGAAAATCGTTTTAGAAGTGGGGGGAGAGGAAAACGAGAGGCGAATGGCAAATAATGTAATGCGAGGGAGAAGAGTTTATGATGGGTACTTGGTATGGCTTGACTTGGCATAGATCTCCCCAGCAACGGCGCCAGAAATCCTTCTTGCTACCTCTTGAGCTTGCGTTAGTTTTTCCCTTGAAGAGGAAAGGGTGATGCAACAAAGTAGCATAAATATTTCCCTCAGTTTTGAGAACCAAGGTATCAATCCAGTAGAGACGACACACAAGTCACCTAGTACCTGCACAAACCATCAAGAACCTTGCAACCAACGCGATAAAGGGGTTGTCAATCCCTTCACGGTCACTCGCAAAAGTGAGATCTAATAGAGATAGTAAAGTAAATATTTTTGGTATTTTTTGTATAGATTGGAAAGTAAAGAATGCAAAATAGTAAACGAGATTTAACGAGATTCAATATAATAGAAAAAAGACCCCGGGGCCATAGGTTTCACTAGTGGCTTCTCTCAAGATAGCATGCATTACGGTGGGTGAACAAATTACTGCCAAGCAATTGATAGAAAAGCGCATAATTATGAAGATATCTAAGGCAATGATCATGAACATAGGCATCACGTCCGTGTCAAGTAGACCGAAATGGTTCTGCATCTACTACTATTGCTCCACACATCGACCGCTATCCAACATGCATCTAGAGTATTAAATTCATAAGAACGGAGTAACACATTAAGCAAGATGACATGATGTAGAGGGATAAACTCAAGCAATATGATATAAACCACATCTTTTTATCCTCAATGGCAACAATACAATACGATCCTTGCTGACCCTACTGTCACTGGGAAAGGACACCGCAAGATTGAACCCAAAGCTAAGCACTTCTCCCATTGCAAGAAAGATCAATCTAGTAGGCCAAACTAAACCGATAATTCGAAGAGACTTGCAAAGATATCAAATCATGCATATAAGAATTCAGATAAGAATCAAATAATATTCATAGATAATCTTGTTCATAAATCCACAATTCATCGGATCTCGGCAAACACACCACAAAAGAGTATTACATCAAATAGATCTCCAAGAACATCAAGGAGAACTTTGTATTGAGAATCAAAGAGAGATAAGAAGCCATCTAGCTAATAACTATGGACCCGAAGATCTATGGCAAACTACTCACGCTTCATCGGAGAGGCAATGGTGTTGATGTAGAAGCCCTCCGTGATCGATTCCCCCTCCGGTAGATCGTCGGAAAAGGCCCCAAGATGGGATCTCACGGGTACAAAAGGTTGCAGCGGTGGAAAAGTGGTTTCGTGGCTCCACCTAATGTTTCTAGGGTATAAGAGTATATATAGGCAAAAGAAGTACGTAAGTGGATCTACGAGGGGCCCACGAGGGTGGGGGCGCGCCTACCCCCTTGGGCGCGCCCTCCTGCCTCGTGGACGCCTCGTGGCGTTTCTGACTTCAACTCCAAGTCTTCTGGATTGCTTCGGTCCAAGAAAGATCATCGCGAAGGTTTCATTCCGTTTGGACTCCGTTTGGTATTCCTTTTCTGCAAAGCTCTAAAATAGGCAAAAAAACAGAAACTGGCACTGGGCCTCCGATTAATTGGTTAGTCCCAAAAATAATATAAAAGAGCATATTAAAGCCCATTAGACATCCAAAACAGATAATATAATATCATGGAACAATAAAAAATTATAGATACGTTGGAGATGTATCACTGCCCGTTCCCGATGGGACTCATAGTCTACCCAACTGGTAATGGGGAAGGAGAGATTTCCGGCTGCCGGGATCGCGATGATCCAGCCCCAGAGGACCAGAGCGCCTGTTGAGCCGACACTATGGAGTCGTGCCGAACACATCCGTCTGTCGGCCGGGCGCTGTCCTCCCGGGAGGCGTGTGACGCCCCCGATTCAATCGTACACTAATCATACACGCAAATGTGTACGATCAAGATCAGGGAATCACGGGGAGATATCACGACACAACTCTAGACGCAAATTGAAATAATACAAGCTTTTTATTACAAGCGAGGGGCCTCGAGGTCTCGAATACATAAGATCGAAAACAAACGAGTCAGCGGAAGCAACATTATCTGAGTACAGACATAAGTTAAACAAGATCTACCTTAAGAAGGCTAGCACAAACACCAACAATCGAAAAGGCAAGGCCTCCTGCCTGGGAGCCTCCTAACTACTGTTGGTCGTCGACGTCCGTCACGTTAGTAGGCACCCTCGGGGTAGTAGTAGTCGTCGGCGGTGGCGTCTGGATCCTGGGCTCCACCATCTGGTTGCAGCATCCGAGAAGAATGGAAAGAGGTGGAAAAAGGGGAGCAAAGCAACTGTGAGTACTCATCCAAAGTACTCGCAAGCAAGGATCTACACTACATATGCATTAGTATCAATGAAATGGGTTGTATCTGTGGAGTGAACTGCAGCATGCCAGAAGAGAAGGGGAAAGCCTAGCCTATCGAAGACTAGCATCTTCAAGCAGCTCCAAGCATCTTGCAGGAATCAGAAGAGTATAGTATAGCAGTTTATATTTAACAAACATGTTGTAGAAATAATGCCTAGAGATCCTTCCCCGACTCCCTGCGGGAAAGCAATCTCGGAGCCACATATCCATTACATGCCTCAGCAATCAGTATCCACTTCTAGTTGTATCGATCGGTATACAACTCCGAGCGTCCATTACCGTGGACCCGGCTATTCGAATAGATAATACTTCCCTGCAGGGGTGCACCAACTTACCCAACACGCTCGATCAAGTCTGACTGGACACACCATCAGGTCATGACCGGCCTCGGCCGATCAACACACCGCAGTCCTACCTAGGCTCAACAGAGAGGCCAGCACGCCGGTCCACATCCTAAGCGCGTAGGGGTCTTGGGCGCATCGCCCTTTGCACTCCTGCACGTTGCGTGGGCGTCCGATGAGCAGACCTAGCTACCTCCTTAAAAAGGCAGGCGCTTACGCAGTCCAAACCGGTGCACGCTGCTCTGTCGCTGACGTCCGTTGAGCTTTCGGCTGATACATACGACACAGAGTGCCCATACTTATATATTCCCGTGTGGTGGTTGATACGTCTCCATCTTATCTACTTTTCCAAACACTTTTGCCCTTGTTTTGGACTCTAACTTGCATGATTTGAATGGAACTAACCCGGACTGACGCTGTTTTCAGCAGAACTGCCATGGTGTTATTTTTGTGCAGAAATAAAAGTTCTCGGGATGACCTGAAAATCCACGGAGCAACCTTTTGGAATTAATAAAAAATATTGGCGAAAGAATCAACGTCAGGGGGCCCACACCATGTCCACGAGGGTGGGAGGCGCGCCCCCCTAGGGCGCGCCCCCCTGCCTCGTGGGCCCCCTGAAGCTCCACCGACCTCAACTCCAACTCCATATATTCACGTTCGGGGAGAAAAAAATCAGAGAGAAAGATTCATTGCGTTTTACGATACGGAGCCGCCGCCAAGCCCTAAACTCTCTTGGGAGGGATGATCTGGAGTTCGTTCGGGCCTCTGGAGAGGGGAATCTATTGCCGTCGTCATCATCAACCATCCTCCATCACCAATTTCATGATGCTCACCGCCATGCGTGAGTAATTCCATCGTAGGCTTGTTGGACGGTGATGGGTTGGATGAGATTTACCATGTAATCGAGTTAGTTTTGTTAGGGTTTGATCCCTAGTATCCACTATGTTCTGAGATTGATGTTGCTACAACTTTGCTATGCTTAATGCTTGTCACTAGGGCCCGAGTGCCATGATTTCATATCTGAACCTATTATGTTTTCATGAATATATGTGAGTTCTTGATCCTATCTTGCAAGTCTAAGTCACCTATTATGTGTTATGATCCGTTCACCCTGAAGTGACAATAATCGGGATACTTACCAGTGATGACCGTAGTTTGAGGAGTTCATGTATTCACTAAGTGTTAATGCTTTGGTCCGGTACTTTATTAAAAGGAGGCCTTAATATCCCTTAGTTTCCAATAGGACCCCGCTGCCACGGGAGGGTAGGACAAAAGATGTCATGCAAGTTATTTTCCATAAGCACGTATGACTATATTCGGAATACATGCCTACATTACATTGAACTGGAGCTAGTTCCGTGTCACCCTATGTTATAACTATTACATGAGGAATCGCATCCGACATAATTATCCATCACCGATCCAATGCTTACGAGCTTTTCACATATTGATCTTTGCTTAGTTACTTTGCCGTTGCCACTGTTACAATTACTACAAAACTGGTACTGTTACTTTTGCTACTATTACCGCTACTTCCATACTACTTTGCTACTAAATACTTTGTTGCAGATATTAAGTTATCTAGGTGTGGTTGAATTGACAACTCAGCTGCTAATAGTTGAGAATATTCTTTGGCTCCCCTTGTGTCGAATCAATAAATTTGGGTTGAATACTCTACCCTCGAAAACTGTTGCGATCCCCTATACTTGTGGGTTATCAAGACTATTTTCTGGCACTGTTGCCGGGGAGCATAGCTCTATTCTTTGAGTCACTTGGGATTTATATCTGTTGATCACTATGAGGAACTTGAAAGACGAAAGAACTAAGCATTTTCCTTCAACTACGAGGGGAGGTAAGGAACTGCCATCTAGCTCTGCACTTGATTCTCCTTCTGTTTTGAGTAAGCTTGCGACACCTAAACCTGCTTCTGCTATTAATTCTGATATGTCGCATGTTATTGATGATGCCACTTCTGCTATGCATGATACTTATGATGAAACTACTTCTATGCTTGATACTACTGTGCCATTAGGTGAATTTCTTGATGAACAACTTGCTAGGGCTAGAGAGAATGAAATTATTGAAACTGATAATATTGATGAAAGCGATGATGAAGGTTCTCCCCCTAAATATGAATTTCCTGTTGTGCCTGAGGGTTATGTTATGGATGAAGAAACTGCTAGAGATTTTCTTGCTTGCAATGATAGATCTGATCTTAAGAAGTTATTAGCTAAGCTGAAACAAAAGTCTCTTAATGCTAGAATGAAATATGACCCTGCTTTTGCTACTTCACCTATCTGTGTTACTGATAAGGATTATGATTTCTCTGTCGATCCTAAGATAATTACTTTGGTTGAATCTGATCCTTTTTATGGTTATGAATCTGAAACTATTGTGGCACATCTTACTAAATTGAATGATATAGCCACCCTGTTCACTAATGATGAGAAATCATGCTACTACTATATCCTTAAGATATTTCCATTCTCGTTAAAGGGTGATGCTAAAACATGGTTTAATTCTCTTGATCCTGGTTGTGTGCGTAATCCCCAGGATATGATTTATTACTTTTCTACTAAATATTTCCATGCTCATAAGAAACAAGCTACTTTAAGGGAAATATATAATTTTGTGCAAATTGAAGAAGAGAGTCTCCCACAAGCTTGGGGGAGGCTTCTCTGATTACTTAATGCTTTGCCTGATCATCCTCTTAAGAAAAATGAAATACTTGATATCTTTTATAATGGACTAACCGATGCTTCCAGAGACCACCTGGATAGTTGTGCTGGTTGTGTTTTCAGGGAAAGAACTATCGACCAAGCTGAATTGCTATTGAATAATATGTTGACTAATAAAAAAATTGGACACTTCCTGAACCAACTCCTAAGCCAACTCTGAAGAAAAGAGGTGTTCTATTTCTCAGTCCTGAAGATATGCAAGAGGCAAAGAAATCTATGAAAGAAAAAGGTACTAAAGCTGTAGATGTTAAGAATTTACCTCCTGTTGAAGAAATACATGGCCTTAATACACCACCTATTGAAGAAATACATGGTCTTGATAACCTGACATAGCTAGTAAAGTTAAATTCTCTCTATAGATATGATAAAGTTGAAATCTCGTCTACTAAGTTTGCTAGCCAACGCTTGGATGAATTTGACGACTTTATGGCTAAATAAGAAAACTTCAATTCTTATGTTGGTAGACAATTGAAAAGTAATGCTTATATGATTGGACACTTGAGTGATTATATGGCTAGAGTTAAAGGTGAACTTAAACTCATTAGCAAACATGCTTCTATGGTTACCACTCAAGTAGAACAATTGCTTATGGCTCAGAATGATTTACTCAATGAATTAAATAATAATAAACATGACTTTGCTGTTAGAGTAGCGACTAGAACGGGTAAAATGACTTAGGAACCTTTGTATCCTGAGGGCCACCCTAAGAGAGTTGAGCAAGATTCTCAGAGAAATAATGTTGATGCACCCAGTACTTCTAAAAAGAAAAAGAAAAATAATAGGACTTTGCATGCTTCTAGTGAACCTGTTATAGACACACCTGAGAATCCCAATGATAATTCTATTTCTGATGCTAAAACACAATCTGGTGATGAACATGAACCTAGTGATAATGTTAATGTTGATGCTCAACGTAGCAATAATAATGATGTAGAGATTGAACCTTCTGTTGATCTTGATAACCCACAATCAAAGAATCAACGTTATGATAAGAGAGACTTTGTTGCTAGGAAGCATGGTAAGGAAAGAGAACCATGGGTTCAGAAACCCATGCCTTTTCCTCCTAAACCATCCAAGAAAAAGGATGATGAGGATTTTGAGCGCTTTGGTGAAATGATTAGACCTATCTTTTTGCGTATGCGTTTAACTGATATGCTTAAAGTGAATCCTTATTGAAAGTGTGTTACGTCGACTAGTGGGGGGGGGGGTGAATAGGCAATTTTTCTGAATTCTTCACTGAGGAATTTCAGGGTGAGGAAATTCCTAAGCGAAGAACTACTTGAAGTGGAATAAGTACTCAGGTATAAGCAAAACAGAGTAACAACATAGTCATCATGATGAAATGAAAGACAAACACAGAGTACAGAAAGCGTAAACACATGATAAGCAGGATGAAGACAAACTGACTAAAGAAATAGGATCGAGGAATTAGAGAAAGTCTTTAGTCAAAGTCTTCAAACAGTAATGATTAGGTTCATCAACACACAAATGAGGAAATGAAAGGGTTGAGGAAATAGAACCAGTTGGCTTGGTGATGACAATGATTTGGTAGACCAGTTCCAACTGCTGTGACAGTTGTACGCCTGGTTGGAGCGGCTGAGTATTTAAACTCGAGGACACACAGTCCCGGACACACAGTCCTCACTGTAATCTCCTCGAGCTAAGATCACACAGACCTCGCCCAACAGTAGTGGTAAGTCTTCACAGGTGACTTCCAAACCTTCACAGACTTGGTCACTTGGCAATCCACAATTCCTCTTGGATGATCAGACCATGACGCCTAACCATCTGGAGGATACACAGTCCTCAAAGGTAACAAGCGTCGGTTCCACACAGGAACAATCTCTTCAGTGATGCTCAATCACTTTGGGGTTTGTAGGTTTGGGTTTGGGATTTGGGTTTTCCTCACTTGATGATTTTCGCTCAAAGTCCTCGGAGGATGGGATGCTCTCAAATGACAAGTGTTAGTTTCTCTCGGAGCAGCCAACTATCTAGTGGTTGTAGGGGGCGGCTATTTATAGCCTAGGGAGCAGCCCGACATGATAAGACATAAATGCCCTTGGCTAATATGACCGTTAGGTGGTAGGATATTTTGGAATAGCTGGCGCGCGGCTCAGCAACAACCGGATATTTGAGGTTCGAATTCCTCAAGGCTATCATGTTCCTCACTGTGTAGGCAATTGTAGGATCGAAAGTATGTCTAGAGGGGGGGTGATTAGACTACTTGACCAAATAAAAACTTATCCTTTTCCCAATTTTAGTCTTTGGCAGATTTTTGCTAACTTAGCACAAGTCAAGCAATCTTAACACAATTCAAGCAAGCATGCAAAGAGTATATGAGCAGCGGAAAGTAAAGCATGCAACTTGCAAGAATGTAAAGGGAAGGGTTTGGATAATTCAAACGCAATTGGAGATACGGATGTTTTTGTCGTGGTTCCGATAGGTGGTGCTATCGTACATCCACGTTTATGGAGACTTCAACCCACGAAGGGTAACGGTTGCGCGAGTCCATGGAGGGCTCCACCCACGAAGGGTCCACGAAGAAGCAACCTTGTCTATCCCACCATGGCCGTCACCCACGAAGGACTTGCCTCACTAGCGGTAGATCTTCACGAAGTAGGCGATCTCCTTGCCCTTACAAACTCCTTGGTTAAACTCCACAATCTTGTCGGAGGCTCCCAAGTGACACCTGGCCAATCTAGGAGACACCACTCTCCAGGAAGTAACAAATGTGTGTTGATGATGAACTCCTTGCTCTTGTGCTTCAAATGATAGTCTCCCCAACACTCAACTCTCTCTCACAGGATTTGGATTTGGTGGAAAGAAGATCTGAGTGGAAAGCAACTTGGGGAAGGCTAGAGATCAAGATTCATATGGTAGGAATGGAATATCTTGGTCTCAACGCAAGTGTAGGTGGTTCTCTCTCAGAAAATGTAAGTTGGAAGTGTAGGTTTGTTCTGATGGCTCTCTCCACGAATGAAGAGGAGGTGGAGGGGTATATATAGCCTCCACACAAGATCTAATCGTTACACACAACTTGCCAATCTCAGTGGGACCGAATTGAGAAACTCGGTCGGACCGATTCAGCAAATCTAGTGACCGTTAGGATTTTTGGTGGGACCGACATGCAACTCGGTAGGGCCGATATGGTTAGGGTTAGGGCATAACGTAATCTCGGTGAGACCGCAAACTCGGTAGGGCCGATTTTGGTAATAAGCTAACCAGAGAGTTGGTCAGGTAAACTCGGTGGGACCGACTCGCTCATTTCGGTGAGACCGAAATGTTACGAAAAGGAAACAGAGAGTTTACATTGCAATCTCGGTGGGACCGATCGCTCATCTCGGTGGTACCGAAACGTTACGAAGGGAATCAGAGATATTACAATCCCATCTCGGTGAGACCGAGATCCCTATCGGTGAGACCGATTTGCCTAGGGTTTGTGGCAGTGGCCATGACATCTGAACTCGGTGGCGTCGGATAGAAAGAATCGGTGGGGCCGAGTTTGACTTTTGGTTTAGGTCATATGTGGATGTGAGAAATTAGTTGGGGGCTTTGGAGCATATCACTAAGCATTTTGAGCAAGTAAGCCATTAAGCAACACCTCATCCCTCCTTGATAGTATTGGCTTTTCCTATAGACTCAATGTGATCTTGGATCACTAAAATATAAAATGTAGAGTCTTGAGCTATGAGCTTGAGCCAATCCTTTTGTCCTTAGCATTTTGAGGGATCCACTTTTCTCATCCATGCCATGCCAATCATTGAGCTTTCCTGAAATATTCATCTTGAAATAGCATTAGCTCAATGAGCTATATGTTGTTAGGAATTACCAAAACCACCTAGGGATAGTTACACTTTCAATCTCCCCCTTTTTGGTAATTGATGACAACATATAGATCAAAGCTTCGACAAATGATAATAAGATTGAAAAACATTATCGCTTTGAGAAGTATGTGAAATGTAAGAGCTCCCCCTAAATGTGTGCATAGTTTAAGATTTGCTTTGGAGTGCAAATGCACAATGAGTTAGGATCATGGGTTACTCTTCCATGTCACATACATCTTGGTGGAGCACTCAAAATGATAATAATTAAATACATGCACTCATCACCAAGCAAAGTGAATGATCATATAGAGGTAAAAGGATAATGTCATCAAACAAGCATTAAGGTAGCATATGATCAACCACATGATCATCCAAGTATCTCACAAAAGCATAGAGTATCTCAAACAAGCAAATAAAGTTCAACCACCAAAAATCAAAACAAGAGAGAACAAAGCAACACTCTCTCTTGAAGCCTATGATCTATACATTTTTTCTCCCCCTTTGGCAACAAGTTACCAAAAAGTTCATAGAAAATGCATAGTACTAAATCGACTCTCAGGCTTGGTCTTCAGGTGGTGGTGTAGAGATGGCTCCTTGGACGAAGACTTCAGTTGATGTAGATGGAGCTGGTGGAGTAGGTACTGGAGCTGGCTGGATGTACAGAAGCTGTAGCTGGTGCAGATGAAGTGGCTCTAGTGTCTGGAACAGGCACTGCAACTGATCTCTGACTCCTGGGCACTCTAGCAAAAGCATCGGTGGTAGTCTTGCCCTTCCTCTCCTGCATGTCATCCTGAAGTTGCTCAACAACTGACTGTATCTCAGTGACATTCACATCTAAGCCATAGAACTTCTGCTCCATGATCCTCTCCAGGCTCTCCTGGTTTTGAGTCAGAGTGGACAATCCCTTCTCAATCCTCAGAGTGGAGGCAATCAAGTAGCCAAGCTGATCCTACTCGCTCTTCAAGAAGTACTGAGATGCCTCATCAATGGTTGGCATGTTTGCAGCCTTTTTAGTCCTTGCCTTCTCCTTCTTTGCTTGTGCTTGCACAGAAGATGGTTCATTTTCATCCATAACCACTGTGTTGTCCTCAAAATCTGGATAGATGGGCATGTGTTCCTTGTCCAAGAGGTATGTGCCAGTGCCCATCTTGGAGTTGATTAGCTCCTGGATCTGTGGGGCATACCCACAACTTCTCTTTTGCTCAGCAGCTGTTCTCTTGATAGTTTCCACTCTGAGGCTCATGACCTTGAACTTTTGAGGCACATCAAATATGTGAAGTAGGTTGATAGCATGGCCTCTGATCATCTTGTGATCACCTGACTTAGGCAAAAGAGTATGCCTGAGGATCCAGTTGATTGTTGGCAATCCTGACAGAAGGTAATGTACTGATCCAAACTTGTGTGTCTCAACAGCAACATCTAGGATCTCTCTGTACATATGTGCCATGGAGTTGTGATCCTTCTTCTTCTTGGTATAGACATCCAAGTCATCCTCATTCTCCTTAGGTGCATTGATCAATTTTGCCCATTCTTCAACTAATGATTGGTACCTAGTACCTTCAGACATCCAGACAATCCTTCCATCTGGGTAGAAGTGAGCTATGGAGTAGAACTGCATAATAAGCTCATCATTCCACTTTGTGAGCTTCTGCCCAACAAAGTCATCCACTCCACAAGTATTGAAACTGTCATACACTCCTGGATAATGCTCTTCATTCTTCCTGATGTACTCCAAGTCCACCCATCTCATATCATAGACTATTGGCTTCTTGTCAAGCAGCACTGTCTCATAGAAGTCCTGCTGTTCCTTTTTATGGAACCTGTAGTCCACAACAGTCCTTCTCCTGACAGCATAGGGGTCAGTCAATCTCCACTGTCTGAGTCATGCACCCTTCCTCAGCTTCATATCATCAGCTACAGGGTGAACATCATTGTGATTTGGAATTTTGGGCTTCAACTTTCTCAAGACATGTTCCTCATCATCTTCTTCTTCAATAGCAGCTTCAGGCACTGGGGTCTTGTTCTTCTCTCCAGCAGGAATGTTCCTTGTATTCCTCTTGGATGCAGATTTGGGCTTTGGAGCAGCTGCCTTTGGAGCTTCTTTGGGCTTTGATGAAGCAGCCCCTGACCTGATAGCATCACCCATAAGCTTTTGAGCTTTAGGTGCTGGTGCAGCAACCTCTTCCTCTTCTTCTTCATCAGAAGAATGCTTCTCAAATTCTACCATTGGATCAACTTTCTTGCACCATCTCCCTCTCTTTCTTTCCTTCTTCTTCCCTTCTGTAGCAGCCTCTTTGGGTTCAGATTCCAAAGGTTCTTGAGTGGAGGCTCTGGCTTTAGACATGGGAATTCTTCTTGCAGGTGCTTTGGTCCTCGTACCAGGCTTAGTGGTAGCAGTTGTGCCATACTCCTTCTTGAGCACCTTCTTCTTGGAAGTGGCCTCATCCTCAACAGCCACATAGTCTTCATCTCAGACTCTAAGGTTCTCTTCTTTCTGGCCCTGGTGGCTGCCTTGGGTAAGTTGCTGGGTGTGCTCCTGCTTCCATCATCATAGCTGCTAGAGGGACTAGTGCCCTCACTCATCTGAACCTGCTCCTCAGACATGTTCTGACTGTCACTTTGATCAGACATGTTGCAAACACTGACAACAGACCCTGTGAATAGATATAGATGAGGTAGAGTAGATGAGAATCACAAAATACAGAGGTTTTTGCAAAAGAATGAGTCAAAAACTTAGTTTTAGTTTTCCACAGAAAGCATTTCGGATCTACCGATTTGTGAAATCGGTGATACCGAAGCAGCATTTGGAACCTAAACTAGTGAACTCGGTCAAACCGAGTCACAGTTCAGTGGCATCGAGACTGCTAGGGTTTCACAAAGTCCTGAACTCGGTCACACCGATTTGCAATTCTCGGTCAGACCGAGAATCACATGTGCAATGGCCTTAGCCGAATCGGTGGAACCGAGTTCTACAACTCGATTGGTCCAAGATGGTTTCAGCGGAAACCTAACCCTAAATTTTCAATTCACAACTAAACTACGGAGTGTTTTCGCTGGATACGATGATCTCAATCGTGGAAAGATACATGGCAAAACAATGTGCTAGGAAGTCGGAGTGGGATTAGCACAAGGATCAAGTCCATACCCTAGTTCGGCGATGGACTTGCTACGGCGGCAACGGCAGAGATGATTCCCGTTGACGGCAGCAGAGACCAGTGGCGGGAGGCAGCTGGCAACAAGGAGGACGATCCGGAGACCCAAGGAGGCAGAGCAGGCTGAGTGCGAGTGAAAGAGTTCGGAGAAATTTCCAAATTTTGGCCCGTGGATATATATAGCTTGACCCTGTCAGTGTGACCGAGTGGAACAACTCGGTGGCACCGAGATGCATAACTGCAAGCAGTTACTGCAACTCGGTGTGACCGAAAAGTTCAAATCGGTTGCACTGAGATTGAAAACCTAGATCGACTTAGTGATCTCGGTATGACCGAAATGGAAGAATCGGTCAGACCGAAACGCACAAAGAAGTTTTGGAAGTTGAAGTCTATGACGAATTGGGGACTCCGAGTGCTCCTCACACAGAGTGGTTCGAATCTAACTTGATCAAACTTTGTGATGTAGCATGAATAGAGTTTGAGACAAGAAAATCATAGATAGCCAGAGAGGGTTCTTAGGCATTCTTGTCCATCCACTTGGCAAAAGAAAAGAAACCAAACAATCAAAACAACAAGTGGATGTCCTCGAGTGAGTAAAATATGCAACCAACATGCTCACACAATAAAATGGCAATTGAAATATGTGGCAAAGCATGCACAACCAATTCTAGCATCTATCAAGCAATTGGCGATGACTAGGTCATCTATGTATGAGTATATTGACTTAGGATTCAAATGAGAACATTTTATCATAGGTCATACTCATCGTTTAAGCTCAAGTGGGGTTACCACTTTTACATAAAGCATTGTTGTGTTCACACCATTAGAGTTGCTTTGACTCAATTCTTAGAGTAAAGCTCCCCTAGATGTGAGATCCCCCCTAAGAGGGATGAACTAACCTTGGGTTTTGTCGATGATGACTTCATGTATGTGTTGAAGATGTGGATGCTCAATGTTGATGTAGATCGTTTGGAGCAATCCTTTGGAGTGAGTTGCATTTTCAGTACCTACACGGGTTAGTCCCACAAGGAACAAACAAGGATATCCATAGACATAGAGTGATGCACACACAAGATGATGTCTATGAAAGCATTAGGTTACCTTGTCCCTTGTCTTACCAACAAGAGGGTTTGTGACTCCATGAACTAGTGCAAGATGTGGAAGTTGATTGCACTTGTTCTTGCCAAAATGATAAGAGTGAAGTATGTTGGCGGAGTCACTGAGGGAGTTTCGGATTAGGGGGTGTCCGGATGGCCAGACTATAGCCTTTGGCCGGACTCCTGGACTATGAAGATACAAGATTGAAGACTTCATCCCATGTCCGGATGGGACTTTCCTTGGCGTGGAAGGCAAACTTGGCGATACGGATATGTAGATCTCCTACCATTGTAACCGACTCTGTGTAACCCTAACCCTTTTCGGTGCCTATATAAACCGAAGGGTTTTAGTCCGTAGGACGAACAACAATCATACCATAGGCTAGCTTCTATGGTTTAGCCTCTCTGATCTCGTGGTAGATCTACTCTTGTACTACCAATATCATCAATATTAATCAAGCAGGAGTAGGGTTTTACCTCCATCGAGAGGGCCCGAACCTGGGTAAAAACATCGTGTCCCTTGTCTCCTGTTACCATTCACCTAGACGCACAGTTCGGGACCCCCTACCCGAGATCCGCCGGTTTTGACACCGACATTGGTGCTTTCATTGAGAGTTCCTCTGTGCCATCGCCATCAGGAAGGATGTCCCATCCCGTCATTAAAGACGGCACTATGACTAAAGGAGCGTTGGCTATCGGCCAAACTCTCCGGATAGGCGGTTTCCTTATGACCGCCTGTTCGGCCTCCGCGCGGACGATGACTTCGCGGGTCATCGAAAGCAATCTTCACATTAACTTGGAACTCGCCGAGCAGTTAGATCCGATGGAGCTCTCTTCCTTAAACGAGCTCTTGGATCGCATTGCCACCCTGGGATTCGCTACAGACTATGATCAGATTGGGCTTAAACCCGATCTGTGAGAGATTAACTCTCCCCAGGTGATAGAGGCAAAGGTGTCCCGTCTTTCGATGAGATGATGGATTTCGCTTTGGTGGAAGTCAACTTTGACGATCCGACTACGAACGTGCGAGGACGTCGCGCCTTAGCAATCGCTAAACCAACTCCAAGAGGTTATTAACCACGCCGGAGCACGATCAACCTGTCCACGAGGGTCTGTTTCCTGCGAGCAAACGAAGAACAAGCAAGAAACTGAGATTGCAATCTGGATATTGCGAATATAAGATGAAAGCTTTATTGATCAAGGTGGGGTTCTGTGATGCCTTTGTCTGGTCGTTGAACACAAACGAAGTACGCGAAGTTGCAGCTATGGCGAACTTTTAATCTAAACAAAACCCAAATTCGAAACGGTGCCCTAAGGGCTGTATATATGGAGGAAGAGGGGGTGAATTTCGTGGCCCTTGGTGGAGGGGTCCGAAACTAACCCTATCTCTTGTTTCCCCACACATACGGACTCTAAAAATAGCCTATACTTATGTACTTCGAAATTACATGGGCCTGGCCCAATAATAAGGTGACGCAGCACCTAGAATAGCCTTTGGACGAAATTTATGAAGTGGCATCTTGTATATTTCGTCCAAGTGTTCATGCACTCATTATGGTGGCTTCAAAGTCCTGAAATCATCACTTGTAACTCCATTCTTGTTCCCCTTGCGCATGCCATCATCTCCATGCTTGTTCTTGCTCCAATGTTCATCCTTCTCCAAGCTAGGCCCTTCATTTGTAAGCAAAACAAATGTATCCAATTTAGGCAGCATCATATTCTTATGAACATTAGAATCATTACCAAGAAACGAAAGTACCTGGTAATTTAGTTGGCGTGCGCGAGCTCTAGTAATTGGTCCAGTATGTATAGCAGCAGGGGCTGTGGGTGTAACAATGGTATTGATGTCCTCATCATCCTCCCCTTCTTGAAATGAAGTCGTCCTCGACGGAAGTTCATCTTCCTCACCCAAATAAGGCTTCAAATCTGCAATGTTAAAAGTGGTACTAACCCCAAAATCTGCAGGCAGCTCAAGTTTATATGCATTATCATTTATTTTCTCCAACACCTTAAAGGGACCATCAACACGTGGCATTAGCTTTGATTTGCGCAAATCAGGAAATCTATCCTTACGCAAATGTAACCAAACAAGATCTCCAGGTGCAAACACAACATGTTTTCTACCCTTATCTCCAGCAAGTTTATATTTAGCATTCATACTCTCAATGTTTTCCTTAGTTAACTCATGCATTTTTAAAATCAATCCAGCACGTTGTTTAGCATCAAAATTAACCCTCTCCGAAGATGGAAGAGGCAACAAATCAATAGGTGCACAAGGTAGGAAACCATACACAACTTCAAAAGGGCACATCTTAGTAGTAGAATGCAATGAACGATTATAAGCAAATTCAATATGAGGCAAGCATTCCTCCCACATTTTCTTATTATTCTTCAAAACAGCCCTAAGCATAGTAGACAATGTTCTATTGACTACTTCAGTTTGTCCATCAGTTTGGGGGTGACAAGTAGTACTAAAAAGCAGTTTAGTCCCCAACTTAGCCCATAAACATCTCCAAAAGTGGCTAAGAAATTTAGTATCACGACCTGAAACAATAGTATTTGGCACACCATGCAAGCGAATAATTTCACGAAAGAACAAATCAGCAACATTAACAGCATCATCGCTTTTATGACATGGTATAAAGTGTGCCATTTTTGAGAATCTATCCACGACAACAAATATGCTATCCCTCCCCTTCTTTGTTCTAGGTAAACCTAAAACAAAGTCCATAGATATATCCTCCCAAGGAACACTTGGTACAGGCAAAGGCATATATAAACCATGAGGATTGAGTCGTGACTTAGCTTTTTGACATGTAGTGCAGCGAGCAATAAAACGCTCAACATCCCGTCTCATCTTTGGCCAAAAGAAATGTGTAGCAAGTACGTCCTCCGTCTTCTTCACGCCAAAGTGTTCCATTAGTCCTCCTCCATGCGCCTCCTGCAACAACAAAAGACGAACGGAGCTAGCTGGAATGCATAGCTTGTTAGCACGGAACACAAATCCATCATTAACGACGAACTTGTTCCATGTTCTTCCTTCTTTACAATTCTGCAATACATCTTTAAAATCAGCATCATGCACATATTGATCTTTGATGGTCTCCAAACCAAATATTTTGAAGTCAAGTTGTGAAAGCGTAGTATAGCGACAAGACAATGCATCAGCAATAACATTTTCTTTACCCTTCTTGTGTTTAATGACGTAAGGGAAAGTCTCAATGAATTCAACCCATTTAGCATGTCTACGATTCAGTTTAGCTTGACTTTTAATATGTTTCAAAGATTCATGATCAGAATGTATAACAAATTCTTTGGGCCATAAATAATGTTGCCATGTTTCTAAAGTCCGAACAAGAGCATATAATTCTTTATCATAAGTAGAATAATTCAGACTAGGCCCACTCAAGTTTTTAGAAAAGTATGCAACAGGTTTGCCATCTTGTAATAACACACCTCCTAATCCAATTCCACTAGCATCACATTCAAGCTCAAAAGTCTTATTAAAATAAGGAAGTTGGAGTAAAGGAGCGTGTGTCAACTTATCTTTCAATACCGTGAAGGCTTCTTCCTGTGCGGTACCCCAAACAAAAGGCACATCTTTCTTTGTAAGCTCATTGAGAGGTGCAGCAATGGTGCTGAAATCTCTCACAAAACGGCTATAGAATCCAACGAGGCCAAGAAAACTACTCACTTGTGTGACTGTTTTGGGCTGCGGCCAACTCTCAATAGCTTCAATCTTGGCTTTATCAACTTCAATTCCCTGTGGAGTAACAACATAGCCAAGAAAAGACACTCGGTCGGTGCAAAAGGTGCACTTCCCAAGGTTACCAAACAAACGTGCATCACGTAGAGCAATAAAAACATCACGTAAATGTTCCAAAATGTTCCTCCAAAGATCTGCTATAAATCATTATGTCATCAAAGTAAACTACCACAAATCGTCCAATGAAAGCACGTAAAACTTCGTTCATTAATCTCATGAAAGTACTAGGTGCATTAGTTAACCCAAAAGGCATGACTAACCACTCATATAATCCAAACTTAGTTTTAAATGTTGTTTTCCATTCATCCCCAATTTCATACGAATTTGATGGTATCCACTACGCAAATCAACTTTGGAGAATATTATAGAGCCACTCAATTCATCAAGCATATCATCTAGCCTAGGAATAGGATGACGATAACGAATAGTAATATTATTAATGCCTCTACAATCAACACACATACACGATGTAGCATCCTTTTTTGGCACTAGAATAATAGGAACAGCACAAGGACTAAGGGATTCGCGTATATAACCTTTGTCGAGAAGCTCTTGTACTTGACGCATAATCTCCTTCGTCTCCTCTGGATTGGTACGGTATGGCGCACGGTTGGGCAGTGAAGCACCGGGAATTAAGTCAATCTGATGCTCAATCCCTCGAATAGGCGGTAATCCCGGTGGCACGTCTTGTGGAAAGACGTCAGCGAACTCCTGTAAAATGTTAGTGGCAGTAGGAGGCAAAGAGGAAGGCACGTCCTCGAATGAAAATAATGCCTCTTTGCACACAAAAGCATAGCAAACAGATTGGCTAAAATATAGCTCATCAATATCAGATTTAGTGGCAAGTAAACATGCACTTTTCAATTTAATTTCAGAAGCAACACTAGATGGTTTACTATTAGGCTTCATTTGTTGCTCAAATTCTTTTGCCACAATCTGATTTTCACTCTTATTTTTCTCCTGTTTTGCTTTATTAGCTCTATTAATATCATCTTTCAAAATGGACTCAGGAGTCATAGGAAGCAAAGTAATATTTTTATCCTTATGAACAAGAGTATACTGATTGTTTCTACCATGGTGTACAGAATTTTTATCAAATTGCCATGGCCGACCAAGTAATAAGGAACATGCTTGCATAGGTACCAGATCACAATCAACATAATCAGCATATGTAGAGATACTAAAATGCACACGAACAGTACGTGTTACCTTAACCTTGCCGCTGTTGTTGAACCATTGGATGTAGTAAGGATGTAGATGTGGTCTTGTGGTGAGAGATAGCTTCTCCACCATCTCCATGCTAGCCAAGTTGTTACAGCTCCCTCCATCTATGATGACGCGCACAGAACGTTCCTTCACAACTCCCTTTGTATGGAACAAATTATGCCTCTGATTTTGCTCAGCTTGTGTAACCTGCACACTCAAAACACGTTGAGCAACTAAACATTCATACCTGTCAGCATCTTCAGGAGCCATGTATTGCGTCTCATGATCAGAATCATCTCCACCGTGTTCTTCACTTGTAATAAGGGCTAAAGTCTCCTCATCATAGTCACTAGCAGACTCATACCCACCATCCTCAGTAGCAATCATCACACACTGAGATTTGCATTCTCACGCATAATGTCCTCTTCCCTTACAACGACGACAAATAATATCACTTGTGTGGCCTGTTGATGCCATGGACGAAGAAGAGCTCTGTGCAGGCCCGGCAGGTGCGCTCTTGGCAGATAGTGGTGGTTGTGCCTGCTTTCTTGTATCACGGCTGGAGGTAGCAGCTGATGGAGGTGCTGGTACAGTGGAAGTAGAGGATGCACGAGGTGTCCATGATGAAAGTCGACCTGCAGAAAAGTTAGTTCGCGCCAATGCTTGTCGATCCTGCACTTCACGTTCAGCTTTACAAGCAAGATGGAATAAACGAGTGATATTAGTATACTCCTTATACTCTAGAATGGTCCGAATGTCTTTATTTAATCCACCCATAAAACGTGCAAGCATAGCTTCATTCTCCTCAACAATACCACATCTAATCATGCCAGTTTGTAATTCCTGATAATATTCTTCTACAGAATTTTTTCCTTGTCTTAGGCGCTGTAATTTTTGAAGTAATTCACGTTGATAATATGGTGGAACCCAACGAGTACGCATAGCAGTTTTCAAAGCAGCCCAAGTAGCTGGAACAGGATATAATCTACAATGTTCAGACCACCAAACACATGCAAAGCTAGTGAAAGCACAAACAGCAGCAGGAACACGTCTCTCCTCAGGATATTGTAAACATGTAAATCGTTGTTCAGTTTCTAACTCCCAAGTAAGATATATATCAGGAACATATCTACCCTCAAACGGTGGAATATTCAATTTCAGTTTCGGAATATGGTCATTATCTCGTACCTGAGGTGGTGGTGCAGGCCTACCGTTGCGAACATATACCTGAGGTCGACCTGCTGGTGGTGGTGCTGGTGGCTGCACGTAGTTCTGATTTTGATCAACCTCATCCTCGTAATAGTCCTCCAGCTCTACAACAGCAGCAGGAGCTATAGAAGCACCAACAGCTGTAGCAGCGGCACCAGAATTTTGTCCTGGCTCAATAGGAACACACTGTGCTCGCCCTACTGTATCGCGGTGTAGAACTAGTTGTGGGAGACGTTTGAGTAATTCATCGAACTTGGCGTCCAACTTGGTGTCAATTGTCTTCTCAATGTCATCCATCCTCTCCAATGCCTTTCCAAAGCTGGCCATCACGTCTTCCACCTGTTGACCCAACATTTGATGAAACTTATCATGAAGGTCCTTGTTCGTCATGTTCTCCCAGTCAATCTCGTTAGCGTGTGTTCCTGCCATAGTTAGCAGCAATAGAAATAGACAAGTATATGATCCTACAGACTACTGGAATATGGTGGTGGTGGGGTGTCACAAATCCTTCAAGCAAATCTCAAATTCTTACCAGTTCTTACCCAGCAGCAGGTGGTGATCGGCAACCATTGTTGTCAAAACTCTCAATGCTTGGATAGAGCGATTACCAGGGAGAGTCAAATGCACGGCGTAGATGTATGTGGAGCTGGGAAGGCTTATAATATGGTAGCAAAAAGGGTCAGCAATAATCAATTCAGAGATACAAAGTTGAATAAATGCTCAACGACGGTACTGTGCTGGTCCTAGGCTAGACTGTGCTAGAGACGCGATCCTAGAACACTAACAAAATCACGACGCTGCACGGAAACAAGGGAGAAGCACACTCTGAATTTTTTTCACTCTTTTTTTTGCGCTCTTTTATTTTTGCGCTCCTCTTTTTTTTGCCGAAAATCACTATAATGGCGAGTATCTCAAAACTCTTCCCAAGTCAAGAGAACAGGATAGGCATGAAATTTTTTTGACCAAATTTTTTTTTCCGACTGCCCGGACCCAAAAACTGGAAACGGGTCAAAAAAACTTTCTATAATGGCGACTGTCTCAATATGCTTAGAAACACCTAAAAATAGGATAGCCAGAATTTTTTTTGTCCAGTGCGTTTTTGGAAAATTTTGGGCCTAAACGGAGGGTGGTTTCCGGAATCGTTTTTTTGGAAACCAACCTCTTCTACGGACGGCAAAAGATTGCTGGAATCCGAAACCTACTCAGACAAGGAAACACAAATCGGAAATTAGATGGATCCCGAAAACAAACCTAATATGCAAGGAACTCGGATTGGTGGTGGATATATGGTGGTGGTATATGGCAGAGGTGGTGGTATATGGCAGCGGTGGTGGTAGCGGTGGTAGTATATGGATATGGATGATGGTGGTATATGGATACGGATTGGTGGTGGTATATGGATACGGATTCGGAGCGGTGTGGTAGATGATAGGGGTGATGATGATGGTGCGGTGGCGGCATGACAACTTATGACCAGAACTCGAAACTCTAAAAGACTAGACGCTAAGACCAGCAACTAGACACGACGATGCAACCGCAAATTCAACAAAGCAAAACCCTAAAAAGATTATGCAAAGGCTCAGATTGGTTCGGATATGATGAACTAACCCTAATTTATTTTTGTGGCTTTTTCGTGGACTGTAGGTATGAAGAACAGACTCAATCTAAACTATGAAAAACTGTAAAATCTCACCGAGCAACCTGGAAATCTGATACCACTTGATAGAGGCAAAGGTGTCCTGTCTTTCGATGAGATGATGGATTTTGCTTTGGTGGAAGTCGACTTTGACGATCCGACTACGAACGTGCGAGGACGTCGCGCCTTAGCAATCGCTAAACCAACTCCGAGAGGTTATTGACCACGCCGGAGCATGATCAACCTGACCACGAGGGTCTGTTTCCTGCGAGCAAACGAAGAACAAACAAGAAACTGAGATTGCAATCTGGATATTGCGAATATAAGATGAAAGCTTTATTGATCAAGGTGGGGTTTTGTGACGCCTTTGTCTGGTCGTTGAACACAAACGAAGTACGCGAAGTTGCAGCTATGGCGAACTTTTAATCTAAACAAAATCCAAAGTCGAAATGGTGCCCTAAGGGCTGTATATATTGAGGAAGAGGGGGTGAATTTCGTGGCCCTTGGTGGAGGGGTCCGAAACTAACCCTATCTCTTGTTTCCCCACACATACGGACTCTAAAAATAGCCTATACTTATGTATTTCGAAATTACATGGGCCTGACCCAATAATAAGGTGACGCAGCACCTAGAATAGCCTCTGGACGAAATTTATGAAGTGGCATCTTGTATATTTCGTCCCAGGCTTCATGCACTCATTATGGTGGCTTCAAAGTCCTGAAATCATCACTTGTAACTCCGTTCTTGTTCCCCTTGCGCATGCCATCATCTCCATGCTTGTTCTTGCTCCAATGTTCATCCTTCTCCAAGCTAGGCCCTTCATTTGTAAGCAAAACAAATGTATCCAATTTAGGCAGCATCATATTCTTATGAACATTAGAATCATTACCAAGAAATGAAAGTACCTGGTAATTTAGTTGGCGTGCACGAGCTCTAGTAATTGGTCCAGTATGTATAGCAGCAGGGGCTGTGGGTGTAACAATGGTATTGATGTCCTCATCACCAGGTTACCCACCACATTGCTGTGGTAGAGAAACAATGCGGCGACCCCTCTTCTATCTTAAGGACTAGCTATGTCCAGATTCCCGATCCCTCCATGCCGGATTCCCGCGGAGGAAAGGACGTCACTCAAGCCCTGAACCTAAAGTCAGGCAGCGGGCTAGATTCATTGGACAACATCCAAGAACCCAAGCTTCCAAGTTCGGAAACTTCTTGGCCCCTGAGTTTTATATTGGACGGGGTTCCGAATTTAATTCCACCCGCCCACCCAAACACAAGCGATCTATCACAAATCCGGCAAGAGCCCGCAGAAACAGTACACCATTACTGGGCCAGATTCCTCCTGGTCATAAACAGGATAAAGGTTTGTCGTGAGAAGGACGCAATTTCATTCTTCTGCAATAATTGCACGGACAAGGGAATCCTCAACGCCGTAAGTCGTCGTGAAATCACACGCTTCGCTGACTTGATGTCCATAGTACGAAAGTACTGTGCGATGGAAAGCGCCTGGAAAACCGAAATCAATTTTTGGGACAATCCGGCCCTGAATACAATCCCAGTCCGAAATAAAAGGGTGCATCATCGCCAGGCACCTGTGTTAAAAACCAAAAAGCAAAAACCCTCTATAGGGCATGGAACCGTATTGGAAGGATGGCTCAATGGACCCTGCAAAATTCATAGTACAGAGGACGCCACTCCAACTCATAGCCTTAGAGCATGTTGGATACTACGGCAGGTGGCCAAAAGTGGCGAAGAGCTTCTAACTCCAGAGCACCAGCCCAAGGATACCAGTACGGTATTAACAGTCTTCGAGACTTTCGCATCAAATAATATGCGGAAACGAACACTCCGCAGCCTTGCCGAAGTCTACCAAGTAGCAACAATAAACCCATGGAGTGACACGACCATTACCTTTAATGCTAGTGATGAACCTAAATTCCGAACAGCCCGAGCACCAGCCGCATTGGTCCTCAGTCCAATAGTGGACGGCTTTTGCCTTACCAAGGTACTCATGGACGGTGGCAGCGGATTGAACCTCATTTACGAGGAAACCCTCAGAAAAATGGAAATAGACTGGAGCTGCATTGAGCAAAGCAGCACAACCTTTAGAGGAATAATCCCTAGTCGGGAAGCATGCTGTACAGGAAAAATCACACTGGATGTGGTGTTCGGCATGCCGGATAATTACAGGTCCGAGGAGGTCACGTTCGAAGTGGCCCCGTTCAGCAGCGGATATCACGCTCTATTAGGGCGAGAGGCATTCACAATTTTTCAAGCTATACCCCATTACGGGTACATGAAGCTCAAAATGCCCGGGCCCAACGGAATCATCACTCTTGCTAGTGACCCGGACATAGCACTCCACACCGAAAACAAGACAGTCGCACTGGCCCTTGAGGCACTATCCGAAGCCCTAGCGGCCGAGGAACTCACTGCGCTGCGCTCCACGGTGAATAGGGACGACGTGATACTCGATAAGAGATCCAAGTCCACCTCCTTTAACCCAGCGGACGAAATAGTCAAATTCCAAGTCCATCCAACGGACCCTACAAAAACGGCCTCCATTGGGGCACAATTAAACCCTGATGTAGACGCCACACTACGAGAATTCCTACGCGAAAATTGGGACATCTTTGCCTGGCACCCTTCAGACATGCCAGGAATCCCATGCCGGCCGGCCAAGCACAGCCTAAACATCTTAAAAGGATTCAAGCCAGTCAAACAGGCTCTTCGGCGTTTCTCCGAACCCAATAGACATGCCATGGGAGAGGAGCTAGCCAAATTATTGGAGGCCGGATTCATCAGAGATATAAAACATCCGGACTGGCTAGCAAACCTGGTGATGGTACCAAAGAAGGACAAATCTTGGTGCCTATGCGTCGATTTTAAGGACCTCAACAAGGCTTTCCCAAAGGATCCCTTCCCCCTCCCCCGCATCGATCAAATTATCGACGCTACCGCAGGACACGATTCATTGTGTTTCCTCGATGCATACTTCGGCTACCACCAAATTAAGATGGCAGAGCCCGACCAGGCCGCAACGGCATTCATCACCCCATACGGCCCATTCTGCTTCAACACAATGCCCTTTGGGCTCAAAAACGCCGTCGCAACATATCAACGCATGATTCAGACATGTTTGGCAAACCAAATCGGCAAAACAGTGGAGGCATACGTAGACGATGTGGTCGTCAAAACCAAGCACGTCGAAACTCTAGTAGATGATTTGAGGCTCACGTTCGATAATCTCCGAACATATGACATTAAGCTTAACCCGGAAAAATGTGTTTCGGCATACCAGCCAGAAAGCTCTTGGGCTTCATTGTATCCGGTAGAGGAATTGAAGCAAACCCAGCCAAGATCCGAGCTCTGTCACAATTGGATATCCCAAAGGACCTCAAACAAATACAAAAATTGATGGGATGCGTGGCGGCTTTAAGCCGCTTTATCTCCCATTTAGGAGAAAAGGCATTACCCCTTTATCGCCTCCTCCGACGCACCGAACACTTCGAGTGGACGGATGCCGCCACGGCCGGACTCAAAGAAATAAAAGCCATATTGGCAACAAACCCGGTCCTGGCCGCACCCAACATAGGCGAACCAATGCTATTATATATCGCGGCAACTCATCAAGTGGTGAGCGCGGTGCTCGTTGTCGAACGAGAAACGGCGGACACAAGTTCCCCCTTCAAAAATCAGTTTACTACGTGTCCACGGTCCTAACTCCATGAAAGTCATGGTACCCGCATTATCAGAAGATAGCGTACGCGGTGTTCATGGCATCCCGGAAGCTGCGACACTACTTTCAAGAGTGTTCGATAACAGTAGCCTCCGAAGTACCTCTTAATGACATTATAAACAACCGCGACGCGACGGGACGGATTGCCAAATGGGCCATTGAGCTCCTCCCGTTCGACATAACCTATAAGCCACGACGAGCTATTAAGTCGCAAGTCTTGGCCGACTTCATCACCGAATGGACTGAAGCCGAACTCCCTAAAGAGTACGGCGCATATTCCAACTGGATCATGCACTTCGATGGCTCCAAAATGTTGGCTGGTCTGGGGGCTGGCGTCGTTTTGCATCCCCAACCGGAGATACGGTTCAATACGTACTCCAGATAATGTATATGGACTCCAACAACGCAGCCGAATACGAGGCCCTTCTACATGGCCTCCGGATGGCAGTCTCCATGGCATTCAACGCCTAGAGGTGTGCGGGGATTCGAACCTCGCGATATCCCAAATAAATGGAGACTTCGATGCCAAGGATCCGAAAATGGCAGCTTATCGCAACATCGTCCTAAAAATGTCAGCTCGGTTTGAGGGGCTCGAATTTCACCATATAGCCCGGGATAACAACCAGGCAGCAGACCTATTGGCACGCATGGGCACAAAGCGCGATGCCGTCCGTCCCAAGATCTTCCTAGAGAGGCTGTTCAAGCCATCTGTACTATGGGAGGGGGAATCCGGAAATAATAATCCGGACCCAACCGCACTGCCCGACACCGAACATTCTGACACAATTGGCGGTTCGGCCAACGAAGTAACATCCTCAACCCACGTAATAATGGCAGTCATTGCCCCGTGGACGGAACCATTCCTAGCCTACCTAACCAGGCAAGAACTTCCCGAGGACCAAAACGAGGCCCGCTGCATAGTGCGGCGATCTAAAGCCTATAAGGTCCATGAGGGAGAGCTTTACAAGAAAAGCACAACCGGAGTCCTTCAAAGGTGTATCTCTGAAGAGGAAGGGCGGAATCTTCTGGCTGAAATTCATGCCGGACTCGGCGGGCACCACGCCGCAGCCCGGGCCCTTGTAGGCAAGGCCTTCCATACAGGATTTTATTGGCCGACGGCCCAGGCAGATGCTCAGGGCTTAGTCCAACGATGCGTCGGTCGCCAGCTCTTTGCTAATCAAAGCCACATGCCACCCACCGCCCTCAAAACTATACCCATAACCTGGCCCTTCGCGGTCTGGGGGCTTGACATGGTTGGACCCCTTAAAGGAGGAACCCACAAGCAAAAATACCTACTGGTCATGGTGGATAAATTCACCAAATGGATAGAGGCCAAACCTATTAAGACGGCCGAATCCGGACCGGTGATAGACTTCATATCAGGGGCCGTACACCGTTACAGCGTCCCCCATAGCATCATCACTGATAACGGCACGAACTTTACGGCCGACGAGGTTAAACTCTGGTGCAAAAACATGGGCATCAAGCTCGACTATGCTTCAGTCTATCACCCTCAAACTAACGGTCAAGTCGAGCGAGCAAATGGTCTAATCATGAGCGGCATCAAGTGCGGTCCCTCAAGGGTGTGTTTGGTTGGGGAATGAAGTAGAATGTAACATCATGGTTCCAATTCCACTAGAATGGGTTGGTTCCATTCCTATGTTTAGTTTGGGATGGTAAGTGAAATGAACGGTTCCATTTTAGTGTTTGGTTGGAGATATGGAATGGGATGCATTGTGGTTCGTCTCACCTCTTGTATAAAATAATGATGTTTCTTCTCACATATATATGCACAACTGTGACGTATTTTTAACACATAATGAAAGATTGGCAAGGAAAGTACTACTTATTCACTCATATACTCCTACATGTTAAAAGTCTACCAAAATACAAGGCATCCATCTATATTCATGTCAAATACTACAAGGTATCCACCCATATAAGGTCAAAAGATCTATCAAAGTACAAGTCATTTACTCGAAATTGAGCTTGCCGTGATTAGGAAAAGGAAGCTAGCAAGGGGCAGAACACAATTCTCTTCCCCATTAGAGCTTGCTATGATTACGAAGAAGCTAGCAAGTAGAATGGTCATTAGTGCCGCTGCTTGCTGTGACTGCTTGCCCAGCTGTAGCACGTAGCCCAGCCCAGGGACGGGCACTGCAGAGCATGCACGAGGAGGCAGGGAGAGCCGAGCAGAGCTGATGGACGATGGTGCCCACGTGGAGGCGGTGCCGGGAGGCCGCACGGAGCTGGAGGTAGGGGGAGTTGCGAGCGCTGCTCTGCCTACGAGATTGGACGCCGCTGCTCCGCTTGTTAGATCGGACGCTGCCGCCGCTGCTCCGCCTGTAGATCGGACACCCACCGCTGCTCCGCCTCTTTCCGGCCAGACCCACCGCAGCGACCAGGTCGTCCTTTCGAGGGGGAGAGATGAGGGACAGGGTGTGCCGGCGACAAGACACGAGGGGAGGGTCGAGGCTGGGGCATGGCTTGGTTGAGGGAGAGAGCACAGAGGGGAGAAGGGAGACGCGAGGCGTTCCGTGTGGTTCCTCCGATTTGGAGGTACCAGCAAGTTCTGCATCTGGGGAGAATATGCCGTTCGGGAGAATGACTTGGTTCCCATTCTTTGACCCAACCAAACGCCAGAACCACCCCTGGGCACGGGACCAACCCGTTACGTTCCACTTGATGACCTGAACTAAACACACCCCAAGGAATCTAACACGCACTGGGTAGAGGAGCTCGACTCCGTACTCTGGGGGCTGCGGACCACTCCGAATCGCACCACCGGATTTACACCATTCTTTATGGTATACGGCGCAGAGGCAATTCGGCACTGTGACATAATTCATGACTCACCTCGCGTGCGCATGTACGAAGAAAGAGAAGCCGAGCTCGATCGGCAGGACAGTTTGGACGCATTGGAGGAGGAGCGTGACGTGGCAAAAGCCCATTCCGCATTCTATCAACAGCAAGCTCGAAGATATCAAAGAAGAGAAGTACGGGCCAAAACTTACAACGTTGGCGAGTTAGTTCTACGCTTGCCGGACAAGAAAAAGGACAAACTCAAGCCCAAATGGGAAGGTCCCTTTATCATCGACCAAGTCCTGACCGGTGGAGCGTACCGTCTGCGGGATGCATCGGATAACCGACTCGAGCCGAACCCATGGAACGCAGCCTGTCTCCGAAGATTCTACGCCTAGCGCCGGATTCTGAGTTCGTCTCCTTCCTCCGTCTATATTTTACATATTAGTTGTCTTCTGTTTCTCACCTTCTCCGTCATTTCCTATTACAACCTTTGAAAGCTTGTTTGCGCATTGTTCGCACATACTTGACGCGCTATCCGCGCTCATTATACCTGGGGGCTTCTTTAACAGAAGCTTATTTATACGGGCTTCATGCCCAATACATGTGTCACACTTCCGCATGTACCTTTTATTCACCATTATATGCATCAATATGACTTAAGTTTTGGCCAAGCTGGGTTGCCTGGCTCCTGTGCTTACCCCTACGTTCCCGATTGTTCGGCTAGGCAGTAAAGGGAGCACCTCTGCGATTGTTACTGATAGGTCAGCTGGATGTGTACCTCAGGCTGGGTGAAGCCGAAAGCTAGCGTTCTTAAGGGAATATTCGGTCGGTGAACTAAAAGATGATTTCTTATCTATTTATTTATCTGCCCTCAGATGTTTTTCTGCTTTTTTCGCAGTCTGGACATGCACTTTAGGGCATGCCCCCCAGGGAAAGGAACCCCTAACGAGACTATTCTCCCTGGAAGATGTTTCTTACTAACCATGTAATATAACATAACTAGTTGGGCACTTGTCTGATACAACACTAATGACCCCTACGCCTGGTCTCCACGCATGCCCTGGTTCTTATATAACCGCGAGGGTATTCGGACACACTCCAGACTATCGAGTCCCGAGGTTGAAGCGAAAAGGTCCGCTATGACAAACGATCTACAATCCGGCTAGAAGGCATTTTACATGTCATCTTAAATTACATAGTCAGCTTGTCTGGGCATATTCCTCTTCAATGCCATCCAGCCGGCTGTCTAGTTTACAGTCCTGTTGGGAATACTTCACGGCCAATTCTACTTGGCCGTACACTAAGCTCACAGGGATCTCCTTCCCATCGGGCCCCGCAGGTCCGACCTCGGCCATGTGGTTTGGGTCAGCCTTTGTGTACCGCGTCTTCACCATGGCCCAGGCCTCCCTGGTGCCTTGATGGTAGGCCGATATCTTCCATAAGCGAAAGCGCTGCCGCGCTCCCTGAAGCCTCTCTGCAAGCTCTCCAAGGCCTTCGGGCAGGGAGACAGATGGCCACAAGGCCTGGGCGATGCCTTTCATCACCTGCCGAACTCGTTCGTGCAGTTGCAAGAGCTCGGGAAGAAGGTCACCCATAGAACCGGGCATTTTCTCTGCAGGACGGCCTGTGAGCATACCTACAGACATAACTCTGTTAGTCGACTTCCTCACCGAACTCTTTTTCAAAGTTCGTTCAAGCACTTACTAAAAATGTCGCGTCGAAGCCGCTGATTCTCCTTAACAGAGTCAGATAGCTTGGCACGAACATACTTTAGTTCCTCACCTGGCTGGGTGTTGGCATCTTGGAGATTATTTTTCTCCTGCCTCACCCTTGTAAGCACATTCTCGCCAGCCTTTAACAGACGCATGAGTTGTTGCTTGTCCGGATCTACCCCGGCGCCATCTGCAATATTATTGTCAGACTTATACACACGCCGCACTTCACAAATTACTTATCTTTGGAAGCAAATATTACCAGAGGGGGTCTCTCTGGCTTCCCCTGCTGTGGCTAGTGCGGCCTCAAGTTGGGCTTTGCACTCCTCCAGCTCTTGGGATAGTTGGGTATTCTTTTCTGTAAGATCCTGCACAATAAATGATCCTTAAATTAGTTATTCTAACTATTTTAAGTCTCAGGGGCTACTGACATATATATAACTGTCAAATTTTCTCACCCGTATGTCTTTTACATACTGCTCCGTGGCTTTGGCTAGACCATTTTGAGCGGCACAGAGGTGCGCATCCCCCGAATTTAAGGCATCCAATGCCTCTGGGGAGAAACATGCGCCACGAAGAACTGTCCGGCGACGCCTGTGATTCATGGCACTCTCCACCTTGGAATTGGTGGCGGATAACTTGTCGGCATCCTCTGTTGGAGGAGCATCCGACGCATCCTCGTGTTTGCCTCCACTTCTGGACCTGGCTTTGGAGCCTGACGAGCGGAGGATTGATTGGCAACCTCTCCGGATATAGTCCGGCGAGCGCTCTTCTTCCTGAAAAAGCACGAGCGTTAGTATGCCCCCTGGAATAAAACCTGGGAGCAAGATGACACGCCATACCGTTGCATCGACGTTTCAATCTGGACTGCACTTCTTTTCGGCCTATTGGGCCTTGCTGTCCCTTGTTGACCAGCCGTCGCAGGCTCGGCCTTCCGTCTCGAGGACTTCCCCTGCGAAACACGCTTGGTATACGGTGATAAAAAACACGCACAGACGGGTCGTTTTCAAAGTATTGGGACTTCGGTCTCAGTTACCTGCGAGGCGGGAAGTATTCCAGGGTAATCGGCCGTAATGGCAACCAAGGCATTATCGATGCTCAATTGGTGGAATACCCCGTAATCAGCTCCACCGATATGTCCGGATCCTCTTGGGAGGTCAGATCGAGGAACCGTTCCGGATCCTCGGGTTGTGGAGGCGGGCTGTTTATATCCTTTATGGCCCGGCGCAGTTCCTGCGCCGAAATCACAAAATGAGATACTTGACTATGGGAGTATGGATTGGATAGGCAAAAATAAATGTCTGCTTACCCAGCTTGGAGGATTGTTCATAGAAAATCCGCCCCGCGGATTGACGCGGAGAAATTCCTCCTCTTCTCCCTTGTACAATGCGGACAAGATCTTCATCAGATCGGCGACCGATCCCGGCCCCTTATGGCCGCAGCGGGTGGCATCATCCTCCCTGTTGAAATCCCACATGGGGTGGCCTCTATACTGGAGCGGCTGCACCCCCCGCATAATGCATGTGGCCATGACCCCGATCATGGTCAGTCCGGAATGAGCTAACAACCTAATCCGGCTCATCAGGTAAAGGACGTCCCTGTCGTTTTCCTTCTGAGGGCTCCGTGGACGCCATCTTAGGCGTTTCTTCAAAGGAGCGTTGTTAAACTCAGGGAGGCCGACCCGAATAGGGTCCGGCAGGGGGACATCTTCTATATAAAACCATGCCAAAGGCCAGTCTTCGGACGCCTTCTTTAGGGTTCCAGATAGATATCCGGTCCCGGCGATGCGCCATAGTTCGGCTCCGCCCACTTGATATATTGACCCCTCTTGAGAACGGGGCACAAGGCAGAACAGCTTCTTCCACAGCGCAAAATGAGCCTCGATGCCCAAAAACAACTCGCAAAGGGCCACGAAGCCCGCAATATGCAAAATAGAGGCAGGCGTAAGGTTGTGCAACTGGAGGCCATAGAACTCCAGGAGCCCCCGGAGAAACGGATGAATTGGAAATCCGAGCCCTCTTATCAAATAAGAGACAAGGCATACCCGCTCTCCTTTGGAGAGGCCGGGGACGCTCTCTGCTTGCTTTCCGCCCTTACAGGTGGTGAGTCCGGCTCGAACCGGAACCATGAAGGCTGGGGGAAGAAATCCCTTGGTTTGGAGCGCCACTAGCTCGCTGTGCGGGACGGAGCATCTCTCCCAATCTCCAGGCTGAGGTCTGGGAGGGCGAGAGGAGGAGCCGCGTCGACTGTCCATGATGGAATGGATTTCTGTCAGATGCGCTCTGATGAATGCTCGTGAAGGGAGGATGGTGTGATTTGGATCTAGATCCTCGTCTCTTTTATAGGCAGCTCATTTGCGCAGCTAAGGGGATAAATGTAAAAATACCATGGCTTTTCGCATTCGTTCAACACATGGAAGATGGCCATTATTGGGCGTGGAAGCCGAGGAGCGCAATATTTACAAGGAAACAGACGCTATTCAACAGGTACACATGATTTGGAGAAGAACCCGCCTTGCAATGCCGAAGACAATCTACGCGCCGGACTCATCGCCATTGAAGCCTGGTTCGGGAGCTACTGAGGGAGTCCCAGATTAGGGGGTGTCCGGATGGCCGGACTCCTGGACTATGAAGATACAAGATTGAAGACTTCGTCCTGTGTCCGGATGGGACTTTCCTTGGCGTGGAAGGCAAGCTTGGCGATGCGGATATGTAGATCTCCTACCATTGTAACCGACTCTGTGTAACCCTAACCCTCTTCGGTGCCTATATAAACCGGAGGGTTTTAGTTTGTAGGACGAACAACAATCATACCATAAGCTAGCTTCTAGGGTTTAGCCTCTCTGATCTCGTGGTAGATCTACTCTTGTACTACCCATATCATCAATATTAATCAAGCAGGAGTAGGGTTTTACCTCCATCGAGAGGGCCCGAACCTGGGTAAAAACATCGTGTCCCTTGTCTCCTGTTACCATCCGCCTAGATGCACAGTTCGGGACCCCCTACCCGAGATCTGCCGGTTTTGACACCGACAGTCAGCCTCAAGAACTCTCTAGTTCTTCTTCTTCGGGATCCACATCATCTTGATGGGAATCATTGGAGTTGTAGTTGTACTTGATGAAGTAGAACTTGATGTAGTCTTGGGAACCCACTTGACCAAGGCCTTAGGAGCTTCTTCAAATGCATCAATCTCTCTTGAAGCTTATCCTTGCCTTTTTGCTTGTGGTCTTGTGGTGGAAGATCATCTTGAGCTTGTGTCCCTTTGAAGGAAGTAGGATCATACTTCTCTTGTTGAGGAACAAACTTCGTCTTGGATTATTGATCTTCTTCCCACTCAACTCCATTGTCATTGAACTTTCGTTCAAAACCAACACCTTAGTTCTTCTGGTGCCTTCCTTGCTTGCGTACAATTTCCTCGAATTGCTTACTCCCGGCAAGGCTCTTGTAAACACCTTTCTCTATAATTCCCTTCAATAAGCTATTTTCTTGCTCAAGTGTAACTTGGCTAAGAGAATCATTAGTGGAATCAAGAGAACTACTAGAAGCAACAATATTGGATTTAACATGATTATTGTTACTACTAGAGGAAGAATCTTTCTTGTTCTTGTTACTAGACTTTACTTGAGGCATGTAAGTATATAAGAGTAAACGCTTGGCAATGTAAGAAGAACTTTTCTTACGAAGATCATGATTGATTGCCTTTAAGAACTCATGCTCTTGCTCAAGGTTGAGCTTTTCAAAGCGTAACTTCTCATGATTCCTTAAAAGTTCTCGATGATCTTCTAAGATAGTTTCATGAGCTAACTTAAGAGTGTTTAGTTCTTTAGTTAGAATCTCAATCTTCTCCTTATCATTGTCATTCGTTTTATCTTGATTAGCATGATTAATTGATGTTTCATCATAGTATTCATCACTAGAGTTGTAAATAAGTAAATCATCATCACCTAACAAGTCATCTTCATCACAATTGAAATCAACATACTCGGGGTGTGATACCTTTGGGCCCTTAGCCATGAAGCATCTTCCAAGTCCTTCATTTGGTGAATCAAATATGTCGTAGGAGTTGGTTGACACAAGTGCTAGACCGGCAACACCTTCATCTTGAGTATATTCGGAGTCGGAGTGATAGCTTCTATCGGAGTGATTGTCGGAGTCGGAGCCGGATATCCATTCACCAACATGAGCTTGATGTCTTTGTTTTGTGTAGCTCCTTGATGACTTGTCCTTCCTTTCTGAATCTTTGCTTCTCTGTGATGTTCTTCGTTCATAACGATCATCTCTACTCCTTCTCTCTCTTGGTGGTGATTCTTCTCTTCTACTTCTCCTCTTAGGTGATTCTTCTCTTCTTTTGTAGGGAGCCGTACACTCATTGGAATAGTGTTTGGGTCTTCCACAATTGTAGCAATTACGCTCTCGACTAGAAGACCTTTTATCATTTTAGGACCTTGACTTGGAACTTCTCTCTTTGCTTCTATTCTTGTAAAACTTGTTAAAGTTCTTCACCATTAGGCTCAATTCTTCATTGAAGGTTTGTTTCTCACTTGATGATGTGGGAGCTTCACATGAGGCTTTGTAAGCACAACTTGACTTGTTGTGGAGCTCCTCCTTATCCTTGAGTGACATCTCATGAGCAACAATTCTTCCAATGACTTCTGTTGGCTTGAGATCTTTGTAATTGGGCATCATTTGGATCAATGTGCACACGGTATCATATTTTCCGTCCAAAGCTCTTAGGATCTTCTTGATGATGAATTTGTCGGTCATCTCTTCACTTCCTAAGCCGGCAATCTCATTTGTGATAAGAGCAAGCCTAGAGTACATTTCAGCGACACCTTCACCATCCTTCATTTTGAAATTGTCAAGCTTACTTTGAAGCACATCCAACTTGGATTCCTTGACGGAGTCAGTACCTTCATGCATATCAATCAAAGTATCCCAAATTTTCTTTGCATTCTCAAGATGGCTGATTTTGTTGAATTCTTCGGGGCACAATCCGTTGAAGAGGATATCACAAGCTTGAGCGTTGTATTGCAGCATCTTCAACTCTTCCGCGCTAGCTTCACGGTTCGGTTCTCTCCCATCAAATAATTCACCTTGCAAGCCAATACACACAATAGCCCAAACGGCGGGGTTATGTCCAAGAATATGCATTTTCATCTTATGCTTCCAACTAGCAAAATTAGTACCATCAAAGTAAGGACCTCTACGGTGATAGTTTCCCTCGCTAGACGCCATACTCTCCTAGGTTGTGAAACCAAGGCTATGACTACCAAAAGCTGTGGAAATCAAAGCAAATGGAGACCAAAGCTCTGATACTACTTGTAGGATCGAAAGTATGTCTAGAGGGGGGGGGGTGATTAGACTACTTGACCAAATAAAAACTTATCCTTTTCCCAATTTTAGCCTTTGGCATATTCAAGCAATCTTAACACAATTCAAGCAATCTTCACACAATTCAAGCAAGCATGCAAAGGGTATATGAGCAACGGAAAGTAAAGCATGCAACTTGCAAGAATGTAAAGGGAAGGGTTTGGAGAATTCAAACGCAATTGGAGACATGGATATTTTTGTCGTGGTTCCGATAGGTGGTGCTATCGTACATCCACGTTGATGGAGACTTCAACCCACGAAGGGTAACGGTTGCACGAGTCCACGGAGGGCTCCACCCACGAAGGGTCCACGAAGAAGCAACCTTGTCTATCCCACCATGGCCGCCGCCCACGAAGGACTTGCCTCACTAGCGGTAGATCTTCACGAAGTAGGCGATCTCCTTGCCCTTACAAACTCCTTGGTTCAACTCCAAAATCTTGTCGGAGGCTCCCAAGTGACACCTAGCCAATCTAGGAGACACCACTATCCAAGAAGTAACAAATGGTGTGTTGATGATCAACTCTTTGCTCTTGTGCTTCAATTGATAGTCTCCCCAACACTCAACTCTCTCTCACAAGATTTGGATTTGGTGGAAAGAAGATTTGAGTGGAAAGCAACTTGGGGAAGGCTAGAGATCAAGATTCATATGGTAGGAATGGAATATCTTGGTCTCAACACAAGTGTAGGTGGTTCTCTCTTAGAAAATATAAGTTGGAAGCGTAGGTTCGTTCTGATGGCTCTCTCCATGAATGATGAGGAGGTGGAGGGGTATATATAGCCTCCACACAAAATCTAACCGTTACACACAACTTGCCAATCTCGGTGGGACCGAATTGATAAACTCGGTCGGACCGATTCAGCAAATCTAGTGACCGTTAGGATTTTCGATGGGACCGACATGCAAATCGGTAGGACCGATATGGTTAGGGTTAGGGCATAACTAATCTCGGTGAGACCGATTACACAAACTCGGTAGGGCTGATTTTGGTAATAAGCTAACCAGAGAGTTGGTCAGGTAAACTTGGTGGGACCGATTCGCTCATTTCGGTGAGACCACAATGTTATGAAAAGGAAACAGAGAGTTTACATTGCAATCTCGGTGGGACCGATCGCTCATCTCGGTGGTACCAAAACGTTACGAAGGGAAACAGAGAGATTACAATCCCATCTCGGTGAGACCGAGATCCCTATCGGTGAGAGCGATTTGCCTAGGGTTTGTGGCAGTGGCTATGACATCTGAACTCGGTGGCGCCGGATAGAAAGAATCGGTGGGGGCCAAGTTTGACTTTTGGTTTAGGTCATATGTGGATGTGAGAAAGTATTTGGGGGCTTTGGAGCATATCACTAAGCATTTTGAGCAAGTAAGCCATTAAGCAACACCTCATCCCTCCTTGATAGTATTGGCTTTTCCTATAGACTCAATGTGATCTAGGATCACTAAAATATAAAATGTAGAGTCTTGACCTATGAGCTTGAGCCAATCCTTTTGTCCTTAGCATTTTGAGGGATCGACTTTTCTCATCCATGCCATGCCAATCATTGAGCTTTCCTGAAATATTCATCTTGAAATAGCATTAGCTCAATGAGCTATATGTTGTTAGGAATTACCAAAACCACCTAGGGATAGTTGCACTTTCAGCAATCCGCACTGGCAAATTCCTAACTCCTCAGTCAGAACAAATTCCTCAGAGATCAGAAGATCTTCGTCTCTGTCACTGAAGAAATTGACTGAACTGATATGAGATTTCCAATGGCTTCACTCAAAGGATTGGGTAGGTGTAGGATTTTGAGATGAGCATCACTTGGAAATTAGTTTCCTTAGTATTACCTCGACCCCCTTTAATAGTATGGTGTTTCCTATGACTCAAGAAGAATAAAAATGAAACTACGAAAACAAAAGTCTTCATGCTTCAGATTCCTCGTATGAATATCGAAGTCTTCAGATCACACCAATTTCTTCACTTTCAAAGTCTTCAGGAGAACCAAAGTCACCGAAGACATTCATTTTTAGGGGTCGACTTTCACTGTAAATATCAAACTCCTCATTGACTTATAGAGCATGTGTACACTCACAAACATATTAGTCCCTTAACCTATAAGTCTTCAATACACCAAAATCACTAAGGGGCACTAAATGCACTTACAATCTCCCCCTTTTTGGTGATTGATGACAATATAGGTTAAATTTTCAACGGGGATAAACATATGAATTGAAAGTACTCAATAATGAGGAATTTGATTGCAAGATATAGAAGAACTCCCCCTGAGGATGTGCATAGTAAGGAATTTGCTTTTGAAGCAATGCACATTAGAAGAGTAGAATCATGGAGATCTCCCCCTATATCTTGTAATTCATACACGCTTTTAACATATAGAATGAAGAATTTGAAATGCATGATGAAATATGGTGACTGATGTGATTCAGCATGCGTGCATAGCATTAATGAGGAAATAGCATGCAGAAAAATAGAGCAAAAGTATCAGGTCACCATCGGACTTAAGTTTACAACTCAACCAACAAAAGCTTCAGAAGAGCGAGAGTTGCAACTTAAACAAAAAAAATGCCCATATATATAGACCCGCTTGAAGACTAACTCAAATCCCCCCTTCTCATCAACTGACCAAAAGGTACGAAAAGTGAGGACTAATGCCCGTGAAGAATTTCTTCATGAAGTCGATGGAGGAGCGTCAACGTTGTTGGGGTCATTTGTTGGAGTAGGGCCTGCCGCAGTGTTGTCCAGATCTTCATTTTCATCAGTATCACGAGATGAGGAATATGAACTGGGCACCAGAGGAGGAACTGCAACTTTCTTGAATTTCTTCGGTGGGGGCTTAGACCAGCCAAAGTCATGCTTAAAGCCCATCTGCTTGAGATCCTCATCACCGTAGAGATGAGACATAATAGCCCAGGTGCAATCGAAAACTTCATTGAGGTAGTAACAGTTCTTCTTCACTGAATTATAGGTGGCACTCATGTTGTGAAGAATTGAACCAAACTGACGTTTTACCCATTTGTGATTGCGATCCACCTTTTGATGAAGACTGAGGAGAAGCTCACGATCAGTCATCACCCTTGGAGCTGTTGCCTGAGGACTTTGCTTTGAGGCATTAGCGGCAGAATCATGAGTAGCAGAGTCATCATTGGTGGAGTATGAAGCATCTTTGCGAAACTATCCATCCAATGGTCGAATGCCCTCGTCAATAACAGCAGTGGCCTTGCCCTTTTCATCAGCTGAGGAAAATGTCCGTTTGAGGACTTCAGTTGGGGGCAAGTAGATGCCATGGTTGAGTGTATCAGCTTTGTAGTTGAGTGAAGACCTTGATCTGTGGAATCTCATAATCCAGGGAGCGTAAGGCTTCAACTCAAATGGGGACATTGCAACGTTTGCCAAAGTCCTCATGAAGAAATCATGATAGTTCACGGGAATACCGTGCATGATGTTGAAAAACAGATTCTTCATGATGCCAACGACTTATTCATCATTCAAGTTGTGGCCTTTGATTGGACTCAATGTCTTCGTCAGAATGTGATAGACTGTCCTTGGCACATATTGCAATTCCTTCACAAGGAATTTGGTCCTTGAGGCTTGTCCAGGCTTCAATGGCTTCATCAGCACTTGCATGAAATGATCTGACAGCTCAGTTTCAGAGTAGATGAGACGTGCACCTTCTGGGGGAGGACTGACAGGCATGGCACGAAGCAATTCAGAGGTCGGTGCCTTATAGTGTGTGTTCTCTGTCATCCAGTCCAACACCCATGAGTTCACATCTTCAGCATTTCCTGTGGTGTGCAGCGTCGCATAGAATTGAAGAATGAGTTCTTTATTCCAATTGCAAATGTCAGTGCAGAAATTGAGCAGGCCAGCATCATGAACGGCAGCGAGGACTGGTGTGAAGCAAGGCAGTGATTCCATATCCAAGTGAGGAATATGCTCATGGTCGAAGACTTTATCCTTGTTGAATAGCACTGAAGAATAGAAATTAGCTTGACTAGTTGTCCAGAAGCGCTTCCTCCTCAGGTGAGCAGAATCATAGGGATTGTAGTCCGTGAAGAATACATGCTCATTGAAGAAGGCATCCGCCTTGAACTTCAGAGTTTTGGAAAATGGATTCTTCGGTTGTGGCTAAGGAGTGTCAGTGATTTGAAGAATAACTTCTGGAATGTCAATCTCTGGAGCCGCAGGCTGAGGAATATTAACTTCTGCTTCAGTAGCAGCATGTGCCTCCATTTCCTTAGCAACATTTTTATCAGCACTAGTGGTTGGAATTTCTTCATGAATGGAAGGGGCAGTGTGTATTTCTTCAGACCCATCTGAACTTCTGTTGGTGCTGGGGACTGAGGAATTTGCTGTAGTGGAGTGAACAGAGGAGAGTTGGGGTGTTGACTATCCCAAAAATCATCGTTCATCACTGGAGTGGTGCAGCCAATGTACACATCCTCATCCACTTCCATTTCTTCAACGCCGGCCTCTTCAGCAGTAAACCGACGCATTGGTGATGATACCTGAGGAGTTGAAGTGAAAGTCTCAACTTCAATTTCTTCATCCATCTGCTCTGTGGAAGTAGCAGAGGGATATTCTTCAACATATTCTTCAGGAATCTAATATTCTTCACCATAAGGAACAAGTTCCTTTGATGGCATGCTTGCAAGACGAACAACATCAATGGGATTGTCCATTGAACTTGTCAAAATCTTCGCCTTCTTGGGGGCAGAAGATTCAGAGGCAGCTGATGCTTTCCTCTTCTTCAGAGCAGCTCGCTCCGCTGCTTTGGTTTTCTTCACTTCCAGAGCAGAAGGAAGAATTGAGCTTGCTATTGGTGCAGGCGGAGCAGAGGGAGTAGGATCAATTTCTTCAGGCACAACTGATGCAGTTGGCCTGTCTTGAGCAATTTCTTCAGGCGCAGCAACTGATGCTTTAGCTGGCCTGGTAGATTATTCATGCGCAACACTAGTGGTTGCCCTGACAGTTTCATCAGAGACTGGAATTTCTTCAGCAGTCCTGGTACTTGCAGTTTCATCAACAACCTGATTTTTGTCAGCGGTGCTGGCATTTCCTTCAGTGGCTTGAGCAGATGCTTCAGCTAGAGTGACTTCAATGTGCACAGGAGCAGCAGCACTTGAAGTGAATTTATTCGTCAGCTTGACGAATCTGACCTTGGCTCCCAGCCATTCTACCTTGTAAGAATCAAATTCATCGCTGAGCTTTTTGATATCAGCTTGCAGAGCGAGGAGTTGTTCAGGCGATAGGCTGAGGACATTGTCCTTTAGATAGCGCTGCTTCTTGTACTGCACTTTCTTAGCCACTCTAGCTTGGTCATACTTCCACTTTTCTTCGGCAATGAATGCCGTCACCATGTGACTTTGTCCAGGAGTGAGGCCCAACCCTGGAATTGGAGCATTGGGATCTTTGTGCCAAAGATCAATGAAATCGAGGATCTTCTTCGGATCCAGTAGAAGGGGCACAACACTCCCTTTGGCTCTAGCGGCCCCCTGCTGTCTGTCCTTGATGATATCTGCTAATTCATAATCATCAGCCTCATCATCAGTTGGAGTTTGAAAGACCACCTACTTCTTGTGAGGACTTGGTCTAGTGCCTCATCCAGCAGCGGCCTTGGTCTTCAGTAGAGTGGGACCGATTGATGAAGGATGAGCTGAAGAACTTGCTGAAGCTCCTGAGGCAATTGATATGCTAGTGGTCCTTTGACACGTGGTGAGATGCACAGGTGCTGACACTACAAAAAAAGACACATCCATGACATTCCGAACGATTTTGTTTCTATCATACATATGACACTTCGATGACGATAATTGTGACAAAACCCGGTATCATCATAGATGTGGTGAGCTCCTACTTCTATGACAAAAAATGGGCTTTTCGTCTTGGGCGGGCCAGAAACGCAGCTGCATGACATTCTTTGGGCCGTCCATGACGGAAAAAACCGTGGTAGAAGCGAGGGGGAGGAAAATTTCGGGGAGTTGCCGATTATGGTGGGAGGTCGGGGGCCGAGCGATGTGCATTTCTCTCGTACACGTACGCGTGTGTGTGCGAGGCGTTGGCCCTAACTGAACCCGAGCGAGGCGTTGGGCTCTAACTGAACCGGAGCGATTGCACTGCAGGCTACGCGTTACTGAACCCGAGCGATCGATCGATGGCTGTTAACTGAACCCGATCGAGCGGTTCCTTCGCTACTGCTGCTAACTGAAGTCGATCGATTGGATGAACAGTGAGCGTTGTGGGGGGGGGGGGGGGTTGGATGAACAGTGAGCGGTGGCATTGCCTCTGGATGAACAGGACCCCATGGTGTGGTGGAGAGCTGGATGAACAACAGACGGTGGAGGGGTGCCCGCGGAGGGGTGGTTGAACAGGACCCCGTGGTGTGGAGGGCTGGATGAACAGTAGACGGTGGAGGGGTGGTTGAACAGTAGCCGGTGGAGTAGCGCGCGGTGGAGGCTGGATGAACAGGAGCCCGTGGAGGCTAGAGGAGGTCGACGATAGCCCGTGGAGGCTGGAGGAGGTCGACGGTGGAGATGAACAGTATCCCGTGGAGTCCCGTTTTGCGGTACGCCACACCCCTCCCGATGAACAGGACCCTTGTTTCGACCGTAGCGCTCCAACACAAGTCTGTTTCGTCCGTTTTGCGGTACGCCACACCCTTCCCGATCAACAAGACCCATGTTTCGACCGTAGGAGGTCCGTTTCGTCCGTTTTGCGGTACGCCACACCCCTCCCAATCAATAGGACCCCCGTTTCGACCGTAGGAGGTCCGTTTCCTCCGTTTTGCGGTACGCGACACCCCTCCCGATCAACAGGACCCCTGTTTCGACCGTAGGAGGTCCGTTTCCTCCGTTTTGCGGTACGCCACACCCCTCCCGATCAATAGGACCCCATTCCGAACGTAGGAGGTCTGTTTCCTCCGTTTTGCGGTACGCCAGGCCTCGTTTCCACCACCTGTTCCATCCAAGCCCTCCCGATGAACATGACCATGCATTCCATTCCGACCCAGCCGGTTGGCTCCCACGCGTTCTGTTGCCTCCCGATGAACACGACGCATTCCGTTGCCTCCCCATGAACACGACGCATTCCGTTGCCTCCCCATGAACACGACGCATTCCGTTGCCTCCCCATGAACACGATCCCTCGCCGTACGTATGCGCGAGTAGGGTTCGAGACCCCGCCCGTATGTACACATACGTGGCCGTATTTTCTTTCTTGCACCCTGGCCGCTGTACGTACGTGTACATGCTACGTGCACGCCCCTACATCCACCAGTATATATGTACGTACACGTTCGCAACCAGAATGACAACGCTACGTACGCTTCGACTAGGTGGGTACCGACTGTCAGGCACTTCCTTGCCTGCGAAGATGTAGCTGGTGGGTCCCAGTAGTCAGGGGGGCGAATCATTTTGTTTTTTTTTACCCGGACGCACTTCCTTGCGTGGGAAGGTGTAGCTGGTGGGTCCCAGCAGTCGGGAGGGAAACGTTTTTTCACAAAATACGGTGGCCCTTCCGGTGGGTCCCAGCTGTCAGGTGGAGGAATAATTATTTTGCGCGTAATAAGGAGGCACTTCCTTGCGGCCGCCGTGGACCCAGCTGTCAGCCTCTCCACGCACAGTACTCTTCCGATGGAAGCCGTTCCTTGACCACATTGACCACGCCGCGCCTAGAGCACCACGGTGGTGGACGACGGCGAGGCCTAGGAAGGGGACGACACGGAGACGGGGAAGACGCAACAGCGGATGCCCACGCGAAGAGGAGTACGAGGGTTCACTGGTTCGGCTGCGGTGTGAGGCTGCCATCGCGCAGAATAACAAGGGGTGTGGATGAGTAGAGGGATGGCCTGGCTAGCGGTGGGAGTAGTAGGGGGCGGTGAGGCCTCCGCGGTATCACAACTGGCCACGGGAGGCAGGAGCATGCGGCACGACCGGCGCTGCTTTGGGCGGCTGGAGAACAAAGACCAGAGGTTGAAGAAGCACTACGGCTGTTGGATGGACATCGTACGGTCACTGGAGTATTGACTAAGTTGACAAAGCCCTCCGTCCCCGTCAACTTAGTAGGCCCACAAGTCAGCCTGCCACTATACTGGGTCCTAGCTAGCAGGGGGAGTATTCTTTTTTTTTGCGTAATAAGGAGGCACTTCCTTGCGTGCGAAGATATAGCTGGTGGGTCCAAGCTGTCAGTGGCGATAACATTTTTTTTCCGTGAAATACAGAGGCCTTTTCGGTGAGTCCCGGATGTCAGGTGGAGGAATCATTATTTTGCACGTACTAAGGAGGCATTTCCTTGCGTGCGGCCGTGGACCCAGCTGTCAGCCTCTCCACGTACAGTCCACTTCAGATGCATGTCGGTTGTTGGCCACGTTGACCAGGCCGCGCCGAGAGCACCAGGACGGTGGATGATGGCGAGGCCTAGGAAGGGAACGACACGGAGGCAGGGAAGACTCGACAGTTGTTTCCCACGCGGAGGGGAGTACAACTGTACAAGGGTTTACTGGTTCGTCTGCCGTCGCCGGAGAATAACAGCAGGTGTGGGTGAGTAGATGGATGACTAGGCCAGTGATGGGAGTATGGTGGGGCGGTGAGGCCTGCGCGGCAGCACAGCCGACCATGGGGAGGAGGGAGCAGGCAGTCCCGCCGGTGCTTGTTTGAGCGGCTGGAGCAGGAAGAGCAGAGATTGAAGAAGCACGACGGCCGTTGGATGGACATCCAACTGTCACTGCTTGTGCGTCAACCTTTTTTTATAAAAGCCTCAAATCTGTGGAAAACTGCATATAGCCCATCTGCCATTATTTCTAATAATTTACAACCCATTTGCTAATTTTTAAGTTTTTTTAGCCCATATTCTTTTTGTTAGCATTACAGCCCATATTGTGGCCACGGTTAAAAAAATATATGAATTTTTGCATATTTCGGTGCGGTCCGAACTGTTTTTAATCCCGAAATTTCGACTCACATTCAAACTGATTTTAAAAATAAATGTATATCAATATAAAATCCAACAAATTCTCCACGCATAAAAATTAATGTAATTTAAAATCTCGAAATGAAAAAAATATATTTGAAACTAATTGCCGGTTTGATGTGTTTTAAAAATGTACAACCCATTTCTCATTACTGATGGCCATTTTCTCGGCCAGCCGAATGAAATCTCTCCTCGTCTTGAAAGATCTGCAGCCCAACAGGCCTGACAAAGCGACTTACTTGGCAAATCACAAAAAAACTGGGCTGTGGCCGTGGACCCAGCTGTCAGCCTCTCCATGTATAGTACTCTTTCGATGGAAGTCGTTCCTTGGCCACGTTAACCATGCTGCGGAGAGCACCACGGCGGTGGACGACGACGAGGTCTAGGAAGGGGATGACACGGAGCCGGGGAAGACGCGGCAGTGGAAGCCCGCGCGGAGAGGAGTACGAGGGTTCACTGGTTCGGCTGCCTTCACCGCAGGGCCTGGCCAGCGGTGGGAATAGTAGGGGGCGGTGAGGCCTCCGCGGCAGCACAGCCGACCACGGGAGGCAGGAGCATGCGACACGACCGGCACTGCTTTGGGCGGCCGGAGCAAGAAGACCAGAGGTTGAAGAAGCACTACGGCCGTTGGATGGACATCGTACGGTCACTGGAGCTAGAATCGTTCATATTGACTAAGTTGACAAAGCCCTTCGTCCCCGTCAACTTAGTAGGCCCACAAGTCAGCCTCCCACCGAGGTGGGTCCCAGCTAGCCGGGGGAGTATTCAATTTTTTGTGTGTAATAAGGAGGCACTTCTGGTGGGTCCGAGCTGATAGCAGGGGGAACGTTTTTTTTTCGCGAAATACAGTGGCCCGTCAGGTGGGTCCCAGCAGTCAGGGGGCAAACGTTTTTTTTCAGCAAAATACGGTGGCCCGTCCAGTGGGTCCCTGCTGTCGGTTGAAGGAATCATTATTTTCCGCGTAATAAGGAGGCACTTACTTGCTGCGGCCGTTGACCCAGCTGAGACTCTCCACGTATAGTATACTTCCGATGGAAGTCTTTCCTTGACCACGTTGACCTCGCCGCGTTCCGTTGCATGCATGCGTCCATGGGCATGGTGCGTCCCCACTGTCAGCCTCTCATGTACAGTCATCTTCCGATGACCCTCGGTTGTTGACCACGTTGACCACACCGTGCCGAGCGCACCCAGACTGGAACGACCCGGAGATGGGGAAGACGGGGCAGTGGAGTCGCAGATGGAGAGGAGTGAGAAACTTCACTTGTTCGGGTGCGCGACAGCACAGCCGCGGCGCCGCCCACGGGAGACAGGAGCAAGAACAGAGGTTGAAGAAGGAGCACGGCTGTTGGATTAACATCCAACAGTCCAACTGCTAGAATCATTTGTTGATCATGTTGACAAAGCCGTGCGTACACGTCCGCTTAGTAGGCCCACAAGTCAGTCACCAAATCTGACGGGTCCCAGCTATCAACGGGATGAATAATTTTTTTCGCAAAACAAGGAGGCACTTCCTTCCATGCGAAGATACAGCCGGTGGGTCCTAGCTGTTAGGTGGAGGGAACATTTTTTTCAGCTTAATAAGGAGGAACTTTCCTTGCGTGCGACCATGGACCTCGTGGGTCCCAGCCATCAGGCTCTCCACGTACAGTCCTCTTCCGATGACTCTCGTTTGTTGAGCACGCTGCACTGAACGCAGCGAGGCCCCGGACGGGAATGACTCGGAGATGGGAAAACGCGGCAGTGGAGTCATAGATTGAGAGGAGGCACTACAAGAAATATGTCAACTTGTGACCACCACTATTGGTCACTGAATGGTCACTATTTTCAATTTGTGACCTTTTTTTGACCAAAAACAGAAGGTCAAAAGATGGCGGTCGTAAACTGACTATAGCGACCTTTCTTCTGGAATGGTCGTAGACGTTTATGACCAAAATACGTCTACTGTGGCGTTTTGGTCACTAGCAACCTCCCCAGGCCACGTAGGCATCCAGCGTGGTAATCTGATGTGGCACAAGATTCAGCCCGGTCCAATTCGATTTTCTACATGGGCCGAGCCCAACAATTCTGCCTATTTGTGTTTTTTTCTCATATTAATTTTTGCTAGGTAGATGGGCTAAGCCCAACAATTAAGCCTTCTCATTTTGAGGCCATGGCCTTTTCTGCTAGAAAGTTTTAGTTTTGTTCAAATGGGTCCCAGATGTCAGGTTCAGGTACATGGGTCCCAGCTAGCAAGTTCATATTCTTCATATTTCAATTTAACAGTAAATAAATAACCAGTATTTAAATTGGCACAAACAAAAAACACACATAATACTCCAAATATTATCAGCCAGATTCAGTACAGAGCTCCTATTGTACAAATAACATATACTTTTCAAGCTCTACACGTGATACTCCAAACATTCTCTAGAAGCTCTACATGTGATACAGTTACAAGCTATGTTCTTCAGCATGGAGCTCCTTCGATAACAATCACAAACAGAACGGTGATAGGCCCTGTTCCTACTCCTGTCAGGCCAACAGAATGGTGATAGGCCATGTTCCAACAGCGGGCATGCTTGTCCTCCACGCGCCCAGGTCAGGTCCAGCAGCAGCAGCGATCCAGGGGCGTTTCTAGCAGCATCAAGGCGGTTGTGGGCGCATCCTGCGGGAATCAACAGCAGGTCCTTCTTCTCCTGAAACAGCATCAACAACAGGTCAACAACAACATCAACAACCGGTCAATAACAACATTAACAGCAGGTCAACAACAACATCATAAGCTACAGCAGTTTGACGGTAGCATCAGTTTGACAAAGGCAACAACAGAAATTACAAAAGAATCGATATGACAGTAGTAGCAAGAATTTGGCACAACTTAATTTTAATCACTCCAAGCATGCAATTCCCAGGACCAACAGCACATAAACAACGACCTCCCCCATGAGCATCTCAGTATCAATTACATCATAGACTCTAAACAGAAAACAACATGTACAACGCCGAGCATGTAAATTGGGACACACACCTGCACTGCTGTGCAACATCTAGCCACCGTGGCAGAGACCATGCTGCATGTGTGCCTCCCTTGTGAGTGGGACTGCATCTATACAATTGTACAGTGGATAAGGAATTAGAACTAAACAACAATTATTAGGATAACAGAAGGCAGAGACTGTACTGTGCTCTGTGTAATTTTATCAGTAAAAGCTGAAGTTATAGAACAAAATTTAAAAGTATAAATAGGTATATAAACAACATTTAACTATATAAACAAAAGGCAAAGACTGTACTGCACAAGCGTATCACTATAAACTGAATCTATAAAAAAAATTAATAGTACAGATAAAATGCAGACTGTACTGAGTGTAATACTATTGTGCTAATTTATCAGTATAAATTGAACTTTGTTTAGTGATGCATCATGTGCTTCAGTGCTTGTTCTAGCAGAGGAGAACCTGTGTAATTGACTACTGGCGTGTACTAGCAAGTGAGCAATATACTAGCAGCATGGCAAGATTATGCGCATCGTGTAATTGACTATTTGTGCTTCAGTGCCACAGTGAGCAGTGAGCTATGTACAAACATGAACTCTAGTATCTGGCAGATCAGAAGAGGAAGGACAGAACATGAACAACCTTCCATGGTGTCATGTACTAAACCTACAACATTCTAATTGTCCCATTGTAAACAAAAATTCCAATGGATTAAGCCACGTTTGTACTAAACCTACCATATATTCCCATCTAATTTATTCCAATGGATTATGCCATGTTTGTACTGAATCTACAACATTCTAATTACCTGCAACAAATCAGTAGCATACATGACATCAAAGGGATGCAAACTAGATAATTTAGTAGTCTTCTACACCACAGAACAGTAGGCATTCTAACTTGCAGCAGCAAATCCGTAGCTAGATGACCACCAACAACACAAATCAGCTCGAACACTTGGTCCTCGACACGACGGCCAACAAGTAATCAACCATGGAACCGAGGCCAAACTCTAGCATCACAGAAAGCAGAGGGGAACAAAGGGGTGGAGGGGCTCACCATGGGGGTGTTGTTGTTGCTCATCCATGGTCGGTCGTCCTACATCCATCCGACTACAACTGCTCATTCATGGCAGGAAACCGCATCACAGCTCAGTCAAGGGAATGGAGGGTGAGGGAAGAAGAAGAAGAAACTGAAGGTAAGAAGATCTGGGTGGCGTCAGAGCAGTGGTGGAGGGGCATCCTCCACGGCATCGGGGTAGGAGGATGAAGACGGCATCGTCCATGGCGTCGGGGCATGGGGATGAAGACAACGTCCTCCATGGTCCACCACAGGGAACATCTCGTTCAGGTCTTTGGCTCGCAATGCCTGCACGCACTAGATCAGGTCACGACGCGGTGTCAAAGCTAGAGATCGATGCATCGTCAATTCAAAACTGGATATCAAAGAACAATGTACAGAAGAACTTGTCATTTAGTTCTGCATGATCAGCACGGTCTACAATAACAATACAACATGGCCTTCTGGTTCTGTAGCTAATCAGTACACGTAAGGTAGAATCCTCCAGGGCACAAGGTAATTGCAGTGCCTTGCAATGCCCCTAAATGCGACAAAGAAGAGCTTGTTATAGTATTTTTATATTCATTCAGGACAGCATCTTTTCTTTTTCTTGCAAAAGGACAGCAGTTAACAAATATAATTACTCCCAAGAGAAGGTTTGAAAAACCCAACATGTCTAGGAAACAACTGTTCAGTAAAGTGCAGCGGTTGGATAAATCTGTCATGAACATCATTTAAGCGAAAAGTGTTCCAACTAGTATGGAACCACATTTTTGTTATCTGTTTATCTACACACGTTTTGTTGTCCTTGCAGTTTTTCTTCATTCGACTTAACATGACGGGCTAAATATTCAGAAAAAATGCAAGTGTATGTGGGCTCTTATTTTGTTTACACTCCATAAACAGAAAGAGGTTACTTGCAATATGTGATGCTGCTGAAATAGTTGACACTCCACACTTTAGAATAAGGTATGCATAGATAACTAGTTAATAGAGAAGAAAAACACTACTAGTAGATGCCAGTGTTCGATGCCCCACAAAAGAATTAGTCAAGCTGAACACAATTGCCATAATTGAAGTTTGCCAAAAATAGATGTTTCATCAACTAATTGCTCTTGAACTACTAGTAGACAGTAATAGATAATCTCATCAACAGAGAAAAACTTTGGTGACTAATCTAAGAACTTAATATGAACACCGGGCTACCATGGAGTGAAAGTTGAATGAACAACAACATGGATGTTGACCAGGGAGCCAGCGAACGAGAGAGGGATTCGGAGTTGCCAGGAGCGGCTACCTGCTTGAGAAAGATGGGGAAGGTGAGATGCCCGGACACCTCGGGAACACGGACGATATCCCGAATGACGCCCCTCCAGGTCCGGCAGATGCCGGCGCACGCCACCTCGTCGCGGCGGCGCGGCCACCGTGGCTCCAACGACTCGACCCGTGCCAGCACCTCCCGCAGGAGCTCCGGCAATAGCTCCGCCCAGTACCACCCCTGCCGCGCGGCCTCCTCCGCCGCCAGCGCAGCCACCGCCGCCACCCGCCGGACGCTGCGCGCCAACGGCGGCAGCAGCCGGCACCGGGCGATGGCGTCCACCTCGCCCTTCATCTCCCGGATCCATGGCGGGGCTGTTGTAGATGTACCTGAGATAGACGGAAGATGCGTGAGGGAGAGAGAGACAGAGGAAAGGGGAAGGACTGGATGGTAACAGAGGAGAGGGCCTACTCCGCGGGGTGCCGCGTCACCTTGTCGGTGCTGAGCGAGTTGGCGAGATGCGGTGCTGCGCCTCCTGCGGGTGATGCGGATGCGGTGCTGCGCCTCCTGCGGGTGATGCGGATGCAGTGCTGCGCCTCCTGCGGGCCCTCGAAGACGGCCTTGCCAGACTTCATCGGCGGCGGGCCCTTGGAGGGGAGGGGACCTCTAGCCAGGGAGGGGAGGGGAGGGGAGGGGAGGTGGCACCCGCGGCGGAGTGGATGTGGTCGCCAGCGGGAGGAGGTGGCCGTGGAGGAGGTTGTCGCCGCGGTTGAATGGATCTGGGATGTAGGGAGAGGGGAGAAGGAGAGGGTAGGGGCGCCGGCTGTGGAGTAGAGGGCGGCGGGGGTGGTGGGGGCGGCGGGTCGTGGATGGTGGCGGTGGGGGCGGCGGCAGATCGAGATCGGGGAGGGGGGCGGCGGCAGATCGAGATCGGGGAGGGGGCGGCGGCGAGGAGATAGGGACGAGGGAGGAAGGGGCGACGGGGGGATCTGAGCTAGGGTTTGGGCTGTGGGTGGGGGTATCTCCTTTTCTTTTCTTTTTTTCTTTTTTCTGTAGATAGATGGATGGATGGATGTGAGATGTAGAGATGGATGGATGGATGGATGGAAGCCATGTCATTGATCCGTGGACAGAGTTATGATTGGTTCCGAAAATCAGTGATGTAAAATAGTTTTCAAATAATAAAAATAGAGGGATTTTATGAAGTAGCTATCAAAAATATTTTGCAAAAGGGCACCACACAAACTTTCACTAGAGTTAGACTACATTTTATGGATTAGGACCAATTTGTATGCATTTTTCATATTTCTAGCTATTTTTAATCATTTTTTGAGTGGCAAAAATGTTTTTTTTATGAAGAACCAACCAAATAATTGTTGCAAAATTGCACCAAATCAATTTTCTAAAATATTGGGCCATATTTAATGGATAATTGACCAAATGGTTGGATGTCAAAAATTTCCATCCACCTCTCATGAAAAAGACAAATTTCTCCCGGTTCAGCTGGAAGCGGGTCAACTTTGAACTGCAGTTGCCACATAGTTTGCTCTTTATTTTTTCAAAAAATCATTTTTAGGTAAAAAAGTATCTATTTAGTCAGAGAAACACCAAAAAAATTCCAAGATTCAACCACTAGCTAGGAACGGTCATTCCCGCCGTTTTGACCACATTTTGAAACGGGCATAAAAAATTCAAAAAAAATCAAAAAATTGGAAAACCTTCACATTGTGTCATTATATTGACCAAGTTTCCAGGAAAAATAATAAACTTATAATACGGTAATTATTTTAAAAAGTGTTCTCAGAAATGAGCTATCATGTGTGAAGATTCATGGTTTTCAAGCCAAATGATCAATCTTATGGCCACATTCATGGCATAGTTTGTTCAAATGACCTCATATCATGCACAAGGGTGCATCTTGGAATGACAAACAATGTTGCCTAAGGAAGTTTTCATTTTTTTTGGACGAAAAATTCATTTTCCATTTTTTTGAGGTCCCAAAATGAGTTTTTTTGTGAAGGATCTACCATATATTTGTTGCAAAATTGGACCTAATCAATTTTATAAAATACTAGGACATATATAATGCACAATTGACAAAATGGTTGGGTGCCAAAAGTTTTGATCCACCTCTGGTGAAAAAGACAAATTCCCACTGATTCAGTTGGAAGCGGGTCAAATTTGAACTGCAGGTGCCTCATAGTTTGCTATTTATTTTTTCCAAAAATCATTTCTAGGTACATAAGTATCTAATTAATCAGAGAAACACCAAAAAAAAAATCCAAGATTCAACCACTAGATAGGAATGGTCAAGCCCGCCGTTTTGACCGCATTTTGAAACGGGCATAAAAAATAAAAAAAAACAAAAAATTGGAAAACCTTCGCATTGTGTCATTATATGTGACCAAGCTTCCAGGAAAAATAATAAACTTGTAATACGGTGATTATTTAAAAAAAAGTGTTCTCAGAAATGAGCTATCAAGTGTGAAGATTCATGGCTTTCAAGCCAAATTATCAATCTTATAGCCACATTCATGGCATAGTTTGTTCAATTGATCTCATATTGTGCACAAGGGTGCGTATTGGAATGACAAACAATATTGCCTAAGGAAGTTTTCATTTTCTTTGGATGAAAAAACCATTTTCCATTTTCCGAGTGACTAAAATGAGGTTTTTTTTCGTGAAGGACCTACCATATATTTGTTGGAAAATTGTACCAAATCAATTTTCTAAAATATTAGGACATATTTAATGCAAAATTGACCAAATGGTTTGGTGTCAAAAGTTTTGATCCACCTCTGGTGAAAAAGACAAATTCCAACCGATTCGGCTGGAAGCGGGTCAAATTTGAACTGTAGCTACCTCGTAGTTTGCTCTTTATTATTTCCAAAAATCATTTCTAGGTAAATAAGTATCTATTTAATCAGAGAAACACCAAAAAATTACAAGATTCAACCACTAGCTAGGAACGGTCATTCCCGCTGTTTTGACCGCATTTTGAAACGGGCATAAAAAATTCAAAAAAAATCAAAAAATTGAAAAACCTTTGCATTGTGTCATTAATGTGACCAAGCTTCCAGGAAAAATAATAAACTTGTAATACGATAATTATTTTAAAAAAGTGTTCTCAGAAATGAGCTATCATGCGTGAAGATTCATGGCTTTCAAGCCAAATGATCAATCTTATTGCCACATTCATGGCATAGTTTGTTCAAATGATCTCATATTGTGCACAAGGGTACATCTTGGAATTCCAAACAATGTTGCCTAAGGAAGTTTTCATTTTCTTTGCACGGAAAATTCATTTTTCATTTTCCGAGTGCCCAAAAGGACGTTTTTTTTGTGAAGGAACTACCAAATAATTGTTGCAAAAATGGACCAAATCAATTTTATAAAATACTAGGCCATATATAATGCATAATTGACAAAATGTTTGGGTGAGAAAAGTTTTGATCCACCTCTGGTGAAAAAGACAAATTGCCATCGATTCAGTTGGAAACGGGTCAATTTTGAACTGCAGCTACCCATAGTTTGCTCGTTTTTTTCCAAAAATCATTTCTAGGTAAATAAGTATCTATTTAATCAGAAATACATGGTTTGATGGCGAGACATCGAGGTTTGGACGGTGGCCGAGGGCCCCAACTCTAGAGCGCGTAAGCTCGCATGCCCGCCGCATGGTCACCGCGTGACCGTGGCGGTGCCATGTGTTCTAGGTGGCCTAGGCATGTCTAGTGGGTTGGGCACTCCCCAGGTAGGTGCTAGGAAGAAAATCGCAACATAAGATTCTCATGAGGAATGATCGGTGCTCAAACATGAATAAGCAGCCAAGTGTTTGATTTGCGGTATGGGAAATGCACATGGCTAATGGGCGTGAGTTCTAGCTGAGGATGATCAGTTACTAAGAAGACCGTCTTCACAAATTTTCACCTCAAAAGGAGGAGCCTAGGTGGTACTTGCTTTACAAAGTACCACACTGGACATAAATACGAATGTTGAAGCTGGGCTCAAAATAATGAATGGATTGAGCTGGCATTTGGTGGAGGATGGTTATTTGGGCATAGGAAAGGACTGTAGAAACTGGATACCATTTGGACATGCCAAAGTGGTACTTCCTTCACAAAGTGCTGCTTTGAATAGAATAGGAAAATGAATATTTTCGAATTATTTTTGAACTAGGCAAGGAATGTTTTTGACATATTTTATGAAGATATGATCCAAAACATTTATGAGAATTTTTTGGGAATTTTTGGAATAACCGAAATATAGGTTGCTTCACAACCTAGGGCAAAAACTGCCACATGGACATGACACATAGGCAAAACTGATGAGATGGCGCCTAGTCATCACAACCCACCACAATCTACAAGGTTATGACCATCTATATTGGTCGTTAACAACTAGAAATAAGGCAGCGTACTAGCACTATTTGCTTTGTGACCATTTTGTGTAAGGAAATTACGATCTTTCTCACCAAAATGGTCGCAATGGTTTAGGGTTTGGAGCCCCCCGAACAGCTTTTGACCAATTGGTCTGAAATGGTCATAGATCTATGACCAATTCTTCCAGGGTCACTGACAAAAGGTCACTAGTTGACATATTTCTTGTAGTGAGGAGAAGGGTTATAACTGGTTCTGTTGCGGCATGGGGCTGTAGTCTGTGGAGAATAACAGGAGGTGTCGAGGGGTGGAGGGATAGCCTGGCAGACGGTGGGGTAGCACTTTGCAGCGATGCGTGCTAAGCAGAGCCGCTAGCCACCGGAGGCCGGACCAGGCGGTCCCGGCTACGCTGGAGGAAGAAGACAAGATATTGAAGGTGCATGTCGGCCGTTGCATATAAATCCAATGGATGTGGATGACATAATCATTTGTTGACCAAGTTGACAACGCCCTGCGTAGGCTTCGACCTATTGGCCCACATGTCAGCCTGCAAAAATGTGGCATATATTTAACCCATGTTTTCTAGAATGTACAGTCCATTTGCTGGGCTGGGTGAACAAATAATTTCACGTCAATCAGGCCCATTTATATTTTCTAAGAAATCCCATCCATTTGCACTTCCTTGAAATACAAGTATTAGGTGGGCTCGTTATAAATATAATGTTATGTTAGAAGGAGCAATTAATATCAAAGAATAAACCGGAGAGGCACATTATATATATATAATTAACAAATTAGCGAGTTATTGCTCAAAATAAAAATGAGCGCGTTATTATTAAATTGGTCCTTAAAATCTTCGCAAGCTTTTGTACGCAATCACTAGGATTTTCCTTGCCTGTGAGTCAAAAACAACCAGGATTTTCCTTGCCAACTTCCGTTAAACATTTACTTTTATAAGTTAATAACACATGGGATGTTTTTATAATGTATATATAAGTCTCTATAAAATATACGATAATAGTAATAATATAAATATATATAATGTGGTTAGAAGGGAAAACATAAATTGGACACATCATTACTTTTATAAGAGACATGCGTTTTATACCCCACAGTAGGCATACTAACAAGTTCACACACAAATACAACAGAAAAGGTAAACATTCATATCAAACTCAGGTTCACAGGACACGTTCATATTCATAGCCAACATTCACTATCAACAACTCAAAAGATTCATATATACACAAGCTCAGCATATCTATGCATCCAAATTATTGATAGATCACATGACAATATTCATACATAATTCACAAAAAGATTCAGATATACACATGTTTAGTATGTTTATGCATCCAAATGATTGAGATCACAGCGAATATGATCCATGGACGAACTTTAATTACCTAGGGTACAGACTGGTAAATGGTGTTCAATCGGAGGTACTTCTTGCTAAAATTATTTCTTGTACGAGTAAACTTTTGAGTACATAAGAGGCAGCACAGACAATCTGAACTTTGCTTGTAGGTTTATCCTCAAATAGTGGCCTCGTGCCGAGGGAGGTTTGAGCAACTTGGCCACTACTTTCATCCAACTAGTTTACTGGCTCATCTTGGTCCTATATCTCACCAAAATTCTACATTGCAGACGAGAAAGGAGGCGGTTGAGAAAATGAACCACCCAAATTTTTTGTGCAGTTCAACTGAAATGGAGCATCCTTGGCGTGCAGACTGATTAAGTGCTAGATGAATATACGCGTCAACCAACTTGTCTGGAATCTTTAGACTCCATGCCATATAGTTCGCTACCATATGTGCCGATAACCAAAAGGCACAAGTTGGGACCAAAGACTGGACTGCGTTTTTCTGGGCTATGCACCAAGCAATATTTTTGGCGTTCACTCTCCTAATACTTGGAGTTTGACAATTGGTTGACGCCGGTTGATACTTGAATGAATATAGGCACTTCTTGTCAACATCGATGCTTGTCTGAGTGAACTTTTGAGTACATAGTAGTAGCATAAGTACCTGTCCATCTGATCATTTTGTGCAGTTCTACTGAAATCACCCGATGTAATGATTTTCCTGTGAGTTCAGGCTCCAAATTACTCCTTTATGAAATCGGCAAACAGTAGCACAATACCAAATTACCAATACATATGACATGCACAATAATCAGGATAAAGACCAGTACCAACCTGTGTGAGGTAGCATATCAATTACTATTTCCTTTGACTGGAAGCCGAGATAAGCCAAGCGACTGACAGCAAAGGAAGAAAGCAAGCGGAGATTAGCGACTGACAGGAAAGGACGGAAGCTGTCGAGGCAATGAAGCACCCAAAGTTTTTGTGCAGTTCCACCAAAATCGAGCATCCCTGTTGGCACATATATTGAGAGAGTGAGATTACTGTAATAGTGGGACTAGTTGATGAAATATACACTAACAAATAGAAGCACCCTCATTATCTTAATGGGTAAAGTTAGCAACATAGTAGTATTTCTTAAAGAGAGGTATTAGTTTATTTAATCAGTGCCAATTAGCTCAACTCAACACTCAAAGCATTGCCATTTATCATAGGTTGCAAAACTTTAACGTGCAAAGATAAAGGAGTTTCTCATGACAGTAGCACGATACAAATAGAGATGACAACAAACTAATATGGATGAAGGCCTTAGGCCCGTACCAACCTGAGAAAAAAAATCTTATTCATGTAGTCCCATAAGAGATGATAAAGCACTCACTGGAATCACTCAATAGTATATATTTTTGTGCACTTCAAATGTATGGTTGAAATCACTCTTGTTTACCAGTGCTGAGATTATATCGAAAGATTATCAAGAACTTCCAGCAGAGTTAAAGCACTGGCTGGGATACCGTTCATTGTATTGTCTTGTGTAGTTCCACTAAAATGTATGATTGGCACAACATGATCCCTGTTTGCACAAGTAGGAACAAGGTGAAACCTTCATTAGCTTAGTGAGAAAGGATAGGAAGACATTAGCATATTACTCAAACAGTAGCATCAAATTCATGATGGACAATACGCAAAACATTGCCTCATTGAACCAATGGCAATAAATTGACATGCAAAACAATAGCACTATTATGTCATGACACTAATAATATTGGGACATTTACGTCTGTGCCCCTAACTCGAACCCACTACTCATATTTGCCCCTAATTTCGAGGCATGCTCAAATTAGCCCCTCCACCGTTAAGTCACTACTCAGAAATGCCCTTCCGTACAGTACTGTAGCACTTTCCATCCAATACTGTAGCACTTTCCATCTGCTACAGTACACATGGGCCTCTGACGGTCAAAGGCCTTTGACTGGACGGAAGGGCATTTCTGAGTAGTGACTTAACGTCAGAGGGGCAAATTTGAGCATGCTTTGAAATTAGGGGCAAATCTGAGTAGGTGGTTCGAGTTTGGGGCAGAAATGCAAATGGCCCAATAATATTCCCTCCCTGCTCCACCACATGATTCACCTCCATAGACAAACATACACACGTACATGATTCAGCATAGGGTCCTACTAAAGATTTGTTTAACTCCAACAGGAAAATTAGGCAGTAATAAATTAGTGGTACTTAAGTACTCTTAATTAATTAAGTGAGATAGCAGAAGTGGAAGGGATCCCTGGAGGATCGTCTCACATGTAAGGTAGTCGTTGCCAGAGCCCTTGAATGGCCTCGACTGAGGCCTCCGGCTTCAGCAAGATCGCCTTGGCACTGTTTATTCTTCTTCTTCTTCCTCTTCATGCTCTGTTTCTCTTTCTCCTCACCAGTTGGTGAAACCAAGTACATGATTGGCCTTCTAATTCAGAATTGGTTTTGTCAGTGATAGAGCACAAGTGTACTAGTAAAAAACAACATTATTTTCTCATGGCAGTCGGAAAATAGAGATGAACACATGCATTAAATATCATTCTTACCTAAAGGAAGGTTATGGCGCCAATATGGATGATGAGGATTGGAACACAGATCTCCCTTTGTGCAGTTCCACCAAAATGAACCAACTGTTCCATTCTGACATTCCAGTTAAACAACACAAAAGTCACTTCTTTTAAGAAGAGTTTTGTGCAGTGCATCAAAAGGTCACAACAGCAACCAGGTGAATTGGATATCCCTGTTTGCACAAAAAGGCACAGTGGAAACAGTCAGAGTCTCAAACAGTTGCAGGAAAAAACATTTGGCTAAACTTGTCATGGCTTATAACAGTGGCATGGCTTCATTTTTACCAGGGACATTAGATTAAGAACAGCTAAGGCTGCATTTGATTCACAGGTTTGGTGCAGGATTTTCGTAGGACCATAATTCCTACGGTATTCTTTCCCTTCCAACCATTCGGAACACGGGAAAGGTGAATAGTGTTTCATAGGAAAGCTGGTCTGGTAGTATTGATTCCATAGGATTAGAAACATCCACATGCTGCTCATTTTTTGAGCAGAAGCCCGAGGCAGGCGCTCGCTGCCATGCGTTAGACAGGTTGATGTGCTGTGTTTGCCGAAATAAAAAAATCAACCTATGTGTGGTACGTGAGGTGAGGACAAGAGTAGTCACTGTGCAACTGAATAAACAAATAACATCTCATACTGCCAAGCATACTACTCTAAAAAAACAAATCTGTACATTTCGTAGTCCATCCGAACACATTCTCTTGAGAGTTTCCTCTGGTTCGCTATTCCATAGTTTTATACCTACATTCCTTTCCCATTCCTCTATTTTCATCAAGACCTATGTTTTCTGCCCCTTTATTCCGAACGGAGCCTAACTATTTGGTATAAGGGCATGGGATAGTGGGTGCACTAGCAGTCCAACACCATGTACGTAAACATGGGCATAAAGTGGTGATTCATAGTTTGTTGCCCGAGAAACAAACATCCAAGAAGCATATCTGGGTTGGTCCCATTTTTGTTCACTCTAGCCACCTACTCCTATGTGTGGATAGCAAATCTAGTCCTGGTCATACCACTGTGTACAACGTTACCCCTATATTTCCCTTTTCGACCAAGAGACCAGTTGGATGACCAGTCTGTACTACTTTCACCCCCTTTCCTTCCTGTTTGTACCAAGTCCGATGTACATACTAAATTCCCCCACCCCCACTTTATTTCTTGTTTGAACCAAGTACTCCCTCCGTCCGGAATAACTTGTCATCAAAATGGATGTGTCTAGAACTAAAATACATCTAGATACATCCATTTCAATGACAAGTATTTTCGGACGGAGGGAGTACAAGATTCGACTCCATGAAGTAGCTTTACCTCTAACAATAGAAAAAAAGGTGACGTTGGACCATCCGATCAAGAGGGGCTGAGAGGTAGAAAATGATGCACATGCAGCGATGTAGCGAGCTGGGGAAGTGGAGCTAAGGCGGTTTCGAATGAAGATATACCTGAAGGTCGTCGGGATGTGGATAGGTGGGCGGCGGGAGGCCGGATCCGCCCACAGGCAATGACGAATGGATCGGAGGACCTCCCGCGCCGGTGCTCGGCCAGACATTACAGTTCGGCTGGCAGTGGGTCTTCTCCCTCGCTGTCGACGACGACCTAAACGCTGCCCCTCCTCCCTTCACCGGCAGAGGGGGATACGTCCGGATAAATAACCAATGGTGAGGATAGAAAGCCAGTGTTTTTTGAAGGGAGAAAGATAGTGTTACTACCGCTATCTTGTTTAGATCTGGAGAGGATGAGAGTGTGTGAATAGAGCAACCCTAGCAAGCAAGCGTGGAGGCTCCAGCCTATATATACGTAGTGGGGTAGTTTTCCTTTTTCACTCCATCAAAACAATCGTTTAAAAATGTGTACTACTACATGCCAGGTCACAGTTTTTTTTAGTTGTTGATTGTTTTTTGAGATAGCTGCCCGCTTGTTCCAAGTGGTGTTACGGTGTACCAAGTCGCACTTTGTACCGTTCAAGTCTGGTACTACAAGTCCCTCCATTAAATGAACAACCACCCCCTCGTAAAAATTGTGAACAAGCCCACGGCTAAAATTAGCGGAAACGTGGGTTGCCCCAACATGCATTATTATTTATATTTTCTACTCCCTCCGTTCCTAAATATAATTCTTTTTATTAGCCACACCTAAGACAAGATTTTTTTTATTAGCAGTGAACCCCACATGTCATAGACACAAAAATTGTGGCAAGATTCCCTTAGGCAATCCAAAGTGTGTCTAACAATTTGAGCAACTCAGGTTAGGAAAGTGTGGCAAGTGTGGGAAAAATAATGTGGCAACATAAGACAAACATAGTCACAATCCAAACAGCCCCGTAATTTTTTGTGACATGCATGGAAATTTGGTTAGTTAAATTTATAGTCAAAATTTGGCAAGGTGCATCAAATCAACACATGCAAGTATCAAAAGGAAAGTCACGGCATGCATGCATGCGTTGTACTCCCTCCATTTCCAAATATAAGTCTTTTTAGAGACTGCAACAAGTGACTACATACGAAGCAGAATATATCTACTCCTACATACGAAGTAGCCCATTTGAAATGTGTAAAAAGACTTATATCAAGTGCAGTGCTTTGATGTGTCACGTCAACTCGTATAAGACCGAGAAATTTGATTACTACAACGCCCTCTCCCTCGCGGACTGAGCTCCGGTGCCTTAACTGCACCTGCCTTTGGCTGCATGACAGGAGGCCAACCACCTATTGGGCCCACCTGTCATAGACGCAAAGGCAGGAACAGTAAGTAGAAGCTTTCGCTACACGCTATCCCTCCCGCACAAGGTGGACGAACATGCAGAAGTGGATTCGATACTATAGAAGTAGGAGTAACATCATTGTTCGTCTTCTCGAAGAGGCGAAGATCCAAGCGCAACCTGAATGTGGCAGTTGCGAACGCTCGCGTGGTGCGGTTCCTTGGAGCACACATATACTAGCCAGGCTCTTGCATGAGACAAAATTGCTATTGTTTAACAATTAAACTCCATTATCCATTGGTTGATACTCATTCTGCATAGGTCCACACGCTTAGCACCGTTTCCTCCTAGGGTCACCAATGTTTATTTGCTAATTAATAGCATTGCATGCAATGAACTAGCCATTGCAAGTCATTAAAAGCATGCACACCTCTCATCTCTTATTGGTTGATATGTCAAGAAACAAGAAACAAGGTAGAAGTTAATGCACCACGCCTAAGTGTTTTGGGACTATTTGGTTTTTGTAAGATGACTTACACACCTAGACGGAGGGAGTAGTATAGCCCTGTAAACCGGAAAGGAGTATTTGCCTTTCTAGAGATTTCAACAAGTGACTAGACTACACCGTGTGCAGTACTCCCTCCCTTCCGGTTTATAGGGCTCAAATCTCAAATCTCATGAACCAAGGCATTTTGCGATTGGAGGAATGTATCTCGTACTTTACAAAACTATCCTAATTAAACTCATGCATTAATTACGTAGTTCTCTTGTTTTCCTATCCGCCTTGGTCGCGGTGCACAATATTGAGCAGTCCTATATGACTAGCCGCTCTATCTGCATGCGGTACATTTCAAAGCATCCGAGCCCGCGTGCCATCGACCAAATCACAGCGAGGTGCTACAGTCGAGACTCACCTGTCACACCGGTGTGGCCATCATGACCCGTCATATCACAAAACCCACACCTTTACCAGCAGTGGTAAGGTGGCCTCCAAGTTGGACTGGATGAAGCAACCATCATTTCATAGCTGGAACGCTCGTTCAAGCCCTTTCTTCCCTTTCTTGAAGAAAACCTCACTCCAGGCTACTCACTTCTGCCATTTTTCTTCTGTACCGGCGAAGGAAAGGTGGGCGAATCCGTTATGCTGCTATATTTTCATTCCAATAATCTTCTTTTTGCGAAGCACCGACCGATTCTCACATCCTATTCTTTTCCCATTTTCATTGCGATTGTGGTTTCCTTTCGATTGCTTTTTGTTTGTCAGCTCATTGATGGATCCTGGAGCCCTAGGCAAAGAGTTGTCGGCAGACAACCCACTGGAGACAGCGATCTCCAGGAAGCGAGCACCGACCAATGAGTTGACCATGTTGGCGGGCCAACCCATGGAGACGAAGAACTCCAAGAAACAAGCACTGGCCAAAGAGTTGAGGACGTTGGCGGACGAAACTCCTCAAAGAAAGTTGGAAGAACAACAAGGGCCCCACCGTGCCTACCCCAGGAACTCTGATTGCCACCTATGTGAGGCTCAAGACCGAGTTTGAGGAGATAGTCGCCGTTGAGAAGCAATATTCCCCTGGCAAGGTGATGGCCCCCCATCAAGGACGAGGAGATGGCCCCCGGAGGGATGAGATCCCCCGGTGAGCTGCACAAGGTAAAAAATAATGGCTTATTACCATAGTTGTGGTTTTTGATTATTTGCAATGTGCTTACTAATATGTTAGGGTTGTGCAGGTGCTGGTGGTTGTCCTTGATGATTCCGATGTCGTGGCCCGTCCTGTTGGCATCACCCCGGAGATCGATTCCGATGCCGCTGTCCATCCTGTGGACATCGCCCCAGAGATCGATTCTGATGTCGTGGTCATTCCTGTGGACATCGCCCCAGAAATTGATTCCCATGCCGCTGTCCGTGCTGTGGTCATTGCCCGAGAGGTCGATGACAAGAAATAGTTGGTCGCGCTAATCCTTTAGGGTACTTTGCATTTCCCTGTGTTTAATTACCAGAACGGTGCGTGTTATCAAACCATCTTAGGGCTAGTGCACTGTCTTGTGTGGGCGGATCTTGCTACTTTTGTTTGATAGTGAATCATGCGATGAATCATGTGAACCCTCTCCGAGTTATGGAAACAGATGTATCCTCACCAGCTTTTGATGTAATATATGGCATGCTTAGATGTAAGTTTGAACTGTTTATCATATCAGCAGGGCTTGTTTGATGATTCTTAGTGTTAGTAGGCTAGCTACTGTGCGAGCTATAGTACTTGCAAAACACTCACCGAAGAGAAATGTTGGGGCTGATGAGCTCATGGTACGCTTATACTTATCCCTCGTTAATCGACCAATAGCCCTAGCTCCTAAAATTGTAGGCTTAGCGATCGATCAGACAATAGTCGACATACATTCAGGCCTCATTTGGTTCATAGGGTAGGAAAATCGTAGCAAAAGTATAGAGAACGTGCAACACAAAATCATAGCAGTGCAGAGACGTACTCCCTCCATTCCAAAATAGATGACCTAGGCGGGCTAGTTTGGCCTAGTGGGTTTCAGTGATATGACGTGGTACAGTGCCATCCAGTCTTCGCATGTGGTAGCAGTATTGCGGGTACAGTAAGTTTTCTTGAAGAAGCGGAATTCAACGAAGTCATGATGGTTCCTTCGTCTGAACAACTTACAGTGGGAAAGGTTGGGCCTGCGATACGACCGGGGTAGACCAAGATAATTTTGTGCATGGAAGGTGGACTAGGATGGTCGACGTCCCACATGTCGGCGAATGAAAGTATTCTTTCCGATATAGAGTATGAGCAACGAGCTATTGTCTCCACTATTACGACGGAGGAGTGTGAAACATGGCAGCCCAGTGAAATTGCAAGACAACGCGTGTCCCCTCTGGTGAGCGGCGTGCGAGCCGGACTATCGGGGTTGCAACGCGTATGAGTCGTAAGTGTGTCGCCTTTTCCTTTAGAACTTGCGAAGGGTAACATTTTCGCGCGATCGATCGATAGAAATCTAGAACAAAATGACGAGGGCGGTGCTTTCCCGCTTGTTAGGCGGGCTAGTTCGAGTGATATGACGTGCTACAGTGCCGTACACTTGCTCCATTTTTACGTAAGCAAGAGTTTACACTCTTATGCGGGAGGAGTGCGAAACACCGCGGATCTGATTTTAATCGAGGGATAACTGTTCCCTGCCAAATAATGGAGGATTGTTAGTGATTATAGCATGATAGTTAGGGCATGTGTAGCGCTGGCCCACAAATTTACACCGTCATCTATCCGAGGACACTGATGGATGCCATCCGATGCTGCCCGCATACCTTTCGACAACTATATGAACTAACCAGACGAAATTCGTGCAAACAAAGCAAATTTCAAATTAACCGGATGAATTCATTACTTTTCGAAAACTTTTTCTACAAACTGGACGAAATTCATTACATATTTCGCACAAACCGTACTAAAACCTACTGTAAACCTAATCTAAATGATCGCTGACGCCCGACCACCATGTCCGTCCATGAACCCGAGAAAGCCGGCCATTGCCTTTGCCTCCTCCTCATCTGCCTCGATAACCTCCTCCTTCGGAGCACAAGGTTCTGAAGATTTCCGCCTCCACGTCGCCATCAAGCGGCTAATCGGCCACTGATGTTTACCCCACCAAGCTTGGCGTCGACTAAATGGAGTAGCGATGGCCTTCCCGGGACCAGAGCGGCAGCAACCTAGCGCTTACTACTCTTCCTCGTTGCCGGCTGCGCCCGTGCACGTGCGTCGACTTCGTGGTCGTGGCGGCAGAGGGCGGCCGGGGGGCGGGGGGTGCCGGTGATATCCTTCGTTTGCTCCTGCGACAGTACGTCGAAGAGAGCTTTGGAGCGCGCCCGAAGCGGAGCCGCCGATGTCCCTCGTCTGCTCCTGCGACAGTACGTCCAAGAGAGCTTCGGAGCGCCAGGAGGACATGGTTGAAGTGGTGCCAGTAGAAGGAAGGGACCAGAGGAGAATAAGTGTGGGTCTTTGGCTATGGCTGGGAGCTGGGGCTCAAGTTAATATAGTGGGCGAATGGCAATGAGCCGCGATAGACGGATGGACAACTGGCGCCGGAGTAGGTTCGTCGGGCGTGAATGCGGATGCTGCTTCAGTGACTTAACTGCAGATGCGTTTGGGTTACTGACATGTGGGCCCAACGGGTATCTGGCCTGCATGTCAGTGACACACAAATTGCACCTGCAGTTAAGTCCGGTGAATGCGGCATTGACATTCTGGAGAGATGGTGACCGTTTTAGGTGGGAAGCGCGCGCTAGCGATGGAAGGGGTTTCGATGTGCAGTGGCACCAAGATCGATCGCTCACGACAGTACATACTCCGTACCATACTACCATAGTACCCTCTCTAGCTTAGGCTGTTTTATAGATTGTCGTTGTGATGGACGATATACATGAGCAAGGCAGTCCGAGTATGACCGTTGGTGTTGAGCCAGGTGAATACATGCTCGGCGTTCGCGTAGGCCTCCATCAAACGTCTAAACAGTAATGTCAGGCACGGCCGGGGCGCGCAGGTGATGGGCTCGCCGTTTGCGTTGCGCCATGAGCAGGACTTTGATTTAGAGGGCGACGTGCATGCATTAGCATGTTTGACAGCGTGAGCGTGAGTGTCTGACGCAAAGTATTTCATTTTCATTTGGCTGACGAGGGTGCGTTGCAGTGACGAGTCCGTGGTTTGATTCCCCACATACGCATAATTTTGGTTTTTACAGTATTTCTTTCTCATTTGACAGGTAGGCCCGCGTAGATAGATAAAGAACACGAGCTGATGAGGCGCATGCGGACTGTTTGACTGGTCAACCAGGCAAATATGGAGCTATACGTTGAGCCAGTGGTCGTATAATCACCATATCTCGTATACAATGATCAAAGTGAGTTATCAAGACAAGTTCGATGACCGCCAATGCATTTTACTCAGTAATAAATGACCAGGACTGAAGGGGAATCCAAATTTGCTTCATCTTCTGTCCTTGAGCTCTTGACAAACCAATGCACTATACGGTTGTCCGACCATTCCACCCCAGAGCTCTCACCAAGGGTCGTTCATACCACCACGCCGCACACTAACCGGTAAGGCAGCGATGGCATCCCGGCGCGCCGAGTTCCTCGCCACCCACGACCGCACACAAAATGGTAGGAAAGCAATGGCATCCCACCGTGCCGAGTTCATCGCCGCTCGCGACCTCACAACTATGTGGGAGGAATTTGAAGATGCCAAGGCCGAATGGGCGGTAGAGCAAGAGGCGGCCAAAGCCGCACAGAGGGAGCGGAAAAGTCAAAAAGCACTCAAGAAAAGAGAGGCCCACCACCGCAAGAAAGAAAAGGACGCACGCGCTGCTGCGAAGAGGTCGGCGGAGATCCAAGCACGGCGGGGTGTCGCCGACAAAGCCGGGAAGGAGAACGACGGCGTCTAGCCAGCATGTGAGAAGTAGTAGTACTAGTAGTTAGTGTGTGTGTCTGTGTCTGAGTACGAGCATGCACCAGTACTACTAGTTACTGTTGTAGTTTTTAGAGCAAATTACCAGTACATTAGCCTAGACTAAATGGAAAAATTCCTACCCTAAGCATCAAATGGCATCTCTTTCTCTATAGGAATTGAGATGCATGTCTCTCACTTCCTATGATTTTCATATTCCTATCCTATGAACGAAAGCAGGCCTCTGTTGGAGTAACTACTGTAGCTAGTAGTACTGCTGGTACAGTACTTTTCTTCAAGAAGCGGAATTCAACGAAGTCATGATGGTTCCTTCGTCCGAGCAACTTCAAAGTGGGAAGTGGGCCTGTGATTTGACGGCTGATTAGTCATTGTTACTGCGGTGCGACGACCTGGGTGACTCTCCCTTGGAGTTCTACATGCATGGCAAGTGGACCAGGATGGTCGACGTCCCACATGTTGGCGAACGGAAGTATTCTTTCTGATATCGAGGAGCAAGGAAACCGCGTGGTATAGTATGACTGCTGTGGTTTGCAAAAAAATAGTATCACTGCCGATTTATAATTATTTTTTATTTCTGATGAATGCTAGCGTTTCAACTCTTATGACGAAGGGTGCCAAACATGGCACATGCTGGATGTACCACACGTCAGTGAAAGGAGTGGGACATGAACAGCGTGGTAGAGCCCAGCATAAAAAAACGGCGTGGTAGAGCGTCTCCACTTCTTCCACTTCTGGGTCGGAGATCACACGTAGTAGCACTTAGTGGTATGAACGATACAAAGTGCGACCTGGAGAGAAAGACACGTCTAGTTGGAAGGTCTCGGGGCATACACGTAAACAAATATAAAAGTTAATATGTGCCTCCAACTAATATAGTAGTAGTAGAGTACTTAGGCACGTACTCCATAACATCATCGTGCATTGCACGTACAACATTTAATGGTAGTACGTAGTAAGAGACAAATGCCGCCCAAGAGTTCCCTTCTCGACCTACTTTTGGGTGTTTGGTAGAGTGTATGGAGGGTGCATGAGCCCACACTAGTTTAGCACAAATACACTAGAAGCATGCATGAAGAGGGGTGTTGAGTTGAGCATGCATGAAGAGGGAATAACTATGCTGAGACGAGAACGCAACCAAACACACCCTATATGCCATGCATGTTCATACCATTTGTGCCTTTCTACTTCACTTACTGCGCTACATTACTCAGGTTCGTACGTCCACTCCTGGGTACATGTCCGTCTTGTAGTTCCAGTCCCACGTGTTCTTCATATAGATGGAACGATCCTTGCATAACACGTGCACCTTGATGCTAGATGTCTCGCGTGTTGGCAAATGGATGAACAAAGCTCACATAAAAAAAATAGAGTGGAAGAACATAGATTCCGGACGACCGAGAAGGAGCAAGGAACCTCGTGGTGGAGCGTCTGCACTCATAATATTTAATATTATTCAGCCATATAAAATTAACCAATCATCTCCACAGTGGACTGGAAGAGTACGAAACACAGCAACCCAGTGTAGTTACATCATACTAGTACATGGCTAACCCACGCTATCACCATATTTCTTGGTTTCCGTGCGACACCTATCTCTAGTAATCCAGCAGCCTGTATCGCTTCTCCCTCCTCGTCTCTATCAAAGTGCGGCGGGCTGGCGTTTCTGCCATCTATTGAGGTCGGTTAACTATCACATGTTAGCGACATGCCAAGAGCATTCTAAAAAAATTCCTTTCACGTTCCGTTTTCAAAAAGGAAAAAAAATCCTTTCACGTACGAATTTGCCTGTATGCTTTGAGCAACTTGCATGTCCTATACTGCCCCTCTTTGATACTCTAACTTAGCTAGAGGTTAGACTAACTCATGACTAACCCTAAACTAACTGTAGCCAAAGAGGTGTTTGGGTGACAGGGTTAGATTGACAATAAATGCACTTCATGGAGAGAGAAAAGTGATTTTTCAGTGGTCCCAATGAGAACTATCTCTAGTTAGCACCTCTTAGGTGGGATAGTTTTTTTGGTGGGTTGGGTGCAACTTGCTCCAATTTAAACCCTCATGCTTGGATACTTTAGGGCTATTTGAGCCCCAACTAGCTCAAACTAACTCTAACCCATGGACCCAAACAGGGCCTATGGCCAGTCTCGACGCGGAGCAGTCGCGTGCACCGGGAAGCGGCGCTCTCTCGGCCGTCGCACCACTTCAAAGCCGGTGCCAGTGAGAGGTCGCCTCCGCTCTGGCCGGGCATTAATGCGGCACTGACGCTCCAGGGCGACGCTGACCGTTTCATGCGGGAAGCGCGCGCTGGCAAGGGAGTATAGGTTTTGAACCGTTTCAGGTGTAGTACTGGTAGTTTGCAAAACTACTCAATTACTTCACTCAGTTTCCTAAGAAATTGTGGTAAATAATGTTACTCCACAGCCCGCTTCCCTTCTCCTTCCTCTTCCACCACCCGCGCACGTCCACGGGAAGCGACCGATCAACCCTTATATAGGAGTGCTAGCACAAAAAGATGCGTGCATGACCACTAAAATTTCCATATTAAAGCGCCGCTCCGGCGGGAGTATGGCGTATGTTGTTACCTTCGGCCGGCCCATGGCTACCGGGCGACGGTGACCAGAGAAGAGGCGATGGGAGGGGAATGAATGTAGCTACTGTTTGGGTTCGCCTTCCGGCTTAAATAAATGCGCAGCATCACGTGTACCCGCGGGTGCACAAATTTTAACATACGTGTCTGCTTAAGTGGGCGTCACGTAACTGGTGTGTGTGTGAGAGAGAGAGATTCTGAGAGACAGAGTGCGTGTGTGCGACTCTACTCTTTGGACATGTACTCAACCTTTTGCATCGGGATATAAGTATAATGGTATTTACTTTAGCTAGTGATTTACGTGGCCATGTTAACGTGGTTGTGTCAAAAAAATGTCACTTCCTGCTCGTGATTTGCATTATATAATTACAAGCAAGATTCTCGTGCATTGCACGGAACATTGATATGCATTTTTTTTACAAAACACCTGTTGTGATTGACCCATGCAGGAGTAATCCCATGTGTAAAAACTAATGATATCTTTAGAATTTTATCGGAAAACTGGTATCTCGAGAATGTCATCGAAAAAATGAAAGATGAGAGATAAGGCGAGGAGGAGTGGAGCGTGGTGGTGACTAGTGGTCGGAATCGGCGGAGGCATGGGGATGGACGGCGCCGGCAGGCGGCAGTGGCCACCATGCATGATAGATTGTTCCAGAGACTCATTCCTTTTTTAATTGCTGAGCAATGAGGTTGCGAGAGATAATGATGTGGAGAGAGGTGCGGGTATCTTTTGTAAAATTATCATAGTTTGCTTTCTATCCGTCAGATATAGATCATACGGTCTGTATTACAAGATGGCAGACACACCATCATCGCCAACTCGTTTTTTTATAAGTGTACAGATGATAAGTTTGCTGACTACTAAAGTAAAGTGGAATTTGTCCATGTTATGCAAGTAAATGAAGGTGATTGTTTATCATACGAGTAAGGTTGGATGAAGGGTGGTAGGAACAAATGCTCCGCCTAGAGCATGTGTGTGTGAGATGGAGTCTTAGTGTGTGTGTGGGTGTGTGTGTGTGTGTGTGTGAGAGAGAGAGAGAGATGGAGTCTTAGTTTGTGTGTGTGTGAGAGAGAGATATGGGGTCTTAGTATGTGTGTGTGGGGGGGGGGGGGTGTGCGTGCATGCGTGCTGTGTGTTTGTGTGTGTGTGTGTGAGAGAGAGAGAGAGATGGAGTCTTAGTGTGTGTGGGGGGGGGGAGGGTGCGTGCGTGCGTGCGTGCGCGCGCGCGCGCGTGTGTCACGGGGTCCTCTGTGGCGGATGTAATTTAAGTGTGCATGGCTTCATCATAGAAAGGTGATGTGTATGGCAGAGTCCACCAACGATGGGGTGCGAGAGAGAAAATGCCCGTAGAGAGGGAAGAGAAGGTGTGTGCGCGTGAGAGGAGTCGACATCGAGAGAACGTGTTTGTTCGAGAGACACCGAGGAAGACTACAATATATCGATGGTGCATGTAGGCGGGAATTAAACGAAGGGATGGTCTTATTGGTTTCAGGGATATAGGGGAAGAGTGAGAGGCGGGGGGGGGGGGGGGGGGAGGGTAGCTAGAAGGAGATTGTTAAGTGTGAGTGTGTGTTTTACCCATCCAGGCGGAAGTTATGTGCACAAAAGAGGAGAACGATTCGATGTGGTGTTAGGATTGAGGGTAATTAACTATGTATGGAGACATAGAGACCTTGAACGTGCATGTGTGAGAGGTATACATGTATACGTGGGATGTGTGTGTGTGCGCGAGCGCATGATCGAGATAAAAGAAAGAAGACATAAGTCATAAGATCAACGACATGGGAGAGACGGATCGGTATGACTATATGCATGCATGTGAGAATGTAGGGAAGAAGGCCCGACAATTGAGCATGTGTTTTTGTCTTTAAGAGATAGTGGCGTGGGCTGGAGCATGCATCTATGGCGTGCAGAGGGAGTGAGGCGCAACGATTGTGCAAAATAGATCAACCTATAAATGCATATGTATGGAGAGACATATATAGTGTGGGTGATAGGAAGCAAGACTCCGTGCGAGAAAGAAATGTTGACGGATAAACTACAGATAGATACAGAGATGGAGATGCTAGCTAGAGGGACATCCACTAGTTTGGGTGTTGGAGATGACCGTCAGGTGGTTCAAAGGGTGAAGTTATATATGTGTGTGAGAGGGCACTTGACTGCATGTAGAGAGAAACATATGTACTGTGCGTGATAGGAATCAAGAGTGAGGGCAAGAAAGAAGGTTGATGGAGAAATAGATAAATAGAAAGATAAAGATGCTAGCTAGTGTGCGTTAGAGATAGGAGTCGAGTGGATCAGAAGGCTGGGTTATGTGTGTGGGTGTGAGAGAGATAGAGAGAGGGTGCATGTGAGTCACATACAATCAGATATCAGAGAGAAATGAGATCCAGAGAGATGGAGTTTTGTGTCTGCGAGAGAGAAAGATATTTCACAACGAGAGTGATAGCTAAAGAGACATATGAGGTAACGCAAGATATCTCTAGGGAGAGGGTGTGTGTGAGCGACATACAAAAGAACAATGGAGAAATATGAGACCCTGGGAGACAAAGTTTGTGTTTGTGTGAGAGAAAGAGATATTGAAGAGGAAGAGTCGTAGGTTCTCATATCTAAGGAGCGAAAGACATCTCTGTATGAGGGGTGTGCGAGTGGCACACATGGGAATAGTAGAGAGAAATGAGACCCCGGGAGACAAAGTTTTGTGTTTGTGTGAGAGAAAGAGATTCCACATGGAGAATCATAGTTAGAGACACATAGCAGGGAGCGAGATATACTTAGAGAGATATAGAGTGATGAAGGTCGAGGGGGAGAGTATCGTCAGTGTGTTACGAAGATAAAAGATCATTGTCGACATACAGGTAGCACGAGGGATACCTGAGAGACAATGAACGTGTATAGGTCCAGAGAGATAGTCCTATATAAGCATGAATGATAGCTATATGAGACGAATATCTGGATTAAAGGGGATTAAAATATTTAAACTGGAGATCATGACATCGATAATATCATAACGCAAATTGGTGTATCAAACATGCATATTCATTTGAATTTGGGCACACGTGTAATGTTATATAGTTTATCAATATTGGTGATCCATAGATTCTTTAATTACAAACAATGCATGGTTTATATGCAATTAATGTCTAAACGGGATTACACTATATGTTGTGTGTGTGAAACACATTATACATGTTTGAGAAGTAAAAAAACCCACATGAAACACACATTAATTGGAGACAGTTAGCGAGGAATGCATACATTGGATTTCAACATAAAGTGGTTTCAAATATTTGAAAATCCAAATTGATGGATACAACCTTATGAATCTGAGATCATGCCATTTGTAAACCATATTTATGTATAAATGGTGTTGTGCTTTTGAAAGTATATATAAAAAATGATGTATATAGAATGTAATTCCAATTGAAAATGGATCTCGCCTGAAAAAATAGAATACAAACTGGATTCGAATTGAGTTGGCATGGTAAATGTGCACTCTGCAAAATTTGAACGAAGCAGGGAAAGTCGCAGTAACCACCCGAAACCAAAATCTGCGAGATGGAAATCACTACTGCCTATCCCTGCCACGCAAAGCCTATCTTCTGGATTTCTATAGGTTTCGATAGGGGTAGGTTTGTAATTTCACCCAAACATGACGTAACCGCCTCTGACCCGGATTCATACACGGTGGGCGCCAAAACACAGTGTGTCCTCGGCCGAAATCGACTCCCTCCTTGATTCATATTCATACACGGTGGGCGCCAAAAACAAACTCTCGTCGGCAAATATTCAGTGTATGCGAGATTACCGTCCTATCCCCAACCGACTAATGTTGCTGTGATGTAGTAGAAATTTGAAACGGGGGCTAAGTTTGTAAATTTCCTCACATTTGAGACAAGCGCGCCCTGAATACATAGTTCCCCCCTCCCTCTCTACCTCCCTTTTCCCCATTCGTACTCCGTGGGCGCCAAAACACCCTCTCCACCCCACGCTCCTCCGTCCGCCGCCGTCCGCCACCCCATCCACCGCCGTCCTCCTCCACCATGCCGGAGCTGATACCCCGACGCCACCGTCCATTACAAGAGATCGACCTCTCTCATCCACGCCTTCGGACCGGGATCCTTGCATCCCGTCCTCTCGCTTCATCACCGCCGTCGTCCACCTTGCCGGCGGCGCTCCTATGACCGTCTCGTCCACCGCGCCCTGCCGCCATCATCTACCCTTCTAGATCTGCTTCCATGCTGTCGACAGCCATCGCTACCGCATCACTGTCAAATTCTCAGCAGATGCGTACATGGCCCTGCACCAGAGGCGGTACTCTTTCGTATCTGCTCAACTTAATTATCGCAGCAAGAAAATAGATCGCCACTGCTTTACTCTGGTTTCTTGTCTTGGTTGCGAAGTTGCCTTTGTCCGGTTTGCACCTTCAGATCCGCCATGCCACGCCCAACACTATACTCCCAATGCTTATGGTTTTCCCCTTTTATATTCCACACTAGTTAAATCACAGTAGACTAAATTTCAAAATTAGGTCAGTCAATTTTTCAGAGCTTGCCAGAGTTCGCCGGTGCGATCGAAGGGGCTCGGGTGGTTGTGGGGCCTCGCTGAATGAAGAAAAATCGACGCTGGTGTGGGTTGGGGCGGGGGTGGGGGTGGGGGTGGCGGAAGAACACAGGCGGTGGGGGCCGGTGGTCCGACCGGCGGCCTGTGCGGTGTTCTGTATGGGAAGAATCAGAGACGAGGAAGAAGAAGGGTTAGGACACGTAGGATCTTCATCCAACTGCCTGAAATGGTCGAGAGACAGCTGGGAGTTGCATTCTTAATGCGCTCTGGTTCATCATGTGTGGGCACTGCGCAACCAACATTTTATTATCCAAAATCTGCTTGCTCTTCTTTACCATGTTCGATAGAGCTGGCCTGTACGTGACCGATAGGCTTTCAATTACTAGCGGCGATACACCACCGTATTTTCAAGCCTGTTCCACTTTACCGATTTATATATCGTGGTTATGGTGTACCCCTGTTATGTACACTATGATCTGCCTAGTTGTTGTGTGCTCTTGTTATCATGGTTTGGCAATAAACTCTCTATACAGTATATTATGAACCTATCATCTGCCAGCTATCCTTACTTCTGGAGCCTATTTTTTGTGTGTACTTGTGCCAGATTATATAAATGCACGCACCATATTACAACACACATGAGCTCTCTCATCAGAATCCAATGATAGCACACAAGTGCTTACAGGGGCGCCCCTATATTAGAATATCATCTGCATTACAAAGATAATGTTACAACTATTTATGTTTTCATGGTTCTCAGATATTATACGCAATTACAGTGAATATCAGAATCCGCGCATCAGAAGAATATTGTGGAACACTGCAATGACTTACAAAATTGGCTCCAAGGCATTGAGTGCCATTCTGGAAGCAATGAAACTCGTACGCTCCCCACCTGTTGATTCTTGTTCAGAATATCATCCTAATGACTATTCTAACCTCGAGGAGTCAAAGGCAGATGGCCTATCCTGTTCACCCATCAAGGTGCCTGTTCTAATTTGGCAAGGTTTTATTGATTGCGCGTATCTTGCATATGTTGTCTTGCATTTCTTCTACTTTGTTGCACCGCCATCTGCTTAGTTTACTCATCATATAACTCGAGATGCCATGCCCATCCATTATCAATACATATTCCATCTGTCAACATACCATGTTTTTCCACTCAAATGCTGTTCTTGTGCATCAGACATCAAAAAGGAAGAGGGTGATTGCCGAACCTGAAGGAGCACCAGCAAAGTCCTTGAAAATCGTGGTGGTGCCGGAGAAATCAGACAGCGCCCCACTTATATTGGCTGTACAACTAGTGACACAAAACATAGGACCGACTCCAGCAGACTGTACCCATACTTCACTGGCCACACCACTAGCCCCACCACACAGGACCTGCACTCCAGCAAAAGGTATACCAATTTCATTTGCCATAGCACCAGCCGTACCACAGAAAAATCCCACTCCAGCAAAAAGTACAACAACTCCACCGGCCGAAGACCTACCCCAACTGCAGAGATGGCCAATTCCTGCAGATTGGAACCCCATTCCATTTATTCCCAGTTTAAAAGACAATCCTTTCAATGTTGTTAGGGACTACGTGCATATATTCCCATCATGGGAAGATTATAGTGAATACAAACACCATTTTCACATCTTCCTGTCCAACTTACGTGTAAGTGCTATTTTTCATGGTTATTATTTTCCTGTTTTCTTCTGATCGAACACATCAATGATTTACATTACATTGTTGTAACTAGGCAAGGGTCAATCTGGATAGTCATGACGAGCAAAGCTTGCTTGTGCTTTTCAAGGAAGCATTGCAGCAGTATCGGTGTTACCTGAGGAAATCACACTTTGATGGCAAGTCTATAAAAAAAATTCTGGTGAAGTCTCCTGTGCTAAATTTAAAAGACATTGAATGGAAAAACCTTGTTATGCACTGGTCTCGTTCCCAGGATGAGGTACTGTCTATGAAATCACATGACAATTTGAACTTCTACTTTTCCGCATGTGCCTTATGGATCTTTTTTGCAGGAAATCTGCTCGAAGAAGAATTCCAGTTTGAAAAGAATGACAGGATATCGCAAATATGCTACCCGTTGCTTTGCTCTTGTTAGTACCTGTTGTCCTGTATCACTGTACTTGCATACATACCTGGTTCATTATGTGACAACAGTATACATGATAGCTTGCTTATCAATTGTTCGCTCCAAATTATCTGATCTGTATGAATGGTTACATTAGTGTAGAATATATCCAATGCCAATGAATTTTTTTAGCTCTACATTGTTCTTGTAAGTACATGCTGTCCTTTATCAGTGTACTTATATTGACAGGTAGTTGTTCATGTACCATCACTCTGCAGCTTATTTTCCTTTGCCCTCCATTTTCTACACATCAGATCTATATTTACTCTTACCATAAGGTTGGTACAGAAGAAGTTTAGCTGTGCATTGCTCTTGGCTGTGCCTTTTGCCTGTATCGCTGCACATACATTTATAGCTACTTGGTTATGTAGCATCACTCTTCATCTTATCTTAAATATTCTCCATTTTTTCGTATATTATCACATCTATATTTACTCTTAACGAAATGTAGAATAAAGGCAATGCTTATGAAGAAGATTCTGTACTAAACTTCTTGAATTGCCCCCCCATCAGCTTGCACAAGGGCTTTATAGAGCCTGCCTTCACCAGTAATGTAAGTTTGTCCTTCTCAAGCCTTCAAACTTTGTTGTGTATATTTGGTTAGGCATGACTGCAACAGCTGTTTATTTTTGGTGTTTGCATCAAATTGCATGTTTAAAGTTTATTATGTAGTTCATAAACAAAAGTTTGTCCTTCTCAATTTAAGTTTTCAGTTGTACAACTAAGTTCCTTCTTCATACCATGTAAATTAAACTATACAGAGCAAGTGATCTTCTTTTGCACTGCATGTATGCTTCTGTTCTTCATCTGTAATCCAGTGGTGTGGTGAACCTACCCACTACAGCACAATGTCATATTCTGCAATGTCTTAACTATGAACAATGTCATATCATTCTACTATTATTTAAACCGTCTCTTTATTTGCCAATCTGAAATGGGATAAATTGACAGCACACTAACCATTGATACTTATGAGTTCTTGATCTGTAATCCAGTGGTGTCGTGAAGCTGCCAACTCCTTCACAATGTCATTTCCTGCCATGTCTTGACCTGAACAATACCATATTGTGTTAATGCAATTTTAAACTGTGTCACTTTATTCGTCAGTAAGAAATGTGATGAATTGTCAGCACTAATACTTTTATGTGCAAAACCTGTCATCTGTCTGCTTGTTTATCTTTCAGAGTGAGGAAGATATAATTGTTGAACAAGCACAGTCTCATCATCTTGCTCAGCTGCTTGCGCTGCAGCTCCCCAGTAGGGCTAACCTTTCTTGAACTCTATTGAAGTGCTGTTGGTTTTGTATATTATTTTGTCGGCGTGTTTATTTGCACTGGTGGCAATCTTTGATGCCCAGTGTATGTAATCTGCTGTCTGTGTGTGCTTTATTATCATAGTGGCGAACTTTGATGCCCAGTGGATGTAATATGCCGTAATTTCTTTATTGTATAGTCTAGGTTTTTTCTTATTCACGATGTTGCAGTTATTCTACTGTATATATATCCTGTCTTCGCAGTAAACCGGCCAAACCGTAAAAGTACGGTACATAATCGGACCGTCATGCAATCACGATGTATGATCCGCATCATGGGCCCCATCAAACTGGCCCACTAGTAGATTCGAGCCTTTAATAGGCCGAGTAACCCCCGGCCCTCTTTTTGCAAGAAAACTCAATGGGCTTTTAGGAGGCTGAGAAGTAGGTTGGGCCTGAAACGTGCTGGATAGCTCACGGGCCGGCAGCAACCCGAAATGGACCCTGGCCCATGATTGTGCGAATCAAATCACGGGCTTTTAACATGCCAAAGTTGTCTCGGTCCTTGTTTGGCCCAATCAGATATCGGCTGTGAGCAGGCCGGATGCAAACCGGGCCGTAGTTAGGCCCAACTATATGACGGGCTTTTAAGAGGCCGAAATTAATATAGGGCCGAAATGTTAAATGGTCCCTTAACATGCCGAAACTAATATCTGGACAAAATTACTAAATGGGCCTTTAGCAAGTGGGCCCAAAAGCATAGCGTCCAGTTAACGGGCCAAATCTGATATGGGCCATAATTGAGCCCAAAGCCTCTTAAAGGGTCGGACCTGATCTGGGCCGTGATTTGGCCTAGAAAGTGGGAGGCTTTTAATGGGCTGGATCTCATATGGGCCATTATTAGGCCCGGAACGTGGCAGGCCATTAATGGACCGGATCAAATATGGACCGACATTTGGCCCAAAACATGGCAGCCAGTTAATGAGCCGACCTACTAGGGTCCTCAAAATCTTGTGGGCCTACAGCTGGGCCAGCCCATTAATGTCGGCGAAATCTCGTGTGCCTTTAGCTGGGCTGGCCCATTATGATCTGCAAGAATTTTGTGGGCCTTTACCTGGGCCAGCCCATTATGGCACACAAAAATCTTGTGGGCCTTTACCTGGGCCGGCCCATTGTGGCCCGCGAAATTTTGTGGGCCTTTAGCTGGGCCAACCCATTATGGTCCGCAAAATCTCACGGGCCTTTAGCTGGGCCGGCCCATTATGGCCTGCAAAATCTTGTGGGCCTTTAGTTGGGCCGGCCCATTTAAACGTGATGGACCGTGCCACGTGTCGACGTATCATAGGCTCCTTTTGTCCAATGAGTCGATGACATCTGTCCCAACGATGAGCCGAAACGTGTTTCCTCCAGCCAATGATGATTTTACACGTGGAAAATCCCCATTGGTCGGGGCTGTTAACGGGTTATCGGATCCAAAACCCGACCCGATAGCTTAACGGCGTTCCGTTACGGTGTATGCCACGTGTTGGTCACCCTTGACGAAAGCACTTCTGTGACGCGCGATTTATCGTCATGGAAGTGGACACTTCCGTGATGATAATTTTGGTAATGTCATGGAACACTTCTACGACAGCACAGGTATGACTATCTTGATTCTGTCATAAAATCGTCATGGATGTACATGCATGACAAAAAACGCGACCTACTGTGACAAACATGTATCATCACGGAAGTGTATTTTTTTGTAGTGTGAGGACTTTGCCGGAGGAGCTGAGGGTTTTGAAGCCCGAGGAATTTGTGCATCTTGAGGAACTGGGGCATGATAACCCGCAAGTATACGGGATAGTTGTAACCTCTTTCGATAAGTAAGAGTGCCGAACCCAACTAGGAGCTAAAGGTAGAACAAATACTCTCTGAAGTCCTATCGGCCACTGATACGACTCTACGCACGCTTGACGTTCGCTTTACCTAGAACAAGTATGAAACTAGAAGTACTTTGTAGGTGTGATAGGATAGGTTTGCAAGATAATAAAGAGTACATAAATATAAACTAGGGGCTGTTTAGATAAAGATGCAATAAAGTAAGTATTAGTAGAGAGCTTTTTGTTATGAGAAAGTATTTGTCCAAGGCAATCAATAAACTAGACTGGTAATCACTATTGCAATTCTATTTGAGGGAGAGGCATAAGCTAACATACTTTCTCTTCTTGGATCATATGCACTTATGACTGGAACTCTAGCAAGCATCCACAACTACTAAAGATTCATTAAGGTAAAACCCAACCATAGCTTTAAACTATCAAGTCCTCTTTATCCCATACGCAACAACCCTCTTACTCGGGTTTGTGTTTCAGTCACTCACGCAACCCACTATAAGCGAATCATGAACGCATTGCAACACCCTACATCGGGAATCCCTCACGCTTGCGCGACATGGAGAGCACCATAGGACAGCACCAATAATAAAACATGCAACTCAAACCAATCACGATCATCAATTAACCCATAGGACAAAATGGATCTACTCAAACATCATAGGATAGCCATACATCATTGGGAAATAATATATAACGTTGAGCACCATGTTTAAGTAGAGATTACAACGGGTAAGAGATGGGTTACACCGCTGCATAGAGGGGGGAAGAGTTGGTGATGAAGGCGGTGAAGTTGTTGGTGAAGATCACGGTGATGATGATGGCCCCCAGCGGAGTTCCGGCGCCACCGGAAGCAAGGGGGAGAGGGCCCCCTTCTTCTTCTTCTTCTTCTTCATTGACCTTCTCCCTAGATGGGAGAAGGGTTTCCCCTATGGTCCTTGGCTCCCATGGCGTGGGAGGGGCGAGAGCCCCTCCGAGATTGGATCTCTCTCTCTCTCTCTCTCTCTCTCTCTCTCTCTCTCTCTCTGTTTCTGCATTTTTAGATTCCGCCCCTTCACTGTTTCTTTTATATCCGGAGATCCGTAACTCTGATTGGGGTGAATCTTTCGCCCAAATTTTTCTCATAAAATTAGCTTTTTGCGGCAAAAGAAGAGCGTCAACCGCCTTACGGGTGGCCCACGAGAGTGTCAGGCGCGCCCAGGGGGGAGGGCGCGCCCCCTGGCTCGTGGCCACCTCGGGCACCGTTTCGCGTTGATTCTTCCTCCAGAGAATCCCAAATATTCCAAAATAATTCTCCGTCCTTTTTTATCCCATTTGGATTCCGTTTGTTAGTGGATTTCTGCGAAACATAAAACATGCAACAAACAGGAATTGGCACTGGGCACTGGATCAATATGTTAGTCCCAAAAATAGTATAAAAAGTTGCCAAAAGTATATGAAAGTTGAAGAATATTGACATGGAACAATAAAAAATTATAGATACGACGGAGACGTATCAGGGCAGCTTGAGGAAATGGCCTTGGTGGCATTGAGGAGATTGGCCGTGAGGGCATTGAAGAAGAACTTGGCCGTGAGGGCATTGCTGAGGAAGGTGGTTTCTTGGCTGGCTTCTTTGGCATAGCCTTCTTGCTTGAAGAAGCCTCAACAGCGGCAGTGGCAGCAGTAGAATCCTCATTAAATTTCTTCACTGCTTCTTTGGCCTGCTTGGCCAACTTAGCTTGCCGCCCGGCCCATTCATCAGCATAATCCTCACCACGTTTAAGGCTTGTTGGATCAGCTCTTTGGCCAGGTGCCAGAGGAGGTCTTGAGCATGGAGGGTTAAGAGCGAAATTCTTCATGTATTTGGGAGTGACATATCTGTACTCCCTCCACTCTCTTGCCCATCTTCTTTCAATCCTCTGAATATGCATTTTGCGCTCATTCTTCGTCTCCTTGCCATGAGTTGCCTCATCAGGCATGCAGTACCCTGCATAGATGTCCGTAGGGATCTCAAAAGCAGTATTAACTTTAAGCTTCTTTCCTCCTTTCTGAGGCCTTTTACCATCTGCCATTTTCTTCAGCTGAGGAATTTGCACAATTGAGTTCTCTGAAGAAGTATGCAGCTTTTCTTCGAGGAATGCTGCAAATGAGTTAAGTTGATGAGAACCTAGTGATTCAGTAGCAGACATGTGTACCTGTGAACAGAGTATAGGTGTGAAGAATTTGGAGAGGTCATATGCGTTCTCAGAAGTTTTTGCAAAGCTGAACAAGTTTGAGGAAATTGACCCGATGTGTCTTGAAGAATTTCCCTAATCGTTCTTTGACTTAGGTTTCAGAGTTGTGCGGATCGTGAGATTCACACAATTGAGGAATCATGAAGAAAAACGTCACTTAGAGAAACATATCAAGAATTGAAGATTTGTGCTAGGTGTTTAGAGTGTGGAGGTTGAAGAATAAACACCTTTTGAAGATTTGATGAAAATCATCAGTAGAATAAATGTGGTAAAAGTAACTTTTAATTACCCTTGATGAAGAACTCGACGAACAGGAAGTGTAGATTTGGAAGTTCATCGGCTCGGATCTTCCACGCCCTAACTTGGCGAAGGAAGACGTCTACGGCGGCGGCGGAGGGAAGATTTCCGCGGCCGGCGCGAGTACGACGGGACGAGGTCGAGGCAGTGAAGCTCTTCCTCACCGGCAACAATGGAGGTAGCGGCGGTGCTAGGGCTTGAGAAGCTTGAGCGAGGGAGTGAGGTCGAGCGGAGTAAAAATGAAATGAGGAAGGGAAGGGGGTATTTATAGGTGAGGTGAAAAATTGTTCGCCCGAAGAATTTGGACGAACGTGCCCCTGACCCTTCTCATTCGTGCGACATGTGTCACCCACATACTGAGAGGTGGACATCGTGTGAGATTGTGGATGAATAGATAAGTTTGAGTGGCAAAAGACGAAAATTTCCTCTGTGGAATGCGTAACAGTTTGAGCGGCAAAAGACAAAAATTTGGATAAGACTATTTTAAAGTTTCGTTCGCAATTTCTTCAGCTGACAAGGACATAGTGAAGAATTTGAATGAGTTTCAAATAGAACGCACATGAAGAATTTGTGAACGGACTGGGTTGAGTTTAGCATAGAGGGGGAAGGGTCCGATCACATTCACTTAGCAGAAAAAGCAACTTGAAGAATTAACAATAAGTGAATGCTGTAGAGGACATAAACTCATATATATATAGTCAAATGAAGAACAACGACGGAAAAAGTGAAGACAATGCAAAGTTGAAGAATTTTAAAAACTGAGGAATTTCAAAAATGAAGAAAAACTCAAATTGAAGATTTTCAACTTTGGTTGGTTGCGCAACCCACCGTATACGAAAGCTGATTTCAGACACCGCGTACAACTCTCGTAGGGTTCTGAGAATCAATTTCTTCATTAATATCTTCACACTTAGAGGGTTAGTCTTCATTGATTGAACAAAAACGTTACTTCATGTGTTGCACATCTAAGTCATCAAGTCAGCATAAGTGTTAGGATGTGTGTCCTTTTCAAAGAACATTTGAAGATTCTAGGATATTTAGCTCACACCGCAACTTGCTAAATCTCTTCTCATCTAAGGGCTTTGTGAAGATATCGGCCAGCTGGTCTTCAGTACTTGCATGGTCGATGGAGATGTCACCCTTCAACACATGGTCATGAAGAAAATGATGACGAATCTGAATGTGCTTTGTCTTCAAGTGCTGAACTGGGTTGTCTGCAATCTTGATAGCACTCTCCTTGTCGCAGTAGAGTGGCACATTCTTCATGTTGATGCCATAGTCCTTGAGTGTTTGCTTCATCCATAGTAATTGAGCACAGCAAGATCCAGCAGCAATGTACTCAGCTTCTGCAGTGGAGAGTGATACGCAGTTCTGCTTCTTCGAGGACCAACATACCAAGGATCGTCCGAGGAAATTACATGTGCATGACGTTGACTTGCGGTCCACCCGATCACCACCATAGTTAGAGTCTGAATATCCAATGAGATCAAAGGAAGAGCCCTTGGGATACCATAATCCAAGTGTTGGTGTGTGAGCTAGATATTGAAGAATATGCTTCACAGCCTTATGGTGTGATTCCTTTGGTGTAGCTTGAAATCGGGCACACATGCAACACTAAGCATAATATCCGACCTAGATGCACATAGGTACAATAAAGAGCCAATCATGGAGTGGTATACCTTTTGATCGAAGTCTTTACCATTTTCATCAGTGCATAGATGGCCATTTGTGGGCATAGGAATTTTGACGCCTTTGCAATCTTGCATGCCAAATTTCCTCAACACATCCTTGAGGTATTTCTCCTGAGATATGACTATGCCATTGTATTGTTGACGAATCTGAAGACCTAAGAAGAATTTCAATTCTCCCATCATAGACATTTGATATTCTTCACTCATCACATAGGCAAATTCATCACTATAATGTTGGTTGGTACAGCCAAAGATAATATCATCAACATATATTTGGCACACAAATAATTCATCATCATATGTTTTGGTGAAAAGAGTTGGGTCAAGTGAACCGGGTTTGAAGCCTTTCTTCATGAGGAATTCCTTTAGTGTGTCATACCACGCCCGAGGTGCTTGCTTGAGGCCATAGAGGGCCTTGTTGAGTCTGTAGACATGATCTGGAAATTTTTGATCCTCAAAACCTGGTGGTTGAGCAACATATACTTCTTCCTCAAGCTTACCATCGAGGAATGCACTTTTCACATCCATTTGTTGTAAGATGATATTATGATGGTTAACATAAGCAAGCAATATGCAAATAGCCTCAAGTCTAGCAACAGGTGCAAAAGTTTTATCAAAATCAATTCCTTCAACCTGTGTGTAGCCTTGAGCTACAAGACGAGCCTTATTTCTCACCACGAGGCCAATTTCGTCTTGTTTGTTGCGTTAGATCCATTTGGTATCGATGATGTTATGCTTGCGTGCGTCTGGTCGCTTGACAAGCTCCCACACATTGTTGAGATCGAATTGATGCAATTCATCTTGCATGGCTTGAATCCACTCAGATTCCATGAATGCTTCATCTACTTTAGTGGGCTCTGTGATAGAGACAAATGCAAAATGCCCACAAAAGTTAGATAAATGTGAAGCTTTTGAGCGCGTGAGGGGACCTGGTGCACGAATGTCATCGATGATCTTCTTGATCTGCACTTCGTTTGCTATGCGAGGATGTGCGGGTTAACGACTTTGCTTAGGCCCAGCAGTTTCTTCAGGACCAGTTTCTTCGGCAGCACCAGCATGATTTTCTTCACGATCAGGAATGACTTCTTCTGCAGATTCTTCGGTAGGGATGACATCCTCAGTAGCTTTGAACTTGATGGATTCCTCAGGTGACATTTCATCTAGCACAGGAGGTAGGTGCTCTCTTTGCGAGCCATTAGTTCCATCGAACCGCACATCTACAGTTTCAAAAACCTTGTGATGATTGATGTTGAAGACTCTGTAGGTGTGCGAGTCCTTTCCGTAACCAAGCATAAAACCCTCATGTGCTTTCGGTGCAAATTTAGAGCGATGGTGAGGATCTCTAATCCAGCATTTAGCACCGAAGACTTTGAAATAACTTACATTGGGTTTCTTGCCAGTGAGGAGTTCATATGAGGTCTTTTTGAAGAATTTGTGAAGGTATACCCTGTTGATGATGTGGCACGCAATATCAATTGCTTCAGACCAGAAGTGTTGAGGCATCTTGTATTCATCAAGCATAGTGCAGGCCATTGTCGGTGTCAAAACCGGCGGTTCTCGGGTAGGGGGTCCCGATCTGTGCGTCAAGGCTGATGGTAACAGGAAGCAAGGGACACAGATGTTTACCCAGGTTCAGGCCCTCTCGATGGAGGTAAAACCCTACTTCCTGCTTGATTAATATTGATGATATGGGTAGTACAAGAGTAGATCTACCACGAGATCGTAGAGGCTAAACCCTAAAATCTAGCCTATGATGGTATGAATGTAATTGTGATTGGCCTTCGAAGGACCAAACTCTCCAGTTTATATCGACATCGAAGAGAGCTAGGGTTTACATGGAGTCGATTACAAGGAAGGAAATATAATATCCGGATCGCCAAGCTTTCCTCCCACGCAAAGGAGAGTCCCATCCGGACACGGGCCGAAGTCTTGAGTCTTGTATCTTCACGCTTCAATAGTCCGGACATAGTACACAGTCCGGCAGGCCGGATACCCCCTAATCCAGGACTTCCTCAGTAGCCCCTGAATCAGGCTTCAATGACGATGAGTCCGGTGCGCAGTATTATCTTCGGCATTGCAAGGCGGGTTCCTCCTCTGAATACTCCAAAGTGGTTATCGAACATGTAGGCCGTGTCCAGATTTGCAAGATGATCTTCACATGGCATAGATCTGATTTGCGGGCAATCTTCGTGTGTCGTGCCCTTGCCTCGTGACTTGGTCCAACGCGAACCGTCGTTCCCTATCCCACAACGACTCATGTTACGAGGCGGTTTTATTGGCACATCCCGTCGAGGCAGAGATCGTGTCCCTTTTATTACGGGATTTTCCATCAATATGAGCGTGCGTGACCCCACGACGGCTATTGGTATAACCCCGTGTGTTTTTAGGTAAGCCTCAGATGGTCACACCGGGGACTCTTGATATTCACCTTCTTTATAAAGGGATCGAGACCTACGCCTCTTTTTTCACCTTCATCGCACCTTCTCGCACCTCGAGTTCTAACACCCAAAGCCCAAGCTCCACTTCGCCGGAATCCTCCAATATGTCCGGATCCGACCCTCAAGGCTAGTGGGTGGCCTCCTCGATCGAAGAGAAGGACATTGCAAAACTTAGGGAGGTCGGATACCTGACCGTAGATTTCCAGCACAGGCTCCCTGCTCCAGGGTAGGTCATCCCTACGCCGGAGCCCAATGAGTGTGTTGTCTTCGTCTTCCACACTTCCTCTGTGGTTTGGGTTTCACCATCGATCCCTTCGTGAGGGGGATCATGTTCTATTATGGGTTGTATTTTCATGATCTGGCTCCAGACGCCATCCTCCATATCTCGTCGTTCATTATCGTGTGCGATGCTTTTCTCCACATCACCCCGCTCTTCGGCTTATGGCTCAAGACCTTCAATGTGAAGCTGAAGATGATCGGGGGGCGACATGTGGAGTGCGGAGGTGCTGTAATAAGCAGAAACACCGATGCCCCATGGCCGGAGGGTTCTTTCCCAGAAGTATCTGACGTATGGCAGCGGAGGTGGTTTTATGCTACGGCCCCAAGGGGCACAAAGTGGGTAGCCGCCCCTGAGTTCCGCTCGGGCCCTCCGTCGCAGTTGGCGTCTTGGACAGACGTAGGACGTAATTGGGGGCCCGCAGGCGATGTTCCAATACTGCAGAACCGCATCTGGGAGCTTCTCGAGAGGGATATCAACCTAGTAAGCATAATGCAAGTGATGTTAATCCGGCGGATGTTGCCGTGCCAACGCCGGCCTCTTCGGATGTGGGAGTTCAATCCGAAGGGTCCACAGACTGTGAAGTACTTCTTCGGCTTGAAGCCCGAAGAGATGTGCAAGTTGTTCTTCGGACAGAAAGTAGTATGTCCGGACACCACCGACGATGCGGGCCTAAGCTGCAATCGCCTAGATACCCAAGTAAGTAGCCTTGATACTGGACACACTGTTTTGTATTTATCATGACTGTTGGTTCTGACAATCAACCGCGTCCAGGAATGGCTCAGCAAGGCGGAGAGAATTAGGTGTCCGGCACCGCTTCCCGAAGGCTCGCCCGTCCCCGCTATGGCCAAGATGCTCGACCGGGTACTCAGCAGAATGCCCTCGGGGACGGACAAGGGGAGGGATGAAGAATCCGAACCCCACACGCTACGCATCCGGGCCGGGGGAATTGTTACCTCCCTGAGGGAGGATAGTTGGGAAGGAGAGGCTAAGGCCTCCTCCCTGCGCGGGAAGAATAGGGCTGCCTCTGAAGATTTGGAGGCGGAGATGCCCAAATTAGGGAAGAAGACATCCCCAGGGGACCTTGCCCCGACAAGCTTCCTCATCGCACCATGCCCTCCAACGGGCCAGCCCTCCACCGAGCTGTAAGTCAATTTACGATCCGAAGGTAATGTGTTTCTCCTGGATCAATAACCAGGGTTCAACTTTTTCCAATCCGGCCAGCAGCTCCTCTCAACAGGGTTCGTCTTCGGGGGACCTTCCTCCAGAGATGATGGAGAGCGAAACCCCACCCCTTTCTCCGACTCGTGAAGCGGGCGACACCGAGGTGTCGTCACGAAGGGGTCCGGATCTGCCGAAGCCAGCAGTCAATTCGTCAGCCGCCTTACACCCGGAGCACTTGGCTTCCATGGGGGGCGATGGGAAGAGTCCGGCGCAGTTCAATGTCCGGCCGGACGTACTGACGAGCTTGCTGGAGCGAGCCGCGCTCTCGGAGGAGCACCACTCTTTAATGAGTGCGATGCTTAAGAAGATTTCATTCGCTACAAGCGGTTTGAATGAAACATTCACAAGCCTGCTCAGAGGCTTTGAGGTATGTAATGGAGAATCCACTATTTCTTTAGTTGTGAGGCACTCGGTAGGTGTGCTCCATATGGATAATAGCCCCTGAGACTCTGGTTGTCTGCCCTGGGTAGCAAACGGAGGATCATAAACCAATGATTTGTGTTGTAAATATGGGAAGTTACCTGTGGGTCCGGCCGCCGGCCTGTCCGTTGAAGTTGCCGAACTAACGAGGCAAATCGGGTCAATTGATGCCGATATCAATCTGATGAATGAGCGGCTAGATAAATCACAAGGTATGTGTCCTGTCCTTCTATTGCATAGGAAAATATTAAGGTGGCACATATTAATGTAATATGTTCGGACTGCAGATGGTGCTGCTGCCGTGGAGGCCCTGAGGGCAGAGCTGGCTCTAGCCAAGGAGCAAGCCCGAGTGAGCAATGCGGCTGCCCTAAAGGCGGCCGAGGAATTGAGAGCCGAACAGGCTGCTCATCGCTCAAGCGAGGAAAAGATAGCCGAAATGGCTATTGAGTTAAAAAAATGCCACTGACCAGTGTGAGCTCCTGAAGAAGGAGCATGAAGATAAATCGGCTGACCTGAGCAAGGAACTGAATGCCACCAAGGAAACACGGACCGAGCTCAGGGGTGCGCGTGAGGAGCTTCAACAGGCCGGTAAAATCGCGGCTGGATGCTCCTATTTGCTGTGGACAAAGTTCTTCGATCCGAAGTACGCTCCCCTTGATGGACATTGGAGCTCACCGGACGCATACGCGGACCTGGTGAAGAGTACGGCTGATGCTATGGAGTTCTTCAAAGATCAGGGTGAAAAGGAGGTGGAGAAGCTTTTTTGGTCGCAGTTCCATGCTCCCACTCACCCGCTGCCGTTAAGTGATAAGATGGCTGCTGTGGCGGAGCTTCACAGGCTGTCTGGGCTTGCGATGCGGTCTGTAATAGATCATCTTTGGCTGAAGGGGCCTAAGCCGGACAACTACTATGGTTTAGTGCAACAGTTCCTTGGGGCCGTGCCTCAGATCGATGCCATGAGCCGGTCGGCATGCATAGAGGGTGCTCGGATGGCCCTTGCCCGCGTTAAAGCAAATTGGACGGATATGGATGCCTCTATGATAGCGTCTCAGGATCCGGTGGGGGGCCAATATCTGGCCGGGCACTACTTGGCGCAGGTCACAGAGGGTGCCCGCCTGATAGAGGCGCAGTGCCCGAAGAATCTCTTATTCGAGTGATTATTCGAATCATTGTAAAAACAATGTTTATTTTGATTAGAAGATTATATTTATAATGTTTTCTTGAAAATATGATTGTGTCCCCTGTGCGGCCGTTTATATATATTTATATAGGTGTGGGTAATCCGAAAGATAGCAGTCGTTGGCTTCAGCCCCCACACATACAATGCGGGGGTGTTCGCGAAAAAATGTGCTTGATCACTCTTTATCCAACGTCTTGGTCCGGCAAGGAGGTGATCGCACGTCGAACTAGGCAACGGGACTATATAGCTGTAACACTTCCGCTTAGCCGCGGGATTCTAATGTTGGGGCTACTATGTAGCCCCTGGTACCTTCGCGTGCATCCGAATATGGGTGCATATGTACCTGGCCGGGAAATGGCCCTTCGTTAATGCAGAGGAATCCTAGAGATTCCGGCGAGTCATCGAGTGGTTGACCAGTCTCTCGCTGTATCATGACAGTCATTTTTCGGCTTTCTCTACTGAGGTGCTCATCCGGAATAACCAGGGCACAATCGCAGTAGTTCTCCTTTGGCCACCTTAGCCGATTATAACAGAACGTAAGGCGGCAAACCCAGGAGCCGGGCAAACCCAACATTTAACCAAAGACATGATTCGGAGCTGATGCATATAAGGCCAAACTCGTGACGCCGAACACTCCCGAAGGTATTCGGACTTTATAAAGGATGATGAGTGCAAGAATGCCCATTCATTATAAACCCTGTATTTCCAGGTGCGTGCGTTAATCTGTCGTGGCGAAATGCCAAAAACGGCAGTATCCTCTATGGGTATGGAACCCATGGGATGGTTAAACAAACAAGAGGCAATAGAAAAGTTTTACACAGGGGCTTAATCTAAAAAGAAACCTGTTGAACGGGGCCCTGCTGCACGTCTGCGCCTTTGTCTCCGTTGTGCCGCCTCCTGGAAGGGTATCGCGCGAGCGTTGACTGCTGGAAAGGGCAACTCATAGGGGAGTGCAACGTAAGTGTGCGATTGATAGTAAGAAATGTAAGATGCTGGCCTGCTAATAAGGTTGAGCCAAGTGTGGGGCCCTATCATTAGCCCCTGGTGTCCACTATAGGATTACATATAAAGTGCCCTGGTTTGATATGGGCTGCCGGACTCGTCTAACCGAGTCCGTGGTCTTAACAACCCGTCATATTTTGTTAGAGGCCGCTTATAGTCCGGCTGTTAGGGCCGTCGCGTATTCGTTGGCGTGCGAAGAGCACTCTGTTATTCCGCTAACGGTGATGACGCCGCATGTGCCGGGCATCTTAAGTGTAAGGTAACCATAGTGCAGCAATGCGTTGAAGCGGGCGAAGGCCGTTCTTCCAAGCAGTGCTTGATAGATGCTTTGGAAGGGTGCGATGATGAAGTCTAGTTCTTCGCTTCTGGAGTTGCCTGGAGAGCCGAATGTCACCTCCAGTGTGATGGAGCCCCTGCTGTAGGCTTCAACGCCTGGTATCACCCCTTCAAAGGTGGTGTTAATCTTGCTGATTCTGGATGAGTCTATCCCCATCCTGCGGACAGTGTCCTCGTATATTAAATTCAGACTGCTACCGCCATCCATGAGGACATGAGTGAGATGGTATTTGTCGATTATTGGGTCAAGCACCAAGGCATTTGATCCTTCACGCCGAATACTAGTTCGGCCGTCCAGGTGATCGAACATGATCGAACAAGACATCCCATAATTAGGTGTGGGTACGGTGGGCTCTATATCGCACGCGCCTTTATGGGCCTGTTCGTGCCTTCCCAAGGATGTGCGAGTCGTGTGGATCATGTTCACTGTTTTAACCTCTGGCGGGAATTTTTTCTGTCCCCCAGTGTTCGGCTGGCGAGGTTCATCCTCGTCTTCACTTGGTGTTTCCCTTCCCTTGTGTTCGGCGTTTAGTTTGCCGGCCTGCTTGAAGACCCAGCACTCTCTGTGCGTGTGGTTTGCAGGTTTGTCGGGGGTGCCATGAATTTGGCATAGTCTGTCCAGAACTCTGTTCAGACCTGACGGTCCCTCTTTACTGCCTTTAGGTTGCTTATTTTGCTGGTTAGGTCGAGAGCCCCTGAATCCGGCATTAACCGTTGTGTTTTCCGGGCTCTTTTCCTTGTTTTGGCATTTGTCTTTATTACGCCGTGGCTTCCCGTTCACGTCCCTTATTTCGGATGTGCTGGGGTCGCTGGTGCCTTAGCGGGCTAGCCACCTATCTTCACCCGCGCAAAAGTGGGTCATAAGGCTTGTTAGGGCTGCCATTGTCCTAGGCTTTTCTTGACTGAGGTGTCTGGCGAGCCACTCGTCACGGACGCTGTGTTTGAATGCCGCTAGGGCTTCGACATCCAGACAATCAACAATTTGATTCTTCTTAGTGAGGAATCTGTTCCAAAGCTTGCGGGCGGACTCTCCGGGTTGTTGGATTATGTGACTTAAATTGTCAGCATCCGGAGGCCGAACATAAGTCCCTTGAAAATTGGCCCTGAAAGCGTCCTCTAGTTCCTCCCAGCTCCCAATTGAATTTTTGGAGAGGCTTTTCAACCAGTGCCGAGCTGGTCCCTTTAGTTTGAGGGGAAGGTATTTGATGGCGTGGAGGTCATCCCCACGAGCCATGTGTATGTGTAGGATAAAGTCCTCGATCCAGACCCCTGGGTCTGTAGTTCCGTCGTATGCCTCTATGTTCACAGGTTTAAAGCCCTGCAGGAATTCGTGGTCTAGTACTTCGTCAGTGAAGCACAGGGGGTGGTGTAACGCCCCGGATACAACTTTCCATATTCGTAACTCCAACTCTTGCCTTTTCCGGAGATGCGATATGATATTTCCTTCGTGGTTGGGTTTTTGTATTTCATCATCGCATCATTTGCATTGCATCGGCACTCGTTGCCATTATTGTTTTTTTAACTTGCATCCGCTCGTAGTTGCCGTGTCCCCCTTTTCTTTCTCTCTCTAAATCCATGATCATGCATCACCACCTTCTCCTTTCCTTCTACTTCATTTCTTTTTGCAAGTGCCACTTTTCCCTTCTCTATTAATGTTCATCCTTTCCCTACAAATTTTATACCATTTCCTAAACCTCTCTGCCAAATTTCATCCTACTTGGAGTTGTTTTGGTTGGGTTCAAAAATGCATCAAGTTTGAATAAATTCAAACTCAAGTTATTTTTCTACCTCTAAAGAAGCCCAAAACAACTTATTCAAACACTTCATAATTCCTAGATTACAAGGATATTTTTATATCTCTCATGCTCCTTCCCAAAACCCCTGGCCTTTTTCTCTTAAAATCTGTTTGTTTTGTTTATTTGGATAAACAGAAGTTTTAAGAGAAGGAAATGGTTTACCTGGAGCCTAGCCGCGGCCCAGTAATAGCAGCGCAGCAGCAGCCCAGCGCCAGCCCCAGCCTCCTTCACTCACCCTCCCATGGTAATCCACGCTGGACACCCACATCGGGCCCGCCTGCCAGTCTCCCGTCACCCTCCTTTTCTTCCACCTCACGCCTCCCCTCTCTCACAGTAACTTTGCAACCGAGGAGAACATGGCCACCATGGCCGCGCGCCTGCACCATCCACACCTTCCAGCCCTCCTATAAGACCACCCCGCTCCCTCACCTAGGGTTTACCTCTTCCACCCTTGCCGCCGCCAGCCTCTCCCTTCCCCTGCTCCTTCTTCTTCATCAGAACAGAGCACCAAGAGGAGAGAAAGAAATCATCGACGTCCGTCGTCGCCCCCGCGGCCGGCATACCTCAAGTCTCCTCTCTGGCATGTTCTCCGTCGCCCTGTCGAATCCCTCTACCGATCCACGCCCATAGATGGACGGGATCCTCTACACGGCGACCCCGACGATCGTCTTCTTCTTCACGAGACAAAGAACACCCCGGCTGATCAGCCAGCTCGGTCGCCGACCGAAGCCTCGCAGGTCACCGCGTGTCGCCTGCTTCTCCCTTTTCTTTTCCCTCTTCCTCCCTGGCTCTTCCTCACGCTGCTCTCTCTATCTCTTGTCCTCACAGCACCGTCAGGGACGCCATGGAGCATTGCCGCCGTCACCCTGTAGCTCGAGTTTGAGCTTTGCCTCCAGTCGCCTGCTCGATCCCCTGCCTCGACCACGCCCGGGTGTGCGCAAGGGCCGCAAGGCCAGTGGCGCCCAGCTTCTTCCGCTTCCGCAGCCAGCCAAGTTTCATCATCGCCATGGCCGCCGACCTTTTTGTATCCCCGCTATGAGCAAATTCCCTCGTATCAGAAGCTTCGTTCCTTTCTAGATCCATTCTGGCATGTTGTGGTTATTTTCTCTTGCCACTACTTTCTAGCACAAACAGATCAGCTAGCCTATTTTTTACTCGCTTGTGCACACAACCAAGTGGTTTGGGTTCGAGTCAAAGGCACCTCAATTTTTGCTCTGTTTTTCCTTTATGGTTTGCACACACACTCAGCACTCACTCGGGCCAAGTCCTCCTGGGCCGCTGCAGGTTACTCCAATCCGGCCCGTGCATATCTTTTTGCCAGTCTGTGTATTTTAGCATTTTCCAATGCATTCTCATTTACTGAAATGCCACTGTTTTGCATTGTTGATAACTAAAGATCCATGCACCCAAATAAAATATGTCATATATGCCGCTTGCTCAGTTTTTCATGTACTTTCATTATGTGCAACTTTCATCCAAGATAAAATGATTAAAATTGTTGTTTGCCTTAATTGCTTAGATGGCATTGTTAAAATGGTTTATTTTATAACTAAATAACCGTAGCTCCAATTTTAATAGACTTTATATGTAAATGGGGTGGAAAAATGCCTAGATTAACATGGTGCACTTTATTTTCCTGTTTAACAACAATAAAATTGTATTTAGGGCAGAACAGTACCAAATCTAAAATATGGACATGAGGATTTTCCGGAATTGTTGTTAGTTCTTTCGGCCTCATTTAAACTTGCCTAGTTAGGTAGTTTTCTTATGCTTCACCTCTTGCCATGTTTAACAACATTTATTGATGAGTAGCATAAATGAGAGTGAACTAAATACTTGAATGTGGTGTTTTGTCAATATGCAACTCGTTGCATATTGAGCTCCACTTAACTTGTAGTATTGTTTGTTGCGCTTTGCCATGCCATGCCTCTTTAAACTGGACATGCATCATACTTGTTTGTGCATCATGTCATGTTTATGCTTGTGCATTTACCATGTTGTTTGTTTCTTTCTGGTGTTGCTTCTTAGTTCCGGTAATGTTGCAATTGTGAGGATTCGTTCGACTACTCCTGTTCGTCTTCTTCATGGACTCGTTCTTCTTCCTAGCTGGATTTCAGGCAAGATGACCGTCACCTTGGATCTCACTACTATCATTGCTATGCTAGTTGCTTCGTTCTACCGCTATGCTGTGCTACATATCATTTGCTCTTCAAGCCTCCCAAATTGCCATGTCAGCCTCTAACCTTTTTACCCTTCCTAGCAAACCATTGCTTGGCTATGTTATCGCTTTGCTCAACCCCTCTTATAGCGTTGTTAGTTGCAGGTGAAGTTGAAGATTGCTCCATGATGGATAGGATTATGTTGGGATATCACAATATCTCTTATTTAATTAATGCATCTATATATGTGGTAAAGGGTGGAAGGCTCGGCCTTATGCCTGGTGTTTTGTTCCACTCTTGCCGTCCTAGTTTCCGTCATACCGGTGTTATGTTCCCGGATTTTGCGTTCCTTACGCGGTTGGGTGATTTATGGGACCCCCTTGACAGTTTGCTTTGAATAAAACTCCTCCAGCAAGGCCCAACCTTGGTTTTACCATTTGCCTCACCTAGCCCTTTTTCCCTTGGGTTTTCGGAGCCCGAGGGTCATCTTTATTTACCCCCTGGGCCAGTGCTCGTCGTGAGTGTTGGTCCAACCTGTCAGCCGCCGGTGGCCACCAGGGGCAACTCTGGGATGGCCTACCGGAAGTTCGGACAATCCGGTGTGCCCTGAGAACGAGATATGTGCAGCTCCTATCAGGATTTGTCGGCACATTCGGGCGGCTTTGCTGGTCTTGTTTTACCATTGTCGAAATGTCCTGTAAACCGGGATTCCGAGACTGATCGGGTCTTCCTGGGAGAAGGAATATCCTTCGTTGATCGCGAGAGCTTATCATGGGCTAAGTTGGGACACCCCTGCAGGGTATTAAACTTTCGAGAGCCGTGCCCGCGGTTATGTGGCAGATGGGAATTTGTTAATGTTCGGTTGTAGATAACTTGACACCTGATTCGAATTAAAACGCATCAACCGCGTGCGTAGCCGTGATGGTCTCTTCTCGGCGGAGTCCAGGAAGTGAACACGGCTTCTGTGTTATGTTTGACGTAAGTAGGAGTTCAGGATTACCTCTTGATCATTGTTAGCTTCACGACCGTTCCTTTGCTTCTCTTCTCGCTCTTATTTGCGTATGTTAGCCACCATATATGCTTAGTCGCTGTTGCAACCTCACCACTTTACCCCTTCCTTTCCCTTTAAGCTTTGCTAGTCTTGATACCCATGGTAATGGGATTGCTGAGTCCTCGTGGCTCACAGATTACTACAACAACAATTGCAGGGACAGGTTATGCGATGATCATGACGCGAGAGTGATGTTTGCTTGTTTTGGAGTTCTCCTTCTGCTTCTTCTTTGATCAGGGGATAGGTTCCAGGTCGGCAGCCTGGGCTAGCAGGGTGGATGTCGTTTGAGTTTCTGTTTGTGTTTCATCCGTAGTCGGATGGTGCTCTTATGTAAGATGATGTTGTATTCGTGTGGCATTTTATGCCTTATGTATGTATGCCTATCTATTATGTAATGTTGATGTAATGATATCCACCTTGCAAAAGCGTATCAATATGCGGTTCTATCCTTGGTGGGACCTTCGAGTCTCTTTAGGATAGTATCGCATATTGGGCATGACAGGTGGGCAGCCCATCTGTATGTGGACGCGCTGTGGAATGCCATCGGCTGTTGTTGTGTTCGGTGTTTATTCCGAGCTGGTGTTTGGTTGTCATAATTGTTTTGACAACCACAGTCCGCTGCCGAGGTGTGCCCTTTAGATCCGTAGATGGACCTAGCTGCGCCAGCTTTCTTATCAAGGTGCTCACGTAGATCGTGGGCGTCTTCGACAGTTGATTTATTGCTGTTATGAAGTGGTACTTCCGGTCTCCTGGTCGTGTTACTTTTTGGTGGGACGGCCTCGTCATCAAATTCTGGCAGTAGCTTACGTTTTGGGTAGCTCTTTGTGTGGCGATCGTCCCCATATCTTTCTTCAGTGTCTAGCACTTTATTCCATCTGCGATTGAGCGTTTCCTGTGCAGCTTTAAGATGTTGCTTCTGCCTCTTCAGACTTCTCGCTGTGGCCATAAGCTTTCTATGGAGGTTCTCTCGTTCCACGCGTTCTTTCGGAATGACAAATGCATCATCGTCCGGGCTGTCTTCTTGTCCTGGGACAGTTTGATGAGCTCGTCCCTCTGGACCATTGTCTTCGGGCGTCTGCTCCGAACTGTGTTCAGGGTGACCTGGTTCATCCTGCTCCATCGCTGGTTCCGTATGGTCGTTGTTGCTTTCGGGGTTGACCGGGTTATCCATTCTTCCGGCGCTCTTGCTGATATTGTTGCTATTGCCCGATTTGGAATGGTGTCTGCGCCGTTGCTTTGGTTTTTTCCCAGGGGTGTTATCTTCCGGATTGTCACCATCACCTTCCTTGGGCGTATCCACCATATATATGTCGTGTGACGAGGCGGGAATCTGGTACCCCATAGATTCTGAGTCTTCTCCTGCATCGTCGTCCATACCGTTGATGCCTTCGGAGTCGAAGTCAAGCACGTCGGCTAAATCATCAACCGTGGCTATCAAGTGGGTGGTGGGTGGGTAACGAATTTCTTCGTCGCCTGCTTCCCACTCGAGCCGGACATAGGTCGGCCCGGAATTCTCTGTCAAGGAGAGAATTTAAGTGAGTTGAGTATGTCGCCGAAGGGCGAATGCTAAAAAATGTCCGTCGCGGTGAACTCCATCACCGGAGCCCGACCAGGATCGGCGGGCTCGGGGACGCGCGGACTGGAACCTACATCCGTATACGAATCCGGGGGTTCGGAGTTACAGGCTCCCTCAGAGGTGAGACCTGTGTTCGGCTTTATCGCCAACGAGGGTATGATCTGCGGGATGGGGTCCAGCCCTCTGTCCTTAGGCAACGCAACCTGCCTCGGACTTAGGTCCGCGGCTTCTGTCGGGGTGATATCCCGAACAACGTCTGACAGCAGGTCTAAGCCGTGCTCATCGTGACTGTTCGGCACTTCTGGCGCTGGCTCGAATCCGTCAAAAATCAAGTCCCCGCGAATATCCGCCGTGTAGTTCAGCTTCCCGAACCCGACCTGGTGGCCGGGGGCATAGCTATCGATCTGCTCCAGGTGGCCAAGTGAATTGGCCCGCAATGCGAAGCCGCCGAATACAAAGATCTGTCCGGGGAGGAAAGTCTCACCCTGGACATCATTGTTGGTGATGATTGAAGGATCCATCAAGCGTGACAGCCACGACACAGAGGAACTCTCAATGAAAGCACCAATGTCGTTGTCAAAACTGGTGGATCTCGGGTAGGGGGTTCCGATCTGTGCATCAAGGCTGATGGTAACAGGAAGCAAGGGACACAGATGTTTACCCAGGTTCGGGCCCTCTCGATTGAGGTAAAACCCTACTTCCTGCTTGATTAGTATTGATGATATGGGTAGTACAAGAGTAGGTCTACCACGAGATCGTAGAGGCTAAACCCTAAAAGCTAGCCTATGATGGTATGAATGTAATTGTGATCGGTCTTCGAAGGACCAACCTCTCCAATTTATATAGACACCGGAGAGAGCTAGGGTTTACATGGAGTCGGTTACAAGGAAGGAAATATAATATCCGGATCGCCAAGCTTGCCTCCCACACAAAGGAGAGTCCCATCCGGACACGGGCCGAAGTCTTGAGTCTTGTATCTTCATGCTTCAATAGTCCGGATGTAGTACACAGTCCGGCAGGCCGGGTACCCCCTAATCCAGGACTCCCTCAGCCATCTCAACAAGAGTCTTGTTCTTGCACTCCATGACGCCATTTTGGCTCTGGTGATCTTTCCAGCCTCACAGGCCCCACAAAGATGATCTTTGAGGAATTTGACACCCTCGATGCCAATGACGTGCTTCTTCTTTGCGGGTGTATGCAAGTTCCTCATCCCAGCATGACCAAGTTGTCGATGCCATAACCAGCATTCTGAAGCTTTTGCAAGTAGACATGTGGCAGGCTGTGGTCCTGCAGAGAAATCAACATTATACGAGTCTCCTTTCCTAAAGCCTTCGAAGACTTTGGAGTTGTCAGATTCCATTAGCACAAGGCAGCGATATTTGCCAAAGACAACAACCATACCAAGATCACAAAGCATTGAGACATACATAAGATTGAATCCTAAGGACTCAACAAGCATGACCTTGTCCATGTGTTTATCCTTTGAGATTGCAACCTTACCTAGACCCAATACCTTGCTTTTGCCTTTGTCAGTGTAGGTGATATGCTTCAAATGAGATGGTGACAAATCAGTGTCCATCAACAAGCTCCTGCACCAGTCATGTGATTTGTACATCCACTATCGAGGACCCACTCAATAGCTTTGGGTTGTTCATCCTGCAGATGAATTAGTGCAACTTACGAACCCATATACTTCATCAGTGAAGAATATGATATCAATTTCATCAACGGTAACAGATATAGCAATATGAGGACGTGAGAAATGAAATGATTCATTTCTTCATGATTAGCTTGCGTCCTTTCAAGCGCATTCAGGTCTCCAACAAATTCTTCAGGCGAGTAAGTTCGTCTAGAAACCTGACCCTGCATAAGAGATTAGTTCTTTTTCTTCACCACCCACATCTGGAGGGGTGGCAAAGAGTTCATCATTCTGCGAGCTCCATAAGAAAATGATGGCATAGAAGCCAGTGCACTTCGTTTCACAGAAGAGTGGTTAGGATAAGCATATGAATAAGCAGAGAAATTCTTTGAGGACTTATGAACATAATGGTTTGAAGAACAATGCACATATTTATGGCCCTTAGACTTTCCCTACGAAACAGAAGTGTTAGCATGATGATGTTCATATGAGGATTTTGATCCGCATGAGGAATTTGGTCCATATGAGGACTTGGATCCATATAAAGATTTTGATCCATATGAAGAATTTGATCTGGGGTTCCTATTCTTCATGGGTGGTGTCATGATGACATTCTTCATGATTTTCAAGGCACCTTTTAGGAACCCAGATTTTCTTCGTAGGGCCTGCAGTTAGTTCCAACATATCGAGCAAACACTTCACCGTTCTGATTCTTGAACAATTTATAGTTGGAGTCAAATGACTCATCAGAGGAATATGAAGAATCAGAGGTAAAGCCAGATAAAGTGCATGGATCTACAGGAGGTCCTTTCGCAGCAACCCATGAGGTTTTGGGGTACTACTCAGGTTTCCAGTAGGTCCCATCAGCATTCAGTTTCCTCTCAAAGGCAATACCCTCTTTCCTAGGGTTCCTGTTCAAGATCTGCTTTTTGAGCACATCACATAGAGTCTGATGCCCTTTAAGGCTTTTGTAAATGCCTGTCACATACAATTCCTTCAGCCCTGCATTATCGTCAGTGATACATGTGGTATCCTCAGATGAGGAATTTGTAACCACAGAGACAATTGAAGAATTTGCAGCAAGAGAAGCATTTGAACATTCAGGTGATGAATTAGCAGATTCACGCTCAATGCATTTCAGACATGGTGGAATAAATTCTTCCTGAGCGGAACTGATCTGTTGAGCAAGCAATGAATCATTTTCCTTCGGAAGATCTTCATAACTCGCTTTTAACTTCTCAAGATCTTGCTTTTTCTGAAGAAATTCATAAGAAAGCTTCTCATGATCAGTTAAGAGAGTGTTATGATGATTTTTAAGGTTGTCAAACCGAGTTTGAAGTCTCTGAAGATTATCTGTCAGAGTCTTAGTTCGACTCAATTCCTCACCCAACAGGTCATCGCTTCTGTCTAGTTGATTTTGAATCTTTTCTAAAGCCTTCTGTTGTTTAACAACAATTTTTGCAAGTTTTGAATAGCTAGGCTTAAGATTGTCATCAGTTTCATCCTCACTAAAGTCAGAGAGGGAATGTTTGAGTACATTGGCACCTTTTTCCATGAAGCAATAGGTGGGAGCATAGTCATCGTTGCCCTTGTTAGCAGAGTCGGGGAAGTCATTTTCTTCAGTGTTGAAGATGGACTTGCTGACGTAAGCAGTAGCGAGGGCTAGGCTAGCCACAGTGTCGGTGTCAAAACCGGCGGATCTTGGGTAGGGGGTCCCGAACTGTGCGTCTAAGGCTAATGGTAACAGGAGGCGGGGGACACAATGTTTACCCAGGTTCGGGCCTTCTCGATGGAGGTAATACCCTACTTCCTGCTTGATTAATCTTGATGATATGAGTATTACAGGAGTTGATCTACCACGAGATTGTAGAGGCCAAACCCTAAAAGCTAGCCTATGATTATGATTGTTGTTATCCTATGGACTAAACCCTCCAGTTTATATAGACACCGGAGGGGGCTAGGGTTACACAGAGTCGGTTACAGAGAAGGAGATCTACATATCCAAATTGCCAAGCTTTCCTTCCACGCAAAGGAGAGTCCCACCCATACAAGGGACGAAGTCTTTAGTCTTGTATCTTCATAGTCCAACAGTCCGGCCAAAGTATATAGTCCGGCTGTCCGAGGACCCCCTAATCCAGAACTCCCTCAGTAGCCCCTGAACCAGGCTTCAATGACAATGAGTCTGGCGCGCAGATTGTCTTCGGCATTGCAAAGCGGGTTCCTTCTCCGAATACTCCATAGAAGATCTTGATCATGAGGATCGTGTCCGGCTCTGCAAAATAACTTTCACATACCACCGAAGAGAGCATAATATTCCACGAATCTAATCTGCTGACAACTTTTCATAGCGTGACATCACGCCGCAGCCCGGTCATTATTCGAACCGTTTCCCATCCTGCCACCATACATATCGCAAGACGGTTTTATTGGCACGTCTTGTCGAAGCAGAGATCGTGTCCCCTTACCACGGGATTCTCATCAATACGGGTGTGGGCAACACAACCGTGGCATCAATGCAACGCTTGGGGAATAAGCGATTTTATCGGGCAAGTGGGGAGGCACAGGATCCATGCTGCCTTTATAAGAAGATAACGACTCCCCTTTTTTCACCCACGCCTTCTTCTTCCTCTTCTCATCCATTCCCCCTCGCTCGAGCCCCAACGCCCAAGCGTTCGTCCTTTCCGCCCACAAAAGGCCTTCCAAAAATGTCTGGATCCGGAGCAGGAGGCAAGTGGATGGCCTCTACCGTCCGGGAGAAGGATATCAAAAAGCTTCGGGAGGCCGGGTATCTGGCCAAGAAAATCAGCCACCGTCTTCCGATGGCGGGACAGATCGTCCCTACTTTGGAACCCCACGAGAGGGTTGTATTCCTCCCTCATTTTGTGCGCGGGCTAGGGTTTCCCCTCCACCCATTCATTCGTGACATCATGTATTATTATGGGATCGATTTTCATGATCTATCCCCCAATTCCTTCCTCAACATCTTGACATTCGTCGTCGTGTGCGAGGCCTTTCTCCGCACATCGCCACACTTCAGCTTATGGCTGAAGATCTTTAATGTGAAGCCCAAGGTAGTGAGCGGCAAGCACGCTAAGTGCGGAGGCGCCATGGTGAGCAAGATGCACAATGTCACATGGCCAACAGGTAGTTTTAATGATTCCGTCAAAGAGTGGCAGCAGCAGTGGTTTTACGTCGCTGAGCCGCGCGGCATGGAATGGGCCGCTGCTCCCGAGTTCCGATCCGGAGCCCCCTCGCGGCTTACATCCTGGACCAAGAAGGGCCTGAACTGGGCTTCGTCCGGCGAACTGTTGGTGCTCCAAACAAGTGTCAAGGATATGGAAGACAAGAATATCAAACTTGTCAATGTGGTCCAGGTGATGTTAGTTCGCCGGATCCTTCCTTGTCAACACCGAGCTTGCAATTTATGGGAATTCGACCCGGCCAAGCACCAGACCCTGCAAGAGCTCTTTGTCTCCTCTCACAAAGACATCTAGAAGGTGCTTTTAAAGTCCGGCAAATCATGGCCGGACTTAGCCGAGGACAGCGGGTACCGACTGTCCCGCCCTGCAAGTTCAGTAAGTCATTATAAGTTTTATTCGCATAACCCAAGGGAAATGCTTAATGTGTTTTCTACAACTCTCCTAGGGCTGGACGAAGAAGGTGGGGCGGATCTACTGTCCGGCCCCACTGCCTGAAGAACCGGCCGGCCCACTTCTAACAAAGATGCTGGTCCCGACGCCTTACAAGGCACCGAAGAAGAAGGCCGAGAAGGAGGACAAGAATACCAGGGGCGGCCTCCATCGCCGTGGCGCCTCGGACGCAATATCTGAAGACTCCAATGCCCGTTCTTCCTTCGAAGAGGATGAGGAGGAGGAGGAAGACGAATCCCCAGCAGGGGGAAGAAAGAAGAGGACGGCCTCCATGTCCTTGGAGGCTGAGTCGCCTAAGAGGGAAAAAACTCCTCTTCCGGAGGAGTCCACTGCCGCCGCCGACAGCAGCCCAGAGTGGGATCCTAGGGCCTAGTCCCTGGTGAACTCGTGAGTATATAAAATCCAAACGCATTTACGCATTCGGACTCACTATGGCATGACGTTTTAATCATTGAGCCATACCTTTTTTTGCAGTCCGGCGAGGTCCCGCACCGAACAATCCTCGTCGGAGGATTTGCTGGGTTCGGATGCTACGGAGAGCGGGACATCCCCGAAGGCCCCTTCCCCCAAACATGTGAATGACACTGAGGTTTCATCCCAGAAGGACCTAGGCCAAGGAGGGGGGGAAAGATCATAAAGGCGGCGCCAGGAGGTCAAACTTCAGGGGCCGGTTACATGGGAGCAAAGGCCCCCATGGACGTCGACGGCGGGGCCTATGTTGAATTTGGCCCACAGCCGGACGCAATTCCGTAGATCAATACAGCTCCAGAATCAGGCAGGCTGCCTCCCTCGGCTGGAGGGGGTGTGCCTTTTCTGCCGGCAACCTCTGCCCAACCAAAGGTGACGGATTCTTTATTGGCGGCGCTGAAAAGCGCCTCGATCGTCGATGAACACCGCACCCATATGGGTGCGGTGATTGAGAAGATTCAGTCTGCTGAGAGTGGACTGAATGAAGCCTGCGTCAGCCTTATAACGGGCTTTGAGGTATGTTTTATGGGGTTTCTAAGAGTGTCATAGTATAGATAGTAGCCCCTGATACATTGTTCGGTGAAAGAAAGAACCGGACAGAGGATCAAATTTATACTCGCAAGAGGCTCACTTGATGGCATATCTCTCTCTTCTTTTATAAGCAGGCGTCTGTAGCGACTGCCGCCTCTCATACTGCGGAAGTCTCCGGACTGAATCAAAGTCTGGAGCGGGCCAAAGAAGAACTTGGCCAGCTGAAAAGGCAGTTGGAGGATAAACAAGGTATGCACAAGCCTTGCTCGCGTTTAGTGCGAACAAATTTTTAGTATGGTAAAAATATGTTTCTTGATTTGCTCTAGGGGCAATGACCAAAGTCGAGGCTCTTAAGAAGGCTGTGGCTGAGGCCGAGAAAAAGGAAACCGCAGAGCAGGCTCTTCGTGAGAAGCACGAGGCCAGGGTTATTGAAGCTGAGCGAGAGCTTCAAGAGGCCGTGAAGAAATTGCAAGACCTTGGAGCAGAGTTTAACGGAGAAAGAATCTGAACTCACCAAGGCTCATCAGGCCGCACTCGATGCCCAGGGGGAAACACAAGGCGCCCTGCAGGAGATCCATGAGGCGAGGAATATCACAGCGGGTAAGGCTTTTTCCGTGTAAAGCAAGTATTTGAAGAGAAAATCATGTTTCTAATTTTGAGTTCGGATTTCTCCAGGGGTATTTGCAGAGCTGCCACGCAGCATATCTGATGCCGCCCAATTATCCCGAGCCAAAGAAAGGAACGCTGCGGATAAGCTCTTCTGGTTGCAGTATCTAGCACCGAACTATCTGGTGCCTTTTGCCGATCAACTGAAGCAGTTGATCGAACTGCATAAGGCGGCCGAGCTAGCCATGAAGGATTTTATTATCCGGCTATGGCCCACCGAGCCGATTCCAAGAAGCTACTTCGGGCTCGTGAAATGGCTTGTGAGTGCCTGCCCTCGACTTGACGTCATCAAGCGGTCGGTCTGTATAGAGGGTGCGCGAATGGCCTTCGCCTGCGCAAAGGTGCACTGGGGGAAAATGGATTCTGAAAAGCTGATGATCAAGGGACCGCCAAAGGGGAAGGAGCACCGCAAGCCCGAATTATATTATGATAGTGTCCTGAAAGGATCTCGCCTTGCGGAGGAGCAATGCACCAAGGACATTATATTTCCATAAATACAATCATGTTGTCCTTTGTAATGTTGAACAAGGTCATTTCTATTTTGTATTGCCTGTTATTTGAAAGTTTTTCCTCCTGCGTGGCCGTTTTATATATTAATCCTGGGAGTTGGCCAGTCGTCAGCTTCTGCCCCCACGTAGGAAGTACAGGGGTGTTCGGGATAAACCTAAGCACTCTTTATCCCAGTTTTGGGTCCATGAAGGAGGTGTTCAGCACAATGAACCATGTAATCGGACTATAGGGCTTTATAATTCTCACTTACCCATAGGAGTTTGAGGAAAGGAAGGTAGGCGCGGACCCTGGTGTTCGGAAGACCGCACGAGGGGCTCTATAAGCACTTGATCAGAAGAAAAGCCGATCCATCGCACGCTGCATTAGTTATGGCATTATGCGGAAGAAATCCTCAAAGATTTTACAACCTCTCGAACAGTTGACCAGCTCTCGCCGTATCATGACAGTCAGTTTTCGGCTTTCTCTACTGAGGTGCTCGTCCGGAAGAACCAGGACACAATCGTAGTAGTTCTCCCTGTGCCACCTTAGCCGATATAGCGGAACATAAGGCAGCAAAACATGGGAGCCGGGCGAACCCAACTATTGACCCAAGACATGATTCGGAGCTGATGCATATAATGCTATAAGTTTGGGGTGCCGAACTACCGTGAAGGTGTTCGGACTTTATTGCCTTATTATTGGTACAATGAAGCCCCTGGCATATTAAGGCATGTCGCGGTGTACATATGCCATTTGACAAAAGAGTTTCAATAAGAAATAACAGCAGATAAGCGTCATATAAATCCACATGTTGTATTTGACTAGCACGTCGATGCGTATGAGTACAGGTAATGTGATAAAAAGAAACATGACTGCGGAACCTGCTGAGGCCAGGAGAAGCTGTGTGCAGATCCGGACTGTAGTCGGATGGTCATCGAGGAGAATATCTAAGGCTTCCCTTGCGTGTTCGAGCTGTTTCCATGTCGCCAGTCCTGGCATGCGCAAAGGTGAACCTGCAAAGAAAACGCAAGAAATGTTTGTGTGCCACAGAGCGGTTGAGCCGTAGTATGTGGCCTATCCTAGCTTTTGCCGGGGAGTTTAATTGAGCTCCGGACGAGCCGGGCTATCCTGCCGCGAAGTAGTTCAGACTCCTTTGGTGGTGTCCGGGATCTTGGACGTTGACTCGAGGTTCGATCGAAAGGTGCCACTCATTGCTTCTGCTATTAAAGCGGCGGTATACTCTCCGGTGCCGAGGAGGAGTTAGGCCTTGCCATTAACCGTGATGACTCCGCGTGGACCAGGCATCTTGAGCTTACGGTAGGCATAATGTGGCACCTCGTTGAATCGAGAGAATGTGGTTCGTCCGAGAAGTGCCTGATTATCACCGCGGAAGGGGACAATGTCGAAGATTAACTCTTTGGTACGGTAATTGTCCGGTGATCCAAAGACTACCTCGAGAGCTATGGAGCTTGTACAACGGGCCTCCACACCTGGTATAATACCTTTAAAGGTGGTTTGAGTGGGCTTGATTATCAAAAAAGATCGATACCCATCTTGCGCACTGTGTCCTGATATAGCAGGTTTAGACTGCTGCCTCCATCCATAAGGACTCGTGTGAGGTGGAACCCGTCAATTATTGGGTCGAGGACTAGTGCGACTGAATTGCCTTGATTGGTATTAACCGGATGATTCGTGCAGTCGAAGGTGATCGGCCATAGTTTATATTGTGGGGCGACTGGTTCCCTTAAGTCGACATCCCTAAGGGTGCGCATCCATTCCAACTTGGGATTGTGGGTGGCATTTATCATGTTCACCGTTTTGATTTGCGGGGGAAATTTCTTTTGCCCTCCTGTATTCAGTGATCGGGGTTCCTCATTGTCATCGTTGCTTTGAGACCCCTTCTCCTTGTTTTTAGCACATGAACTGCCGGCTTGTTTGAAGACCCAACATTCTCTGTTAGTATGATTGGCTTGTTTGAAGACCCAGCATTCTCTGTTAGTATGAATTTGGCATGGACGGTCGAGTATGCGGTCCAGATTGGACGGGCCCGAATTGTTATTTTTGAATGGCTTTTTCCGCTGACTAGACTTAGAACCACTGAATCCGGCATTGACTGCCGTGTCTTCGGTGTTATCACCATTTTTGCGACGCTTGTGTTTGTTGCGTCGGGGCTTGCCGTTGCTATCTCTGGCCTCTGATGTGCCAGGATTGCTTGCTGTGTTGTTGCTATGGGCCAACTAGCTATCCTCGCCCGCACAAAAGCGGGTCATGAGTGTCGTGATGGCTGCCATGGACTTTGGCTTTTCTTGGTCGAGATGTCGGGCAAACCACTCCTCACATATGTTATGCTTAAAGGCCGCTAGGGCTTCGGCATCCGGACAGTCGACAATTTGGTTCTTTTTAGTTGGGAACCGAGTCCAGAATTTCCTGGCTGACTCTCCGGGCTGTTGGGTTATGTGACTTAAATCATCAGCATCCGGTGGTCGCACATAAGTGCCCTGGAAGTTATCCAGGAATGCGTCTGCCAGGTTCTCCCAACTCCCGATGAAGTTCGCCGGCAAGCTATTCAGCCAATGCCGAGCCGGTCCCTTGAGTTTTAGTGGGAGGTATTTGATGGCGTGTAGATCATCCCCGCGGGCCATGTGAATGTGGAGGAAGAAATCTTCTATCCATACCGTGGGGTCTGTAGTACCATCATATGATTCAATGTTCACGGGTTAAAACCCTTTTGGGAATTCATGATCCATTACTTCATCAGTGAAGTATAGGGCGTGTGCGGCGTCTCTATGCCGGGCTACATCACGACGCAGTTCAAATAAGTCTGGTCTATTGTATTCAGCCCGACCAGATTTGTTTTTAGTATATCCGGCATGACGGTCATCATCACGCGTTGGGGCATGCCCCCGTGATCCGTAGATCGATCTTGACTGTCCTGCTTTGTTTTTCAATTTGTCTCGCAGGTCATGGGTGGAGCCCCGGGCCTTCGTGTTTTTTGTTTGGCGGTGGGGTGCAAGCTGGACTTCGGGCTGATACGCTGCTTTGTCTCGGCCACTGATACGTCTCCAACGTATCTATAATTTTTGATTGTTCCATGCTAATATATTACCCCTTTTGGATGTCTATGGGCTTTATTTCACACATTTATATCTTTTTTGGGACTAACCTACTAACCGGAGGCCCAGCCCATATTGCTGTTTTTTTTGCCTATTTCAGTATTTCGAAGAAAAGGAATATCAAACGGAGTCCAAACGTAATGAAACCTTTAGGAGCGTGATTTTTGGAACGAACGTGATCCAGAGGACTTGGAGTGCAAGTCAAGAAGCAGCCGAGGCTCCCACGAGATAGGAGGCCGCGCCCCCCCCCCCCCCTTGTAGGGTGCGCCCCCTGTCTCGTGGGCCCCTCGGGCGTCCACTGACGTACTTCTTCCTCCTATATATACCTACGTACCCCGAAAACATCCAGGGGCACCACGAAACACCATTTCCACCGCCGTAACCTTTTGTATCCGTGAGATCCCATCTTGGAGCCTTCACCGGCACTCTACCGGAGGGGGAATCGACCATGGAGGGCTTCTACATGAACATCCTTGCCCCTCCGATGAGTTGTGAGTAGTTTATCACAGACCTACGGGTCCATAGTTATTAGCTAGATGACTTCTTCTCTCTTTTTGGATCTCTATACAATGTCCCCCCTCTCTTGTGGAGATCTATTCGATGTAAACTCTTTTTGCGGTGTGTTTGTCAAGATCCGATGAATTGTGGGTTTATGATCAAGTTTATCTATGAATAATATTTGAATCTTCTCTAAATTCTTTTATGTATGATTGAGTTATCTTTGCAAGTCTCTTCGAATTATCAGTTTGGTTTGGCCTACTAGATTGATCTTTCTTGCCATGGGAGAAGAGCTTAGCTTTGGGTTCAATCTTGCGGTATCCTTACCCAGTGACAGAAAGGGTTGCAAGGCACGTTTTGTATTGTTTCCATCGAGGATAACAAGATGGGGTTTATATCATATTGCTTGAGCTTATCCCTCTACATCATGTCATCTTGCTTAATGCGTTACTCTGTTCTTATGAACTAAATACTCTAGATGCAGGTAGGAGTCAGTCGATGTGTGGAGTAATAGTAGTAGATGCAGGCAGGAGTCGGTCTACTTGTGATGGATGTGATGCCTATATACATGATCATGCCTAGATAATCTCATAACTATGTGCTTTTCTATCAATTGCTCGACAGTAATTTGTTCACCCACCGTAATACTTATGCTATCTTGAGAGAAGCCTCTAGTGAAACTTATGGCCCCCGGGTCTATCTCTTATCATATATGCTTTCAATCTACTTTTATTTGCATATTTACTTTTTGCATCTATATTATAAAATACCAAAAATATATTTATCTTATCATACTATCTTTATTAGATCTCACTTTCGCAAGTGGCCTGAAGGGATTGACAACCCCTTTATTGCGTTGGTTGCGAGTTCTCAGTTTGTTTGTGTAGGTGCGTGGTACTTTTGAGGAGCCTCCTACTGGATTGATACCTTGGTTCTCAAAAACTGAGGGAAATACTTACGCTACTATTGCTGCATCACCCTCTCCTCTTCGAGGAAACCCAACACAAGCTCAAGACGTAGCAACAAGGATTTCTGGCACCGTTGTCGAGGAGGTCTTCGCTCAAGTCAAGACATACCAAGTACCCATCACAAACCCATCTCCCTCGCATTTACATTATTTGCCATTTGCCTCTCGTTTTCCTCTCCCCCACTTCACCCTTGCTGTTTTATTCGCCCTCTCTTTCCCAATCTCCTCCTCTCTTTTCGCTTGCCTTTTTCTGTTTGCTTGTGTGTTGGATTACTTGTTGCCATGGCGCAAGATAATACCAAATTGTGTGATTTCCCGACTACCAATAATAATGATTTCCGTAGTACTCCGATTGCTCCTCTTAATGATGTTGAGTCTTGTGAAATCAATACCGCTTTGCTGAATCCTTTTATGAAAGATCAATTCGCCGGCCTTCCTAGTGAAGATGCCGCTACTCATCTAAACAACTTTGTTGATTTGTGTGATATGCAAAAGAAGAAAGATACGGATAACAATATTGTCAAATTGAAGTTATTTCCGTTTTCACTTAGAGATCGTGCTAAAGTTTGGTTTTCGTCTTTGCCTAAAAATAGTATTGATTCTTGGAACAAGTGCAAAGATGCTTTTATCTCTAAGTATTTTCCTCCAGCTAAGATCATCACTCTTAGGAACAATATTATGAATTTTAAACAACTTGATCATGAGCATGTTTCCCAATCTTGGGAAAGAATGAAATTGATGCTTCGCAATTGCCCTACTCATGGTTTGAATTTATGGATGATCATACAAAATTTTTATGCCGGTTTGAACTTTGCTTCTAGAAATCTCTTAGATTCGGCCGTGCGAGGCACGTTTATGGAAATCACGTTAGGAGATGCTACAAAACTTCTTGATAATGTTGTGGCTAATTATTCTCAATGGCACACCGAAAGATCTTCTAGTAAAAAAGTGCATGCTATAGAAGAAATCAATGTTTTGAGTGGAAAGATGGATGAACTTATGAAGATGTTTGCTACTAAAAATACTCCACTTGATCCCAATGATATGCCTTTGTCTTCCTTGATTGAGAATAATAATGAATCTATGGATGTGAATTTTGTTGGTAGGAATAGTTTTGGAAACAATGCTTATAGAGGAAACTTTAATGCTAGACCGTTCCCTAGTAATCCCTCTAATAATTATGGAAATTCCTACAATAATTCTTATGGTAATTTTAATAAGATGCCCTCTGATTTTGAGAATAGTGTGAAAGAATTTATGATTTCTCAAAAGAATTTTAATGCTTTGCTTGAAGAAAAATTGCTCAAACTTGATGATTTGGCTAGGAACGTTGATAGACTTTCGCTTGATGTTGATTCTCTCAAACTTAGATCTTCTCCTCCTAAGCATGATATCAATTAGTCTCTCAAAGTAATGAGAATTTCCATTGATGAGTGTAAGGAAAGAATCGCTAGATTGCGTGCTAAAAGAGATAGCTTTATAAAAGCGTGTTCTTCTAGTTTCCATGAAAATAATGATGAGGGTCTTAAAGTTATTGATGCATCTCTGATTAGATCTATGTTTTGCAATATGAATTTTGATGATTATGGGATTGATGATGAAGCAACTTTGCCTAGAAGGCGTCCCAAGAATTCGGAGACTTTAGATCTAGATGCTAAATTTGGTAAAAGTGAGATTGGAGAATCCTCAACTTATAATAATGTTGAACCTACTATCTCGGATTTCAAGGAATTTGATTATGATAATTGCTCTTTAAAAGGTTGTATTTCCTTGTTGCAATCCGTTGTTAATTCTCCTCATGCTTATAGTCAAAACAAAGCTTTTACCAAACATATCATTGATGCCTTGATGCAATCTTATGATGAAAAACTTAATTTGGAAGTTTCTATACCTAGGAAACTTAATGATGAGTGGGAACTTACTATAAAGATTAGAATTAAAGATTATGAGTGTTTTGCTTTGTGTGATTGGTGCTAGTGTTTCCATGATTCCGAAAACTTTATGTGATATTCTAGGTTTCCATGATCTTGATGATTGCTCTTTAAATTTGCACCTTGCGGATTCCACCATTAAAAAGCCAATGGGAAGGATCAATGATGTCCTTATTGTTGCAAATAGAAATTTGGTGCCCGTGGATTTTATCGTTCTTGATATAGATTGCAATCTTTCTTGCCCTATTATTCTTGGTAGACCTTTCCTTAGAACGATTGGTGCGATTATTGATATGAGGGAATGGAATATTAGATTCCAATTTCCATTAAAGAAAGGCATGGAGCACTTTCCAAGAAAGAAAGTCAAATTACCTTATGAATCTATCGTGCGTGCTACTTATGAATTTAGTGCCAAAGATGGCACTACTTAGATCTATCTTTGCTTTTATGCCTAGCTAGGGGCGTTAAACGATAGCGCTAGTTGGGAGGCAACCCAATTTTCTTTATCTTTTTTGTTTTTGCTCCTGTTTAGTAATAAATCTTGCATCTACCTTCTGTTTAGATGTTTTTTTATCTTTTAATTAGTGTTTGTGCCAAGTAAACACAGGATAGGCAGGATGAAGACAAATTGACTAAAGAAATAGGATCGAGGAATTAGAGAAAGTCTTCAGTCAAAGTCTTCAACCAGTAATGATCAGGTTCATCAACACACAAATGAGGAAATGAAAGGGTTGAGGAAATAGAACCAGTTGGCTTGGTGAACACAAAGATTCGGTAGACCAGTTCCAACTGCTATGACAGTTGTACGTCTGGTTGGAGCGGCTGAGTATTTAAACTCGAGGATACACAGTCCCAGACACACAGTCCCGGACACATAGTCTTCACCGTAATCTCCTTGAGCTAAGATCACACAGACCTCGCGCAACAGTAGTGGTAAGTCTTCACAGGTGACTTCCAAACCTTCACATATTGGTCACTCGGCAATCCACAATTCCTCTTGGATGCTCAGACCATGACGCCTAACCGTCTAGAGGATACACAGTCCTCAAAGGTAACAAGCGTCGGTTCCACACAGGAACAATCTCTTCAGTGATGCTCAATCACTTTGGGGTTTGTAGGTTTGGGTTTGGGATTTGGGTTTTCCTCACTTGATGATTTTCGCTCAATGTCCTCGGAGGATGGGATGCTCTCAAATGACAAGTGTCAGTTTCTCTCGGAGCATCCAACCAGCTAGTGGTTGTAGGGGGCGGCTATTTATAGCCTAGGGAGCAACCCGACATGATAAGACATAAATGCCCTTGGCTGATATGACCGTTAGGTGGTAGGATATTTTGGAATAGCTGAGCAACGGTCGGATATTTGAGGTTTGAATTCCTCAAGGCTATCATGTTCCTCAATGTGTAGGCAATCTACACTGGCGAATTCCTAACTCCTCAGTCAGAACAAATTCCTCAGAGATCAAAAGATCTTCGTCTCTGTCACTGAAGAAATTGACTGAACTGATATGAGATTTCCAATGGCTTCACTCGAAGGATTGAGTAGGTGTAGGATTTTGAGATGAGCATCACTTAGAAATTAGTTTCCTTAGTATTACCTCAACCCCCTTTAACAGTACGGTGTTTCCTATGACTCAAGAAGAAGAAAAATGAAACTACAAAAACAAAAGTCTTCATGCTTTAGATTCCTTGCATGAATATCAAAGTCTTCAGATCACACCAATTTCTTCACTTAAAAAGTCTTCACGGGAACCAAAGTCTTCAGCCGAAGACATTCATTTTTAGGGGCCGACTTTCACTGTAAATATCAAACTCCTCATTGACTTATAGAGCCTGTGTACACTCACAAACATATTAGCCCCTTAACCTATAAGTCTTCAATACACCAAAATCACTAAGGGGCACTAGATGCACTTACACTTATGCTAAATACATGAAAGATATTATTACAAATAAAAGAAAGATACCGGAAGCTGAAATTTCCACGATGCTTTCTAATTATACTTTTAAGGGTGGAATACCAAAGAAACTTGGAGATCCAGGAGTACCAACTATACCATGCTCCATTAAAAGAAACTATGTTAAAACTGCTTTATGTGATCTTGGAGCCGGTGTTAGTGTTATGCCTCTCTCTTTATATTGTAGACTTTAATTGAATAAGTTGACACCTACTGAAATATCTTTGCAAATGGCTGATAAATCAACCGCTATACCTGTCGGTATTTGTGAGGATGTGCCTGTTGTGGTTGCGAACGTTACTATCTTAATGGACTTTGTTATTCTTGATATTCCCGAGGACGATAGTATGTTGATTATCCTTGGTAGACCCTTTTTGAATACTGCAGGGGCTGTTATTGATTGCAACAAAGGCAATGCCACTTTTCATGTTAATGGTAACGAGCACACGGTACACTTTCCGAGGAAACAACCTCAGGTTCAAAGTATCAATTCTATTGGAAAATTCCATCGATTATTATTGGAGGTTTTGAATTTCCTCTTCCTACTGTCAAGAAGAAATATGATATTCTTATTATTGGGGATGTACATATCCCCATTGAGGTAACCTAGTGTTATTCAAAATTTCTCCAGTTTCATGCGATTCAGAATGAGTTTGTTAACAAGACTTGATCAACCTTGTTAGTGGAATCCTTTTGATGAGCATGAGATGGATGAAGTTAGAAGGCACAACCTACTGTACCCTCCTTTTACTTTCTGTTATTTAGATTAGATAAAGCAAAATTAGTATTTTCTGGTTGTTTTCTGAATTATCCATGCAATAAAAAACCCCAAAAATAAAAGTTCTCCAAATGCCATGAAAAAAATATATGATTTTTTCTAGAATATTTTAGAATATCTGGCACTGAGAACACAACAGAGGGGGCAAGCACCTGGCCATGAGGGTCCAGGGCACGCCCACCCCCCTGGGGCACGCCCCCTGCCTCATGGGCCCATGGTGCCCTCCTCCACTTATTCCTGCACCCACAGACTTCTTCTTCCTCCCAAAAAAATCACTATCCAGCTCAAGCACGAGTTCTAGCTCATCTTGCTGCCATTTTCGATCTCCTTGCTCAAAGCTCCATTCACAAAACTGCTTTGGGGGATTGCTCTTTTGTATGTGACTCCTCCAATGATCCAATTAGTTTTTGTTCTAGTGCTTTATTCATTGCAAATTTTTGCTGCCTAGGTGACCCTGTTCTTGAGCTTGCATGTCAAATTTATATGGTCCCAAGTAGCTCTAATGCATGATATAGTCTCTAGGCACCCGTGGGAGTAGTTGCTATCAATTTTGTTGAGTTTGGTTCACTTTTATTTTGAGTTACTAAAAATTTCAGAAATTTTCAGAAAATGATGAAGAGATTTTGAGGGGCTCTTCTAGCCAAAGCTCAAAGGATAAACAAAGTAAGGAGAATAAAAATCCCAAGTATAATCTCCCTCACGTCGCAGAAGTTCGGCCGTGTGAATGGCCTTGTGATGATTTCTTGAGAGCAGCCGACATTCATGATGATTTTTATTCTTTGGATGATGATGCGGGCCTCACCGACTTCCTCCACGACCAGCTCGAACAGTATCTCTTACTCACTAATACTTTCGTCCAAAAATTTTTACTTTCATTCCAAGAAATCACCTTCTTCAGTAGAGTTTCATTTATATGATGAGGCTAGGGAGATGTCACTATGTGATTTTTGTGCGGTTTGCAAGATACCCTTCGAGGGTAGCATAGAGGAACCACATCATAGAGATGTGGATGGATTTATTGATAAGATTACTATAGGGGAAACGAGGAAGGTTTCCGATGCAAGAATTACTAGCATACACTTTCCTGTTCTACGTTACTTTGCAATATTTGCTAGTAGATGCTTAATTGGTCGTGGGAACTATGGAAACCTTAGTGTTCCTGATATTGTTATTCTATGCCATGCTTTATTTCGTGATAACATTGTTAGTTTAGGCGTTATTATTGCTAAACGGTTAAGTCTGAACCGTAAAAAGAGCCCCATCTTTGGAGGTATCTATGCTTCACGCCTTGCTAAACACTTCAGGATACCTATTAGGCATTATGAGAAAGAAGAAAAGATGCTGCCCCCTACCTTTCTAGATTATAAGAGTATGGTAGCACATGAGTTTATTGTTAAAAATGATGAGAAGATGCTTAAGTATAATTTGAGATTTCATACAACTCATAGTGAGACTATTATCTTGCCTGCACCCTCTTTGTTTGGCTTATCTGCAAGCACGTACCTCATCTTGCTGGAGGCCGTTCACACGTACCGGGGCCAGGCATCAGCTCCAGAGCCTGAGCCGGAACCACCACTTGACCCTTATCGACCGTCCTTTTATCAGTGGGATCTGGAGGAGATCGCCAGCCAGTGGCAGTCAGATGACACTCCTCAGTACACCGGAGAGAGTAGTTATGATCCATGGGCGTAGACCAACTTAGGCCAAAAGCCTAAGCTTGGGGGAGTACGTATTTCTCACCGACATTACATTCTTGTTCACACACTCATGCTAGTTGTCGGTGCTCATACTTTTTCATTGTACTATCCATGCCAGTTTATTTTCTTTTTCTTGCTTTCTTCTTGTGTGTTGAAATAACCTTAAGAAAAACCAAAAAAATTAGTTGTAGCTTTTAGCTAGTTTACTTTCCATGCCTGTAGTAATTAAAAGAAAACTCAAAAAGATTTCTCATTCTTCTTTTGCTTATTGGGAGCTTTCCCGTGTAAATAGTTTCTTTTCTTTTCTTTGGGGGTCGAGAGGAGAAGACCATGATGAAAATGTTAAGTGGTTCTCATATGCATTATTGTTGATTTTAATCAAGAGCCCATATTACCTTGTCTTCTCTCTTGAATTGAATGCTTGCAGATTCCAACTTAGTCCAATGCACGTGCACTATTATTATTATCCACACCGTTCGGTCGTGCAAGTGAAAGGCAATAATGATGATATATGATGGACTAATTGAGATGGGAGAAGCTAGTATGAACTCGACCTATCTTGTTTTTGTAAAAATGATTAGTTCATCGTTCCTGATTCAGTTTATTATGAATAAACATGTTTGCAATGACAATTAGAGATTATAGTTGCTGATGCCATGCTTAATTAGCTAGGAGTTTATAATGGTTTACCTTGCGTGCCAACATGCTATTAAAATGGTTGTGATGTGGTATGATAGGGTGGTATCCTCCTTTGAATGATTCGAGTGACTTGACTTGGCACATGTTCATGCATGTAGTTGAAACAAAATCAACATAGCCTTCACGACATTTGTGTTCATGGTGTATTATATCCTACTCATGCTTGCACTAAGTGTTGATTAATTTTAATGCATGTTCATGACTGTTGTCGCTCTCTAGTTGGTCGCTTCCCAGTCTCTTTGTAGCCTTCACTTGTACTAAGGGGGAATACTGCCAGTGCATCTAAAATCCATAAACCCCAAAGTTATTCCATATGAGTCCACCATACGTTCCTATATGCGGTATCTACCTGCCGTTCCAAGTAAATTTGTATGTGCCAAACTCTTAACCTTCAAATGAAATTATGTTTTCTATGCTCGAACAACTCATGTATCAACTAGGGTTGTCTGTATCTTCCATGTTAGGCGGGTTATTCTCAAGAGGAGTGGACTTCACTCCTCATTCACGAGAAAATGGCTAGTCACCGAGATGCCCAGTCCCATGCTCAAATCAAATCAAAATAATTGCAAACCCCCCCCCCCCCAAGATTGTTGTTAGTTGGAGGCACCCGTTGTTTCGGGCAAGCCATGGGTTGATGATTGTTGGTGGAGGGGGAGTAAAAACTTTACCATTCTATTTGGGAACCGCCTATAATGTGTGTAGCATGGAAGATATCGAGATCTCTTGGTTGTTATGTTGACAATGAAAGTATACCACTCAAAATATTATTTATCTCTGTTTCAAAATCGAGCTCTGGCACCTCTACAAATCCCTGCTTCCCTCTACGAAGGGCCTATCTATTTACTTTTATGTTGAGTCATCACCCTCTTATTAAAAAGATCCGCTGGAGAGCACCGCTGTCATTTGCATGCATTACTATTAATTTATATTGAGTATGACTGGATCTCTTTTACCATGAATTACAATGTTTAGTCAGTCCTTGATCTTTAAAGGTGCTCTGCATTTATGTTTTGCGGTCTCAGAAAGGGCTAGCGAGATACCATCTTATTATATCATATTATGATTGTTTTGAGAAAGTGTTGTCATTCGAGATTTATTAATTGCTCCCTAGTTGATTATGCCATTGATATGAGTAAACATGAGACCTAAGTGTTATTGTGAATATGGTTAGTTCATAATCTTTGCTGAAAACCTGAATGTTGGCTTTACATATTTGCAACAACAAGAGCAAACAGAGTTTGTAAAAGTTTTTCTTTATCACTTTTAGTTTGTCAACTGAATTGCTTGAGGACAAGCAAAGGTTTAAGCTTGGGGGAGTTGATACGTCTCCGTCGTATCTAATTTTCCAAACACTTTTGCCCTTGTTTTGGACTCTTAACTTGCATGATTTGAATGGAACTAACCCGAACTGACGTTGTTTTCAGTAGAACTACCATGGTGTTATTTTTGTGCAGAAATAAAAGTTCTCGGAATGACATGAAAATCCACGGAGCAACTTTTTGGAATTAATAAAAAATATTAGCAAAAGAATCAACGTTAGTGGGCCCACACCCTGTCCACGAGGGTGGGGGCACCCCCCCAGGGCGCGCCCCCTGCCTCATGGGCCCCCTGAAGCTCCACCGACCTCAACTCCAACTCCATATATTCACGTTCGGGGAGAAAACAACCAGAGAGAAAGATTCATCGCGTTTTATGATACGGAGCCGCCGCCAAGCCCTAAACTCTCTCGGGAGGGCTGATCTAGAGTCCGTTGGGTCCTCCGGAGAGGGGAATCTGTTGCCGTCGTCATCATCAACCATCCTCCATCACCAATTTCATGATTCTCACCGCCGTGCATGAGTAATTTCATCATAGGATTGCTGGATGGTGATGGGTTGGATGAGATTTACCATTTAATCGAGTTAGTTTTGTTAGGGTTTGATCCCTAGTATCCACTATGTTCTGACATTGATGTTGCTATGACTTTGCTATGCTTAATGCTTGTCACTAGGGCCCGAGCGCCATGATTTCGGATCTGAACCTATTATGTTTTCATGAATATATGTGAGTTCTTGATCCTATCTTGCAAGTATATAGTCACCTATTATGTGTTATGACCCGTTAACCCCGAAGTGACAATAATCGGGATACTTACAAATGATGACCGTAGTTTGAGGAGTTCCTGTATTCACTAAGTGTTAATGCTTTGGTCCGGTACTTTATTAAAAGGAGGCCTTAATATCCCTTAGTTTCCAATAGGACCCCGCTGCCACAGGAGGGTAGGACAAAAGATGTCATGCAAGTTCTTTTCCATAAGCACATATGACTATATTCGGAATACATGCCTACGTTACATTGATGAACTGGAGCTAGTTCTGTGTCACCCTATGTTATAACTATTACATGAGGAATCACATCCGACATAATTATCCATCACTGATCCAATGCCTACGAGCTTTTCACATATTGATCTTTGCTTAGTTACTTTGTCGTTGCCACTGTTACAATTACTACAAAACTGCTACTATTACTTATGCTACCATTACCATTACTTCCATACTAGTTTGCTACTAAATACTTTGTTGTAGATATTTAGTTATCCAGGTGTGGTTTAATTGACAACCCAACTGCTAACACTTGAGAATATTCTTTGGCTCCCCTTGTGTTGAATCAATAAATTTGGGTTGAATACTCTACCCTCGAAAACTGTTGCGATCCCCTATACTTGTGGGTTATCAGTGGTTAGTGCGAAAAAGGCCAGAGGCCTACTCGGATCAAATATCCAAAACATTAGTGAATTAGGAGCGCACAGTAACAAGCGGAGACTCACGATCGATGTGACCCCATCGCCCCGTCTCGTGGACTTGCGGCAAGGGCTAAGAATACCCGGCTACACCATGTAGTTATCTCGTGGGCACCTTCCAGGTCAACCCGACTCCACATCACTCGCAAATATGCTCGCGCGGGTGCCCCTCGGGGCTGACCCAACTTTAGTATCATGGTTATGTGGTAAAGCCATAGTAACTGTGTGTCCAAACCACCAAGGGGGAAACCTGAGGAATCACCCTCGATGGATTCCCACTCGATGTAACCGTCAATGTGGACTTGGAGGAATCACCCTCGATGGTCCACACTTGAGAGGTTGCACGATAGAGTCGTTATCAGGAGTGGTGAAGGAGGGATCACCCTCGATGACCACGACCAAATAGTTACACTACAAGGTTAACATCAGAAGTGCTGACAAGGTATCACCCTCGGCACTCGATAGTAACTCTGTAGAGTCGTACAACAAAGGGGGTGATGCGAGTTGTCGGGGCCTAGACGTCGATCACATTGATCGAGTCATCAAACATAAAGCGGGGCAACTGGGACGAGGTGGGGGTCACTGATGGATCTCTAACCAACCAATACTAAGCAGTTTAGAATAAGCAGGTAAGGTATGAAAGCATGTAACAAAAATAGGCTATGCATTAGAGTATGATCATACAAAAAGCAGTAGTTGTTCTAATGTAAGCATAAGAGAGAAGGGAATGGGCGATATCGGAATGAACAAGGGGGGTTTGCTTGCCTGGAAGCTCAGCTGCAAAGGAAGAAGGGTCGTCGATGACTTAGTCGTTCATAGGGGCAACATCAGTCTCGGGGTCTACCAGAGGGAATAGGGGGAAGAAATAGTAAATACAGAGCAAAAAGATGTATCACTAAGCATGACATGATGATAGGCAGAGCTAGGGTTGACCTAACATAGTGCTACACGTTGTAGACGGAGGGGGGAACATCCGAGGATGATTTCCCGACGTTAGATGGATTTGGACAAATGAAAGAGAGGGGATGGCTCCATGTTCAGCATGCTAGGGGCATGTGACAGATGAACGGACCACGTATTCGGATTCGTTGGATTTTTCTGAGCAACTTTCATGTAGAAAACATTTTCATCCGGGTTATAGTTTATTTTATACGAATTTGTAAAGATTAAAGTATTTTCCAGAATTATTCAAATTAACAGATATTCATTATGACGTCAGCATTGCATGGGTATGACGTCAGCAGTCAAGAGACTCGCTGATTAGGGTCAAACCTGACCTGTGGGTCCAGTGGGACCCACATGTCAGCATCTCTTAGTCTAACATTAACTTAAACTAAACTAACAAGCTAATTACAGGGGTGGGCCCCGGGTGTCAGTGACTAACTAATTAGTAATTAATTAAAGATTTATTTATTTTTAAAATGTTTTAAACAAGTGGGGCCCACACGTCAGTGGCTGGGGCTGCCCAGTTAGCATGTTGACTGGGTCAACCCAATCAACTGGGCCCCAGGGCCCACTGAGCCACGTCGGCGTCGGCACCAGAGAGAGCTCCGGCGACCAAATATGATGGTGGCGCGCTCTGTCGGATTTCGGGATCCGGCAACCCTTGAGAGGTTCGAACTCTGGAGTGCGTGCAGAGATCTCGACCTGCCCAGCCTGCCTACTGCCGATCCTCCCTAGCCTAACGCGCAGAGCTCAAAGAGACACAAAGGCACAGAGATTTATACTGCTTCGGGCCACCGTTGTGGTGTAATACCACAATCTAGTGTGGTGTGGTGGATTGCTTCGAGGGGCTATGGATGAACTAGTACAAGGATGAACAAGCGTCAGGAGGTGAGGTGTTCTTGAGCTGGTGTGATGCTCTAGTCGGAATGGGTCCCCTCACTATGGTGGTGGCTAAGTCCTATATATAGTGGCCTTGGTCCTCTTCCCAAATATGAGCGGGAAGGGATTCCACAATGACGGGATTTGAAAGGGGACAAGTAGTACAGTCTATCCTAACAAAAGTAGTCTTCGCCTGCGGAAAGCCTCTGGCCGTGACGCTGAAGTGGGCTCGGTGATGACTGATACATCTCCAATGTATCTATAATTTTTGATTGTTCCATGCTATTATATTACCCGTTTTGGATGTTTATGGGCTTTACTTTACACTTTTATATCATTTTTGGGACTAACCAACTAACCGGAGGCCCAAACCGAATTGCTGTTTTTTTGTTGCCTGTTTTAGTGTTTCGAAGAAAAGGAATATCAAACAGAGTCCAAATGGAATGAAACCTTCGGGAGCGATCTTTTTGGAACAAACGCAATCCAGGAGACTTGGAGTGGACGTCAAGAAGCAGCCGAGGCGGCCACGAGGCAGGAGGGCGCGCCCTAGGAGGTAGGCACGCCCCCACCCTCGTGGGCCCCTCATGGCTCCCCTGACCTACCTCTCCTATATATATCCACGTACCCCGAAAACATCCGGGGGCACCACGAAAAACTATTTCCACCACTGCAACCTTCTGTATCTGCGAGATCCCATCTTGGAGCCTTCGTCGGCGCTCCGCCGGAGGGGGAATCGACCAGGGAGGGCCTCTACATTATCTCCAAGGCCTCTCCGATGAGTTGTGAGTAGTTTACCATAGACCTTCGGGCCCATAGTTATTAGCTAGATGGCTTCTTCTCTCTCTCTTTGAATCTCAAAACCAAGTTCTCCTCGATCTTCTTGGAGATCTATTCGATGTAACTCTTTTTGCGGTGTGTTTGTCGAGATCCGATGAATTGTGGGTTTATGATCAAGTTTATCTATGAGAAATATTTGAATATCCTCTAAATTCTTTTATGTGTGATTAAGTTATCTTTGCAAGTCTCTTCGAATTATCAGTTTGGTTTGGCCTACTAGATTGATCTTTCTTGCCATGGGAAAAGTGCTTAGCTTTGGGTTCAATCTTGTGGTGTCCTTTCCCAGTGATAGCAGGGGAAGCAAGGCACGTATTGTATTGTTGCCATCGAGGATAAAAAGATGGGGTTTATATCATATTGCATGAGTGTATCCCTCTACATCATGTCATCTTTCGTAATGCGTTACTCTATTCTTCATGAACTTAATACTCTAGATGCAGGAAGGAGTTGGTCGATGTGTGGAGTAATAGTAGTAGATGCAGAATCATTTCGATCTTCTTGTCACGGGCATGATGCCTATATACATGATCATGCCTAGATAATCTCATAACTATGCACTTTTCTATCAATTGCTCGACAAAATTTGTTCACCCGCGATAATAATTATGCTATCTTGAGAGAAGCCACTAGTGAAACCTATGGCCCCCGGGTCTATCTTTTATCATATAAGTTTCCGATCTACTTTTATTTGCATCTTTACTTTTCAATCTATATCATAAAAATACCAAAAGTATTTATCTTATCATATTATTTCTATCAGATCTCACTTTCGCAAGTGGCCGTGAAGGGATTGACAACCCCTTTATTGCATTGGTTGTGAGGTTCTTGTTTGTTTGTGTAGGTGCGTGGGACTTTTGAGGAGCCTCCTACTGGATTGATACCTTGGTTCTCAAAAACTGAGGGAAATACTTACGGTACTTTGCTGCATGACCCTTTCCTCTTCAAGGGAAAACCAACGCAGTGCTCAAGAGGTTTAACACCAATATAAATAAAGAATGAGTTGATTACAGTACCTTATGTGGTGTTTTTTCTTTCTTGCACTAACGGAGCTTATGAGATTTCCTGTTGAGTTTTGTGTTGTGAAGTTTTCAAGTTTTGGGTAAAGATTTGATGGACTATGGAATAAGGAGTGGCAAGAGCCTAAGCGTGGGGATGCCCATGGCACCCCAAGATATTCAAGGACAACCAAAACCCTAAGCTTGAGGATGCCCCAGAAGGCATCCCCTCTTTCGTCTTCGTCTATAGGTAACTTTACTTGGAGCTATATTTTTATTCGCCACATGATATGTGTTTTGCTTGGAGCGTCTTGTATGATATGAGTCTTTGCTTTTTAGTTTAACACAATCATCCTTGCTGTACACACCTTTTGGGAGAGACACACATGATTTGGAATTTATTAGAATACTCTATGTGCTTCACTTATATCTTTTGAGCTAGACAATTTTTGATGTAGTACTTCACTTATATCTTTTTAGAGCACGGCAGTGGCTTAATTTTGTAGAAATTATTGATCTCTCATGCTTCACTTATATTATTTTGAGAGTCTTTTAGAACCGCATGGTATTTGCCATGGTTATATAATTGGTCCTAGAATGATGGGCATCCAAGTTGGGTATAATAAAAACTATCATAGAAAGTGCATTACACACTATGATCAATTTGATGCTTGATAATTGTTTTGAGATATAAAGGTGGTAATGTTAGAGTCATGCTAGTTGGGTAATTATGAAATTGAGAAATACTTGTGTTGAAGTTGGCAAGTCCCGTAGCATGCACGTATGGTAAAAGTTGTGTGACAAATTTGTTGCATGGGGTGCTCTTTTAATTGTCTACCTTATGTGTGGAGGTCGGGATTGCGTGATGGTTAACTCCTACCAACCCTTCCCCTAGGAGCATGCGTAGTAGTACTTTGCTTCGAGGGCAAGTAAACTTTTGTAATAAGTATATGAGTTCTTTATGACTAATGTGAGTCCATGGATTATACGCACTCTCACCCTTCCACCATTGCTACCCTCTATTATGCCGCGCAACTTTCGCCGGTATCATGCACCCACCATTACCTTCCTCAAATCAGCCACCATACCTACCTATCATGGCATTTCCATAGCCATTCTGAGATATATTGCCATGCAACTTTCCACCGTTCCATTTACTATGACACGCCCCATCATTGTCATATTGCTCTTTGCATGATAATGTAGTTGACATCGTATTTGTGGCAAGGCCACCTCCATAATTTTTCATACATGTCACTCTTGGTTCATTGCATATCCCAATACACCGCCGGAGGCATTCACGTAGAGTCATATTTTGTTCTAGAAATTGAGTTGTAATTCTTGAGTTGTAAATCAATAAAAGTATGATGATCTTCATTATTAGAGCATTATCCCAAGTAAGGAAATGATGATGAAGACTATGATTCCCCCACAAGTCGGGATGAGACTTCGGACTTTATAAAAATAAAAGAGGCCAAAGAAGGCCAAATAAAGAAAATAAAAAAAGAGGCCAAAGAGGCCCACCAAATAAAAAAAGGAAAAAAATATATGAGAGAAAAGAGAGAAGGGACAATGCTACTATCCTTTTTCCACACTTGTGCTTCAAAGTAGAACCATGATCTTAATGATAGAGAGTCTCCTATGTTGTCACTTTCATATACTAGTGGGAATTCTTCATTATAGAACTTGGCTTGTATATCACAATGATGGGCTTCCTCAAAATGCCCTAGGTCTTCGTGAGCAAGCAAGTTGGATGCACACCCACTAGTTTCTTTTGTTGAGCTTTCATACATTTATAGCTCTAGTGCATCCATTGCATGCAATTCCTACTCACTCACATTGATATCTATTAATGGGCATCTCCATAGCCCGTTGATACGCCTAGTTGATGTGAGACTATCTTCTCCCTTTTTGTCTTCACAACCACCACCCTATTCCACATATAGTGCTATGTCCATGGCTTGCGCTCATGTATTGCATAAGAGTTGAAAAAGCTGAAGCGCGTCAAAAAGTATGAACCAATTGCTTGGCTGAAACCGGGGTTGTGCATGATGGGACTATTTTGTGTGATGAAAATGAAGCATTGCCTAACTATATGATTTTGTAGGGATGAGCTTTCTTTGGCTATGCTATTTTGATAAGACATGATTACTTGTTAGTATGCTTGAAGTATTACTACTTTTATGTTTTATGAACTTTTATCTTGAATCATTTGGACCTGAACATTCATGCCACAAGAAAGAAAGTTACATTGAGAATTATGCTAGGTAGCATTCCACATCAAAATTTTGTTTTTATCATTTACCTACTCGAGGACGACCAGGAATTAAGCTTGGGGATGCTTGATACGTCTCCAACGTATATATAATTTTTGATTGTTCCATGCTATTATATTACCCGTTTTGTATGTTTATGGGCTTTACTTTACACTTTTATATCATTTTTGGGACTAACCTACTAACCGGAGGCCCAGCCCGAATTGCTGTTTTTTGCCTATTTTAGTGTTTTGAAGAAACGGAATATCAAACGGAGTCCAAACGGAATGAAACCTTCGGGAGCGATCTTTTTGGAACAAACGTGATCCAGGGGACTTGGAGTGGACGTCAAGCAACATAGGAGGCGGCCATGAGGGTGCCCAGCGCGGCCCCTACAGGTGGGCGCCCCCCCACCCTCGTGGGCCCCTCGAGCATCCACCAACCTACTTCTTCCTCCTATATATACCCACGTACCCTGAAAACATCGAAGGGCACCACAAAAAACTATTTCCACCGCCGTAACCTTCTGTATCCACGAGATACCATCTTGGAGCCTTCGTTGGCACTCCGCCGGAGGGGGAATCGACCACGGAGGGCCTCTACATTATCTCCAAGGCCCTTCCGATGAGTTGTGAGTAGTTTACCATAGAACTTCGGGTCCATAGTTATTAGCTAGATGGCTTCTTCTCTCTCTTTGAATCTCAATACAAAGTTCTCCTTGATCTTCTTGGAGATCTATTCGATGTAACTCTTTTTGCGATGTGTTTGTCGAGATCCGATGAATTGTGGGTTTATGATCAAGTTTATCTGTGAGAAATATTTGAATCTCATCTGAATTCTTTTATGTGTGATTAAGTTATCTTTACAAGTCTCTTCGAATTATCAGTTTGGTTTGGCCTACTAGATTGATCTTTCTTGCAATGGTAGAAGTGCTTAGCTTTGGGTTCAATCTTGCGGTGTCCTTTCCCAGTGACAGCAGGGGCAGCAAGGCACGTATTGTATTGTTGCCATCAAAGATAAAAAGATGGGGTTTATATCATATTGCATGAGTTTATCCCTCTACATCATGTCATCTTTCTTAATGCGTTACTCTGTTCTTTATGAACTTACACTAGTACAGAACGGGCCTTTAGTGCCGGTTCGTGATGGCCTTTAGTGCCGGTTCGCCAACCGGCACTAAAGAGTGGGGACTAAAGGTCCCCCCCTTTAGTACCGGTTCGTCACGAACCGGCGCTAAAGTGCCACCACGTGGCACGAGCCAGGCCCGGGTGCTTGTAGGGCATTAGTACCGGTTGGTAACACCAACCGGTACTAAATGTTTGGGTGTTTTTTTAATTATTCTTTAATTTTGTGTTTTCAATTTAATTTAGTGATTGTTTTACATTATAATGAGTTGTTAAATCATTAGGTGAAAGTACCGCGGATTAGTTTCGACTGGATGCATTGGATCTAGCTACTAGTTAGCTAAGTGATCAAGTATATGCCATATCCAGATTATACTTGATCAAGTATAATATATACGGATATGGCATATACTTGATCACTTAGGTAGGATCCATCCAGCTGAAACTAATCTACGATTTCTTTCATTAAATTATATAATAACTCATCATCATCATCATATTAATCATCATAGTCATGCATTACCGCTATCTAATCACCACCAGCAGTACTAGCTTAAAGAAGAAACATTCACTTGTACCAGAAGCAAAAATATCATCGAGTTCAACATGATTGTCATGATATTATAAGCGTTCATATATAACACCACAAAAGCAAATCACTTAAGTTCAGAACGAAGAACACGGACATGAAAGGACAAGTACTAAGAGCAGCATGAACTAGCTAAATCACTCATGCTAGCTACTCTCTCTCTCTCTCTCTCTGGTAAAATAGCATAGAACATGTGTAGCTCTCCTGATTGATCATACTGGAGCATGCAGATGAACCTGTCTCCTAATCGTGGGCTGCGCTTCTCATTGCTGCCCCCTAGTACTTCTCTGCGATCGTTAACAATTTTCCTCCAATCTTTCACTATTAAGCATTCATCGCTTCTAGAAATCCTGAATGCATTCATGTGCAATGCAGGATATTTTGGCCATAAGCTAACAATTGACATTCATCACTATTGGTCGTACGTTTTGAGTACTAACATTTCTAAGTGCAGGAAGAAAATTTGTCTATACAGTATGAAGATCCTCAAGCCATGAAACATAATGACTTATCTCCTCGCAGTTTAGTTCAGCTCCGGGACAGTAGTAGGTCCTGTCTACCAAGCGCCGGACATGTTTGGTTGAATGGAGATAAGCTATCAATAGAAATTAGTTGTCAATTATTTTTGAATAAGAAATATCAAAGACAAAAATATAGTTGAGAAGAACTCACATAATGGTAGAACTGGAGGCGTCTGCACATCGATCCATATGTCTCTATTACCTTCAATATCATCTTCCGGACGAATGTCAAAGGTGATAACCATACCAGGCTCAAATGCATAAGCCTTGCATAGTGCTTGCCAAGTTTTGCATTCAAAATAGGTGTACGTGTGTGCATTGTATACTTTGACGTTGAAAGTATAACCATGCTCAGTTTTCAGGTAAACTCTCTTTACCTCCATAGTTTCCATATCATTGAAACCTATCTTATCCAAGACAAAAATTCTTGCATGGCAGGGGATGCGCTAGTAGAATAGTGAAAATTAAAAATTATAAGTCAGGCAAATGAAGCATATATAAGTCATGCTTAATTACGAAAACAGACTTGTCGTTGTGACTTACTGTATCGAATTCGAAGGTCTCATCCAGCTTGATGCTAAATCGCCTATCGTCAACAAGGAAATTTCTGTCGCACTGGCCGCGCTGGTCTTCACAGTATTCGCACATAATGAAATTTTTTCCGTCGTCAGATGACATTTCCTATGTTCATATTAGGCGAAACATTAAACACCTACTAATTCAATTAATTCAACTACTTCTATTAATTCAACTAAGCATTTACTAAAAATAAACTAGTTATATTAATATAACTAGTTCAACTAAACATTTACTAAAAATAAACTAGTTATATTAATTCAATTAGTTCAACTAAGCATTTACTAAAAATAAACTAGTTCTATATATTAATTCAACTAGCTAGTTCAACTAAACATTTACTAAAATTAAACTAGTTATATTAATTCAATTAGTTCAACTAAGCATTTACTAAAAATAAACTAGTTATATTAATTCAACTAGTTCAACTAAACATTTACTAAAAATAAGCTAGTTATATTAATTCAATTAGTTCAACTAATAATTTACTAAAAATAAACTAGTTATATTAATTCAACTAGTTCAACTAAACATTTACTAAAAATAAACTAGTTATATTAATTCAACTAGTTCAACTAAACATTTACTAAAAATAAACTAGTTATATTAATTCAATTAGTTCAACTAAGCATTTACTAAAAATAAACTAGTTCTATATATTAATTCAACTAGCTAGTTCAACTAAACATTTACTAAAAATAAACTAGTTATATTAATTCAATTAGTTCAACTAAGCATTTACTAAAAATAAACTAGTTATATTAATTCAACTAGTTCAACTAAACATTTACTAAAAATAAACTAGTTATATTAATTCAATTAGTTCAACTAAGCATTTACTAAAAATAAACTAGTTCTATATATTAATTCAACTAGCCCGTTCAGCTAAACATTTACTAAAAATAAACTAGTTATATTAATTCA